>JASWHV010000009.1:102584200-105015806 GCA_030760725.1 Neostapfia colusana | reverse complement strand
TCTGGAGAAGGGTTTTATTAGGCCGAGCTCCTCGCCATGGGGCTGTTCAGCATTATTTGTCAAGAAGAAGGATGAGACGTTGCGGCTTTGCGTGGACTATCGTCCATTAAATGCCGTAATCATCAAGAACAAGTACCCATTGCCACGGATCGACATGTTGTTTGATCAGTTGGTCGAAGCAAAGATCTTTTCCAAGATGGATTTAAGATCCGGGTACCATCAGATTAAGATAAGGGCTGAGGACATTCCGAAGATGGCTTTCTCGACGAGGTACGGACTTTATGAGTACCTGGTTATGTCCTTTGGCCTCACCAATGCTCCAGCTCACTTCATGTACTTAATGAACTCGGTATTCATGCCGGAGCTGGACAAGTTTATCGTGGTCTTCATCGACGACATCCTGGTATATTCTAAGTCGGAGGAAGATCACAAAAAGCATCTGCGTATAGTCTTGCAACGGCTGCGGGATCACAAGTTATACGCAAAATTCAGCAAATGCGAGTTTTGGATATCGCAAGTGCCTTTCCTCGGGCATATCATCTCAGCGGAGGGTATCGCTGTGGACCCGAGCAAGATCACTCAAGTGCTGAATTGGAAATCCCCGATAACTGTTCACGAGGTACGGAGTTTCCTCGGACTCGCGGGATATTATCGGAGGTTCATTCCGAACTTCTCGAAGATTGCCAAGCCAATGACAGAGCTGCTGAAGAAGGCTACCAAATATGTTTGGAGTCCAGCATGTGAAGCAGCATTCAAGGCTTTAGTCAAGCACCTGACGTCAGCACCGGTTTTGGCGCAGCCAGACACAAAAAAACCGTTCGATGTGTACTGCGATGCATCCGGCATTGGACTCGGATGTGTGCTGATGCAGGACCGAAGAGTGGTCGCGTATGGATCACGGCAGCTTAGAAACCATGAGCAAAATTATCCAACTCACGACTTGGAGCTCGCTGCCATGGTACTTGCACTAAAAATGTGGAGGCACTACCTACTCGGTAACCTCGTACATTTATATACCGACCACAAAAGCCTCAAGTACATATTCACTCAGAAGGAGCTGAACATGAGGCAACGAAGATGGTTAGAACTGATAAAGGATTACGAAATAAAGATCCATTATCATCCGGGCAAGGCAAACGTAGTGGCAGATGCGCTGAGCCGCAAGTCACACGTCAATGATCTGACCATCACACCGTTGGAAGAGAGCGAACCACCACTACATGTGATTCCACACGGAGCTCTCTACAACCTAGCTTTGATCCCCACCATCCGTGAAGAGATAGCGGCAGCCCAGAATAATGACAAGGGCATGTCACATTTGCGGAGACGTGTAGACAGTGGGGAGTTGAAATGTTTCCAGAAGGACGGAGACGGCGTCCTATGGTTCAAGGACCGGATTGTCGTACCCCGAAACCCGGAACTACGGAATAAGATCTTTGATGAGGCTCACTTATCAAAGTTCTCTATTCACCCCGGCAGTAACAAGATGTATCACGAACTCAGAAGAAAATTTTGGTGGACACGGATGAAGCGCGAGGTTGCAAAATACGTGTCCGAGTGTGATGCATGTCGGAGGGTGAAGGCAGATCATATGCGGAAACCGGGACTGCTACAACCACTGGGCATTCCTGCCTGGAAGTGTGAGGATGTGAGCATGGACTTCATCGTCGGTTTACCCACCACCTTGCAGAAACATGATTTTGTGTGGGTGATTGTCGATCGGCTCACCAAAGTTGCCTATTTCATCCCGGTCAACACAAATTACAATGCCAAGAAGGACGCTGAACTGTACATCTCACGGATCCTATGCTTGTACGGCGTACCCCGTACCATCATATCGGATCGGGGCACTTTATTTGTGTCCCGTTTTTGGGAGCAGCTGCACGCTGCCTTGGGGACGAAGCTGATCCGTAGTTCAGCCTACCACCTGCAGACGGATGGGCAAACGGAGCGGGTAAATCAGATACTAGAAGACATGCTACGAGCTTGCGCTATCAACCACGGCAAGAATTGGGATGATCACTTGCCGTTAGCCGAGTTCTCGTACAATAATGGGTACCAAGCCAGCATCAAGATGGCACCTTACGAGGCGCTATACGGTAGGAGATGCCGCACACCATTGAACTGGTGTGAGTCTGGCGAAAGGGTTACCTTCGGGATTGACCTCGTCAACAACGCGGAAGAAAAGGTTCGACTGATTCAAGCGAACCTAAAAGCCGCTCAATCCCGACAGAAACAGTATGCGGACCGGAGAAGGCGCCCATTACAATTCGAAGTTGGAGATCACGTATACCTACGGGTGTCTCCAATGAAGGGCGTAAACAGATTTGGGGTGAGAGGAAAATTGGCACCCCGATACATCGGTCCATTCCAGATTACCAAAAGATGTGGATCAGTGGCATACCGGCTGAAGTTACCAGAAGCACTTTCCAGTGTGCACGACGTCTTTCACATTTCCCAGCCGAGGAAGTGTCTTAAGCTATCAACTACCGTTCAGCTGGAAGACATTGAAGAACTGCAACCGGATCTCACCTATCGGGAGGAACCGGTGCAGATTATTGATGAAAAGGCCCGAAGCACACGCAACCGTACGTTGTGGTTCTACAAGGTTCTATGGAGTAATCACTCCATGGACGAAGCGACATGGGAGAGCGAAGAATTCCTTCGCACTAACTACCCCGACTTTTTCACGTCGCATATCCGGTAATTTTCCACCGTCCTCTCTCTCATTTTCACCTTATAATCTCGGGACGAGATTCTTTTAAGGGGGGAGGAATGTAAGGGCCTCAGTTTTGACACACATTTACAGTGTTCATCACCACACCACACACCTCAATTGAGGAAGGATGATGAACACAAATGAAGAGCAAATAACAATTATCAACATGCTCATTAGAGAACAAACTCACACATTGCCAAAGTGGTATTTCACACATGTGATATAGATGGGCTGGACATATGAAAACTCCTACACTTTACTAAGGATGTCCATGCCAAGTTTCACCCAAATTCAAAACCTTTTTGAGGTCATTTTGGGTATAGTTAGGAAGAGGGCAGTACGAAACCATATTCAAATTCAAACTGTTTTTATTCCATGAATTTAAAAGTGGGAGGCATATTCTTACTCAGCACATTTTTGTGAGCTCACACACCAATTTTCACTCCATTTGGAGTTGATCTTGACATGAACTAAATGGGGCAAATTCAAACTTCATTTGAATTCAAAACTGCACTTGTGCTGAAATTCACTCAAACCAAGCCCAATTCAAATCCTATGCAATTCGAATGGCTCAGGGGCGAATAATCTGAACCACCAGGGGTATTATGGGGTTCACTGTTCACTACAGTGATTAGGAGTAAATTTCAGAGGTTAAAACCCTGGGTGGGGCCCACATGTCATAGAAGGAAGAAGGAGAAACTTGCAACCAAAGTCAGAGTCTCGGTGGGAAATTCCACCGAGCAGCTGTCGGCTGTGCCACCGAGCAGCTACCGGCGCCACCAGCTGCTTCCCTCCCTGCGCGCTGGCGCCCAGGGCAGCTCGCTCGCGCCCCCACGCGACCGGCACCGCCTCAAGCCGAGCAGGAGTCGGCCGGCTTTATCTTCTCGCGGGCAAACCCGAGCAGCGGCATTGTCTCTCGCCGCAGCTCTCTGCTCAATCGGGAAAATCAGCAAAACCATCTTCTCCTTCGTTCCTAAGCTGCTAGACAGCCACCGGAGGTCGCGCACCACCCTCCCAACGCCTGAACCACCGAGTTTCGGCCCCTGTTCCCGTGACCAACGACGACCGCCGCAGTTTAGCTGAAGGACGGCAATCGGTCTCACGCGGGCAGCACGCTGCAACCACTTCCACGGCCGAGCAAGGGCGGCAACAGGAGCGCACGGACTCCACACTGCTTCCACCTGAAGCTCAAGCCACGCCGTGAACTCTCGCCGGCGAATTCTCAGTTTTGCTCCGGCAACCTTAAACTGAGCTTCCGGTACGGTTTCTTTAAATTCACGTTCTATGATCTTTCGGAGGTCATCGAATCCTGCACATAGACGCTGGACTAGCCGGCGCTCAAGTTCTTTTCTGCATCCGTGGCGTGAAACTGTCTAGGAGTAACGAATTTCGAGCTCGATCAAGGGCGGTCATGGCGGACACGATCGGTCACACGGTGCCGATCGACTTGCCGCCATCCCTGAACCCTTTTGACACCTTGTCGAGTTCCCTAGAGGTACACTGATTCTGTAGGACTGTTTGTTCGAGGTGTTGGCGGGTTAGGACCCACGGTCGACAGCGCCGAACCTCCACCGAGGCCGCGGCGCGTCGCCGAGCTATTTCCGGTCACCCCCAGCCCGACCTGACACCACCGACGTGTTCCTCGACGTCGACAACCCCCTGGCGGCGAGTTTCAGACCATGGGAGGTCCGACAGCGGCGAGCCGGCGAGCCCCGAGTCTGCTCCGGCGAGGTCGGCGGCGCGGGCGCGAGAGAACGGCGGGAGGAGGACGAAGTCGGCTGGCCCACGTGTCAGCGGCTGCAGAATTTAAATCGGGATCGGGTGTGGCCGGGGATCGGTTGTGCTGACGCGCAAATACCCTGCGAGCTCCGGTGTGCCGGACACCTCCGCGCTCGACACGTGTGGTACCTCCGGTGTGCCGGACACCTCCGCTCTCGACACGTGTCCCCACGGCCCCGAGAGTTTAAACTTTTTCCCCGATTTTCAGAATTCTTCCAAACTTCAAATCCTCATAACTTTGGCTAGAAAGCTCCAAATTGAGTGAACCAAATTTTGCTGGATTAAGCTCTCTGAGTACTTTCCAGAAAATCAAGTTTCACTCCATGAAATTCCTTAATTCTCCAGAATTAAATCCTCAAAGTTTAAACTGTTAAGAATTTTAACTGGAGAATCCTTTGGAGGAAAATCCTGAAATTTTGCTGGGATGTTCACCAAAATATCCCTGAACTACCATAAAAATTTCAGATCCATTTGAGCTAATTAGATCCACCTAACAGTGTGATTAGTGAAACTGTTCCAGAGAAAATAGAAAATGTTCAGAAACATTTTCAGAATTTTCTCTGAAATTGTTTAGCTCATATCTTTAGCTAAGAACTTCCAAATTAAGTGAGACCAACTCCATTAGAAACCTCTGAAAATCTAGTTTTCAGAAAGTCATAGTTTGTTGCATGATAATTCCTAGAACACCCTAAGAGTTCCAATTAAGTTCAAGGACATAATTAATTGTGGAGGGCTCAAATGAGCCTTACTGCAACTAAAACTTGACCAAGTCTCTGTTTAGGTTGTAACCAAGCCACAGTAAAAGTTTCACAGTCATTAGGTCTGTCTAGCAAGGGTTAGAGACTTCACAACTTCAAAGTTAATACAAATGCATTTAAATTGATACATATATTGCTCTTATCATGTAGTCGCTAAGGTCAAGGAGGAACCCGAAGTCCTAGACTTCGTAACTCCGGAGGAACAGCTAGCCTACGACCAAGAGCAGCAAGGCAAGCTCCGGTTTGCATTAACCTTTTTACAAATTTTTATTGTTTTGAGCACATACTGGTTTCCTTTATTCTGTGCATTAGAGTCTTGTTTGGAAGCCCCACTGCATAGCCAAGAGAACCATGGGTTGGGTTTAGGATTGCAAACCCCGTTAGCTACTGCATTGCTAGGATAGGGTAGGATTAGGTACAAGTCGAGTAGTTGGAACTACTCGCGAGAATAGGCTAGAGGCACATCGCTCGGGTAGAGATAGCACATGAAACAACATGGCAAGAAAATGAGACCAAGCGGAGGGTAAGGGCAGCAGGACTTTGGGGCCTGTGTGCTGTAGCTCCGCTTGTGTCGATTGAGGACCGAGCCGTGTGCGGGCCTGTTGAACAAGCTAGAACAGTACCGAAGACCTACCGGCTATATGTGAACCGGGAAACCGATGTAACTCGGGTAGCTGGGTGTTGAGGCATAGCTGGTCGTTCAGAGGGTAGGTTGAGAGCTCGAGGTGTAAATCGGCTGGCGGCACTGAGATGCGCGTGCAGAGACCTCTTGCTCGGGACGATTGGACCGGTTCAACATTTGGCTAACGGGTGAAAGGTAGTCGCGTACTGCGTCCGTGATGGTTGCTGTAGGCAACATCGAGTACGGGCGTACGTGACGGGTTGTTCGGGTAACCCTGCAGGTGTAAATCGATTATAATCGCCGTCCCTCACGGTCAGTGAGTACCACTTGTTCACTGTACCGTGACGTAGAAAGAACAGGCTAGTTACATGTTAAAATGTTGCTGATTGAAAGCTGGACATTGATTGTTAATGATATGCTGTAGTTTAGAGCTAACTAAAGTTCTTTTCAACTTTGGGCAAAGTACATGAGAGAAATGCGTTTCTTGTTTGATTGCGGCTCTCTCATGTGCCTTAGCGTAAGGTTCTCCACAACCTGCTGCTAAAACTTGAAAGTAAGGTTCTACTAATTAGGCGAGTCCTTGCAACTGATTTTTACCTCATGTAACCCATTACCCTCATGTAGAAGTTCCATGTTTAGGTGAGACGGGTCAGAATTGCTGAGCCTTCGTGCTCACTGCTTGTGTTTGAAGCTTTTGCAGGGTTCTATGAGGAAGGGACTCCTGAAGAGGAGACGGAACCCCAGGAGGGGAACCCCGTCGAGTGGGAGTCGTGCACGCCGCAGAGTTGGTGTGCGTGTGTGCTAGCAAGGACACGTTCGAGGGCTGAACGTGCACTTGATGCTTAGTCTACGCCCGCGAGTGTAGACCGAACTTATTTTGCTGTAAACAAGTTCATAAACTTCTTTATGTAATAAAATTTCCGCTTCCGCTTTGTACCTTTGACGTGTGTTATACGGTGCTGTGCAACGCAGCACCCCTCAGCGTGATTCTGGCTCGACAGGACCAATGGGGTCGTGTCATTTTCATGGAGAGCGAGCTATGGGTCGATGTTGTCCATGGGACACTGGTGCTTTTGGAGCCAACCCTATCCCGAAAGACCCACTGTTGAGGGAGAGCAAGGTCGCCGAAGTAAGGTTCGACGTGGTCGCCGGTGCAAGCACCTTTCCGGCCATTGTCATCAGCTCCCGACCCCACCATCATGTTCAGCACGGTGTAGAACTCACAGGCGGCGAGTTTGACGAAGTTGGGACACAGGAATCCCGTCCCGGCGAGGCTCGCCGGCGTGCGCCGCCGCGGGAGGCGCGGGCAGCGCGAGGAAGACGAAGGAGGGCTGGGTCCCACCGGTCAGCCTCCGGGTTCGCGCGAGGATCGGTTTGTGGCGCCGGATCCAGTGCGGCTGCACGGGAATAACCCCGTAGCCCCTGGTGTTGCTAAAATCTGACTGGTCCGAATTAAAACAGTGGGCCCAGCCCAATTATTTGAAGTTTCTATTAGAGAAATAATTCCAGGAATTAGCTGATCTTTACAAGGCCATAACTTTGTGTAGAAAACTCCAAAAAGAGTGAGACCAATTTTGTTGGATTCCTCATGAGGAGTACTTCACAGAGAAACCAATTTTTGGCTATGAAAATGCCCAGGAATTTCTGTAGAATTGTTTGTAATAAATCCTTTAGGGATTTATTATAGGAGCAATTCTTTATGAAATATTCCCAAATTTGGGCAGAAAATACTCTTCATAGATACTGATCTCCAGTAAAAAATTGGGCTTCATTGGAGTTCATTTTCTAGGTCAAATTACCTTCCCAAGTTCAGCCTTTATTTGGGAATTCAAATTTAAACAGAAGCTTTTTCAGAACTCCTGTCTAAGTTCAAAAATTCATATCTCTCTGATGGTAGCTCCAAAAATGGTGAAACAAATTTTGTTAGAACCATGGGGACTTACCCTAATCAGATCTTCCACCATTAGCTATATCAAAGCTCCTGAATTGGGCTCAAAATTCAGAGAAGCATTGTACTTGTGGGATTTTTAAAGACTACATTGTGCAATGACATATCTCCAAATTTGGCTCAAATCATCCTTAGAGAGTCTAGTATCCACTGTAAAAATCCCAAAGCCAATTAAGGATCCTAAATAGCAATAGCTATGAATAGTAATTCAATTCTTATAAAGCCTTAATACTTATACATGTATTTTATTACATTTCATAATAGTGACCGAAGTTGAGGACGCACCGGAGCCGTTGGACATCCTCCCACCAGAAGCTTACTTTCCATTTAACTCGCAACCAGGCAAGCCCCGGTTTGCACTTAAGTACCTTTTATAAAGCTTTTCATTTGTATCACTTATGTCTAGGTTGAAATGTATGCATTAGAGTTAGGGTGATTGAAACCCCACTTGCATAGCCTTTTTAAATCCTATGGTGGGTTGGGTAGTTTACAGACTCGACGAGTAGAGAATACCATGCTAATGTTTAGGATCTCGGTAGAAGTCGAGTGGTTGGAAGCTACTCGCGAGATAGTACTTATTACACGGGATGAAAAGAGGTAGATAATGGCTTGAGTTGTATGAAAATGAGACCCAGCAGGGGGGATAGGATGCAGTAAGCAGAGGTCTCACGTGCTTAGCCCTGTTGGTGTCGGTTGAGGACCGTCCGTGTGCGGCCCTGCTGGACAAGTATCGAACAGTACCGGATGCATACTGGCATATGGGAACCAGGAAACTGATGTAATTGGTTAACCTGGGTGTCGAGGCTTACCCAACCGTAAATAGGAGTGGGTTGAGGGTAGCAAGGTGTAAATCTGCCGGTGGGCACAGTCACGCTCCACGCGGGGACCTCCTACCCATTACGGATGGACTGGTTCGGCATTTTGGTTGCCTTTGAAAGGTTGTCGCATACAACAGAGTAGGAAGGGGTGTGGAATCACGCTTCTGAAAGTGGGTATATGTGACGTGTTATCCGGGTGTGTCTTGATTGTAATCACCATCCCTCACGGTTATTGGAGTACCCGCTTGTTCACTGTGCTATGACGTAGTAAGAAGTGAAATAAGCCAACTGAAAATGCTGTATTGATCTTAATGTCTTGAATAGCTTGATTGCTGTAGATATAGAGCTAATTAAGTTTATATTCCACTTTGGGCATCTCCACATCGGGGGAAAGCGTTTCTTGTTTGATTGTGGACTTCCGATGTGAGGGCTGCCTAAGGCATATGAATCTGCTGCTATAAAACTGAAAGTAAGGATCAACTTATAGGCGTGTCTTTATTGCAAAGTCCTTTCCTAACTTACACATCCTTGCACGTAGAGTTCCATGCCTAGGGTGGACGGTTAAGACTTGCTGAGCCTTCGTGCTCACGGTTGCAATATTTGAGCTGTGTGCAGGTGAGAGTTATGAGGAAGGTTCCGAGGATGAGGCGATGCCCCCGTCGGGGTACACGGCCGAGCTGGAGCCCTGCACGCCGCCGTGATTCTCCGGTTCCATGCTGCTAGTGTGTAGCGTCCCCGGGCTGGACGGCTGCACTTTTGCTTAGTTAGGAGTTGAGAGCAACTATGTATATAACTTCCGCTGTTAAATAGGTTTTGTAAAAGACTTCTGCTGTTTTATATCAAATAAAAGTTTATATGTTGTTCTTTATTTTTTTCGTGTGTGCTGTTGGGTGCCGCATCGCACGGCACCACCCTATGCGATCTTGGAGTGGGTGAACCACAGGGTGGTCCCCACAGTCATGGTATCAGAGCCGCATTGGGAATAGCATGCTCGAAAAGAGCCTATTTTGAAAACTTAGAAGTAGTCGAGTGAGGATTAGTCATTAAGCCCATATAAGGTCTATGATAGTAGTAGTTACTAAGGTGGAAAGGCTAACTTATGTGTTATACATTCTGTAACGACGCTCCGACGTCAGGTAAGAGGTAAGGTACACCACCGCAGGCGGATCAATTGCGGTAACTCACCATACGAGTAATAGTATGGAAGAATATACCGTGGCTTGGCACGGTAGTGAATATGAGTCTCTGAACCTCTTTATGGTTCTGAGAGCATATGAAAACGCTGATCTCCAGCGTGCTTTAGGCAAAAGTGAGAATATCCCATCGTGTGGTAAGCAACACGATAGTATGCAACTCTTGAACATTCAATGTTCAAAGGGCCATACGCAGCGCTCGCCATCGGCGTGCCTCAACAGTCATGAGGCAGTAGGTGGTATCCGTTGGGTTGATAAAATTCCCAACCGTGACGACCCGTTCGCACTCTACTCGGGTTCCCCGTCGTGTGCTGTGAAAACACGACCATGTACCTTGAGACGTGGCTTGACTCAAGGACGATCCGTATGGCAATGATACGGACCGTATGTTTTTTTATTATGATATGGAACTGCCTGAAATGCCAAAAACCATTGTGTGCACCATTATTGTGTGTTCTGCTGCAGGTACATTTAACCACGTTAGTGCATGACGTGTAGAAACCGTTTGTGAGTGACGACTTTAGTTCCACCATTTGACACGTATATGCCGGAATACCGGTTTAGGATTTTTCTTTGGTGAGAAAACGTAGTACCGACTGCATAAAAGTTTATTTTCAAAGAAAAGAGTCAAAATGAAGTTAGGAATCCATTTAGGGGTTAGTGAACTCCTATATTGAACTCAGAGTCAATTGGGAGTATAGATTCAATCTCAAAAGCTTAGGAACAATCTCCCCTGTTTTTGGCAGAAATTTTTCTGAACTTGAACAGGGCATAACTTAATATTGGTCGAACCAATGGAGGTGTGCGATACCATTCTGGAAAGGTTTTGAAGTCCTCTACAACTTTTCTGTAGAGATCCAGAACAAAATCTTCCTCCAAATGGATGAAAATCTCAGATGAGTAGGTACTGTCCAGAAACAGGGCAGACCAAAAGCTCTCTGGAATTTTCCGTATTTCGACCAAAACACTTAGTTTCACCGTTTGACGTCCAGTGGCTGTTGTAAAACAATGAGTTGGAGTCGAAGGGTTTATGCATTTGACATATCACTTCGAGTTAGTACATGTTTGGGTCCAATACAATAGCGAGGAATTACGCATGCTAACACACTTAACATCCCGTGGTGACCCCGATGGTCGAAATGAACTTTTAAACCCCTAAAGTTCAATACTTTGGAACTCGATCGTGTGACATGGTCCAGGGATGTATATGTTGTATAAAGTTTATACTTTATCCATATGTGTGATTGTTATGCGCATTGTTTATCCCATTCTCGCATTACTATTGTATAGACCGGATGAGCTAAACCCACATGTGCTGATCGTTTGAATGGTATGAATGCAGAATGGTGCGGACACGTTCAACACAAGAGGAGGGAGGTCCGAGTCAAGTTCGTGGTGATGAGTCTCCACCACCGGAGCAAACCACGACGCAGCAGCAACCACCTCCTCCACCGCCAGAACTTCCAAGGAATCTTGCGGAGGTTCTTGCCGCAGTGCTCGGCTCGCGCGATGAGCAAACCGAGTTGCTGCGGATGTTGGTGCAGCAGAATGCGTCCCATAAGGGAGGACGCCAAGACAATGGGCAACGCCAGCCCCAACAAAGTTCATATTCAGAATTCATGGCGACCCATCCACCGGTCTTCACGGAGGCCGAAGAACCTTTGGACGCGGACAGCTTTATCCGCACTCTAGAGGCAAAGTTCGGGCTGCTACGATGCACCGAACACCAGAAGGCGCTGTATGCAGCGCAACAGCTTCAAGGAGAAGCCGGTACCTGGTGGGCGAACTACACCGCCTCCTTACCGGCTGGCCATGCCGTCACATGGACGGAGTTCCGGGAGGCGTTCCGCGCCTATCACATACCTCCCGGTGTGATGGAAATGAAGCTCCAGGAGTTCCTGGCGCTACGACAGGGCGAGAGGAGTGCTCATGAGTACTCCAGGTTATTCAACCGGCTGGCGCAGTATGCGCCAGGATTTGTGGGCACGGAAGACAACAAGCGCAATGCGTTCTTCCGGGGCCTGAACTCCAAGATGAAGGTCCATCTCGCCCAGAGCAATCGCGGCACATTCAACGACCTAGTTAATGCCGCGATTCTACAGGAGAATGCTCAGCGTGAGCGCGGGTCTGACAAGAGGAAACGCAGCACGCTGACGAGCAGCAGTGGTGGGACGCCACAGAAATACCGTGTGGTGTATCGCTCACCATCCGGTCAGAGATGGCAGCCACCGGCGCGACCGCCTCAGTTTCGCGGGCGGCAATATAATGCGCCGGGCTTTCGACCGACGTATCCACCACAGAAACAGCAGCAGCAAAGGATGGTCCCGCGTGCGCCACAGTTTCAACAGCGTGCACCGGGATTCCATCCTCAAGTCGGCGGGACCCCGACACCTTACACGTGCTATACGTGTGGCCGTGTCGGGCACATTTCGAGGGACTGCCCCGAGCCGCGACAGGGCAGGGGTGCAGCACCATATCAGGGTGCTAATCAGCCCAAGAAACCAGCACCAAAACCCGGCAACGTCCACCACTTAGCTATCGAAGACGTGCCGGAAGGCGAACCCGTCCCCGCGGGTACGTTCTCTTACCTAGATCATCCCGTAGTCATACTTTTTTACTCCGGTGCCACCCATAATTTCATAAGTCAGTCTTATGTTATTAAATATCAACTGCCTATCATTCCCACAAATAATTCATATTTGATATGTTCTCCGGGTGGGAAAATAACAGTTGATAGAATGGTCTATAGAGCACCATTACAGTTGGGTGGAAATCTATACCCGACATCTCTAATCATGTTAGAGAGTCAAAAACTCGATGTCATTTTAGGAATGTCATGGCTACATCGCCATGGTGCTGTTCTTGACATCATTCCACGTGTGGTTCGTTTAAACTCTCCACTTCATGAACCACATGTTCTTATTCTTGACCGTTCGGTTCAAGAATCTCCAGCCACCTATGACACGGAAGCCACAAAACTTGAGTATATTCGTGTGGTCCGTGAATACCCGGATATCTTTCCGGATGACCTTCCGGGCATGCCACCCGAAAGGGATGTCGAGTTCAAGATTGAACTTGTACCCGGGACGACACCGATTTCACGGAGACCGTACAAGATGGCTCCAAATGATCCGGCTGAATTGAAGGAGCAGCTCAACGATTTGATGAAGAAGGGTTTCATTCGACCGAGTTCCTCGCCATGGGGATGCTCGGTGCTGTTTGTGAAGAAAAAGGATGAAACCTTGAGGTTGTGTGTGGACTACCGACCTCTCAACGCCGTCACCATCAAGAATAAATATCCACTGCCCCGCATCGATATATTAATCGATCAACTTGTGGGTGCAAGTGTGTTTTCAAAGATGGATCTTTGCTCAGGGTATCATCAAATCAAGATCCGAACGGAAGATATTCCAAAGACGGCCTTCTCGACGAGATATGGGTTGTATGAATACCTCGTCATGTCCTTTGGTCTCACCAACGCCCCGGCACACTTCATGTATCTTATGAACTCAGTGTTCATGCCGGAGTTGGACAAGTTTGTGGTGGTGTTCATAGACGACATCTTGGTTTACTCCAAGTCTGAAGAAGAAAACGCCAAACACTTACATATCGTACTTCAAAGATTAAGATACCATAAGCTTTATGCCAAGTTCAGCAAGTGCGAGTTTTGGATCAGCCAAGTGCCATTCCTTGGTCATATCATTTCTGCAGAAGGCATTGCAGTTGATCCCAGCAAAATCGAACAAGTGCTGAAATGGAAGTCCCCCACATCAGTCCAGGAAGTCAGAAGTTTCCTCGGGTTAGCAGGATATTACCGGAGATTCATACCGAACTTCTCCAAGCTTGCTAAGCCGATGACTGAACTGTTGAAGAAGGGGATCAAATATGTTTGGAGCTTAGCTTGTGAAGAAGCTTTCCAGGCATTAGTGAAGCATCTTACAACAGCCCCGGTGTTAGCTCAACCGGATACAACCAAGCCCTTCGACGTATATTGTGATGTGTCCGGTATCGGGCTTGGCTGTGTATTGATGCAAGGAGGAAGAGTGGTCGCCTATGGCTCACGTCAACTCCGTAACCACGAGCAGCACTATCCGACTCATGATCTCGAGCTTGCTGCTGTGGTATTGGCCTTGAAGATGTGGAGACACTATTTGCTTGGGAACTTAGTGCACCTCTACACTGACCACAAGAGTTTGAAGTATATCTTCACTCAAAAGGAGTTGAATATGCGGCAACGGAGATGGCTAGAACTGATCAAAGACTATGAGATCAAGATTCACTACTATCCCGGGAAGGCAAACGTGGTTGCCGATGCCTTAAGCCACAAATCCCATGTCAACAGTCTGTCCATCACCCCACTTGAAGAGGAGTGGAGTCTGTACTTGGTTCCATATGGGGAATTATATAATCTTGCTCTCATCCCAACCATAAGAGAGGAGATTATGGAAGCTCAGAAGAAGGACATGGGAATGTCGCACATTCGGAGAAGAATGGAGAATGGCGAAATGAAATGCTTCCGAAGAGATGAACACGACACGCTATGGTTTAAAGACCGTATAGTGGTACTCCGTGACATGAAGCTTCGGAAGAAAATCTTGGACGAGGCTCATTTGTCCAAGTATTCTATTCATCCGGGCAGCAACAAGATGTACCAGGATCTGAAAACCAGATTTTGGTGGACACGGATGAAAAGAGAAATCACGAAATACGTATCCGAATGTGATACGTGTCGGCGTGTGAAGGCCGACCATATGCGTAAAGCCGGACAACTGCAACCATTGAACATTCCGGAGTGGAAGTAGGAGGATATCAGCATGGACTTCATAGTCGGGTTACCTCTCACGTCTCACAAGCATGACTCGATTTGGGTGATAGTCGATCGACTAACCAAGTCGGCTCATTTTATCCCCGTACATACAAAGTACGTGGCCAAGCAATACGCGGAGTTGTATATTGCAAGGATCTTGTGTTTGCACGGTGTTCCCCGCTCCATCATTTCAGATCGCGGTGCGCTGTTCGTCTCTCGGTTTTGGGAACAGCTGCACGCATCACTGGGAACCAAACTGATCCGAAGCTCCACGTATCACCCACAGACAGATGGTCAAACTGAACGGGTAAATCAAGTGCTTGAAGACATGCTACGCGCTTGTGCCATCCACCACGGCAAGAATTGGGACGATCATTTGCCGTTGGCGGAGTTTTCTTACAACAATGGCTATTAAGCTTGCATCAAGATGGCGCCGTATGAAGCTCTCTACGGCCGGAAATGTCGCACACCTCTCAACTGGTGCGAGTCCGGCGAGTGAGTCATCTACGGCATTGAACTTGTGAATGAGGCTGAAGAACGAGTGCGAGTAATACAAGCCAACCTCAAGGATGCTCAATCTCGTCAGAAGAGCTATGCGGATAAAAGACGCCGCCCTCTCCACTTCGACATCGGGGACCATGTTTATGTCCGTGTGTCTCCGATGAAGGGAGTTCACCGTTTCGGAGTGAAGGGTAAACTTGCACCGCGGTTCATTGGTCCGTTCGCCGTCATTGAAAGATGCGGACCCGTGGCCTATCGCCTAGAGTTACCAGCATTGCTCGCAGGCATTCACAACGTCTTCCACATCTCTCAGCTGAGGAAGTGCCTTAAACCCTCGGCTGAAATCCGCACAGAAGACATAGAAGTTCTTCAACGGGACCTCACGTACATGGAGTATCCCATCCGGATCATCGATGAAAAGACTCGTACCACAAGAAACCGGACCTTATGGTTCTACAAGGTCTTGTGGAGTAACCATACCGCTGATGAGGCGACATGGGAAAGCGAGGATTATCTACGCACGTATTATCCGGACTTGCTATCATCATATACCCGGTAAAGTTTCCCCACTTTGCTTTTCCTTTGGAATCTCGGGACGAGATTCTTTTTAAGGGGGGAGGGATGTAAAAATCCCCAAAAGTGGTAGCAAAAAAATTCAGCTCATGTACACTTATGAAAAATGAGGGGAATTAAAACTTTGAATTATAATAAGTGTGAGTTCAAAGTGAGGGTTTAGACTTCCCAAAACTTCCAAACATGGAGATCTAAATGCACAACTTGGATCTTCATAGTCCAAATATTCAACCTTCCAAATTTAAGCTCAATTGGGGGAGTTTTAATATTTGTTTGGGATTAAAAGGAGAAGCCCTCTAATCTGAATTTCAAATTCAGTTTCAAATTCCAATTCCCTCAATTTCAAAATTTGGGTTCACAAATGTGTTCTCCACCTTTGAATGAGCAGCCTTGCCAAAAATTGGAAATTTTGGAACTGGTTTGCTATATTTTTGAGGCAATACAAAGTGGAGAATTTAAACTCCTTTTCAAATTCAAATGATCAAACCACATCCAAATTTCACACCAGAATTCAAACTATTTGAATTCAGAAAATTCAAACTATGACTTTGGGGTGAAGTCAAGTCTTTAATGTTGAGTTGCTGGGGTAAAATATCAGGGAATTATTGGATTAAAAGAGAGGGAGGTGGGGCCCAGCAGTCAGCCTCCTAACAGAGCTACCGCCTCTGTTCTCATCGGCTGATTGCCGAGAGGCCGCCAGCGCCCAGTGAAACCTGCTCCCGAGGAATTCCACCGCGCCACCTCCTGGTTCCCCGATCGCCAGCCGCTTCATCACCCCCGGTCGCTGCAACAAAGTCGGTCTTCGTTTCCCTCAGTAACTCGCCGCTCCTTTCATTCTCTCCCGCGAGAAACCGCCGCAGCGCCGTCGCTGTTTACTCCCTCGCCCACGCTCGCCCGAGCTCGGATTTTCGAGCCCCAAACAGCAAAAAGAAGTGCAAGAGAGTGCTTCAGCCTCCACCTTTCTTTTCCATAAGCTTCCTAGCTCGTGCTACGCGCAAACCAGAGATTGGCGCCGGCGATCAGAGGTACTCGGCGGAACTCCGTTCTGTTCACCGTGGACAGCGCGCTACGGCCAGCTTCACCGCCCCTTCCCTGCACAATAAAGGTGCGTTGTTGTCCGTAGATCGTGTTACCGAAAGCCTCAGGATGATTGATCAACCGGGTAGTGAGAATTTCGGGTTTTACCAAACCCTAGTTCATAGCAACACTTCTCGGTCTACAATCAAATTCTTCGTGCTGTGATAGCTAGAGCTCATCCGGTTCTAGGAGAAGCCTTGTTAGGTCCCTGCGATCCTTCTCGCTCAAACGGCGCCAGAAACTGTCAAGAACTGAAGGAGTTCTTCGAGTTTTTGTCGCCGCCGGTGTTTTGCGGGCTCGGTCGCCGGTGAGGTCCCCACTCCGGTGGTTTTCATGGAGAGCGAGCTATGGGTCGATGTTGTCCATGGGATACTGGTGCTTTTGGAGCCAACCCTATCCCGAAAGACCCACTGTTGAGGGAGAGCAAGGTCGCCGAAGTAAGGTTCGACATGGTCGCCGGTGCAAGCACCTTTCCGGCCATTGTCATCGGCTCCCGACCCCACCATCGTGTTCAGCACGGTGTAGAACTCACAGGCGGTGAGTTTGACGAAGTTTGGACCACAGGAATCCCGTCCCGGCGAGCCTCGCCGGCGTGCGCCGCCGCGGGAGGAACGGGCAGCGCGAGGAAGACGAAGGAGGGCTGGGTCCCATCGGTCAGCCTCCGGGTTCGCGCGAGGATCGGTTTGTGGCGCCAGATCCAGTGCGGCTGCACGGGAATAACCCCGTAGCCCCCGGTGTTGCTAAAATCTGACTGGTCCGAATTAAAACAGTGGGCGCAGCCCAATTATTTGAAGTTTCTATTAGAGAAATAATTCCAGGAATTAGCTGATTTTTACAAGGCCATAACTTTGTGTAGAAAAATCCAAAAAGAGTGAGACCAATTTTGTTGGATTCCCCATGAGGAGTACTTCACAGAGAAACCAATTTTTGGCTATGAAAATGCCCAGGAATTTCTGTAGAATTGTTTTTAATAAATCCTTTAGGAATTTATTATAGGAGCAATTCTTTATGAAATATTCCCAAATTTGGGCAGCAAATCCTCTTCATAGATACTGATCTCCAGTAAAAATTTGGGCTTCATTGAAGTTCATTTTCTAGGTCAAATTACCTTCCCAAGTTCAGCCTTTATTTGGAAATTCAAATTTAAACAGAAGCTTTTTCAGAACTCCTGTCTAAGTTCAAAAATTCATATCTCTCTGATGGTAGCTCCAAAAATGGTGAAACAAATTTTGTTAGAACCATGGAGACTTACCCTAATCATATCTTCCACCATTAGCTATATCAAACCTCCTGAATTGGGCTCAAAATTCAGAGAAGCATTGTAATTGTGGGAATTTTAAAGACTACATTGTGCAATGACATATCTCCAAATTTGGCTCAAATCATCCTTAGAGAGTCTAGTATCCACTGTAAAAATTCCAAAACCAATTAAGATCCTAAATAGCAATAGCTATGAATAGTAATTCAATTCTTATAAAGCCTTAATACTTATACATGTATTTTATTACATTTCATAATAGTGACCGAAGTTGAGGACGCACCAGAGCCGTTGGACATCCTCCCACCAGAAGCTGACTTTCCGTTTAACTCGCAACCAGGCAAGCCCCGGTTTGCACTTAAGTACCTTTTATAAAGCTTTTCATTTGTATCACTTATGTCTAGGTTGAAATGTATGCATTAGAGTTAGGGTGATTGAAACCCCACTTGCATAGCCTTTTTAAATCCTATGGTGGGTTGGGTAGTTTACAGACTCGACGAGTAGAGAATGCCATGCTAATGTTTAGGATCTCAGTAGAAGTCGAGTGGTTGGAAGCTACTCGCGAGATAGTACTTATTACACGGGATGAAAAGAGGTAGATAATGGCTTGAGTTGTATGAAAATGAGACCCAGCAGGGGGGATAGGATGCAGTGAGCAGAGGTCTCACGTGCTTAGCCCTGTTGGCGTCGGTTGAGGACCGTCCGTGTGCGGCCATGCTGGACAAGTATCGAACAGTACCGAATGCATACTGGCATATGGGAACCAAGAAACCGATGTAATTGGTTAACCTGGGTGTCGAGGCTTACCCAACCGTAAATAGGAGTGGATTGAGTGTAGCAAGATGTAAATCTGCCAGTGGGCACAGTCACGCTCCACGCGGGGACCTCCTACCCGTTACGGATGGACCAGTTCGGCATTTCGGTTGCCTTTGAAAGGTTGTCGCATACAACAGAGTAGGAAGGGGTGTGGAATCACGCTTCTGAAAGTGGGTGTATGTGACGTGTTATCCGGGTGTGTCTTGATTGCAATCACCATCCCTCGCGGTTATTTGAGTACCCGCTTGTTCACTGCGCTGTGAGGTAGTAAGAAGTGAAATAAGCCAACTGAAAATGCTGTATTGATCTTAATGTCTTGAATACCTTGATTGCTGTAGATATAGAGCTAATTAAGTTTATATTCCACTTTGGGCATCTCCACATCGGGGGAAAGCGTTTCTTGTTTGATTGTGGACTTCCGATGTGAGGGCTGCCTAAGGCATATGAATCTGCTGCTATAAAACTGAAAGTAAGGATCAACTTATAGGCATGTCTTTATTGCAAAGTCCTTTCCAAACATACACATCCTTGCATGTAGAGTTCCATGCCTAGGGTGAACGGTTAATACTTGCTGAGCCTTCGTGCTCACGGTTGCAATATTTGAGCTGTGTGCAGGTGAGAGTTATGAGGAAGGTTCCGAGGACGAGACGATGCCCCCGTCGGGGTACACGGCCGAGCTGGAGCCCTGCACGCCACCGTGATTCTCCGGTTCCATGCTGCTAGTGTGTAGCGTCCCCGGGCTGGACGGCTGCACTTTTGCTTAGTTAGGAGTTGAGAGCAACTATGTATATAACTTCCGCTGTTAAATAGGTTTTGTAAAAGACTTCCGCTGTTTTATATCAAATAAAAGTTTATATGTTGTTGTTTATTCTTTTCGTGTGTGCTGTTGGGTGCCGATTCGCACGGCACCACCCTATGCGATCTTGGAGTGGGTGAACCACGGGGTGGTCCCCACAGCGACCACACGTCCTTCCTGCATCAACATGCAGCCAAGCCCAATACCGGACGCGTCACAATACACGTCGAAGGGCTTTGCTGTATCCGGCTGAGCTAAGACCGGGGCTGTGGTGAGATGTTTCACCAATGCTTGGAACGCTCCTTCACACGCCGTGTTCCAAACATACTTTGTCCCTTTCTTCAGCAATTCTGTCATCGGCTTAGCGAGCTTGGAGAAGCTTGGAATGAATCTCCTATAGTATCCCGCTAACCCGAGGAAGCTTCTGACTTCATGAACTGAAGTGGGAGCTTTCCATTTCAGCACTTGCTCTATTTTGCTTGGGTCAACCGCAATGGGTACTTATTCTTGATGGTGACCCACTTGCACCCACAAGTTGATCAAACAATATGTCGCTGCGGGGCAGTGGGTACTTATTCTTGATGGTGACGGCGTTGAGCGGCCGGTAGTCCACACACAGCCTTAAGGTTTCATCCTTCTTCTTCACGTACAGCGCCGAGCATCCCCAAGGCGAGGAACTCGGCCTAATGAAACCCTTGCTCAACAGATCATTGAGCTGTTCTTTCAGTTCAGCCAACTCATTTGGAGCCATTTTGTATGGTCTCCGTGATATGGGCGTAGTCCCGGGTGCAAGTTCAATCTTGAACTCGACATCCCGCTTAGGTGGCATGCCCGGAAGATCATCTGGGAACACGTCGGGGTACTCCCGGACTACGGGGATGTCCTCTAACTTGAGGGCTTCAGTATTGTTGATCGCTGAAACCTCCCGGACTGGATTATCTAATCAGAGGGACTGCGGATGGTGTAATGGGGAGTTGAGGTGAACCGTCCGTGATAGGGTTTCCAGGACAGCGCCATGGTAACTTAGCCATGACATTCCCAAGATTGCATCAATCTTCTGCCCCTCAAGGATAACCATAGTGGTGGGATATATCTTCCCACCTAAGCACAGTGGTGCTTTCGGAACCATCATTGTTACTGAAATCTTTCCTCCCGGTGAGCAGATCATATAAGAACACTCGGTTGGAAAGACTTCCAGCTGATGTTTAACCACATATGATGCACTTATGAAGTTGTGGGTTGCACCAGAATCAAAAAGTATGATGATGGCTTGATTGTTGAGAGTAAACATACCCGCCAGCACGTTGTCTCCCTCTGGGGCGTCCTCATTGTCGAGGTTGTGGACGCCCCCAGTCCGCTGACCAACCTTCTTCACCGGAGGTCGGCCTCGAGCACCGCCATGGAACTGGGCTTGCCCGCTGCTCTGCTGCCCCTGGGGACAGTCCTTCGCGAAGTGGCCCATCTGGCCACACGTGAAGCAAGTGAAACGGGGTGGTCCCCCGCTGATCGGTGGACGGAATCCCGGGGCGCGTTGTGGCGGTGGGAACACCCGGGGTGCCGTCTGCAGCTGCTGCTGCTGTCTTGGTGGTGGCATCGGCGTACGGAATGGAGGTGCCTGAAAGGGACGTCCCCCGAACCATTGAGGTCGTGCCGGTGGATGCCACTGCTGCCCGGATGGTGTCCGATACACCATATGGTACTTCTGGGGAGCGCCACCCCCACTGCTAGGTGGAGCGCTGCGCTTCCGCTGCTCAGCTGCCAACTCCCACTGAGCATCCTCTTGCATGATCGCGGCACAGACTAGGTCATTGAAAGTGCCGCGATTCCACTGAACGAGATGTGTCTTCATTTCAGGGTGTAACCCCCAATAGAAGTGTTCTCGCTTCTTCTCCTCAGTGGAGATGTAGTCTGACGCATATTGCGCCAGATGGTTGAAGGCACGGGAGTAGTCGTGGGCACTCCTCCTGCCCTGCTTCAGCTCCAAGAATTCTTGGAACTACCTCTTCATGATCCTGGGAGGAATGTGATAAGCGTGGAACGCCTCCCGGAACTCTCCCCATTCCACGGCATGGCCAGCCGGACGTGAGGCGACATAGTTCACCCACCACGCACCAGCGGCACCGTGGAGTTGCTGCGCTGCGAACAAGGTCTTTTGCCGCTCCGTGCATTGGAGCAGCCTGAACTTGGACTCGATGGTCCGCAGCCAGTTGTCAGCCTCCAGTGGTTCTTCGGCCTCTGTGAACCCTGGAGGGTGCGTACTCATGAAATCAGAGTACGACACCTCACGGGGCTCACGGGGCCCTCTGTCTTGACGTCCCCCCCCCCCCCCCCCACCTGGGACGTATTCTGCACGATCGTGCAGAGCAGATCGGTCTGCTCCTCACGACCACCCACCAGTGCCGCTATCACATCCGCTAGAGTAAGCGGAGGCGGCGGTGGTGGCTGCTGCTGCGGGGTGCTGTCGTAGGCCGGTGGCTGGGAGTCATCACCTCCCTGTTGGCTAGAGCCACCAACCTCGTGCGTGGTCCTAGTGCGAACCATCTGCAACCATACGACAATAAACATCAGTCCCGCAACATATTGCATGCAGTCCAAATGAAATAGGAGTAAAAACATAATGACAATAAAACCTGCGATCCATCTCGTAAGTAGATAATGTAATAACTTTGCACAAGCTACACCATTACCAGACCAAACACAAGCTAGTTTAATCCAACTTGATGAATCTCCTCTTTGGAAGCTCACCATAACTAGGTTTGTTCACTACGAGATATTACTATCGTTTTGTCATAACGTATACCACCCTTAGGGTACAACACCCTCTCCAATGAGTTCAACTGTCATTCTTCTGTCAGAATGACCAGTTTCTACCTATTCCAAGTTTTGATCTGGTTTTGTGCCTTTTCATGACACGAGCTGAACACCAAAGTTAAAGTTAACTTCAGTATCTTTCCAACGAGTACTTATTTGCCCTCAGATCAGCTCTGGTGAAAAAGTTATGCTAATTCAAAATCAGCAGAATTTCTGGAAGAATTTTAACAGCACCTCCTTTCGAAGTTTCTGTTTTCCATCCGAGTTTCCACTGAAATCTGAGCTGAAACTTCAGAAACTTTGAATTGCAAAGATGTCACACATCTTCTACTCTTTCTAAGGATGTATCATATGATAATTTTAGATTTTTCTACTGGGAGTTATGTTTGAAAAACAGAACAGTCCAGAGAATGTTTTAACACTGTCCTTGTTCTGGACAGTTACATGCCTCTGGAATTTAAGCCATCTTAAGGTGAGTTTCAGCTCTGGAAGTCTACAACAAAGTTGTAGAGCACTTAAATACCTTCCCAGAACTATACACCACACCTCCCTGGGCTAAAAGACCTGTGAGTTATGCCCTGTTGAAGATCAGCAAACGTGCTGCCCAAAACAGAGCACTCTGTTTTTCAGTCTTTTGGAACTACACTCATCAATTATCCAATTTGTCTACCCAACCAGGGTCCTAAATGTTGAACCTAATGATTTTAATTCCTTGTTATCATTATCTTCATGCATATGCCTACAATATCTCGGTACTACGTTCCTCACAAAGGAAAATCCTAACCGGATTATACCGGCATATACGTCTCAAATGTGGCACTAAACGGTCTCTCGCACACGTTTACTACACGGATACATACGTGGTTAGTACCTGCAGAAGACCACACAATAGTGATGCACTCAAAGGTTTTGTTCCATTTCAGGCAGTACCATATTTGAAAGTAAATACAAATGCCCGTATCATTTCCATACGTCCGTCCTTGAGTTAGGTCACGTCTCAAGGTACGTGATCGTGTTTCAACACCACACGACGGGGAACCCGAGTATGTCATGAACGGGTCGTCACGGTTGGGAATGTTATCAACCCAACAGATACCACCTACTGCCCTGCAGGGCACGCCGATGGCAAGCGCTGCGTATGTCCACCTGGGCTACTTCCAGACGAACACACTCTCGCGTTACTGACCACGCGATGGGGTCTCCACTTACTTGCCTAATGCACGCTAGGGATCAGCATTTCATATGAACTCAGGGACATGAAGAGTCCAAGAGTTTAATATTGACGTCTCACACCAAGCTGTGAGACCAATCCCTGAACCGCGTTCCTCGTCAGGGGGAGCTAACCGAAATTGAACCGCTTTCGGTGGCGTTCCTTACCATGCTTACCAGAGCGTAGGTGCATCGTTACAATAATTGAAATTCAGAATTATAACACATAGGTTAGTCTTTGCCACTTTAAATAACTATGCTACTATAGTCCTTACTTGGGCCAGCTACCGATTCTTCACCGTAAACCTAAGTTTTCCCATAATACGGTCCTTAAGTATTGTGCTATCCCCAATGCAGCTCTGATACCAGGCTGTGGCGGACCGGGATCCGCCCATCCAGGATCGCAGAGGGTGGTGCCGCGCGATGCGACACCCGACAGCACACGTCATAAGAACACGTTATATTACATGGGAAAACAAACTGAATGTACAAAGTAGTACACTTCTCAGTTACAAACTAGGGTCTTTATTACACAGCGGAAGTTTCTTTTGTACAACTCACGCCCGCCTATCTAGCAAAAGTCGGTTGCCCAGCCCTAAGGCAACCCACACTAGCTGCACGTCTCAGCTCAGCACGGCGTGTACGTCTCCCACTCAGCCGTGGTCCCCGACGGAGGGTAGCCCTCGCCGGTGGACTTGTACTCCGAGTCCGTGGATGGCTCCTCACCTGCAAAACACTTAGGCAGCAACCGTGAGCATGAAGGCTCAGCAAGGCTTAACCGACTCACCTAAACATGAAATCTACATGAGGTGTACAATGACATAGGATAGTAATATTGCAGCAATTGGACACGCCTACAAGTTCATCCTTAGTTCATCTTTGAGCAATACGTTAACAGTTCAGGAATCAGAAATTTAGTAAGCAGTATTTGGTGGCACACATGTAACAATACAATTATATCATGACAGCAATATTGAATCACAGCATTCCATAAATTATCTACGTTATGACACAGTGAACAACCGGTACTCGTCACCGCGAGGGACGGCGAATCGACTCGATATACACCTGCAGGGAAACCCAAAGAGCACGTCACGTACACCCACCCGTGGAGCTGCACAGCACGCTCACTCGATTCCGTACGAGACAACCTTTCACCCAACAGCCCAACCGTCGAACCGGTCGCACCGAAACGAGCAGGAGGTTCCCCACACGGAGCATCTCTCTATGCCCGTTGGCAGATTTCCACCTTGCTTCCCTCAGCCTACACCTATAAATCGGTGCGTTATGCCTCGACGCCCGGAGGTTTAGGCTACATCGGTCTATCGGGGCCCATATATCCGATATGCCTTCGGTACGTTCAATACTTGTTCAGCAGGGCCGCACACGGATCGGTCCTCAATCGACATGGACAGGGCTGCGCACACAAGACTTCCTCTTGCTGCGCCCTAGCCCCTGCCTAGTCTCATTTTCATTACTAAAGTGATCTCACATCACTCAACCGAACCCGTGTGTCCCAATCCTATCTCGCGAGTAGATTCCAACTACTCGACTTGTACCGAAGTCCTAAGAAATTATTAAGCATAGCCGAAATTGAACCGCTTTTGGTCAGGGGAGCTAACCGAAATTGAACCGCTTTTGGTAGCGTTCCTTACCATTTTTACCAGAGCGTAGGTGCATCGTTACATAATTAAAATTCAGAATTATAACACATAGGTTAGTCCATGCCACTTTAAGTAACTATGCTAATATAGTCCTTACTTGGGCAACTACCGAATCCTCACCGTAAACCTAAGTTTTCCCATAATACAGTCCTTAAGTACTGTGCTATCCCCAACGCAGCTCTGATACAAGGCTGTGGCGGACCAGAATCCGCTCATCCAGGATCGCAGAGGGTGGTGTCGCGCGATGCGACACCCGACAGCACACACCATAAGGACATATTATATTACATGGGAAAAACAAACTGAATGTACAAAGTAGTACACTTCTCAGTTACAAACTAGGGTCTTTATTACACAGCGGAAGTTTCTTTTGTACCACTCACGCCCGCCTATCTAGCAAAAGTCAGTTGCCCAGCCCTAGGGCAACCCACACTAGCTGCACTCCTCAGCTCAGCGCGGCGTGTACGGCTCCCACTCAGCCGTGGTCCCCGACGGAGGGTAACCCTCTCCGGTGGACTCGTACCCCGAGTCTGTGGGTGGCTCCTCACCTGAAAAACACTTAAGCAGCAACCGTGAGCACGAAGGCTCAGCAAGGCTTAATCGACTCACCTAAGCATGAAACTCTACATGATGTGTACAATGACATAGGATAGTCATATTGCAGCAAATGGACACGTCTACAAGTTCATCCTTAGTTCAGCTTTTAGCAACAAGTTAACATTTCAGGAAGCTGAAATTTAGTAAGCAATATTTGGTGGCAAACATGTAGCAATACAATATTATATCATATCAGCAATATTGAATCAACATATTTCATACATTATTCTACGTCACGACTCAGTGACCAAGTGGTACTCTTCACCGCGAGGGACGGTGAATCGACTCGATATACACCTGCAGGGAAACCCAAAGAGCACGTCACGTACGCCCACCCGTGGAGCTGCACAGCACGCTCACTCGATGTCGTACGGGACAACCTTTCACCCAACAGCCCAAACGTCGAACCGGTCGCACCGAAACGAGCAGGAGGTTCCCCACATGGAGCATCTCTCTATGCCCGTTGGCAGATTTCCACCTTGCTGCCCTCAGCCTGCACCTATAAATCGGTGCGTTATGCCTCGACGCCCGGAGGTTTAGGCTACATCGGTTTATCGGGGCCCATATATCCGATATGCCTTCGGTACGTTCAAACTTGATCAGCGTGGGCCGCACACGGATCGGTCCTCAATCGACACGGACAGGGCCACGCACACAAGACTCTCTCTTGCTACGCCCTAACCCCTGCCAAGTCTCATTTTCATTACTAAAGTGATCTCACATCACTCCACCGAACCCGTGTGTCCCAAGCCTATCTCGCGAGTAGATTCCAACTACTCGACTTGTACCGAAGTTTTATGAAACATTAAGCATAGCTTGTCTACGCGAGGTCTTAGACACTACCCTCACTCTTATGGAGACTTTTGGTCATGCAAGTGGGGTTTTCATCCATCCTACACCTAATGCATATTCACACTTCATATGACACATGTAAACAAAGTAAAACTTGTAAGAAGTTAATGCAAACCGGGGCTTGCCTTGTTGCTGCTGGTCAGGGGTTAGTTCTTCTTCCGGAAGTAGGAAGTCAAGAACTTCTGGAGCCTCCTCGCCTTCAGTGACTACATGTTAATAATGTACTACATGTTAATGAATATGCACATGAGTTTATAGTAATGCTTCTGCTATTAGTTCTACTAACCAGTTTCTAACAACTGGAACTCTGTTTAAGAATTTAAAATGAAGCTGGGGGTTAGTGGTTTGGGCTTGGACCTAAACACTTGGTTAAGTGCTAAGTGGTTATCCCCCTCTTCCACATTGATCACCTCAAGTGGTTTAACATAGCAGGGGTGATACAGAGCTCCAATGGAGCTCAGAATTTTTGTGTGAGTTCCTTGTCACAAGAAAACCCCCTGGACCAAAATTTAGCACTTTTCAGTGAGTGGTTTGCCTAGAATAATTCTCTTAGCAATTAAGCAAAGGAGAATAATTTCTGAGGTAACACCCCTGTTCATGCCCAACTTAATGAACTACAATTTCAATTATAGCTCATAGAGTTTGCATGAATTTTCCTAGCATTTTTGGAGCTAAGGTTTGTCCAGAACTGAATTTCCAAGTTTTGGAAATTCTCTAAAAATGTTTCTGTATTCAAATGAACACAGCACCTTCAAATTTGAATTGCTCTGGTCAAATAAACTCCAAATGGTCTGAAACATTTACAGGGATTCACTAACATTCTAAAGAGCATTCTGGCAAAATTTGGGGATTTTTCGATGAACCAAACTCCCTCTAAAATTCTTCTGCTGAAAAGTTTTAAAGAATTTTCCAGAATTAAGTAATAGGTTTAATACAAATTGGGTTGCATATTTGGATAGAGTTATGCAAGATGAATCCAACCCAATTTGAATCACCAAATGTGGAGCTTCCTAGCAAAAGTTATGGGGTCCTAAAGTTTGAACTAAATCTGGAAATTCAAATTAATTCGGGAAACATTCAAACTCTGACTGCGGGTGCCTCCTACACGTGTCGGCTGCTGGAATCACGCCACACGGGGCCACAGGACCCTTCCCGCGTCACCACACTGGATCCCGGGCCACAGCGGATCTGACGATTTAAAATATCGCCACTGACATGCGGGGCCCGCAGTCATCTTCCTCCTCGCGACGCCCGCGCGATCCCGCCGCCGAGCTCGCCGGAGCTCTCGCCGGAGAGGGGTTCCGGCCCTCGGAACTTGCCGATTCTCGCCGCCTGTGCCTATCTCAGCCTGGGGAACACGGTGGTGCCCTCACCAGAGCGTGACAACGGCCGGAACAGTGCTCCCGCCGGTAACAGCGGCCGGGAGCTCACCGGCGACGTCGAACTCGGCATCCCCTGCACCTTTTTCGATGCGGTTTGCTAGGGGAGCTCCGCTGACACCTGCTGGTCACGTACATGGGCACCCATCCCCGTGAAAATGGCTGTAACTATGACCTCATCGGCGACCTAGGCCGGATATCGGCTGTGCTCAGAAATCTTCAAAGAACCGTAACCCTAGCCCATGGTTCATACTGGTTTTTGATCCTAGGTGGTCGTGGCAGGGTATAGAGCATGTGTGTGGCTCGGTATGCCCGGTGATGAGCTAACCCGCGAGAATTTTGGGATTTGGTGGGGGCTCGGTCTTAGGACCACCTAAACTTCCCCGGCGAAATACTCCCCCGACAGCCCACGAAAAGAAGAACGGTTGGGACCAGAAGGATCAGCACCTCAATGCGGTCCTTTCTTGAGTTGCTCATCAGGCACGAGAGTGCCTGGGTTGCTCGGACGCCGGCGATCGATGGAGGTCGGCGTTTCTGTTCTCGCGCGGAACCGAGGAGGAAGCTCGGGTGGTGGTCTCTCTCGTTCGGAAAACGGGATAAGGGACGGCGTGGAGTGTGCTTGGCCTTTGAGCCGCGACTTCGGCACCGTGAGGTGGCCGTTCGGTGCCTCGGTGGCTCGCCGCCTCTCCCGTGCCTTGCGCGCGAAGCAGAGGCCGGCTGCAGCAACCGACTGCACCCTCTTATGTGCAGCTGACATGTGGGCCTCCCCTTTACTCCTTTTCTCCAATTTTTCTTCTCTGTTTTTGCTGAATATCCCACCAGCTACTCACAATTTAATGTGAGACTTAGTCACCAAGTCTTAGTTTGAATTTGAATTCTCAAATTTGAACTGTGTTTGGCTAAAACTGCTGCATGTTTAAACTGAAATTCAAATTCAGTTTTGAATTCTTGCAAATTTAGCTCTTGACAAGATGAACTCCAATGAGTATGAAAATTGGTGGTCTTACTCAGAAAAATGTGCTGAGTTTGAATATGAAACCAATTTTTGAATTTGAGTGATGAAAGTTGCTGCCATTTGAATTTACATTCAAATTGGCCTCCTTTTCAAATACCTCCAAAAGTGCCTCAAAAAGTGTTGGGTCTCCATGAAGCATGGACTGAACCTTCCCAAGACTTTTTAAGTTCTAGGGGTGAGCTCAACCTCTCATGTTCATGTGTAGAAATCCTACTTTGTGACAGTGTAGACTTTCCCCTCTAATTACTTATTTGATGGAGGTTACTTGCTCTTCACCATTTTTCACAAGATATCCACAAAAAAAGTGTGGTGTTGTGAGGTGATGAAAAGTTTTTACGAGTCTATTTTCTTGGGCTTTTACATTTTAATTGCAGCCAAGCTCATTTGTGCTCTCCACAAATAATTATGTACTTGACTTTAATTGGAGCCCTTATGGTGTTCTAGGGATTTTCATGGAGCAATCCATGACTTTATGAAATCTATATTTTCAGAGGATTCTAATGGAGTTGGTTTCACTTAATTTGAAGGTTCCTAACTAAAGATATGAGCTAAACAATTTCAGAGAAATTCTGAAAATGTTTCTGGACATTTTCTATTTTCTCTGGAACAGTTTTATTAATCACACGATTAGGTGGATCAAATGAGCTCAAATGGATCTGAAATTTCTGTGGTATCTCAGGGATATTTTGGTGAACATCCCAGCAAAATTTCAGAATTTTCCTCCAAATGGTTCTCTAGTTAAAATTCTAAACAGTTTAAATTTTGAAGAATTAACTCTGGAGAAATAAGGGTTTTCATGAAGTGAAACTTGATTTGCTGGAAAGTACCCAGAGAGCTGAATCCAAAAAAATTTGGTTCACTGGATTTGGAGTTTCCTAGCCAATGTTATATGGATTTGAAGTTTGAACAAAATCTGAAAATCAGGAAAAGTTCAAATCACTGCGCGTGGAACCCCGGGCTACGTGTCAGCTCCTCATCGGTTGACACACGCGGCTACTGAGTCCTTTGCGTGTAGCCACACCCGATCCAGGCCACAGCAGATCACAGTTTTAAAGTTTTCCACTGCTGACAGCCGGGTCCCACCGGCTTCTTCTTCCTCCGGCTGGTTTTCGCGCGTCCGCGCTCTCAGCTCGCCGGAGCAATCTGCTGCTCGCCGGTTCGCTGGTTCCGGCCACGGCTAAAACTCGCCTCCAGGGCGTATGCGACATCGAGGAACACGATGGTGAGGTGTTCTGGGGGTGCCGATGATCGGAAGATGGCCGACGACGTGTGGCAGCCTCGGTTGAAGATCGGCAGCATCGGCCGGGGTCCCTAGCCCGCCAAAATCTTGACCGACTAGCTCTACAGCACCAGTGGGTGATCGCAAAGCTCGGAAAGGCCATGGATTAGCTCGGAAACTACGGCAACTAGCTCGGCATTGTGCGCCCGATTGGTTCCACGAAGAACACGCTCGGTAAAGCTCGGAATACGTTGCTCCGAGGTATTTTCATGCGACGGATCCTAAAGTAAAGATGATCGCTGGCTAGTCCAGCGCCTATGTGCAGAGTTTGATGACCTACAGAGGATCAGAGAGGAAGAATTTGAAGAAACCATACCGGCCACTCGGTAGAACTCGCCGGAGTGAAAACTTGAAATTTGCCGCCGATGCTTCACATCGTGGCTTGAGACTTGGTTGAGAGCAGCACAACACAGCGCGCTCCCGTGGCCTTGGTCGCTTGACCATGAGAACCCCTGTGGAGGGCTGTCCATAAGCGCCCGATCGTCGGCCGACGCTAGGTCACCGCTGTGGTGGTCGTTCTCGGGCAAGGAAGGCCAGAACTCGCTCGTTTCCGGGTCGGGGAGGTGTGTGCGGAGCTCAGGGTGTGGTTTAGCAGCTTGGGGAGGGATGGCGTGGTCGATTCGGCCGGATTTCCGATTGAGTCAAGGTGGCGGAGGGAAGAGAGCTTCGGCTCAGTGTTCACGCGAGGAGAAGAAAGCAAACGAAGTTTTCTTCGGCAGAGGGCGTGGAGCGCCTTAGGAAGGGGATCAGAACCGACCTGGCGCTCGCGCGTGGGAAAGCAGCTGGTGGCGCGGTGGTTCCCCCTTGGTGGCATACGAGCAGCACTCGGCGGTCTCGAACAGAGGCAAAGTCCATTGCTTCAGTTGCAAGTGTTGGTTAGCCACTCTATGACAGGTGGGTCCCACCCCTTTTTAACCTCTGAAATTAACTCCCTCTTACTGCTACAAACAGTAACCCCCTTAATACCCTCTAGGATTTGAATTATTTACCACATGCCCATTTGGAATTGGTAAAATTCAAATTATGAAGTGTTTGACCAAATTTCAGCACATATTCAGTTTGTAATTCAAATAAAGTTTGAATTTTCTAAACTTAGCTCATGTCAAGATTAACTCCAAATGGAGTGAAAATTGGTGGGTGAGCTCACAAAAATGCGCTGAGTGAGAATATGCCTCCCACTTTTGAATTCATGGGATGAAAACAGTTTGAATTTGAATTTGAGTTTAAACCACCCTCTTTCTAGTTATACCCAAAAGGACCTCAAAAGGTTTTGGACTTGGGTGAATTTTGGCATGAGCCTTCCTAGCAAGGTGTTGGAGTTTTTCATATGCTCAGTTCCTAGATGATGCATGTGGGAAATGCCACTTTTGCATTTTGTGAGTTTGTTCTCTAATGAGCATGTTGATGGTGTTTACTTGCTCTTCAAATGTGTTCATCAAGTTTCTTCAAATGAAGGTTATGTGTGGTGATGAACACTTTGAATATGTGCCAAAAACATAGGCCCTTACATTCCTCCCCCCTTAAAAGAATCTCGTACCGAGATTATAAGGTGAAAATGAGAGAGAGGACGGTGGAAAATTACCGTATATGCGACGTGAAAAAGTCGGGGTAGTTAGCGCGAAGAAATCCTTCGCTCTCCCATGTCGCTTCGTCCACGGAGTGATTATTCCATAGAACCTTGTAGAACCACAACTTACGGTTGCGTGTGGTTCGGGTCATTTCATCAATAATCTGAACCGGGTCCTCCCGATACGTGAGATCCGGTTTCAGTTCTTCTATGTCCTCCAGCTGAATGGTAGTTGATAGCTTAAGACATTTTCTCAGCTGGGAAATGTGAAAGACATCGTGCACACCGGAAAGTGCTTCTGGTAATTTCAGCCGGTATGCTACCGATCCACATCTTTCTGTAATCTGAAATGGACCGATGAATCGGGGTGCCAACTTTCCTCTCACCCCGAATCTTTTCACGCCCTTCATTGGAGATACACGTAGGTATACGTGATCCCCGACTTCGAATTGTAATGGGCGTCTCCTCCGGTCTGCATATTGTTTCTGTCGGGATTGGGCGGCTTTTAGGTTCGCTTGAATCAGTCGAAACCTTTCCTCCACGTTGTTGACAAGATCAATCCCGAAGGTGACCCTTTCGCCAGACTCACACCAATTCAGTGGTGTGCGACATTTTCTCCCATATAGCGCCTCGTAAGGCGCCATTTTGATGCTGGCTTGGTACCCATTGTTGTAAGAGAACTCGGCCAACGGTAAGTGATCATCCCAATTCTTGCCGTGGTTGATAGCGCAAGCTCATAACATATCTTCTAGGATTTGGTTTACCCGCTCAGTTTGTCCATCCGTTTGTGGGTGGTATGCTGAACTACGGATCAGCTTCGTCCCCAATGCAGCGTGTAGCTGCTCCCAAAAACAGGACACAAATAAAGTGCCCCAATCCGATATGACGGTACGGGGTACGCCATACAAGCATAGGATTTGTGAGATGTACAGTTCAGCGTACTTCTTGGCGTTGTAATTGGTGTTGACCGGGATAAAATGGGCAACTTTGGTGAGCCGGTCGATGATCACCCACACCGAATCATGCTTCTGAAAAGTGGTGGGTAAACCGACGATGAAGTCCATGCTCGCATCTTCCCAGTTCCAGGCAGGAACACCCAGTGGTTGTAGCAGTCCCGGTTTCCGCACATGATCTGCCTTCACCCTTCGACATGTATTACACTCGGACACGTACTTTGTGATCTCCCGCTTCATTCGTGTCCACCAAAACTTGATCCTGAGTTCTTGATACATTTTGTTGCTGCCGAGGTAAATAGAAAACTTTGACAAGTGAGCCTCATCAAAGATTTTCTTCTGTAATTCCGGGTTACAGGGTACGACGATCCGGTCCTTAAACCATAGGACGTCGTATCTCTTTCCGGAAACATTTCAGCTCCCCATTGTCTATACGTCTCCGCAAATGTGACATGCCCTTGTCATTTTTCTGGGATGCCGCTATCTCTTCATGGATGGTGGGGATCAAAGCTAAGTTGTAGGGAGCTCCATGTGGAATCACATGCAATGGTGGCTCGCTCTCTTCCAACGGTGTGATGGTCAGGTTGTTGACATGTGACTTGTGACTCAGCGCATCTGCCACTACGTTTGCTTTACTGGGGTGATAATGGATATCTATTTCGTAATCCATTATCAATTCTAACCATCTTCGCTGCCTCATTTTCAGCTCTTTCTGAGTGAATATGTACTTGAGGCTTTTGTGGTCGGTATATAAATGTACGAGGTTACCGAGTAGGTAGTGCCTCCACATTTTAAGTGCGAGTACCACAGCAGCGAGCTCCAAGTCGTGAGTTGGATAATTCTCCTCATGGTTTATGAGCTGCCATGATCCATATGCGACCACCCTTCGGTCTTGCATCAGCACACATCCGAGCCCAATGTCGGATGCATCGCAGTACACATCAAACGGCCTTGTTGTGTCTGGCTGAGCCAAAACTCGTGCTGATGTTAGGTGCTTGACTAAAGCCTTGAATGCTGCTTCACATGCTGGACTCCAAACATATTTGGTAGCCTTCTTCAGCAGCTCCGTCATAGTCTTGGCAATCTTCGAAAAGTTCGGAATGAACCTCCGATAATTTCCCGCGAGTCCGAGGAAATTCCGTACCTCGTGAACAGTTCTCAGGGATTTCCAATTCAGCACTTGTGTGATCTAGCTCTGGTCTACAGCGATACCCATCGCTGAGATGATATGCCTGAGAAAAGGCACTTGCGGTATCCAGAACTCGTACTTGCTGAATTTCGCGTATAGTTTGTGATCCCGCAGTCGTTGCAAGACTATACGCATATGCTTCTTGTGCTCTTCCTCCGACTTGGAATATACCAATATGTCGTCGATGAAGACCACGACAAACTTGTCCATCTCCGGCATGAATACCGAGTTTATCAAATACATGAAGTGAGCTGGAGCATTGGTGAGAGCGAAGGACATGACCAGGTACTCATAAAGTCCGTACCTCGTCGAGAAAGCAGTCTTTGGAATATCCTCAGCCCGTATCTTCATCTGATGGTACCCGGATCTTAAGTCCATCTTGGAAAAGATCTTTGCTTCGACCAACTGATCAAACAACATGTCGATCCGTGGCAACGGGTACTTGTTCTTGATGGTTACTGCGTTTAGTGGACGATAATCCACACAAAGCCGCAACGTCTCGTCTTTCTTCTTCACAAACAATGCCGAACAGCCCCATGGCGAGGAGCTCGGCCTAATAAAACCCTTCTCCAGCAAGTCCGTTAGCTGAGTCTTCAGTTCAGCCAACTCCTTAGGCGCCATCTTGTACGGCCTTCAGGATATTGGCATGGTTCCTGGTGCAGGTTCAATCTTGAACTCCACCTCTCTGTCGGGTGGCATCCCCGGTAAATCCTCCGGGAACACGTCAGGGAACTCTAGGACCACTGGAATATCTTCCAATCTGATGGTTGTGGATTGATAGACACTTGGAAGTTTTATTTCTGGACTGTCCAGAAATAAGGAGTGAGATCCGTGCACTTCTGAGTTCAAGTGCACGATTTGAAGGACGGTGTCTAAATAGCGTCGTGGCGGGTTAACCACGACATCCCTAAGATGACATCGGCCTTCTGTCCCTCTAAAATTATGAGAGACGTAGGGTACACTCTACCCGCTAAGCATAATGGTGCTTTGGAAACTATTACACTTGCTGAAATCTTTCCACCCGGTGAACAAATCAAATATGGACTATCGGTGGGTAGTATTTGCAAGCTGTGTTTAGCAATGAAAGCTTGGCTAATAGAATTGTGTGTGGTGCCTGAATCAAACAATACTATGGCGGGATGCTGGTGGAGTTGGAACATACCCGCAAGGATCGGCTCACCCTCCGGCACGTCCTCTATGGCAAGTTGGTGGACGGTGCCGGGCCTAGGGTTTGCCCGCTGCGCATTAGTAGGGTTCCGGGGCTGACTCCTCCCCGGGAACTGTGGTGCAACTCCGCCGCCTTGCCTCTCCGGACAACTGCTGGCGAAGTGTCCTGGACGACCACACTTGTAGCATGTGGCTGCTGCTTGTCCGGTGCTTGGGGGAAGAAAGCCCGGCATGTGCTGCTGACGTGCATGCGCACACGGCATCGCCCGCTGCTGCTGTTATTGTTGCGAAGGTGGTGCTGGCAGTACCGGCCTGAATGCCGGTGGAGAATATGGCTGACTGCGGAATGGCATCGGCCTCTGTGGTGGCTGCCAGCATGGACCCAATGGTGGGTGATTCACCATCCGGAATTTTTTAGAAGGACGACCTCCTTCTCCGCTGCTTCGCGGCGCGCTTCGCTTCCTTTCCACTGCCGCTAACTCCTTGCCGGAGTCTTCCTGAACAATCTCGGCATCAATTATATCGTTGAGGCTGCCGCGATTGAACATCGCCAATTTGTCTTCCAGGAGCGGGTTAAGCCCCTGGTAGAAGTGATCCCGCCGCTTCTCGTCGATATCGGTGTGATATGACGCGTATAGCGCAAGATCATTGAACGCCCTAGAATATTCCAGCGCGTTCCGGCTCCCTTGTTGCAGGCGTAAGAACTCCTGCGTCTTCCTCTTCATTAGACCCGGCGGTATGTGATAGGCCCTGAAGGCCGTCCGGAATTCCGCCCAGGTCATAACTCGGTCGGTGGGCTGTGAAGCACAGTAGTTCGCCCACCACGTGCTCGCGGATCCCTGGAGCTGTTGGACCGTGAACTGAGTCTTGCGCTGCTCACTCACTTGGAGCAGCCTGAACTTCATCTCCATTGTGCGGAGCCAGTTGTCCGCATCGAGGGGTTCATCCGCCCTCGAGAACACCGGGGGATGAGTAGCTAGAAAGTCGGAGTAGGAGCTCTGTTGACGCTCCTCACGATCTTTACGCCTCTCTGGTCGAGACATATTCGCAATGAGGGTTTGCAGCAACTCCGTGTGCTGCTGATGAGAGCCCGCCATCGCTGCCACAATGTCAGCCAAAGTAACCGTTGGCGGTGGCGGTTGTTGCTATTGCTGCTGCTGTTGCTGTCCCGAGGAGTCCTCGGGAGGTTGTTGGGAGGTCTCTCCCCCCTGACTGGAACCCCCAACATCCGGGTTGGCACGAGTACGAGTCATTCTGAAATTCAAAATAGCAGCGATCAGCACATGTCATACTTAAAAATTCCATATGCAACAGTAGGTATTGAAGTGACGCATGAATAATTTGCACAACATTCACATATATTGATAAAGCATAAACTTTATACAAGATACATTAGTCTCGGATCCCCGAGAAGTCATGCTCATGTCGTCACTACCTATACATGCACTACTGTCTACACGACATGTCATCGTTTACAAAAGTTTGGGTTACATCACTCTTGCTGCCCTACATGGCAACGGTAACCCCCTACTCGGAGTAGAACTCGACCTCCTGCAGCTCGTCTTCCTCCGGTACCTCTACTGGTGGCTCTAGGTCCACAACCTCCTCTTCCGGCTCGAGTTTCCCCCATTGCTGGAAAACCCAAGATCACGGGTACGGCACCTACCACTGGTATGCCCATTACCGTAGGTACGAGGTCCTGCAACGCGTGCACCTCGTCCATGGCCTGGTTGTAGTCCTCTTCCCAGCCTTGCCCCTCCTCAATAGCGTCATCCCGCTCTTGAGTAAGGACCTCGTTCTGCTGGGTCAGAGCCTCCACCTGCTGTTGCAATGCCGTGATGTCGACACGGCTTTTCCTCTTCGCCTTCCTCAGACGATGTAACTGATTATGTTGTTCGTTCAGTCGCTTAATCGTCGGAAGGAGCACATTGCGGAGTGCGCTGTGAGCACTCTCAAAATGGTCTCCACGGCTTGTGCTCTCCTTGAGCTTCACAGCGAGACAATTCGTATGAACAGCTTGGCTGTCCATCACGGCTTTTCCTGCCCTCAATTGGAGACTAAGGTTTGCCTCCGCGGGATTGTACCTTGGACAACCCGGATCGGTTGCCTCCATATACCTCCCTTCCCACACGTGATTAGCCCGTCCCTCCACCGGAACAAGCGCGTATGGAGTGCCCTCCATAGCTCCCACATGTAGTTGGCAGAAACGCGACATGGTGTCGCGGGTTGCCACTTGCCACATCCCCTCCGGTTGTCTACCTCTCACCGTGACGGTGAACGGCGCCCAACCGGGTGGCGTAGGTCCTGCAGGAAATTCGACATGGATCGTCCATGTATTTTTCCCCTCCTAGCCTTCTTCCTTGGCGAAGTACTGCACCATCTTGCTGTATCCAAAATATTGAAGCATTTGCCTCAACGTTTCCGGATAGCCGCTGCGGTGAGAACAGTGGGACACCACCCACCCGTTCTCCAACTGTTTATCCGCTGTCATCTGTAAAAACATATTTGAGAAATGTAAAATATTTATTTGAACAGTAAACCATTGAGTTATAACATAAAACATGTCATTGAACCCATAAAACTTGGAAACATAGTTCAAACTTTAAACAAATTTGACTGTTGATCTGCTGTCCAATATGACAGCCCTGACAAATTTCCATTTCAACCGCATTTAGACCATTCTAAATGCAAAACCAATTCTGGAGATCAACATCAAAGTTAAATCTAACTTCAATAGCTTTCCATAAAGTATTTGCGTGGCCTAAGATCTGTCCTGGTTCAAAATTTATGAGATGTCAAAGTTAACAGAATTTCTGGAGAAAATTGGACAGCACCTCCCTGCTTCAGGTACTGATTTGATCCAAGGATTCCAGTTAATTTTACTCCCAATCTGACAAAACTTTCTGTTACAAAGTTGTAACCCATCTCATGAACTTTTCAGAACTACCTCATTTTCTATTTTTGGATTTTTATGCAGGAAGTTATGCTCAATTTACAGAGAGTTACAGAGAATGTTTGCTCTGCCCTGTTTTCTGGACAGTTTCAACTCTACTGCATTTTTCGATTGGTTAAGGGATGAAACACCTCTGGACCTCAACATAAAAGTTGTAAAGCTCTTCCAAAGCTTTCCAGAAATGTATCATATGACCCGAACCTCGAGATAACTCAATCTCTAACCTCTGATTAACTTAAGCCTTAATTCAGCTGAAAACAGGGGACTCTGTCCTTAGTATCCTATAAGTTGAAAACTTGTTAACTTTTAATATCCTGATTAAGGGAAGGAGTTACATCAAGTTTTTAATACTCTGGATTAAAACTTTCAAATTTTACAATGAAGTTGTTCATTTAGTGGAGTGTGACGTCGATGCGTCACCAGAGCATGTCGGTACTACGTCCTCACAAAGAAAAACCTATACCGGACTTAGCCGGCTTCGTTAGTTCAGTGGCACTAAATGTATCTCGCACACGGATGCTACACGTCTACTGTTTCGTGGTTATACTACCTGCAGATAACTCACACAATTGTCAGACTCGGCTGCACACTGAGCCCGGTATCCATACAGTTCGTACACCCGGCCATCATCACTCGCCCGGATGTTCTCAAGCCAAACACGCCTTGAGCTACGTGTTCACGTTACTTACCACGTGACGGGGTCTCCAAAATTGCCCGAAGCACGCCAGGGACAGACGTTGCTTGAATACCCCAAACGACATAAAGAGTCATAGAGGATACTAAGGCGGCTCGGGTTACCTGCCAACCGTGGGGCTCCACCCTTCTGCTTGTGCGCACTGGTGGACAGCGCTTATGTGCACCCCCCAAGACATCAAGCGTCCCGAGATGCACGATTTTACGACATAAGCAAATATGTTAGTATGCCACTTCCTATACACTAATAAAATCCTTATATGGGCTACTAACTCGTTCCTCACTGGTTTTTTGAAAAAGATAACCTTTGTAGTGCGTTAAACCTCAAGCAAGCTCTGATACCACGCTGACACGACCCCACGGTCTTGTCGAGCCAGGATCACGCTGAGGGGTGCTGCGTTGCACAGCACTGGATAACGCACGTCAAAGATACAAAGTGGAAGCAAAGTTTTATTACAACCAGTTTATGAACATTTTTACAACAAAATGGTCCAGTCCTCACTCACGGGCGTAGACTAAGCATTGAGTTCATGTTCAGCCCATGAATGTGTCCCCACTAGCACGCACACAAACTAACATGGCGTGCACGACTCCCACTTGACGGGGTTCCCCTCCTGGGGTTACGTCCCCTCTTTGGGAGTCCCTTCCTCATAGAACCCTGCAAAAGCTTCAAACACAAGCAGTGAGCACGAAGGCTCAGCAAGACTTACCCGTCTCTTCTAAACATGAAACTTCTACATGAGGGTGATAGGTGCATGAGGTAAAATAAGTTGCAAAGGACTCGCCTACTTAGTGGAACCTTACTTTCAAGTTTTAGCAGCAGGTTGTGGAGAACCTTACGCTAAGGCACATGAGAGAGCCGCAATCAAACAAGAAACACATTTCTCTCATGTACTTTGCCCAAAGTTGAAAGGAACTTTAATTAGCTCTAAACTACAGCAAATCATTAATAATCAAAGCCCATCTTTCAATCAGCAACATTTTAACATGTAACTAGCATGTTCTTTCTACGTCACGGTACAGTGAACAAGTGGTACTCACTAACCGCGAGGGACGGCGATTATAATCGATTTACACCTGCAGGGTTACCCGAACAACCTGTCACGTATGCCCGTACTCGATGTTGCCTACAGCAACCATCACGGACGTCGTACGCAACCACCTTTCACTCGTCAGCCAAATACTGAACCGGTCCTATCGTCCCGAGCAAGAGGTCTCTGCACACGCATCTCAGTGTCGCCAGCCGATTTACACCTCGAGCTCTCAACCTACCCTCTGAATGACAAGCAATGCCTCAATACCCAGCTAACCGAGTTACATCGGTTTCCCGGTTCCCATATATCCGGTAGGTCTTCGGTACTGTTCTAGCTTGTTCAACAGGCCAGCACACGGCTCGGTCCTCAATCGACACAAGCGGAGCTATAGCACCCAGGCCCCAAAGTCCTGCTGCCCTTACTCTCCGCTCGGTCTCATTTCTCTCACCATGTGTTTCATTTGCTATCTCTACCCGAGCGATGTGCCTCTAGCCTATTCTCGCGAGTAGTTCCAACTACTCGACTTGTACCGAATCCTACCCTACCTTAGCATTGCAGTAGCTAAATGGAGTTTTCAATCCTAATCCCAACCCAAGGTTTTCTGGGCTATGCATTTGGGTTTCAAACAAGACTCTAATGCAAGAAGTAATGGTACTCAAAGTAGGTTCTCAAAACAATAAAAGTTTGTAAAAAGGTTAATGCAAACCGGAGCTTGCCTTGCTGCTCTTGATCGTAGGCTAGCTGCTCTTCCGGAGTAACGAAGCCTAAGACTTCGGGTTCCTCCTCAACCTTAGCGACTACATGAAATAACAAGTATATGTATTAATTTAAATGCATTTCAATTGGATTTAAACTTGTGAAGATTATAAGTCTCACTAGACAGAACCAATGACTCTGAAATTTTTACTGTGGTTTGGTTACAACCTAAACAGAGACTTGGCCAAGTTTTAGTTGCAGCCAAGCTCATTTGAGCTCACCAAAAATAATTATGTACTTGACCTTAATTGGAGCCCTTATGGTGTTCTAGGGATTCTCATGGAGCAATCCATGAATTTCTGAAAACTATATTTTCATAGGGTTCTAATGGAGTTGGTTTCACTTAATTTGAAGGTTCCTAACTAAATATATGAGCTAAACAATTTCAGAGAAATTCTGAAAATGTTTCTGGACATTTTCTATTTTCTCTGGAACAGTTTTATTAATCACAATATTAGGTGGATCAAATGAGCTCAAATGGATCTGATATTTTTATGGTAGCTCAGGGATATTTTGATGAACATCCAAGCAAAATTTCAGAATTTTCATCCAAAAGGTTCTCCAGTTAAAATTCTAAACATTTTAAATTTTGAAGAATTAATTCTGAAGAAATAAGGGTTTTCATGATGTGAAACTTGATTTTCTGGAAAGTACGCAGAGAGATGAATCCAACAAAATTTGGTTCACTCGATTTGGAGTTCCCTAGCCAAAGTTATATGGATTTGAAATTTGAACAAAATCTGAAAATCAGGAAAAGTTCAAATCACTGCACGTGGGACCCGGCGCTACGTGTCAGCTCCTCAATCGGTTGACACACGCGGCTACTGAGTCCTTTACATGTAGCCACACCCGATCCAGACCACAGCAGATCCCAATTTTAAATTTTTCCACCGCTGACAGCCAGGACCCACCGGCTTCTTCTTCCTCCGGCTGGTTTTCGCGCGCCCGCGCTCTTAGCTCGCCGGAGCAATCTGCTGCTCGCCGGTTCGCCGGTTCCGGCCACCGTACGGACTAAAACTCGCCGCCAGGGCGTATGCGACATCGAGGAACACGATGGTGAGGTGTTCTGAGGCTGCCGATGATCGGAAGACGGCCGACGACGTGTGGCGGCCTCGGTTGAAGTTCGGCAGCGTCGGCCGGGGTCCCTAGCCCGCCAAAACCTTGACCGACTAGCTCTACAGCACCAGTGGGTGATCGAAAAGCTCGGCAAGGCCATGGATTAGCTCAGAAACTACGGAAACTAGCTCGGCATCGTGCGCACGATTGGTTCCGCGAAGAACGCGCTCGGTAAAGCTCGGAATACGTTGCTCCGAGGTGTTTTCATGCGACGGATCCTAAAGTAAAGATGATCCCCGGCTAGTCCAGCGCCTATGTGCAGAGTTTGACGACCTACGAAGGATCAGAGAGGAAGAATTTGAAGAAACCATACCGGCCGCTCGGTAGAACTCGCCGGAGTGAAAACTTGAAATTTGCCGCCGATGCTTCACGGCGTGGCTTGAGACTTGGTTGAGAGCAGCACCAACACAGCGCGCTCCCGTGGCCTTGATCGCTTGACCGTGAGAACCCCAGTGGAGGGCTGTCAACGAGCGCCTGATCATCGGCCGATGCTAGGTCGCTGCTGTGGCGGTCGTTCTCGGGCAAGGAAGGCCGGAACTCGCTCGTTTCCGGGTCGGGGAGGTGTGTGCGGAGCTCAGGGTGTGGTTTAGCAGCATGGGGAGGGATGGCACGGTCGATTCGGCTGGAGTTCCGATCGAGTTGAGGTGGCGGAGGGAAGAGAGCTTCAGCTCAGTGTTCACGCGAGGAGAAGAAAGCAAACGAAGTTTTCTTCGGCAGAGGGCATGGAGCGCCTTAAGAAGGGGATCAGAACCGACCTGGCGCTCGCGTGTGGGCAAGCAGCTGGTGGCGCGGTGTTTCCCCCTCGGTGGCATACGAGCAGCACTCCGCGGTCTCAAACAGAGGCAAAGTCCATTGCTTCAGTTGCAAGTGTTGGTCAGCCACTCTATGGCAGGTGGGTCCCACCCCTTTTCAACCTCTGAAATTAACTCCCTCTTACTTCTACAAACAGTAACCCCCTTAATACCCTCTAGGATTTGAATTATTTACCACATGCCCATTTGGAATTGGTAAAATTCAAATTGTGAAGTGTTTGACCAAATTTCAGCACATATTCAGTTTGTAATTCAAATAAAGTTTAATTTTGCTAAACTTAGCTCATGTCAAGATTAACTCCAAATGGAGTGAAAATTGGTGGGTGAGCTCACAAAAATGTGCTGAGTGAGAATATGCCTCCCACTTTTGAATTCATGGGATGAAAACAGTTTGAATTTGAATTTGAGTTCGAACCACCCTCTTTCTAGTTATACCCAAAAATACCTCAAAAGGTTCTGGACTTGGGTGAATTTTGGCATGAGCCTTCCTAGGAAGGTGTTGGAGTTTTTCATATGCTCAGCCCCTAGATGATGCGTGTGGGAAATGCTACTTTTGCATTTTGTGAATTTATTCTCTAATGAGCATGTCGATGGTGGTTACTTGCTCTTCAAATGTGTTCATCAAGTTTCTTCAAATGAAGGTTGTGTGTGGTGATGAACACTTTGAATATGTGCCAAAAACTTAGGCCCATACACCGTGGTGGCCACCGATGTGAGATCTATATGGATAACAAAAGCCTCAAGTATATATTCACGCAAATGGATCTGAATTTGAAGCAACATTGATGGTTGGAACCCAATCCATGATTATGATGTTGGAATCAACTATCACCCCAGAAAGGCTAATGTAGTAGCTGATGCATTGAGCCAAAAGGGAGCATGTCACCAACTCACGGATCGGAGCTGCCACCCGAGCTGCGCAAGAAATTCAAATGGTTACATCTCGGGTTCTTGAACGAGATGGAGATGATAGAACTGAACTCCTCGGTGGAACAAGAGATACGAGATGGCCAAGCAACGGATGAGGAAATCAAGGAAAGAATTCTACAAGGCATAGAAAAGGATTTCAAGGAAGACGAGAAATACACGCTTTGGTTAGGGAAAAGGATTTGTGTGCCTAACGTGAAGCACATCCGTGACACGATATTAAAGAAGGCACATGACTCACCTTATTCCATACATCCCGGCTGTACAAAGATGTACAAGGTTCTGAAAACTTGCTATTGGTGGGATGGTATGAAAAGGGACATAGGTGAATATGTTGCTTTATGCGACACGTGCCAACGAGTGAAGTCCGAACATCGAAGACCCACTGGATTGTTGCAGCCATTCAAAGTACCCGAGTGGAAGTGGGAAGACATCAGCATTGATTTTATAGTCGGACTGCCACGTACTCAGTCGGGTTACGACTCTATTTGGGTTATTGTGGACTGTTTAACGAAAACAGCCCATTTCCTTCCTGTTATAACCACGTACCATGTCGCACAACTAGCCGAGCTGTATATGGAGCAAATCGTGTGTTGCCATGGAGTTCCGAAGAGGATAGTTTCAGATCGGGGTTCTGAATTTACCTCTAGGTTCTGGAAGAAGCTGCATGAAGCTTTGGGTACACGGCTGAATTTCAGCTCCGCTTATCACCCGCAAACCGACGGGCAAACTGAGATGACAAAACAAATTTTGGAGGACATGTTGAGAGCTTGCGCCTTGAAACATGGGCGTGGTTGGGATAGGAGCTTGCCGTATGCTGAATTCTCATACAACAACAGCTACCAAGCCAGCTTGAAGATGTCACCTTTCGAAGCATTGTATGGTAGACGGTGTAGAACGTCGCTCCATTGAATGAGACCGGAGAAAGACAAGTGTTTGGACCTGAAGTGCTGCAAGACGCCGAAAAACAAGTACAAATGATACGAGAAAACCTGAAGGCTGCTCAGTCATGACAAAAAGGTTATGCGGACAATAGGCAAAGAGGATTGACCTTCAAAGTGGGAGACTTCGTATATTAAGGTATCACCTATCTGAGGCCAACGATGGTTCAACGTCAAAGGTAAGTTAGCACCTTGCTACATCGGGCCATTCAAGATTTTGAGCAAGCGAGGAGAGGTAGCCTATCAACTAGTGCTGTCAACGCACCTCTCCGACGTGCACGACGTGTTTCACATATCCCAACTCAAGAAGTGCTTAAGAGTACCGGAAGAACAAGTACCGATGGATGAACTCAAATTTCAAGAGGATTGGACCTACGCGGAGCACCCCGTCAAAATCTTGGATGTGATTGAAAGGTCACGAGGAACAAAGTGATCCGTTGATGCAAGATACAATGGAGCAATCACACGGAAGCCGATACTACATAGGAGCTTGAGGAAGATCTCAAGGCAGAATTCCCTCATCTATTCTCCACTCTCTCAAATCTCTAGGGCGAGATTCAGTTTAAGGGGGGTAGGTTTGTAACACCTTAAATTCATTACCATGCATTGCATACATTTTTCATGTAGAGAAGCATTATAAAAGAAGTAGAAATGGAGAAAGAACTATAGAAATGGAGAAAGAACCATAGAAATGGAGAAAGAACCATAGAAATGGTGGAAGGAACCATAGAAATGGAGGAAGAACCACAGAAATGGAGAAAGGAATATAGAAATGGAGAATGTGGCATAGAAATAGAGAAGGGAATAGAGAAATGGAGAATGGGGGATAGAAATGGAGAGGGGAATGTAGAAATGGAGAATGCGACATAGAAATGGAGAGGGGAATATAGAAATGGAGAATGGGACATAGAAATGGAGAGGGGAATGTAGAAATGGAACAAGTGACATAGAAATGGTGAGGAATGGGAAAAAGATAGCTGAAATGAGTCATTCCCAAATTTCCCCAAATTTTCCGCAAAATTTCCAAATTCCCCAATTCCACAAAGGGGAATTTTCCCCAGATTTGGGGGGAATTTTCCCCAAATTGGCCGTACCAATTAAGTGGGAGACCCCTTGGCCGCAGCCCTTATGGGGGGAACCCTATTCCCCACCTTTAGGACTCTTTGGTTAAGTCCCCCACCTCTAGGACTCTTTGGTTAAATCCCCCACCATTAGGACTCTTTGTTTCCACCTTTATGTCTCTTTGGTTGAGTCCCATCTTGCTATGACTCTTTGTTTCCACCCCTAGGACTCTTTGGTTGAGTCCGATCTTGCTAGGACTTTGTTTCCACCCCTAGGACTCTTTTTCCCCCTTATAAATATAACCCCCACCCCTGGCCGCACCCCTCTCCCTTTTGGTCGCACCCCTGCTGCCAAGCCCCCTTCCTTGCTGCCAAGTCACCAAGTCCCCCCCCTCGCTGGAATTTGGCCGCCGTCGAGCCCCATCACACCTCGCCGTCGCCGGAGAAGAAGCCCGACGATCTGTCCTGCCCTAATCTTCCATAGAAAAATTACCCGCTGCTGCCATTGCCAGGAGAAAGGCCCTGCCACAAGGAGGAAGTGAGGTAGGTCTCCATTACCCATCTTACAACATCGCCGCTATTTCTATGTATCCGTTTTCTTTGCCCCCTTCGAGCAGAAACTTTTACGTGTTGACAGATCGCGTTATGATCAATTTTTGATGGTGGAATTGATCTAGATCTTGAGTCAAGATCATCACCACGTCCACACTTGATCCCTACACCGTTGTTCATCATAAAACACCATGAAAGCCCGTTAAAACATGCAAGAACACGTACAAACTGGTTTAATAAAACATCACCATAGGATTTGCATTCGTCTACCCCATTGCATCTCGAGTAAAGTTTGTGCATGATGATTGATTCCTGTAAATTTTGTATGTGCATGGTCGTGAGTAGAAGGACAAGCTCAAGAGGCCATCTACGAGGATCTACAGCACCAAGACTTCGAGACGCTTGAGCAACAAGAGCCATGGGAGCAAGGCAAGTGCCCCTTGACCATATTGAGCCTTTTATAGGAGTTTACTAGTTTTGTTAACCATCCTTGTCACTGGGAAGGTTGATGAGTCGGGTATGGTCGTTTTTCCTTTTTGCTTCACTTAATTTACGGGATACGGGAAGCTGAATTAAAACATGGTTCGCTACTGCACTCATGAGATTAAAGACGATGATAACTTGATGATGTTGATGAGCATGGCGTCGAGGAGATCTAGGCAAGATTGGTTCATGGATGTTGCTGAATAAGATGGTGGTTTACTTGCCGTAGATCTAAGGATTGGTTCATGCCAGCACATGCCAGGAAAACAGTGCCACCACAAGGCCAAATATGGGTGCGGCTTAGCTGACTAATTAGGTGTGTTGCTAGCTTGTTATGGACCGTTGGATGGCATGGTGAATGGGAGTCGAGAGGGACTGCCCTGGGAACTGCATGGCACAAGAGGGGGCCCGTGGGTGGGAGAATGGTGATTCGAGCCTGCCGGTGAAACCTCAGTGGGTCCGTACATCTAGTAGCCCCTTTGTAAAGGCTATTTTGTGATCTCTTGGCCATACACCGATGGTTGTGTACTGGTATAATGGAGGTTCTGCAGTCAACAACGGGTGATGAAATCACGAACTTGTGGGTAAAGTGGTGCCACCTCTGCAGAGTGTAAAACTATCATGATAGCCGTGCTTCCGGTCACAAGCACCTGGCCAACTCACATGAGTAGAGGGAAAACTTGGGATGTTTATTTTGTATGGTTATGGTATGGTCATTGGGATTGGTCTTGGGACTGTTTTAGGTCATAAAAATTAAATTGGTTTCGGTTATATGAATATGAGATGGATATGAATATTTCTGAGTATGAGATGAAATTGAGAAAGATTATTGGCTGGTTGAGACTTGATAAATGGTGAAATATGAGGCAAGAATGTTGCTGTTTTACTTGGTTATGTTGGGATTTAATTCACCTAGAAATAGTTGCTGTTTTTACCTTGTTTATGAAATAAAACTTGCTTGCTGCAATGAGCCTTTTTATTTCCTACCCTTTTGTAAGCTACATGTCATACTTTTCCCGCACTTGCTGAGTACGACATGTACTCACCCTTGCATTACCACATAAACATCAGCTACAGGAGATGAGTACTTCGAGGACCATGTGAAGTACTAGGCGTGCGAACTACCGTCAACATGCCTGTGGAGTTGAAGACTGGAGCCTGCTGTTTAGTTATTTCAGCTGTCGTTTAGAGACTTTCGCTGCAAGAATAAGTTAGAGATTCATGAGTGAGACATTGAGTCATTCTAATAAAGTACTTAAACACTATTTATTCGTAGTTATATTCTGAATTCAGTTTGTGGATTACATGTGTATGTGTGATGAATATCCTGGTCACACATATGCATTCACTTGGTTCTATTTTTGGAACTGAGTGTCACATAAGTCATGAAGAATAAGAACAATCCAGTATAACCATCGTCCCCTTATTAATGAATTTACTTTGTAGACTGACTAGGAAGGTGGTTACTACCTACTGACAATCTCCTTCTCGGAGAACTATCCTTTGGTACCTCCGAGATGCGCCTTTCCACCTGATTTCTTCCATCCGAATGTCCATCGCTCAGGATTCCTCTGCCCTGGGGTTCTTGATTAAGAGATTGTAATATAGACTTATTTTACTCAAGTAATTAGTAATTGTTGCCGAACTTATTTGAAGTGGTTTTGTATGTTGCTTAAATTGATATTTCATAGGGGTGGTGTCCTAGTATTAATGTCAGAATTTTACTACTTGAAGTTCAGCGTTTGCTTCATCGGCCGAATGCGCCAGATGTTAAAAATGATAGCTATAATCTAATTATCAAGGTTAGTAACTTTGTGTTAGTGAGCAAACTAGGTTATATATCATTCCTCATTCGACATTTGTCAATTTAAAGAATGTTAATGTTATTTTCAGGGTCCTGAGGAATATAAGAGACATGTTTGGGAGCAAGCTCAACAGTACAGTTTAGATCGATTGATTAGAGCTTCATAGGAATATAAGTCTAAAATGTATAGTTTAGAGGGCACACAATGTGTATAAACTTTGAAATGTTCATTGAGTTGCAAATGTTTATCTCTAAATTGCAATGTGATTACGGTTGTATATGTTCATTGTGGCAACGATGCACATTTATTATCTCTGCGCGCGAAGTGGCAACGAACAAATATACTAGAAAGAACATAATTTAAACATTTTTCACAGTCGGTGTTTAACTAAGAGCCGCCTGTGAAATCTGCGCCTATATAAGGCCGCATAGAAATAACATAATTTAAATATTTTTTACACATGGTGTTTAACTAAGAGCCGCCTGTGAAATCTGCGCCTATATTAGGCCGCTCAGACGGTTCTAAATTACAATTTACAAACCGCCTGCACTAATACATCTTAACAGGCGGTGGTTAACAAAGAGCCGCCTGTGAAAATCTGCGCCTATATAAGGCTGCTTGGTCTCCTAAAAAAACCCAACCCTGGAGATTTCACTTAGACGCCGTCAGGCTGCCAAAATTTTCCTTTGCCACCAAAACCCTCGCCACCGAGCTTTGTCCTTGCCGCCGAGCTTCGTCCTTGCTGTCCTCACCGCCGATCTTCATCCTCACCGCCGAGCTTTATCGTCGTCGCCGTTGCCGTCACTATTACCATCTATGTACGTCCGCCTCTTTCCTCCCTTCTCCCCCTCCTCCCTTCTCTGTCCCCTACTTCGGCTCCTAAAACGGCAAAAGGTTCTCCAATGGTTGAATCCTCAAATTTAGTCAAGCAAAAATGAGGGCAACGAGGTCCCAATAAGGGTCCATTGAACCGGATCATATACATAACAAGTGTCGGTACAGGTGGGCTTCCCCAAGAAGCACTTGATTCAGATACAAAATACCGAAATGCATGCGGTTGTCTTGTTAGAGAGCTCATGCCGATCACAACCGAGAATTGTAGAAAACACCCTGAGGCGGACAATAATGAGTTGTGGGAGAAGTTAAAGAAACAATTCAAGTTTCCAAAAGGCACGGAAGAAGCTGTAAAGAAAGCAACATTGTCTCTTGCGGCAAGAAGTTTCATGGCTGGAAGAGTGAAATGAATGCTTATGTTAAAAAACAATAAGGTCCCTAGCCCGAAGAAGATGGGAAAAATCACACAAGCTCTGTGGCAAAAAAATTTCATCGAAAGACCACACCTAAGGCTAAAGCCCTAAGTGAATCTAGGTCAGATCATGCCAAAAATAACAAATACCATCATCACTTGGGGTCTGTCGGATATGCCCCCAAAGTTGAGAAATGAAATAAGATATTAGAGGAAACTGTCAGTAAGGGCAATCCTGACCTGCTACAAGGCTGTGATGAGAGAACTAAGTGGTGGGTCTTAGCTCGGTCAGATTTGACTAGCGAGGGCAAACTTGAAAAGCCCGACTCTGCGAACCAAGTAGAGCAAAAAAATGAAAGAAGTAATTGAAAAGCAACAGAAGGGTCTCTTCAAGCTGAAGAGGGAGAATGACCAACTTACCGCTATCCTAGGCAACCCTGAACACGGTGGACAGGTTTGAGCAATCTCTTCTCAAAAGTACTGGAGAGATGGTTTCCCGAACGATAAAGAGTTATATAGAATACGTGACAAGTTCAAGAAGACAATTGAAGATACGATTGATCAAAAGGTCAAGGAAACTGAAAGAAACAATAGATAAACTTATAGAATCGGGACAATTAACACCACAGAATAGAGCGATGATTCCCGTGGCAAAGGAGCATTTCATATCTCCAACTTCCTACTCTAGCAGCGTAGGTTCTGTGCCAGCCTTAGGGTCAATCCATAAGTTCCTTGTCGATGATATTGTTAAGGACACATCTTGTCGTCTTCTTGTCTTGATCGGCAGAGCAGGGAACAAAACAAAACAGGTTGCCACTGCTATGGCAAAGTCGAATCTTGTCTTCAATAGCAATTCACTTCCGTTGTATTACGCCGTGGTGCAAGTTCTTCAAATAATTTATAATGATTATGAAGATTATGAATTAGACCACATCACACATGAGGGGATCACGATATGGGGCAGGCCGTCAACCAGTGAATCCTTTGACACCGACACAATATCGTGTTGTTGGACGATGAGCCGAGGTCTAGCCCCATCGCATCTTAAAAGACTGCAGACCCGTCTTCTTCACCGAAAGTCCAGGAATATCCACTCCCACTATGTCGCAACAATGATAATAGTAACCTTGCTAGTAAATATAACCAAGAGCAACCAGTTAAACAACAACTTAAAGCAGTACAAGAGCAAGCTGCTGGTAGTAAAGAGCAATCAGTTGAACAACAGGTTCAACAACAGGGCAATGTCCAACTTCCGACGACTACTCATCAGTCAGTGCCTGTGAAAGTTAGCTCATATGAAAATAAGGAACCTTCTAAAAAAGTGTCAAAATATTTAGAAAAATGAAGAAAAATATTACAAAATCTAATGCATCTCGTGCTTCATATGAGCCAGCATTAGAAAATATTGAGGAGTGGGAAGAAGACGGCGTGAAATATACTCGGGAGATGGCTTTAGTTAAACCAGGAGTTCAGGTATACAAGATTCAGGACATTCCTCCTGAATATGAGAACGGGAAGCCGTTCATGACATCGACACAGCTTAGCAAACAACCTTTCTCGCTCAAAAGAATGCACGAGTGGTATATCACTGCCAGCACAAAATATGACATTGTTACGTCACATTTTGAGTGCCAAAAGAAGCATTCTGGAGCATTGGAGAAGATAAACGAGCCCTTCTCTTTGAAGATCTATGGAGCCTTTTCTACAGAGGCATGCTCGAAATCTACCTACTACTCGTCTGGTGCTTGCAAGTGCCTCTAATATTTCGTATTTTCTTTTCTTACTACACGTATACACATGTCATGAGATTATAACAATTCTGAACTTATTCAATAGAATGCAATACATGGATAAAAGCTGCACTCCAAGACAGGTATCCTTGACCCTACAGTGATTGCAAAGTTGAATTTTGACTTTCAGGTGCAACGGGACTCAGAACAATACAAGTGCATGACAAAAAAATAATTTGAAAAATCAATCGCAAGCCAAAAGAAGGATAAAAAGACAAAGGTTGCAGCCTACATAGGACATGCAATGTTTAACTTTGTCATAGATGGCAAGGACCTTGTAAAGGCTCCGTACCATTTCGAGTAAGTTTGACACATGGCATGGAAATAGCAATTATTGTTAATTTTTAACTTAACACGTGTGTTTGTATGTGTGCAGTAAACAATATATAATGATCTTCATCAAGCCGACGCAGGGTTTGGCAATGGTCTTGGACTTAGCCGATTACTCACAAGATACTTACAAAGATTCCCTTGACATTTTGAGAAGGTACGGTTATTCGATATTTTTAATATGCACACATATATATAGGTTGGTAACTCTTATATGACATTCCTTGTATGACAGCGCTTGGCGGTTTTACGCGAAAAAACTTGGCAGTCAGATACTTCCTAATAAGGATGCATTGCATATATCAACATATTATCCTTGTCCCAAGCAGCCTTCTAGGAGTGTCTTATGCGGGTATTATGTATGCGAGCATCTTCGGACCGCCTGCGAATATAGAGTTAATCGTGAGGATGTAAGTTATCATTAATGTCAATATTGTATTTTTCTTACTTTTGAGTTTCATTTTCATTGTAACTAGCGTATTTTAATACTATCATGTTATCGTTATTACCAACACATTCTAAACCTTGTTATGTGTTCCATTGCAGCACACAAAGAATGTGCACGAAGAATGGCCGGTTTATAGAGATATTCCTGGTGGAGGAGCCGAGAAGATTGCGAGTGAACTGTGTCACTTCATGCGTCACAAAAATTTTCCACCGAAAAGGGGAGTTCTTCGATGACGCAGGTGTAATAGCCGATGTGCCAGAACTTTGCCAGTATACTGATTTGTTTTTAGGGAAAAAACTTACATATATGTATATGAGATGACTTTTTGGTGGTATTGTGTTGAATGATGCTTGTCAGAATATATTGTTTCTAATGTGTGTGAATGTCCATATGAAATTGACCTAGAAATTAAAAATAACAGCACGTAGTACCTAACAAACCGCCTGTGATAATATAATTTCAGAGGCTAGTCTTAGGTGAAGATCCTGCTGCGATAATAGAGTTACACACACGAATACTACTCTTACATTACAAACCGCCTGTGATAAAAATTCTTCACAGGCGACTAGTCGTAGGTAAAGAACTGCCTGCTATAATAGAGTTACACATGCGGATACTCTTTACGTTACAATCCGCCTGTGATAAACATTCTTCACAGGTGGATAAACGGATGGTAAGTGTATTATAAGTTCGTTTATGTGTTCATAACATATTTATCCTACCAACACGCATCTACAGGAGCGAGAGACCGGCCAGGAGCCTAGCGCGATCCAGGTTTGGAAGAGAGGTCACAGGGGAAGTGACCCGTCGCAGCCGGGGCAGTGCAGTCAGGTCGCGACCGATCGATTGGTAAGTTTACAGAATTATTCAATTTAATTATAACTAATATTATTATTGACACACTAACACCATTTCTATGTTTTTTAGGAAAAGTACGGGCAGGAAGTCGTCAAAATACACGGTGAAGGGTACGATTGGAAAAACGTGCCAATCGACCCTCAAGCCGTGTATGCAAGCGGCGGCGGGAAGGCCCATGGCCGGTGAGTTGGTTTCTTTGATTTAGGTTTTCCAATCTTCCTTCTTTTATTTATTATTTTTCTTTCTTTTCTAGGTTTGCCATTTTCGATGGAGTTGTCGACTCGAGGTCGGCGCGACCTGCGAGAGGCACTTCATCGACGCAGGCATCGTCGGTTGGGCCGTCGAGTGGCCGTCTCTCGCAGAGGGACATGGAGTTCCGTGCCATGCAGGAGAGGCTGACGCGGACCCAAGAGGAGCTCGACAGGACAAGGGCCATCCAGGAGTACCAAGCTAACTACATGGCCCAGATGTAGGCAGCGGTGGAGGTAAGTAATTTCAATTACTGTAGTTTACTTTCATAACATTTCAGTAATACATATGTTCTAATATTTTCCAATTATAGGCCTTAGCTCGATAGAACAGCCAACAAATCGTGATTCTTGCGTGGCAGCCGCCACAGGTGACCCCGTCACAAGAGCCCGCAGCCCAGGTGCCTCTGGTACAGGCAATAAACTCTTTAATATTGTATTTTTCATCTAACATAAGGAGAGAGGGAGATGTAGAGTGGTACAGGAGGGAGAGAGGGAGTGCGAGAGAGAGTGAGAGTGAGATGGAGAGATGGAGTGTTGCAATAGAGGGAGAGAGAGAGTGCGAGAGAGGGTTGAGTGAGAATAACATAAAGAGGGGATCGATAGTATAGAGAGAGGAAGAGAGTGAGAAAAAAGAGAAAGACATTGATATCTGAATCCAAACCGTCATAACTACTCATGTGTTTTGTAGAGTTCGACGACAGAGGCCTCTACTCCATCGCCACAGCTACCGGTTCCAAGAGAGACGCGTGGAGATGATATCTTTGGCTCCGGAGGTAGTCGAGGGGGTAGTGTGTAGCCCGTTTGTAATTTGTGTTGTGTGTGATGCATATGAACTGTTTTATGACTGTTTACTCCTGTTTTATAACTGTTTGTTCTGTGAGCTGGCCATCGAGCCAGGTTAGTGCGTTTCTGTTTTTTTAAGAAAAATTACAAACGTAACTTACGACGGCTACTTCCCAGAAGCCGTCGTAAGTTAGCCTCTGTTACTTACAACGATCACCAGAACCGTCGTAAGTTAGCTTCTGCTACTTACGACGGTCACAAGAACCGTCGTAAGTTAGCTTCTGCTACTTACGATGGTCACCAGAACCGTCGTAAGTAACGTGCCTTGGGCCACCACGTGGCCTGGGCCGTTACTTATGACGGATGCGCGACGCCGTCGTAAGTTACTTTATTTACGACGGTAGCCGTCGTAAGTTAGGTTATTTACGATGCGGTAATTACCTCGGCTGTGTACCATCGTAAGTAAAGAAATACCATTGTAAGTAGCTAACTTACGATGGTTTATAACTTAATTATGATGGCCTCAGCCGTCGTAAGTTTGTCGAATCCCTGTAGTGATTAACATCATCAAGTTCTCAGCATGTTTAATCTTATTAGTGCAGTAGCTAACCATGTTTTATTTCAGCTTCCCGTATCCCGTAAATTAAGCAAAGCAAAAGGGAAAACGACCATACCCAACTCGTTAACTTTCTTGGCGACAAGGAGGGTTAACAAAACTAGTAAACTCCTATAAAAGGGTGTCCCATCAAGTTGACATAAGCATATAAGTTTTCACAACCAAAACAGTTTCAAAAACATGGGATCAATATGGACAAGGGGCACTTGCCCTGCTCCCGCTGTTCGTGTTGCTCAAGCGTCTCGAAGTCTTGGTGTTTTGGCTCCTCGTAGACGGCCTCTTTAGCGTGTCCTTCTACTCACGACCATGCACATAAAAAATTTACAGCAATCAATTATCGTGCACAAGCTTTACTCAAGATGAAATGAGGTGGATGAATGCAATTCCTATGGTGCTGTTTATAAAAATCAGTTTGCACGTGTTCTTTCATGTTTTAGTAGGATTCCATGGGGTTTTATGATGAACAAGGAAGCTGGGATCAAGTGTGGACGTGGTCATGATCTTGACACAATGTGTAGATCAGTTCCACCGTCAAAAATTGACCGAAACATGGTCTGTCCACAGGCAGAATTTTCTGCTCGCAGGGGGTGAAGAAAACAGGTGTGTAGAAACAGCGGCAACGTTGTAAGAGGTGTAACGGAAACCAACCTCACTTGTTCCTTCTCTCTTCCTGGCGGCAGAACCTTCTTCCTTGCAATGGCAGCAGCGGGAGATTTTCTATGGAGAATTATGAGGCTGCAGCTAGGGCAGAACGTCGGGGCTACTTCTCTGGTGACGGCGAGGAGTGACCGAGCTCGACGGCGGCCAAACTCCAGCTAGGGGGCAGCGACTGGGCTGGCAGCAAGGGAGGGCGGTGGCCAAAATAGAGGGGTGAGGTGGCGGCTAGGGGGTAAGGGTTTTTATTTATATGGGGGAAAAGAGCTAGGGTGGCTAGGGGCTGGGATTTTAGCAACCAAATTATCCAATGGATGAGATTTAATTTTAAAAGAGGTGGGAGCTACGGGCTGGGATCCAAATGTGGGAAAAAAATCCGTAGGGGAATTTTGGGGAAAATCAGGAAAATTGGGGAAAAGTTAGGAAATTAGGGGAGAGGGGAATTTAGGGGAAAATTGAGGAATTTTGGTGAAAAATTGGGGGGTGGCCAAATTTGGCTCTTTTATATTTTTTCTTTTTATTTATTTTCCTTTTCTATTTATTTTCATTATTTTCCATTTTTATTTCCTTTTATTATTTTATTTGCTTCTATATTCCTCTCTTTATTTTCTTCTTCATTCTAAATGCTTCTCTACCTGAAAAATGTATGCAATGCATGGTAGTAATTTTGAGGGTGTTAGAAAACTACGCCCCTTAAAATGAATCTCGCCCTCGAGATTCGATAGAGTGGAGAAAAGATGAGGAAATGCTGCCTTGATATCTTCCTCACGTTCCCATGTAGTTTCGGCTTCCGTGTGATGGCTCCATTGTACCTTGCACCAACGGATTACTTTGTTCCTCGTGACCCTTTCCTTTACGTCCAAGATTTTGATCGATGGGGTGTTCAGCGTAGGTTAGATCCTCCTGAAGTTTTAGCTCATCCATCGGTACTTGTTCCTCCGGCACTCTTAAGCACTTCTTGAGCTGGGATACGTGAAATACATCATGCACGTCGGAGAGGTGCGTTGGCAGCTCTAGTTGATGGGCTACCTCTCCTCGCTTGCCTAAAATCTTGAATGGTCCGATGTAGTGAGGTGCTAACTTGCCCTTGACGTTGAACCGTTGTTGGCCTCGGATAGGCGACACCTTAAGATACATGAAGTCTCCAACTTCAAATGTCAAACTCCTTCGCCTATTGTTCGGATAGCCTTTTTGTCGTAACTGAGCGGCCTTCAAGTTTTCATGTACTGTTTGGACTTGATTTTCGGCGTCTTGCAGCACTTCAGGTCCAAATACTTGGCTTTCTCCGGTCTCATTCCCGAACAGAGATGTTCTACACCGTCTACCAATGCTTCGAAAGGTGACATGTTCAAGCTGGCTTGGTAACTGTTGTTGTATGAAAATTCAGCATACAGCAAGCTCTTATCCCAACCACGCCCATGTTTCAAGGCGCAAGCTCTCAACATGTCTTCCAAAATCTGATTTGTCCTCTCAGTTTGCCCGTCGGTTCGCGGGTGATATGCGAAGCTGAAATTCAACCATGTACCCATGGCTTCATGCAGGTTTTTCAAGAACCTAGAGGTAAATTAAGAACCTGGATCTGAAACTATCCTCTTTGGAACTCCATGACGACACACGATTTGCTCCATATACTGCTCGGCTAGTTGTGCGACGGTGTACTTGGTCCTAACAGGAATAAAGTAGGTTGTTTTCATCAATCGGTCCATGATAACCCAAATAGAGTCGTAGCCCGACTGAGTACGTGGCAATCCGATTATGAAATCCATGCTGATGTCTTTCCACTTCCACTTAGGTACTTTCAATGGCTGCAATAATCCAGCGGGTCTTTGATGTTTTGCCTTCACTCATTGGCACGTGTTGCATAGGGCAACTGAATGTAGCCTAGAGGCGGGGGGGTGAATAGGCTCTTTGAATTTTTAGGCGGTTTCCTGAAACACTTAGCAGACTGATTAATTCCAAGTGGGCCGGACTAGTCCTGTATGGTGCGGACTAGTCCGGTATGATCGTAATCAATAGATTTAAGTAAGACTTGTTCCTACTTCAGGTATTTGTGCAGCGGAAAATAAATGTTTATTAAAGTATAGTAAAGTAAGATACAATAACTCTCAATTTTAACGCTAGGTGTCGATGTAAACCAAATGATAACTAATACCCTTAATTAGCAATTGAAGGACGATCAAGAAGACACAAGACAAGGCTTTATCCCGAGGTTCGATTCCACCCAGAAATCCACGTCCCCGTTGAGGAGTCCACCAAGGACCGGGTCTTCACCAACCCTTCCCTAGTTGAATCGCCACAAAGGCCGATTCAATTCCACTATCCACACACAGGGGTAAACAATTGTACGTGGGGCGTTCTCACAATTTGAGAGCTCCCACAAGAATACAGCGAATGATTCTTCCTCCCACACACAAAAACAAAGAACAACGATCAGCTAATGTGTGAGAGAAGACAAACCAAGAGCTCAATGTTGAGAAGAACGACTCTCTCCTTGATCCAATCTCTAATCCTCAAAGACTTAGTTTTTCTTGGCTTAGAATGAGTGGAGAGAGGCAATTTTTGTGCTCTTGGGGCGTGTGGTGGCACTGGGAATCGTGTCTTCTGTTTGTGTTACCGTGCACCTTTATTTATATAAGGTATCCAAAAAAACCTGGCGGCCGGACTAGTCCGCTATGTTCACCGGACTAGTCCGGTGTGCCGTATACAATTTTTGTGTTACATACAGTTGAAACCCGAATTTGATGTGTTTACAGACAGTTGAATGGACTAGTCCAGTCCAAGAGCAGACTAGTTCGGTGTAAAGGGAATGCCGGTTCCAGAGAGTTTAATGGACTAGTCCGGTTTCTGAGCGGACTAGTCCGGTGCAAGGTGAATGTTAGTTCCAGAGAGTTGAACGGACTAGTCCGGTTTCTGAGCGGACTCGTCCGATGCAAGGTGAATGTTGGTTCCAGAGAGTTGAATGGACTAGTCCGGTTTGTGAGCAGACTAGTCTGGTGCAAGGTGAATGTTGGTTCTAGAGAGTTGAACGGACTAGTCCGGTTTCTGGGCCGACTAGTCCGGTGCACGTGTTGTGAGTGATTAGGATATGTTTTAATCTTTTACCCCTACGCTAGGATATTGAGCTCTTGAGATGTGTCTCTCACACACATCCTATACAAGTATGTATACATTTTTCTTGGCTCATGAATCTATTCTTTCCCTTTTTTCTTCATCACTTGATTTTTCACCTTTTTGAGTGCACCACTTCTACCTTACACGAGTTAATCTGCATTCATCTCAACAAGTTCATTAGGATCTCAATTCATTTGTCATCAATCGTCCAAAACCCACAAGGGAATGCCTGGATGCACTTTCAATCTCCCCCTTTTTCATGATTGATGACAACCAACTGAGATTGCATAATTAATGATAAAAGTTGATTTTTATAAAGTGTGCATATATGAGAATGACAAATGAGTACAAGAACCTCTCACATATATGCACTCTTTATGGTGGGATGCCTAAAAGTGTGTGAAACACAATGTAACATCCATGAGACTTCAAAAATAAAAATCATCACATCAATATTGAATAGGCGTCACACATTCATGAGACTTCAAAATACATGTCCATGTCCATCACATGTCCTTAAGGTTTACAATAAGATAACTTAACATAAATCTCAATCTCTCCCCCTTTGGCATCAAGGCACCAAAAAGGAAAAAAATGAGTGGAATCACTCATCGCTGCTCTCTTCCTCACTCTGGGTCCTATCTTCATCATCATCTTCATGACCATGCTGAGGAGGAGGGGCGGAGACACCTGCAAGTCCAAAAGACCTAAATTCTTGTTCGGTGAGTGGAGCCATTTCTATGAAGTCTTCTTCAGAGTCCTCAGAGATCTATGGTGATCCAACTGGCTAAATCTCTAGCTTCTCACATAGGGCTTTGATGTTGGCCTTCATGTATCTTTGATGTCTTTTTCTGGCCAAACTCTCCTTGTGTTCTCTAACTTCAATTTTGCGGCAACAACCAAAAATAGAAGAGATCATTTTGAGCATACCACTGGAGGACTCTCTAGCAGGTGGAGGGATAGGAGTAGGTATAGGCTCTGACGCTCTTGAGCCTTCATGAGCAGAGGGAACAGTGTAGACTGTAGGCTTCTGGGGCTTGAGGCCAGTGTGAGAGACATCTTTGACAAACTCCAGTCCTGTTACCTTCTCAATCTACATGATATAGGGTGCATAGCCACAGGACATGTTTGGAGTGATGGAGATATTCACAATGTCATTGTATATGTACTCAAGGACATTAAAAGTCCTCTTCTTGCTTATTACTTTCATCAATGTCCTCAGAGTCCCTTGGATTGTCCCTGCATCACCATCCTTTGGAGCTATGGTCTTTCTCAAGATCCTATTGAGTACGACAAAGAACGGCTTCAAGTATTTGGTGGTGGGGGGTACATATGTCATTCTTGTATCATACAAGAATTCCAGCTCATTCTTTTCAAAGGCTTCAGGTTGTGAATGACAAGCTCATTGTCCAGGGTGTGTTCAATATGAAGAATCTTTGCAAATTCTTCATAGGTGACACTGTATCTGGATCCATGTGTCATCCATATCATCTCATCCCCATCATCATGGGCAAAGTAGAGAGTAGAGTAGAACTGGGTGATTACCTCATTGTTCTAGTCATACTGAAAAGAAAGGAGGTCCTTCAACCCATGCCTCTCTAATGCCTCTAGTACCTCATGATAGGCTTGGCATTTCTGTCACACCCGGTTTTTCCGAAGAACAACCAAGTGAATATCACATGTATGCCAGGATCATTTTCTCATACATGTGATGACAAATAGTGAAGCATCATTTATTACAAGCCAGGTGTCGAATATAAATAAGTCTTACATCACAAATGTCTCAATGAACACTAATGCTTCATCACAAGTAAATAAACTAGCAGCGGAATATTATTCTTTAGGGCTCCATCACAGGTGTTGCCCGGGGGTCTTCATGAACCTAAAAACCTTCCTCGGGTCCAAAATCTTGGTCATTATACACCACCTCATTATCTTGACCTGAGCAGCAATATAAACCAACAAATATGCAAGGTTGAGTACCAATGGTACTCAGCAAGTGTGGGAAAATTATATCATGCATGGCTAGAACAAGGAGAGGTTGAACTCATGGTTAAAGCACTACGCAATTAATACCTATCACCATAGCTTATTAAGCACCTACATTACTACACAGGTGAAATGATCCAAATCTCCCATCCCATCATCATAAACCAATAACCATAATTATCATTTCCAATGTTAAGCTCCCCGCTTAACTTCCAAAACCATCAATTCTCTAATCATGAATAAGTCCAGGCCGCTCTTAACCGTGAGCACGGCTGTCAAGACAGTTTTGACTCTGCAGAGTTTGTACCACTGTACCCACAAGTAGTGATTTCATCCCCCGTTGCCGGGTGGACTAAAAGAACCTCCATTATGCCAGTGGCTACGAACCACATTCACACTTCCCAGGTGTGCAGCCAGGAGATCACTACGAAGCCTTTACAAAGGGATTCCCGACGAGCGTGGGCCCACTGAGGTTTCACCCCTAACAGCATACAAGAGGCTCCAACCCCGCTGCAGTGGCCCCCTCTTGAGCCTTGCGGTTCATATGGTAGTCCAGCTGACTCCTATTCCCCGCACCATCCAACACACCCATACTACGCCGGGGATACACCTAATTAATTGGCTAAGCTGCCCCATCTCAGCATGTGGTTGGCACTGTAAAGCCGGGTTACATGCTCCATGAACCGGTCCTTAGGATCCAGGCAAGTACTAAACACAAACCCAAGTCTCGTGCACCCAGCACACAACCAAAACATCCAACTTGCCTTGATCCCTACCTCTACATAACTCATAATAGCTCATTCAAGAGTATGGTAATGTAAACTGATGATCTCATGTCCCAATTATCCCATTCTAAGCATGGCTAAGCATATGCATGTATATAAATGACATGACAAAATAAATCCCAACCCAAGCTTCAAGGAAATAAGGTAATGCAATTCTAAGGAAACTTCCTAGCATGGGTTTCATATTTAACTTGACAATGCAAATAATTCTATCTACACATCCTAGCATAGGATCAAAGTGGTCAAGGACACTTGCCTCCTTCTTGCTGCTCTTGAAATGGGTAGTCTTGGTCTTGGAATTGAATAACTTGTTCTTGAGCAGGTTCTAATTCATACCATCACACATAGCAAAAGAAAAACAACAATCATAAGACATAGTTCACACTTCTACTTCATACAAACCACACATTCACATTTATGAAAGTTTCTTTACCATTTTATGTGTTGTGGATACTCTATGTGTGTTGATTTGGGGCTTGCATACACTTTCATTTACATGTGTAGGATTCCTACTTTGGTGTTCATATTTATACTCACATACTATATATATATATATACATATATATATGTGTGTTTCAGTTTTAAATAAATTCCTTATATATTAAACTACCAAGTATGTATGAAAAGTATTTTTCTTCTCCATAGGTGCCTTCATAATTTCTATCAACCCTAAACTGAATTCTTTGTACTTTAGAAACTCCATTTATCATTTACTAGTTTCTATATTTTCAGATTTATATTCTTATGCATAATTGTGCATTTTATTATTAAATTAGTAATACACACTACCTAAACAGATTAGGTTCTGGTCCTAAATAATTTAGGATCATATTTTGACCTTGGCTTCTGATGTATACTATTTCATAATCATTTTCCCTATTTTTCTTTAACTATTCTTTACTTAAAAATGTGTCCCTATACTATTAAATGTGAATAATAGATGAAACAGATTTATTTCAGCCTAAAAATATATTTTTATCTCACTCCAAAGTTTTCTAAGTACTGAGAAAGTTTTTAATAAATTTGACAATTATGTTTGTCCCCCTTTTTAATATTTAAACACTAGTTACATATTCAATTTTCTAAATTAAATACTAAACAGAGCTAAAATAATGAATTCACCCCATTACAGGGTCTATAATATCATTTTCATAATTTCCAGGGGTCTAGCTACACTTTTCAGAGGTGTTTTTCTTAATTTCTATTAAGTCCAGGGGCTAAAACTGATTTTTAAATGAATTTACATGATTTTCTAGAGTTCCAGGGGCTAGATCTGAAGTTTCCGGGGCTAGCTCTCAATTCCAGAGAACCCCAGGGGGTAGCACGTAAGAATTCCAGTCTTTATAATGCGGGGCTGACGTGGACCGTCTGATTTTAAACCGACGGCTGAGATTATAATATCGAACCGGTACGCGGGGTTTTAAAGTCTACCGTGCGATTTAAAATAAACGGCGCACAAGCGGCCACGTCGCTCTGATCGAGCGCGGGCGGCGCTGCCGGCGGCGCACGGCGGCGGGAAGCGGCGATCTCGCCGGAAACTTTCGGATCCTCGAGAATTCTGCCTAGAACTGTGATCTTATGGCCTAGATCGGTAGAGGGGAGGTCAGGGATCTCACCTCGGGGGTTTTCTCGAGCTCGGGGGTCCTGGAAAGTGCTCGGCGGCGAGGTCCGAGGCAAAACCACGGCGAAGCTCGTCGGAGCTGGATTTGCACCGTAAGTCTTCGGGTTTTCTGCACCTGCAAAGTTCCCCGGAGGCGGTGGATCAAGACCAACGAGTTAGATCAGAGTTTCCGAGCTTAGATCGGCCAGAATTCACCGGCGAAGTCTCGGTGCTCACCGGAGTGAAAATCGGCGATCGCGTGAGAAAAACTGATCGGATCGGTTGTTTTTATAGCCGGGGGAGGGCGGTGGTTCTGTTGTGATCGAGTTGGAGTCCGCTGGGACCGAAATTCGGCTGCGGGAACGAGTTTCCAATCGGTTAAGATCGAGCGCGCGCGCGGGGAAAGAAGTCCGGGGTCGCGGGGGCTCGGGTTAGGGATGACAGGCGGGTCCCACATGTCAGCGAGGGGCAGCGCGGCGCGCGCGGGGGCGGGCTGCGCGGGGGTTTGCTGGGCCGGCTGGGGTTTCGGCCCACTGGCCAGTTTTTTTCTGGTTTTCCTTTTTCTTTTTCATTTCTTTTCTGTTTTGAGTATAATTTGAATTCCAGTTTGAATTTGAATTTTTGCAAAACATGCAATACGTCCAAAAATTTCTAAATTCCCCTCTGAACATGGTTTATGGTTCTAAATCAAAATTTGAGTCTTGACTAAATATTTGGGGTGTTACAGCTCTACCCCCCTTAAAAGAAATCTCGTCCTCGAGATTGGTGTTTCTAAGAAAACAATTCCGGAAATTGTGCCTTAAGCTCATCTTCCCGTTCCCAGGTGGCTTCCTCTTCTGGGTGATGCTTCCACTGCACCTTGCACATCCTGATTCTCTTATTTCTGGTGAGGCGTTCCATTGTCTCCAAAATCTTGTATGGTTGCTCGGCATAAGACAAATCCTCGGCTACATCCACTTCATTCATGGGTAACACCTCCTCAGGCGTCCTCAGACATTTCTTGAGTTGTGACACATGAAATACGTCGTGCACGTCCGATAGATGAACCGGTAACTCTAGCTGGTACGCCACTTCGCCTTTTCTTTCCAAAACTTGAAAGGGTCCGATGTATCGAGGTGACAACTTCCCTTTCACCTTGAACCGACGAAGTCCTCTGATAGGGGACACCTTGAGATAAACATAGTCTCCCACGTTGAAAACGAGCTCTCTTCTTCGTACATCAGCATAACTCTTCTGGCGTGTCTGTGCTATCCTCAAGTTGTTGCGAATCTCCCTCACCTTTGCCTCGGCTTCTTGTAGCACTTCTGGACCAAACACTTTACTTTCTCCTGTTTGGTTCCAAAATAGGGGAGTTCTGCATTTCCTTCCATACAAAGCTTCAAACGGTGACATCTTCATACAAGCTTGATAACTGTTGTTATAGGAAAACTCCGCATACGGTAGGTTCTTGTCCCAACTCCTATTGTTTTTGAGTGCACATGCCCTCAACATGTCTTCAAGAATCTGATTGGTTCTCTCCGTCTGCCCGTCAGTTTGGGGATGATAGGCAGAACTGAAGTTCAGATGGGTTCCCATGGTTTCATGCAACTTTTGCCAAAACCTCGAGGTGAACTGTGTCCCTCGGTCCGACACTATCTTCTTTGGCACTCCATGGTAACACACAATCCTTGACATGTACAATTCTGCCAATTTGGTTCCGCTGTAGCTTTCCTTCACCGGAATGAAATGAGCTACCTTGGTTAGCCTATCAATAATAACCCATATTGAATCATACCCGGACTGGGTCCTAGGCAATCCCACGACAAAATCCATGCTGATCTCTTCCCACTTCCATTCAGGCACTTTGAGTGGTTGCAGCAATCCCGCGGGTCGTTGATGTTCTGCTTTCACCAACTGACATGTGTCACATAGGGCAACATGTTCCGCGACATCTCGCTTCATGCCATACCACCAATACCTGCTTTTGAGGTCCTGATACATCTTCGTACTCCCAGGATGAATGGAATAGTCGGAATCGTGAGCCTCCTTCAAAATTAATTTACGAATCTCCTTTACTTCTGGCACACAGATCCTTTTCCCGTGCCACACCGTTCCTTGTTCATCCTCTCTAAAACCAGGAGCTTTATTTTCCTTGATGAGCTGTCTGATCTCTTGTATCTTCTCATCATTCTTTTGTCCCTCGCGTATGTCTCACTCAAGTGTGGAGTCCACTTCCATGGCGATGGCTTCACCACTATTTACTAGACATAGATTGAGCCTTATAACCTCGTCCTTCAATTCTGCAGGCATATCCTTCAAGCTCAACTTATTGACCTGCACTTTCCGACTCAAGGCATCGGCCACGACGTTTGCTTTCCCGGGATGATAGTTGATGCCTACATCAAAGTCATTGATTAGCTCTAACCATCTCCTTTGTCTAAGGTTGAGATCTGGCTGTGTGAATATGTACTTCAAACTCTTATGATCCGTATATATCTCTGTCCTCTTCCCCATCAAATAGTGCCGCCAAATTTTCAACGCGTGTACCACTGCAGCTAGTTCTAAGTCATGTGTAGGATAGTTCTTCTCGTGCTTCCGAAGCTGCCGGGATGCATATGCCACGACATGTCCCTCTTGCATGAGAACACATCCCAACCCGTTTCCAGAGGCATCGCAGTACACCGTGAAATTCTTCTGCATATCTGGCATAACCAACACGGGGGCTGTTGTCAATCTCTTCTTTAGCTCCTGAAAGCTCGTATCGCACTGTGGCGTCCAGGTGAATGTGATTCCCTTTTCCAACAGTTTGGTGAGAGGTCTCGAGATCTTGGAGAATCCCTCAATAAACCGTCGATAGTATCCAGCCAATCCCAAAAAGCTTCGAACTTCTCCGACATTTTCAGGGGTTTTCCATTTCTGGATATCTTCGATTTTGGCGGGATCTACGGAGATTCCTCCCTCCGAGATTATATGTCCTAAAAAGGGAACTCTCTTTAGCCAAAACTCACACTTGCTCAACTTGGCATATAGTTGGTGTTCTCTCAGCCTCTGTAACACCAACCTTAGATGTTTCTCATGTTCTTCTTCATCTTTGGAGAAGACGAGAATATCATCTATGAAAACCACCACAAATTTGTCCAGATATTCCATGAATACCTTGTTCATGAGGTACATGAAATATGCCGGGGCATTGGTTAGCCCGAAAGGCATGACAGTGTATTCATACAGTCCGTACCGAGATACGAAAGCTGTCTTGGGAATATCAGATTGCCTTATCTTGAGTTGGTGGTATCCCGACCTGAGATCAATTTTCGAGAACACGCAAGCTCCCCTCAACTGATCAAACAAGTCTTCAATGCGGGGTAATGGATACTTGTTCTTGATGGTCACCTCATTCAAGGCACGGTAATCCACGCATAACCTTTGAGTTCCATCTTTCTTAGGCACAAATATTACCGGAGCTCCCCATGGTGAGGAACTAGGGCGAACATACCCCTTTTCCGTCAATTCTCTCAAATGATCCTTGAGCTCTTCTAGCTGCTTGGAGTCCATTCGATAAGGTCTCTTGTATATCGGGGCTGTTCCCGGTACTAGCTCGATTGCGAATTCCACGTCACGGTCGGGAGGCATTCCTGGCAACTCCTCCGGAAAAACATCTGGATATTCCCTGATAGTCCTGATTTCCTCAACTTTCACCTCCACTTGATTTAATTTAATGTCCCTCCTAGGCTCGTGTATCGTTATGAACATTACTCTTGTGCCACTAGGGTGAGTTAGTTCCACCGTTCTGGTCGAACAATGGATGATTCCATTATGTTTGGTCAACCAATCCATACCCAAAATAATATCTATCCCTTGTGAATCAATCACTATGAGGTTAGCGGTAAATACTACCCCATTAATGTCTAGGTTCACTTTGGGACACACTTGTCTTGTCCTTATTTCTCCACCTGGAGAATTTACCGCTAGCATATGGTTCATTTGTGTGGTTGCTAGGTCATGCTTCTTAACAAACCCTTGAGCAATGAACGAATGGGTAGCACCCGAATCAAACAGCAGAGTTGCAAGGTGTAAATTGGCAGGAAACTTACCAACTACCACGTCGGGTGCCTCTTGTGCTTCCTCCATAGTGACGTGGTTCACCCGTCCTCTCATTACGTTCTGCTGCTGTGGCTGCGTGGGCTTCTTCTTTGGACACTTATGGGCGTAGTGCCCCACTTCACCACAGCTGAAACATTGCACCCCAATCTTAGATGCTTGGCCCTTGTTGTCTTGGGGTTGGTTTGGGGGTCCTTGCACTGCTGGTCGAGGTGGATATGCAGGGCGAGGCTGTTGTACAAACTGACGTTGCGGCTGTGCTGGTGCTGCGGGAGGCCTGTAGTTTGGGTTGTACCCTCTTGGTGCTGAATAGGGTACCGCAGCACGGCTCGTCTGCCCCGTAGGTTGCTGCATCATACGTGGGCGGGTGTTGCTCCCTGAGGCTTGATGTGACCACCCAGCCTTCCTCTTATTCTCATTTTCCAGGGCCTTTAGCTTCCTTTCCACCACAAACGCTCTGTCCACCATCTTTTGAAAGCTTTCATACTCATTGGAGGACATTGCACACTGCATCTCTGCGGTAAGTCCTTCCACGAAACAATCTTGTTTCTGCTCATCTGTCTCTATGTCTCGTGGAGCATAACGGGATAGCTGAGTGAATTTAGTGAGGTATTCCCTCACCGTCATGTTTCCCTGCTGCAGTCCCAAAAACTCTTTCCTCTTGTTTTTGAGTTCACCTCTTGGGATATAATGGTTGCGGAAGCTACGCTTGAACTCTTCCCAAGTGATGCTCTCAGGGTTATGATGGGCGGCCACGTAGGCGGTCCACCAATCAGCAGCAGGTCCCTGCAATTGATGAGAGGCAAACAGCACCCTCTCATACCCTTGGCATTGTATAATTCTCATCTTACTTTCAATGGTCTTCAGCCAATCATCTGCCTCCAGAGGTTCAGCAGCACTTGCAAACTTTGGAGGTTGAGTTCCTAGAAACTCACTCAACCTTGGTTGGCGTGGTGCAGCTTGTGGAGGTGGAACTTGATGCAAGTTGGCCACTACTTGAGTCAAGTTCTGGATGAGCTGATTTTGATTCTCCAGCATTTGGTGGAGAGGATCAACTTCTTCACGGCGACCACCCCGGTTCTGGCCTCCAGAAAGATGAGAGTTGCATGCCTCATCATTGTTGTTGGCGGGGTTAGCAGCACGTCCTTTTCCTCTTCCGGCCATCTGGTAGAATCAACAAATGTTAATTTGAAAGCATTTAGTATCATCTTACTACTTTCACTTGTTTGTACTTTGAAGTGTTGAAGTTTTGTTAAAATCTTACGAGGGTTTTATATCTCACCCCCAATAAATGCACTATTATTTCCTGTGGGTTCACAACCAAAGCAAAACAATCTGAAGACGAGGCTGTGGACACTTGCTCATGGCTTCCACAACTCACGTCACACACCAAGCATTATCACACCATTAACTACGTAACAACTCGACTACTCGACCTCTTGCTAGCTAGGGGAAAGACTCTACACTACTCATCCTCTTGAGCTGGCTCCTCGGGATCTTCCTCCTCATTTCGGCTACCTTCTGACTCTGCTTTGGGTGGGGAGGCTGCTGGTGGAGAAGTGCGACGACGCCTGATCGCTCGGCGATCCGGGGAGTCAGGGGTCCATGGATCACTTACGGTGACACACAGTTCATTCCCATCTCCTCTTTCTCTCGCCTTTAAGCAAGCTCGCAGCAATGCCTCCGTCTCCTTCAGAGTATCTCGGACATCCTGAAGCTCTTGTTGACACTCCTGCAGTCGAGTGCTGAGCATAGCAGCATCCTCCAAGCACAAGTCCATGTGCTCATGGGAAGTCCCTTGCTGCACCGGTGGGTACTTGTACTCCGTGGTACCACTCTCACGTTGGAGGACATACATGTACTCAGTTTTGTCCAAGTGGCGACGATAGATGTGGCTCTGGCAGGTGATGGCCTCCCAAGTGACATCTCTCTCCGCGTCAACTTGTGTTGCTCGACAAGCTGGAGAGTGGTGGATCTTAAGCAGCTGATTCTCGTGTATAATCCTCATCTCCGAACTCCATTCTTCCCTCTTCTCACGGATGGTCCTGGTGGAGTTATAGTGGATGATGAGCTTGCCCGTATTGCCGGCGGCTTCGAGCATACGTCGAAGACGGCGCAACAAATCTCCCACTGCCAATCCGTAGGAAAGGTACGTCACTGGACGACTCTCCTCTCTTTCAGCAAGGGCAACTACGGGAACTCTCCCTCCCGTGGATTTACGAGCGGTGCGAATCATGCGAACCATCTAAAACAAAAGAATTTAAAATTAGGTTAGATAAAATTTCAAACAAAAATCCTATTTTTGAATGGAAGTTGGGGTAAGATGAAGAAAATGACTCTTTTAATAACACTTTTTCACCCACACCTTGGAAAATAGTTTTTAAGAAAATAGGGCCCTTAAATACGTCCATTTCTACCTAGGTCCACGTTCCTACGGGCAACCTTGGCTCTGATACCACCTCTGTCACACCCGGTTTTTCCGAAGAACAACCAAGTGAATATCACATGTATGCCAGGATCATTTTCTCATACATGTGATGACAAATAGTGAAGCATCATTTATTACAAGCCAGGTGTCGAATATAAATAAGTCTTACATCACAAATGTCTCAATGAACACTAATGCTTCATCACAAGTAAATAAACTAGCAGCGGAATATTATTCTTTAGGGCTCCATCACAGGTGTTGCCCGGGGGTCTTCATGAACCTAAAAACCTTCCTCGGGTCCAAAATCTTGGTCATTATACACCACCTCATTATCTTGACCTGAGCAGCAATATAAACCAACAAATATGCAAGGTTGAGTACCAATGGTACTCAGCAAGTGTGGGAAAATTATATCATGCATGGCTAGAACAAGGAGAGGTTGAACTCATGGTTAAAGCACTAGGCAATTAATACCTATCACCTTAGCTTATTAAGCACCTACATTACTACACAGGTGAAATGATCCAAATCTCCCATCCCATCATCATAAACCAATAACCATAATTATCATTTCCAATGTTAAGCTCCCCGCTTAACTTCCAAAACCATCAATTCTCTAATCATGAATAAGTCCAGGCCGCTCTTAACCGTGAGCACGGCTGTCAAGACAGTTTTGACTCTGCAGAGTTTGTACCACTGTACCCACAAGTAGTGATTTCATCCCCCGTTGCCGGGTGGACTAAAAGAACCTCCATTATGCCAGTGGCTACGAACCACATTCACACTTCCCAGGTGTGCAGCCAGGAGATCACTACGAAGCCTTTACAAAGGGATTCCCGACGAGCGTGGGCCCACTGAGGTTTCACCCCTAACAGCATACAAGAGGCTCCAACCCCGCTGCAGTGGCCCCCTCTTGAGCCTTGCGGTTCATATGGTAGTCCAGCTGACTCCTATTCCCCGCACCATCCAACACACCCATACTACGCCGGGGATACACCTAATTAATTGGCTAAGCTGCCCCATCTCAGCATGTGGTTGGCACTGTAAAGCCGGGTTACATGCTCCATGAACCGGTCCTTAGGATCCAGGCAAGTACTAAACACAAACCCAAGTCTCGTGCACCCAGCACACAACCAAAACATCCAACTTGCCTTGATCCCTACCTCTACATAACTCATAATAGCTCATTCAAGAGTATGGTAATGTAAACTGATGATCTCATGTCCCAATTATCCCATTCTAAGCATGGCTAAGCATATGCATGTATATAAATGACATGACAAAATAAATCCCAACCCAAGCTTCAAGGAAATAAGGTAATGCAATTCTAGGGAAACTTCCTAGCATGGGTTTCATATTTAACTTGACAATGCAAATAATTCTATCTACACATCCTAGCATAGGATCAAAGTGGTCAAGGACACTTGCCTCCTTCTTGCTGCTCTTGAAATGGGTAGTCTTGGTCTTGGAATTGAATAACTTGTTCTTGAGCAGGTTCTACTTCATACCATCACACATAGCAAAAGAAAAACAACAATCATAAGACATAGTTCACACTTCTACTTCATACAAACCACACATTCACATTTATGAAAGTTTCTTTACCATTTTATGTGTTGTGGATACTCTATGTGTGTTGATTTGGGGCTTGCATACACTTTCATTTACATGTGTAGGATTCCTACTTTGGTGTTCATATTTATACTCACATACTATATATATATATATATACATATATATATGTGTGTTTCAGTTTTAAATAAATTCCTTATATATTAAACTACCAAGTATGTATGAAAAGTATTTTTCTTCTCCATAGGTGCCTTCATAATTTCTATCAACCCTAAACTGAATTCTTTGTACTTTAGAAACTCCATTTATCATTTACTAGTTTCTATATTTTCAGATTTATATTCTTATGCATAATTGTGCATTTTATTATTAAATTAGTAATACACACTACCTAAACAGATTAGGTTCTGGTCCTAAATAATTTAGGATCATATTTTGACCTTGACTTCTGATGTATACTATTTCATAATCATTTTCCCTATTTTTCTTTAACTATTCTTTACTTAAAAATGTGTCCCTATACTATTAAATGTGAATAATAGATGAAACAGATTTATTTCAGCCTAAAAATATATTTTTATCTCACTCCAAAGTTTTCTAAGTACTGAGAAAGTTTTTAATAAATTTGACAATTATGTTTGTCCCCCTTTTTAATATTTAAACACTAGTTACATATTCAATTTTCTAAATTAAATACTAAACAGAGCTAAAATAATGAATTCACCCCATTACAGGGTCTATAATATCATTTTCATAATTTCCAGGGGTCTAGCTACACTTTTCAGAGGTGTTTTTCTTAATTTCTATTAAGTCCAGGGGCTAAAACTGATTTTTAAATGAATTTACATGATTTTCTGGAGTTCCAGGGGCTAGATCTGAAGTTTCCGGGGCTAGCTCTCAATTCCAGAGAACCCCAGGGGGTAGCACGTAAGAATTCCAGTCTTTATAACGCGGGGCTGACGTGGACCGTCTGATTTTAAACCGACGGCTGAGATTATAACATCGAACCGGTACGCGGGGTTTTAAAGTCTACCGTGCGATTTAAAATAAACGGCGCACAAGCGGCCACGTCGCTCTGATCGAGCGCGGGCGACGCTGCCGGCGGCGCACGGCGGCGGGAAGCGGCGATCTCGCCGGAAACTTTCGGATCCTCGAGAATTCTGCCTAGAACTGTGATCTTATGGCCTAGATCGGTAGAGGGGAGGTCAGGGATCTCACCTCGGGGGTTTTCTCGAGCTCGGGGGTCCTGGAAAGTGCTCGGCGGCGAGGTCCGAGGCAAAACCACGGCGAAGCTCGTCGGAGCTGGATTTGCACCGTAAGTCTTCGGGTTTTCTGCACCTGCAAAGTTCCCCGGAGGCGGTGGATCAAGACCAACGAGTTAGATCAGAGTTTCCGAGCTTAGATCGGCCAGAATTCACCGGCGAAGTCTCGGTGCTCACCGGAGTGAAAATCGGCGATCGCGTGAGAAAAACTGATCGGATCGGTTGTTTTTATAGCCGGGGGAGGGCGGTGGTTCTGTTGTGATCGAGTTGGAGTCCGCTGGGACCGAAATTCGGCTGCGGGAACGAGTTTCCAATCGGTTAAGATCGAGCGCGCGCGCGGGGAAAGAAGTCCGGGGTCGCGGGGGCTCGGGTTAGGGATGACAGGCGGGTCCCACATGTCAGCGAGGGGCAGCGCGGCGCGCGCGGGGGCGGGCTGCGCGGGGGTTTGCTGGGCCGGCTGGGGTTTCGGCCCACTGGCCAGTTTTTTTCTGGTTTTCCTTTTTCTTTTTCATTTCTTTTCTGTTTTGAGTATAATTTGAATTCCAGTTTGAATTTGAATTTTTGCAAAACATGCAATACGTCCAAAAATTTCTAAATTCCCCTCTGAACATGGTTTATGGTTCTAAATCAAAATTTGAGTCTTGACTAAATATTTGGGGTGTTACAATTTCTTGGACTTCAGGTAGTCAATGTTGAGCCACTGACTCTCGACCACAGGATTCTTCATCTTCATGTAGACATGCTCATAGTAGTCAGCATGGAAGTTGCTCTAGAATCTAGGGTCTGCACATTTCTTTGGCTGCCCATAGACTTGAACATTCCTGAGGTTGTCGGCCAGCTCACTCCCCTTTCCAGCAAAGTCATCACTTGATGGCTGCTTGTTGCGGTGAATGGGGGCTTTCTTCTTCAAGGGACCAATAGGACCACTAGCAAGTCCTTTGCCCTTCCTGACATTTCTCCTGGGGGCCGCAGAGCTTCCAACAATGTCTTTGCTCTATGCCGTCTTATCAACCACTCTTCTCCTTTTAGGAAGAGAGCCGTCAGGAGAAGATGGTTGGGCAACGTTGTCATGCTTCTTCTTCATGGGTTCGGAGTGGGACGACATCGTGCCTAACAAGAAAATCAGGGATTGATTGACACTATATATTGTAGATTATGTGAAGATAATAAGTTAGATGTTCAATTGACAGGTAACCGGACTTGTCCGTTTTTAGAGTGCGGACTTGTCCAGAATACTGGACTTGTCTGCACCGGAGACCGGACTAGTCCGGACCTGCTGAAGAACCCTAACTTTGTATTTTCAACATATCTACCGCAAGTTTGTGCAAAGTATGCGGGGATACACTAGGAATTCATCTAGAAAGGTAGTGTATGCCCTAGGGATAAAAAAAGATTGAGCTAAAGTATTGAAAAGATGAGAATTTGAGTAGAAAGGAATTTTACCGAAAAAATGAGAATTTTAGTCGAAGTGTGAGGTCTGATCCGGATTAGTCCGGAGGGGAGGAGACCACGCGTCGAGGAGAAGCTTTCCCGTGGAGAGTACTTCAACTTCGTTGGCTAAAATCGAAAATCACTTTTGGGGGCTAGGGTTTGAGGGGTGAGAGGCAAAGGAGTGTTTTGAGGTGAAGAGGGCTAAGGTTGGTGCATCTATAGACTTTTAAACTCGGACTACGGACTAGACCAGTGGGAGGACCGGACAAGTCCGGTATGCTAGATCTGTCCGGACTAGTCTCAGGGAGCGGACTAGTCCGTTGCTGACACCGGACTAGTCTGGGTCAACTGGACAGATTAGAGTAGAAATTAGGTAAATATTGGGAATTTGATCTAATAGTGATCTAAGGACATAATTTTCATAAATAATCTTGATGAACATGCCAAGTAAGTAATCAACAATCAGACAATGGTCATAATTCATCAAGATCATTAAGTTAAATAGTCTTCAAGAGAAAATCAAGATAAAGGATAGATTTTCGCAAAGTAAGTAAGAATTTGAGAATTCAAGCAGGTATGCAGTGTTTCAAGCCACGTTCCGAGAGTCAAGTATATTTAGTTCATTCCTAAGCTCACAAAAGTGTCTTTCATCAAGTGGCTTGGTGAAGATATCGACTAGTTGCTTCTCGGTTTTGACATGGGAAATGGCTATGTCTCCTTTGATTGAGTGGTCTCTCAAAAAGTGATGCCGAATATCAATGTGTTTGGTCCTAGAGTGCTCAATAGGGTTATGTGCAATCTTAATCGCACTCTCATTGTGACAAAGGAGCGGAATACGGTTCATATTGTAACCGTAGTCCCTTAGTGTTTGTCGCATCCAAAGGATTTGTGCACAATAACTCACGGCTGCAACATACTTCGCTTCGGCTGTGGACAAGGCAATGGAGTTTTGCTTTTTGGAGGACCAGGAAACTAGGGACCTACCCAAGAATTGGCAAGTCCCGGAGGTACTTTTTCTATCTACTTTGCATTCTGCATAATCTGCATCGGAGTATCCAATGAGATTGAATTCTGAACCTTTAGGGTACCAAAGTCCTAGGTTGGGTGTATGGACTAAATATCGCAAGATTCTCTTTACGGCTGTGAAATGATATTCCTTAGGATTGGCTTGAAATCTTGCAAACATACAGCCACTCAACATGATATTAGGCCTAGATGCACAAAGATAAGGTAGAGATCCAATCATGGAACGGTATACCTTTTGAGCCATGTTAGGTCCATCTTAATTAAGGTCTAAATGTCCATTTGTTGCCATGGGAGTCTTAATGGGCTTCGCTTTGTCCATGCCAAAGTTCTAGAGAATGTCTTGACTGTACTTTCTTTGGCTTATGAACGTTCCTTCCTTTAGTTGTTTCACTTGGAATCCCAAAAAGTATCTCAATTCTCCCATCATGGACATCTCAAATCTATCTGTCATGACTTTACTAAATTCTTGATAAAAAGATTTATTAGTTGAACCAAATATGATATCATCACATAGATTTGACAAATAAACAGATCATCATTGAAGTGCTTGGAAAACAGGGTGTAATCAGCTTTACCAATTTTAAAGCCATGTTCAATTAGAAAATCTCTAAGGCACTCATACCAAGCTCTAGGAGCTTGTTTGAGGCCATAGAGAGCCTTACGCAGTTTGAACACATGGTCGGGGTACTCTCAATCTTCAAAACCAGGGGATTGCTCCACGTACACCTCCTCTTTGATAGGTCTATTGAGGAAGCGCTTTTGGCATCCATTTGATACAGCTTGAAATCATGGTGAATAGCATATGCATGTAATATACGAATTGATCCAAGCCTAGCTACAGGAGCAAAAGTCTCGTCAAAATCCAAACCTTCGACCTGTGAGTAATCTTTAGCCACAAGTCATGCCTTGTTTTTTGTTACAACTCCGTGTTCATCTTGCTTGTTGCAGAAGACCCATTTAGTGCCGACAATATTGGACTTTGGTCTTTCAAAATGTTCCCATACTTCACTCCTCTCGAAGTTGTTCAATTCTTCTTGCATTGCCATCACCCAATCCGGATCTTTTAGTGCATCTTCGACCTTGTATGGTTCTAAAGAGGATACAAAGGAATAGTATTCACAAAAATTAGCTATACGAGATTGAGTTGTCACTCCCTTTTGTATATCAGCGATTATGTTGTCTACGGGGTGATCTCTTTGTATGCTTTGGTGTACTCTTGGATGTGGCACTTGTGGTGTTGTGTTCTCATAATCATCATCTTCTTCGGCTCTCCCTGGATCCAAGCCATCATTAATGCTTTGATCATCTTGTTGGTCTTCATGATCTTAATTTTGTGCATGGGCACCCCCCCTTGTCATAGCTCTCCTGTTGAGGTTCATCGTGAGCATCTGATTCTTTTGATTGTTCTTGAGGTCGAATATCACAAAGTGCCATTCTCCTCAATGCTTGACATGGGGCTTCTTGTTGAGCTAGCACACATTTATCAACTTGCTCCGTTTGGGAGCCGTTAGTTTCATCAAACACTACGTCACGTACAACTTCAACAAGTCCGGAGACTATGTTGAAGACACGATAAGCGTATGAGTTCAAATCATAGCCAAGTAAGAAACCCTCATCAGACTTCGAAGCAAACTTCAAGGTCCTAGGCTTCTTGTTTAGAATATAACATTTTGAACCAAAAACTCGAAAGTACGAAATATTTGGTTTGTTACCACTGAGTAGTTCATATGAGGTTTTCTTGAGTAGGCGATGAAGGTACAGTCGGTTAGTTGCATGACAAGCAGTGTTGATATCTTCATCCCAAAAGCGGTTAGAGGTCTTGTATTCGTCAAACATTGTCCTGGCCATCTCAATGAGAGTCCGGTTCTTCCTTTCAGCTACCCCGTTTTGTTGTGGGGGGTATGGTGCCAAAGTTCATGCTTTAGTTCTTTTTCATCTAGATACTCATCGACTTGTGTGTTCTTGAATTCAGTTCCATTGTCACTTCTTATGTTCTTGATAGTCAATGAGAACTCATTTTGAGCTCGCATGAGAAACTTCTTGAGTGTTCCTTGAGTTTCTGACTTATCATGCAAAAAGAAAACCCACGTGAAGCGTCAAAAATCATCAACACTAACTAAACCGTATTTATTACCAACGATACTTATGTAAGCAATTGGACCGAATAGGTCCATGTGGAGGAGCTCGAGTGGTCTTGTTGTAGTCATGACATTCTTTGCTGGATGAAGTGCTCCTACTTGTTTCCTGGCTTGACACGCGCTACAAGGCCTATTTTTCTCAAAAACAACATTCTGCAAATCTTGGATGTGATCGCCTTTTAGAAGTTTTTGTGGATTCCTCATACCAACATGCGCTAGACGTCTATGCCACAACCAGCCCATGTTGGTCTTTGCAATCAAGCATGTGTCAAGTTCGGCTTTATCTTTGTTGAAATCAACTAGATAAAGTTTTCCCTTTAACACACCCTTGAAAGCAATAGAGTCATCACTCCTTCTAGAGACGGTCACACCCTCATTAGTGAACAAGCAATTATAACCTTTTTCACATAGTTGAGATATGGACAGGAGGTTATAATCTAAGGAACATGTAAAACATGAGAAAGTGTGTGTTGTGATGAAATGGCTATTTTACCGGTACGTAGTACCTTTCCTTGACTATTGTCACCAAAACATATGCCTTCGCTTGAGTCTTCATTTTGTTCATACTCCACAAACATTTTTCTTTCTCCGGTCATATGATTGGTGCATCCACTATCTAGCACCCATTTCGCTCCACCGGATGCATATGCCTTTCTTTTTCCTTCCTTGGCCATTAGGCATGTGTGGTTGGTGTCCTTCCATTCTCCCATGATTGGGAATAGGGTAGACTTCATGGTAGGCTCCTTGATAGCTACGGTGGCCATCTCCTCTTCTTCTTCAGATGAGGACTCATCATTGGAGTCCCATTCCTTCCCTAGATGAGCATGGCCATATTGCTTCTTTTTTTCTTGAATATTTTCTTTTGTTGAGGCTTGTTGTCTTTACTCTTCCTTTTGTTGTCTTCATGTGGACAATCAACCATGAAATGATCATATTCTCCACAATTGTAGCATGCACGCCTCATCTTGGATCTTTGTTTGTCCTTGTATCTTCTTTCATTTAAGTTACCACTCTTTTTTCTTCTCATCATTTTCTTGAAGTTTTTGATGAACAGGATCATGTCTTCTTCATCAATATCAGTGCTTTCATCACCATCATCATCCTCAAGAGCTTCTGGAGATTCTTTTGATGCTGGCTTGCATGTTGCTTTTAGTGCAACTCCTTTCTTCTTTGCCGAGGTGAGATCGGCAAGTTCCTTGACATGCTTGGCTTCCTTCTCCATCAATTCAATGTTGATGATCTTGCCAAGAATCTCGTCCAGGGTCATTTTGTGAAACCTGGGACTTTCTCTAATCATGGAGCAGAGTGTCAAGTTCTGAGGCATGAATGCCCTAAGAATTAAGTTGACCACCTCATGGTTCGTCCACTTTCTGCTACCATAGGCTCGGACCTTATTGATGAGAGACTTCGGTCTATTTTACATCTCTTGAGGTGATTCTCCTTCCTCGATGGCAAACCTTCCTAATTCACCTTCTATCATTTCAATCTTGGCTTCACGCACATGACAATCACCTTCATGTGCGGTTTTGAGAGTGTCACATATTTCTTTAGCAATTTCGAGTCCATCCACCTTGGTGAACTCGTCTCGGCTCAGTGATGAGGTGATTACTGCTGCGGCTTGAGCGTTCCGATGAATAGCTTGTTCTTGATCCAGGGTTAGCTCTTCATCGTCATCAGGTATATCTAAACCTATACACACTATATGCCAAAGACTGGGGTTAATAGATATAAGGTGCATTTTCATGTTTTGTTTCCACATCGTATAATCAGTTCCATCAAAGTGAGGTGGTTTGCCTAATGGAATTGACAAATAATGATTATTTGAATTTAAACGCTCATAACTAAAAGGATATCGGGAGTAGTCTTTGTGACTACCCCCTTTTGCTTCTTGTCTTCAATTTTCTTCCCGTTGGGGGAGGGTGCCTTCTTCCGCATAAGCGCCTTTAGTTGGAGCATCTCCTCCTCATCATCCTCACAGTTTTGGATGGCATTGAGGAGCTTCTCCAACTTTTGGTTCATTTCGTCACCACCATTTTCATAATGGAAGCCCTTGGATTCACCTTTGATTTCCAACATCGTCTCTTCGAGCGGTGATTCTCTTCTAAAGAGTTTGGCTCTGGTACCAATTGAATGTAGTCTAGAGGGGGGTGAATAGGCTCTTTGAACTTTTAGGCGGTTTCCTGAAACACTTAGCAGACTGATTAATTCCAGGTGGGCCGGACTAGTCCAATAAGGTGCGGACTAGTCCGGTATAATCGTAATTAATAGATCAAAGTGAGACTTGTTCCTACTTCAGGTATTTGTGCAACGAAAAATAAATGCTTATTTAAGTATAGTGAAGTAAGATACAATAACTCTCAATTTTAACGCTAGGTGTCGATGTAAACCAAATGATGACTAATACCCTTAATTAGCAATTGATGGATGATCAAGAAGACACAAGACAAGACTTTATCCTGAGGTTTGATTCCACCCAGGAATCTACGTCCCCATTGAGGAGTCCACCAAGGACCGGGTCTTCACCAACCCTTCCCTCGTTGAATCGCCACAAAGGCCGATTCAATTCCACTATCCACACAGGGGTAAACAATTGTACGTGGGGCGTTCTCACGATCTTAGAGCTCCCACAAGATTACAGCGAATGATTCTTCCTCCCACACACACAAACAAAGAACAACGATCAGCTAATGTGTGAGAGAAGACAAACCAAGAGCTCAATATCGAGAAGAACGACTCTCTCCTTGATCCAATCTCTAATCCCCAAAGACTTAATCTTTCTTGACTTAGAATGAGCGGAGAGAGGCAGTTTTTGTGCTCTTGGGGCGTGCAGCGGATCTGGGAATCATGTCTTCTGTTTGTGTGACCATGCACCTTTATTTATATAAGGTTTCCAATAAAACCTGGAGGCCGAACTAGTCCGCTATGTTCACCGGACTAGTCCGGTGTGCGTGTACAATTTTCATGTTACATGCGGCACAGTTGAAACCCTAATTTGATGTTTTTACAGAAAGTTGAACGGACTAGTCCGGTCCAAGAGCGGACTAGTCCGGTGTAAAGGGAATGTCGTTTCCAGAGAGTTGAACGTACTAGTCCGGTTTCTGAGCGGACTAGTCCGGTGCAAGGTGAATGTTGATTCCAGAGAGTTGAACGGACTAGTCCGGTTTCTGAGCGGACTAGTCCGGTGCAAGGTGAATGTTGGTTCCAGAGAGTAGAACGGACTAGTCCGGTTTCTGAGAGGACTAGTCCAGTGCAAGGTGAATGTTGGTTCCAGAGAGTCGAACGGACTAGTCCGGTTTCTGGTCCGACTAGTCCGGTGCACGTGTTGTGAGTGATTGGGATATGTTTTAATCTCTTACCCCTACGCAAGGATATTGAGCTCTTAAGATGTGTCTCTCACACACATCCTATACAAGTATGTATACATTTTTCTTGGCTCATGAATCTATTCTTACCCTTTCTTCTTCATCACTTGATTTTTCACCTTTTTGAGTGCACCACTTCTACCTTACACGAGTTAATCTGCATTCATCACAACAAGTTCATTAGGATCTCAATTCATTTGTCATCGATCGTCCAAAACCCACAAGGGAATGCCTGAATGCACTTTCAGCAACATATTCAGCTATGTCTATTTTCATGCCATCCCACCAATAGCAAGTTTTCAGGTAGTTGTACATCTTTGTATAGGCGGGATTATGGAATAAGGCGAGTCATGTGCCTCCTTTAGTATCGTGTCACGGATATGCTTCACGTTAGGCACAGAAATCCTTTTCCCTAACCAAAGCGTGTCATTCTCATCTTCCTTGAAATCCTTTTCTATCCCTTGTCGGATTCTTTCTTTGATTTCCTCATCCATTGCTTGGCTATCTCGTATCTCTTGTTCTAGCGTTGAGTTCAGTTCTACCACCTCTATCTTGTTCAAGAACACGAGATACAATCGTTCAAACTCCTTATGCAGCTCAGGTGGCAGCTCCCGAACCATGAGTTGGTGACATGCTCCCTTTTGGCTCAACGCATCAGCTACTACATTGGCCTTTCTGGGGTGATAGTTGATTCCAATATTGTAATCCTTGATGAATCCCAACCATCGACGTTGCCTCAAATTAAGATCCATTTGCATGAATATATACTTGAGACTTTTATGATCCGTGAAGATCTCACATCGGTGACCGAGGATATAATGCCTCCAAATCTTCAAGGCATGTACCACGGCTGTAAGTTCCAGGTCATGTGTTGGATAATTCAGCTCATGTTTTTTTAATTGCCTCGATGCATAGGCTACCACTTTTCCTCCTTGCATAAGCACACATCCAAGCCTTATCTTGATGCATCACAATATATATCGAAACTCTTGCTCACATCTGGTAATATCGAAACCGGCGCTGTTATTAATATCTTCTTTAGCACCTCGAAGCTATCTTGACACGCTTGTGTCCATTGAAATGCCTTCCCTTTAATCATCAATTCGGTCATAGGCTTCGCTATTTTGGGGAAATCCTTAATGAACCGGCGGTAGTATCCAGCCAACCCAAGGAAACTCCGAATATCCCTCACATTTTGAGGTTGGTTCCACTTCAAAACATCTCTCACTTTTCCGGGATCAACCGATACGCCTCCGTCAGAAATGATGTGGCCTAGGAATGATATCCCCTTTAGCCAAACTGACACTTGCTGAACTTAGCAAACAATTGATGCTCTCGCAGTTTCTGTAATGTCAATCTCAAGTGTTCTTCATGTTCTTCCTCGTTTTTTAAATACACCATGATGTCGTCGATGAAATCCACGACGAACTTGTCCAAGTACTGCATGAAGATCATCTTCATGAGGTACATAAAGTATGCAGGTGCATTCGTCAACCCATATGACATAACGGTATATTAATACAAACCATACCATGTTCGAAATGCAGTCTTGGGTATGTCAGAGGGCTTAATCTTCAGCTGGAAGTATCCCGACCAAAGATCAATCTTGGAGAAAAATCATGCGCCTTTCATTTTATCGAACAAGTCCTCTATGCGGGGCAGCGGGTACTTATATTTGATCATCACTTCATTAAGAGACCTATAGTCTATACACATCCTTTGGGTTCCATCCTTCTAATCTACAAAGAGCACGGGGTCCCCAAGGTGACGAGCTTGGGCGTATAAAACCCTTATCTAGCTGTTCCTGAATTTGTTCTTGAGCTCCACCAATTCATTAGCAGGCATCCTATATGGCCTCTTCGCTATAGGTGCAGTTCCGGGTACTAAATCAATGGCAAATTCAATGTCCCGGTCAGGCGGCATACTTGACAGTTCTTCTGGGAACACATCTGAATATTCTCGAACCACCGGAATGCTTTCCAATGTCGCTTCTTCGATGTGCTTCAGCACTTCCTTCTCGGTTGCAGGTTGGGCTGCCTCAACTCAATACGAGTACCGTGCTCACTCGTCAACTGCACGATCTTTTGAGCGCATTGAATTACTCCATTGTACTTGCTTAACCAGTCCATTTAGGGCCTACTCTCGGAATAGAATTTAGAATTGAAAGAAGCAATTTCCCATCTATATGCATCAAGGTGTATGAACTAAGCAACTTCTTTTATTTATTTCAGCCTATATGAGGACGTGAACAAGTGTCGAAGCATCTCACATCTCTCCACTATGTGTGGATGTGGACATTCGCCGAAGCGTCCCACAACTCACACCAAGCACACAACTCAAGCAGTCATCATAAAAATTTCTGCACACCACTCTTATTTGATCTACTGCGATCTAAACGTTCCTATTACAACTTTATTCAATGGGAAACCTAAACTTAATTGTCAGAAACGGTGCTGTTCACGCTGTGTGGCGGGGGTAGTCTATGCATGGGCGCACGCCATGGTGAGTCGGCAGTCCATGTAGTGATAGATGACGCTGGTGCTCCATTTGCTCCCGCGTTGGCACGAGTCTCCTCTTGTTTTTTCAACCAGTACAGCTTCTTGCGGAGGTAGCGGATCTCTTCATGTGCTCTTGCATAGCGTTTCCTAACTCCACGAGCAACCTCTGAGACTTGTCAGCAGCTTGTGGGTTGGAAAGAGCTCCTCCATGGGGTCAAACTATCTCTCTTGTACCACTCTTCCGATATGGGTGCAGCTCAAAGGTAGTGTTCTCAAGCTGCTCACGGAAGGCGTAGCACGGTCCGGTGAATGCACCCCATGCAGCAGCATCAATAGCTTCTGCCCTTGTAGATCTCCATGTGGGTGTGAAGTGCCGAGTGACAACCCTACCGTTAGATAGGATGGTTACCTCAGCCTTCCACTCTTCATGTCCGAGACGAGGGACTTTCATGAGTAGATACTCCGGGTATAAGCTGCAGCAATCCAGGAACTCTTTAAGCTCCATGGATATGTGTCCTCCCTCCATCCCATCAGATCAAGATTCTTGAACTGAAAGATGGCCTGTTCATCACCATTATTCTCGGCCTCAGCAGGGGGTGGCTCCTCTTTGGATTCATGTCCTTCCGTCATAGCTTCATGAGGCTCCGTTGGGTGTAAGCCTGCGTGAAATTCCTCCTGAGGTGCGTACCAATGTTGCTGTTCTTGTGGATCATCTTCCATGTCGTATTCGATTGGTTCCACCTCTTCCGGATCCTCCTGCTCATGCATAGAGCTACTGACTTCATCTTCCTCATGAGTTCCATCCTCACCTCCTCCCAATATGGTCTATCGGACACCTCAATGGGGTCAAGTGCACTCCCAAGTGGTGGTGGACGAGTCCTTATGCGTGCTGTGCTCCTAGTCACCGGCATCTATAAATAAGACATGAGAAACTTTAGAGAAGAAAAAAATAACTCGAAAACATCAGAAGCTATGAAACAAGAAAACAAAATTGTTGCTGTCCAAAAGAAGAGAAAAATAGGGGCTGAAAATAGCACTTTGCGGTGGCTGAATTGATAAGTAAAGTGCAGCAGCAAGCAATATTCAAAAATAATAGTTTATAGGGGTGTTCCTATGTGTCTTAGAGTGTCCATTCTACCTAGACTTGCGTGTAACACCCTCAAATTCATTACCATGCATTGCATACATTTTTCATGTAGAGAAGCATTTGAAAATAACTAGAAATAGAGAAATAACCCTAGAAATGGAGAAAGAACAATAGAAATAGAGAAAGAACCATAGAAATGAAGAAAGAACCATAGAAATAGAAAAGGGGAATTTTCCCCACATTTGGGGGAAATTAATCCCCAATGCTGTCGCAGCCTAAAGGGGGAAAATCACTAGGACTCTTTGGTTAAGTTCCAAATTGACTAGAACTCTTGGTTGAGTTCCAATTGGAGAGGACTCCTCTTTTCTCCCCCTTATAAATACAACCCCCAGCCCCCCCCCTCGGCTGCAGCCCCTCCCCCCTCCCAAGTCGCCGAGTTGGAGCCCCCCCTCCAAGTCGCCGAGTTGGCCACCCCTCCTTGCCGGAGTTTGGTCGCCGGTGAGCCCCGCCGATGAGCCCCACCATCGAGCCCCGTCGTTGAGCCCCGCCGTTGAGACCCATCATTGAGTCCCGCCGTCGAGCCCTGCCGACGAGCCCCGTCATCGAGACCCGCCGACGAGCCCCGTCATGCCTCGCCGTCGCCGGAAAACAAGCCCGACGATCAGTCCTACCCTAATCTTCCATAGAAAAAACCCCCGCTGCTGCCGTTGATGGGAGAATGGCCGTGCCACAAGAAGGAAGTGAGGTAGGTCTTCATTACCCATCTTATGACGTCGCCGATGTTTCTTTGCATCCGTTTTCTTCGCCCCTTTCGAACAGGAACTTTTGCGTGTGGACAGATCGCGTTTTGATCGATTTTTGACGGTAGAATTGAACTAGTTCTTGAGTCAAGCTCATCACCACGTCCACACTTGATCCCTACACTCTTGTTCATCATAAAACCCCATAAAAGCCCATTAAAACATGTAAGAACACGTACAAACTGGATTAATAAAACTGCACTATAGGATTTGCATTCATATACTCCATTGCATCTTGAGTAAAGTTTGTGCATGATGATTGATTGTAACACCCGAAAACTTGTTAGGAGGGGAATTTAAAAAATTTTGGACGTATTGCATGTGGTGCAGAAATTCAAATTCAAAATGGAATTCAAATTCAACTCAAAACAGAAAAGAAAAAGAAAAAGAAAAAAACAAAACCCCCGGCCAGTGGGCCGAAACCCACCAGCCGGCCCACCATACCCCCGCGCCAGCCCGCAGCTGCGCCCCCCTTTTCCCTCTCACTGACACGCAGGGCCCGCCGTCGTCTTCTTCCTCGCGCGCGCTCGGCCGATCCCGGGACTCCTCTGTCTCCCGAATCAAAACTACCCCCGGAAACCTGCGACCCCAGCCGAATTCTGGTCCCGGACGACTCAAACTTGATCACAACCGACACGCCGCCCTCCCCCGTCTATATAAACGCCGGCATCGCCCCGTTTTCCCCACCCGATCAGCTGTTTTTCCTCCCGGTGAGAACCGAAGCTCCGATCACCGATTTTTCTCGATCTCTGATCGGATTTTCCGATCTAACGCGCCGATCGTGTTCCACCGCCTCCGGGGAATCACGCAGGTGCAGAAAACTCGGCGGTTTGCGCTGTAGGCACAGCTCCGACGAGCACCGCAGCGGTTCCACCTCGGACCTCGACGCCGACCGCCTTCCAGGACCTCCGAGCTCAAGAAAAACCCCGAGGTGAGATCCCCGACCTCCCCTCTACCGATCTATGCCATGAAATCCCAGTTTTAGGAGGTATAGACGAAGATCTGAAGTTCTCCGGCGAGATCGCCGCCTCCCGCCGCCGCGCGCCGCCGGGCAGCGCCGCCCGCGCTCGGTCAGGGCGATGTGGCCGATTATGCGCCGTCTATTTTAAATCGCACGGTAGAATTAAAACCCCCGCGTACCGGTTCAACGTTATAATCTCAGCCGTCTGTTTTAAATCGGACGGTCCACATCAGCCCCGCATTATAAAGGCCGGGATTCTTATGCGCTACCCCCTGGGGATCTCGGAAAACCCGAGCTAGCCCCGGAAACGTCTGATCTAGCCCCTGGAACTTCAGAAATTCATGTAAATTCATTTAAAAATCAGTTTTAGCCCCTGGACTTAATAAAAATTAGGAAAACCCCTCTGTTACGTGTAGTTAGACCCCTGGAAATTTATGAAATAATATAATAGACCCTGTAGTGGGGTGAGTTTACCTTTTTAACCCTATATGATATTAAATTTAGGAATTTGAATATGTGATTAGGATTTAAAATTTAAAAGGTGAGACAAACACATTGTAAATTCAAATTTAGACTCTCCTAGCACTTGGAAAACTTTAGAATGAGTTAAAAGTAGATTTTAAGCTGAAATGAATCTGTTTAATTGATTGTTCACATTTATTAGTTATAGGGACACATTTTTAGGTTAGGAAATAATTCTGAAAATTGGTAAAAATAAATTTAAATTAGTTCACATCAGAGGAGAAGTTCCAAAATATATTATTTAATATTTTAGATCAGAACCTATTCTGTTTAGATGATATGCCCTACTATTTAATACTAAAACTCACTTTTAGGCATAGAAAATAAATCTGGAAAATATAGCAAAATAGGTATGCATAACTAGAAAATGATAAATGAAGTCTCCAAATCCAAAGACTTCAGTTTAGGATTTGGTAGAAGATCTTAAAACCCATTTGTAGTAGGAAATTACCTTCCATGCAAACTTGGTAGCTAAAGAGTGTATTAAAGAATTTGTTTAAATTGGAAATTCATATATAGTGTGCAAACAGAAATCTGAATACAAAAGTTAGAAATAATATACATATGTTTAAAAGTGTATGTAGGCCAAAAATCAACACATCAAGGATAACCACAACACTTAGTAATGTGAATGACTTTCATAGGTATGTATGTGTGGTTTGTATGAAGTGAAAGTGTGAACTATGTCTTATGGATTGTTGTTTTCTTTTGCTATGTGTATTGGCATGAGTAGAACCTGCCCCAGAGCAAGTTCTCCCCTTCCAAGACCAAGACTTTCCATTCTCAGAGCAGCAGGAAGAAGGCAAGTGTCCTTGACCACTTTGATCCTATACTAGGATGTGTAGATGGAATTATTTGCATTGTCAATTGAAATATGAAACCAATGCTAGGAAGTTTCCCTAGAATTGCATTACCTTGTTTCCTTGTAGCTTGGGTTGGGATTTATTTTATCATGTCATTTTTTATATGCTTAGCCATGCTTAGAATGGGATAATTGGGATATGAGATCATCAATTTATTTACCTTACTCTTGAATGAGATCTTGTGAGTTATGTAGAGGTAGGGATCGAGGCAAGTTGGATGATTTGGTTGGTGCTGGGTGCACGAGACTCGGGTTTGTGCTTAGTACTTGCCTGGATCCTAAGGACCGGTTCATGGAGTATGTAACCTGGCTTTACCATGCCAACCACATGCTGCGATGGGGCAGCTTAGACAATTAATTAGGTGTATCCACGGCGTAGTATGGGTGTGTTGGATGGTGCGGGGAGTAGGTGTCAGCTGGACTACCATATGAACCGCAAGGCTCAAGAGGGGGCCACTGCAGCGGGGTTGGAGCCTCTTGTATGCTGATAGGGGTGAAACCTCAGTGGGCCCACGCTCGTCGGGAATCCCTTTGTAAAGGCTTCATAGTGATCTCCTGGCTACACACTTGGGAAGTGTGAATGTGGTTCGTGGCCACTGGCATAATGGAGGTTCTTTTAGTCCACCCGGCAACGGGGGATGAAATCACTACATGTGGGTACAGTGGTGCAAACTCTGCAGAGTCAAAACTGTCATGACAGCCATGCTCACGGTCAAGAGCGGCTTGGACTTATTCATGATTAGAGGATGATGACTATGGAAGTTGTGGATGTTAAGCGGGGAGCTTAACATTGGAAATGATGTTATGATTATTTGATTATGATGATGGGTTGGGAGATTAGGACCATTTCACCTATGTAGTAATGTAGGTGCTTAATAAGCTAAGATGATAGGTATTAATTGCATAGTGCTTTAACCATGAGTTCAACCTCTTCTTGTTCTGGCCGTGCATGACATAACCTTCACCCACTTGCTGAGTACCAACGGTACTCAAACTTGCATATTTGTTGGTTTATATTGCTGCTCAGGTCAAGAGAATGATGTGGTGTTAAATGACCAAGACTTCGGACCCTAAGAAGGATTCTAGGTTCATGGAGTCCCCCGGGCAACGCCTGTGACGGAGCCCACAAGAATAATATTCGGCTGCTATTTTATTTACATGTTATGAACTTATTATCGTCCATCGAGACGCATGCTTTGTAAGACATATTTATATTCGACACCTGGCTTGTAATAAATGATGCTTCACTATTTGTCATCACATGTATGAGAAAATGATCCTGGCATACATGTGATATTCACTCGGTTGTTCTTCGGAGAAACCGGGTGTGACAGAAGTGGTATCAGAGCCAAGGTTGCCCGTAGGAACGTGGACCTAGGTAGAAATAGACGTATTTAAGGACCCTATTTTCTTAAAAACTATTTTACAAGGTGTGGGTTAAAAGTGTTATTTACTGGGGTCACTTTCTTCATCTTACCCCACCTTTTATTCAAAATTAGGATTTTTGTTTAAAATTTTATCTAACTTAAGTTTAAATGCTTTATGTTTTAGATGGATCGCATGATCCGCACCGCTCGCAAGTCCACCGGAGGGAGAGTTCCCGTAGTTGCCCTTGCCCTGAGAGAGGAGAACCGTCCGGTGACGTACCTCTCCTACGGATTGGCAGTAGGAGGCTTGTTGCGCCGTCTTCGACACATGCTCCAAGCCGCCGGCAATACGGGCAAGCTAATCATACACTACAGCTCCACCCAAACCATCCGTGAGAAGCGGGAAGAATGGAGTTCAGAAATGAGGATTATCCACGAAAATCAGCTGCTCAAGATCCACCGCTCTCCAGCTTGTCGAGCGACACAGGTCGATGTGGAGAAGGATGTCACCTGGGAGGCAATCACCTGCCAGAGTCACATCTATCGTCGCCACCTGGACAGGACTGAGTACATGTATGTCCTCCAGCGTGAGAGTGGTACAATGGAGTACAAGTACCCGCCAGTGCAGCAGGGAACTTCCCATGAGCACATGGACTTGTGCTTAGAGGATGCTGCTATGCTCAGCACTCGACTGCAGGAGAGTCAGCAAGAGCTTCAGGATGTACGTGACACCCTGAAGGAGACTGAGGCGTTGCTTCGAGCCAGCTTGAGGGCGAGAGAAAGAGGAGATGGGAATGAACTGTGTGTCACCGTGAATGACACATGGACTCCTGACTCCCCAGATCGCCGGGCGAGCAGGCGTCGCCGCACTTCTCCACCAGCAGCTTCCCCACCCAAAGCGGAGTCAGAGGGCAGCCGCAATAACGAGGAAGATCCTGAGGAGCCAGCTCAGTGATACGAGTAGTGTAGAGTCCTTTCCCTTAGTTTAGTAGGATGTCGAGTAGTCGAGTATTCACCTTAGTTAATGGTGTGTCAATGCTTGGTGTGTGACGTGAGTTGTGGAAGCCATGGGCGTTTGTCCACAACCTCGTCTTCAGGTTGTTTTGCTTTGGTGTGTGAACCCATATGAATTAAGAGTGCATTTATGTTCGCGTAAGACATGAAATCCTTAGAAAATATAAATGAAATAAGGTTTCAAAAAGCCGAGTTTGAGCGAGGCTGCAGGAGGTTCGAGGCCGACAGACGAGGAGTTGTATAGGGAGGAGCCAGAGACTGTGAGACAGTCGTCGGAGCAGGATGCAGGCTCAGGAGCAGGCTCACGTGCATGCTCTAGTGACGCCAGGCGGTCGAGCTCTGAGGGTAGTATTGAGGGGGATGATGATGAAGGCTATAAAGAGGTTGATGATCCCGAGCGAGACGCTAGGCTAGCAAGATTGGCTGAGCTACAGGCTTCAGGACACCCCGATAAGTGTCCCTTTAGGTAATATTTCAGATTAATTGTTAAGTAAAATAGATTGATTTCCTTGTCAAAAAGTAAACTAATTTTATTTGTACAGGTTGCGGCGGCACCTTTTTTATAATCCATGTAAAAGCTTGGACGAGCGGACGGTTATAAAGCCGAAGGGTACTAGGTGCTGGATTGAGCTTTCTTGGAGTGGCAGAGGGCATCGACGAGTAGTTAACACAGAGTTAGGAAATGTTATTTGGTTTTACTTTCCTGGGATGGTGCTAGTTAATGGTCAAAGGATTGCGGCGCATAATTGGGATCACTATGCGCTGCAACCATATGGCAATTCGGGTACATGCCAGGATAGAGTTTGGGAGATGTTCTGGGTAAGTTCGTTTTCATTGTTTCAATTACATTGCATCAAGATTTGAGTGACATTAACTGTAACATGCATGTATGTAGGGTGTGTTTCGTTTGGAGGAGGGTACAAGTGATGCGTATGCAAGTATGGTTTTCCATAATGCAGCAAGAAGACGTGTCAAGGACTCCTTCTCTAAAGCACGGATCAAAGCTGTGACTGTGTTCTACAAGACAGTGATGTTCCAGCCTATGACCAACAAGGCAGCGGCCAAAATTCACCTAAAGAAGGATGAGTACTTGCAAAGCAGTGTTGATTGGATTTGTGCAAACACGGAGGCTTGGGAGTGGTTATGTGAGTATTGGGCATCAAAAGAGTTCATTCAACTCTCTGATAGAAATCGAAGAAATCAAAAAAGCAGGCCTGGAAAGCACTTCTCCTGTCCGGATGGATATGTGCAGATGGAACAAAGGATGGTATGCATTCTTTCAGACATACTTAGAGTGTTTGAATTAGTTGTATTCATTAAACTGTTCAAATTTGGTATTGCAGACAGCTGAAACTGGTGTGAGTCCCACTTTTTTTGAGCTTTACCTTAAGGGACACAGAGGTCCAGATCCAAATCGTCCGGAGCTGTTGTGTGACGAGGAATCAATGCGGAAATTGGTATGTTTGTTGGTTGTTTGTTGCATTTATCAATCAACTCAATGTATGTTTTATGACATATATATGTATACTCAATGTATGACAGCAAAAATATGTTGAGCATTTCAAGAAAACATATGGAGATGATGCAGACTTGTCACACCCGGTTTTTCCGAAGAACAACCAAGTGAATATCACATGTATGCCAGGATCATTTTCTCATACATGCGATGACAAATAGTGAAGCATCATTTATTACAAGCCAGGTGTCGAATATAAATCAGTCTTACATAGCAAATGTCTCGATGGACAATAATAAGTTCATCACAAGTAAATAAACTAGCAGCGGAATATTATTCTTGAGGGCTCAGTCACAGGCGTTGCCCGGGGGTCTCCATGAACCTAGAAACCTTCTTCGGGTCCAAAGTCTTGGTCATTATACACCACCTCATTATCTTGACCTGAGCAGCAATATAAACCAACAAATATGCAAGGTTGAGTACCGATGGTACTCAGCAAGTGTGGGAAAGTTATGTCATGCATGGCTAGAACAAGGGGAGGTTGAACTCATGGTTAAAGCACTACGCAATTAATACCTACCACCTTAGCTTATTAAGCACCTACATTACTACACAGGTGAAATGGTCCCAATCTCCCATCCCATCATCATAATCAAATAACCATAACATCATTTCCAATGTTAAGCTCCCCGCTTAACACTCAGACCCTCCAAGGCCATCATACTCTAATCATAAATAAGTCCAAGCCGCTCTTGACCGTGAGCACGGCTGTCATGACAGTTTTGACTCTGCAGAGTTTGTACCACTGTACCCACATGTAGTGATTTCATCCCCCGTTGTCGGGTGGACTAAAAGAACCTCCATTATGCTAGTGGCTACGAACCACATTCACACTTCCCAGGTGTGTAGCCAGGAGATCACTACGAAGCCTTTACAAAGGGATTCCCGATGAGCGTGGGCCCACTGAGGTTTCACCCCTAACAACATACAAGAGGCTCCAACCCCGCTGCAGTGGCCCCCTCTTGAGCCTTGAGGTTCATATGGTAGTCCATCTGACACCTATTCCCCGCAACATCCAACACACACATACTACGCCGGGGATACACCTAATTAATTGGCCAAGCTGCCCCATCTCAGCATGTGGTTGGCACTGTAAAGCCAGGTTACATGCTCCATGAACTGGTGCTTAGGATCCAGGCAAGTACTAAACGCAAACCCGAGTCTCGTGCACCCAGCACACAACCAAAACATCCAACTTACCTTGATCCCTACCTCTACATAACTCACAATATTCTCATTCAAGAGTATGGTAAAATAAACTGATGATCTCATATCCCAAATATCCCATTCTAAGCATGGCTAAGCATATGCATAATAATAAATGACATGATATAATAAATCCCAACCCAAGCTACAAGGAAACAAGGTAATGCAATTCTAGGGAAACTTCCTAGCATGGGTTTAATATTTTAATTGACAATGCAAATTATTCTAGCTACACATCCTAGCATAGGATCAAAGTGGTCAAGGACACTTGCCTCCTTCCTGCTGCTCTTGGAATGGGTAGTCCTGATCTTGGAGAGAAAGAACTTGCTCTGGAGCAGGTTCTACATCACACCATCACACATAGCAAAAGAAAAACAACAATCCATAAGACATAGTTCACACTTCCACTTCATACAAACCACACATTCATATTTATGAAAGTCATTCACAATTATATGTGTTGTGGTTACTCTATGTGTGTTGATCTTTGGCTTACATATACTTTTAATCATGTGTATATGATTCCTACTTTTGCATTCACATTTATGCTTACATACTATATATATAAGTTTCCAATTTAAATAAATTCCTTATATTTAATTACTACACCTTTTAGCTACCAAGTATGCATGAAAGGTATTTTCCTACTCCATATGTGTCTTCAGAATTTCTACCAACCCTAAACTGAATTCTTTGGATTTTAGAAACTTCATTTATCATTTACTAGTTGCTATATTTTCAGATTTATTTCCTATGCCTAAATGTGAACTTTATTATGAAAATAACAAGACACATCATCTAAACAGAATAGGTTCTGATCTAAAATATTTAATAATATATTTTTGACCTTTTCCTCTGATGTAAACTATTTTACATTTATTTTCCCTATTTTCAGAACTATTCTTTACTTAAAATGTGTCCCTATAACTAATAAATGTGAATAATAAATTAAACAGATTCATTTCAGCCCAAAATCCATTTTTATCTCACTCCAAAGTTTTCTAAGTACTGAGAAAGTTTTTAATTTAATTTTGACAATATGTTTGTCCCACTTTTTAAATTTTTAAATACTAGCCACATATTCAATTTCCTAAAATTAAATATCAAACAGGGTTAAAAAGGTAAACTCACCACACTACAGGGTCTATAATATTATTTTGAGAATTCTCTGGGGTCTAGCTACACATAACAGATGAGTTTTTCCTAATTTTTATTAAGTCCAGGGGCTAAAACTGATTTTTAAATGAATTTACATGATTTTCTGAAGTTCCAGGGGCTAGATCAGAAGTTTCCGGGGTAAGCTCTTATTTCTCGAGAACCCCAGGGGGTAGCACGTAAGATTTCCAGTCTTTATAACGCGGGGCTGACGTGGACCGTCCGATTTTAAACCGACGGCTGAGATTATAACGTCGAACCGGTACGCGGGGATTTAAACTCTACCGTGCGATTTAAAATAAACGGCGCACAAGCGGCCACATCGCTCTGTTCGAGCGCGGGCGGCGCTGCCGGCGGTGCACGGCGGCGGGAAGCGGCGATCTCGCCGGAGAGTTTCGGATCTTCGGAAATTCTTCCTAGAACTGTGATTTTATGGCATAGATCGGTGGAGGGGAGGTCGGGGATCTCACCTCGGGGGTTTTCTTGAGCTCAGAGGTCCTGGAAGGTGATCGGCGATGAGGTCCGAAGTGAAACCACGGCGAGGCTCATCGGCGCTGTGTTTAAACCGCAAGTCACCGAGTTTTCTGCACCTGCAGGGTTCCCCGGAGGCAGTGGATCAAGACCAGCGAGTTAGATCGGAATTTCCGAGCGTAGATCGGCCAGAATTCACCGGAGAAGGCTCGGGTTCTCACCGGAGTAAAAACGGCGGATCGCATGGGAAAAACAGAACGAGGTCGGGGTTTTTATAGACGGGGGAGGGCGGCGGGGTGGCTTAGATCGAGTTTGCGTCGCCCCCGAACGAAATTCGGCTGGAATACGCGAGAATTCCCGATCGGTTTCGATTCGGGTGAGAGAGTCCCGGCGCGGGCGCGAGGTAGAAGAAGGGCTGGCGGGCCCCACCTATCAGTGGGAGGAAGAGGCGCGCGCGGCTGCGGGCTGGCGCGGGGGCTGGTAGGGCCGGCTGGTGGGTTTCGGCCCACTGGCCGGTTTTTTTCTGTTTTCCTTTTTCTTTTTTCTATTTCTTTTCTGTTTTGAGTTTAATTTGAATTCCAGTTTGAATTTGAATTTTTGCAAAACATGCAACACGTCCAAAAAATTTTAAATTCCCCTCTTAACATGATTTAGGGCCTTAACAAGATTTTGGGTTGTTACAGCTCTACCCCCCTTAAAAGAAATCTCGTCCTCGAGATTGGTAGTTCTAAGAAAACAATTCCGGAAATTGTGCCTTGAGCTCATCTTCCCGCTCCCAGGTGGCTTCCTCTTCTGAGTGATGCTTCCACTACACCTTGCACATCAGGATTCTTTTATTTCTGGTGAGGCATTCCTTTGTCTCCAAAATCTTGTAGGGTTGCTCGGCATAAGACAAATCCTCTGCTACGTTCACATCATTCATGGATAACACCTCTTCAGGCGTTCTCAGGCATTTCTTGAGTTGTGACACATGGAACACATCGTGCACATCTGATAGACGAGCCGGTAACTCTAGTTGATACGCCACTTCGCCTTTCCTTTCCAGAACTTCCCTTTCACCTTGAACCTACGAAGTCCTCTGATAGGGGACACCTTGAGATAGACATAGTCTCCCACGTTGAAAACGAGCTCTCTTCTTCGTACATCGGCATAGCTCTTTTGGCGTGTCTGTGCTATCCTCAAATTGTTGCAAATTTCCCTCACCTTCGCCTCGGCTTCTTGTAGTACTTCGGGACCAAACACTTTACTTTCCCCTGTTTGGTTCGAAAATAGTGGAGTTCTACACTTCCTCCCATACAAAGCTTCGAACGGTGACATCTTCATACTAGCCTGATAGCTGTTGTTATAGGAGAATTCCGCATACGATAAGTTCTTGTCCCAACTCCGATTGTTTTTGAGTGCACATGCCCTCAGCATATCCTCAAGAATCTGATTGGTTCTTTCCGTCTGCCCATCAGCTTGGGGATGATAGGCAGAACTAAAGTTCAGATGGGTTCCCATGGTTTCATGCAACTTTTGCCAGAACCTTGAGGTGAACTGTGTCCCTCGATCCGACACAATCTTCTTTGGCACTCCATGGTAACACATGATCCTTGACATGTACAACTCTGCCAATTTGGATCCGCTGTAGCTTTCCTTCACGGGGATGAAGTGAGCTACCTTGGTTAGCCTATCAATGATGACCCATATCGAATCATATCCTGATTGGGTCCTAGGCAATCCCACGATGAAATCCATGCTGATCTCTTCCCACTTCCATTCAGGCACTTTGAGTGGTTGCAATAATCCCGTGGGTCATTGATGTTCTGCTTTCACCAACTGACATGTGTCACATAGGGCAACATGTTCCGCGACATCTCGCTTCATGCCATACCACCAATACCTGCTCTTGAGGTCCTGGTACATTTTCGTACTCCCAGGATGAATGGAATAGTCAGAATCATGAGCCTCCTTCAAAATCAATTAACGGATCTCCTTTACTTCTGGCACACAGATTCTTTTCCCGTGCCACACCGTTCCTTGTTCATCCTCTCTAAAACCAGGAGCTTTATTTTCCTTGATGAGTTGTCTGATCTCTTGTATCTTCTCGTCATTCTTTTGACCCTCGTGGATGTCTCGCTCGAGTGTGGAGTCCACTTCCATGGCGATGGCTTCACCACTATTTACCAGGCATAGATTGAGCCTTATAACCTCGTCCTTCAATTCTGCAGGCATGTCCTTCAAGCTCAACTTATTGACCTGCACTTTCTGACTCAAAGCATCGGCCACGACGTTTGCTTTCCCAGGATGATAGTTGATGCCCACATCAAAGTCATTGATTAGCTCTAACCATCTCCTTTGTCTGAGGTTGAGATCTGGCTGTGTGAAAATGTACTTCAAACTCTTATGATCTATATATATCTCTGTCCTCTTCCCCATCAAATAGTGTCGCCAAATTTTCAACGCGTGTACCACTGCGGCTAGTTCTAGGTCATGTGTAGGATAGTTTTTCTCGTGCTTCCGAAGCTGCCGGGATGCATAAGCCACGACATGCCCTTCTTGCATGAGAACACATCCCAACCCATTTCCAGAGGCATCACAGTACACCGTAAAGTTCTTCTGCATATCTGGCATAACGAGCACTGGGGTTGTTGTCAATCTCTCCTTTAACTCCTGAAAACTCGTTTCGCACTGCGGCGTCCATGTGAATGTGATTCCCTTCTCCAACAGTTTGGTGAGGGGTCTCGAGATCTTAGAGAATCCTTCTATAAACCGTTGATAGTATCCAGCCAATCCCAAAAAGCTTCGAACTTCCCCGACATTTTCAGGTGTCTTCCACTTCTGTATATCCTCGATTTTGGTGGGATCTACGGAGATTCCTCCCTACGAGATTATATGTCCTAAGAAGGGAATTCTCTTCAGCCAAAACTCACACTAGCTCAACTTGGCATATAGTTGGTGTTCTCTCAGCCTTTGCAACACCAACCTTAGATGTTTCTCATGTTCTTCTTCATCTTTGGAGAAGACGAGAATGTCATCTATGAAAACCACCACAAATTTGTCTAGATATTCCATGAATACCTTGTTCATGAGATACATGTAGTATGCCGGGGCATTAGTTAGCCCGAAAGGCATGACAGTGTATTCATACAGTCCGTACCGAGATACGAAAGCTGTCTTGGGAATATCAGATTGCCTTATCTTGAGTTGGTGGTATCCCGACCTGAGATCAATTTTCGAGAACACACAAGCGCCCCTCAACTGATCAAACAAGTCTTCAATGCGGGGTAATGGATACTTGTTCTTGATGGTTACCTCATTCAAGGCACGGTAATCCACGCATAACCTTTGGGTTCCGTCCTTCTTGGGCACAAATATGACCGGGGCTCCCCAAGGTGAGGAACTAGGACAAATATACCCCTTCTCCGTCAATTCTCTCAAATGATCCTTGAGTTCTCCCAACTGCTTGGAGTCCATCTGATAAGGTCTCTTGTATATCGGGGTTGTTCCAGGCCCTAGCTCAATTGTGAATTCCACTTCACGATCGGGAGGCATACCTGGCAACTCCTCCGGAAAAACATCTGGATATTCCCTGATGGTCCTGATCTCCTCCACTTTCACCTCAACTTGATTTAATTTAATGTCCCTCCTAGGCTCGTGTATTGTTATGAACTTTACTCTTGTGCCACTAGGGTGAGTTAGTTCCACCATTCTGGTCAAACAATGGATAATCCCTTTATGTTTGGTCAACCAATCCATACCCAAGATAATATCTATCCCTTGGGAATCTATCACTATGAGGTTAGCAGTAAATACTACCCCATTAATGTCTAGATTCACCTTGGGACACAGCTGTCTTGTCCTTATTTCTCCACCTGGAGAGTTTACGGCTAGCATATGGTTCATTTGTGTGGTTGCTAGGTCATGCTTCTTAACAAACCCTTCAGCAATGAACGAGTGGGTAGCACCAGAATCAAACAGCAGGGTTGCAATGTGTAAATTGGCAGGAAACTTACCAACTACCACGTCGGGTGCCTCTTGTGCTTCCTCCATAGTGACGTGGTTCACCCGTCCTCTAATTACATTCTGCTGTTGTGGTTGCGTGGGCTTCTTCTTTGGGCACTTATGGGCGTAGTGCCCCACTTCACCACAGCTAAAGCATTGCACCCCAACCTTAGGTGCCTGGCCTTTGTTGTCTTGGGGTTGGTTTGGGGGTCCTTGTACTGCTGGTCGAGGTGGATATGCGGGGCGAGGCTGCTGTACAAACTGACGTTGTGGCTGTGCTGGTGCTGCCGGAGGCCTGTAGTTCGGGTTGTACCCCCTTGGTGCTTAGTAGGGTACCGCAGCACGGTTCGTCTGCCCGGCAGGTTGCTGCATCAGATGTGGGTGGGTGTTGCTCCCTGAGGCCTGATGTGACCACCCAGCCTTCCTCTTATTCTCATTTTCCAAGGCCTTCAGCTTCCTTTCTACCACAAACGCTCTGTCCACCATCATTTGGAATCTTTCATACTCATTTGAGGACATTGCACACTGCATTTCTGCGGTAAGTCCTTCCACGAAACAATCTTGTTTCTGCTCATCAGTCTCTATATCTCGTAGGGCATAACGGGATAGTTGAGTAAATTTAGTGAGGTATTCCCTCACCGTCATGTTTCCCTGCTGTAGTCCCAAGAACTCCTTCCTCTTGTTTTTGAGTTCACCCCTTGGTATGTAATGATTGCGGAAGCTACGCTTGAACTCTTCCCAAGTGATGTTCTCAGGGTCATGATATGCAGCCACGTAGGCGGTCCACCAATCAGCAGCAGGTCCATGCAATTGATGAGAGGCAAACAGCAACCTCTCATACCCTTGGCACTGTATGATCCTCATCTTGCTCTCAATGGTCTTAAGCCAATCATCTGCCTCCAGAGGTTCAGCAGCACTTGCAAACTTTGGAGGTTGAGTTCCTAGAAACTCACTCAACCTTGGTTGGCGTGGTGCAGCTTGTGGAGGTGGAACTTGATGCAAGTTGGCCACCACTTGAGTCAAGTTCTGGATGAGCTGATTTTGATTCTCCAGCATTTGGTGGAGGGGATCAACTCCTTCATGGTGACCACCCCTGTCCTGGTCTCCAGAAAGATGAGGGTTGCAGGCCTCATCGTTGTTGTTGGCGGGGTTGACAGCACGACCTTTTCCTCTTCCGGCCATCTGGCATGATCAACCAATGTTAATTTAAAGCATTACGTATCATCTTACTACTTTCACTTGTTTGTACTTTGAAGTGTTGAGGCTTTGTTATACTTTTCTGAGGGTTCATATCTCACACAAAAATAAATGCAATGTTATTTCATGTGGGTTTACACACCAAAGCAAAACAATCTGAAGACGAGGTTGTGGACAATTGCTCATGGCTTCCACAACTCACGTCACACACCAAGCATTAACACACCATTAACTAAGGTAACGACTCGACTATTCGACATCTTGCTAACTAAGGGAAGGATTCTACACTACTCGTTTTCTTGAGCTGGCTCCTCGGGATCTTCCTCATCATTTCGGCTGCCTTCTGACTCTGCTTTGAGTGGGGAGGCTGCTGGTGGAGAAGTGCGACGACGCCTGATCGCTCGGCGATCCGAGGAGTCAGGAGTCCTTGTATCATTCACGGTGACACACAGTTCATTCCCATCTCCTCTTTCTCTCGCCCTTAAGCAGGCTCGCAGCAACGCCTCCATTTCCTTCAGGGTGTCCCGGACATCCTGAAGATCTTGCTGACACTCCTGCAGTCGAGTGCTGAGCATAGCAGCATCCTCCAAGCACAAGTCCATGTGCTCATGGGAAGTCCCTTGCTGCACTGGCGGGTACTTGTATTCCGTGGTACCACTCTCATGCTGGAGGACATACATGTACTCAGTCCTGTCCAGGTGGTGACGATAGATGTGACTCTGGCAGGTGATGGCCTCCCAGGTGACATCCTTCTCCGCATCGACCTGTGTCGCTCTACAAGCTGGAGAGCGGTGGATCTTAAGCAGCCGATTTTCGTGTATAATCCTCATTTCTGAACTCCATTCTTCCCCCTTCTCACGAATGGTCCTGGTGGACTTATAGTGGATGATTAGCTTGCCAGTATTGCCGGCGGCTTCGAGCATACGTCGAAGACGGCGCAACAAGCCTCCTACTGCCAATCCGTAGGAAAGGTACGTCACCGGACGGCTCTCCTCTTTTTCGGCAAGGGCAACTACGGGAACTCACCCTCCTGTGGACTTGCGAGCGGTGCGAATCATGCGAACCATCTAAAAACAAAAAGCATTTAAACTTAGGTTAGTTAAACTTTTAAACAAAAATCCTATTTTGAATGAAAGTTGGGGTAAGATGAAGAAAATGACTCATTAAATAACACTTTTCAACACACACCTTGTAAAAATAGTTTTTAAGAAAATAGGGCCCTTAAATACGTCCATTTCTACTTAGGTCCACGTTCCTACGGGCAACCTTGGCTCTGATACCACTTCTGTCACACCCGGTTTTTCCGAAGAACAACCAATTGAATATCACATGTATGCCAGGATCATTTTCTCATACATGTGATGACAAATAGTGAAGCATCATTTATTACAAGCCAGGTGTCGAATATAAATCAGTCTTACATAGCAAATGTCTCGATGGACAATAATAAGTTCATCACAAGTAAATAAACTAGCAGCAAATATTATTCTTGAGGGCTCAGTCACAGGCGTTGCCCGGGGGTCTCCATGAACCTAGAAACCTTCTTCGGGTCCAAAGTCTTGGTCATTATACACCACCTCATTATCTTGACCTGAGCAGCAATATAAACCAACAAATATGCAAGGTTGAGTACCGATGGTACTCAGCAAGTGTGGGAAAGTTATGTCATGCATGGCTAGAACAAGGGGAGGTTGAACTCATGGTTAAAGCACTACGCAATTAATACCTACCACCTTAGCTTATTAAGCACCTACATTACTACACAGGTGAAATGGTCCCAACCTCCCATCCCATCATCATAATCAAATAACCATAACATCATTTCCAATGTTAAGCTCCCCGCTTAACACTCACACCCTCCAAGGCCATCATACTCTAATCATGAATAAGTCCAAGCCGCTCTTGACCGTGAGCACGGCTGTCATGACAGTTTTGACTCTGCAGAGTTTGTACCACTGTACCCACATGTAGTAATTTCATCCCCCGTTGCTGGGTGGACTAAAAGAACCTCCATTATGCCAGTGGCTACGAACCACATTCACACTTCCCAGGTGTGTAGCCAGGAGATCACTACGAAGCCTTTACAAAGGGATTCCCGACGAGCGTGGGCCCACTGAGGTTTCACCCCTAACAGCATACAAGAGGCTCCAACCCCGCTGCAGTGGCCCCCTCTTGAGCCTTGCGGTTCATATGGTAGTCCAGCTGACACCTATTCCCCGCACCATCCAACACACCCATACTACGCCGGGGATACACCTGATTAATTGGCCAAGCTGCCCCATCTCAGCATGTGGTTGGCACTGTAAAGCCAGGTTACATGCTCCATGAACCGGTCCTTAGGATCCAGGCAAGTATTAAACACAAACCCGAGTCTCGTGCACCAAGCACACAACCAAAACATCCAACTTGCCTTGATCCCTACCTCTACATAACTCACAATATCTCATTCAAGAGTATGGTAAAATAAACTGATGATCTCATATCCCAAATATCCCATTCTAAGCATGGCTAAGCATATGCATAATAATAAATGACATAATAAAATAAATCCCAACCCAAGCTACAAGGAAACAAGGTAATGCAATTCTAGGGAAACTTCCTAGCATGGGTTTCATATTTCAATTGACAATGCAAATAATTCTAGCTACACATCCTAGCGTAGGATCAAAGTGGTCAAGGACACTTGCCTCCTTCCTGCTGCTCTTGGAATGGGTAGTCCTGATCTTGGAAAGAAAGAACTTGCTCTGGAGCAGGTTCTACATCACACCATCACACATAGCAAAAGAAAAACAACAATTTATAAGACATAGTTCACACTTCCACTTCATACAAACCACACATTCATATTTATGAAAGTCATTCACAATTATATGTGTTGTGGTTACTCTATGTGTGTTGATCTTTGGCTTACATATACTTTTAATCATGCGTATATGATTCCTACTTTTGCATTCACATTTATGCTTACATACTATATATATAAGTTTCCAATTTAAATAAATTCCTTATATTTAATTACCACACCTTTTAGCTACCAAGTATGCATGAAAGGTATTTTCCTACTCCATATGTGTCTTCAGAATTTCTACCAACCCTAAACTGAATTCTTTGGATTTTAGAAACTTTATTTATCATTTACTAGTTGCTATATTTTCAGATTTATTTCCTATGCCTAAATGTGAACTTTATTATAAAAAAACAAGACACATCATCTAAACAGAATAGGTTCTGATCTAAAATATTTAATAATATATTTTTGACCTTTTCCTCTGATGTAAACTATTTTACATTTATTTTCCCTATTTTCAGAACTATTCTTTACTTAAAATGTGTCCCTATAACTAATAAATGTGAATAATAAATTAAACAGATTCATTTCAGCCCAAAATCCATTTTTATCTCACTCCAAAGTTTTCTAAGTAATGAGAAAGTTTTTAATTTAATTTTGAAAATATGTTTGTCCACCTTTTTAAATTTTTAAATACTAGCCACATATTCAATTTCCTAAAATTAAATATCAAACAGGGTTAAAAAGGTAAACTCACCCCACCACAGGGTCTATAATATTATTTTAAGAATTCTCAGGGGTCTAGCTACACATAACAGAGGAGTTTTTCCTAATTTTTATTAAGTCCAGGGGCTAAAACTGATTTTTAAATGAATTTACATGATTTTCTGAAGTTCCAGGGGCTAGATCAGAAGTTTCCGGGGCTAGCCCTTATTTCTCGAGAACCCTAGGGGTAGCACGTAAGATTTCCAGTCTTTATAACGCGGGGCTGATGTGGACCATCCGATTTTAAACTGACGGCTGAGATTATAACGTCGAACCGGTACGCGGGGATTTAAACTCTACCGTGCGATTTAAAATAAACGGCGCACAAGCGGCCACGTCGCTCTGATCAAGCGCGGGCGGCGCTGCCGGCGGCGCACGGCGGCGGGAAGCGGCGATCTCGCCGGAGAGTTTCGGATCTTCAGAAATTCTTCCTAGAACTGTGATTTTATGGCATAGATCGGTGGAGGGGAGATCGGGGATCTCACCTCGGGGGTTTTCTTGAGCTCGGAGGTCCTGGAAGGTGATCGGCGATGAGGTCCGAAGTGAAACCACGGCGAGGCTCGCCGGCGTTGTGTTTAAACCGCAAGTCACCGAGTTTTCTGCACCTGCAGGGTTCCCCGGAGGCGGTGGATCAAGACCAGCGAGTTAGATCGGAATTTTCGAGCGTAGATCGGCCAGAATTCACCGGAGAAGGCTCGGGTTCTCACCGGAGTAAAAACGGCGGATCGCGTGGGAAAAACAGAACGAGGCCGGGGTTTTTATAGACGGGGGAGGGCGGCGGGGTGGTTTAGATCGAGTTTGCGTTGCCCCCGAACGAAATTCGGCTGGAATACGCGAGAATTCCCGATCGATTTCGATTCGGGTGAGAGAGTCCCGGCGCGGGCGCGAGGTAGAAGAAGGGCTGGCGCCCCCCCCCCCCCCTGTCAGTGGGAGGAAGAGGCGCGCGCAGCTGCGGGCTGGCGCGGGGGCTGGTTGGGCCGGCTGTGGGTTTCGGCCCACTGGCCGGTTTTCTTCTGTTTTCCTTTTTCTTTTTTCTATTTCTTTTCTGTTTTGAGTTTAATTTGAATTCCAGTGTGAATTTGAATTTTTGCAAAACATGCAACACGTCCAAAAAATTTTAAATTCCCCTCTTAACAGGATTTAGGGCCTTAACAAGATTTTGGGGTGTTACAAGACTTTAGAAGTGAGCTGTTGGACGTGGCTGCGGCGTATGATGCCGGCGGAGGTCTACCGCATGGGAGGTATGAGTAAAGATAATGATAATTTAGAGGTTAATGAATGTCGATTTATGAGACTAGTATTTTTTTAGACTTGCGTTGGGCGACGGGTATGTGGAGCGTGATGCTTATGCTCGACGGAGGTCCTCCAGTGTTAGTTCTAGTTGGTCTCGGTCTACGGCAGAGGCTGATGAACTAAGAGAAGAATTGAGACGCACCAAGGAGCAGATGCAGCTGCAGCAGCAACAACAACAACAGACACAGTAACAGATGAGCTACATGCAGCAACAGATGAACATTTTGTATATGTCACAGGTACCATCTCACATTGAAACAATTTATTTGATTTTAAAAAGTTTCTACTAAAATTGTCAACTACTTTATTAGATGCAGATGATGTCTCAAGGTAACACTGGTTCTTAATTTAATATGCCGCAACAACCCCAGCTTGACATGATGTCGCAGGTAAACTTCTCTGTTTTTTCAAGTTACAATACTCCTTAACATATGCGTGTAATTAGTTAGCTTAATATTACTACTTCATGCAGTTATTAGCTCAAGGTGGGATGGGATCACAGTTTGGTATGCCTCGTCCAATGCAGCCACAACATTTTGGTTCCTCGTCATAGGTAAAACTGTTTATTTAATTCACTCAGGTTATAATGCAATATCGTAACCATTTATGTTACAGGTTTCTGAGAGCGGTCAACCTTGTGTTCCACAACCTCAGGGATTTATGATGTTGGTAGCTCCGATGCAAGCTCATCCATCAACAGCTGCAGACGCAACGGTATGACTACTAGTGTAATTCAAATATTTATCCTAATGTCAAAGTATATAGAGAGAGGGAGAGATATAGAGAGAGGGAGACATGGGAAAACGGAGAAGAAAAAGAGGGTATGGGAGAGCGAGTGAGAGCGACGATGAAATATAGAGAGGGAGATGATGTGAGAAGGAGAGAACAATTGAGAAGAAAGATGAAGTGAGAAAGAGAGAACAAGTGAGAAAGAGAGATATGGAGACATGAAAGGATACATAGAAAAGGAGAGAGGGAGAGATAGAGACGGAGATATATAGAGAGAGTGAGAGGGCAAGAGGGAGAGAGTTACAGGTAAAACTGTTTATTTAATTCACTCAGGTTATAATGCAATATCGTAACCACTTATGTTGTAGGTTTCTGAGAGCGGTCAACCTTGTGTTCAACAGCCTCAGGGATTTATGTCGTTGTTGGCTCCGATACAAGCTCATCTATCATCAGCTGCAGACGCAACGGTATGATTACTAGTCTAATTCAAATATTTATCCTAATGTCAAAGTATACAAGGAGAGGGAGAGATATAGAGAGAGGGAGACATGGGAAAATGGAGAAGGAAAAGAGGGTATGGGAGAGCGAGTGAGAGTGATGATGAAATATAGAGAGGGAGATGATGTGATAAAGAGAGAACAATTGAGAAGAAAGATGAAGTGAGAAAGAGAGAACAAGTGAGAAAGAGAGATATGGAGACATGAAAGGATACATAGAAAAGGAGAGAGGGAGAGATAGAGACGGAGATATATAGAGAGAGTGAGAGGGCAAGAGGGAGAGAGTTAGTGACTTTTGTCCATTTTGTATTTGTAAATACTTGTGAGCGAAAACTTTATTAAGTTTCTTTTCTTATTTCTTTGTCGTAGGGATCCCGCCATGGAACGCCCGAAGGTTGCGATATTTTTCTCAATCTTAACGATGGAGGTGCGAGTGGAGGAGGTGCGAGTGGAGGAGGCTCCCACAACGACATGTAAACTTGTTAACTTGTTTTCGTTTTGTTTTATGAACTTGAGAACTTGTATTGAACTTGGTATTGTGCTTTGTATCGAACTTGAATCTTGGATTTGTGCTTGTATTGAACTTTAAATGTGCTGTGATGCATTTGTGATGTACTGTTCTATGGATCGACTGTGTCGATCGGAGGCTCCCAGCCAGGAGGCAGAAGAAACAGATACGGTATTAAAAAAATAAGTTATAAGCGTCGGTTTAGGGATAACCGACCCATATAAGCCAACTAAGTGTGTCAGTTTTCGTTAGCCGATGCTCATAAATGCATAAGTGTGTCGGTTTCCTAGAACTAGCCGACGCACATATATAAGTTAAGGGTGTCGGTTACACTGGAACGGACGCTCATATTTGGGTTAAATGGGTTGGGGCACCTAGCCATCCCACAGTGTCATTAAATGGGTCGGTGCCCCTGGCCGACGCACATAGGGAATTAAATGTGTCAGTGCCGTTGGCCCACCCATATATCGGATACATGGGTCGGTTTTTTGGGAAACCGACACTTCTACACATTAAGTGTGACGGCCCTGACCCATTTATTGCTTAAATGCGTCCGCAGAACTTCGTCGGATGAGAGGGTCGGTTCACCGACTTTTTTAGGTTATGGGTGTCGATTTCTTCTGCTAACCGACACTCATATTGCCGACACCTTTTTGCCTGTTTCTTGTAGTGTATGCATATATGTTTAATTGTAAAACTTTTGCTAACAAGTGCTAAAGACAAGTTTCAAACTGGAACTCTGTTTAAGAATTTAAAATGACACTGGTGCTAGTGGTTCGGGTTTGTGTTTAAGCACTATCATCAAGTGATAGGTGTTTTCTATCACTTGGATGTTGATCACCTAATAAGGTTGAATAGACAGTATTGATCCAAGGCTCCAATGGAGCTGAAATTTTTCATGTGAGTTCCTTGTCACAAGAAAGTCATCTGGACCAAAATTCAGAATATTTCAATGAGTAGATCACTCAGAACAATTCCCTAAGCATTTAGGCAAAAAAGGAATTAATTCTGAATAAATTTGCACTTTCATGCAATTTCAAGTGAGCTACAATTTCATACATAGCTTAGAGAGTATGTCTGACTTTTCCTAGGATTTTTGGAGCTAAGAATTTCCTAGAACTGAATTTCCAAGTTTTGGAAATTCTCTGAAATTGTTTTCTGTATTCATTTGAACTCAGAAATTTGATTTCAGAATTGTCCTAAATAAATCAACTCCTAATGAGCTTAAACTTTTACAGGAGTGTCCTAACACTCTAAAGACTATACTGGCGAAATTTTTGGATTTTTGGATGAACCAAACTCCCTCTAAAATTCTTTTGCTGAAGAGATTTAAAGAATTTTCCAGAATTTTCTATTGATTTTCATACAAATTAGGTTGCATATATGGATAGAGTTTGTCATACTGAATCCAACCCAATTTGAATCACTAATTTTGGAGCTTCCTAGCAAAAGTTATGAGGTTCCAAAGTTTGAATCAAATCTGGTATTTGAAATAAACCGGGAAAAAGTTTAAACTCTGACCGCGGATCCCGGTACACGTGTCAACTGATGGGACCAAACCACACGGGGTCACAGAGTCTTTCCCGCGTTGCCACAGTTCGATCCGAGGCCACAGAAGATCCCGTACGTTTAAATCCAGCCGCTGACGAGTGGGGCCGGCCCCCCTTCGTCTTCTCCCGCTCCCGCGCGACCCCTGCCGCTGGAGCTCGCCGGAAAACATCGGAACCCGGTCTTCCATCCATCTCCCATGCTTAAACTTGCCGCCAGCCCATAATTTCATGCGCTGAACACGTGAGGAGGGTTTCCCCACATCGACGCCGGCTCTAACCGAGCTCGCGACGGTGCGGCGGCTTAACTGAGGTTCGGCGGCGTAGCGCCGACGTTCTAGCTTGCCAAAAACACGAAGGATTGGTGCTACAGCATTAGTGGAAGGTGTAGCTCATCCACGTGTGCACAAATTTGCTTGGGGAGGCCGCTAGCTATGCCGTCACCGTGCGCCCGAGACGGTTTTCGCGGCGACGGAGAAAAACTTGTCGTTCTTTGGCTAGAGTTGATGGAATCATGCTCTGTTTGGTCGAGGAGGTCCGTAGGAGGCTAAGGATCTTGAAACCAGAACACAACCGGGAGCCTCTACACATCGGAAGAGAATTTCCTGGTTTGGCGCCGGTGATCCGAAGAACCCGCCGTGAGGAAAACTTAAATTCCGGCTAGGTGGTCCTACGAAATGATCCCAAACTTGGTGGACAGCAAGGGGAGGTGGTAACCAACCTTATTCGTGGCTTTGTTGTGCGTGAAACGCCGAAGATACTCGGTTTGAAGTGAAGCCGCCAAGGTCTGTTCACCGGGGAAGAAAAGGCTTGCCGAGGTGATTGTAGCTCGCTGCACTCTTGAAACTCACTTTGACAGGCTTCAGGGAGTGTGGGCGACGCCGCTTCCGAGTTTGTCCGTGTGTCAGAGCTCGGGAAGACGGTTGGCGATGGGGAACTGATCGTGTGTACGCGGCGGCGGCAAAAACTCCCGGAAACGGCGCTGTGGAGTGGAAGGGGCGTAGCTCGGGCGTTTTCTCGGTGTTGTGAGGAGCACACTCCTGGTGGAAAACTGATAAGGGTGAGGAGGCTCCAGCAGCTGCTCGGGAGGTGGTGCCGGTTGCCTCGGTGTCGGCCTGCGGCTGTTTGCTCCGAGCTCGGGTCTGAACAGAAAACAGGTTTCCTTCAGTTGTAAGTTTCCTTCCAATGACATGTGGGTCCCACAGCTCCTCTCTCCCAAAAGATATCCAATTTTTGGCACAGTGCAAATTTCAGCCCTGAAGAGCTCAAATTCAAAAGTTGTTTGGAATTTTTACATGGTGTACTTCAGTTCAAATTTGAATTTAAATTTCAAGGAAAATTTACAAGTCTCTTTGATATACCTATCAAAGCACCTCCAAATTTGCTCAAAATTTTCATCCTTCATAATTGGAACCTGGAGAATTCAATTATGGATTCAAACTTTTAATTTGGTGGCTGTAAAGTGAAGGTTTACTACCACAGTTTGCATCCTTAATTTAAAATGACCCCTTTGCATTTACATGATCATTTAAATAAAAAGGAAACTTGAATATATGTGCTTGCTCATGACCATCCTCACATGCTTTTAGAAAGGTTTTTGCAAGTCCCATTTCTTGGATTTAAACTCAACTTTATTCATCACTAAAGTTTTCCCTTTACAAGTTTTGGGACTTTTACACATAGGTGACCACTCTTCCCCCTAGCATCAATACACAGCCAAGCCCGATGCTGGACGCATCACAATATATGTCGAAGGGCTTAGTTGTATCCGGTTGATCTAACACCGAGGCTGTTGTAACATGCTTCACCAATGCTTGGAAAGCTCCTTCACGAGCTGAACTCCAAACATATTTGATCCTCTTCTTCAACAATTCCGTCACCGGCTTAGCAAGCTTGGAGAAATTCAGTATGAATCTCCGATAATATCCTGCTAACCCGAGAAAGCTCCTGACTTCATGGACTGATGTGGGGGACTTCCATTTCAGCACTTGTTCGATTTTGCTTGGATCAACTGCAATGCCTTATGCAGAAATGATATGACCAAGAAATGGCACTTGGCTGATCCAAAACTCGCACTTGCTGAACTTGCCGTAAAGCTTATGGTCTCGCAATCGTTGAAGCACGATATGCAAGTGTTTGGCATGTTCTTCTTCAGACTTGAAGTAAACCAAGATGTCATTGATAAAAACAACCACGAACCTGTCCAACTCCGGCATTAACACTGAGCTCATGAGATACATGAAATGTGCTGGGGCATTGGTGAGACCAAAAGACATGACGAGGTATTCATACAGCCCATATCTCGTCGAGAAGGCCGTCTTCGGAATATCCTCCTCTCGGATCTTGATTTGGTGATATCCGGAGCGAAGATCCATCTTTGAAAATACACTCGCACCCACAAGATGATCGAAGAGAACGTAGATGCGGGGCAGTGGATATTTATTCTTGATAATGACGACATTGAGAGGTCGGTAGTCCACACACAACCTCAAGGTTTCATCCTTCTTTTTCACAAACAGCGCCGAGCATCCCCATGGCGAGGAACTCGGTCGAATGAAACCCTTCTTCATTAAATTATTGAGCTGCTCCTTCAATTCAGCTAGCTCATTCGGAGCCATCTTGTACGGTCTCCGTGATATCGGTGTCGTCCTAGGTACAAGTTCAATCTTGAACTCGACATCTCTTTCGGGTGGCATGCCCCGGAGATCATTCGGAAATACATCTGGGTATTCACGGACCACACGAATATCCTCAAGTTTTGTGTCTTCCGTGTTATATGTGGCTGGAGCTTCTTGAACCGAACGGTCAAGAATAAGAACATGTGGTTCTTGAAGTGGAGAGTTTAAACGAACCACATGTGGAATGATGTCAAGAACAGCACCATGGCGATGTAGCCATGACATTCCTAAAATGACATTAAGTTTTTGACTCTCCAACATGATTAGAGAAGTTGGGTATAGATTCCCACCCAATTGTAATGGTGCTCTATAGACCATCCTATCAGCTGTTATTTTCCCACCCGGAGAGCATATCAAGTATGAACTATTTGTGGGAATGATAGGCAATTGATATTTAATAACATAAGACTGACTTATGAAATTATGGGTGGCACCGGAGTCAAAAAGTATGACTACATGATGATCTGAGTAAGAAAACGTACCCGCGAGGACGGGTTCGCCTTCCGACACGTCTTCGATGGCTAAGTGGTAGACGTTGCCGGGTTTTTGTGCTGGTTTATTGGGCTGATTACGGGGCTGATTTGCACCCTGATACGGTGCTGCACCCCTGCCCTGTCGCTGCTCGGGGCAGTCCTTCGCAATATGCCCGACACGGCCACACGTGAAGCACATGTAAGGTGTCAGGGTCCCTCCGAATTGAGGACGGAATCCCAGTGCATGCGGTTGAAACTGAGGCGCACGCGGGACCATCCTTTCCTGCTGCTGTTGCTGTGGTGGATACGATGGTCGGAAGCTTGGGACATTATATTGTCGACCGCGAAACTGAGGCGGTCGCGCCGGTGGCTGCCATCTCTGACTGGATGGTTGTAACACCCCAAATATTTAGTCAAGACTCAAATTTTGATTTAGAACCATAAACCATGTTCAGAGGGGAATTTAGAAATTTTTGGACGTATTGCATGTTTTGCAAAAATTCAAATTCAAACTGGAATTCAAATTATACTCAAAACAGAAAAGAAATGAAAAAGAAAAAGGAAAACCAGAAAAAAACTGGCCAGTGGGCCGAAACCCCAGCCGGCCCAGCAAACCCCCGTGCAGCCCGCCCCCGCGCGCGCCGCGCTGCCCCTCGCTGACATGTGGGACCCGCCTGTCATCCCTAACCCGAGCCCCCGCGACCCCGGACTTCTTTCCCCGCGCGCGCGCTCGATCTTAACCGATTGGAAACTCGTTCCCGCAGCCGAATTTCGGTCCCAGCGGACTCCAACTCGATCACAACAGAACCACCGCCCTCCCCCGGCTATAAAAACAACCGATCCGATCAGTTTTTCTCACGCGATCGCCGATTTTCACTCCGGTGAGCACCGAGACTTCGCCGGTGAATTCTGGCCGATCTAAGCTCGGAAACTCTGATCTAACTCGTTGGTCTTGATCCACCGCCTCCGGGGAACTTTGCAGGTGCAGAAAACCCGAAGACTTACGGTGCAAATCCAGCTCCGACGAGCTTCGCCGTGGTTTTGCCTCGGACCTCGCCGCCGAGCACTTTCCAGGACCCCCGAGCTCGAGAAAACCCCCGAGGTGAGATCCCTGACCTCCTCTCTACCGATCTAGGCCATAAGATCACAGTTCTAGGCAGAATTCTCGAGGATCCGAAAGTTTCCGGCGAGATCGCCGCTTCCCGCCGCCGTGCGCCGCCGGCAGCGCCGCCCGCGCTCGATCAGAGCGACGTGGCCGCTTGTGCGCCGTTTATTTTAAATCGCACGGTAGACTTTAAAACCCCGCGTACCGGTTCGATGTTATAATCTCAGCCGTCGGTTTAAAATCAGACGGTCCACGTCAGCCCCGCGTTATAAAGACTGGAATTCTTACGTGCTACCCCCTGGGGTTCTCTGGAATTGAGAGCTAGCCCCGGAAACTTCAGATCTAGCCCCTGGAACTCCAGAAAATCATGTAAATTCATTTAAAAATCAGTTTTAGCCCCTGGACTTAATAGAAATTAAGAAAAACACCTCTGAAAAGTGTAGCTAGACCCCTGGAAATTATGAAAATGATATTATAGACCCTGTAATGAGGTGAATTCATTATTTTAGCTATGTTTAGTATTTAATTTAGAAAATTGAATATGTAACTAGTGTTTAAATATTAAAAAGGGGGACAAACATAATTGTCAAATTTATTAAAAACTTTCTCAGTACTTCGAAAACTTTGGAGTGAGATAAAAATATATTTTTAGGCTGAAATAAATCTGTTTCATCTATTATTCACATTTAATAGTATAGGGACACATTTTTAAGTAAAGAATAGTTAAAGAAAAATAGGGAAAATGATTATGAAATAGTATACATCAGAAGCCAAGGTCAAAATATGATCCTAAATTATTTAGGACCAGAACCTAATCTGTTTAGGTAGTGTGTATTACTAATTTAATAATAAAATGCACAATTATGCATAAGAATATAAATCTGAAAATATAGAAACTAGTAAATGATAAATGGAGTTTCTAAAGTACAAAGAATTCAGTTTAGGGTTGATAGAAATTATGAAGGCACATATGGAGAAGAAAAATACTTTTCATACATACTTGGTAGTTTAATATATAAGGAATTTATTTAAAACTGAAACACACATATATATATGTATATATATATATAGTATGTGAGTATAAATATGAACACCAAAGTAGGGATCCTACACATGTAAATGAAAGTGTATGCAAGCCCCAAATCAACACACATAGAGTATCCACAACACATAAAATGGTAAAGAAACTTTCATAAATGTGAATGTGTGGTTTGTATGAAGTAGAAGTGTGAACTATGTCTTATGATTGTTGTTTTTCTTTTGCTATGTGTGATGGTATGAAGTAGAACCTGCTCAAGAACAAGTTATTCAATTCCAAGACCAAGACTACCCATTTCAAGAGCAGCAAGAAGGAGGCAAGTGTCCTTGACCACTTTGATCCTATGCTAGGATGTGTAGATAGAATTATTTGCATTGTCAAGTTAAATATGAAACCCATGCTAGGAAGTTTCCCTAGAATTGCATTACCTTATTTCCTTGAAGCTTGGGTTGGGATTTATTTTGTCATGTCATTTATATACATGCATATGCTTAGCCATGCTTAGAATGGGATAATTGGGACATGAGATCATCAGTTTACATTACCATACTCTTGAATGAGCTATTATGAGTTATGTAGAGGTAGGGATCAAGGCAAGTTGGATGTTTTGGTTGTGTGCTGGGTGCACGAGACTTGGGTTTGTGTTTAGTACTTGCCTGGATCCTAAGGACCGGTTCATGGAGCATGTAACCCGGCTTTACAGTGCCAACCACATGCTGAGATGGGGCAGCTTAGCCAATTAATTAGGTGTATCCCCGGCGTAGTATGGGTGTGTTGGATGGTGCGGGGAGTAGGTGTCAGCTGGACTACCATATGAACCGCAAGGCTCAAGAGGGGGCCACTGCAGCGGGGTTGGAGCCTCTTGTATGCTGTTAGGGGTGAAACCTCAGTGGGCCCACGCTCGTCGGGAATCCCTTTGTAAAGGCTTCGTAGTGATCTCTTGGCCACACACCTGGGAAGTGTGAATGTGGATCGTAGCCACTGGCATAATGGAGGTTCTTTTAGTCCACCCGGCAACGGGGGATGAAATCACTACTTGTGGGTACAGTGGTACAAACTCTGCAGAGTCAAAACTGTCTTGACAGCCGTGCTCACGGTTAAGAGCGGCCTGGACTTATTCATGATTAGAGAATTGATGGTTTTGGAAGTTAAGCGGGGAGCTTAACATTGGAAATGATAATTATGGTTATTGGTTTATGATGATGGGATGGGAGATTTGGATCATTTCACCTGTGTAGTAATGTAGGTGCTTAATAAGCTAAGGTGATAGGTATTAATTGCGTAGTGCTTTAACCATGAGTTCAACCTCTCCTTGTCCTAGCCATGCATGATATAATTTTCCCACACTTGCTGAGTACCATTGGTACTCAACCTTGCATATTTGTTGGTTTATATTGCTGCTCAGGTCAAGATAATGAGGTGGTGTATAATGACCAAGATTTTGGACCCGAGGAAGGTTTTTAGGTTCATGAAGACCCCCGGGCAACACCTGTGATGGAGCCCTAAAGAATAATATTCCGCTGCTAGTTTATTTACTTGTGATGAAGCATTAGTGTTCATTGAGACATTTGTGATGTAAGACTTATTTATATTCGACACCTGGCTTGTAATAAATGATGCTTCACTATTTGTCATCACATGTATGAGAAAATGATCCTGGCATACATGTGATATTCACTTGGTTGTTCTTCGGAAAAACCGGGTGTGACAGAGGTGGTATCAGAGCCAAGGTTGCCCGTAGGAACGTGGACCTAGGTAGAAATGGACGTATTTAAGGGCCCTATTTTCTTAAAAACTATTTTCCAAGGTGTGGGTGAAAAAGTGTTATTAAAAGAGTCATTTTCTTCATCTTACCCCAACTTCCATTCAAAAATAGGATTTTTGTTTGAAATTTTATCTAACCTAATTTTAAATTCTTTTGTTTTAGATGGTTCGCATGATTCGCACCGCTCGTAAATCCACGGGAGGGAGAGTTCCCGTAGTTGCCCTTGCTGAAAGAGAGGAGAGTCGTCCAGTGACGTACCTTTCCTACGGATTGGCAGTGGGAGATTTGTTGCGTCGTCTTCGACGTATGCTCGAAGCCGCCGGCAATACGGGCAAGCTCATCATCCACTATAACTCCACCAGGACCATCCGGGAGAAGAGGGAAGAATGGAGTTCGGAGATGAGGATTATACACGAGAATCAGCTGCTTAAGATCCACCACTCTCCAGCTTGTCGAGCAACACAAGTTGACGCGGAGAGAGATGTCACTTGGGAGGCCATCACCTGCCAGAGCCACATCTATCGTCGCCACTTGGACAAAACTGAGTACATGTATGTCCTCCAACGTGAGAGTGGTACCACGGAGTACAAGTACCCACCGGTGCAGCAAGGGACTTCCCATGAGCACATGGACTTGTGCTTGGAGGATGCTGCTATGCTCAGCACTCGACTGCAGGAGTGTCAACAAGAGCTTCAGGATGTCCGAGATACTCTGAAGGAGACGGAGGCATTGCTGCGAGCTTGCTTAAAGGCGAGAGAAAGAGGAGATGGGAATGAACTGTGTGTCACCGTAAGTGATCCATGGACCCCTGACTCCCCGGATCGCCGAGCAATCAGGCGTCGTCGCACTTCTCCACCAGCAGCCTCCCCACCCAAAGCAGAGTCAGAAGGTAGCCGAAATGAGGAGGAAGATCCCGAGGAGCCAGCTCAAGAGGATGAGTAGTGTAGAGTCTTTCCCCTAGCTAGCAAGAGGTCGAGTAGTCGAGTCGTTACGTAGTTAATGGTGTGATAATGCTTGGTGTGTGACGTGAGTTGTGGAAGCCATGAGCAAGTGTCCACAGCCTCGTCTTCAGATTGTTTTGCTTTGGTGTGTGAACCCACAGGAAATAATAGTGCATTTATTGGGTGTGAGATATAAAACCCTCGTAAGATTTTAACAAAACTTCAACACTTCAAAGTACAAACAAGTGAAAGTAGTAAGATGATACTAAATGCTTTCAAATTAACATTTGTTGATTCTACCAGATGGCCGGAAGAGGAAAAGGACGTGCTGCCAACCCCGCCAACAACAATGATGAGGCATGCAACTCTCATCTTTCTGGAGGCCAGAACCGGGGTGATCGCCGTGAAGAAGTTGATCCTCTCCACCAAATGCTGGAGAATCAAAATCAGCTCATCCAGAACTTGACTCAAGTAGTGGCCAACTTGCATCAAGTTCCACCTCCACAAGCTGCACCACGCCAACCAAGGTTGAGTGAGTTTCTAGGAACTCAACCTCCAAAGTTTGCAAGTGCTGCTGAACCTCTGGAGGCAGATGATTGGCTGAAGACCATTGAAAGTAAGATGAGAATCATACAATGCCAAGGGTATGAGAGGGTGCTGTTTGCCTCTCATCAATTGCAGGGACCTGCTGCTGATTGGTGGACCGCCTACGTGGCCGCCCATCATGACCCTGAGAGCATCACTTGGGAAGAGTTCAAGCGTAGCTTCCGCAACCATTACATCCCAAGAGGTGAACTCAAAAACAAGAGGAAAGAGTTTTTGGGACTGCAGCAGGGAAACATGACGGTGAGGGAATACCTCACTAAATTCACTCAACTATCCCGTTATGCTCCACGAGACATAGAGACAGATGAGCAGAAACAAGATTGTTTCGTGGAAGGACTTACCGCAGAGATGCAGTGTGCAATGTCCTCCAATGAGTATGAAAGCTTTCAAAAGATGGTGGACAGAGCATTTGTGGTGGAAAGGAAGCTGAAGGCTCTGGAAAATGAGAATAAGAGGAAGGCTGGGTGGTCACATCAAGCCTCAGGGAACAACACCCGCCCACGTATGATGCAGCAACCTACGGGGCAGACGAGCCGTGCTGCGGTACCCTATTCAGCACCAAGAGGGTACAACCCAAACTACAGGCCTCCCGCAGCACCAGCACAGCCGCAACGTCAGTTTGTACAACAGCCTCGCCCTGCATATCCACCTCGACCAGCAGTGCAAGGACCCCCAAACCAACCCCAAGACAACAAGGGCCAAGCATCTAAGATTGGGGTGCAATGTTTCAGCTGTGGTGAAGTGGGGCACTACGCCCATAAGTGTCCAAAGAAGAAGCCCACGCAGCCACAGCAGCAGAACGTAATGAGAGGACGGGTGAACCACGTCACTATGGAGGAAGCACAAGAGGCACCCGACGTGGTAGTTGGTAAGTTTCCTGCCAATTTACACCTTGCAACTCTGCTGTTTGATTCGGGTGCTACCCATTCGTTCATTGCTCCAGGGTTTGTTAAGAAGCATGACCTAGCAACCACAAAAATGAACCATATGCTAGCGGTAAATTCTCCAGGTGGAGAAATAAGGACAAGACAAGTGTGTCCCAAAGTGAACCTAGACATTAATGGGGTAGTATTTACCGCTAACCTCATAGTGATCGATTCACAAGGGATAGATATTATTTTGGGTATGGATTGGTTGACCAAACATAATGGAATCATCCATTGTTCGACCAGAACGGTGGAACTAACTCACCCTAGTGGCACAAGAGTAAAGTTCATAACGATACACGAGCCTAGGAGGGACATTAAATTAAATCAAGTGGAGGTGAAAGTTGAGGAAATCAGGACTATCAGGGAATATCCAGATGTTTTTCCGGAGGAGTTGCCAGGAATGCCTCCCGACCGTGACGTGGAATTCGCAATCGAGCTAGTACCGGGAACAGCCCCGATATACAAGAGACCTTATCGAATGGACTCCAAGCAGCTAGAAGAGCTCAAGGATCATTTGAGAGAATTGACGGAAAAGGGGTATGTTCGCCCTAGTTCCTCACCATGGGGAGCTCCGGTAATATTTGTGCCTAAGAAAGATGGAACTCAAAGGTTATGCGTGGATTACCGTGCCTTGAATGAGGTGACCATCAAGAACAAGTATCCATTACCCCGCATTGAAGACTTGTTTGATCAGTTGAGGGGAGCTTGCGTGTTCTCGAAAATTGATCTCAGGTCGGGATACCACCAACTCAAGATAAGGCAATCTGATATTCCCAAGACAGCTTTCGTATCTCGGTACGGACTGTATGAATACACTGTCATGCCTTTCGGGCTAACCAATGCCCCGGCATATTTCATGTACCTCATGAACAAGGTATTCATGGAATATCTGGACAAATTTGTGGTGGTTTTCATAGATGATATTCTCGTCTTCTCCAAAGATGAAGAAGAACATGAGAAACATCTAAGGTTGGTGTTACAGAGGCTGAGAGAACACCAACTATATGCCAAGTTGAGCAAGTGTGAGTTTTGGCTAAAGAGAGTTCCCTTTTTAGGACATATAATCTCGGAGGGAGGAATCTCCGTAGATCTCGCCAAAATCGAAGATATCCAGAAATGGAAAACCCCTGAAAATGTCGGAGAAGTTCGAAGCTTTTTGGGATTGGCTGGATACTATCGACGGTTTATTGAGGGATTCTCCAAGATCTCGAGACCTCTCACCAAACTGTTGGAAAAGGGAATCACATTCACCTGGACGCCACAGTGCGATACGAGCTTTCAGGAGCTAAAGAAGAGATTGACAACAGCCCCCGTGTTGGTTATGCCAGATATGCAGAAGAATTTCACGGTGTACTGCGATGCCTCTGGAAACGGGTTGGGATGTGTTCTCATGCAAGAGGGACATGTCGTGGCATATGCATCCCGGCAGCTTCGGAAGCACGAGAAGAACTATCGTACACATGACTTAGAACTAGCTGCAGTGGTACACGCGTTGAAAATTTGGCGGCACTATTTGATGGGGAAGAGGACAGAGATATATACGGATCATAAGAGTTTGAAGTACATATTCACACAGCCAGATCTCAACCTTAGACAAAGGAGATGGTTAGAGCTAATCAATGACTTTGATGTAGGCATCAACTATCATCCCGGGAAAGCAAACGTCGTGGCCGATGCCTTGAGTCGGAAAGTGCAGGTCAATAAGTTGAGCTTGAAGGATATGCCTGCAGAATTGAAGGACGAGGTTATAAGGCTCAATCTATGTCTAGTAAATAGTGGTGAAGCCATCGCCATGGAAGTGGACTCCACACTTGAGCGAGACATACGCGAGGGACAAAAGAATGATGAGAAGATACAAGAGATCAGACAGCTCATCAAGGAAAATAAAGCTCCTGGTTTTAGAGAGGATGAACAAGGAACGGTGTGGCACGGGAAAAGGATCTGTGTGCCAGAAGTAAAGGAGATTCGTAAATTAATTTTGAAGGAGGCTCACGATTCCGACTATTCCATTCATCCTGGGAGTACGAAGATGTATCAGGACCTCAAAAGCAGGTATTGGTGGTATGGCATGAAGCGAGATGTCGCGGAACATGTTGCCCTATGTGACACATGTCAGTTGGTGAAAGCAGAACATCAACGACCCGCGGGATTGCTGCAACCACTCAAAGTGCCTGAATGGAAGTGGGAAGAGATCAGCATGGATTTTGTCGTGGGATTGCCTAGGACCCAGTCCGGGTATGATTCAATATGGGTTATTATTGATAGGCTAACCAAGGTAGCTCATTTCATTCCGGTGAAGGAAAGCTACAGCGGAACCAAATTGGCAGAATTGTACATGTCAAGGATTGTGTGTTACCATGGAGTGCCAAAGAAGATAGTGTCGGACCGAGGGACACAGTTCACCTCGAGGTTTTGGCAAAAGTTGCATGAAACCATGGGAACCCATCTGAACTTCAGTTCTGCCTATCATCCCCAAACTGACGGGCAGACGGAGAGAACCAATCAGATTCTTGAAGACATGTTGAGGGCATGTGCACTCAAAAACAATAGGAGTTGGGACAAGAACCTACCGTATGCGGAGTTTTCCTATAACAACAGTTATCAAGCTAGTATGAAGATGTCACCGTTTGAAGCTTTGTATGGAAGGAAATGCAGAACTCCCCTATTTTGGAACCAAACAGGAGAAAGTAAAGTGTTTGGTCCAGAAGTGCTACAAGAAGCCGAGGCAAAGGTGAGGGAGATTCGCAACAACTTGAGGATAGCACAGACACGCCAGAAGAGTTATGCTGATGTACGAAGAAGAGAGCTCGTTTTCAACGTGGGAGACTATGTTTATCTCAAGGTGTCCCCTATCAGAGGACTTCGTCGGTTCAAGGTGAAAGGGAAGTTGTCACCTCGATACATCGGACCCTTTCAAGTTTTGGAAAGAAAAGGCGAAGTGGCGTACCAGCTAGAGTTACCGGTTCATCTATCGGACGTGCACGACGTATTTCATGTGTCACAACTCAAGAAATGTCTGAGGACGCCTGAGGAGGTGTTACCCATGAATGAAGTGGATGTAGTCGAGGATTTGTCTTATGCCGAGCAACCATACAAGATTTTGGAGACAATGGAACGCCCCACCAGAAATAAGAGAATCAGGATGTGCAAGGTGCAGTGGAAGCATCACCCAGAAGAGGAAGCCACCTGGGAACGGGAAGATGAGCTTAAGGCACAATTTCCGGAATTGTTTTCTTAGAAACACCAATCTCGAGGACGAGATTTCTTTTAAGGGGGGTAGAGCTGTAACACCCCAAATATTTAGTCAAGACTCAAATTTTGATTTAGAACCATAAACCATGTTCAGAGGGGAATTTAGAAATTTTTGGACGTATTGCATGTTTTGCAAAAATTCAAATTCAAACTGGAATTCAAATTATACTCAAAACAGAAAAGAAATGAAAAAGAAAAAGGAAAACCAGAAAAAAACTGGCCAGTGGGCCGAAACCCCAGCCGGCCCAGCAAACCCCCGCGCAGCCCGCCCCCGCGCGCGCCGCGCTGCCCCTCGCTGACATGTGGGACCCGCCTGTCATCCCTAACCCGAGCCCCCGCGACCCCGGACTTCTTTCCCCGCGCGCGCGCTCGATCTTAACCGATTGGAAACTCGTTCCCGCAGCCGAATTTCGGTCCCAGCGGACTCCAACTCGATCACAACAGAACCACCGCCCTCCCCCGGCTATAAAAACAACCGATCCGATCAGTTTTTCTCACGCGATCGCCGATTTTCACTCCGGTGAGCACCGAGACTTCGCCGGTGAATTCTGGCCGATCTAAGCTCGGAAACTCTGATCTAACTCGTTGGTCTTGATCCACCGCCTCCGGGGAACTTTGCAGGTGCAGAAAACCCGAAGACTTACGGTGCAAATCCAGCTCCGACGAGCTTCGCCGTGGTTTTGCCTCGGACCTCGCCGCCGAGCACTTTCCAGGACCCCCGAGCTCGAGAAAACCCCCGAGGTGAGATCCCTGACCTCCTCTCTACCGATCTAGGCCATAAGATCACAGTTCTAGGCAGAATTCTCGAGGATCCGAAAGTTTCCGGCGAGATCGCCGCTTCCCGCCGCCGTGCGCCGCCGGCAGCGCCGCCCGCGCTCGATCAGAGCGACGTGGCCGCTTGTGCGCCGTTTATTTTAAATCGCACGGTAGACTTTAAAACCCCGCGTACCGGTTCGATGTTATAATCTCAGCCGTCGGTTTAAAATCAGACGGTCCACGTCAGCCCCGCGTTATAAAGACTGGAATTCTTACGTGCTACCCCCTGGGGTTCTCTGGAATTGAGAGCTAGCCCCGGAAACTTCAGATCTAGCCCCTGGAACTCCAGAAAATCATGTAAATTCATTTAAAAATCAGTTTTAGCCCCTGGACTTAATAGAAATTAAGAAAAACACCTCTGAAAAGTGTAGCTAGACCCCTGGAAATTATGAAAATGATATTATAGACCCTGTAGTGAGGTGAATTCATTATTTTAGCTCTGTTTAGTATTTAATTTAGAAAATTGAATATGTAACTAGTGTTTAAATATTAAAAAGGGGGACAAACATAATTGTCAAATTTATTAAAAACTTTCTCAGTACTTAGAAAACTTTGGAGTGAGATAAAAATATATTTTTAGGCTGAAATAAATCTGTTTCATCTATTATTCACATTTAATAGTATAGGGACACATTTTTAAGTAAAGAATAGTTAAAGAAAAATAGGGAAAATGATTATGAAATAGTATACATCAGAAGCCAAGGTCAAAATATGATCCTAAATTATTTAGGACCAGAACCTAATCTGTTTAGGTAGTGTGTATTACTAATTTAATAATAAAATGCACAATTATGCATAAGAATATAAATCTGAAAATATAGAAACTAGTAAATGATAAATGGAGTTTCTAAAGTACAAAGAATTCAGTTTAGGGTTGATAGAAATTATGAAGGCACATATGGAGAAGAAAAATACTTTTCATACATACTTGGTAGTTTAATATATAAGGAATTTATTTAAAACTGAAACACACATATATATATGTATATATATATATAGTATGTGAGTATAAATATGAACACCAAAGTAGGAATCCTACACATGTAAATGAAAGTGTATGCAAGCCCCAAATCAACACACATAGAGTATCCACAACACATAAAATGGTAAAGAAACTTTCATAAATGTGAATGTGTGGTTTGTATGAAGTAGAAGTGTGAACTATGTCTTATGATTGTTGTTTTTCTTTTGCTATGTGTGATGGTATGAAGTAGAACCTGCTCAAGAACAAGTTATTCAATTCCAAGACCAAGACTACCCATTTCAAGAGCAGCAAGAAGGAGGCAAGTGTCCTTGACCACTTTGATCCTATGCTAGGATGTGTAGATAGAATTATTTGCATTGTCAAGTTAAATATGAAACCCATGCTAGGAAGTTTCCCTAGAATTGCATTACCTTATTTCCTTGAAGCTTGGGTTGGGATTTATTTTGTCATGTCATTTATATACATGCATATGCTTAGCCATGCTTAGAATGGGATAATTGGGACATGAGATCATCAGTTTACATTACCATACTCTTGAATGAGCTATTATGAGTTATGTAGAGGTAGGGATCAAGGCAAGTTGGATGTTTTGGTTGTGTGCTGGGTGCACGAGACTTGGGTTTGTGTTTAGTACTTGCCTGGATCCTAAGGACCGGTTCATGGAGCATGTAACCCGGCTTTACAGTGCCAACCACATGCTGAGATGGGGCAGCTTAGCCAATTAATTAGGTGTATCCCCGGCGTAGTATGGGTGTGTTGGATGATGCGGGGAGTAGGTGTCAGCTGGACTACCATATGAACCGCAAGGCTCAAGAGGGGGCCACTGCAGCGGGGTTGGAGCCTCTTGTATGCTGTTAGGGGTGAAACCTCAGTGGGCCCACGCTCGTCGGGAATCCCTTTGTAAAGGCTTCGTAGTGATCTCTTGGCCACACACCTGGGAAGTGTGAATGTGGATCGTAGCCACTGGCATAATGGAGGTTCTTTTAGTCCACCCGGCAACGGGGGATGAAATCACTACTTGTGGGTACAGTGGTACAAACTCTGCAGAGTCAAAACTGTCTTGACAGCCGTGCTCACGGTTAAGAGCGGCCTGGACTTATTCATGATTAGAGAATTGATGGTTTTGGAAGTTAAGCGGGGAGCTTAACATTGGAAATGATAATTATGGTTATTGGTTTATGATGATGGGATGGGAGATTTGGATCATTTCACCTGTGTAGTAATGTAGGTGCTTAATAAGCTAAGGTGATAGGTATTAATTGCGTAGTGCTTTAACCATGAGTTCAACCTCTCCTTGTCCTAGCCATGCATGATATAATTTTCCCACACTTGCTGAGTACCATTGGTAATCAACCTTGCATATTTGTTGGTTTATATTGCTGCTCAGGTCAAGATAATGAGGTGGTGTATAATGACCAAGATTTTGGACCCGAGGAAGGTTTTTAGGTTCATGAAGACCCCCGGGCAACACCTGTGATGGAGCCCTAAAGAATAATATTCCGCTGCTAGTTTATTTACTTGTGATGAAGCATTAGTGTTCATTGAGACATTTGTGATGTAAGACTTATTTATATTCGACACCTGGCTTGTAATAAATGATGCTTCACTATTTGTCATCACATGTATGAGAAAATGATCCTGGCATACATGTGATATTCACTTGGTTGTTCTTCGGAAAAACCGGGTGTGACAATGGTGAACGATAAACCACGCGGTATTTTTGTGGCGCCCCACCACTGCTGCTCGTCAGCGTGCTGCATTTCCTTTTATCAGAACCGCACTCACGCTGAGCATTTTCTTGTAAAATCGCGGTATTAACAAGGTCATTGAATGTGCCGCGATTGCTTTGGGCGAGATGGACCTTCATTTTAGAATTCAGGCCCCTGAAGAACGCGTTTCGCTTATCTTCCTCCGTTCCCACAAATCCTGGCTCATACTGCGCCAGCCAGTTGAATAACCTGGGGTACTCATGAGCACTCCTCTCACCTTGTTTCAGCGCCAGGAACTCCTGGAGCTTCCTCTCCATAACACCGGGAGGTATATGATAGGCACGGAACGCCTCCCAGAACTCCATCCATGTGACTGCATGGCCAGCCGGTAAGGAGGCGGTGTAGTTTGCCCACCATGTACCGGCTTCTCCTTGAAGCTGTTGCGCTGCGTACAGCGCCTTCTGATGTTCGGTGCACCGAAGTAAACCGAACTTCGCCTCAAGAGTGCCGATAAAGCTGTCCGCCTCCAAAGGCTCGTCGGCCTCCGTGAAGACCGGTGGATGGGTCTCCAGGAAGTCTGAATATGAACTTTGTTGGGGCTGGCATTGCCCATTGTCTCGGTGTCCTCCTGAACGGGACGTATTCTGCTGCACCAGCATCCGCAGCAACTCGGTTTGCTCGTCGCGCGAGCCGAGCACTGCAGCGAGAACCTCCACAAGGTTTCTTGGAAGTTCTGGCGGTGGAGGAGGTGGATGCTGCTGCATCGTGGTTTGCTCCGGAGGTGAAGACTCATCACCATGAACCTGACTTGGACCTCCCTCCTCTTGCGTTGAACGTGTACGCACCATTCTGCATTCACACCATTCAAACGATCAGCACATGTGGGTTTATTTCATCCAGTCTATACAATAGTAGTGTGAGAATTGAATAAGTAATACGCATAACATTCACACATATGGATAAAGTATAAACTTTATACAACATATACATCCCTGGACCATGTCACACAATCGAGTTCCAAAGTAATGAACTTTGTGGATTAAAAGTTCATTTCGACCATCATGGGTTGCCACAGGATGTTAAGTGTGTTAGCATGCGTAATTCCTCGGTATTATACTGGACCCAAACATGTCCTCGCTCGAAGTGATATGTCGAATGCATAAACTTTTCGACTCCAACCCGCTGTTTTACAACAGCTGCTGGATATCGAATGTGAAACTAAGTGTTTTGGTTGAAAAACTTCAACATGGTGTTCACTGTCCAGCTTCTGGTCCAGCTGACCAGTCTGTATAATTAAACTGTTTTCACCACTTTGGATACAAAACCTGGACTGGAGTTCAACGACAAAGTTGTAGTAGACTCAAAAAGGAATCCATATTGTATTTATTTGCCTCCATAGCCTTCCTAGTTTATGAGTTATGGTTTTTACAAGTTGACAGAATTTTCTCAGGAATTTTGACAGCACCTCCTTTGCAAGTAGATGTTTTTGCTCCCAAAGTTCCATCATATTCTGCCCTCAATCTAGGAAAACACTGAACTACAAAGTTGTAGCACATTTCCTACATTTTCCAACAGTGTCTTACTTGACCCTTAGAAATTTTTCTACAGGAAGTTGTGGTCGAAATACAGAAAATTCCAGAGAGCATTTTGGTCTGCCCTGTTTCTGGACAGTGCCTACTTATCTGAGATTTTCATCCATTTGGACGGAGATTTTGTTCTGGAGTTCTACAGAAAAGTTGTAGAAGATTTCAAAAACTTTCCAGAATAGTATCACACACCTCTATTGGTTTAACCAATCCTAAGTTATGCCCTGTTTAAATTCAGCGAAATTTCAGCCGAAACACAGGGGAGGTTGTTCCTAAGTCTTTGAGATTGAATCTATGCTCCCAATCAACTATTAGTTCAAGATGGGAGTTCAATAACCCCTAAATGGAATCATAAACTTCATTTTAACTCTTTTTTTTGAAAATATACTTTTATGCACTAATACTCATCTTGGTACTACGTTTCCTCACCAAAGAAAATCCTAAGCCGGTATTTCGGCATAAACGTGTCAAATGGTGGAACTAAGAACGACAATCACAAACGGTTTCTAAACGTCATGCACTAACGTGGTTAATGTACCTGCAGAAGAACACACAATAATGGTGCACCCAAAGGTTTTTGACATTTCAGACAGTTCCATATCATAGTAAAAACATACGGTCCGTATCATTGCCATACGGATCTTCCTTGAGTCAAGCCACATCTCAAGGTACATGGTCGTGTTTTCACACCACACGACGGGGAACCCGAGTAGAGCGCGAACAGGTCGTCACGGTTGGGAATTTTATCAACCCAACGGATACCACCTACTGCCTCATGACCATTGAGGCACGCCGATGGCGAGCGCTTCGTATGGCCCTTTGAACATTGAACGTTCAAGAGTTGCATACTATCGTGTTGCTTACCACACGCTGGGGTATTCTCACTTTTGCCTAAAACAAGCTGGAGATCATCGTTTTCATATGCTCTCAGAACCATGGAAAAGGTTCAGAGACTCATATTCACTACCGTGCCAAGCCACGGTAAACCATTCCATACTATCGCGTGTATGGCGAGCTTACCGCAATTGATCCGCCTGCGGTGGCGTGCCTTACCTCTTACCGGACGTCGGAGCGTTGTTATAGAATGTATAACACATAAGTTAGCTTTTCCACCAAAATATCTGTGGCGGACCGGGATCCGCTCATCCAGGATCATAGAGGGTGGTGCCGCACGATGCGACACCTGACAGCACACGTCATAAGAACACATTATATTACATGGGAACACAAACTGAATGTACAAAGTAGTACACTTGTCAGTTACAAACTAGGGTCTTTATTACATACCGGAAGTTTCTTTTGTACCACTCACGGCCGCCTATCTAGCAAAAGTCGGTTGTCCAGCCTTAGGGCAACACACACTAGCTGCACGTCTCAGCTCAGCGCGGCGTGTACGGCTCCCACTCAGCCGTGGTCCCCCACGGAGGGTAACCCTCGCCGGTGGACTCGTAATCCGAGTCCGTGGGTGGCTCCTCACCTGAAAAACACTCAAGCAGCAACCGTGAGCACGATGGCTCAACAAGACTTAACCGACTCACCTAGGCATGAAACTCTACATGAGGTGTACCATGAACATAGGATAGTAATATTGCAGCAAAGGGACTCGCCTACAAGTTCATCCTAAATTTATCTTTTAGCAACAAGTTAACAGTTCAGGAATCTGAAATTTAGTAAGCAATATTTGGCGGCACACATGTAGCAATACAATTATATCATAACAGCAACATTGAATCCTCATATTTCATACATTATCCTACGTCACGACTCAGTGACCAAGTGGTACTATTCACCGTGAGGGACGGCGAATCGACTCGATATACACCTGCAGGGACACCCAAAGAGCACGTCACGTACGCCCACCCGTGGAGCTGCTGACGCATCTCTGATACCACGCTGACGCAGCTCTGATACCATGCTGACGCGGCCCCGCTCAACCGAGACAGGCCACTCACCCGGGAATCGCATTGGGTGGTGCCGTGTTGTGCGGCACCCAATAGCACACATATGAGGAACAATGTATTACATAAAACAATAGTGGAAGCTTACAAGTTTTTCTTTGTAAATACTTTACATCAAGTAACTACAGCGGAAGTCTATACCAACTCACGTCGAATAACTAAGAGCACTCGAGATGAAGTCCAGCCCGCGGACTCCTCTCGCTAGCAACACGAAGACAACAGCAGCGGCTGGGTTCTCCCTGTGTTAAACGACTCGGAAGTCTCCGAGTCTCACCGAACAACCTTCTTCCTATCGTCGATGTTAACCTGCAAAACCACTTATATAGCAAGCGTGAGCACATAGGCTCAGCAAGTCTGACCCGTCTCTCCTAAACAAGAAACTCTACGTGCACAACGGTTGCAATTGGGTCGGCTAGATTTGCACAAAGGACTCGCCTAAAGTTGATCCTTAACTTTCAGGATTTTAAGCCTCATTGTGCGGACCTTGAGCCGAAAAGCATCGCAACTCCACAATCAAACAAGAAACGCTTTGTTGCGATGCTCCTTGCACAAAGGGAAAGTAAAGTTTAATGAGCCTATCTCTAAATCAATCATGGTTGAAATACAAATTACATCACAGTCTTATCAAGTTCAAAAGATAACCAGTTTCAGTTCTTACTACGTCAAGACGCAGTGGGCAAGTATGCGCATATAACCGCGAGTGACGGTGATTCGAATCAGTACACACCCGGACTACACGACACGTACACCCGTACTACGAGTTGCCGGCAGCAACCTTGACTGACGTTGTACGCGGCCACCTTTCCCAAGATCTTCCACATTGGACGCAGTCCATCTGCCCCGAGTACGCAAGCTCCCTCAAGGTACATACCCGCAGTGGTATGTTCTTAAGCGAGGTACCTCCTGCTACCCTGATGCCGAAAGCCTAAGGCAGTTGGAAAAGTTCCACTATGGATCTCCCAAGGTACATCGGTTTCCTGGGTCCCATATAGCCAGTATGCGTCCGGTACACAACTCAAACTTGTCCAGCAGGGCCAAGTACGGACGGGCCTTAACCGACACAGGCAGGGCTATGCATGCACGGCCTGCAACCTGCTGCATCTAAACCACCCTGCCCGGTCTCCATTTCTTATGTGTGAACTTTCCTCATCTTTTCTAATTTGGACCCGTTCCGAGTAAACCAGCCCTAAACTCGCGAGTAGATTCCAACTACTCGTCTTCTACCGGACCTTTCCTACTAACATTAGCGTAGCCAAATTCCCTCGAGGAGGTGCTATTCTACCCTTTTCCCTCTTAGGTGTTTCAGGTCATGCAAGTGGGGTTTTCAATATCATCTAGACTTACTGCAATCAATGATGCAAAGCTATGATCTCTACAAATGAAAATGCTTTATGAAAACTGTTCAAATGCAAACCGTGACACGACCCAATTGGTCCTGTCGAGCCAGGATCACGCTGAGGGGTGCTGCGTTGCACAGCACCGTATAACACACGTCAAAGGTACAAAGCGGAAGCGGAAGTTTTATTACATAAACAAGTTTATGAACATGTTTACAGCAAAATTTAGTTCAATCTACACTCACGGGCGTAGACTAAGCATCAAGTGCACGTTCAGCCCTCGAACGTATCCTTGCTAGCACACACGCACACTAACTCTGCGGCGTGCATGACTCCCACTCGACGGGGTTCCCCTCCTGGGGTTCCGTCTCCTCTTCGGGAGTCCCTTCCTCATAGAACCCTGCAAAAGCTTCAAACACAAGCAGTGAGCATGAAGGCTCAACAAGTCTGACCCGTCTCACCTAAACATGGAACTTCTACATGAGGGTAATGGGTTACATGGGGTAAAAATCATTTGCAAGGACTCGCCTAATTAGTAGATCCTTACTTCCAAGTTTTAGCAGCAGGTTGTGGAGAACCTTACGCTAGGGCACATGAGAGAGCCGCAATCAAACACGAAACGCATTTCTCTCATGTACTTTGCCCAAGGTTAAAAAGAACTTTAGTTAGCTCTAAGCTACAGCATATCATTAACAATCAATGTCCAGCTTTCAATCAGCAATATTTTAACATGTGACTAGCCTGTTCTTTCTACGTCACGGTACAGTGAACAAGTGGTACTCACTGACTGCGAGGGATGGCGATTATAATCGATTTACACCTGCAGGGTTACCCGAACAACCCGTCACGTACGCCCGTACTCGATGTTGCCTACAACAACCATCACGGACGCCGTACGCGACTACCTTTCACCCGTTAGCCAAATATTGAACCGGTCCCATCGTCCCGAGCAAGAGGTCTCTGCACGCGCATCTCTGTGCCGCCAGCCGATTTACACCTCGAGCTCTCAACCTACCCTCTGAACGACGGGCAATGCCTCAATACCCAGCTACCCGAGTTACATCAGTTTCCCGGTTCCCATATAGCCGGTAGGTCTTCGGTACTGTTCTAGCTTGTTCAACAGGCCCGCACACGGCTCGGCCCTCAATCGACACAAGCGGAGCTACAGCACACAGGCCCCAAAGTCCTGCTGCCCTTACTCTCCGCTCGGTCTCATTTTCTTGCCATGTGTATCATGTGCTATCTCTACCCGAGCAATGTGCCTCTAGACTATTCTCGCGAGTAGTTCCAACTACTCGACTTGTACCGAATCCTACTCTACCTTAGCATTGCAGTAGCTAACGGGGTTTGCAATCCTAAACCCAACCCGTGGTTTTCTTGGCTATGCAGTGGATTTCCAAACAAGACTCTAATGCACAGAACAAAGGAAACAAGTGTATGCTCAAAACAATAAAAATTTGGAAAAAAGTTAATGCAAACCGGAGCTTGCCTTGCTGCTCTTGGTCGTAGGCTAGCTGCTCCTCCGGAGTTACGAAGTCTAGGACTTCGGGTTCCTCCTCGACCTTAGCGACTACATGATAAGAGCAATATATGTATCAATTTAAATGCATTTGTATCAACTTTGAAGTTGTGAAGTCTATAACCCTTGCTAGACAGAACTAATGACTGTGGAACTTTTACTGTGGCTTGGTTACAACCTAAACAGAGACTTGGTCAAGTTTTAGTTGCAGCAAATCTCATTTGAGCCCTCCACAATTAATTATGTCCTTGACCTTAATTGGAACTCTTAGGGTGTTCTAGGAATTTTCATGAAACAAACTATGACTCTCTGAAAACTAGATTTTCAGAGGGTTCTAATGGAGTTGGTCTCACTTAATTTGGAAGTTCCTAACTAAACATATGAGCTAAACAATTTCAGAGAAAATTCTGAAAATGTTTCTGAACATTTTCTATTTTCTCTGGAACAGTTTCACTAATCACACCATTAGGTGGATCAAATGAGCTCAAATGGATCTGAAATTTTTATGGTAGTTAAGGGATATTTCGGTGAACATCCCAGCAAAATTTCAGGATTTTCCTCCACAGGATTCTCCAGTTAAAATTCCTAACAGTTTAAAATTTGAGGAATTAATTCTGGAAAATTAAGGGTTTTCATGAAGTGAAACTTGGTTTGCTGGAAAGTACTCGGAGAGCTGAATCCAGCAAAATTTGGTTCACTCAATTTGGAGCTTTCTAGCCAAAGTTATGAGGATTGGAAGTTTGAAGGAAATCTGAAAATCGGGGAAAAGTTTAAACTCGCGCGTGGGCCCAGGGAACACGCGTCGCACGCCTAGGCGATGGCACATCGTGGCCCACAAGGATTTTGCGCACCAGCACACCCGATCCCGGCCGCAGCCGGATCCCGATTCAAAATATCGGCCGCTGACAGCTGGGGTCCACCCCCTTCTTCAACCTCGCGACACCCGCGCCCCGCCGCCGAGGGATCTCGCCGGAGAGCTCGCCGCCGGCTGCTGTACAGCTCCAAACTTCTCGATTCTGGCCGCCCCTGCCTACTTTTACTCGGGGAACAGGATCCGAGGGTCAGCTGCTCATGACAACGGCCGGAGCATGGTCGGCGACGAGCCGCCACCTCGGAATGACTTTGGCCATGTCGGCTGACTTCTCTAGCACCTAAGCTACTTGGGAAATCGGTCGGGGAGCATCAGTGGACCTCAGAGAAGGTCGACATGAGCTCGAGGCAGCTCGGGGAAGGCCCGAAATAGGTCCTCACCGTGCGCCCGATGCCGCCCGTTCGTTCCGCCATTAGTAGACCTCAAATTACGCCGGGCACAGAGGTTCTCCGGCCCAGAGTTGTGAAGGCAACTTGTGCGTTACCGTGTCTAGCTCGTGTGAGAGCGGCCTGAGGCCCTCTAATCCTTTCTAGAGCACGAATTAAACAGAATCGTACCCGAAGGTCGTTCTGCACACAGAAAGGGGAAAAGTGGAAATTCGCCGCCGGTGAGCAACCACTCGAGCTGTGGCTCGGGGATGAGCAGCACCGGTCACCCGCGCGTCCAATGGTGCCTTGGCTCGGGCGTGACAACACCCTGGTTGGGCTGTCCACGAGAGCCCGTGGTGCGGCGGTTCCAAGTTCCGAGTTTGATCTTTCGGCACAGCCGATATCACTCGGTTTCAACCGAATTCTAGCAACGGGGAGGACGGAGGAAGGTCTCTAGTACCTTGCTGGGGCTCCGGAGTGGAAGGAGGGAGCTGCGATCGGCGTTCTCCGATCAAGTCCGAGCTGCGGAAGTTTTCGGCCGGCGCTGAGTTCTTGCGGGGAAGAACGGCGGTACCTCGGCCGAGGAGGGGGCAGGCGCCTTAAGAAGGCTCTGCACCGCCTCACGCCCGCGCGTGGGCAAGCAGCTGGTGGCGCGGCGGCTGGCCTCGGTGGCGATCACCGCTGCGGCTTGGCGACCCGAGTGAAAAAGTCTCAGTCGGTTTGATCTGAGCAGTGGTTGACATGTGGGTCCCACCTCCAGTTTTAACCTCTGAAATTTACATCTAATCACTGTTGTAAACAGTGAACCCCATACTACCCTTGGCAATTCAAATTATTCACCCATGAGCCATTTGAATTGATCAAAGTTCAAATGAGGTTTAGTTTGAATGAATTTCAGCACACGTTCAGTTTGAAATTCAAATAAAGTTTGAATTTCTCCCCCTTAGCTCATGTCAAGATCAACTCCAAATGGAGTGAAAATTGGTGTGTGAGCTCACAAAAATGTGCTGAGTAAGAATATGCCTTCTACTTTAAATTCATGGGATAAAAACAGTTTGAATTTGAATATGGTTTCAAACTGCCCTCTTCCTAACTATACCCAAACTGACCTCAAAAAGGTTTTGAATTTGGGTGAAACTTGGCATGGACATCCTTAGCAAAGTGTAGGAGTTTTCATATGTCCAGCCCATCTATATCACATGTGGGAAATACCACTTTTGCAATGTGTGAGTTTGTTCTCTAATGAGCATGTTGATAATTGTTACTTGCTCTTCATTTGTGTTCATCATTCTTCCTCAAATGAGGTGTGTGGTGTGGTGATGAACACTGCAAATGTGTGTCAAAAACTGAGGCCCTTACAAACCGGGGCTTGCCTGTTTTGCAGGTGACTAAGGTTACAATCAGTTAGTGACGATCACTTGGAGCTTGATCACTTGTTTTCCTCCCTCCTTGATCTTCACTTCAAGTCCTTCTCACCTTCTTCACGTATATGCTATACGATATGATCATGCATATGTATTTAATTGAAAAGCTTTTGCTAGTAAGATCTAATGACAGTTTTAAAACTGGAACTCTGTTTAAGAATTTAAAATGACACTGGTGCTAGTGGTTTGGGTTGGGTTTAAACACTATGATCAAGTGGTGAGTACCTTTCCCACTTAAGTGTTGATCACCTTAATAGGTTACCTAAGACAGTAGTGATCCAGAGCTCCAATGGAGCTGGTAATTTTCATGTGAGTTCCTTGTCATAAGAAAGTCCACTGGACCAAAATTTAGCACTTTTCAGTGAGTGGTTTATTCAGAACAATTCTCTAAGTGTTTAATCAAAGATGAATTAGTTCTGAGTTAATACCCATGTTCATGTCAAACTCAGTGAACTACAATTTCAATTATAGTTCATAGAGTCTACATGAATTGTCCTAGGATTTTTGGAGCTAAGAATTTCCCAGAACTGAATTTACAAGTTTTGGAAATTCTCTGAAAATGTTTCTGTATTCATTTGAACACAGTAACTTACAATCTGAATTCTCCTGACCAAATCAACTCCAAATAAGCTGAAACTTTTACAGGAGTTTAATAACACCCTAAAGAATATTCTGGCAAAAGTTGAGGATTTTTACATAAACCAAACTCCCTCTAAAATTCTTTTACTGAAAAGTTTAAAGCGTTTTCCAGAATTAAATAAAGACTTTAATACAAATTGGGTTGCATATTTGGATATAGTTTGTAAATCTGAATCTAACCCAATTTGAATCACTAAATTTGGAGGTTCCCAGAAAAAGTTATGCTCTTCTAAAGTTTGGGGAAAAATTCTGGAATTTGAATAAATCCGAGAAATGTTTAAACTGACTGTGGGACCAAGGGGCACGTGTCAGCTGCTGAGAGAGTGTCACACGGGCTACAGAATTGTTTTCCGTGCTGTCACAGTTGATCCCGTGTTACAGAGAATCCGGCCCCTCTCTCCCGAGTCCCGTGTGTGCAATTTGAAATGCTCAAAACGAATATAACTTGAGAATTTCACGGATTCATACCCGCGGGTCAGTTTTCACCGGCCGGAGGAGATTTCCGAAATTCGTCGACCAGAGGCGAAGACAGACTTTGTGCTTCGGGTGGAAGCTGCACGGAGTACCTGCACGTCCAAAAGTGGCCTCGCTTGGTCGTGACAAGCTCTGGAGGAGGCTGTCCACGGGAGCACACCGCCGCTGTTGTGTGACGGCCGCCACGGGAACCCGCCGTTCTCGGTGCAGAGAGCGTGAATCCACTGAGTGATGGCTCGAGAAAGTCATGGGGACGACGGTAGTGTGGTTTTGCTGCTCAGAAGTGCTGCTCACTTGGATTGGCCGAGTTCCCGTGTGATCGAAGCCGGGCGGCTGCGCTTCTGTCTTTCGGTGCGAGGGAGAGCAGAGACAGCGCCGTGGCATCGGTTAAGAGGCGGGAGGGGCGTGAGGCGGTAGCTGCCGACATCCAGCAGCTCTCCAGCGCGATGGGGAGCCAGCAGGAGGTGGCTGTGGCCGAGCTCGGTGTCGAGCGGAGGAAAGCCAGCTTCGGCCGTTGCTTCGCGTGGGATGAAATCAAACAGAGACTGTGGACTGCAGATCTTTTGCAATTTTTAGTGCTCCCAATGACAGGTGGGTCTCACATGTCAGTCCTCCTTATCCCCTCTAAAATATCTCCCCAATTTGAATATTGATGGAATTCAATTTTGGAAGTTTAAATCTGAGAGGCATTTGGATAATTGGGCAAGTTTTATCCAAATTCAAATATGCATTTGAATCCTTTGTCATTTAAAGTCCATTTTGGAAAATGGGTTGCAATTCATTTCCATAAATCATGAAACTTTGCACACCCCCTAATTTGGACTCAAGGAATTCAGATATGAAATCTGATTTAAATTTTGGCTGCTGCAAATGAGATTTGTAGCACAACAGTTTTGAATTTCCATTGTTGCTCTCATTTGAATTTTGAGTTTGAACAATTGTTCCAAATCTGAGTTTTGTTTTCTCACACCTATGGGAACTTCCCATCTTTGTTTCAGACCCCTCTTGGGTTCCAAGTTTTCAAATAAACATTTGAACTTGTGTGAAGAAAACCCTCATGTGTGTTATCACATGTGGGGAAAAGTTTTAACAAGTCCCAAATTTCATACACATGAAACGAACTTTTGCAAACAAGTGTTTCTTTGTATTCATAATTTTGGGACCTTTACATTCCTCCCCCGTTAAAAGGAATCTCGTCTCGAGATTCAAAAGAAGAACGAGGTGGGAGGTAATTACAAGGTTTATGACAAAAGCTCCGGATAATTCTTGTGGATGTAATCTTCTGTTTCCCACGTCGCCTCTTCCGGGGTATGATTACTCCACAGGACTTTGTAAAATTTCAAAGTCCGATTCCTGGTGGTCCGGGTCTTTTCCTCGATAATTTGTACAGGTTGCTCGACATAGGTGAGATCCGGCTTCAACTCATCGATGTCTTCGGTGCGGATGGCAGCAGTAAACTTGAGACACTTCCGCAGCTGGGACACATGACATATGTCGTGAATACCGGCAAGGCTTGCCGGTACTTCCAGCCGGTAGGTTACAGTTCCCCACTTTTCCGTGATAGTAAACGGACCGATGAATCAGGGAACAAGTTTCCCCTTGACACCGAACCGATGAATCCCTTTCATCAGAGACACACGAAGATACACGTGTTCTCCGACATCGAAATGCAGTGGTCGACGTCTCTGGTCCACGTAGCTCTTTTGACGAGATTGGGCAGCCTTGAGGTTCTCTTGTATTATCCGAACTCTCTCTTCGGCTTCATTGACAAGATCAACCCCGAACGTTACTCGTTCACCGAGTTCACGCCAATTCAATGGTGTACGGCACTTCCGGCCGTATAGAGCTTCATATGGTGCCATTTTAATGCTCGTCTGGTATCCGTTGTTGTACGAGAATTCTGCCAGCGGTAAATGATCATCCCAGCTCTTACCGTGGTGGATGGCACATGCTCTTAGCTTATCTTCCAGTATTTGATTCACCCTCTCAGTTTGCCCATCGGTTTGAGGGTGATACGCAGAGCTTCTAATCAACTTCGTCCCCAAGGATGCGTGTAGCTGTTCCCAGAAACGGGCTACGAACAGCTATCCTCTATCTAACACAATGGTACGGGGAACTCCATGTAAGCACAAGATCCGTGCTATATACAGCTCCGCATACTGTTTTGCGTTATATCTTGTATGCATAGGGATGAAATGTGCTGATTTGGTTAACCGGTCCACGATTACCCAAATCGAATCATGGTTGTGGGAGGTCATCGGCAATCCAACGATGAAGTCCATACTCAAGTCTTCTCACTTCCATGCAGGTACTTGTAGTGGCTGCAACAGGCCTGAGTTCTTCATGTGGTCGGCGTTGACTCTTCGACATGTATCACACTCTGAAACGTAGTTTGCAACTTCACGTTTCATACGTGTCCACCAAAACTTCTTCCGGAGTTCTTGGTACATTTTATTACTGCCCGGATGAATGGAAAACTTGGACAAATGAGCTTCATCCAAAATTTTCTTCCGTAGTCCCATATCCCGGGGTACTACAATCCGGTCGTTAAACCACAAAGTACCCTCATCGTCCTTCCGGAAGCACTTCATTTCTCCGTTATCTAATCTTCGCCGTATGTGAGACATACCCTTGTCTTTTCGTTGAGCCTCAATGATCTCCTCTCGGATGGTAGGAATTAGAGCGAGATTATATAGAGCTCCATACGGGACGACACAGAGGCTTGGTTCGTCATCATCCATTTCAGCGATGCTTAAGTGATGGATATGCGCCTTATGACTGAGCGCATCGGCGACCACATACGCCTTTCCTGGATGATAATGAATCTCCAGTTCGTAGTCTTTAATGAGCTCTAGCCATCTTCGTTGCCTCATGTTCAATTCTTTCTGAGTGAAGATGTACATCAAGCTCTTGTGGTCGGTGTAGAGGTGTACAAGATTTCCGAGCAAGTAATGCCTCCACATCTTCAAAGCAAGGACCACGGCAGCTAACTCAAGATCATGAGTTGGATAATGCTGCTCGTGATTTCTGAGTTGACGAGATCCATAAGCGACCACTCGTCTATCTTGCATCAGCACGCAGCCAAGACTGATGCCAGATGCATCGCAATAAACGTCGAATGGTTTCGTTGTATCCGGCTGAGCAAGAATTGGGGCTGTTGTGAGATGCTTCACTAAAGTCTTGAAAGCTTGTTCACACGCAGCACCCCACACAAATCTGGTATTCTTCTTTAATAATTCCGTTATCGGTTTAGCAATCTTGGAGAAACCCGGAATGAACCTCCGGTAATAACCCGCTAAACCGAGGAAGCTACGGATTTCATGTACTGACTTTGGTGACTCCCATTTCTGTACTTGGATAATCTTACTCGGATCTACAGCGATGCCCTCCGCTGAAATGATGTGTCCGAGAAAAGGTACTTGATTAATCCAGAATTCACACTTGCTGAATTTTGCATAGAGCTGATGATCTCGCAATCTTTGTAGCACAATATGCAGATGTTCAACATGTTCTTCCTCTGACTTAGAGTACACCAAGATATCGTCGATGAAGACAACGACGAATTTATCCAACTCCGGCATGAACACTGAATTCATCAGGTACATAAAGTGAGCCGAGGCGTTGGTCAAACCAAAAGGCATAACAAGATACTCATACAGCCCGTATCTCATCGAGAATGCCATTTTCGGAATATCTTCTGCCCGGATTTTAATCTGGTGATATCCGGATCGAAGATCCATCTTCGAAAATACCTTCGCACCCACTAATTGATCGAAGAGCATATCAATGCGAGGTAGTGGATACTTGTTCTTGATGGTAACGGCGTTCAAAGGACGATAATCAACACAAAGCCGTAGTGTTTCATCCTTCTATTTGACAAAAAACGCTGAACAACCCCAAGGTGACGAACTTGGTCGTATAAAGCCCTTGCTCATTAGGTCATTTAGCTGTGTCTTCAATTCTGCCAGTTCATTGGGTGCCATCTTGTACGGCCTTCATGATATCGGTGTTGTTCCCGGTATAAGTTCAATCTTGAACTCAACGTCTTGCTCGGGCAGCATGCCCGGTAAATCTTCGGGAAACACATCCGGATACTCACGTACCACCGGAATGTCCTCTATCTTAACAGCTTCCGTGTGGTTCACTGTTGCAATCTGCTGCCGTCTGGCGCCCAGAATTAATATGTGAAGACCGTGCTGTGGGGAGTTGAGCTCAACGGTCCTAGAGCTGATATTAAGAACCGCCTGGTGGTAATTCAACCACGACATCCCCAAAATGATGTCGATCTTCAGACCTTCAAGAATAATGAGGGTCGTAGGGTATATTTTACCCCCCAAACAAAGAGGTGCTCGGGAGACAACCTCGCTTGCGGTACTGCTGCCCCCGGGCGAAGATATGAGGTATTGCCTCTTTGTATAAACTGTTTGCAGCTGATGTTGAGCCACAAACGATTGGCTAATGAAGTTGTGTGTGGCACCGGAATCAAAGAGAACTAAAACCGGTAGCTGATTCAGAGAAAACATCCCTGCTAAAGCGGCTTCTCCTTCCGGAACATCATCAATCACAGCATAGTGAATATTGCCCCTTATCTGCCCTCCTATCTGCAGATTAAGGTACGGGTCGTATTGTTATAAATATGAAGACCCGCATCCTTGAATTCCCTCCGAACATTGCCTAGCATAGTGGCCCATACGCCCACAAGTAAAATACGGATGCCTCTCCGGTTCTTCATTGACTTGCGGTGGACTGCTAGGCACATATGGCTGCAGCGATGGAGCACAAACCACCATCTGATGCTGCGGCTGTGGAGGTGGTGCAAGTTGTAGAACTTGACCAGCAATCAATCTCTGAGGAGTTGATCGTACAGGTGGCCTCCATCTTTCACCGGGTGGCGTTTGATACACCAAACGGTACTTCTGAGGCACATAACTTGTGCTAGCCTGCTCGATCTCACTCATCTTTCTCTTCTCTGCTTGCCACTCAAGTGTCGGCTTCTCTTGAATGAAAGCCGCATCGACCATGTCGGTGTAACTGCCGTTATTGTGTACGGCCAACTTATCCTGTAATACGGCACTCAGGACATGGAAGAATAGGTCACACCGTGCCTCTTCTTTCGCCACATATTCGGGAGCATATTGTGCCAAAAGATTAAATCTCCTGACATACTCGAGGACACTCATGTCCCCTTACTTCAAGCCCAAAAATTCCTCCCTCTTTGCCTTGAAAATACCTAGTGGTATGTAACAAGTACGAAAGGCTTCACAAAATTTACTCCATGCTACTTGATGGTCCTCCGGAATGGTGGCAAGATGATCCACCCACCAGTTTCCGGCGGCTCCATGGAGTTGCTGAACGGCAAACTTTGTCTTCTGGTATTCATCACACTCGAATACTCTAAATTTGGACTCCATGACACGAAGCCATTGATTTGCTTCCACAGGTTCGGTGGCTTCAGTAAAAATTGGCGGTTGAGTCGCCAAGAAATCCAGATAAGCGTTCCGAGGTGGAACGACTTGTTGCGTGTTTTGGAGTACGCCTTGCTGTACCAAAGCTTGGAGTAAGCGCGTGTGTTCTTGCATTGCTTCTTGTAGTAGCCTAGCGTTCTCTTGGTTAGACTCAACGACTCGAGTCATAAGATCCATCCATCCTGTGGATGGTGGTTCTAGCGGTGGAATAGAAGCATCACCGCCTCGACGAGGACTTCCGGCCCTACTCCTAGAGCGAGTACGAACCATACTGCAAAATGTAGTTGAGATGAGTTAAACAAGAACTCAGCAGTATGTGCGACTAATGGAAACATGATTATGTCAAAACTTTACGAAAGCAGTAACGAAATTCATGTTTACACAACTCCTTAGTAGGCATAGCTATTCAACCTATCTGTACAGGACAGACCTTTATGCACTATCTCCAGATGTTGATCTAGTTAAAAGCATTTTCATATCTCGAGTTGAATACCAAAGTTAAAGTTAACTTCAGTATCTTTCCAACGAGTACTCATATACCTCCAGATCATACCCGGATTTAAAGATATGATTTTCCAAAGTTGACAGAATTCCTGGATAAAATTTGCCAGCACCTCCTTTGTACTTGGCTGATTTTATCACAGTTGTATATGTAAATACAATAAGAACCTGAACAAACTTTGAACTACAACAATGTTGCACATTTCATAACCTATTCAATGGTGTATCATAGGGTTCTTAAGGGTTTCTCTATAGAAAGTTATGGCTTAAAAACAGAAAGGTCCAGCGAGGTTTTGTTGCTGTCCTGGTTCTAGACAGTTTACCTTCCTCTGAACTTTCTACCCATTTAGCATGTGATTTAGCTCTGGAGGTCTACAAAGAAGTTGTAGTTCACTTGAAAATATTTCTAGAACCTTATCATACACCTCAATTGGGTCAAGCTACCCAGAGTTATGCTCTGTTAAAGTCCAGCATGAATTCTTGCCGAAAACAAAGCACTCTATTTTTGAAATCTTTGAAGCCTAGTCTTCCTCTCATTTGAATCTTAGCTCAAAATAAGAGTTCAGTAACTAATATTTGTTTTAAACTTTCATTTTTAGTTGAAAGTTCATGAGTCATTTCTTCAAAGGAAAGGGGTTATTAAGTTTAGTACGGTGTCGATGCACCATAAGAAGCATGTCGGTACTACGTAGCCTCACCAAAAGAAAATCCTAACCGGATTATACCGGCATCAACGTATCTTAGGTGGCACTAAAATGGTCAATCGCAAACGTGTACTATTCGTACTACAGTTTCGTGGTTAATCCTGCATAAGTCACACTCAATCGTCAGGTCCGGCTGCACACCAAACCCGGTATCCATACAGTTCTTACACCCGTCCGTCATCACTCGCACAGGTGTTCTCAAGGCAACCACGCCTTGAGCTACGTGTTCACGTTACTAACCACATGACGGGGTTTCCCAAATTGCACCATGCACGTCAGGGACAAACGTTGCTCGAATACCCCATACGACATGAAGAGTCGTAGAGGATATTAAAGCGGGTCGGGTTACCTGCCACCCGTGGGGCTCCACCCTTCAGCTTGTGCGCACTGGTGGACAGCGCTTACGTGCACCCCCCCCCACCCCAAGACATAACTCATCCCGAGATGCACAATTTTCCAACATAGCAAATAAGTTAGTTTGCCACCTTAATAATAAGCTAATAGTAATCCTTATGTGGGCCTAATACCGTTTCATCACCGTATCCTAAATTTTTGTCGTAATACCATCCTTATTCCGGGTGCTATTACCAATGCGGCTCTGATACCATGCTGATGCAGCTCTGATACCACGCTGACGCAGCTCTGATACCACGCTGACATGGCCCCGCTCAACCGAGACAGGCCACTCACCCGGGAATCGCATTGGGTGGTGCCGTGTTGTGCGGCACCCAATAGCACACATACGAGGAACAATGTATTACATAAAACAATAGCGGAAGCTTACAAGTTTTTCTTTGTAAATACTTTACATCAAGTAACTACAGCGGAAGTCCATACCAACTCACGTCGAATAACTAAGAGCACTCGAGATGAAGTCCAGCCCGCGGACTCCTCTCGCTAGCAACACGAAGACAACAGCAGCGGCTGGGTTCTCCCTGTGTTAAACGACTCAGAAGTCTCCAAGTCTCACCAGACAACCTTCTTCCTATCGTCGATGTTAACCTGCAAAACCACTTATATAGCAAGCGTGAGCACATAGGATCAGCAAGTCTGACCCGTCTCTCCTAAACAAGAAACTCTACATGCACGACGGTTGCAATTGGGTCGGCTAGATTTGCACAAAGGACTCGCCTAAAGTTGATCCTTAACTTTCAGGATTTTATGCCTCATTGTGCTGACCTTGAGCCGAAAAGCATCGCAACTCCACAATCAAACAAGAAACCCTTTGTTGCGATGCTCCTTGCACAAAGTGAAAGTAAAGTTTAATGAGCCTATCTCTAAATCAATCATGGTTGAAATACAAATTACATCACAGTCTTATCAAGATCAAAAGATAACCAGTTTCAGTTCTTACTACGTCAAGACGCAGTGGGCAAGTATGCTCATATAACCGCGAGCGACGGTGATTCGAATTAGTACACGCCCGGACTACACGACACGTACACCCGTACTCCGAGTTGCCGGCAGCAACCTCGACTGACGTTGTACGCGGCCACCTTTCCCAAGATATTCCACATTGGACGCAGTCCAACTGCCCCGAGTACGCAAGCTCCCTCAAGGTACATACCCGCAGTGGTATGTTCTTAAGCGAGGTATCTCCTGCTACCCTGACGCCGAAAGCCTAAGGCAGTTGGAAAAGCTCCACTATGGATCTCCCAAGGTACATCGGTTTCCTGGGTCCCATATAGCCAGTATGCGCCCGGTACACAACTCAAACTTGTCCAACAGGGCCAAGTACGGACGGGCCTTAACCGACACAGGCAGGGCTATGCACGCACGGCCTGCAACCTGCTGTATCTAAACCACCCTGCCCGGTCTCCATTTCTTATGTGTGAACTTTCCTCATCTTTTCTAATTCGGACCCGTTCCGAGTAAACCAGCCCTAAACTCGCGAGTAGATTCCAACTACTCGTCTTCTACCGGACCTTTCCTACTAACATTAGCGTAGCCAAATTCCCTCGAGGAGGTGCTATTCTACCCTTTTCTCTCTTAGGTGTTTCTGGTCATGCAAGTGGGGCTTTCAATATCATCTAGACTTACTGCAATCAATGATGCAAAGCTATGATCTCTACAAATGAAAATTCTTTATAAAAACTGTTCAAATGCAAACCGGGGCTTGCCTGTTTTTCAGGTGACTAAGGTTACAATCAGTTAGTGACGATCACTTGGAGCTTGATCACTTGTTTTCCTCCCTCCTTGATCTTCACTTCAAGTCCTTCTCACCTTCTTCACGTATATGCTACACGATATGATCATGCATATGTATTTAATTGAAAAGCTTTTGCTAGTAAGATCCAATGACAGTTTTAAAACTGGAACTCTGTTTAAGAATTTAAAATGACACTGGTGCTAGTGGCTTGGGTTGGGTTTAAACACTATGATCAAGTGGTGAGTGCCTTTCCCACTTAAGTGTTGATCACCTTAATAGGTTACCTAAGACAGTGGTGATCCAGAGCTCCAATGGAGCTGGGAATTTTTATGTGAGTTCCATGTCATAAGAAAGTCCTCTGGACCAAAATTTAGCACTTTTCAGTGAGTGGTTTATTTAAAACAATTCTCTAAGTGTTTAATCAAAGATGAATTAATTCTAAGTTAATACCCATGTTCATGTCAATTGTCAAACTCAGTGAATTAAAATTTCAATTATAGTTCATAGAGTCTACATGAATTTTCCTAGGATTTTTGGAGCTAAGAATTTCCCAGAACTGAATTTACAAGTTTTGGAAATTCTCTGAAAATGTTTCTGTATTCATTTGAACACAGTAACTTACAATCTGAATTCTCCTGACCAAATCAACTCCAAATAAGCTGAAACTTTTACAGGAGTTTAATAACACCCTAAAGAATATTCTGGCAAAAGTTGAGGATTTTTACATAAACCAAACTCCCTCTAAAATTCTTTTACTGAAAAGTTTAAAGCATTTTCCAGAATTAAATAAAGACTTTCATACAAATTGGGTTGCATATTTGGATATAGTTTGTAAATCTGAATCTAACCCAATTTGAATCACTAAATTTGGAGGTTCCCAGAAAAAGTTATGCTCTTCTAAAGTTTGGGGAAAAATTCTGGAATTTGAATAAATCTGAGAAATGTTTAAACTGACTGTGGGACCAAGGGGCACGTGTCAGCTGCTGAGAGAGTGTCACACGGGCTACAGAATTGTTTTCCGTGCTGTCACAGTTGATCCCGTGTTACAGAGAATCCGGCCCCTCTCTCCCGAGTCGCTGACAAGCGGGACCGGCGAGGTCGTCTTCAACCTCCCGCTCCCACGCGATCCCGCCGCCGGGCTCGCCGGAGAAGCCCCGGAACCGGTCGTCCGGCCATCCCTAATGCTTGAAACTCTCTGCCAGCCCCTAATTCCACGCGAGGAACACGCTGGTAGGGTTTGCTCGAGCTGGCAGGGCCCCCAAACTAGCCCACGACGGCGCAACGGTTCGGACGAAGTCCGGCGACGTCGCCCCGATGCCCTTAGCCTTCTAGGCTTCGGTTTCCAAGCTCTAGAGCACCTGCGGATGCTAGGGATCATCGACGTGGAAAGGACATGGCTCGGAGATGGCTCTAACTTAGTGTTCACCGTGCACCCGACGGTCTCTACCACAACCGCCATTAGAAAGATCGAAATCACGTCGTGCAGAGCGGGTTTCTAGCTAGGTTCCAACAGGAAAGTTGTTGCTAAGCAAGTCTACATCCCGTGTGTGCAATTTGAAATGCTCAAAACAAATATAACTTGAGAATTTCACGGATTCATACCCGCGGGTCAGTTTTCACCGGCCGGAGGAGATTTCCAAAATTCGTCGACCAGAGGCGAAGACAGGCTTTGTGCTTCGGGTGGAAGCTGCACGGAGTTCCTGCGCATCCAAAAGTGGCCTCGCTTGGTCGTGACAAGCTCTGGAGGAGGATGTCCACGGGAGCACACCGCCTCTGTTGTGTGACCTCCGCCGCGGGAACCCACCGTTCTCGGTGCAGAGAGCGTGAATCCGCTCAGTGATGGCTCGAGGAAGTCGTGGGGACGATGGTGGTGTGGTTTTGCTGCTCAGTAGTGCTGCGCACTTGGATTGGACGAGTTCCCGTGTGATCGAAGCCGGGCGGCTGCGCTTCTGTCTTTCGGTGCGAGGGAGAGCAGAGACAGTGCCGTGGCATCGGTTAAAAGGCGGGAGGGGGCGTGAGGCGGTAGCTGCCGACGTCCAGCAGCTCTCCAGCGCGAAGGGGAGCCAGCAGGAGGTGGCTGCGGCCGAGCTCGGTGTCGAGGGGAGGAAAGTCGGCTTCGGCCGTTGCTTCGCGTGGGATGAAATCAAACAGAGACTGTGGACTGCAGATCTTTTGTAATTTTCAGTGCTCCCAATGACAGGTGGGTCCCACATGTCAGTCCTCCTTATCCCCACTAAAATATCTCCCCAATTTGAATATTGATGGAATTCAATTGTGGAAGTTTAAATCTGAGAGGCATTTGGATAATTGGGCAAGTTTTATCCAAATTCAAATATGCATTTGAATTCTTTGTCATTTAAAGTCCATTTTGGAAAATGGGTTGCAATTCATTTCCATAAATCATGAAACTTTGCACACCCCCTAATTTGGACTCAAGGAATTCAAATATGAAATCAGAATTAAATTTTGGCTGCTGCAAATGAGATTTGTAGCACAACAGTTTTGAATTTCCATTGTTGCTCTCATTTGAATTTTGAGTTTGAACAATTGTTCCAAATCTGAGTTTTGTTTTCTCACACCTATGGGAACTTCCCATCTTTTGTTTCAGACCCCTCTTGGGTTCCAAGTTTTCAAATAAACATTTGAACTTGTGTGAAGAAAACCCTCATGTGTGTTATCACATGTGGGGAAAAGTTTTAACAAGTCCCAAATTTCATACACATGAAACCATCTTTTGAAAACAAGTGTTTCTTTGTATTCATAATTTTGGGACCTTTACAGCTGCACAGCACGCTCACTCGATGTCGTACGGGACAACCTTTCACCCAACAGCCCAAACGTCGAACCGGTCGCACCGAAACGAGCAGGAGGTTCCCTACACGGAGCATCTCTCTATGCCCGTTAGCAGATTTCCACCTTGCTGCCCTCAGCCTATACCTATAAATCGGTGCGTTATGCCTCGACGCCCGGAGGTTTAGACTACATCGGTTTATCAGGGCCCATATATCTGATATGCCTTCGGTACGTTCAAACTTGATCAGCGTGGTCCGCACACGGATCGGTCCTCAATTGACACGGACAGGGCCGCGCACACAAGACTTCCTCTTGCTGCGCCCTAGCCCCTGCCTAGTCTCATTTTCATTACTAAAGTGATCTCACATCACTCAATCGAACCCGTGTGTCCCAAGCCTAAACTCGCGAGTAGATTCCAACTACTCGACTTGTACCAAAGTCCTATGAATCATTAAGCATAGCTTTTCTACTCGAGGTCTTAGACACTACCCTCACTCTTATGGAAAAATTCTGGTTATGCAAGCGGGGTTCCATTCATCCTACACCTAATGCACATTCATACATCACCCTAATTAGGTGAACAAAGCAAAACTTGATAAAAGAGTTAATGCAAACCGGGGCTTGCCTTGTTGCTGCTGGTCAGGGGTTAGTTCTTCTTCCGGAAGGAGGAAGTCCAGCACTTCCGGAGTCTCTTCTTCAGCGACTACATGTTTAATGAAATACTACAAGTCAATTTATATGCAATTTGTAAACTTGAATACATAATTACTAATAACTCTAGCTAGCCCTCCCCTTTGGTTCTGAAACTTTTATGGTGGCTTGGTAGGGTCCTAACCAGAGTCTTGACCAAGTTTCATTTGAAACAAAGTTCATTTGAACCTTGTACAAATAAAAGCCCATTTGGTCAATATTTGAGCCTCTAAGTAATTCCAGGGGTTTTCATGGCTCCCACCATTACTTTATGGAAACTAGAATTTAAGATGGTTCTAATGGAATTGGTTTCATGTCTTTTGAAAAATTCTACTGAAAGTTATGCCCTAATTAAGATTTGAGAAAATCTGAAAAATGTTTCTGTACATTTTTCTATTTTCTCAGGGCAGTTCTCTTACTCCCCCCATTAGGGTAACTAAATGAACTTGGATGAGTCTGAAAATTTTCCTGGGATTCAGGGATTTTCCAATGAACCTCTCAGCCAAATTTCAGAATATTTCATAAAGTGGTCCTCCAGATAAAATTCTCAACAATTTAAACTTTAGGGATTTAATTCTGGAAAACTATTCCCTTTCATGAGCTGAAATTGGTATTTATGGAAAGTACTCAGAATTCTGAGTTCAGCAAAATTTGGTTCATCGAATTTGGAGTTTCCTAGCAAAAGTTCTATGCATTTGAAGTTTGAACTAAAACTGGAAATTCCAAAAATGTTTAAATCCTGTGGGTGGGTCCCCCGGCTACGTGTCAGCCTCCCAGCTAACCCACACCGGAGCCCGCAGAATCACCCGCGCAGCCACACGGGATCCGCGGTGCCGCAGCAAATCCCTAGTGCTCTCAGCAGAGACTGACACACGGGGCCCGCAAGGCTTCTTCAACCTCGCGCTCCCGCGGCTCCCCGCTGCCCACCTCGCCGGAATACTCGCCGCCGGACGTTCTGCTGCCCGACTTCCGACGAAACTCGCCGCCTGTGCCCATCTCGGCCTGGGGAACACGGTGGTGCCCTCACCAGAGCTTGACAACGGCCGGAACAGTGCTCCCACCGGCAACAGCGGCCGGGAGCTCACCGGCGACGTCGAACTCGGCATCCCCTGCACCTTTTTCGATACGGTTTGCTCGGGGAGCTCCGCTGACGCCTGATGATCGCAGACATCGGCACCGATCCCCGTGAAAATGGCTGCAACTACGACCTCACCGGCGACCTAGGCCGGATATCGGCTGTGCTCAGAAAACTCCGAAGAACCGTAACCCTAGCCCATGGTTCTTGCTGGTTTTTGATCCTAGGTGGTCGTGGCCGGGTGTAGAGCGTGTGTGTGGCTCGGTATGCCCGGTGATGAGCTAGTACCCACGAATTTCCGGATTCCGTATAGCTCGGCCTTAAGAACACCGAAACATTCCCGGGAGAAGTTCTCCCCCGACGGTGCATGAAATGCTGAACGGTAGGGACGAGCAGAACCAGCACCTTATGGCGGTCGTTTCTTGTGTTGAGCGTCGGGTACGAGCACGCCTGTGTTGCTCATACGCCGGCGATCAATGGAGGTCGGCGTTTCTGTTCTTGCGCGGAACCGAGGAGGAAGCTCGGGTGGTGGTCTTTCTCGTTCGGAAAACGGGATAAGGGACGGCGTGGTGTGTGCGCTGGCCTTTGAGCCGCGACTTTGGCACCATGAGGTGGCCGCTCGATGCCTCGGTGGCTCGCCGCCTCTCCCTTGCCTTGCGCGCCAAGCAGAGGCCGGCTGCAGCAACCGACTGAACCCTCTTATGTGCAACTAACATGTGGGCATCCCCTTTACTCCTTTTCTCCAATATTTCTTTTTCTGTTTTTGCTGAATATCCCACCAGCTACTCACAATTTAATGTGAGACTTAGCCCCCAAGTTTTGGTTTAAATTTGAGTTCTCCATTTTGAAATTTGGTTGGTCCAATTTGCTTCATATTTAAACTGAAATTCAAATTCAGTTTTTGAATTATTGCAAATCTAGCTCCCTACAAGATGAACTCTAATGGGGATGAAAATTGGTGGGCTAATTCATAAAAACGTGATGAGTTTGAATATGAAGCTAACTTTTGAATTTGAGTGATGAAAGTTGCTGCCATTTAAATTTACATTCAAATTGGCCTCTTTTTCATATACCTCCAAAAGTGCCTCAAAAAGTGTTGGATTTACATGAAGCTTGGACTGAACCTTCCCAAGACTTTTTAAGTTCTAGGGGTGGGCTCAACCTCTCATGTTCACATGTAGAAATCCTACTTTGTGAAAGTGTAGGCTTTCCCCTCTAATCACTCTTTTGATGGAGGTTACTTGCTCTTCACAATTCTTCAGAAGATATTCACCAAAAAACTGTTGTGTTGTGAGATGATGAAAAGTTTTTGCAAGTCCCTTTTCTTGGGCTTTTACAATATCTACCACTATCATAGACCTTATGTGGGTATAGTGACTAATCCTCACTCGACTACTTCTAAGTTTTCAAAATAGGCTCTTTTCAAGGGTGCTATTCCCAATGCGGCTCTGATACCACGTCAGTGGGGACCACTCCATGGTTCACCCACTCTGGGATCGCAGAGGGTGGTGCTGTACGATGCGGCACCCAACAGCACACGTGAAAAGATTAAGAACAACATACAAACTTTTATTTGATATAAAAACAGCGGAAGTCTTTTACAAACTTAAATATACAGCGGAAGTATTATACATAACTAGTCTCTCATACTAACTAAGCAAAAGTGTAGCCGTCTAGCCCGGAGACGCTACACACTAGCAACATGGAGCCAGACATCACAGCGGCATGCAGGGCTCCAGCTCGGCCGTGTACCCCCACGGGGGCACCGCCTCGTCCTCGAACCACTCCTCATAGCTCTCACCTACACACAGCTCAAATATTGCAACCGTGAGCACGATGGCTCAGCAAGGCTTAACCAACAACACTAATAATGAAATTCTACATGCAAGGATTAGTAATATGGGATAAAGACATTGCAATAAAGACACGCCTACATGTTAATCCTTACTTTCAGTTTTATAGCAGCAGATTAATGAGCCTTAGGCAGCCCTCACATCGGAAGTCCACAATCAAACAAGAAACGCTTTCCTCCGATGTGGTGATGCCAAAAGTGGAAGATAAACTTAGTTAGCTCTACATCTACAGCAGTCATGGTTTCAAAACAGTAATAGTTCATCACAGCATATTATCATTCATCTGGCTTCTTTCACTTCTTACTACGTCACAGAACAGTGAACCAGCGGTACTCAAATAACTGCGAGGGACGGTGATTGCAATCAGGATACACCCGTACAACACGTCACATAGACCCACTTTCAGAAGTGGGATGCCACACACCTCCCTACTCTGTTGTATGCAACAACCTTTCAAAGGAAACCCAAATGCCGAACCGGTCCATCCGTAAAGGGCTGGAGGTCCCCGCGTGGAGCGTGACTGTTCCCACCGGCATATTTACACCTTACTACCCTCAACCCACTCCTATAAAACGGTTGGGTAAGCATCGGCACCCAGGTTAACCAATTACATCGGTTTCCTGCTTATGTCAGTATGCCATCTGGTACTGTTCGATACTTGTTCAGCAGGCCCGCACACGACTCGGTCCTCAATCGACACCAACAGGGCTAGGCACATGAGACCTCTACTCACTGCATCCTATCCCCCTGCTGGGTCTCAGTTTCACATTCTTAAGCCATTCTCTACTCTTTTCCATACCGTGTGATAAAACCTTACCTCGCGAGTAGATTCCAACTACTCGACTTCTACAGAGATCCTAAGCACATTAGCATGGCATTCCCTACTCGTCGAGTCTGTAAACTACCCAACCCTTCATAGGATTTAAGGTCAAGCAAGTGGAGTTTCAAACACCTTAACTCTAATGCAACCATTTCAACCTAGACATAAGTGATACAAATGAAAAACTTTGTAAAAGTTACTTAAATGCAAACCGGGGCTTGCCTGGTTGCGAGTCAAAAGGAAAGTTAGCTTCAGGTGGCAGTACGTCCAACGGCCCCGGCGTATCCTCAACTTCGGTCACTATATGAAATGTAACAAAAATACATGTATAAGTGTGTGGCGGACCGGAATCCACTCATCCAGGATCGCAGAGGGTGGTGCCGCGCAATGCGACACCTGACAGCACACATCATAAGAACATATTATATTACATGGGAAAGCAAACTGAATGTACAAAGTAGTACACTTCTCAGTTACAAACTAGGGTCTTTTATTACACAGCGGAAGTTTCTTTTGTACAACTCACGCCCGCTTATCTAGCAAAAGTCGGTTGCCAAGCCCTAGGGCAACCCACACTAGCTGCACGTCTCAGCTCAGCGTGGTGTGTACAGCTCCCACTCAGCCGTGGTCCCCGACGGAGGGTAACCCTCAACGGTGGACTCATACTCCGAGTCCGTGGGTGGCTCCTCACCTGAACAACACTTAAGGAGCAACCGTGAGCACGAAGGCTCAGCAAGGCTTAACCGACTCACCTAAGAATGAAACTCTACATGAGGTGTATCATGACATAGGATAGCAATGTTGCAGCAAATGGACACGTCTACAAGTTCATCCTTAGTTCATCTTTTAGCAACAAGTTAACGGTTCATGAAGATGAAATTTAGTGAGCAATATTTGGTGGCACACATGTAGCAATACAATTATATCATAACAGCAATATGGAATCATAACATTTCATTCATTAGTCTACGTTATGATGCATTGAACAAGCGGTACTCGTCACCGCGAGGGACGGCGAATCGACTCGATATACACCTGCAGGGAAACCCAAAGAGCACGCCACGTACACCCACCCGTGGAGCTGCACAGCACGCTCACTCGATGTCATACGGGACAACCTTTCACCCAACAGCCCAAACGTCGAACCGGTCGCACCGAAACGAGCAGGAGGTTCCCCACACGGAGCATCTCTCTATGCCCGTTGGCAGATTTCCACCTTGCTGCCCTCAGCCTACACCTATAAATCGGTGTGTTATGCCTCGACGCCCGAAGGTTTAGGCTACATCAGTTTATCGGGGCCATATATCCGATATGCCTTCGGTACGTTCAATACTTGTTCAGCAGGGCCGCACACGGATCGGTCCTCAATCGACATGGACAGGGCTGCACACACAAGACTTCCTCTTGCTGCGCCCTAGCCCCTGCCTAGTCTCATTTTCATTTCTAAAGTGATCTCACATCACTCACCCGAACCCGTGTGTCCCAAGCCTATCTCGCGAGTAGATTCCAACTACTCGACTTGTACCGAAGCCCTATGAATCTTTAAGCATAGCCTTTGTACTCGAGGTCTTAGACCCTACCCTCACTCTTTTAGGAACCTTCGGTTATGCAAGTGGGGGTTTCATTCATCCTATACCTAATGCACATACATACTTCACCCTATGTATGTAAACAAAGTAAAACTTTATAAAAGAGTTAATGCAAACCGGGGCTTGCCTTGTTGCTGCTGGTCAGGAGTTAGTTCTTCCTCTGGAAGCAGGAAGTCGAGAATCTCCGGAGCTTCCTCGCCTTCAGCGACTACACGTTATTGAAATACTACATGTTAATTAATATGCATACAAGTTATTGTAAGGTTACTGCTATTAGTTCTAATAAACAGTTCTAACAACTGGAACTCTGTTTAAGAATTTAAAATGGAACTGGGTTTTAGTGGTCTGGGTTTGGACTTAAGTACATGGTTAAGTGCTAAGTGTTTTCCCCCTTTTCCATATTAATCCCTCAAGTGGTTAAACAGGACAGGGGTGATCCAGAGCTCCAATGGAGCTGAGAATTTTTGTGTGAGTTCCTTGTCACAAGAAAACCCTCTGGACCAAACATTAGCACTTTTCATTGAGTGGTTTGCTCAGAATAATTCTTTTAGCAATTAAGCAAAGAAGAACTAATTCTGAGGTAACACCCCTGTTCATGCCCAACTTAGTGAACTACAATTCCAATTATAGCTCATAGAGTTTGCATGAATTTTCCTATAATTGTTGGAGCTAAGATTTGCCCAGAACTGAATTTCCAAATTTTGGAAATTCTCTGAAAATGTTTCTGTATTCAAATGAACACAGCACCTTCACATTTGAATTGCTCTGACCAAAACAACTCCAAATGGTCTGAAACTTTTACAGGGGTTCACTAATGTCCTAAGGAACATTCTGGCAAAATTTGGGATTTTTGGATGAACTAAACTCCCTCTAAAATTCTTTTGCTGAAAAGCTTTAAAGAATTTTCCAGAATTAATTAATGGGTTTCATACAAATTGGGTTTCAGATTTGGATTGTACTCTGTTAGAGGAGTCCAACAAAATTTGTTTCATAATTTTTGGATTCTCCTACCCCAAGTTGTGGTCCTCCACAGTTTGAACTACAAACTGGACATTTCAAATTGTTTAAATGTCTGCCAGTGGGTCCCATCCGGCAGTCTTCTCCTTCCTCGCGCCAAACAGGGGTCCGCGGTGGCGCACTCCGGCGAGCGTCGCCGGAACCGCTTTCCCGGCCGTCTCCCGACCCCAAACTCGCTTCCCCGCCCTAACTCACGACGCTGAACTCATCTCGGGGTTCGCCGGCGGCCGTAGCTCACCGGAACAGGGCTCCCGACGGTGACAGCGGCGGTTAGGGTTCCGGCGTGGTCGGGAATGCGTTACAACGCATCAAAATGATCGGCAAAGGGTCGGAGAGCACCGCGGGAGCTCGGGGGTGACGGAAATGGCCGCCAAATCCCATGAAACGGTCGGCAACCTAGGGCTCCGAGGTGACCCGAGCTATTATTCCATGGCGGCCCGAAAAACAGCGAGAACCTAGCCATTTCTGGACCATACCGCTTGATTCTTTGTCGAGGAGGGCCGCTAGGGAGTAAGGAAGGTGCTGAAAAGCCTGCGCGGCCAATTGCTGAACGAGTAGCATGAATTTTTGGGTAGACCGCGCCCTACCCGAACACACTACGTTTTGGAAGAACTGGAAATACTCTTCACCCGGTGGATCAACCGCTATACGGCTTGCATCTACACGATCTAGAGAGCACGGCGCACCTTTTTCGTGTAGGAAAGGAACGGTGAAAACGGCTGGGAAGCGCTGCTCACGGTGAGTCAGTTGCGGTTCCGCCGGTTGCACCTCGGTCCTCAGCTGCGATCGTCGATTGGTGGCCAAATGAAGTGCTAACGCCGCAAGGTGGTGAGGTGGTTAGTTAGAGCACACACAGGTGCTCCCTTTTGTGTTGGGAGCTCGGGCAAAGGCCGAGCAGACGTCGGCGTGCAGGGAAGAATCAGGGGAGCGGCGCCGGTGACCGAACAGAGCTGGGGCTCGCTGTTTTGCAAAGAAGCACGCCTACGCCTCAGTGGCTTGGCGAGGGGGTCACGTAGAGGAGAGGGCGCGCTGTTTCCCGTCTTCCAGCGCGAGCGAAGGGAACCAGGAGGTGGCCGCTCGGCCGGTGGCGCGCGCGCGGCAGCTGGCTGCGCTCGGTTGACTGAGAAACAGAGAGAAGACTTGGGGGCTAAGTCTATTCCACCCAATGACATGTGGGCCCCACTGGTCAGTGCTCTCCCATCCCTCCAATGATCTCCAGAATTTTGGCAAATGAGTAATTCAAATGTTTGAAGTCTCAAACTGAGCTACATTTGTATGATTGGAGAATTTCCCTATAATTCAAATGTATATTTGAATTCTTGGCATAATTGGATCCTTTTTGGAAAAATGGGTAGCAAATGTCTTCAAAAATTATTGAAACTCTGCCTCGCCACTAATTTGGACCTGAGAAATCCAATTATGCACTTTGATCCTTGTTTTAGATGCTGCAACAATGAGTATGAATGTAACAGTTTTGAATCACCCTCTCATGTGTCATGTGTAAACTTTCCCCCTTTGTGAAAGTGTAGGCTTTCCCCTCTAACCACTCTTTTGATGGAGGTTACTTGCTCTTCACACTTTTTCACAATATATCCACAACAAAACTGTGGTGTTGTGTGGTGATAAAAAGTTTTTGCAAGTCCCTTTTCTTGGGCTTTTACATCCCTCCTCCCTTAAAAGAATCGCGTCCCGAGATTACAAAAGAAGAGGTAGCGATGTAATAGGGACTTATCCGTGTTGAGAAGCCATGAACTCCGGGTAATTTGAGCGAAGGAACTCCTCGCTCTCCCACGTCGCTTCTTCGGCGATGTGGTTGCTCCAGAGTATTTTGTAGAACCACAACGTTCTGCTACGCGTGGTTCGGGCTTTCTCATCAAGAATTTCTACCAGATACTCATCATATGTCAAATCCGGTTTCAGCTCGCCGATGTCTTCGGTAGGAACAGCAGCCGTATGCTTTAAACATTTTTGCAGTTGAGAAACATGGAAAATATCATGGACAACAGCAAGGGATGCCGGTAACTCCAATAGATACGCCGCTGGTCCACACTTCTCGGTGATGGCATAGGGTCCAATGAAACGGGGAGCGAGCTTCCCCTTCACACCGAACCGGTGCACGCCTTTCATCGGAGACACGCGGAGATACATGTGTTCACCGACGTCAAAGTGCAACGGTCTACGCCTCTTATCAGCGTAGCTCTTCTGCCGGGATTGAGCGGCCTTCAAGTTAGCTTGAATCGTCCAAACACGCTCTTCGGCGTCGTTCACCACATCAACCCCGAAGGTGACCCTTTCACCGGACTCGCACCAGTTTAATCGGGTGCGGCATTTACGACCGTAGAGAGCTTCGTAGGGTGCCATCTTAATGCTCGCCTGATAGCCATTGTTGTACGAGAATTCCGCCAATGGTAGATGATTATCCCAGTTCCTACCATGGTGGGTTGCAACATGCTCTCAACATGTCTTCTAATACTTGGTTCACCCTCTCTGTTTGCCCATCTGTCTGAGAGTGATAAGCGGAGCTCCTGATCAACTTAGTACCCAATGCAGCGTGTAGCTGCTCCCAAAAGCGAGATACAAATAATGCACCTCGATCTGAGACGATAGTCTTGGGTACCCCGTATAGGCATAGAATCTTCGCTATGTACAGCTCCGCATATTTGCCGGCATTGTAACGTGTATTCACCGGGATGAAGTGAGCCGTCTTGGTTAACCGATCAACGATTACCCATATGGAATCATGCTTGTTGGATGTTAGGGGTAATCCCACAATGAAATCCATGCTTACATCTTCCCATTTCCATGCCGGGATCTTCAGGGGTTGCAACAGCCCTGATTTCTTCATGTGATCAGCTTTCACTCGTCTACATGTGTCGCACTCGGATACGTACTTAGCTACCTCCCGCTTCATCCGTGTCCACCAAAATTTCTTTTTCAAATCTTGGTACATTTTGTTGCTGCCCGGATGAATGGAGTACCTGGACAAGTGAGCTTCATCGAGGATCTTCTTTCTCAACTCCATATCCCGGGGTACGACTATGCGGTCATTGAACCACAGCGTCCCCTCATCATCTTTCCGGAAACATTTAATTTCTCCATTGTCTATCCGTCTCCGGAGATGTGCCATGCCTTTATCCGTTTTCTGAGCTGCAATGATGTCCTCCCTAATAGTAGGGATGAGGGCAAGGTTGTACAGTGATCCATAAGGAACCAAGTCTAAACTTGGCTCTTCCTCCTCCACCGGTGTAATGGTGAGGTGATGGACATGTGATTTCTGACTCAACGCGTCGGCAACCACATTCGCCTTGCCGGGGTGGTAATGGATATCAATCTCATAATCTTTGATCAGCTCTAACCACCTTCTTTGCCTCATGTTCAGCTCCTTCTGGGTGAAAATATATTTTAAGCTCTTGTGGTCGGTGTAGAGATGCACCAGATTCCCCAGGAGATAGTGCCTTCACATTTTTAGCGCCAACACAACTGCAGCAAGCTCAAGATCATGAGTCGGATAGTGCTGCTCATGGTTCCGAAGTTGGCGTGAGCCATAGGCAACCACACGTCCTTCCTGCATCAACACGCAGCCAAGCCCAATACCGGACGCGTCACAATACACGTCGAAGGGCTTTGTTGTATCCGGCTGAGCTAATACCGGGGCTGTGGTGAGATGCTTCACCAATGTTTGGAATGCTCCTTCACACGCCGTGTTCCAAACATATTTCATCCCCTTCTTCAGCAATTCTGTCATCGGCTTAGCGAGCTTGGAGAAACTTGGAATAAATCTCCGATAGTATCCCGCTAACCCAAGGAAGCTTCTGGCTTCGTGAACTGAAGTGGGAGCTTTCCATTTCAGCACTTGCTCTATTTTGCTTGGGTCAACCGCAATGCCTTCTGCTGAGATGATATGTCCAAAGAATGGCACTTGGCTGATCCAAAACTCGCATTTACTGAACTTGGCGTAGAGCTTGTGGTCTCGCAATCGTTGAAGAACGATCCACAAGTGTTCGGCATGTTCGGCTTCTGTCTTGGAGTAAACCAAGATATCGTCGATGAACACTACAACGAACTTGTCCAGCTCAGGAATGAACACCGAGTTCATGAGATACATGAAATGGGCTGGAGCATTTGTGAGACCAAAGGACATGACGAGATATTCATATAATCCATATCTCGTCGAGAAGGCCGTCTTCGGAATATCCTCCGCCCGGATCTTTATCTGGTGATATCCAGAGCGAAGGTCCATCTTGGAGAATACACTTGCACCCACAAGTTGATCAAACAAAATGTCAATGCGGGGCAGTGGATACTTATTCTTGATGGTGACGGCGTTTAGCGGCCGGTAATCCACACACAGCCTCAGGGTTTCATCCTTCTTCTTTACAAACAGCGCCGAGCATCCCCAAGGTGAGGAGCTCGGCCTAATGAAACCCTTGCTCAACAGATCATTGAGCTGTTCTTTCAGTTCAGCCAGCTCATTTGGAGCCATCTTGTATGGTCTCTGTGATATGGGCGTAGTCCCGGGTGCAAGTTCAATCTTGAACTCGACATCCCGCTCAGGTGGCATGCCCGGAAGATCATCCGGGAACACGTCAGGATACTCCCGGACTACGGGGATGTCCTCTAATTTGAGAGATTCAGTATTGTTGATCACTGAAAGTTCCCGGACTGGATTATCTAATAAGAGGGACTGCGGACGGTGTAATGTAGAGTTGAGGTGAACCGTCCGTGCTAGAGTTTCCAGGACAGCGCCATGGTAGCTTAGCCATGACATTCCTAAGATTGCGTCAATCTTCTGCCCCTCCAGGATAATCATAGTGGTGGGATATATCTTCCCACCTAAGCACAGTGGTGCTTTTGAAACCATCATCGTTGCTGAAATCTTTCCTCCCGGTGAGCAGATCATATACGAACACTCGGTTGGAAAGGCTTCCAGCTGATGCTTAACCACATATGATGCACTTATAAAGTTGTGGGTTGCACCAGAATCAAAAAGTATGCTGATGGCTTGATTGTTGAGAGTGAACGTACCCGCCAGCACGTTGTCTCCCTCCGGGGCATCCTCATTGTCGAGGATGCGGACGCCCCCAGTCCGCTGACCAACCTTCTTCACCGGAGGTCGGCCTCGAGCACCGCCCTGGAACTGGGTTTGCCCGCTGCTCTGCTGCCCCTGGGGACAGTCCTTCGCGAAGTGGCCCGCCTGGCCACATGTGAAGCAGGTGAAACGGGGCGGTCCCCCGCTGATCGGTGGACGGAAACCCGGGGCGCGTTGTGGCGGTGGAAACGTCCGGGGTGCCGTCTGCTGCTGCCTTGGTGGTGGCATCGGTGGACGGAACGGAGGTGCCTGAAAGGGACGTCCCCCGAACCGTTGAGGTCGCGCCGGTGGTTGCCACTGCTGCCCGGATGGTGTCCGATACACCATACAGTACTTCTGAGGCGCGCCACCACCGCTGCTAGGTGGAGCTCTGCGCTTCCTCTGCTCAGCTGCCAACTCCCGCTGAGCATCCTCTTGCATGATCGCGGCATTGACTAGGTCATTGAATGTGCCGCGATTCCACTGAACGAGGTGTGTCTTCATTTCAGAGTGTAACCCCCGATAGAAATGCTCCCGCTTCTTCTCCTCAGTGGAGATATAATCTGACACGTACTGCGCCAGATGGTTGAAGGCACGGGAGTAGTCATGGGCACTCCTCCCGCCCTGCTTCAGTTTCAAAAATTCTTGGAACTTCCTCTTCATGATTCCGGGAGGAATGTGATAGGTGCGGAACGCCTCCCGGAATTCTTGCCATTCCTCGACATGGCCAGCCGGACGTGAGGCGACATAGTTCGCCCACCACGCACCAGCGGCACCATGGAGTTGCTGCACTGTGAACAAGGTCTTTTGCCGCTCCGTGCATTGGAGCAGCCCGAACTTGGACTCGATAGTCCGCAGCCAGTTGTCCGCCTCCAGTGGTTCTTCGGCTTCGGTGAACACTGGAGGGTGCGTACTCATGAAATCCGAGTACGACACTTCACGGGGCTCATGAGGCCCTCTGTATTGACGCCCCCCGGCTGGGACGTATTCTGCACGATCGTGCGGAGCAGGTCGGTATGCTCCTCACGAACTCCCACCAGTGCCGCTATCACATCCGCTAGAGTAAGCGGAGGCGGCGGTGGTGGCTGCTGCTGCGGGGTGCTGTCGTAGGCCGGTGGCTGGGAGTCATCGCCTCCACCTTGGCTAGAGCCACCAACCTCGTGCGTGGTCCTAGTGCGAACCATCTGCAACCATACGACAATAACATCAGTCCCGCAACAGATTGCATGCTGTCCAATAAAAATAGGCGTAAAATATAATGACAATAATTCATGCGATACATCTCATATGTAGATAATGTAATAACTTTGCACAAGCTACACCATTACCAGACCAAACACAAGCTAGTTTAATCCAACTTGATGAACCTCCTCTTTGGAAGCTCACCATAACTAGGTTTGGTCACTACGAGATATTACTATCGCTTTGTCATCACGTATACCACCCTTAGGGTACAACACCCTCTCCAATGAGTTCAACTGTCATTCTTCTGTCAGAATGACCAGTTTCTACCTATTCCAAGTTTTGATATGGTTCTGGGAATTTTCATGACTCAAGTTGAATACCAAAGTTAAAGTTAACTTCAGTATCTTTCCAACGAGTATTCATTTGCCCCCAGATCAGCTTTGGTTAAAAAGTTATGCTAATTCAAAGTCAGCAGAATTTCTGGAAGAATTTTAACAGCACCTCCTTTGGAAGTTGCTGTTTTCCATCCGAGTTTCCACTGAAATCTGTGCTGAAACTTCAGAAACTTTGAATTGCAAAGATGTCACACATCTTCTACTCTTTCTAAGGATGTATCATATGATAATTTTAGATTTTTCTACTGGGAGTTATGTTTGAAAAACAGAACAGTTCAGAGAATGTTTTAACTCTGTCCTGGTTCTGGACAGTTTACATCCCTCTGGGATTTAAGCCATCTTAAGGTGTGTTTCAGCTCTGGAAGTCTACAACAAAGTTGTAGAGTACTTCAATACCCTCCCAGAACTATATTCCACACCTCTCTGGGCTAAAAGACCTGTGAGTTATGCCCTGTTGAAGATCAGCAAACTTGCTGTCCAAAACAGAGCACTCTGTTTTTCAGTCTTTTGGAACTACACTCATCCCTTTTCAATTTGTCTACCCAACCAGGGTCCTAATTGTTGAACCTAATGATTTTATTTCCTTCTTATCATTATTTTCATGCATATGCCTACAATATCTCGGTACTACGTTCCTCACAACAGAAAATCCTAACCGGATCATACCGGCATATACGTCTCAAGTGTGGCACTAAACGGTCTCTCGCACACGTTTACTACACGGATACCTACGTGGTTAGTACCTGCAGAAGACCACACAATAATGGTGCACTCAATGATGGGTTTCATTTCAGGCAGGATCATATTTAAAAGTAAATACAAACGCCCGTATCATTGCCATACGGCCGTCCTTGAGCTAAGTCACGTCTCAAGGCACGTGATCGTGTTTCAACACCACACGACGGGGAACCCGAGTAGGTCATGAATGGGTCATCACGGTTGGGAATGTTATCAACCCAACAGATACCACCTACTGCCCTGCAGGGCACGCCGATGGCAAGCGCTGCGTATGCCCTCCTGGGCTACTTCCAGACGAACACACTCTCGCGTTACTGACCACGCGATGGGGTCTCCACTTACTTGCCTAATGCATGCTAAGGATCAGCGTTTCATATGAACTCAGGAACATGAAGAGTCCAAGAGTTTCATATTGACGTCTCACACCAAGCTGTGAGACAAATCCCTGAACCACGTTCCTCATCAGGGGGAGCTAACCGAAATTGAACCGCTTTCGGTGGCGTTCCTTACCATGCTTACCAGAGCGTAGGTGCGCCGTTACATAATTAAAATTCATAATTAAAACACATAGGTTAGTCTTTGCCACTTTAAGTAACTAAGCTAATATAGTCCTTACTTGGGCAACTACCGAATCCTCACCGTAACCTAAGTTTTCCCATAATGTAGTCCTTAAGTACTGTGCTATCCCCAATGCAGCTCTGATACCAGGCTGTGGCGGACCAGAATCCGCTCATCCAGGATCGCAGAGGGTGGTGCCGCGCGATGCGACACCCGACAGAACACGTCATAAGAACACATTATATTACATGGGAAAGCAAACTGAATGTACAAAGTAATACACTTCTCAGTTACAAACTAGGGTCTTTTATTACACAGCGGAAGTTTCTTTTGTACAACTCACGCCCGCCTATCTAGCAAAAGTCGGTTGCCCAGCCCTAGGGCAACCCACACTAGCTGCACGTCTCAGCTCGGCGCGGCGTGTACGGCTCCCACTCAGCCGTGGTCCCCGACGTAGGGTAACCCTCGCCGGTGGACTCGTACTCCGAGTCCGTGGGTGGCTCCTCACCTGAAAAACACTTAAGCAGCAACCGTGAGCACGAAGGCTCAGCAAGGCTTAACCGACTCACCTAAGCATGAAACTCTACATGAGGTGTACCATGACATAGGATAGCAATGTTGCAGCAAATGGACACGCCTACAAGTTCATCCTTAGTTTATCTTTTAGCAACAAGTTAAGGGTTCATGAAGATGAAATTTAGTGAGCAATATTTGGTGGCCCACATGTAGCAATAAAATTATATCATAACAGCAATATGGAATCATAACATTTCATTCATTAGTCTACGTTACGACGCAGTGAACAAGCTGTACTCGTCACCGCGAGGGACGGCGAATCGACTCGATATACACCTGCAGGGAAACCAAAAGAGCACGTCATGTACGCCCACCCGTGGAGCTGCACAGCACCCTCACTCGATGTCGTACGGGACAACCTTTCACCCAACAGCCCAAACGTCGAACCGGTCGCACCGAAACGAGCAGGAGGTTCCCCACACGGAGCATCTCTCTATGCCCGTTGGCAGATTTCCACCTTGCTGCCCTCAGCCTACACATATAAATCGGTGCGTTATGCCTCGACGCCCGGAGGTTTAGGCTACATCAGTTTATCGGGGCCCATATATCCGATATGCCTTCGGTACGTTCAATACTTGTTCAGCAGGGCCGCACACGGATCGGTCCTCAATCGACACGGACAGGGCTGCACACACAAGACTTCCTCTTGCTGCGCCCTAGCCCCTGCCTAGTCTCATTTTCATTTCTAAAGTGAGCTCACATCACTCATCCGAACCCGTGTGTCCCAAGCCTATCTCGCGAGTAGATTCCAACTACTCGACTTGTACCGAAGCCCTAAGAATCTTTAAGCATAGCCTTTCTACTCGAGGTCTTAGACCCTACCCTCACTCTTTTAGGAACCTTTGGTTATGCAAGTGGTGGTTTCATTCATCCTATACCTAATGCACATACATACTTCACCCTATGTATGTAAACAAAGTAAAACTTTTAAAAGAGTTAATGCAAACCTAGGGCTCCGCGGTGACCCGAGCTATTATTCCATGGCGGCCCAAAAAACAGCGAGAACCTGGCCATTTCTGGACCATACCGCTTGATTCTTGGTCGAGGAGGGCCGCTAGGGAGTAAGGAAGGTGCTGACAAGCCTGCACGGCCAATAGCTAAACGAGTAGCATGAATTTTGGGGTAGACCGCGCCCTACCCGAACACACTACGTTTAAGAAGAACTGGAAATACTCTTCACCCGGTGGATCAACCGCTATACGGCTTGCATCTACACGATCTAGAGAGCACGGCGCACCTTTTTCGTGTAGGAGAGGTGTGGGGACCACCCCATGGTTCACCCACTCCAGGATCGCATAGGGTGGTGCCGTGCGATGCGGCACCCAACAGCACACACGGAAAGAATAAAGGATAACATACAAACTTTTATTTGATATAAAACAGCAGAAGTCTTTTTACAAAACCTATTCATACAGCGGAAGTAATATACATATAAGGCCTCTCATCCTAGCTATGCAAAAGTGCAGCCGTCCAGCCCGGGGACGCTACACACTAGCAGCAAGTAACCGGAGATCACAGCGGCGTGCATGGCTCCAGCTTGGCCGTGTACCCCGACGGGGGCATCGCCTCGTCCTCGGAACCTTCCTCATAACTCTCACCTGCACACAGCTCAAATATTGCAACCGTGAGCACGAAGGCTCAGCAAGTCTTAACCGTCAACCCTAGGCATGGAACTCTACGTGCAAGGATGTAAGATGGGAAAAGGAATTTGCGACAAAGACACGCCTGTAAGTTGGTCCTTACTTTCAGTTTATAGCAGCATATTCATGTGCCTTAGGCAGCCCTCACATCGGAAGTCCACAATCAAACAAGAAACGCTTTCCTCCGATGTGAAGATGCCCAAAGTGGAATATAAACTTAATTAGCTCTATATCTACAGCAATCAAGGTATTCAAGACATTAAGATTAATACAGCATTTTCAGTTGGCTTATTTCACTTCTTACTACGTCACAGCGCAGTGAACAAGTGGGTACTCAAATAACCGCGAGGGACGGTGATTGCAATCAAGACACACCCGGATAACACGTTACATACACCCACTTTCAGAAGCGTGATTCCACACCCCTTCCTAATCTGTTGTATGCAACAACCTTTCAAAGGCAACCCAAATGCCGAACCGGTCCATCCGTAACGGGCAGGAGATCCCCGCGTGGAGCGTGACTGTGCCCACCGGCAGATTTACACCTTGCTACCCTCAACCCACTCCTGTTTACGGTTGGGTAAGCCTCGACACCCAGGTTAACCAATTACATCGGTTTCCTGGTTCCCATATGCCAGTATGCATCCGGAACTGTTCGATACTTGTCCAGCAGGGCCGCACACGGACGGTCCTCAACCGACACCAACAGGGCTAAGCACGTGAGACCTCTGCTCACTGAATCCTATCCCCCCTGCTGGGTCTCATTTTCATAACTCAAGCCATTTTCTACCTCTTGTCATTCCGTATGATAAATACTATCTCGCGAGTAGCTTCCAACCACTCGACTTCTACCGAGAACCTAAACATTAGCATGGCATTCTCTACTCGTCGAGTTTGTAAACTACCAAACCCTCCATAGGATTTAAAGAGGCTATGCAAGTGGGGTTTCAATCACCCTAACTCCAATGCATACAATTCAAACTAGACATAAGTGATACAAATGAAAAACTTTATAAAAGGCACTTAAGTGCAAACCGGGGCTTGCCTGGTTGCGAGTTAAACGGAAAGTCAGCTTCTGGTGGGAGGACGTCCAACGGCTCCGGTGCGTCCTCAACTTCGGTCACTATTATGAAATGTAATAAAATACATGTATAAGTATTAAGGATTTATAAGAATTGGACTTCTACTCATAGCTACTGCTATTTAAAATCCTTAATTGGCTTTGGGAATTTTACAGTGGATACTAGACCCTCTAAGGATGATTTGAGCCAAATTTGGAGACATGTCATTGCATAATGTAGTCTTTAAAATTCCTACAAGTACAATGCTTATCTGAATTTTGAGCCCAAATCAGGAGCTTTGACATAGCTAGAAATGGAAGATCTGATTAGGGTAAGTCTTCATGGTTCTAACAAAATTTGTTTCACCATTTTTGGAGCTACCATCAGAGAGATATGAATTTTTGAAGTTGGACAGGAGTTCTGAAAAGTTTTCTGTTTAAATTGAATTTTCCAAATAAAAGCTGAACATGGGAAGGTAATTTGACCTAGCAAAGGAACTCCAATGAAGCCCAAATTTTTACTAGAGATCAGTATCTATGAATAGGATTCGCTGCCCAAATTTGGGGATATTTCATAAAGAATTGCTCCTATAATATTAAAAACAATTCTACAGAAATTCCTGGGCATTTTCATAGCCTATAATTGGTTTCTCTGTGAAGTACTCCTCATGAGGAATCCAACAAAATTGGTCTCACTATTTTTGGAGTTTTCTACACAAAGTTATGGGCTTGCAAAGATCAGCTAATTTCTGGAATTATTTCCCTAATAGAAACTTCAAAAAATTGGAACTGGGCCCACTGTTTTAATTCGGACCAGTCAGATCTTTGCAACACCGGGGGCTACGGGGTTATTCCCGTGCAGCCACACCAGATCCGGTGCCACAAGCCGATCCGGTGCCTTCCTGGTGCCACTGACAGGTGGGGCAAGCCCCCACCTTCTTCAACCTCGCGCCTGGCCGGCCTCCGCGCCGGAGAAGCGACCGTGCCTGTCGGAACGGCTGTCCCGTGCCTTAAACGGCTCAACCCTCGCCGCCTGTGCCTAACACCCGACGAGGAACACTTTGGTGAGCTCGGTGGCGGCGCTAACTGGCCGGGAATACCTCCCCGACGGTGGCAGTAACTCCGGCGACGTGGTGTTCGCCCGGCAAGCCCGGAAACCGACCGCGGTTGGGTCCTACAGCACCACCGTGACCTGGGGAGCTCGGAACACTACCCTGATCCCTCGGAAAATGGCTGGAAACATGAGCTCACCGTGCGACCGAAGTGGTTCTTCCCCGCCGTGAGGAAAAACACGGAGAACTCTTCGGACTCTGCATGGTATTGCTTGCCGTTTGCTCGAGAAGGGTCGTCATGGCTTGGAGAACCTATGCCTACACTCTTGTGTGCCCCAACCCAATAGGGCGCTGGAATTTCACGTTTTCTTTCAACTCGGTTCCAAGGAACCGCCGGTGACAAACTTCGAGTTCCGGCCAACCTAGGCTATGACCTAGCTCCAAACTGGGAGGACAGCAAGAAGGGTCAACAACGCACCTAGAACACCGGTTGGATGAGCGTGAACGAGTCTGAAGTGGCCGGTCGACGGTGCGGCGTCTTGGCGGCAAGCTGGAAAATGGAACGAGGAATTCAGGCTCAGTTCTCGGGACCAGCTCGAAGAAACGACAGGGGCTGTCGTCAGAGAGGAACTAGAGGGCCTTGCGCACCTTCCTACGACCTCAACCGGTCGTGACAACGTCAGAGTGGTGTCGATGACGGACAGGCGACGCGGATCAACCGAGCGGCGGCCGAGGCTACGCGAACTGAGCAGGGAAAAGGGAAAACACGTTGGTGGACGGCCGAGAGAGCAAGGGGCGTTGTGCTGGGACTGTGGCACGCGCGGATGATCAAGTAGGCGGCAGAAACAGGAGGTGGCGTGGCACACCTCGGGCACGGGTCGGAGACGGGAGCTGTCGTGCCCCTGCTGTTCAACCGAATGGAGCAAAGGCGGTAGCTCCTGTGGGTGGCTGACAAATGGGCCCCACCTCCCCCCTTTGTTTAATTAAACTTTCTCTGATCTTTTCCATCCAGCAACTCAAAATTTAAGGCTAGACTTTCACCCCAAGTTAAGTTTGAATTTGCTGAATTCGAAGGGTTTGAATTCGATGTGAAATTTGGATGTGGTTTGATCATTTGAATTTGAAAAGGAGTTTGAATTCTCCACTTTGTATTGCCTCAAAAATATAGCAAACCAGCTCCAAAATTTCCAACTTTTGGCATGGCTGCTCATTCAAAGTTGGAGAACACATTTGTGAACCCAAATTTTGAAATTGAGGGAATTGGAATTTGAAACTGAATTTAAAATTCAGATTAGATGGCTTCTCCTTTTAATCCCAAAAAAATATTAAAACTCCTCCAAATGAGCTGAAATTTGGAAGGTTGAATATTTGGACTATGAAGATCCAAGTTGTGCATTTAGATCTCCATGTTTGGAAGTTTTGGGAAGTCTAAACCCTCACTTTGAACTCACACTTATTATAATTCAAAGTTTTAATTCCCCTCATTTTTCATAAGTGTATATGAGCTGCATTTTTCTTGCTACCACTTTTGGGGATTTTACATCCCTCCCCCCTTAAAAAGAATCTCGTCCCGAGATTCCAAAAGAAATGCAAAGTGGGGAAAAACTTTACCGGGTATATGATGATAGCAAGTCCGGATAATACGTTCGCAGATAATCCTCGCTTTCCCATGTCGTCTCATCAGCTGTATGGTTACTCCACAAGACCTTGTAGAACCATAAGGTCCGGTTTCTTGTGGCACGAGTCTTTTCATTGATAATCCGGATTGGATACTCCGTGTACGTGAGGTCTGGTTGAAGAACTTCTATATCTTCAGTGCGGATTTCAGCTGAAGGTTTGAGGCATTTTCTCAGCTGAGAGATGTGGAAGACGTTGTGAATGCCTGCGAGCGACGCCGGTAAATCCAAACAATAGGCCACGGGTCCGCATCTTTCAATGACGGCGAACGGGCCAATGAATCGCGGAGCAAGTTTACCCTTCACTCCGAAACGGTGAACTCCCTTCATCGGAGACACACGGACATAAACATGGTCCCCGATGTCGAAGTGGAGAGGGCGGCATCTCTTATCCGCATAGCTCTTCTGATGAGATTGAGCAGCCTTGAGATTGGCTTGTATTACTCGCACTCGTTCTTCAGCTTCATTCACAAGTTCAATGCCGTAGATGACTCGCTCGCCGGACTCGCACCAGTTGAGAGGTGTGTGACATTTCCGGCCGTAGAGAGCTTCATACGGCGCCATCTTGATGCTAGCTTGATAGCCATTGTTGTAAGAAAACTCCACCAACGGCAAATGATCATCCCAATTCTTGCCGTGGTGGATGGCACAAGCGCGTAGCATGTCTTCCAGCACTTGATTCACCCGTTCAGTTTGACCATCTGTCTGCGGGTGATAAGCGGAGCTTCGGATCAGTTTGGTCCCCAACGATGCGTGCAGCTGTTCCCAAAACCGAGAGACGAACAGCGCACCGCGATCTGAAATGATGGAGCGGGGAACACCGTGCAAACATAAGATATTTGCAATGTACAGCTCTGCATATTGCTTGGCCACATACTTTGTATGTACGGGGATAAAATGAGCCGACTTGGTTAGTCAATCGACTATCACCCAAATTGAGTCATGTTTGTGAGACGTGAGAGGTAAACCAACAATGAAGTCCATGCTGATATCCTCCCACTTCCACGCCGGAATGTTCAATGGTTGCAGCTGTCCGGCTTTACGCATATGGTCGGCTTTCACCCGCTGACACGTATCACATTCAGATACGTATTTTGCGATCTCTCTCTTCATCCGTGTCCACCAAAACCTGGTTTTCAGATCCTGGTACATCTTGTTGCTGCCCAGATGAATAGAATACTTGGACAAATGAGCCTCGTCCAAGATTTTCTTCCGAAGCTTCATGTCACGGGGTACCACTATACGGTCTTTAAACCATAGCGTGTCGTGTTCATCTCTTTGGAAGCATTTCATTTCGCCATTCTCCATTCTTCTCCGAATGTGCGACATTCCCATGTCCTTCTTCTGAGCTTCCATAATCTCCTCTCTTATGGTTGGGATGAGAGCAAGATTATATAACGCCCCATATGGAACCAAGTACAGACTCGGCTCTTCTTCAAGTGGGGTGATGGACAGATTGTTGACATGGGATTTGTGGCTTAAGGCATCAGCAACCACGTTTGCCTTACCGGGGTGGTAGTGAATCTCGATCTCATAGTCTTTGATCAGTTCTATCCATCTCTGTTGCCGCATATTTAACTCCTTTTGAGTGAAGATATACTTCAAACTCTTGTGGTCAGTGTAGAGGTGCACTAAGTTCCCAAGCAAATAGTGCCTCCACATCTTCAAGGCCAATACCACAGCAGCAAGCTCAATATCATGAGTCGGATAGTGCTGCTCGTGGTTACGGAGTTGACGTGAGCCATAGGCGACCACTCTCCCTCCTTGCATCAATACACAGCCAAGCCCGATACCGGACGCATCACAATATACGTCGAAGGGCTTGGTTGTATCCGGTTGAGCTAACACCGAGGCTGTTGTAAGATGCTTCACTAATGCCTGGAAAGCTTCTTCACAAGCTGAGCTCCAAACATATTTGATCCCCTTCTTCAACAGTTCAGTCATCGGCTTAGCAAGCTTGGAGAAGTTCGGTATGAATCTCCGGTAATATCCTGCTAACCCGAGGAAACTTCTGACTTCGTGGACTGATGTGGGGGACTTCCATTTCAGCACTTGTTCGATTTTGCTTGGATCAACTGCAATGGCTTCTGCAGAAATAATGTGACCAAGGAATGGCACTTGGCTGATCCAAAACTCGCACTTGCTGAACTTGGCATAAAGCTTATGGTCTCTTAATCGTTGAAGTACGATATGTAAGTGTTTGGCGTGTTCTTCTTCAGACTTGGAGTAGACCAAGATGTCGTCTATGAACACCACACCACACTTGTCCAACTCCGGCATGAACACTGAGTTCATAAGATACATGAAGTGTGCCGGGGCATTGGTGAGACCAAAGGACATGACGAGGTATTCATACAACCCATATCTCGTCGAGAAGGCCGTCTTTGGAATATCTTCCGCTCGGATCTTGATTTGATGATACCCTGAGCGAAGATCCATCTTTGAAAACACACTTGCACCCACAAGTTGATCGAATAATATATCGATGCGGGGCAGTGGATATTTATTCTTGATGGTGACGGTGTTGAGAGGTCGGTAGTCCACACACAACCTCAAGGTTTCATCCTTTTTCTTCACGAACAGCGCCGAGCATCCCCATGGCGAGGAACTCGGTCGAATGAAACCCTTCTTCATCAAATCGTTGAGCTGCTCCTTCAGTTCAGCCAGCTCATTCGGAGCCATTTTATACGGTCTCCGTGATATCGGCGTCGTCCCAGGTACAAGTTCAATCTTGAACTCGACATCTCTTTCGGGTGGCATGCCCGGAAGATCATCCGGAAAGACATCCGGATATTCACGGACCACACGAATATCCTCAAGTTTCGTGGCTTCCGTGTTATAGGTGGCTGGAGCTTCTTGAACCGAACGGTCGAGAATAAGAACATGTGGTTCATGAAGTGGAGAGTTTAAACGAACCACACGTGGAATGATGTCAAGAACAGCACCATGGCGATGTAGCCATGAGATTCCTAAAATGACATCAAGTTTTTGACTCTCTAACATGATCAGAGAAGTCGGATATAGATTCCCACCCAACTGTAATGGTGCTCTATAGACCATTCTATCAGCTGCTATTTTCCCACCCGGAGAACATATCAAATATGAATTATTTGTGGGAATGATAGGCAGTTGATATTTAATAACATAAGACTGACTTATGAAATTATGTGTGGCACCGGAGTCAAAAAGTATGACTACGGGATGACCTAGGTAAGAGAACGTACCAGCGAGGACGGGTTCGCCTTCCGGCACGTCTTCGATAGCTAAGTGGTGGACGTTTCCGGGTTTTGGTGCTGGTTTCTTGGGCTGATTGCGGGGCTGATTAGCACCCTGATGCGGTGCTGCACCCCTGCCCTGTCGCGGCTCAGGGCAGTCTCTCAAAATGTGCCCGACACGGCCACACGTGTAACACGTGTAAGGTGTCGGGGTCCCGCCGACTTGAGAACGGAATCCCGGTGCACTCTGCTGAAACTGAGGCGCACGCGGGACCGTCCTTTGCTGCTGCTGTTGCTGTGGTGAATACGTCGGTCGAAAGCCAGGCGCATTATATTGCCGACCGTGAAACTGAGGCGGGCGCGCCGGTGGCTGCCATCTCTGACCGGATGGTGAGCGATATACCACACGGTATTTCTGTGGCGTTCCACCACTGCTGCTCGTCAGCGCGCTGCATTTCCTCTTGTCAGAACCGCGCTCGCGCTGAGCATTCTCCTGTAGAATCGCGGCATTAACTAGGTCGTTGAATGTGCCGCGATTGCTCTGGGCGAGATGGACCTTCATATTGGAGTTCAGGCCCCAGAAGAACGCATTACGCTTGTTGTCTTCCGTGCCCACAAATCCTGGCGCATACTGCGCCAGCCGGTTGAATAACCTAGAGTACTCATGAGCACTCCTCTCGCCCTGTCGTAGCGCCAGGAACTCCTGGAGCTTTATTTCCATCACACCGGGAGGTATGTGATAGGCGCGGAACGCCTCCCAGAACTCCGTCCATGTGACGGCATGGCCAGCCGGTATGGAGGCGGTGTAGTTTGCCCACCAGGTACCGGCTTCTCCTTGAAGCTGTTGCGCTGCGTACAGCGCCTTCTGATGTTCGGTGCATCGTAGCAGCCCGAACTTTGCCTCCAGAGTGCGGATAAAGCTGTCCGCCTCCAAAGGTTCTTCGGCCTCCGTGAAGACCGGTGGATGGGTCGCCATGAGTTCTGAATATGAGCTTTGTTGGGGCTGGCGTTGTCCATTGTCTTGGCGTCCTCCCTGATGAGACGCATTCTGCTGCACTGGCATCCGCAGCAACTCGGTTTGCTCGTCGTGCGAGCCGAGCACTGCAGCGAGAACCTCCGCAAGATTCCTTGGAAGTTCTGGCGGTGGAGGAGGTGGTTGCTGCTGCGTCGTGGTTTGCTCCAGAGGTGGAGACTCATCACCACGAACCTGACTCGGACCTCCCTCCTCTTGCGTTGAACGTGTACACACCATTCTGCATTCAGACCATTCAAACGATCAGCACATGTTGGTTTAGCCCATCCAGTTAATACAATAGTGATGTGAGAATGGAATAAAAAGTACGCCTAACAGTCACACATATGGATAAAGTATGAACTTTATACAACATATACATCCCTGGACCGTGTCACAGATCGAGTTCCAAAGTATTGAACTTTATGGGTTAAAAGTTCATTTCGACCATCGGGGTCACCATGGGATGTTAAGTGTGTTAGCATGCGTAATTCCTCGCTATTGTATTGGACCCAGACATGTACTAACTCGAAGTGATGTGTCAAATGCATAAACCCTTCGACTCCAACTCGCTGTTTTACAACAGCCACTGGACGTCGAACGGTGAAACTAAGTGTTTTGGTCGAAATACGGAAATTCCAGAGAGCATTTGGTCTGCCCTGTTTCTGGACAGTACCTACTCATCTGAGATTTTCATCCCTTTGGAGTGAGATTTTGTTCTGGAGCCCTACAGAAAAGTTGTAGAGGGCTTCTAAACCTTTCCAGAATGGTATCCCATACCTCCATTGGTTCAACCAATCTTAATTTATGCCCTGTTCAAGTTCAGAAAAATTTCTGCCAAAAACAGGGGAGATTTTTCCTAAGCTTTTGAGATTGAATCTATACTCCCAATTGACACTTTTCTTTGAAAATAAAATTTTATGCAGTCGGTACTACGTTTTCTCACCAAAGAAAAATCCTAAACCGGTATTCCGGCATATACGTGTCAAATGGTGGAACTAAAGTCGTCACTCACAAACGGTTTCTACACGTCATGCACTAACGTGGTTAATGTACCTACAGCAGAACACACAATAATGGTGCACACAAAGGTTTTTAACATTACAGGCAGTTCCATATCATATTAAAATCATACGGTCCGTGCCATTGCCATATGGATCGTCCATGAGTCAAGCCACGTCTCAAGGTACATGGTCGTGTTTTCACACCACATGACGGGGAACCCGAGTAAAGCGCGAACGGGTCGTCACGGTTGGAAATTTTATCAACCCAACGGATACCACCTACTGCCTCATGACCGTTGAGGCACGCCGATGGCGAGCGCTGCGTATGGCCCTTTGAACATTGAACGTTCAAGAGTTGCATACTATCGTGTTGCTTACCACACGATGGGGTATTCTCACTTTTGCCTAAAGCACGCTGGAGATCAGAATTTTCATATGCTCTCAGAACCATGGAGAGGTTCAGAGACTCATATTAACTACCGTGCCAAGCCACGGTATAACCTTCCATACTATTACTCGTATGGCAAGTTACTGCAATTGATCCGCCTGCGGTGGCGTACCTTACCTCTTACCTAACGTCGGAGCGTCGTTACATAATGTATAACACATAAGTTAGCTTTTCCACCATAATATCTACTACTATCATAGACCTTATGTGGGCTTAATGACTAATCCTCACTCGACTACTTCTAATTTTTCAAAATAGGCTCTTTTCGAGCGTGCTATTCCCAATGTGGCTCTGATACCACGACTGTGGGGACCACTCCGTGGTTCACCCACTCCAGGATCGCATAGGGTGGTGCCGTGCGATGCGGCACCCAACAGCACACACGAAAAGAATAAAGGATAACATACAAACTTTTATTTGATATAAAACAGCGGAAGTCTTAATACAAAACCTATTCATACAGTGGAAGTAATATACATATAAGGCCTCTCATCCTAGCTATGCAAAAGTGCAGCCGTCCAGCCCGGGAACGCTACACACTAGCAGAAAGTAACCGGAGATCACGGCTGCGTGCATGGCTCCAGCTTGGCCGTGTACCCCGACTGGGGCATCGCCTCGTCCTCGGAACCTTCCTCATAACTCTCACCTGCACACAGCTCAAATATTGCAACCGTGAGCACGAAGGCTCAGCAAGTCTTAACCGTCAACCCTAGGCATGGAACTCTACGTGCAAGGATGTAAGATGGGAAAAGGAATTTGCGACAAAGACATGCCTATAAGTTGGTCCTTACTTTCAGTTTTATAGCAGAAGATTCATGTGCCTTAGGCAGCCCTCACATCGGAAGTCCACAATCAAACAAGAAACGCTTTCCTCCGATGTGGTGATGCCCAAAGTTGAATATAAACTTAATTAGCTCTATATCTACAGCAATCAAGGTATTCAAGACATTAAGATCAATACAGCATTTTCAGTTGGCTTATTTCACTTCTTACTACGTCACAGCGCAGTGAACAAGCGGGTACTCAAATAACCGCGAGGGACGGTGATTGCAATCAAGACACACCCGGATAACACGTTACATACACCCACTTTCAGAAGTGTGATTCCACACCCCTTCCTACTCTGTTGTATGCAACAACCTTTCAAAGGCAACCCAAAAGCCGAACCGGTCCATCCGTAACGGGCAGGAGGTCCCCGCGTGGAGCGTGACTGTGCCCACCGGCAGATTTACACCTTGCTACCCTCAACCCACTCCTGTTTACTGTTGGGTAAGCCTCAACACCCAGGTTAACCAATTACATCGGTTTCCTGGTTCCCATATGCCAGTATGCATCCGGTACTGTTCGATACTTGTCCAGCAGGGCCGCACACGGACAGTCCTTAACCGACACCAACAGGGCTAAGCACGTGAGACCTCTGCTCACTGCATCCTATCCCCCCTGCTGGGTCTCATTTTCATAACTCAAGCCATTTTCTACCTCTTCTCATTCCGTATGATAAATACTATCTCGCGAGTAGCTTCCAACCACTCGACTTCTACCGAGAACCTAAACATTAGCATGGCATTCTCTACTCGTCGAGTTTGTAAACTACCCAACCCTCCATAGGATTTAAAGAGGCTATGCAAGTGGGGTTTCAATCACCCTAACTCTAATGCATACAATTCAAACTAGACATAAGTGATACAAATGAAAAACTTTATAAAAGGTACTTAAGTGCAAACCGGGGCTTGCCTGGTTGCGAGTTAAACGGAAAGTCAGCTTCTGGTGGGAGGACGTCCAACGGCTCCGGTGCATCCTCAACTTCGGTCACTATTATGAAATGTAATAAAATACATGTATAAGTATTAAGGATTTATAAGAATTGGACTTCTACTCATAGCTACTGCTATTTAAAATCCTTAATTGGCTTTGGGAATTTTACAGTGGATACTAGACCCTCTAAGGATGATTTGAGCCAAATTTGGAGACATGTCATTGCATAATGTAGTCTTTAAAATTCCTACAAGTACAATGTTTATCTGAATTTTGAGCCCAGATCAGGAGCTTTGACATAGCTAGAAATGGAAGATCTGATTAGGGTAAGTCTCCATGGTTCTAAAAAAATTTGTTTCACCATTTTTGGAGCTACCATCAGAGAGATATGAATTTTTGAAGTTGGACATGAGTTCTGAAAAGTTTTCTGTTTAAATTGAATTTTCCAAATAAAAGCTGAACATGGGAAGGTAATTTGACCTAGCAAAGGAACTCCAATGAAGCCCAAATTTTTACTGGAGATCAGTATCTATGAAGAGGATTTGCTGCCCAAATTTGGGAATATTTCATAAAGAATTGCTCCTATAATAAATCACTAAAGGATTTATTAAAAACAATTCTACAGAAATTCCTGAACATTTTCATAGCCTAAAATAGGTTTCTCTGTGAATTACTCCTCTTGAGGAATCCAACAAAATTGGTCTCACTATTTTTGCATTTTTCTACACAAAGTTATGGGCTTGCAAAGATCAGGTAATTTCTGGAATTATTTCCCTAATAGAAACTTCAAATAATTGGAACCGGGCCCACTGTTTTAATTCGGACCAGTCAGATCTTTGCAACACCGGGGCTACGGGGTTATTCCCGCGCAGCCACACCAGATCCGGCAACACAAGCCGATCCGGCGCCTTCCTGGTGCCACTGACAGGTGGGGCAGGCCCCCACCTTCTTCAACCTCGCGCCCGGCCGGCCTCCTCGCCGGAGAAGCGACCGTGCCTCGTCAGAACGGCTGTCCCGTGCCTTAAACGGCTCAACCCTCGCCGCCTGTGCCTAACACCCGACGAGGAACACTTTGGTGAGCTCGGTGGCGGCGCTAACTGGCCGGGAATACCTCCCCGAAGGTGGCAGTAACTCGGGCGACTCTGGCGACGTGGTGTTCGCCCGGCAAGCCCGGAAACCGACCGCGGTTGGGTCCTACAGCACCACCGCAACCTGGGGAGCTCGGAACACTACCCTGATCCCTCGGAAAACGGCTGGAAACATGAGCTCTCCATGCGACCGAAGTGGTTCTTCCCCGCCGTGAGGAAAAACACGGAGAACTCTTCGGACTCTGCATGTTATTGCTTGCCGTTTGCTCGAGAAGGGTCGTCATGGCTTGGAGAACCTATGCCTACACTCTTGTGAGCCCCAACCCAATATGGCCCTGGAATTTCCCGTTTTCTTTCAACTCGGTTTTAAGGAACCGCCGGTTACAAACTTCGAATTCAGGCCAACCTAGGCTATGACCTAGCTCCAAACTGGGAGGACATCAAGAAGGGTCGACAACGCACCTAGAACACCGGTTGGATGAGCGTGAACGAGTCTGAGGTGGCCGGTCGACGGTGCGGCGTCTTGGCGGCAAGCTGGAAAATGGAACGAGGAATTCAGGCTCAGTTCTCGGGACCAGCTCGAAGGAACGACAGGGGCTGTCGTCAGAGAGGAACTAGAGGGCCTTGCGCACCTTCCTACGACCTCAACCGGTCGTGACAACGTCGGAGTGGTGTCGATGACGGACAGGCGATGCAGATCAACCGAGCGGCGGCAGAGGCTACGCGAACTGAGCAGGGAAAAGGGAAAACACGTCGGTGGACGGCCGAGAGAGCAAGGGGGGTTGTGCTGGGACTGTGGCACGCGCGGATGATCAAGTAGGCGGCAGAAACAGGAGGTGGCGCGGCACACCTCGGGCGTGGGTCGGAGACGGGAGCTGTCGCGCCCCTGCTGTTCGACCGAATGGAGCAAAGGCGGTAGCTCCTGTGGGTGGCTGACAAATGGGCCCCACCTCCGCCCTTTGTTTAATCAAACTTTCTCTGATCTTTTCCATCCAGCAACTCAAAATTTAAGGCTAGACTTTCACCCCAAGTTAAGTTTGAATTTGCTGAATTCAAAGGGTTTGAATTCGATGTGAAATTTGGATGTGGTTTGATCATTTGAATTTGAAAAGGAGTTTGAATTCTCCACTTTGTATTGCCTCAAAAATATAGAAAACCAGCTCCAAAATTTCCAACTTTTGGCATGGCTGCTCATTCGAAGGTGGAGAACACATTTGTGAACCCAAATTTTGAAATTGAGGGAACTGGAATTTGAAACTGAATTTGAAATTCAGATTAGAGGGCTTCTCCTTTTAATCCCAAACAAATATTAAAACTCCTCCAAATGAGCTGAAATTTGGAAGGTTGAATATTTGGACTATGAAGATCCAAGTTGCGCATTTAGATCTCCATGTTTGGAAGTTTTGGGAAGTCTAAACCCTCACTTTGAACTCACAGTTATTATAATTCAAAGTTTTAATTCCCCTCATTTTTCATAAGTGTATATGAGCTGAATTTTTCTTGCTACCACTTTTGGGGATTTTACAAGAGGAACGGTGAAAACGGCTGGGAAGCGCTGCCCACGGTGAGTCAGTTGCGGTTCCGCCGGTTGCACCTCGGTCCTCAGCTGCGATCATCGATTGGTGGCCAAATGAAGTGCTAACGCCGCAAGGTGGTGAGATGGTTAGTTAGAGCACACACAGGCGCTCCCTTTTTGTGTTGGGAGCTCGGGCAAAGGCCGAGCAGACGTCGGCGTGCAGGGAAGAATCGGGGGAGCGGCGCCGGTGACCGAACAGAGCCGGGGCTCGCTGTTTTGCAAAGAAGCACGCCTACGTCTCGGTGGCTTGGCGAGGGGGTCACGTAGAGGAGAGGGCGCGCTGTTTCCCGGCTGCCAGCGCGATTGAAGGGAACCAGGAGGTGGCGGCTCGGCCGGTGGCGCGCGCGCGGCAGCTGGCTGCGCTCGGTTGAGTGAGAAACAGAGAGAAGACTTGGGGGCTAAGTCTATTCCACCCAATGACATGTGGGCCCCACTGGTCAGTGCTCTCCCATCCCTTCAATGATCTCCAAAATTTTGGCAAATGAGTAATTCAAATGTTTGAAGTCTCAGACTGAGCTACATTTGTATGATTGGAGAATTTCCCTCAAATTCAAATGTATATTTGAATTCTTGGCATAGTTGGATCCTTTTTGGAAAAATGGGTAGCAAATCTCTTCAAAAATTATTGAAACTCTGCCTCGCCACTAATTTGGACCTGAGAAATCCAATTATGCACTTTGATCCTTGTTTTAGATGCTGCAACCATGAGTATGAATGTAAACAGTTTTGAATCACCCTCTCATGTGTCATGTGTAAACTTTCCCCCTTTGTGGAAGTGTAGGCTTTCCCCTCTAACCACTCTTTTGATGGAGGTTACTTGCTCTTCACACATTTTCACAATCTATCCACAACAAAACTGTGGTGTTGTGTGGTGATAAAAAGTTTTTGCAAGTCCCTTTTCTTGGGCTTTTACAAAGTGCTAGTGTTATATAAGAAGTACACTTCTATTTATAGGAATCTAACAAAATTGGTCTCACCCTTTTTGGAGTTATCTACACAAAGTTATGGAATTTTCAAATTTGAATAACCTTCTGTTTGAAGTTTACACAGAGAACTCAAAGGGGGGGGGGGCACGGGTCAGATGTTTCTTCAACCTCCCGCCAGAGAACGCGCGCGCACACTGGCACAGATCGTGGCGCGACTTGTTCTCCCTCAATTCTCCACCGTTTTTGCTCCGGTTTCGCCCTACACGACCGTGGGAACGTGGCGCAGCTGCCGGGCAAGGTCTCACCTCATGAAAACATCCAGAAGCAGGTCGGCATCGGTGGCGGCGCTCGGCGGCGTGGCATCGACACGTTCTGGCGTGTCCCAAGCTTATCCCAACGAGATAAGTTGCCCTAAAGCATCCCTAGTGGTCGCGTAACATGGAACACATGCCAAACCTTGCAGCAAACAGCGGGAAAAGGGGGTTCACAGGAGGACCGACCCGTTTTTGCCACCGCCGGTGATTCTCGTCGCCCGGGGCGTGTGGTGGACGGTTTTGAGATGGGCCCATCAACTGAGACAGGTCACTCGCCCGGGAATCGCATTGGGTGGTGCCGTGTTGTGCGGCACCCAACAGCACACATATGAGGAACAATGTGTTACATAAAACAATAGCGGAAGCTTACAAGTTTTTCTTTGTAAATAATTTACATCAAGTAACTACAGCGGAAGTCTACAACAACTCGTGTCGAATAACTAAAGAGCACTCGAGATGAAGTCCAGCCCGCGGACTCCTCTCACTAGCAACACGAAGACATCAGCAGCGGCTGGGTTCTCCATGTGTTAAACAACTCGGAAGTCTCCGAGTCTCACCGGACAACCTTCTTCCTAGCGTCGATGTTAACCTGCAAAACCACTTATATAGCAAGCGTGAGCACATAGACTCAGCAAGTCTGACCCGTCTCTCCTAAACAGGAAACTCTACATGAATGATGGTTGCAATTGGGTCGGCTAGATTTGCATAAAGGACTCGCCTAAAGTTGATACTTAACTTTCAGATTTTTAAGCCTCATTGTGCGGACCTTGAGCCAAAAAGCATCGCAACTCCACAATCCAACAAGAAACGCTTTGTTGCGATGCTCCTTGCACAAAGTGAAAGTAAAGTTTAATGTGCCTATCTCTAATTCAATCATGATTGTAATACAAGTTACAGTACAGCCTTATCAAGTTCAAAAGATAACCAGTTCCAGTTGTTACTACGTCAAGACGCAGTGGGCAAGTATGCTCAGATGACCGTGAGCGACGGTGATTCGAATCAGTACACGCTCGGACTACACGAAACGTACACCCGTACTCCGAGTTGCCGGCAGCAACCTCGACTGATGTTGTACGTGGCCACTGTTCCCAAGATCTTCCACATTGGACGCAGTCCAACTGCCCCGAGTATGCAAGCTCCCTCAAGGTACATACCCGCAGTGGTATGATTTTAAGCGAGGTACCTCCTGCTACCCTGACGCCGAAAGCCTAAGGCAGTTGGAAAAGTTCCACTATGGATCTCCCAAGGTACATCGGTTTCCTTGGTCCCATATAGCCAGTATGCGCCCGGTACACAACTCAAACTTGTCCAACAGGACCAAGCACGGACGGGCCTTAACCGACACAGGCAGGGCTATGCACGCACGGCCTGCAACCTGCTGCATCTAAACCTCCCTGCCCGGTCTCCATTTCTTATGTGTGAACTTTCCTCATCGTTTCTAATTCGGACCCGTTCCGAGTAAACCAGCACTAAACTCGCGAGTAGCTTCCAACACTCGACTTCTACCGGACCTTTCCTACTAACATTTAGCGTAGCCAAATCCACTTGAGGAGGTACTATTCTACCCTTTCTCTCTTAGGTATCTCTGGTCATGCAAGTGGGGTTTTCAATATCATCTAGACTTAATGCAATCAACGATGCAAAGCTATGATATCTAAAAATGGAAATACTTTATAAAACTGTTTCAAATGCAAACCGGAGCTTGCCTGTTTTACAGGTGACTAAGGTTACAATCAGTTAGTGATGATCACTTGGAGCTTGATCACTTGTTTTTCTCCCTCCTTGATCTTTACTTCAAGTCCTTCTCACCTTCTTCACGTATATGCTACACGATATGATCATGCAAATGTATTCAATTGAAAAGCTTTTGCTAATAAGATCTAATGATATTTTTAAAACTGGAACACTGTTTAAGAATTTAAAATGACACTGGTGCTAGGGGTTTTGGTTGGGTTTGAACATTATGATCAAATGTTAAGTGCTTCTCCCACTTAAGTGTTGATCTCTTTAAGAGGTTACACATAACAGTGGTGATCCAGAGCTCAAATGGAGCTGGGAATTTTCATGTGAATTCCTTGTCACAAGAAAGTCCTCTGGACCAAAATTTAGCACTTCTCATGGAGTGGTTTATTCAGAACAATTCTCTAAGTGTTTAATCAAAGATGAATTAATTCTGAGGTAACTCATGTCAAACTCAGTGAATCAAAATTTCAATTATAGTTCATAGAGTCTACATGAATTTTCCTAGGATTTTTGAAGCTAAGAATTGCCCAGAACTGAATTTACAAGTTTTGGAAATTCTCTGAAAATGTTTCTGTATTCATTTGAACGCAGTAACTTACAATCTGCATTCTCCTGACCAAATCAACTCCAAATGAGCTGAAACTTTTACAGGAGTCTAATAATAACCTAAAGACTATTCTGGCAAAATCTGAGTATTTTTGGATAAATCAAACTTCCTCTAAAATTCTTTTGCTGAAAAGCTTTAAAGCATTTTCTAGAATTAAATAAAGACTTTCATACAAATTGGATTGCATAATTGGATAGAGTTTGTCAATCTGAATCTAACCCAATTTGAATCACTAAATTTGGAGCTTCCTAGCAAAAGTTATGCTCTTCTAAAGTTTGGGGGAAAATCTGGAATTTGAATAAATCCGGGAAATGTTTAAACCTGACTGTGGGACCGAGGGACACATGTCTGCTGCCGGGAGCGTGCCACACAGGGTCGCAGGGTTATTTCCTGTGCTGTTACAATCGATCCCGCGCCACAGAGTATCCAGCCCCCTCTCCCGAGTCGCTGACAGGCGGGACCGGTGAGGTCTTCTTCAACCTCGCGCTCCCACGCGATACCGCCGCCGGGCTCGCCGGAGTAGCTCCGGGATCAGTCGTCCGGCCATTGCGACTGCTGAAACTTGCTGCTAGCCCCTAATTTAACGTGAGGAACACGCTGGTGGGGTTTTCTCGGGCTGGTAGGTCCCCCAAACTAGCCCACGACGGCGCATCGGCTCGGATGAAGTCCGGCGACGTCGCCCCGTTGAGCTAGCCCGCAAAAAGCTTCCTAGAAAGGCTCTACAGCACCAGTGGAGGTTGGCCAAGCTCGGCATGGCCACATATGGGCTCAGGAACGGCTCCAACCTAGGGTTCACCGTGCACCCGCACCTCCCTGCCATAGTCACCGTCGTAAAGATTGAAATTGCACCACGCATAGTGTTTTTCATGCGAGGTTTCAAAAGAGAACTGGTGCGCCTCCATGTCTAGCCTGTGTGTGCGAAGTTTCGTGGTATGTAAACATAAATCAATCGGGAATTTCGCAGACTCATACCCGAAGGTCGGTTTACAGCGGCCGGAGTGAATTCCCGAAATTCGTCGGCCAGGGGCGGAGACAAGATCTGTGCTTCGGGTGGAAGCTGCACGGAGCTCCTGCGCGTCCAAAGGTGGCCTTGCTCGGTCGTGACATACTCTGGTTGAAGCTGTCCACGAGAGCACGTTGTCGCCGTTGTGTGCTGACCGCCGCGGAAACCGGTTTATCTCGGTTTGGGAGGGCGGAACTCATGTCGTAGTGGCACGAGGACGTCGGAGGGGAGTCTGTGGTGCTGCTTGGTCGCTCAGCCGAGGCTCGTGTACGAGCTAGGCGATGGCCAATCGACTTGCCCGATCGTCGGCCGCCCGGTTCTGTTTCTCACGCGAGGAGGGCAAGGCAGCATCGATGCTTCGGTAAAGAGGGCGAGAGGGATCACGGCAGTAGATAACGACCCCCCCCCCCCCATAGCTCTCCAGCGCGATGGAAATCCAGCAGGAGCTGGCTGTCGGCTGAGCTTGGTGTCGATCGGAGGGCAGTCGGTCTGCTGTTGCTTCGCGTGGGAGGAAGGCAAAGGGAGACTGTAGACCGAAGATCTTTTGCAAATTTCAGTGCTCCCAATGACATGTGGGACCCACTGCTCAGTTCCTTCTTATCCCTCTCAAAATATCTCCCAAGTTTGAATATTGATAGAATTCAATTGTGGGAATTCAAATCTGGTATGCATTTGGATAATTGGACAAGTTTCATCCAAATTCAAATGGGTGTTTGAATTCTTTGTTACTTAAAGTCCATTTTGGAAAATGGGCTGCAAATCATTTCCATAAATCATGAAACTTTGCACACCCCTTAATTTGGACCCAAGGAACTCAAATATGAAATCTGATTTTAATATTGACTACTGCAAATGGGATTTTCAGCACAACAGTTTTGAATTCCATTGTGTTGCTCTCATTTGAATTTTGAGTTTGAACAAGTTTGTTCAAAAATCTGATTTTTGTTTTCCCACACATATGGGCACTTCCCATCTTTGTTTTAGACCCCTCTTGGGTTCCAAGTTTTCAATTAAACATTTAAACTTGTGTGAAGAAAACCCTCATGTGTGTTATCACATGTGGAAAAGTTTTAACAAGTCCCAAATTTCATACACATGAAACCAACTTTTGCAAACAAGTGTTTCTTTGTATTCATAATTTTGGGACCTTTACAGGTTTTATTTGGTATTCGGCGCGGGAGGGCGCTAGGAGATGTAGTTGCTATGGCTTGAACCGAAGAACAAATGATCATGCGCGTTGGACGAATTTCCAGGTTTGGTTTTGATCGGTTCTTCACGTGTACCGGCGCCAAAACACAAATTCCTGCGAGCCGGCAACGGGGAAGAGCAAGGGAACTGCGGTAGTATGATCTACACACCTTGGCGCACCTTAGGGAGGTGTTGGTTGTGCGGGAGAGGCGCTGGACTGGCTGGAAGACGAGGAGCAGCGAGGTACGGCGGTGCTCTGTTTTCTCCCGGTGAAGAACAGGTCTGGCACTGCGAGGGAAGCTCGGGGATGAACTGAGGAGCAGTGAAGATCTTCTAGGAGGCGCCGGTGCAGCTCCCAGGGGGATCAACCGGCGCTAGGGGGTGCTGGAGGCTGCCTAGTGACGATCACAGAGGCGCAGGGTGGTTTTCTTCGCTGGGCGCTCGAGCATGGATGAAAACTTCGGTGTAACGTGGAGACAAAGCGTAGAATTTGATTTGGTAAGCTGCTTTGGATATCCATCAACCACACACGACATGCTGCCTTCGCGAGCAAGTCATTGCAAGCTGCTCGGTGGAGGGAAAATCCCAGTGCGGTGGAAGCTCGAGAAGCACTGGCACAGAAGCAAATTGCCCCTGTTATTTCATGTGTCACTGCCATGTGGATCCCACCCACCTAATAGCTCTGATATTTTCCTCCAAATTAAATCTTTTGCTTCCTCCCAAAGTCATGGTTTGAAATATTTGAATTCAAATGATTCGAATTCTGGTGTGGAATTTTGAACTGACTTTGGTTATTTTAATTTGGATTGGAATTTGAATCTTCTCTTTTGCATTGTTCCGAAAACATAGCAAACCAACTCAAATACTTCTGAAATTTTGCATGGCTGCTAATTCAAATGTGGAGAACACATTTGTGGAACCAAATTTCTAAATTGAGGAAGTTGGGATTTGAAACTGAAATTTAACTTCAGATTCGAGGGCTTCCTCTTTTAATCCCGAACAAATATTAGAACCCCTCCAGATGAGCTGAAATTTGGGAGGCTGAATATTTGATCTATGAAGATCCAAGTTATAAATTCAGTTCTCCATGTTTGAAAGTTTTGGGAAGTTTGAATCCTCACTTTGAACTTACACCGTTATAATTCAAAGTTTTAATTTCCCTCATTTTCTTCCTAAGTGTAAAAGTGTTGAAATTCTTGCTACCGCTTTTTGGGGATTTTACAGTGAGCATGGTTCTCGTTGTGGAGCGGCCAGAACCCCATCGGCCTCATGTCTCAATAAAGGCTCCTGCTGTCGTTGGTCTAAAGCCCCAGGGCTCAGATTCCGCAGGAGACCCTTGGGATGGGGAGGTAATCAGGTGCCAAACAGACGGGCCTGATGATCTATGCATATCCGGGTCCAAGCTCCCAGAATGCAGTCCCAGACCCGGGGGCCTGGGGGCCTCGAGTCCCAGACCTCCCCAAGAAGAACTAGTCGGGACTCAGCCATTTAGACCTGGCAACTGGTGTGCATCTGGGTCTGAGCTCCCGGAGTGCAGTCCCGGGCCCCCGGCCCCCGAGTCCCGGACCTCTACAAGAAGATTCTTTGTACCCCTCCCGGAGGGTCCGAACTATCCAGCACTCGGTCTACTTCATCAACGAGGTCCTCCATGATGCCAAGACAAGATATCTGGAGGTGCACAAGCTGCTCTATGCAGTCCTTGTTGCATAAAGAAAGCTGCACCATTACTTCCAAGCTCACAAGATCTCTTTGGTTACCTCATACCCGCTGAGAACCGTCCTCCACAGCCCCAACACCACTGGAAACATAGCTAAACGGGCTGCAGAGTTGGCGGAGTTCGAGCTGGACTTCTTACCGCACCATGCGGTGAAAAGTCAGGCGTTAGCTGACTTTGTGGCAGAGTGGACTCCACCACCATGCCAGCAAGGGGGCCAGGATATCGGTGAACCAGAGTCCAGAGCTCCGGTCTTCACTAGGCCTTACTGGACTCTCTTCTTTGACGGCTCCTCACGGAAGCAAGGTGCCGGAGCAGGGGTTCTGCTCATTACACCAACCGGAGAGCAGTTCAAATACATGGTGCGACTTGATTTCAAGGCAACCAATAACATGGCGGAGAATGAGGCTCAAATCTTCATGTTAAAGACCGCGCTGTCCCTCGACGTCCAGCAGTTATTGGTCAATGGTGATTCTCAGTTGATCATCAAGCAAGTTAAGGGAGAGTGTTGCTACAACGACCCAGAGCTTGCAGCTTATCTCCTCCAAGTACAGAAGTTGGAGACGGACTTCTTATCCTTAGACTTGTGCCATGTTCCTCGTGCCAATGATACAATAGCCGACGACCTGTCAACGAAGGCTTCGACTTTGGCTCCATTACCTTTGAAAGGATGTTGCTGCAACCTACCGCCTGGCCACCTGAACCAGGCGAAGGGGGCAGGACTAGCACCTCAAAGTTGGCGGTCCCAGTGGCCATGTTACCATGGCGCCCACCAAGGATCGTAAGCGTTACTGAGGACTCCGTGCAACCCGGTGCTAAAGATCCAAGTGCTCAAGTAGGTCACGACGCATGGATCACGTAGATTCAGGACTACTTGAAAGACAATTTCCTTCCCGATGAACGTGTATCCGCTGAGCGGATCACTCGGTTGGCTAAGAGATACACGCTAGTACAATGGGATCTCTACCGGCGTGGCGCTAATGGCGTCCTATTGTGGTACATAACCTGAGAGGAGGGTTGCGACTTGCTCATAGAGATCCATGGAGGCAAGTGTGGGAACCATGCATCTTCCCACACGTTGGTCGGTAAAGCCTTCCAGCATGGCTTTTACTAGCCGACAGCTCTCCAAGATGCCGTCGACCTGGTTAAGAGATGCAAGGCATGCCATTTCCACGCTAAGCAGATCCACACACCAGCACAGATGCTGTAGATGATCCCGCCCTCATGGCCTTTCACTGTGTGGGGGTTGGATATCTTGGGACCATTTCCCAGATTTGTCGGACCGGTACCTCTACGTCGCTGTAGACAAGTTCAATAAATGGCCGGAAGATACCCCTATGGTAACTATCAACAAGCAATCATCAGTCAAGTTCATCAAGTCAATCGTCTGGCAGTTCAGGGTCACGAACATAATCATCACCGACAATGGGACCCAGTTCACCAGTGCAGTATTCCAACACTGCTGCGAAGACCTCGGCATCCAAGTTTTCTATGCCTCTGTTGCTCACCCAAAGAGTAACGATCAAGCTGAAAGAGCAAACACCGAGATACTCAGGGGACTCAAGACGCGCACCTTCAACAACTTGAAGAAGCACGGTGCCAATTGGGTTGAAGAGCTTCTGTGTGCACTGTGGGCTAGTCGAACGTCTCTCAATTGCTCGACAGGGGAAACACCCTTCTTCCTGGTGTATGGGGCTGAGTACGTCCTCCCCCTGAAAATCACCATGGGCTCATCCCGTGTCTGAGCATACGACGAAGCCACGCAGGATCAGCTTCGGTGTGAAGATATCAACCTTGTCGATGAGCGAAGGTGGCAATCAATTGTCTGAAACGCGCGATACCGTCAAGCGCTCCGGCGTTATCAGCAGCAGCTCGTGCGAAGTAGACAGCTCGAGGTGGGTGACCTAGTGCTTCGCCGAGTACTTTCTAGAGAAGGGGGAACAAACTCTCCCCCAGCTGGGAGGGCCCCTTCCGAATGACACAAGTATGCCACCCCAGGTGCGTCTGCCTAGCCATAGAGGATGGGGTACGTCTACCCAATCCGTGGAACATAGAACACCTCCGTAAATTCCATCCTTAGCGGTAGGGTTTTATTTTCTCTGAAAGGCTGTCATAGTGTCTAGGGACAGTGCTTAAAACAGATAAGCCCCGGAGGAGTCTTGTTACTCTCATCATCCGGTGCGGGTCTCTGCCTTCTAGTATGGCCTGTTTCCTCTTATAAGGGGAGCCTGAAGTGAGGATTTTTTGTCTTACCCTGTGCATTCTCCCTTTACAGTTTGTGTTTACCCATGCATATCAACTGTAAACGGGCAAGCCACGTGTCCTTGGCCCTAAGGTCAGCCCTGGGGCTGCCACGTGTGCTTAAGATCCGGAGCCAACGCGTGCCCTAGGCTCGGATCCAAAGCCTCCCTGCTGGGGTGGAAGACGGAGTTGGCTCGTATCTCCTAGCTCGAAGCCTCCTCCCAGCTGAGGATAGCTCCGGGAATCACAGGTGCCCTGGGCTCCGGAGCAAAGCCTCCCTGCTGAGGTGGGGTCTGGAGCTGACACGTATCTCCAGGCATTGAGCCTCCTCCCTGCTGAGGAAGCTGCCGAGCTTACACATGCCCTGTGCATTCCCCCTTTACAGTTTGTGCTTACTCATGCATATCAACTGTTAACGGGAAAGCCACATATCCTTGGCCCTAAGGTCAGCCCTAGGGCTGCCACATGTGCTTAAGTTTCGGAGCCGGCACGTGCATTGGGCTCCGATCCGAAGCCTCCCCGCTAAGGTGGAAGACGGAGCTGCCATGTGTCTCCTAGCTCGAAGCCTCCTCCTTGCTGAGGATAGATCTAGGACTCACATGTGCCCTAGTATCCGGACCAAAGCCTCCCCGCTGAGGTGGGGTCCGGAGCTGCCACTTGTCTCCAGGCATAGAGCCTCCTCCCTGCTGAGGATAGCTCCCGAGCTGACACGTGCCCTGTGCATTCTCCCTTTACAGTTTGCACTTACTCATGAATATCAACTGTAAACGGGCAAGCCACGTGTCTTTGGCCCTAAGGTCAGGCTTGGAGCTGCCACATGTGCTTGAGTTTCAGAGCCGACGCGTGTCCTGGGCTCCGATCCGAAGCCTCCCCACTAGGGTGAAAGACAGAGCTGCCATGTATCTCTTGGCTCGAGGCCTCCTCTCTGCTGAGGATAGCTCCGGGACTCACACGTGCCCTAGGCTCTGATCCAAAGCCTCCCCGCTGAGGTGAGGTCCGGAGCTGCCGCGTGTCACCTGGCTCCAGAGCCTTCACCCTTCCAAGAACAAGATCAGGACATCGGCAGAGTGCTATCCACGTCGGCTAAGTCATTTCGGACCCTTGTGCTGCAAAGGGTCCGAGGTCTACATTGGCAATTCAGGACAATACAAGACTTGAAACAAAGAGCTTTCATTAATGACAGAGTTCTGGCATGAAAAAGGGGAAACAAGACAACTAAAGAACTTTGCAGCTACAAGCTGAGCAGTCTCCAGCTCCGTGGCATACTTGGTTGTCCCCCAAGCCAATCTCTATGCTGAGAGACGGTCACCTTCTATAAGACCAAGGATGGCAGCAACTTATGCTGGACCGAGGCAACGGTGACATCCAGTGTCATTTGGGCCAAATGCCATCTATGATGGATTTGGCTGTCCAAAACGGTAACTAGAGGAAGGCTTGATCACTATGGATTTAACCTCCCTCCGGTACTGGCAGATCGCCCTTCTCCGACAAGGCGCCTAGAGGACATGCCTCACACGACACAGGCGTAGGGACACCCTGCGAATCAAGGAACATGTCCCCGATGGCTTCCCTTACCATCGGCGTGCCACTCAGATGGCTTGTGCTTCTATCCGGGACCGTCAAGGAGAAGGATGCTGACATGGGCCTACCAACTGAGACAGGCCACTCGCCTGGGAATCGCATTGGGTGGTGCCGTGTTGTGCGGCACCCAACAGCACACATACAAGGAACAATGTATTACATAAAACAATAGCGGAAGCTTACAAATTTTTCTTTGTAAATAATTTACATCAAATAGCTACAGCGGAAGTCTATAACAACTCAAGTCGAATAACTAAGAGCACACGAGATGAAGTCCAGCCCACGGACTCCTCTCTCTAGCAACACGAAGACAAGCAGCAGCGGCTGGGTTCTCCATGTGTTACCTGACTCGGAAGTCTCCGAGTCTCACCGGACAACCTCCATCTTAGCATCGACGTTAACCTGCAAAACCACTTATATAGCAAGCGTGAGCACATAGGCTCAGCAAGACTGATCCGTCTCTCCTAAACAAGAAACTCTACATGCACGACGGTTGCAATTGGGTTAGCTAAATTTGCATAAAGGACTCGCCTACAGTTGATCCTTAACTTTCAGATTTTAAGCCTCATTGTGCAGACCTTGAGCCGAAAAGCATCGCAACTCCACAATCAAACAAGAAACGCTTTGTTGCGATGCTCCTTGCACAAAGTGAAAGTAAAGTTTGATGCGCCTATCTCTAATTCAATCATGGTTGCAATACAAGTTACAGCACAGCCTTATCAAGTTCAAAGATAACCAGTTCAGTTATTACTACGTCAAGACGCAGTGGGCATGTATGCTCATATGACTGCGAGTGACAGTGATTCGAATCAGTACACGCCTGGACTACACGACACGTACACCCGTACTCCGAGTTGCCGGCAGCAACCTCGACTGACGTTGTACGTGGCCACCTTTCCCAAGATCTTCCACATTGGATGCAGTCCAACTGCCCCGAGTACGCAAGCTCCCTCAAGGTACATACCCGCAGTGGTATGTTCTTAAGCGAGTTACCTCCTGCTACCCTGACGCTGAAAGCCTAAGGCAGTTGGAAAAGTTCCACTATGGATCTCCCAAGGTACATCGGTTTCCTGGGTCCCATATAGCCAGTATGCGCCCGGTACACAACCCAAACTTGTCCAACAGGGCCAAGCACGGACGGGCCTTAACCGAAACAGGCAGGGCTATGCACGCACGGCCTGCAACCTGCTGCATCTAAACCTCCCTGCCCGGTCTCCATTTCTTATGTGTGAACTTTACTCATCTTTTCTAATTCGGACCCGTTCCGAGTAAACCAGCCCTAAACTCGCGAGTAGCTTCCAACTACTCGACTTCTACCAGACCTTTCCTACTAACATTTAGCGTAGCCAAATCCACTCGAGGAGGTGCTATTCTACCCTTTCTCTCTTAGGTATTTCTGGTCATGCAAGTGGGGTTTTCAATATAATCTAGACTTAATGCAATCAACGATGCAAAGCTATGATCTCTAAAAATAGAAATGCTTGTAAAACTGTTCAAATGCAAACCGGGGCTTGCCTGTTTTGCAGGTGACTAAGGTTACAATCAGTTAGTGATGATCACTTGGAGCTTGATCACTTGTTTTCCTCCCTCCTAGGTCTTCACTTCAAGTCCTTCTCACCTTCTTCACGTATATGCTACACAATATGATCATGCATATGTATTTAATTGAAAAGCTTTTGCTAATTAGATCTAATGACAGTTATAAAACTGGAAATCTGTTTAAGAATTTAAAATGACACTGGTGCTAGTGGTTTGGGTTGGGTTTAAATATTATGATCAAATGTTAAGTGCTTCTCCCACTTAAGTGTTGATCACCTTAAGGTTTTACACACGATAGTGGTGATCCAAAGCTCCAATGGAGTTGAGAATTTTCCTGTGAGTTCCTTGTCACAATAAGGTCCTCCGCACCAAAATTTAGCACTTTTCATGGAGTGGTTTATTCAGAACAATTTTCTAAGTGTTTAATCAAAGATGAATTAATTCTGAGGTAACACCCATGTTCATGTCAAAATTAGTGGACCACAATTTCAATTGTAGTTCATAGAGCTTGCATGAATTTTCCTAGGATTTTTGGAGCTAAGAATTGCCCAGAACTGAATTTACAAGTTTTGGAAATTCTCTGAAAATGTTTCTGTATTCATTTGAACATAGTAACTTACAATCTGAATTCTCCTGACCAAAACAACTCCAAATGAGCTGAAACTTTTACACGAGTTTAATAACACCATAAAGAATATTCTGGCTAAATTTGAGGATTTTTGGATAAACCAAACTCCCTCTAAAATTCTTTTGCTGAAAAGTTTAAAGCATTTTCTAGAATTAAATAAAGCCTTTTATACAAATTGGGTTGCATATTTGGATAGAGTTTGTCAATCTGAATCTAACCCAATTTGAATCACTAAATTTGGAGGTTCCTAGCAAAAGTTATGCTCTTCTAAAGTTTGGGGAAAAAATCTGGAATTTGAATAAATCCGAGAAATGTTTAAACCTGACTGTGGGACCAAGAGGGCACGTGTCAGTTACCGGGAGGGCGCCACACGGGGTCACAGGGTTATTTCCCGCGCTGTAACAGCCGATCCCGCGCCACAAAATATCCAGCCCCCTCTCCCGAGTCGCTGACAGGCGGGACCGGCGAGGTCATCTTCAACCTCTCACTTCCGCGCGATACCGCCGCCGGGCTCGCCGGAGCAGCTCCGAATTCAGTCGTTGTCACACCCGGTTTTTCCGAATAACAACCAAGTGAATATCACATGTATGCCAGGATCATATTCTCATACATGATGACAAATAGTGAAGCATCATTTATTACAAGCCAGGTGTCGAATATAAATAAGTCTTACATAGCAAATGTCTCGATGGACAATAATAAGTTCATCACAAGTAAATAAACTAGCAGCCGAATATTATTCTTGAGGGCTCCGTCACAGGCGTTGCCCGGGGGTCTCCATGAACCTAGAAACCTTCTTCGGGTCCAAAGTCTTGGTCATTATACACCACCTCATTATCTTGACCTGAGCAGCAATATAAACCAACAAATATGCAAGGTTGAGTACCGACGGTACTCAGCAAGTGTGGGAAAGTTATGTCATCCATGGCTAGAACAAGGGGAGGTTGAACTCATCGTTTAAGCACTATGCAATTAATACCTATCACCTTAGCTTATTAAGCACCTACATTACTACACAGGTGAAATGGTCTCAATTTCCCATCCCATCATCATAATCAAATAACCATAACATCATTTCCAATGTTAAGCCCCCCGCTTAACATCCACAACTTCCAAAACCATCAATCCTCTAATCATGAATAAGTCCAAGCCACTCTTGACCGAGAGCACGTCTGTCATGACAGTTTTGACTCTGCAGAGTTTACACCACTGTACCCACATGTAGTGATTTCATCCCCCGTTGCCGGGTGGACTAAAAGAACCTCCATTATGTTAGTGGCTACGAACCACATTCACACTTCCCAGGTGTGTAGCCAGGAGATCACTACGAAGCCTTTACAAAGGGATTCCCGACGAGCGTGGGCCCACTGAGGTTTCACCCCTAACAGCATACAAGAGGCTCCAACCCCGCTGCAGTGGCCCCCTCTTGAGCCTTGCGGTTCATATGGTAGTCCAGCTGACACCTACTCCCCGCACCATCCAACACACCCATACTACGACGGGGATACACTTAATTAATTGGCCAAGCTGCCCCATCTCAGCATGTGGTTGGCACGGTAAAGCCAGGTTACATGCTCCATGAACCGGTCCTTAGGATCCAGGCAAGTACTAAACACAAACCCGAGTCTCGTGCACCCAGCACACAACCAAAACATCCAACTTGCCTTGATCCCTACCTCTACATAACTCACAATATCTCATTCAAGAGTATGGTAAAATAAACTGATGACCTCATATCCCAAATATCCCATTCTAAGCATGGCTAAGCATATGCATAATAATAAATGACATGATAAAATAAATCCCAACCCAAGCTACAAGGAAACAAGGTAATGCAATTCTAGGGAAACATCCTATCATGGGTTTCATCTTTTCAATTGACAATGCAAATAATTCTATCTACACATCCTAGTATGGGATCAAAGTGGTCAAGGACACTTGCCTCCTTCCTGCTGCTCTTGGAATGGGTAGTCCTGATCTTGGAAAGGTAGAACTTGCCTCCTTCCTGCTGCTCTTGGAACGGAATCCCGGTGCACACTGCTGAAACTGAGGCGCATGCGGGACCGTCCTTTGCTGCTGCTGTTGCTGTGGTGAATACGTCGGTCGAAAGCCAGGCGCATTATATTGCCGACCGTGAAACTGAGGTGACACGACCCCACTGGTCCTGTCGAGCCAGGATCACGCTGAGGGGTGCTGCGTTGCACAGCACCGTATAACACACGTCAAAGGTACAAAGCGGAAGCGGAAGCTTTATTACATAAACAAGTTTATTAACATGTTTACATCAAAATAAGTTTAGTCCACACTCGCGGGCGTAGACTAAGCATCAAGTGCACGTTCAGCCCTCGAACGTGTCCTTGCTAGCACACACGCACACTAACTCTGCGGCGTGCACGACTCCCACTCAACGGGGTTCCCCTCCTGGGGTTCCGTCTCCTCTTCGGGAGTCCCTTCCTCATAGAACCCTGCAAAAGCTTCAAACACAAGCAGTGAGCACGAAGGCTCAGCAAGTCTGACCCGTCTCACCTAAACATGGAACTTCTACATGGGGGTAATGGGTTGCATGAGGTAAAAATCATTTGCAAGGACTCGCCTAATTAGTAGAGCCTTACTTTCAAGTTTTAGCAGCAGGTTGTAGAGAACCTTACGCTAAGGTACATGAGAGAGCCGCAATCAAACAAGAAACGCATTTCTCTCATGTACTTTGCCCAAAGTTGAAAAGAACTTTAATTAGCTCTAAGCTACAGCATATCATTAACAATCAATGTCCAGCTTTCAATCAGCAACATTTTAACATGTAACTAGCCTGTTCTTTCTACGTCACGGTACAGTGAACAAGTGGTACTCACTGACCGCGAGGGACGGCGATTATAATCGATTTACACCTGCAGGGTTACCCGAACAACCCGTCACGTACGCCCGTACTCGATGTTGCCTACAACAACCATCACGGACGCCGTACGCGACTACCTTTCACCCGTTAGCCAAATATTGAACCGGTCCCATCGTCCCGAGCAAGAGGTCCCTGCACGCGCATCTCTGTGCCGCCAGCTGATTTACACCTCGAGCTCTCAACCTACCCTCTGAACGACGGGCAATGCCTCAATGCCCAGCTACCCGAGTTACATCAGTTTCCCGGTTCCCATATAGCCGGTAGGTCTTCGGTACTGTTCTACCTTGTTCAACAGGCCCGCACACGGCTCGGTCCTCAATCGACACAAGCGGAGCTACAGCACACAGGCCCCAAAGTCCTGCTGCCCTTACTCTCCGCTCGGTCTCATTTTCTTGCCATGTGTTTCATGTGCTATCTCTACCCGAGCGATGTGCCTCTAGCCTATTCTCGCGAGTAGTTCCAACTACTCGACTTGTACCGAATCCTACTCTATCCTAGCAATGCAGTGGCTAACGAGGTTTTCAATCCTAAACCCAACCCATGGTTTTCTTGGCTGTGCAGTTGGGTTTCCAATCAAGACTCTAGTGCAAAGAACAATATTCAAAGATGTGCTCAAAACAATAAATATTTGTAAAAAGGTTAATGCAAACCGGAGCTTGCCTTGCTGCTCTTGGTCGTAGGCTAGCTGTTCCTCCGGAGTAACGAAGTCTAGGACTTCGGGTTCCTCCTCGACCTTAGCGACTACATGATAAGAACAATGTATGTATTAATTTAAATGCATTTGTATTAACTTTGAAGTTGTGAAGTCTACAACCTTTGCTAGACAGACCTAAAGACTGTGAAACTTTTACTGTGGCTTGGTTACAACCTAAACAGAGACTTGGTCAAGTTTTAGTTGCAGCAAAGCTCATTTGAGCCCTCCACAAATAATTATGTCCTTGACCTTAATTGGAAGTCTTAGGGTGTTCTAGGAATTTTCATGGGACAAACTATGACTTTCTGAAAACTAGATTTTCAGAGGGTTCTAATGGAGTTGGTTTCACTTAATTTGGAAGTCTCTAACTAAAGATATGAGCTAAACAATTTCAGAGAAAATTCTGAAAATGTTTCTGAACATTTTCTATTTTCTCTGGAACAGTTTTGCTAATCACACCATTAGGTGGACTAAATGAGCTCAAATGGATCTGAAATTTTTATGGTAGTTCAAGGATATTTTGGTGAACATCTCAGCAAAATTTCAGGATTTTCCTCCAAAGGATTCTCCAGTTAAAATTCCTAACAGTTTAAACTTTAAGGAATTACTCCTGGAGAATTAAGGAAATTCATGAAGTGAAACTTGATTTTCTGGAAAGTACTCAGAGAGCTGAATCCAGCAAAATTTGGTTCACTCAATTTGGAGCTTTCTAGCCAAAGTTATAAGGATTTGAAGTTTGAACTAAAACTGAAATTCGGGGAAAAGTTTAAACTCTGGCTTGTGGGCCCCGCACACAGTGTGTCGTCTTCCTCCTCGCGCCAACTGCGCAGCGGCGGCGTTCTCCGGCGACCCTCGCCGGAACTGAGTTCCCGGCCACCCCCTGGCCCGAAACTTGCCGCCTGCCCCTTTTCCGACCCCCTGGACTCGATGGTAGGGTCGCCGGCCGCCGGTGATGACCGGAAACCCGTGCGCACCGGTGACAGCACCTGCTAGGGTTCCGGTGAGGTCGGTCCTGCTCTCTCGTGCATCAAATCGATCGGAAATCGTTCGGAGAGCATCAGTAGGGCATGGGAAACACGAACTAGGGCTGGGTGGAAGCTAGAAATACCGGCAACTAGGCTCTCGACGGTGAGCCGAGGTGTTCAGCCATGGCGGCGGGGAAAACGGCCATACCATGGCCGATCCTCGATGGTTTTCTCTAATTCCAGTTCGAGCGTGGGCGCTAGCGTGCATAGAAGCTACTAGGTAACGAGCTCGTCCAACCTTCGTGCATAGAGCACGAATTTCACCCGAAGGTGAGCTCGGTTCTTATGAACTGATCAAGAGTAAATTTGGAAATTCTCGGCCGAGGGTTGATCAATCGCCAAACGGCTTTCGGCTACTCCATCTACATACAATCACGCACCTTTCTTGTGTAGAGAAGAGGATGTGACAACGGCTGTGCCGTGCTGTCCACGGGAGCCCGATCGGCGGCGATGTTCGGCTCGCCGGAGAAATGGCTCGTACAGCTCGAGGAAGCTTGCTCACTGGCCAACACGGAGTGTGGGAGGTTGCTCACGATCCCTTGGTGCCGTTTTGCTGTGGAGGAGGCTGTGCTTTGCGAGCGATCGGCTTGATCAAGCGGGAGCTCGAGCGGCGGCGATGGCAGTGGAAAAACAGGTCGTGCACGTCGGCAGCTCGGGGAATGGCGACTGAAGCACGCCGGGGAGGGAATAAATAGCCCGGCGGCTGGCCTCCGGCTTGGGGCGCGCAGCAGGAGCTGGCGCCGGCTGCCCCCCTTCGGTGGCGCGCGCGCACAGCAGCCGGGAACCGACTGAACTGTGTTTCAGTCGGTTTGTTTTGAGGCAGAGGCTGACATGTGGGTCCCACCCCTCTTTTAACCTCTGAAATTTACTCCTAACAGCTGTGGTAAACAGTGAACCCTATTCTACCCTTGGCAATTCAAATTATTCACCCAAGAGCCATTTGAATTGATCAAAGTTCAAATGAGGTTTGGTTTGAATGAATTTCAGCACAAGTTCAGTTTGAAATTCAAATAAAGTTTGAATTTCTCCCCCTTAGCTCATGTCAAGATCAACCCCAAAGGGAGTGAAAATTGGTGTGTGAGCTCACAAAAATGTGCTGAGCAAGAATATGCCTTCCACTTTCAAATTCATGGTGTGAAAACAGTTTGAATTTGAATATGTTTTCAAACTGCCCCTTTCCTATCTATACCCAAGATGACCTCAAAAAGGTTTTGAATTTGGGTGAAACTTGGCATGGACATCCTTAGCAAAGTGTAGGAGTTTTCATATGTCCAGCCCATCCATATCACATGTGGGAAATACCACTTTTGCAATGTGTAAGTTTGTTCTCTAATGAGCATGTTGATAATTGTTACTTGCTCTTCATTTGTGTTCATCATTCTTGCTCAAATGAGGGGTGTGGTGTGGTGATGAACACTACAATTGGGTGTCAAAAACTGAGGCCCTTACATTCCTCCCCCCTTAAAAGAATCTCGTCCCGAGATTATAAGGTGAAAATCAGAGAGAGGACGGTGGAAAATTACCGGATATGCGACGTGAAAAAGTCGGGGTAGTTAGTGCGAAGGAATTCTTCGCTCTCCCATGTCGCTTCGTCCATGGAGTGATTACTCCATAAGACCTTGTAGAACCACAACGTACGGTTGCGTGTGGTTCGGGCCTTTCCATCAATAATCTGCACCGGTTCCTCCCGATAGGTGAAATCCGGTTGCAGTTCTTCAATGTCTTCCAGCTGAACGGTAGTTGATAGCTTGAGACACTTCCTCAGCTGGGAAATGTGAAAGACGTCGTGCACACCGGAATGTGCTTCTGGTAATTTCAGCCGGTATGCTACCGATCCACATCTTTCGGTAATCTGGAATGGACCGATGAAGCGGGGTGCTAACTTTCCCCTCACCCCAAATCTGTTTACGCCCTTCATTGGAGACACTCGTAGGTATACGTGATCTCCAACTTCGAATTGTAATGGGCGCCTTCTCCGGTCCGCATACTGTTTCTGTCGGGATTGAGCGGCTTTTAGGTTCGCTCGAATTAGTCGAACCTTTTCTTCCGCGTTGTTGACAAGGTCAATCCCGAAGGTAACCCTCTCGCCAGACTCACACCAGTTCAGTGGTGTGCGGCATTTCCTGCCGTATAGCGCCTCGTAGGGCGCCATCTTGATGCTGGCCTGGTACCCGTTGTTGTACGAGAACTCGGCTAACGGTAAGTGATCATCCCAATTCTTGCCGTGGTCGATTGCGCAAGCTCGTAGCATGTCTTCTAGGATTTGATTTACCCGCTCGGTTTGTCCATCCGTCTGCGGGTGGTAGGCTGAACTACGGATCAGCTTCGTCCCCAAGGCAGCGTGTAGCTGCTCCCAAAAACGGGACACAAATAAAGTGCCCCGGTCCGATATAATGGTACGGGGTACGCCGTATAAGCATAGGATCCGTGAGATGTACAGTTCAGCGTACTTCTTGGCATTGTAGTTGGTGTTGACCGGGATGAAATGAGCAACCTTGGTGAGCCGATCGACGATTACCCACACAGAATCATGTTTCTGTAAGGTGGTGGGTAAACCGACGACGAAATCCATGCTCACGTCCTCCCACTTCCAGGCAGGAATGCCCAGTGGTTGCAGCAGTCCCGGTTTCCGCATGTGGTCTGCCTTCACCCTTCGACATGTATCACACTCGGACACGTATTTTGCCGTCTCTCGCTTCATTCGTGTCCACCAAAACTTGCTTTTGAGTTCTTGATACATTTTGTTGCTGCCGGGGTGAATAGAAAACTTTGATAAGTGAGCCTCATCAAAGATTTTCTTCCGTAACTCCGGGTTTCGGGGTACGACGATCTGGTTCTTGAACCATAGGACGCCGTCTCCGTCCTTCTGGAAACATTTTAATTCCCCACTATCTACACGTCTCCGCAAATGTGACATGCCCTTGTCATTCTTCTGGGCTGCCGCTATCTCTTCACGGATGGTGGGGATCAAAGCTAGGTTGTAGAGAGCTCCGTGTGGAATCACATGTAGTGGTGGTTCGCTCTCTTCCAACGGTGTGATGGTCAGATTATTGACGTGTGACTTGCGGCTCAGCGCATCTGCCACAACGTTTGCCTTGCCCGGATGATAATGGATCTCTATCTCATAATCCTTTATCAGTTCTAACCATCTTCGTTGCCTCATGTTCAGCTCCTTCTGAGTGAATATGTACTTGAGGCTTTTGTGGTCGGTATATAAATGTACAAGGTTACCGAGTAGGTAGTGCCTCCACATCTTCAGTGCAAGTACCACGGCAGCGAGCTCCAAGTCGTGAGTTGGATAATTTTGCTCATGATTCCTAAGCTGCCGTGATCCATACGCGACCACTCTTCGGTCTTGCATCAGCACCCATCCGAGCCCAATGCCGGATGCACCGCAGTACACATCGAACGGTTTTGTTGTGTCCGGCTGCGCCAAAACCGGTGCTGATGTCAGGTGCTTGACTAAAGCCTTGAATGCTGCTTCACATGCTGGACTCCAAACATATTTGGTAGCTTTCTTCAGCAGCTCTGTCATTGGCTTGGCAATCTTCGAGAAGTTCGGGATGAACCTCCGATAATATCCCGCGAGTCCGAGGAAACTCCGTACCTCATGAACAGTTCTCGGGGATTTCCAATTCAGCACTTGCGTGATCTTGCTCGGGTCCACAGCGATACCCTCCGCTGAGATGATATGCCCGAGGAAAGGCACTTGCGATATCCAAAACTCGCATTTGCTGAACTTTGCGTATAACTTGTGATCCCGCAGCCGTTGCAAGACTATACGCAGATGTTTCTTGTGATCTTCCTCCGACTTGGAGTATACCAGGATGTCGTCGATGAAGACCACGACAAACTTGTCCAGCTCCGGCATGAACACCGAGTTCATTAAGTACATGAAGTGAGCTGGAGCATTGGTGAGGCCGAAGGACATGACCAGGTACTCATAAAGTCCGTACCTTGTTGAGAAAGCTGTCTTCGGAATGTCCTCCGCCCTTATCTTAATCTGGTGGTACCCGGATCTTAAATCCATCTTGGAAAAGATCCTTGCTTTGACCAACTGATCAAACAACATGTCGATCCGTGGCAACGGGTACTTGTTCTTGATGGTTACGGCATTTAATGGACGGTAGTCCACGCAAAGCCGCAACGTTTCATCCTTTTTCTTGACAAATAATGCCGAACAGCCCCATGGCGAGGAGCTCGGCCTAATAAAACCCTTCTCCAGAAGGTCCGTGAGCTGAGTCTTCAGTTCAGCCAACTCCTTGGGTGCCATCTTGTACGGCCTTCGGGATATTGGCATGGTTCCCGGTGCGAGTTCAATCTTGAACTCCACCTCCCTATCGGGTGGCATCCCTGGTAAATCATCCGAGAATACATCAGGAAACTCCCGGACCACTGGAATGTCTTCCAATCTGATAGTTGTGGACTGATAGACACTTGGAAGTTTTATTTCTGGACTGTCCAGAAATAATGAGTGAGAACCGTGCACCTCTGAGTTTAAGTGCACGATTCGAAGGACGGTGTCTAAAACGGCGCCGTGGCGGGTTAACCACGACATCCCTAGGATGACATCGACCTTCTGTCCCTCTAAGATAATGAGAGACGTGGGGTACACTCTACCCGCTAAGCATAATGGTGCTTTGGAGACCATTACGCTTGCTGAAATCTTCCCACCCGGTGAACAAATTAAATATGGACTATCGGTGGGTAGTATTGGCAAGCTGTGTTTAGCAATGAAAGCTTGGCTAATAAAATTATGCGTGGCGCCTGAATCAAATAGTACTATAGCGGGATGCTGGTGGAGTTGGAACATACCCGCAAGGATTGGCTCGCCCTCCGGCACGTCCTCAATGGCAAGCTGGTGGACAGTACCGGGCCTAGGGTTCGCCCGCCGCGCATTAGTAGGGTTCCGGGGTTGATTCCTCCCCGGAAATTGTGGTGCCACTCCGCCGCCTTGCCTCCAGGTACCTCTCTTCCCACACATGCTGAGCTCGTCCCTCCACCGGAACGAGTGCGTATGGTGTGCCCTCCATAGCCTGCACGTGTAGTTGGCAGAAACGTGATATAGTGTCACGGGCTGCCACTTGCCACATCCCTTCCGGTTGTCTTCCTCTCACCGTGACGGTGAATGGCACCCAACCGGGTGGCGTAGGTCCTGCGGGAATCTCGACATGGATCGTCCATGTCTTGTTCCTCTCTTCGCCTTCTTCCTTGGCGAAGTATTGCGGCATCTGGTTGTACCCGAAATATTGGAGCATTTGCCACAATGCTTCCGGGTAGCCGCTACGGTCAGAGCAGGGGGAAACTACCCACCCGTTCTCCAACCGTTTATCTGCTGCCATCTGTAAAAATATATTTGAGAAATGTCAAATATTTATTTAAACAGTAACCCATTGAGTTATAACATAAGATATGTCACTGAACCCATAATACTTGGAAACATAGTCCAACTTTTTAAACAAATTTGACTGCTGATCTGCTGTTACCATGACAGCCCTGACCAGTTTCCATATCAATCTGATTTAGGCCAGGTTAAAAGCAAAACCAGTCCGGGAGCTCAACATCAAAGTTAAAGTTAACTTCAATAGCTTTCCAGAAAGTATTTGGTTGGCCTAAGATCTGTCCTGGTTCACAAGTTATGAGATGTCAAAGTTAACAGAATTTCTGGGAACAATTGGACAGCACCTCCCTGCTTTAGGTACTGAATTGATCCAAGAATCCCAGTTAATTCTGTTCCTAATCTGACAAAACTTTCTGTCACAAAGTTGTAACCCATCTCATAAGCTTTCCAGAACTACCTCATTTTCTATTTTTGGATTTTTATGCAGGAAGTTATGCTTAATTTACAGAGAGTCTACAGAGAGTCTTTGCTCCGTCCTGTTTTCTGGACAGTTTCAACTCTACTGCATTTTTCGAGTGGTTAAGGGATGAAACACCTCTGGAACTCAACAGAAAAGTTGTAAAGCTCCTCCAAAGCTTTCCAGAAATGTATCATACGACCCCAACCTCGAAAGAACTCAACCTCTAACCTCTGATTAACTTCAGCCTTGATTTAGCTGAAAACAGAGTGCTGTGTCCTTAACATCCTATAAGTTGAAAACTTATTAGCTTTGAATATCTTGTTCAAGGGAAGGAGTTACATCAAGTTTTACTACTTTGGATCAAAAACCTTCAAATTTTTAAATGAAGTTGTTCATTTAGTTGGGTGTGACGTCGATGCGTCACCAGATTATGTCGGTACTACGTCCTCACAAAGAAGAAACCTATACCGGACTTAGCCGGCTTCGTTAGTTCAGTGGCACTACTCGTCACTCGCACACGAATGCTACACGTCTACCGTGTCGTGGTAAGGCTACCTGCAGAAATTCAACCAATCATCAAACTCGGCTGCACACCGAGCCCGGAATCCATACAGTTGGCACATCCGGCCGTCATCACTCGCCCGGATGTTCTCAAGCCAAACACGCCTTGAGTTACGTGTTCACGTTTTAGACCACGTGACGGGGTCTCCCATGTTGCACCACGCACGCCAGGAACAGACGTTGCTCGAATACCCCAAACAACATGAAGAGTCGTAGAGGATATTGAAGCGGGTCGGGTTACCTGCCACCCGTGGGGCTCCACCCTTTAGCTTGTGCGCACTGGTGGACAGCGCTTACGTGCACCCCCCAAGACATGAACGTCCCGAGATGCGCGATTTTCCGACATAACAAATAGGTTAATATGCCACTTTCTATATGCTAATAACATCCTTATACGGGCTACTAACTCGTTCCTCACTGGATTTTTGAAAAAGAAGACCTTTGTACTGTGTTAAACCTCAAGCGAGCTCTGATACCACGCTGACACGACCCCACTGGTCCTGTCGAGCCAGGATCACGCTGAGGGGTGCTGCGTTGCACAGCACCGTATAACACACGTCAAAGGTACAAAGCGGAAGCGGAAGCTTTATTACATAAACAAGTTTATTAACATGTTTACATCAAAATAAGTTTAGTCCACACTCGCGGGCGTAGGCTAAGCATCAAGTGCACGTTCAGCCCTCGAACGTGTCCTTGCTAGCACACACGCACACTAACTCTGCGGCGTGCACGACTCCCACTCGACGGGGTTCCCCTCCTGGGGTTCCGTCTCCTCTTCGGGAGTCCCTTCCTCATAGAACCCTGCAAAAGCTTCAAACACAAGCAGTGAGCACGAAGGCTCAGCAAGTCTGACCCGTCTCACCTAAACATGGAACTTCTACATGGGGGTAATGGGTTGCATGAGGTAAAAATCATTTGCAAGGACTCGCCTAATTAGTAGAGCCTTACTTTCAAGTTTTAGCAGCAGGTTGTAGAGAACCTTACGCTAAGGTACATGAGAGAGCCGCAATCAAACAAGAAACGCATTTCTCTCATGTACTTTGCCCAAAGTTGAAAAGAACTTTAATTAGCTCTAAGCTACAGCATATCATTAACAATCAATGTCCAGCTTTCAATCAGCAACATTTTAACATGTAACTAGCCTGTTCTTTCTACGTCACGGTACAGTGAACAAGTGGTACTCACTGACCGCGAGGGACGGCGATTATAATCGATTTACACCTGCAGGGTTACCCGAACGACCCGTCACGTACGCCCGTACTCGATGTTGCCTACAACAACCATCACGGACGCTGTACGCGACTACCTTTCACCCGTTAGCCAAATATTGAACCGGTCCCATCGTCCTGAGCAAGAGGTCCCTGCACGCGCATCTCTGTGCCGCCAGCTGATTTACACCTCGAGCTCTCAACCTACCCTCTGAACGACGGGCAATGCCTCAATGCCCAGCTACCCGAGTTACATCAGTTTCCCGGTTCCCATATAGCCGGTAGGTCTTCGGTACTGTTCTAGCTTGTTCAACAGGCCCGCACACGGCTCGGTCCTCAATCGACACAAGCGGAGCTACAGCACACAGGCCCCAAAGTCCTGCTGCCCTTACTCTCCGCTCGGTCTCATTTTCTTGCCATGTGTTTCATGTGCTATCTCTACCCGAGCGATGTGCCTCTAGCCTATTCTCGCGAGTAGTTCCAACTACTCGACTTGTACCGAATCCTACTCTATCCTAGCAATGCAGTGGCTAACGAGGTTTTCAATCCTAAACCCAACCCATGGTTTTCTTGGCTGTGCAGTTGGGTTTCCAATCAAGACTCTAGTGCAAAGAACAATATTCAAATATGTGCTCAAAACAATAAATATTTGTAAAAAGGTTAATGCAAACCGGAGCTTGCCTTGCTGCTCTTGGTCGTAGGCTAGCTGTTCCTCCGGAGTAACGAAGTCTAGGACTTCGGGTTCCTCCTCGACCTTAGCGACTACATGATAAGAACAATGTATGTATTAATTTAAATGCATTTGTATTAACTTTGAAGTTGTGAAGTCTACAACCTTTGCTAGACAGACCTAAAGACTGTGAAACTTTTACTGTGGCTTGGTTACAACCTAAACAGAGACTTGGTCAAGTTTTAGTTGCAGCAAAGCTCATTTGAGCCCTCCACAAATAATTATGTCCTTGACCTTAATTGGAAGTCTTAGGGTGTTCTAGGAATTTTCATGGGACAAACTATGACTTTCTGAAAACTAGATTTTCAGAGGGTTCTAATGGAGTTGGTTTCACTTAATTTGGAAGTCTCTAACTAAAGATATGAGCTAAACAATTTCAGAGAAAATTCTGAAAATGTTTCTGAACATTTTCTATTTTCTCTGGAACAGTTTTGCTAATCACACCATTAGGTGGACTAAATGAGCTCAAATGGAACTGAAATTTTTATGGTAGTTCAAGGATATTTTGGTGAACATCTCAGCAAAATTTCAGGATTTTCCTCCAAAGGATTCTCCAGATAAAATTCCTAACAGTTTAAACTTTAAGGAATTACTCCTGGAGAATTAAGGAATTTCATGAAGTGAAACTTGATTTTCTGGAAAGTACTCAGAGAGCTGAATCCAGCAAAATTTGGTTCACTCAATTTGGAGCTTTCTAGCCAAAGTTATAAGGATTTGAAGTTTGAACTAAAACTGAAATTCGGGGAAAAGTTTAAACTCTGGCTTGTGGGCCCCGCACACAGTGTGTCGTCTTCCTCCTCGCGCCAACTGCGCAGCGGTGGCGTTCTCCGGCGACCCTCGCCGGAACTGAGTTCCCGGCCACCCCCTGGCCCGAAACTTGCCGCCTGCACCTTTTCCGACCCCCTGGACTCGATGGTAGGGTCGCCGGCCGCCGGTGATGACCGGAAACCCGTGCGCACCGGTGACAGCACCTGCTAGGGTTCCGGTGAGGTCGGTCCCGCTCTCTCGTGCATCAAATCGACCGGTAATCGGTCGGAGAGCATCAGTAGGGCATGGGAAACACGAACTAGGGCTGGGTGGAAGCTAGAAATACCGGCAACTAGGCTCTCGACGGTGAGCCGAGGTGTTCAGCCATGGCGGCGGGGAAAACGGCCATACCATGGCCGATCCTCGATGGTTTTCTCTAATTCCAGTTCGAGCGTGGGCGCTAGCGTGCATAGAAGCTACTAGGTAACGAGCTCGTCCAACCTTCATGCATAGAGCACAAATTTCACCCGAAGGTGAGCTCGGTTCTTATGAACTGATCAAGAGTAAATTTGGAAATTCTCGGCCGAGGGTTGATCAATCGCCAAACGGCTTTCGGCTACTCCATCTACATACAATCACGCACCTTTCTTGTGTAGAGATGAGGATGTGACAACGGCTGTGCCGTGCTGTCCACGGGAGCCCGATCGGCGGCGATGTTCGGCTCGCCGGAGAAATGGCTCGTACAGCTCGAGGAAGCTTGCTCACTGGCCAACACGGAGTGTGGGAGGTTGCTCACGATCCCTTGGTGCCGTTTTGCTGTGGAGGAGGCTGTGCTTTGCGAGCGATCGGCTTGATCAAGCGGGAGCTCGAGCGGCGGCGATGGCAGTGGAAAAATAGGTCGTGCACGTCGGCAGCTCGGGGAATGGCGACTGAAGCACGCCGGGGAGGGAATAAATAGCCCGGCGGCTGGCCTCCGGCTTGGGGCGCGCACCAGGAGCTGGCGCCGGCTGCCCCCCTTCGGTGGCGCGCGCGCACAGCAGCCGGGAACCGACTGAACTGTGTTTCAGTCGGTTTGTTTTGAGGCAGAGGCTGACATGTGGGTCCCACCCCTCTTTTAACCTCTGAAATTTACTCCTAACAGCTGTGGTAAACAGTGAACCCTATTCTACCCTTGGCAATTCAAATTATTCACCCAAGAGCCATTTGAATTGATCAAAGTTCAAATGAGGTTTGGTTTGAATGAATTTCAGCACAAGTTCAGTTTGAAATTCAAATAAAGTTTGAATTTCTCCCCCTTAGCTCATGTCAAGATCAACCCCAAAGGGAGTGAAAATTGGTGTGTGAGCTCAAAAAAATGTGCTGAGCAAGAATATGCCTTCCACTTTCAAATTCATGGTGTGAAAACAGTTTGAATTTGAATATGTTTTCAAACTGCCCCTTTCCTATCTATACCCAAGATGACCTCAAAAAGGTTTTGAATTTGGGTGAAACTTGGCATGGACATCCTTAGCAAAGTGTAGGAGTTTTCATATGTCCAGCCCATCCATATCACATGTGGGAAATACCACTTTTGCAATGTGTAAGTTTGTTCTCTAATGAGCATGTTGATAATTGTTACTTGCTCTTCATTTGTGTTCATCATTCTTGCTCAAATGAGGGGTGTGGTGTGGTGATGAACACTACAATTGGGTGTCAAAAACTGAGGCCCTTACATGAGGCGGGCGCGCCGGTGGCTGCCATCTCTGACCGGATGGTGAGCGATATACCACACGGTATTTCTGTGGCGTTCCACCACTGCTGCTCGTCAGCGCGCTGCATTTCCTCTTGTCAGAACCGCGCTCGCGCTGAGCATTCTCCTGTAGAATCGCGGCATTAACTAGGTCGTTGAATGTGCCGCGATTGCTCTGGGCGAGATGGACCTTCATATTGGAGTTCAGGCCCCAGAAGAACGCATTACACTTGTTGTCTTCCGTGCCCACAAATCCTGGCGCATACTGCGCCAGCCGGTTGAATAACCTAGAGTACTCATGAGCACTCCTCTCGCCCTGTCGTAGCACCAGGAACTCCTGGAGCTTTATTTCCATCACACCGGGAGGTATGTGATAGGCGCGGAACGCCTCCCAGAACTCCGTCCATGTGACGGCATGGCCAGCCGGTATGGAGGCGGTGTAGTTTGCCCACCAGGTACCGGCTTCTCCTTGAAGCTGTTGCGCTGCGTACAGCGCCTTCTGATGTTCGGTGAATCGTAGCAGCCCGAACTTTGCCTCCAGAGTGCGGATAAAGCTGTCCGCCTCCAAAGGTTCTTCGGCCTCCGTGAAGACCGGTGGATGGGTCGCCATGAGTTCTGAATATGAGCTTTGTTGGGGCTGGCGTTGTCCATTGTCTTGGCGTCCTCCCTGATGAGACGCATTCTGCTGCACTGGCATCCACAGCAACTCGGTTTGCTCGTCGCGCGAGCCGAGCACTGCAGCGAGAACCTCCGCAAGATTCCTTGGAAGTTCTGGCGGTGGAGGAGGTGGTTGCTGCTGCGTCGTGGTTTGCTCCGGAGGTGGAGACTCATCACCACGAACCTGACTCGGACCTCCCTCCTCTTGCGTTGAACGTGTACGCACCATTCTGCATTCAGACCATTCAAACGATCAGCACATGTTGGTTTAGCCCATCCAGTTAATACAATAGTGATGTGAGAATGGAATAAAAAGTACGCCTAACAGTCACACATATGGATAAAGTATGAACTTTATACAACATATACATCCCTGGACCGTGTCACAGATCGAGTTCCAAAGTATTGAACTTTATGGGTTAAAAGTTCATTTCGACCATCGGGGTCACCATGGGATGTTAAGTGTGTTAGCATGCGTAATTCCTCGCTATTGTATTGGACCCAGACATGTACTAACTCAAAGTGATGTGTCAAATGCATAAACCCTTCGACTCCAACTCGCTGTTTTACAACAGCCACTGGACGTCGAACGGTGAAACTAAGTGTTTTGGTCGAAATACGGAAATTCCAGAGAGCATTTGGTCTGCCCTGTTTCTGGACAGTACCTACTCATCTGAGATTTTCATCCCTTTGGAGTGAGATTTTGTTCTGGAGCCCTACAGAAAAGTTGTAGAGGGCTTCTAAACCTTTCCAGAATGGTATCCCATACCTCCATTGGTTCAACCAATCTTAATTTATGCCCTGTTCAAGTTCAGAAAAATTTCTGCCAAAAACAGGGGAGATTTTTCCTAAGCTTTTGAGATTGAATCTATACTCCCAATTGACTCTTTTCTTTGAAAATAAACTTTTATGCAGTCGGTACTACGTTTTCTCACCAAAGAAAAATCCTAAACCGGTATTCCGGCATATACGTGTCAAATGGTGGAACTAAAGTCGTCACTCACAAACGGTTTCTACATGTCATGCACTAACGTGGTTAATGTACCTACAGCAGAACACACAATAATGGTGCACACAAAGGTTTTTAACATTACAGGCAGTTCCATATCATATTAAAATCATACGGTCCGTACCATTGCCATATGGATCGTCCATGAGTCAAGCCACGTCTCAAGGTACATGGTCGTGTTTTCACACCACATGACGGGGAACCCGAGTAAAGCGCGAACGGGTCGTCACGGTTGGGAATTTTATCAACCCAACGGATACCACCTACTGCCTCATGACCGTTGAGGCACGCCGATGGCGAGCGCTGCGTATGGCCCTTTGAACATTGAACGTTCAAGAGTTGCATACTATCGTGTTGCTTACCACACGATGGGGTATTCTCACTTTTGCCTAAAGCACGCTGGAGATCAGAATTTTCATATGCTCTCAGAACCATGGAGAGGTTCAGAGACTCATATTAACTACCGTGCCAAGCCACGGTATAACCTTCCATACTATTAGTCGTATGGCAAGTTACTGCAATTGATCTGCCTGCGGTGGCGTACCTTACCTCTTACCTAACGTCGGAGCGTCGTTACATAATGTATAACACATAAGTTAGCTTTTCCACCATAATATCTACTACTATCATAGACCTTATGTGGGCTTAATGACTAATCCTCACTCGACTACTTCTAATTTTTCAAAATAGGCTCTTTTCGAGCGTGCTATTCCCAATGTGGCTCTGATACCACAACTGTGGGGACCACTCCGTGGTTCACCCACTCCAGGATCGCATAGGGTGGTGCCGTGCGATGCGGCACCCAACAGCACACACGAAAAGAATAAAGGATAACATACAAACTTTTATTTGATATAAAACAGCGGAAGTTTTAATACAAAACCTATTCATACAGTGGAAGTAATATACATATAAGGCCTCTCATCCTAGCTATGCAAAAGTGCAGCCGTCCAGCCCGGGAACGCTACACACTAGCAGAAAGTAACCGGAGATCACGGCTTCGTGCATGGCTCCAGCTTGGCCGTGTACCCCGACTGGGGCATCGCCTCGTCCTCGGAACCTTCCTCATAACTCTCACCTGCACACAGCTCAAATATTGCAACCGTGAGCACGAAGGCTCAGCAAGTCTTAACCGTCAACCCTAGGCATGGAACTCTACGTGCAAGGATGTAAGATGGGAAAAGGAATTTGCGACAAAGACATGCCTATAAGTTGGTCCTTACTTTCAGTTTTATAGCAGAAGATTCATGTGCCTTAGGCAGCCCTCACATCGGAAGTCCACAATCAAACAAGAAACGCTTTCCTCCGATGTGGTGATGCCCAAAGTTGAATATAAACTTAATTAGCTCTATATCTACAGCAATCAAGGTATTCAAGACATTAAGATCAATACAGCATTTTCAGTTGGCTTATTTCACTTCTTACTACGTCACAGCACAGTGAACAAGCGGGTACTCAAATAACCGCGAGGGACGGTGATTGCAATCAAGACACACCCGGATAACACGTTACATACACCCAATTTCAGAAGTGTGATTCCACACCCCTTCCTACTCTGTTGTATGCAACAACCTTTCAAAGGCAACCCAAAAGCCGAACCGGTCCATCCGTAACGGGCAGGAGGTCCCCGCGTGGAGCGTGACTGTGCCCACCGGCAGATTTACACCTTGCTACCCTCAACCCACTCCTGTTTACTGTTGGGTAAGCCTCGACACCCAGGTTAACCAATTACATCGGTTTCCTGGTTCCCATATGCCAGTATGCATCCGGTACTGTTCGATACTTGTCCAGCAGGGCCGCACACGGACGGTCCTTAACCGACACCAACAGGGCTAAGCACGTGAGACCTCTGCTCACTGCATCCTATCCCCCCTGCTGGGTCTCATTTTCATAACTCAAGCCATTTTCTACCTCTTCTCATTCCGTATGATAAATACTATCTCGCGAGTAGCTTCCAACCACTCGACTTCTACCGAGAACCTAAACATTAGCATGGCATTCTCTACTCGTCGAGTTTGTAAACTACCCAACCCTCCATAGGATTTAAAGAGGCTATGCAAGTGGGGTTTCAATCACCCTAACTCTAATGCATACAATTCAAACTAGACATAAGTGATACAAATGAAAAACTTTATAAAAGGTACTTAAGTGCAAACCGGGGCTTGCCTGGTTGCGAGTTAAACGGAAAGTCAGCTTCTGGTGGGAGGACGTCCAACGGCTCCGGTGCATCCTCAACTTCGGTCACTATTATGAAATGTAATAAAATACATGTATAAGTATTAAGGATTTATAAGAATTGGACTTCTACTCATAGCTACTGCTATTTAAAATCCTTAATTGGCTTTGGGAATTTTACAGTGGATACTAGACCCTCTAAGGATGATTTGAGCCGAATTTGGAGACATGTCATTGCATAATGTAGTCTTTAAAATTCCTACAAGTACAATGTTTATCTGAATTTTGAGCCCAAATCAGGAGCTTTGACATAGCTAGAAATGGAAGATCTGATTAGGGTAAGTCTCCATGGTTCTAAAAAAATTTGTTTCACCATTTTTGGAGCTACCATCAGAGAGATATGAATTTTTGAAGTTGGACAGGAGTTCTGAAAAGTTTTCTGTTTAAATTGAATTTTCCAAATAAAAGCTGAACATGGGAAGGTAATTTGACCTAGCAAAGGAACTCCAATGAAGCCCAAATTTTTACTGGAGATCAGTATCTATGAAGAGGATTTGCTGCCCAAATTTTGGAATATTTCATAAAGAATTGCTCCTATAATAAATCCCTAAAGGATTTATTAAAAACAATTCTACAGAAATTCCTGAACATTTTCATAGCCTAAAATAGGTTTCTCTGTGAATTACTCCTCATGAGGAATCCAACAAAATTGGTCTCACTATTTTTGCATTTTTCAACACAAAGTTATGGGCTTGCAAAGATCAGCTAATTTCTGGAATTATTTCCCTAATAGAAACTTCAAATAATTGGAACCGGGCCCACTGTTTTAATTCGGACCAGTCAGATCTTTGCAACACCGGGGCTACGGGGTTATTCCCGCGCAGCCACACCAGATTCGGCAACACAAGCCGGTCCGGCGCCTTCCTGGTGCCACTGACAGGTGGGGCAGGCCCCCACCTTCTTCAACCTCGCGCCCGGCCGGCCTCCTCGCCGGAGAAGCGACCGTGCCTCGTCGGAATGGCTGTCCCGTGCCTTAAATGGCTCAACCCTCGCCGCCTGTGCCTAACACCCGACGAGGAACACTTTGGTGAGCTCGGTGGCGGCGCTAACTGGCCGGGAATACCTCCCCGAAGGTGGCAGTAACTCGGGCGACTCTGGCGACGTGGTGTTCGCCCGGCAAGCCCGGAAACCGACCGCGGTTGGGTCCTACAGCACCACCGCAACCTGGGGAGCTCGGAACACTACCCTGATCCCTCGGAAAACGGCTGGAAACATGAGCTCTCCATGCGACCGAAGTGGTTCTTCCCCGCCGTGAGGAAAAACACGGAGAACTCTTCGGACTCTGCATGTTATTGCTTGCCGTTTGCTCGAGAAGGGTCGTCATGGCTTGGAGAACCTATGCCTACACTCTTGTGAGCCCCAACCCAATATGGCCCTGGAATTTCCCGTTTTCTTTCAACTCGGTTTTAAGGAACCGCCGGTTACAAACTTCGAATTCAGGCCAACCTAGGCTATGACCTAGCTCCAAACTGGGAGGACATCAAGAAGGGTCGACAACGCACCTAGAACACCGGTTGGATGAGCGTGAACGAGTCTGAGGTGGCCGGTCGACGGTGCGGCGTCTTGGCGGCAAGCTGGAAAATGGAACGAGGAATTCAGGCTCAGTTCTCGGGACCAGCTCGAAGGAACGACAGGGGCTGTCGTCAGAGAGGAACTAGAGGGCCTTGCGCACCTTCCTACGACCTCAACCGGTCGTGACAACGTCGGAGTGGTGTCGATGACGGACAGGCGATGCAGATCAACCGAGCGGCGGCAGAGGCTACACGAACTGAGCAGGGAAAAGGGAAAACACGTCGGTGGACGGCCGAGAGAGCAAGGGGGGTTGTGCTGGGACTGTGGCACGCGCGGATGATCAAGTAGGCGGCAGAAACAGGAGGTGGCGCGGCACACCTCGGGCGTGGGTCGGAGACGGGAGCTGTCGCGCCCCTGCTGTTCGACCGAATGGAGCAAAGGCGGTAGCTCCTGTGGGTGGCTGACAAATGGGCCCCACCTCCGCCCTTTGTTTAATCAAACTTTCTCTGATCTTTTCCATCCAGCAACTCAAAATTTAAGGCTAGACTTTCACCCCAAGTTAAGTTTGAATTTGCTGAATTCAAAGGGTTTGAATTCGATGTGAAATTTGGATGTGGTTTGATCATTTGAATTTGAAAAGGAGTTTGAATTCTCCACTTTGTATTGCCTCAAAAATATAGCAAACCAGCTCCAAAATTTCCAACTTTTGGCATGGCTGCTCATTCGAAGGTGGAGAACACATTTGTGAACCCAAATTTTGAAATTGAGGGAACTGGAATTTGAAACTGAATTTGAAATTCAGATTAGAGGGCTTCTCCTTTTAATCCCAAACAAATATTAAAACTCCTCCAAATGAGCTGAAATTTGGAAGGTTGAATATTTGGACTATGAAGATCCAAGTTGCGCATTTAGATCTCCATGTTTGGAAGTTTTGGGAAGTCTAAACCCTCACTTTGAACTCACAGTTATTATAATTCAAAGTTTTAATTCCCCTCATTTTTCATAAGTGTATATGAGCTGAATTTTTCTTGCTACCACTTTTGGGGATTTTACAAGAGGAACGGTGAAAACGGCTGGGAAGCGCTGCCCACGGTGAGTCAGTTGCGGTTCCGCCGGTTGCACCTCGGTCCTCAGCTGCGATCATCGATTGGTGGACAAATGAAGTGCTAACGCCGCAAGGTGGTGAGATGGTTAGTTAGAGCACACACAGGCGCTCCCTTTTTGTGTTGGGAGCTCGGGCAAAGGCCGAGCAGACGTCGGCGTGCAGGGAAGAATCGGGGGAGCGGCGCCGGTTACCGAACAGAGCCGGGGCTCGCTGTTTTGCAAAGAAGCACGCCTACGTCTCGGTGGCTTGGCGAGGGGGTCACGTAGAGGAGAGGGCGCGCTGTTTCCCGGCTGCCAGCGCGAGCGAAGGGAACCAGGAGGTGGCGGCTCGGCCGGTGGCGCGCGCGGCAGCTGGCTGCGCTCGGTTGAGTGAGAAATAGAGAGAAGACTTGGGGGCTAAGTCTATTCCACCCAATGACATGTGGGCCCCACTGGTCAGTGCTCTCCCATCCCTTCAATGATCTCCAAAATTTTGGCAAATGAGTAATTCAAATGTTTGAAGTCTCAAACTGAGCTACATTTGTATGATTGGAGAATTTCCCTCAAATTCAAATGTATATTTGAATTCTTGGCATAGTTGGATCCTTTTTGGAAAAATGGGTAGCAAATCTCTTCAAAAATTATTGAAACTCTGCCTCGCCACTAATTTGGACCTGAGAAATCCAATTATGCACTTTGATCCTTGTTTTAGATGCTGCAACCATGAGTATGAATGTAAACAGTTTTGAATCACCCTCTCATGTGTCATGTGTAAACTTTCCCCCTTTGTGGAAGTGTAGGCTTTCCCCTCTAACCACTCTTTTGATGGAGGTTACTTGCTCTTCACACATTTTCACAATCTATCCACAACAAAACTGTGGTGTTGTGTGGTGATAAAAAGTTTTTGCAAGTCCCTTTTCTTGGGCTTTTACAAAGTGCTAGTGTTATATAAGAAGTACACTTCTATTTATAGGAATCTAACAAAATTGGTCTCACCCTTTTTGGAGTTATCTACACAAAGTTATGGAATTTTCAAATTTGAATAACCTTCTGTTTGAAGTTTACACAGAGAACTCAAAGGGGGGGGGGCACGGGTCAGATGTTTCTTCAACCTCCCGCCAGAGAACGCGCGCGCACACTGGCACAGATCGTGGCGCGACTTGTTCTCCCTCAATTCTCCACCGTTTTTGCTCCGGTTTCGCCCTACACGACCGTGGGAACGTGGCGCAGCTGCCGGGCAAGGTCTCACCTCATGAAAACATCCGGAAGCAGGTCGGCATCGGTGGCGGCGCTCGGCGGCGTGGCATCGACACGTTCTGGCGTGTCCCAAGCTTATCCCAACGAGATAAGTTGCCCTAAAGCATCCCTAGTGGTCGCGTAACATGGAACGCATGCCAAACCTTGCAGCAAACAGCGGGAAAAGGGGGTTCACAGGAGGACCGACCCGTTTTTGCCGCCGCCGGTGATTCTCGTCGCCCGGGGCGTGTGGTGGACGGTTTTGAGATGGGCCCATCAACTGAGACAGGTCACTCGCCCGGGAATCGCATTGGGTGGTGCCGTGTTGTGCGGCACCCAACAGCACACATATGAGGAACAATGTATTACATAAAACAATAGCGGAAGCTTACAAGTTTTTCTTTGTAAATAATTTACATCAAGTAACTACAGCGGAAGTCTACAACAACTCGTGTCGAATAACTAAAGAGCACTCGAGATGAAGTCCAGCCCGCGGACTCCTCTCACTAGCAACACGAAGACATCAGCAGCGGCTGGGTTCTCCATGTGTTAAACAACTCGGAAGTCTCCGAGTCTCACCGGACAACCTTCTTCCTAGCGTCGATGTTAACCTGCAAAACCACTTATATAGCAAGCGTGAGCACATAGACTCAGCAAGTCTGACCCGTCTCTCCTAAACAGGAAACTCTACATGAATGATGGTTGCAATTGGGTCGGCTAGATTTGCATAAAGGACTCGCCTAAAGTTGATACTTAACTTTCAGATTTTTAAGCCTCATTGTGCGGACCTTGAGCCAAAAAGCATCGCAACTCCACAATCCAACAAGAAACGCTTTGTTGCGATGCTCCTTGCACAAAGTGAAAGTAAAGTTTAATGTGCCTATCTCTAATTCAATCATGATTGTAATACAAGTTACAGTACAGCCTTATCAAGTTCAAAAGATAACCAGTTCCAGTTGTTACTACGTCAAGACGCAGTGGGCAAGTATGCTCAGATGACCGTGAGCGACGGTGATTCGAATCAGTACACGCTCGGACTACACGAAACGTACACCCGTACTCCGAGTTGCCGGCAGCAACCTCGACTGACGTTGTACGTGGCCACTGTTCCCAAGATCTTCCACATTGGACGCAGTCCAACTGCCCCGAGTATGCAAGCTCCCTCAAGGTACATACCCGCAGTGGTATGATTTTAAGCGAGGTACCTCCTGCTACCCTGACGCCGAAAGCCTAAGGCAGTTGGAAAAGTTCCACTATGGATCTCCCAAGGTACATCGGTTTCCTGGGTCCCATATAGCCAGTATGCGCCCGGTACACAACTCAAACTTGTCCAACAGGACCAAGCACGGACGGGCCTTAACCGACACAGGCAGGGCTATGCACGCACGGCCTGCAACCTGCTGCATCTAAACCTCCCTGCCCGGTCTCCATTTCTTATGTGTGAACTTTCCTCATCGTTTCTAATTCGGACCCGTTCCGAGTAAACCAGCACTAAACTCGCGAGTAGCTTCCAACCACTCGACTTCTACCGGACCTTTCCTACTAACATTTAGCGTAGCCAAATCCACTTGAGGAGGTACTATTCTACCCTTTCTCTCTTAGGTATCTCTGGTCATGCAAGTGGGGTTTTCAATATCATCTAAACTTAATGCAATCAACGATGCAAAGCTATGATATCTAAAAATGGAAATACTTTATAAAACTGTTTCAAATGCAAACCGGAGCTTGCCTGTTTTACAGGTGACTAAGGTTACAATCAGTTAGTGATGATCACTTGGAGCTTGATCACTTGTTTTTCTCCCTCCTTGATCTTTACTTCAAGTCCTTCTCACCTTCTTCACGTATATGCTACACGATATGATCATGCAAATGTATTCAATTGAAAAGCTTTTGCTAATAAGATCTAATGATATTTTTAAAACTGGAACTCTGTTTAAGAATTTAAAATGACACTGGTGCTAGGGGGTTTGGTTGGGTTTGAACATTATGATCAAATGTTAAGTGCTTCTCCCACTTAAGTGTTGATCTCTTTAAGAGGTTACACATAACAGTGGTGATCCAGAGCTCCAATGGAGCTGGGAATTTTCATGTGAGTTCCTTGTCACAAGAAAGTCCTCTGGACCAAAATTTAGCACTTCTCATGGAGTGGTTTATTCAGAACAATTCTCTAAGTGTTTAATCAAAGATGAATTAATTCTGAGGTAACTCATGTCAAACTCAGTGAACCAAAATTTCAATTATAGTTCATAGAGTCTACATGAATTTTCCTAGGATTTTTGAAGCTAAGAATTGCCCAGAACTGAATTTACAAGTTTTGGAAATTCTCTGAAAATGTTTCTGTATTCATTTGAACGCAGTAACTTACAATCTGCATTCTCCTGACCAAATCAACTCCAAATGAGCTGAAACTTTTACAGGAGTCTAATAATAACCTAAAGACTATTCTGGCAAAATCTGAGTATTTTTGGATAAATCAAACTTCCTCTAAAATTCTTTTGCTGAAAAGCTTTAAAGCATTTTCTAGAATTAAATAAAGACTTTCATACAAATTGGATTGCATAATTGGATAGAGTTTGTCAATCTGAATCTAACCCAATTTGAATCACTAAATTTGGAGCTTCCTACAAAAGTTATGCTCTTCTAAAGTTTGGGGGAAAATCTGGAATTTGAATAAATCCGGGAAATGTTTAAACCTGACTGTGGGACCGAGGGACACGTGTCTGCTGCCGGGAGCGTGCCACACGGGGTCGCAGGGTTATTTCCTGTGCTGTTACAATCGATCCCGCGCCACAGAGTATCCAGCCCCCTCTCCCGAGTCGCTGACAGGCGGGACCGGTGAGGTCTTCTTCAACCTCGCGCTCCCACGCGATACCGCCGCCGGGCTCGCCGGAGTAGCTCCGGGATCAGTCGTCCGGCCATCGCAACTGCTGAAACTTGCTGCTAGCCCCTAATTTAACGTGAGGAACACGCTGGTGAGGTTTTCTCGGGCTGGTAGGTCCCCCAAACTAGCCCACGACGGCGCATCGGCTCGGATGAAGTCCGGCGACGTCGCCCCGTTGAGCTAGCCCGCAAAAAGCTTCCTAGAAAGGCTCTACAGCACCAGTGGAGGTTGGCCAAGCTCGGCATGGCCACATATGGGCTCAGGAACGGCTCCAACCTAGGGTTCACCGTGCACCCGCACCTCCCTGCCATAGTCACCGTCGTAAAGATTGAAATTGCACCGCGCATAGTGTTTTTCATGCGAGGTTTCAAAAGAGAACTGGTGCGCCTCCATGTCTAGCCTGTGTGTGCGAAGTTTCGTGGTATGTAAACATAAATCAATCGGGAATTTCGCAGACTCATACCCGAAGGTCGGTTTACAGCGGCCGGAGTGAATTCCCGAAATTCGTCGGCCAGGGGCGGAGACAAGATCTGTGCTTCGGGTGGAAGCTGCACGGAGCTCCTGCGCGTCCAAAGGTGGCCTTGCTCGGTCGTGACATACTCTGGTTGAAGCTGTCCACGAGAGCACGTTGTCGCCGTTGTGTGCTGACCGCCGCGGAAACCGGTTTATCTCGGTTTGGGAGGGCGGAACTCATGTCGTAGTGGCACGAGGACGTCGGAGGGGAGTCTGTGGTGCTGCTTGGTCGCTCAGCCGAGGCTCGTGTACGAGCTAGGCGATGGCCGATCGACTTGCCCGATCGTCGGCCGCCCGGTTCTGTTTCTCACGCGAGGAGGGCAAGGCAGCATCGATGCTTCGGTAAAGAGGGCGAGAGGGATCACGGCAGTAGATAACGACCCCCCCCCATAGCTCTCCAGCGCGATGGAAATCCAGCAGGAGCTGGCTGTCGGCTGAGCTTGGTGTCGATCGGAGGGCAGTCGGTCTGCTGTTGCTTCGCGTGGGAGGAAGGCAAAGGGAGACTGTGGACCGAAGATCTTTTGCAAATTTCAGTGCTCCCAATGACATGTGGGACCCACTGCTCAGTTCCTTCTTATCCCTCTCAAAATATCTCCCAAGTTTGAATATTGATAGAATTCAATTGTGGGAATTCAAATCTGGTATGCATTTGGATAATTGGACAAGTTTCATCCAAATTCAAATGGGTGTTTGAATTCTTTGTTACTTAAAGTCCATTTTGGAAAATGGGCTGCAAATCATTTCCATAAATCATGAAACTTTGCACACCCCTTAATTTGGACCCAAGGAACTCAAATATGAAATCTGATTTTAATATTGACTACTGCAAATGGGATTTTCAGCACAACAGTTTTGAATTCCATTGTGTTGCTCTCATTTGAATTTTGAGTTTGAACAAGTTTGTTCAAAAATCTGATTTTTGTTTTCCCACACATATGGGCACTTCCCATCTTTGTTTTAGACCCCTCTTGGGTTCCAAGTTTTCAATTAAACATTTAAACTTGTGTGAAGAAAACCCTCATGTGTGTTATCACATGTGGAAAAGTTTTAACAAGTCCCAAATTTCATACACATGAAACCAACTTTTGCAAACAAGTGTTTCTTTGTATTCATAATTTTGGGACCTTTACAGGTTTTATTTGGTATTCGGCGCGGGAGGGCGCTAGGAGATGTAGTTGCTATGGCTTGAACCGAAGAACAAATGATCATGCGCGTTGGACGAATTTCCAGGTTTGGTTTTGATCGGTTCTTCACGTGTACCGGCGCCAAAACACAAATTCCTGCGAGCCGGCAACGGGGAAGAGCAAGGGAACTGCGGTAGTATGACCTACACACCTTGGCGCACCTTAGGGAGGTGTTGGTTGTGCGGGAGAGGCGCTGGACTGGCTGGAAGACGAGGAGCAGCGAGGTACGGCGGTGCTCTGTTTTCTCCCGGTGAAGAACAGGTCTGGCACTGCGAGGGAAGCTCGGGGATGAACTGAGGAGCAGTGAAGATCTTCTAGGAGGCGCCGGTGCAGCTCCCAGGGGGATCAACCGGCGCTAGGGGGTGCTGGAGGCTGCCTAGTGACGATCACAGAGGCGCAGGGTGGTTTTCTTCGCTGGGCGCTCGAGCATGGATGAAAACTTCGGTGTAACGTGGAGACAAAGCGTAGAATTTGATTTGGGAAGCTGCTTTGGATATCCATCAACCACACACGACATGCTGCCTTCGCGAGCAAGTCATTGCAAGCTGCTCGGTGGAGGGAAAATCCCAGTGCGGTGGAAGCTCGAGAAGCACTGGCACAGAAGCAAATTGCCCCTGTTATTTCATGTGTCACTGCCATGTGGATCCCACCCACCTAATAGCTCTGATATTTTCCTCCAAATTAAATCTTTTGCTTCCTCCCAAAGTCATGGTTTGAAATATTTGAATTCAAATGATTCGAATTCTGGTGTGGAATTTTGAACTGACTTTGGTTATTTTAATTTGGATTGGAATTTGAATCTTCTCTTTTGCATTGTTCCGAAAACATAGCAAACCAACTCAAATACTTCTGAAATTTTGCATGGCTGCTAATTCAAATGTGGAGAACACATTTGTGGAACCAAATTTCTAAATTGAGGAAGTTGGGATTTGAAACTGAAATTTAACTTCAGATTCGAGGGCTTCCTCTTTTAATCCCGAACAAATATTAGAACCCCTCCAGATGAGCTGAAATTTGGGAGGCTGAATATTTGATCTATGAAGATCCAAGTTATAAATTCAGATCTCCATGTTTGAAAGTTTTGGGAAGTTTGAATCCTCACTTTGAACTTACACCGTTATAATTCAAAGTTTTAATTTCCCTCATTTTCTTCCTAAGTGTAAAAGTGTTGAAATTCTTGCTACCGCTTTTTGGGGATTTTACAGTGAGCATGGTTCTGGTTTTGGAGCGGCCAGAACCCCATCGGCCTCATGTCTCAATAAAGGCTCCTGCTGTCATTGGTCTAAAGCCCCAGGGCTCAGATTCCGCAGGAGACCCTTGGGATGGGGAGGTAATCAGGTGCCAAACAGACGGGCCTGATGATCTATGCATATCCGGGTCCAAGCTCCCAGAATGCAGTCCCAGACCCGGGGGCCTGGGGGCCTCGAGTCCCAGACCTCCCCAAGAAGAACTAGTCGGGACTCAGCCATTTAGACCTGGCAACTGGTGTGCATCTGGGTCTGAGCTCCCGGAGTGCAGTCCCGGGCCCCCGGCCCCCGAGTCCCGGACCTCTACAAGAAGATTCTTTGTACCCCTCCCGGAGGGTCCGAACTATCCAGCACTCGGTCTACTTCATCAACGAGGTCCTCCATGATGCCAAGACAAGATATCTGGAGGTGCACAAGCTGCTCTATGCAGTCCTTGTTGCATAAAGAAAGCTGCACCATTACTTCCAAGCTCACAAGATCTCTTTGGTTACCTCATACCCGCTGAGAACCGTCCTCCACAGCCCCAACACCACTGGAAACATAGCTAAACAGGCTGCAGAGTTGGCGGAGTTCGAGCTGGACTTCTTACCGCACCATGCGGTGAAAAGTCAGGCGTTAGCTGACTTTGTGGCAGAGTGGACTCCACCACCATGCCAGCAAGGGGGCCAGGATATCGGTGAACCAGAGTCCAGAGCTCCGGTCTTCACTAGGCCTTACTGGACTCTCTTCTTTGACGGCTCCTCACGGATGCAAGGTGCCGGAGCAGGGGTTCTGCTCATTACACCAACCGGAGAGCAGTTCAAATACATGGTGCGACTTGATTTCAAGGCAACCAATAACATGGCGGAGAATGAGGCTCAAATCTTCATGTTAAAGACCGCGCTGTCCCTCGACGTCCAGCAGTTATTGGTCAATGGTGATTCTCAGTTGATCATCAAGCAAGTTAAGGGAGAGTGTTGCTACAACGACCCAGAGCTTGCAGCTTATCTCCTCCAAGTACAGAAGTTGGAGACGGACTTCTTATCCTTAGACTTGTGCCATGTTCCTCGTGCCAATGATACAATAGCCGACGACCTGTCAACGAAGGCTTCCACTTTGGCTCCATTACCTTTGAAAGGATGTTGCTGCAACCTACCGCCTGGCCACCTGAACCAGGCGAAGGGGGCAGGACTAGCACCTCAAAGTTGGCGGTCCCAGTGGCCATGTTACCATGGCACCCACCAAGGATCGTAAGCATTACTGAGGACTCCGTGCAACCCGGTGCTAAAGATCCAAGTGCTCAAGTAGGTCACGACGCATGGATCACGTAGATTCAGGACTACTTGAAAGACAATTTCCTTCCCGATGAACGTGTATCCGCTGAACGGATCACTCGGTTGGCTAAGAGATACACGCTAGTACAATGGGATCTCTACCGGCGTGGCGCTAATGGCGTCCTATTGTGGTACATAACCTGAGAGGAGGGTTGCGACTTGCTCATAGAGATCCATGGAGGCAAGTGTGGGAACCATGCATCTTCCCACACGTTGGTCGGTAAAGCCTTCCAGCATGGCTTTTACTAGCCGACAGCTCTCCAAGATGCCGTCAACCTGGTTAAGAGATGCAAGGCATGCCATTTCCACGCTAAGCAGATCCACACACCAGCACAGATGCTGTAGATGATCCCGCCCTCATGGCCTTTCACTGTGTGGGGGTTGGATATCTTGGGACCATTTCCCAGATTTGTCGGACCGGTACCTCTACGTCGCTGTAGACAAGTTCAATAAATGGCCGGAAGATACCCCTATGGTAACTATCAACAAGCAATCATCAGTCAAGTTCATCAAGTCAATCGTCTGGCAGTTCGGGGTCATGAACATAATCATCACCGACAATGGGACCCAGTTCACCAGTGCAGTATTCCAACACTGCTGCGAAGACCTCGGCATCCAAGTTTTCTATGCCTCTGTTGCTCACCCAAAGAGTAACGATCAAGCTGAAAGAGCAAACACCGAGATACTCAGGGGACTCAAGACGCGCACCTTCAACAACTTGAAGAAGCACGGTGCCAATTGGGTTGAAGAGCTTCTGTGTGCACTGTGGGCTAGTCGAACGTCTCTCAATTGCTCGACAGGGGAAACACCCTTCTTCCTGGTGTATGGGGCTGAGTACGTCCTCCCCCTGAAAATCACCATGGGCTCATCCCGTGTCTGAGCATACGACGAAGCCACGCAGGATCAGCTCCGGCGTGAAGATATCAACCTTGTCGATGAGCGAAGGTGGCAATCAATTGTCTGAAACGCGCGATACCGTCAAGCGCTCCGGCGTTATCAGCAGCAGATCGTGCGAAGTAGACAGCTCGAGGTGGGTGACCTGGTGCTTCGCCGAGTACTTTCTAGAGAAGGGGGAACAAACTCTCCCCCAGCTGGGAGGGCCCCTTCCGAATGACACAAGTATGCCACCCCAGGTGCGTCTGCCTAGCCATAGAGGATGGGGTACGTCTACCCAATCCGTGGAACATAGAACACCTCCGTAAATTCCATCCTTAGCGGTAGGGTTTTATTTTCTCTGAAAGGGTGTCATAGTGTCTAGGGACAGTGCTTAAAACAGATAAGCCCCGGAGGAGTCTTGTTACTCTCATCATCCGGGGCGGGTCTCTGCCTTCTAGTATGGCCTGTTTCCTCTTATAAGGGGAGCCTGAAGTGAGGATTTTTTGTCTTACCCTGTGCATTCTCCCTTTACAGTTTGTGTTGACCCATGCATATCAACTGTAAACGGGCAAGCCACGTGTCCTTGGCCCTAAGGTCAGCCCTGGGGCTGCCACGTGTGCTTAAGATCCGGAGCCAACGCGTGCCCTAGGCTCGGATCCAAAGCCTCCCTGCTGGGGTGGAAGACGGAGTTGGCTCGTATCTCCTAGCTCGAAGCCTCCTCCCAGCTGAGGATAGCTCCGGGAATCACAGGTGCCCTGGGCTCCGGAGGAAAGCCTCCCTGCTGAGGTGGGGTCTGGAGCTGACACGTATCTCCAGGCATTGAGCCTCCTCCCTGCTGAGGAAGCTGCCGAGCTTACACATGCCCTGTGCATTCCCCCTTTACAGTTTGTGCTTACTCATGCATATCAACTGTTAACGGGAAAGCCACATATCCTTGGCCCTAAGGTCAGCCCTAGGGCTGCCACATGTGCTTAAGTTTCGGAGCCGGCACGTGCATTGGGCTCCGATCCGAAGCCTCCCCGCTAAGGTGGAAGACGGAGCTGCCATGTGTCTCCTAGCTCGAAGCCTCCTCCTTGATGAGGATAGATCTAGGACTCACATGTGCCCTGGTATCCGGACCAAAGCCTCCCCGCTGAGGTGGGGTCCGGAGCTGCCACTTGTCTCCAGGCATAGAGCCTCCTCCCTGCTGAGGATAGCTCCCGAGCTGACACGTGCCCTGTGCATTCTCCCTTTACAGTTTGCGCTTACTCATGAATATCAACTGTAAACGGGCAAGCCACGTGTCTTTGGCCCTAAGGTCAGGCTTGGAGCTGCCACATGTGCTTGAGTTTCAGAGCCGACGCGTGTCCTGGGCTCCGATCCGAAGCCTCCCCACTAGGGTGAAAGACAGAGCTGCCATGTATCTCTTGGCTCGAGGCCTCCTCTCTGCTGAGGATAGCTCCGGGACTCACACGTGCCCTAGGCTCTGATCCAAAGCCTCCCCGCTGAGGTGAGGTCTGGAGCTGCCGCGTGTCACCTGGCTCCAGAGCCTTCACCCTTCCAAGAACAAGATCAGGACATCGGCAGAGTGCTATCCACGTTGGCTAAGTCATTTTGGACCCTTGTGGTGCAAAGGGTCCGAGGTCTACATTGGCAATTCAGGACAATACAAGACTTGAAACAAAGAGCTTTCATTAATGACACAGTTCTGGCATGAAAAAGGGGAAACAAGACAACTAAAGAACTTTGCAGCTACAAGCTGAGCAGTCTCCAGCTCCGTGGCATACTTGGTTGTCCCCCAAGCCAATCTCTATGCTGAGAGACGGTCACCTGCTATAAGACCAAGGATGGCAGCAACTTATGCTGGACCGAGGCAACGGTGACATCCAGTGTCATTTGGGCCAAATGCCATCTATGATGGATTTGGCTGTCCACAACGGTAACTAGAGGAAGGCTTGATCACTATGGATTTAACCTCCCTCCGGTACTGGCAGATCGCCATTCTCCGACAAGGCGCCTAGAGGACATGCCTCACACGACACAGGCGTAGGGACACCCTGCGAATCAAGGAACATGTCCCCGATGGCTTCCCTTACCATCGGCGTGCCACTCAGATGGCTTGTGCTTCTATCCGGGACCGTCAAGGAGAAGGATGCTGACATGGGCCTACCAACTGAGACAGGCCACTCGCCTGGGAATCGCATTGGGTGGTGCCGTGTTGTGCGGCACCCAACAGCACACATACAAGGAACAATGTATTACATAAAACAATAGCGGAAGCTTACAAATTTTTCTTTGTAAATAATTTACATCAAATAGCTACAGCGGAAGTCTATAACAACTCAAGTCGAATAACTAAGAGCACACGAGATGAAGTCCAGCCCACGGACTCCTCTCTCTAGCAACACGAAGACGAGCAGCAGCGGCTGGGTTCTCCATGTGTTACCTGACTCGGAAGTCTCCGAGTCTCACCGGACAACCTCCATCTTAGCATCGACGTTAACCTGCAAAACCACTTATATAGCAAGCGTGAGCACATAGGCTCAGCAAGACTGATCCGTCTCTCCTAAACAAGAAACTCTACATGCACGACGGTTGCAATTGGGTTAGCTAAATTTGCATAAAGGACTCGCCTACAGTTGATCCTTAACTTTCAGATTTTAAGCCTCATTGTGCAGACCTTGAGCCGAAAAGCATCGCAACTCCACAATCAAACAAGAAACGCTTTGTTGCGATGCTCCTTGCACAAAGTGAAAGTAAAGTTTGATGCGCCTATCTCTAATTCAATCATGGTTGCAATACAAGTTACAGCACAGCCTTATCAAGTTCAAAGATAACCAGTTCAGTTATTACTACGTCAAGACGCAGTGGGCATGTATGCTCATATGACTGCGAGTGACAGTGATTCGAATCAGTACACGCCCGGACTACACGACACGTACACCCGTACTCCGAGTTGCCGGCAGCAACCTCGACTGACGTTGTACGTGGCCACCTTTCCCAAGATCTTCCACATTGGATGCAGTCCAACTGCCCCGAGTACGCAAGCTCCCTCAAGGTACATACCCGCAGTGGTATGTTCTTAAGCGAGTTACCTCCTGCTACCCTGACGCTGAAAGCCTAAGGCAGTTGGAAAAGTTCCACTATGGATCTCCCAAGGTACATCGGTTTCCTGGGTCCCATATAGCCAGTATGCGCCCGGTACACAACCCAAACTTGTCCAACAGGGCCAAGCACGGACGGGCCTTAACCGAAACAGGCAGGGCTATGCACGCACGGCCTGCAACCTGCTGCATCTAAACCTCCCTGCCCGGTCTCCATTTCTTATGTGTGAACTTTACTCATCTTTTCTAATTCGGACCCGTTCCGAGTAAACCAGCCCTAAACTCGCGAGTGGCTTCCAACTACTCGACTTCTACCAGACCTTTCCTACTAACATTTAGCGTAGCCAAATCCACTCGAGGAGGTGCTATTCTACCCTTTCTCTCTTAGGTATTTCTGGTCATGCAAGTGGGGTTTTCAATATCATCTAGACTTAATGCAATCAACGATGCAAAGCTATGATCTCTAAAAATAGAAATGCTTGTAAAACTGTTCAAATGCAAACCGGGGCTTGCCTGTTTTGCAGGTGACTAAGGTTACAATCAGTTAGTGATGATCACTTGGAGCTTGATCACTTGTTTTCCTCCCTCCTAGGTCTTCACTTCAAGTCCTTCTCACCTTCTTCACGTATATGCTACACAATATGATCATGCATATGTATTTAATTGAAAAGCTTTTGCTAATTAGATCTAATGACAGTTATAAAACTGGAACTCTGTTTAAGAATTTAAAATGACACTGGTGCTAGTGGTTTGGGTTGGGTTTAAATATTATGATCAAATGTTAAGTGCTTCTCCCACTTAAGTGTTGATTACCTTAAGGTTTTACACACGATAGTGGTGATCCAAAGCTCCAATGGAGTTGAGAATTTTCCTGTGAGTTCCTTGTCACAATAAGGTCCTCCGCACCAAAATTTAGCACTTTTCATGGAGTGGTTTATTCAGAAAAATTCTCTAAGTGTTTAATCAAAGATGAATTAATTCTGAGGTAACACCCATGTTCATGTCAAAATTAGTGGACCACAATTTCAATTGTAGTTCATAGAGCTTGCATGAATTTTCCTAGGATTTTTGGAGCTAAGAATTGCCCAGAACTGAATTTACAAGTTTTGGAAATTCTCTGAAAATGTTTCTGTATTCATTTGAACATAGTAACTTACAATCTGAATTCTCCTGACCAAAACAACTCCAAATGAGCTGAAACTTTTACACGAGTTTAATAACACCATAAAGAATATTCTGGCTAAATTTGAGGATTTTTGGATAAACCAAACTCCCTCTAAAATTCTTTTGCTGAAAAGTTTAAAGCATTTTCTAGAATTAAATAAAGCCTTTTCTACAAATTGGGTTGCATATTTGGATAGAGTTTGTCAATCTGAATCTAACCCAATTTGAATCACTAAATTTGGAGGTTCCTAGCAAAAGTTATGCTCTTCTAAAGTTTGGGGAAAAAATCTGGAATTTGAATAAATCCGAGAAATGTTTAAACCTGACTGTGGGACCAAGAGGGCACGTGTCAGTTACCGGGAGGGCGCCACACGGGGTCACAGGGTTATTTCCCGTGCTGTAACAGCCGATCCCGCGCCACAAAATATCCAGCCCCCTCTCCCGAGTCGCTGACAGGCGGGACCGGCGAGGTCATCTTCAACCTCTCACTTCCGCGCGATACCGCCGCCGGGCTCGCCGGAGCAGCTCCGAATTCAGTCGTTGTCACACCCGGTTTTTCCGAATAACAACCAAGTGAATATCACATGTATGCCAGGATCATATTCTCATACATGATGACAAATAGTGAAGCATCATTTATTACAAGCCAGGTGTCGAATATAAATAAGTCTTACATAGCAAATGTCTCGATGGACAATAATAAGTTCATCACAAGTAAATAAACTAGCAGCCGAATATTATTCTTGAGGGCTCCATCACAGGCGTTGCCCGGGGGTCTCCATGAACCTAGAAACCTTCTTCGGGTCTAAAGTCTTGGTCATTATACACCACCTCATTATCTTGACCTGAGCAGCAATATAAACCAACAAATATGCAAGGTTGAGTACCGACGGTACTCAGCAAGTGTGGGAAAGTTATGTCATCCATGGCTAGAACAAGGGGAGGTTGAACTCATCGTTTAAGCACTATGCAATTAATACCTATCACCTTAGCTTATTAAGCACCTACATTACTACACAGGTGAAATGGTCTCAATTTCCCATCCCATCATCATAATCAAATAACCATAACATCATTTCCAATGTTAAGCCCCCCGCTTAACATCCACAACTTCCAAAACCATCAATCCTCTAATCATGAATAAGTCCAAGCCACTCTTGACCGAGAGCACGTCTGTCATGACAGTTTTGACTCTGCAGAGTTTACACCACTGTACCCACATGTAGTGATTTCATCCCCCGTTGCCGGGTGGACTAAAAGAACCTCCATTATGTTAGTGGCTACGAACCACATCACACTTCCCAGGTGTGTAGCCAGGAGATCACTACGAAGCCTTTACAAAGGGATTCCCGACGAGCGTGGGCCCACTGAGGTTTCACCCCTAACAGCATACAAGAGGCTCCAACCCCGCTGCAGTGGCCCCCTCTTGAGCCTTGCGGTTCATATGGTAGTCCAGCTGACACCTACTCCCCGCACCATCCAACACACCCATACTACGACGGGGATACACTTAATTAATTGGCCAAGCTGCCCCATCTCAGCATGTGGTTGGCACGGTAAAGCCAGGTTACATGCTCCATGAACCGGTCCTTAGGATCCAGGCAAGTACTAAACACAAACCCGAGTCTCGTGCACCCAGCACACAACCAAAACATCCAACTTGCCTTGATCCCTACCTCTACATAACTCACAATATCTCATTCAAGAGTATGGTAAAATAAACTGATGACCTCATATCCCAAATATCCCATTCTAAGCATGGCTAAGCATATGCATAATAATAAATGACATGATAAAATAAATCCCAACCCAAGCTACAAGGAAACAAGGTAATGCAATTCTAGGGAAACATCCTATCATGGGTTTCATCTTTTCAATTGACAATGCAAATAATTCTATCTACACATCCTAGTATGGGATCAAAGTGGTCAAGGACACTTGCCTCCTTCCTGCTGCTCTTGGAATGGGTAGTCCTGATCTTGGAAAGGTAGAACTTGCCTCCTTCCTGCTGCTCTTGGAACGGAATCCCGGTGCACGCTGCTGAAACTGAGGCGCACGCTGGACCGTCCTTTGCTGCTGCTGTTGCTGTGGTGAATACGTCGGTCGAAAGCCAGGCGCATTATATTGCCGACCGTGAAACTGAGGTGACACGACCCCACTGGTCCTGTCGAGCCAGGATCACGCTGAGGGGTGCTGCGTTGCACAGCACCGTATAACACACGTCAAAGGTACAAGGCGGAAGCGGAAGCTTTATTACATAAACAAGTTTATTAACATGTTTACATCAAAATAAGTTTAGTCCACACTCGCGGGCGTAGACTAAGCATCAAGTGCACGTTCAGCCCTCGAACGTGTCCTTGCTAGCACACACGCACACTAACTCTGCGGCGTGCACGACTCCCACTCAACGGGGTTCCCCTCCTGGGGTTCCGTCTCCTCTTCGGGAGTCCCTTCCTCATAGAACCCTGCAAAAGCTTCAAACACAAGCAGTGAGCACGAAGGCTCAGCAAGTCTGACCCGTCTCACCTAAACATGGAACTTCTACATGGGGGTAATGGGTTGCATGAGGTAAAAATCATTTGCAAGGACTCGCCTAATTAGTAGAGCCTTACTTTCAAGTTTTAGCAGCAGGTTGTAGAGAACCTTACGCTAAGGTACATGAGAGAGCCGCAATCAAACAAGAAACGCATTTCTCTCATGTACTTTGCCCAAAGTTGAAAAGAACTTTAATTAGCTCTAAGCTACAGCATATCATTAACAATCAATGTCCAGCTTTCAATCAGCAACATTTTAACATGTAACTAGCCTGTTCTTTCTACGTCACGGTACAGTGAACAAGTGGTACTCACTGACCGCGAGGGACAGCGATTATAATCGATTTACACCTGCAGGGTTACCCGAACAACCCGTCACGTACGCCCGTACTCGATGTTGCCTACAACAACCATCACGGACGCCGTACGCGACTACCTTTCACCCGTTAGCCAAATATTGAACCGGTCCCATCGTCCCGAGCAAGAGGTCCCTGCACGCGCATCTCTGTGCCGCCAGCTGATTTACACCTCGAGCTCTCAACCTACCCTCTGAACGACGGGCAATGCCTCAATGCCCAGCTACCCGAGTTACATCAGTTTCCCGGTTCCCATATAGCCGGTAGGTCTTCGGTACTGTTCTAGCTTGTTCAACAGGCCCGCACACGGCTCGGTCCTCAATCGACACAAGCGGAGCTACAGCACACAGGCCCCAAAGTCCTGCTGCCCTTACTCTCCGCTCGGTCTCATTTTCTTGCCATGTGTTTCATGTGCTATCTCTACCCGAGCGATGTGCCTCTAGCCTATTCTCGCGAGTAGTTCCAACTACTCGACTTGTACCGAATCCTACTCTATCCTAGCAATGCAGTGGCTAACGAGGTTTTCAATCCTAAACCCAACCCATGGTTTTCTTGGCTGTGCAGTTGGGTTTCCAATCAAGACTCTAGTGCAAAGAACAATATTCAAAAATGTGCTCAAAACAATAAATATTTGTAAAAAGGTTAATGCAAACCGGAGCTTGCCTTGCTGCTCTTGGTCGTAGGCTAGCTGTTCCTCCGGAGTAACGAAGTCTAGGACTTCGGGTTCCTCCTCGACCTTAGCGACTACATGATAAGAACAATGTATGTATTAATTTAAATGCATTTGTATTAACTTTGAAGTTGTGAAGTCTACAACCTTTGCTAGACAGACCTAAAGACTGTGAAACTTTTACTGTGGCTTGGTTACAACCTAAACAGAGACTTGGTCAAGTTTTAGTTGCAGCAAAGCTCATTTGAGCCCTCCACAAATAATTATGTCCTTGACCTTAATTGGAAGTCTTAGGGTGTTCTAGGAATTTTCATGGGACAAACTATGACTTTCTGAAAACTAGATTTTCAGAGGGTTCTAATGGAGTTGGTTTCACTTAATTTGGAAGTCTCTAACTAAAGATATGAGCTAAACAATTTCAGAGAAAATTCTGAAAATGTTTCTGAACATTTTCTATTTTCTCTGGAACAGTTTTGCTAATCACACCATTAGGTGGACTAAATTAGCTCAAATGGATCTGAAATTTTTATGGTAGTTCAAGTATATTTTGGTGAACATCTCAGCAAAATTTCAGGATTTTCCTCCAAAGGATTCTCCAGTTAAAATTCCTAACAGTTTAAATTTTAAGGAATTACTCTCGGAGAATTAAGGAATTTCATGAAGTGAAACTTGATTTTCTGGAAAGTACTCAGAGAGCTGAATCCAGCAAAATTTGGTTCACTCAATTTGGAGCTTTCTAGCCAAAGTTATAAGGATTTGAAGTTTGAACTAAAACTGAAATTCGGGGAAAAGTTTAAACTCTGGCTTGTGGGCCCCGCACACAGTGTGTCGTCTTCCTCCTCGCGCCAAATGCGCAGCGGCGGCGTTCTCCGGCGACCCTCGCCGGAACTGAGTTCCCGGCCACCCCCTGGCCCGAAACTTGCCGCCTGCCCCTTTTCCGACCCCCTGGACTCGATGGTAGGGTCGCCGGCCGCCGGTGATGACCGGAAACCCGTGCGCACCGGTGACAGCACCTGCTAGGGTTCCGGTGAGGTCGGTCCCGCTCTCTCGTGCATCAAATCGACCGGAAATCGGTCGGAGAGCATCAGTAGGGCATGGGAAACACGAACTAGGGCTGGGTGGAAGCTAGAAATACCGGCAACTAGGCTCTCGACGGTGAGCCGAGGTGTTCAGCCATGGCGGCGGGGAAAACGGCCATACCATGGCCGATCCTCGATGGTTTTCTCTAATTCCAGTTCGAGCGTGGGCGCTAGCGTGCATAGAAGCTACTAGGTAACGAGCTCGTCCAACCTTCGTGCATAGAGCACGAATTTCACCCGAAGGTGAGCTCGGTTCTTATGAACTGATCAAGAGTAAATTTGGAAATTCTCGGCCGAGGGTTGATCAATCGCCAAACGGCTTTCGGCTACTCCATCTACATACAATCCTCAGCTACATCCACTAAATTCAAGGGTAACACCTCTTCAGGCGTTCTCAGGCATTTCTTGAGTTGTGACACATGGAACACATCGTGCACATCCGATAGACGAGCCGGTAACTCTAGTTGATACGCCACTTCGCCTTTCCTTTCTAGAACTTGAAAGGGTCCGATGTATCGAGGTGACAACTTCCCTTTCACCTTGAATCTAAAAAGTCCTCTGATAGGGGACACCTTGAGATAGACATAGTCTCCCACGTTGAAAACGTGCTCTCTTCTTCGTACATCGGCAGCTCTTTTGGCGTGTCTGTGCTATCCTCAAATTGTTGCGAATTTCCCTCACCTATGCCTCGGCTTCTTGTAGTACTTCTGGACCAAACACTTTACTTTCCCCCGTTTGGTTCCAAAATAGGGGAGTTCTGCACTTCCTCCCGTACAAGGCTTCAAACGGTGACATCTTCATACTAGCTTGATAGCTGTTGTTATAGGAAAACTCCGCATACGGTAAGTTCTTGTCCCAACTCCGATTGTTTTTGAGTGCACATGCCCTCAGCATATCCTCAAGAATCTGATTGGTTCTTTCCGTCTGCCCATCAGTTTGGGGATGATAGGCAGAACTAAAGTTCAGATGGGTTCCCATGGTTTCGTGCAACTTCTGCCAGAACCTCGAGGTGAACTGTGTCCCTCGATCCGACACAATCTTCTTTGGCACTCCATGGTAACACACGATCCTTGACATGTACAACTCTGCCAATTTGGATCCGCTGTAGCTTTCTTTCACAGGGATGAAATGAGCTACCTTGGTTAGCCTGTCGATGATGACCCATATCGAATCATATCCTGATTGGGTCCTAGGCAGTCCTACTATGAAATCCATACCGATTTCTTCCCATTTCCATTCAGGCACTTTGAGTGGTTGCAATAATCCCGCGGGTCGTTGATGTTCTGCTTTCACTAACTGACATGTGTCACATAGGGCAACATGTTCCGCGACATCTCGCTTCATGCCATACCACCAATACCTGCTCTTGAGGTCCTGGTACATCTTCGTACTCCCAGGATGAATGGAATAATCAGAATCATGAGCATCCTTCAAAATTAATTTACGGATCTCCTTTACTTCTGGCACACAGATTCTTTTCCCGTGCCACACCGTTCCTTGTTCATCCTCTCTAAAACCAGGAGCTTTATTTTCCTTGATGAGTTGTCTGATCTCTTGTATCTTCTCGTCTTTCTTTTGACCCTCGCGTATGTCTCGCTCTAGCGTGGAGTCTACTTCCATGGCGATGGCTTCACCACTATTCACAAGGCATAGATTGAGCCTTATAACCTCGTCCTTCAATTCTGCAGGCATGTCCTTCAAGCTCAACTTATTGACCTGCACTTTCCGACTTAAAGCATCGGCCACGACGTTTGCTTTCCCGGGATGATAGTTGATGCCCACATCAAAATCATTGATTAGCTCTAACCATCTCCTTTGTCTGAGGTTGAGATCTGGCTGTGTGAAAATGTACTTCAAACTCTTATGATCCGTATATATCTCGATCCTCTTCCCCATCAAATAGTGTCGCCAAATTTTCAACGCGTGTACCACTGCGGCTAGTTCTAGGTCATGTGTAGGATAGTTTTTTCTCGTGCTTCCGGAGTTGTCGGGATGCATAAGCCACGACATGCCCTTCTTGCATGAGAACACATCCCAACCCGTTTCCAGAGGCATCGCAGTACACCGTGAAGTTCTTCTGCATATCTGGCATAACCAGCACTGGGCTGTTGTCAGTCTTTTCTTTAACTCCTAAAAACTCGTCTCGCACTGTGGCGTCCATGTGAATGTGATTCCCTTCTCCAACAGTTTGGTAAGGGGTCTCGAGATTTTAGAGAATCCCTCAATAAACCGTCGATAGTATCCAGCCAATCCCAAGAAGCTTCGAACTTCCCCGACATTTTCAGGGGTCTTCCACTTCTGTATATCCTCGATTTTGGCAGGATCCACGGAGATTCCTCCCTCCGAGATTATATGTCCTAAGAAGGGAACTCTCTTCAGCCAAAACTCACACTTGCTCAACTTGGCATATAGTTGGTGTTCTCTCAGCCTCTGCAACACCAACCTTAGATGTTTCTCATGTTCTTCTTCATCTTTGGAGAAGACGAGAATGTCATCTATGAAAACCACCACAAATTTGTCCAGATATTCCATGAATACCTTGTTCATGATATACATGAAGTATGCCGGGGCATTAGTTAGCCCGAAAGGCATGACAGTGTATTCATACAGTCCGTACCGAGATACGAAAGCTGTCTTGGGAATATCAGATTGCCTTATCTTGAGTTGGTGGTATCCCGACCTGAGATCAATTTTCGAGAACACACAAGCTCCCCTCAACTGATCAAACAAGTCTTCAATGCGGGGTAATGGGTACTTGTTCTTGATGGTTACCTCATTCAAGGCACGGTAATCCATGATATGCGATGGGTTCCGTCCTTCTTGGGCACAAATATCACTGGAGCTCCCCATGGTGAGGAACTAGGGCGAATATACCCCTTCTCCGTCAATTCTCTCAAATGATCCTTGAGTTCTCCCAGCTGCTTGGAGTCCATCCGATAAGGTCTCTTGTATATCGGGGCTGTTCCAGGCACTAGCTCAATTGCGAATTCCACTTCACGATCGGGAGGCATACCTAGCAACTCCTCCGGAAAAACATCTGGATATTCCCTGATGGTCCTGATCTCCTCCACTTTCACCTCAACTTGATTTAATTTAATGTCCCTCCTAGGCTCGTGTATTGTTATGAACTTTACTCTTGTGCCACTAGGGTGTGTTAGTTCCACCGTTCTGGTCGAACAATGGATAATCCCTTTATGTTTGGTCAACCAATCCATACCCAAGATAATATCTATCCCTTGTGAATCTATCACTATGAGGTTAGCAGTAAATACTACCCCATTAATGTCTAGGTTCACCTTGGGACACACTTGTCTTGTCCTTATTTCTCCACCTGGAGAGTTTACGGCTAGTATATGGTTCATTTGTGTTGTTGCTAGGTCATGCTTCTTAACAAACCCTTGAGCAATGAACGAGTGGGTAGCACCAGAATCAAACAGCAGGGTTGCAATGTGTAAATGGGCAGGAAACTTACCAACTACCACGTCGGGTGCCTCTTGTGCTTCCTCCATAGTGACGTGGTTCACCCGTCCTCTCATTACATTCTGCTGTGGTGGCTGCGCGGGCTTCTTCTTTGGGCACTTATGGGCATAGTGCCCTACTTCACCACAACTAAAACATTGCACCCCGACCTTAGGTGCCTGGCCTTTGTTGTCTTGTGGTTGGTTTGGAGGTCCTTGTACTGCTGGTCGAGGTGGATATGCGGGGCGAGGCTGCTGTACAAACTGGCGTTGTGGCTGTGCTGGTGCTGACGGAGGCCTGAAGTTCGGGTTGTACCCTCTTGGTGCTGAGTAGGGTACCGCAGCACAGTTCGTCTGCCCTGCGGGTTGCTGCATCAGACGTGGGCGGGTGTTGCTCCCTGAGGCTTGATGTAACCACCCGGCCTTCCTCTTGTTCTCATTTTCCAAGGCCTTCAGCTTCCTTTCTACCACAAACGCTCTGTCCACCATCTTTTAGAAGCTTTCATATTCGTTGGAGGACATTGCGCACTGCATTTCTGCGGTAAGCCCTTCCACGAAACAATCCTGTTTCTGCTCATCAGTCTCGATGTCCCGTGGGGCATAACGGGAGAGTTGGGTAAATTTAGTGAGGTATTCCCTCACAGTCATGTTACCTTGCTGCAACCCTAAAAACTCCTTCCTCTTGTTTTTGAGTTCACCCCTTGGTATATAATGGTTGCGGAAGCTACGCTTGAACTCTTCCCAAGTGATGTTCTTAGGGTCATGATGGGCGGCCACGCAGGCGGTCCACCAATCAGCAGCAGGTCCATGCAATTGATGAGAGGCAAACAGCACCCTCTCATACCCTTGGCACTGTATGATCCTCATCTTGCTCTCAATGGTCTTAAGCCAATCATCTGCCTCCAGAGGTTCAGCAGCACTTGCAAACTTTGGAGGTTGAGTTCCTAGAAACTCACTCAACCTTGGTTGGCGTGGTGCAGCTTGTGGAGGTGGAACTTGATGCAAGTTGGCCACCACTTGAGTCAAGTTCTGGATGAGCTGATTTTGATTCTCCAACATTTGGTGGAGGGAATCAACTCATTCACGGCGACCACCCCTGTCCTGGCCTCCAGAAAGATGAGGGTTGCAGGCCTTATCGTTGTTGTTGGCAGGGTTGGCAGCATGACCTTTTCCTCTTCCGGCCATCTGGCATGATCAACCAATGTTAATTTAAAGCATTACGTATCATCTTACTAATTTCATTTGTTTGTACTTTGAAGTGTTGAGGCTATGTTATACTTTTCTGAGGGTTCATATCTCACACGAAAATAAATGCAATGTTATTTCATGTGGGTTCACACACCAAAGCAAAACAATCTGAAGACGAGGCTGTGGACAATTGCTCATGGCTTCCACAACTCACGTCACACACCAAGCATTAACACACCATTAACTAAGGTAACGACTCGACTATTCAACATCTTGTTAACTAAGGGAAGGATTCTACACTACTCGTTTTCTTGAGCTGGCTCCTCGGGATCTTCCTCATCATTTCGGCTGCCTTCTGACTCTGCTTTGGGTGGGGAGGCTGCTGGTGGAGAAGTGCGACGACGCCTGATCACCCAGCGATCTGGGGAGTCAGGAGTCCATGTATCATTCACGGTGACACACAGTTCATTCCCATCTCCTCTTTCTCTCGCCCTTAAGCAGGCTCGCAGCAACGCCTCCGTTTCCTTCAGGGTATCCCGGACATCCTGAAGCTCTTGCTGACACTCCTGCAGTCGAGTGCTGAGCATGGCAGCATCCTCCAAGCACAAGTCCATGTGCTCATGGGAAGTCCCTTGCTGCACTGGCGGGTACATGTACTCCGTGGTACCACTCTCACAGTGGAGGACATACATGTACTCAGTCCTGTCCAGGTGTCGACGATAGATGTGACTCTGGCAGGTGATGGCCTCCCAGGTGACATCCTTCTCCGCATCGACCTGTGTCGCTCAACAAGCTGGAGAGCGGTGGATCTTGAGTAGCTGATTTTCATGGATAATCCTCATTTCTGAACTCCATTCTTCCTGCTTCTCCCGGATGGTTCTGGTGGAGCTATAGTGTATGATTAGCTTGCTCGTATTGCCGGCAGCTTCGAGCATACGTCGAAGACGGCGCAATAAGCCTCCTACTGCCAATCCGTAGGAAAGGTACGTCACCGGACGACTCTCCTCTCTTTCGGCAAGGGCAACTACGGGAACTCTCCCTCCTGTGGACTTGTGAGCGGTGCGAATCATGCGAACCATCTAAAAACAAAAAGCATTTAAACTTAGGTTACTTAAACTTTTAAACAAAAATCCTATTTTGGATGAAAGTTGGGGTAAGATGAAGAAAGTGACTCATTAAATAACACTTTTCAACACACACCTTGTAAAAATAGTTTTTAAGAAAATAGGGCCCTTAAATACGTCCATTTCTACCTAGGTCCACGTTCCTACGGGCAACCTTGGCTCTGATACCACTTCTGTCACACCCGGTTTTTCCGAAGAACAACCAAGTGAATATCACATGTATGCCAGGATTATTTTCTCATACATGTGATGACAAATAGTGAAGCATCATTTATTACAAGCCAGGTGTCGAATATAAATAAGTCTTACATAGCAAATGTCTCGATGGACGATAATAAATTCATCACAAGTAAATAAACTAGCAGCGGAATATTATTCTTGAGGGCTCCGTCATAGGCGTTGCCTGGGGGTCTCCATGAATCTAGAAACCTTCTTCGGGTCCAAAGTCTTGGTCATTATACACCACCTCATTATCTTCACCTGAGCAGCAATATAAACCAACAAATATGCAAGGTTGAGTACCGATGGTACTCAGCAAGTGTGGGAAAGTTATGTCATGCATGGCTAGAACAAGGGGAGGTGGAACTCATGGTTTAAGCACTACGCAATTAATACCTATCACCTTAGCTTATTAAGCACCTACATTACTACACAGGTGAAATAGTCTCAATTTCCCATCCCATCATCATAATCAAATAACCATAACATCATTTCCAATGTTAAGCTCCCCGCTTAACATCCACAACTTCCAAAACCATCAATCCTCTAATCATGAATAAGTCCAAGCCGCTCTTGACCGTGAGCACGGCTGTCATGACAGTTTTGACTCTGCAGAGTTTGCACCACTGTACCCACATGTAGTGATTTCATCCCCCGTTGCCGGGTGGACTAAAAGAACCTCCATTATGCCAGTGGCTACGAACCACATTCACACTTCCCACGTGTGTAACCAGGAGATCACTATGAAGCCTTTACAAAGGGATTCCCGACGAGCGTGGGCCCACTGAGGTTTCACCTCTAACAGCATACAAGAGGCTCCAACCCCGCTGCAGTGGCCCCCCTCTTGAGCCTTGCGGTTCATATGGTAGTCCAGCTGACACCTACTCCCCGCACCATCCAACACACCCATACTACGCCGGTGATACACCTAATTAATTGGCCAAGCTGCCCCATCTCAGCATGTGGTTGGCACGGTAAAGCCAGGTTACATGCTCCATGAACCGGTCCTTAGGATCCAGGCAAGTACTAAACACAAACCCGAGTCTCGTGCACCCAGCACACAACCAAAACATCCAACTTGCCTTGATCCCTACCTCTACATAACTCACAATATCTCATTCAAGAGTATGGTAAAATAAACTGATGACCTCATATCCCAAATATCCCATTCTAAGCATGGCTAAGCATATGCATAATAATAAATGACATGATAAAATAAATCCCAACCCAAGCTACAAGGAAACAAGGTAATGCAATTCTAGGGAAACATCCTATCATGGGTTTCATCTTTTCAATTGACAATGCAAATAATTCTATCTACACATCCTAGTATGGGATCAAAGTGGTCAAGGACACTTGCCTCCTTCCTGCTGCTCTTGGAATGGGTAGTCCTGATCTTGGAAAGGAAGAACTTGCTCTGGAGCAGGTTCTACATCATACCATCACACATAGCAAAAGAAAAACAACAATCCATAAGACATAGTTCACACTTCTACTTCATACAAACCACACATTCACATGTATAAAAGCCATTCACAAATTCTATGTGTTGTGGTTACTCTATGTGTGTTGACCTTTGGCTTACATGCACTTTTAATCATGTGTATATGATTCCTACTTTTGTATTCACATTTATACTTGCATACTATATATACGAGTTTCCAATTTAAATAAATTCCTTATATTCAATTACTACACCTTTTAGCTAACAAGTATGCATGAAAGATATTTTCCTACTCCATATGTGTCTTCAGAACTTCTACCAACCCTAAACTGAATTCTTTGGATTTTGGAATCTTCATTTATCATTTTCTAATTATTTATACCTAGCTTGCTATATTTTCAAATTTACTTCCTATGCCTAAATGTGTACTTTATTATGAAAATAATAAGACACATCATCTAAACAGAATAGGTTCTGATCTAAAATATTTAATAATATATTTTTGACCTTTTCCTCTGATGTAAACTATTTTACATTTATTTTTCTAATTTTCAGAATTTATTCTCTACTTAAAAATGTGTCCCTATAACTAATAAATGTGAATAATAAATTAAGCAGATTCATTTCAGCCAAAAATCTATTTTTATCTCACTCCAAAGTTTTCTAAGTACTGAGAAAGTTTTTAATTTGAATTTGACAATATGTTTGTCCCACCTTTTAAATTTTAAATACTAACCACATATTCAATTTCCTAAATTTAATATCAAATAAGGTTAAAATGGTAAACTCACCCCACTACAGGGTCTATAATATTATTTTAAGAATTTTCAGGGGTCTATCTACACATAACAGAGGGGTTTTTCCCAATTTTTATTAAGTCCAGGGGCTAAAACTGATTTTTAAATGAATTTACATGATTTTCTGAAGTTACAGGGGCTAGATCAGTAGTTTCCGGGACTAGCTCTTATTTCCCGAGGACCCCAGGGGGTAGCACGTAAGATTTCCAGTCTTTATAACGCGGGGCTGACGTGGACCGTCCGATTTAAAACAGACGGCTGAGATTATAACGTCGAACCGGTACGCGGGGATTTAAAGTCTACCGTGCGATTTAAAATAGACGGCGCACAAGCGGCCACGTCACTCTGATCGAGTGCGGGCGGCGCTGCCCGGCGGCGCACGGCGGCGGGAGGTGGCGATCACGTCGGAGAGTTTCGGATCTTCGGGAATTCTTCCTAGAACTGTGATTTTATGGCATAGATCGGTGGAGGGGAGGTCGGGGATCTCACCTCTGGGGTTTTCTTGAGATCGGAGGTCCTGGAAGGCGGTCGGCGACGAGGTCCGAGGTGAATTCACGGCGAGGCTCATCGGCGCTGTGTTTGAACCGCAAACCACCGAGTTTTCTGCACCTGCGAGGTTCCTCGGAGGCGGTGGATCAAGACCAGCGAGTTAGATCAGAATTTCCGAGCATGGATCGGCCAGAATTCACCGGAGAGGCTCGGGTTCTCACCGGAGTAAAATCGGCGGATCGCGTGGGAAAAACGGGACAAGGCCGGGGTTTTTATAGACGGGGGAGGGCGGCGGGTTGGTTTTGATCGAGCTGGAGTCTTCGGGGTCCGGAAATCGGCTGGGATACGCGAGAATTCCCGATCGGTTTTGATTCGGGTGAGAGAGTCCGGCCGATCACTGCGCGGGCACGAGGAAGAAGAAAGGCTGGTGGGCCCCGCCTGTCAGTGGGAGGAAGGGGGCGCGCGCGGCTGCGGGCTGGCGCGGAGCAGGGTGGGCCGGCTGGTGGGTTTCGCCCCACTGGCCGGTTTTTTTCTGTTTTCTTTTTTTCTTTTTCTATTTCTTTTCTGTTTTGAGTTTAAATTGAATTCCAGTTTGAATTTAAATTGTTGCAAAACATGCAACACGTCCAAAAAAATTTAAATTCCCCTCTTAACAAGATTTTGGGGTGTTACAGTCGTCCGGCCATCTCAACTGCTCAAACTCGCCGCTAGCCCCTAATTCAACGGGAGGAACACGCTGGTGTGACTTCCACAGACCGGTGAAGTTCCTAAACCACTCCGCACTGGTGCAGCGGCTCGGACGAACTTCGGCGACGTCGCCCCATCGCCCTAAGCCCTCTAAGCTCTGGTTTCCGAGCTCTAAAGCACCGGCGGACGCTAAGGAACATCGACATGGGAATAAAATGGCTCCGAAACGGTTCTAAATTAGGGTTCACCGTGCACCTGAACCATGCCGCCATAGCCGCCGTTGTAAGGACCGGAAATACGTCGTGCACAGTGTGTTTCATGCGGGGTTTCAAAAGCAAACTGGTGTGTCCTTACGTCTAGCCCTCGTGTGTGAAGTTTTGTACTATCTAGACCATAATCAACTGGGAATTTCTCGGAAACGTAGCGGAAGGTCGGTTTGCACTGATCAGGAGAAATTCTCAAAATTCCATGCCGATGATCCACGGTTGATCCTGAGCTTCGGGGGTGAGTTGCCTGGACGTCGCGCGCGCCCAGAGATGGCCTAGCTCGGCCGTGACAAGCCGCGGTTGAAGCTGCCCATGAGAGCACTTGCTCTCGGTTCTATGGCGGCTGCCGTGGAGACTCGCCGTTCTCGGTGCAGAGAGCGCGAACCCGCTCAGTGATGGCTCGGGGATGTCGTGGGAGGTATGGTGGTATGGCTTTGCTGCTCAGAGGCGCTGCTCACTCGAACTGCCCGAGCTCCCGAGTGATCGAAGAAGGGCGGCCGCGTTTCTATCTCTTGGTGCGAGGGAGAGAAGAGGGACTCAGCTTTGGGTCCGTGAGCGATAAGGGCGTGGCCGAGGGGATGAGAACCGGGAGGAGCAGCTCGCCAGCACACGTTCGGCAGAGGAACGTCGGTTCCTGGGGAGGACTCGGTGTCGCACGGTGAGGGATCGGGTCTGCTGTTGCTTCGCGTGGGAGGAAAGCAAATGGAGACTGTGTACTAAAGATCTTTTTGCAATATTCAGTCCCCTCAATGACATGTGGGTCCCACAGATCAGCCCCCCTTTATCTCTCTCAAAATATCTCCCAAGTTTGAATATTGATGGAATTCAATCGTGGGAATTCAAATCTGATATGCATTTGGATAATTGGGCAAGTTTCATCCAAACTCAAATATGTATTTGAATTCTTTGTTAATTAAAGTCCATTTTAGAAAATGGGTTGCAAATCATTTCCATAAATCATGAAACTTTGCACACCCCCTAATTTGGACCCAAGGAACTCAAATATGAAATCTGATTTTAAAGTTGACTGCTGCAAATGAGATTTTCAGCACAACAGTTTTGAATTCCATTGTGTTGCTCTCATTTGAATTTTGAGTTTGAACAAGTTTGTTCCAAATCGGACTTTAGTTTTTCTCACACACATGGGAACTTCCCATCTTAGTTTTTGACCCCTCTTGGGTTCCAAGTTTCCAAATAAACATTTGAACTTGTGTGAAGAAAACCCTCATGTGTGTTATCACATGTGGCGAAAAGTTTTAACAAGTCCCAAATTTCGTACATATGAACCCAACTTTTGCAAACAAGTGTTTCTTTGTATTCATAATTTTGGGACCTTTACATTCCTCCCCCCTTAAAAGGAATCTCGTCCCGAGATTCAAAAGAAGAACGAGACGGGAGGTAATTACAAAGTTTATGACAAAAGCTCCAGATAGTTCTTGTGGATGTAACCTTCGGTCTCCCACGTCGCCTCTTCCGGGGTATGATTACTCAACAGGACTTTGTAAAATTTCAAAGTCCGGTTCCTGGTGGTCCGGGTCATTTCGTCGATAATCTGTATGTAAGGGCCTCAGTTTTTGACACATATTTGAAGTGTTCATCACCATACACACACACACCTCATTTGATGCAAGATGATGAACACAAATGAAGAGCAAGTAACCACCATCAACATGCTCATTAGAGAACAAACTCACATATTGCAAAAGTGGTATTTCCCACATGTGATATAGGTGGGCTGGACATATGAAAACTCCTACACATTGCTAAGGATGTCCATGCCAAGTTTCACCCAAATTCAAAACCTTTTTGAGGTTATTTTGGGTATAGCTAGAAGGAGGGCAGTTTGAAAGCATATTCAAATTCAAACTGTTTTTATCCCATGAATTCAAAAGTGGGAGGCATATTCTTATTCAGCACATTTTTGTGAGCTCACGCACCAATTTTCACTCCATTTGGAGTTCATCTTGACATGAGCTAAGTGGGGCAAATTCAAACTTTATTTGAATTTCAAACTGAACTTGTGCTGAAATTCATTCAAACCAAACCCCATTTGAATTCTGTGAGGCCCGGAGATCGCAGTGGGTGGTGCCGTGCGATGCGGCACCCAACAGCATGCATGAAAAGATGATAAGAACATAACGGAACCATTTTGTTACTCAAGATAATTTCTTTTACAACATAATGTACACACGCAGCGGAAGGTAAAATTTGCTGGACAAACTACTCACTCTCGACCGTAACTACGCCGAAGAGAAGTCGTTCAGCCCGTGAACGCTTCCTACTAGCTTCACCAAAGAAAGGCAGCGGCTAGGTTTCCGATGAGTTGAACGAACCGTGAGGTTCGTCGTCTCACTGAACAACCCTGTTCATAGCAGGCATCCTGCTACCTGCAAAAACAACTCAGAAGCAACCGTGAGCACTATGGCTCAGCAAGACTTAACCGTCACTCCTAAACATGTAACTCTAAATGCAGGGGTAGTAAGACAGTAGAAACAGAAATTTGCAAAATGCAGCTTGACTAAACTTAATCCTTATATTCAGATTCTTATAGCCTTCATTTTAGTGGTCCTCATGCCTCACAACATCGGAAGTCCACAATCAAACAAGAAACGCTTATCCCGATGTTGCTAGCCTAAGGTGGAAATGAAATTTAGTTGGCTCTATATCTACTTCAGTCAAGGTTCCAATACAGTGAGTAATCCACAAACAACAAGTTAAGAGACTTAGTTCCTCTTCTTACTAAGTCACGGCGCAGTGGGCAAGTATGCTCAATCCTCTTCCGCGAGCGACGGTGATTTGAATTAATAACAACCCGGAATACACGACACATACACCCGCCTCGAAAGACTCTCAAGAGCTCTTTCTTATGTTGTATGCAGCAACCTTTCACACGACACCCCGACATAGAAAAATGCTTCGCGCCGAGCAGGATGGTCCTCTACGCAGACACGTCGAAGTTGCCCGCTAAAGGATTTACACCTCCCGCCTTCTCAACGCCATTCCCACGCGAAGGATGAGTTTCTATATCACGGTCCATCGAGTTACATTGGTTTCATGGGTCCCATACCCCACTATATATCCGGTACAGCTCAATCTTGTCCAGCAGAGCCGCATACATACGGTCCTTAACCGACACGAACGGGGCTACAACCAACCTCCACATTTGCCTTACCATCCCGGTCCAGGCCAAATGTAGTCTCAAGCATTGTCACACCCATCGCAGGTCGAGACCAACCTTGAGCGCTCCATCCTACAGGAACATCCCCGTCCCCATCTCATATTCATGAGGGTGCTCTTATCATTTATCTCTCGCGAGCAACTCCATTACTCGAACTTTCTCGCGAGTAGCTTTTTACTACTCGACTTCTACCGAGCTAGCTACAACATTAGCCTAGCATATAAGACGAGGCAAAGCCTACACTAAACCTTCTACTCAGGGATGTAATAGCCATGCAAGTGGGTTTCAATCATCCTAGACATAATGCACAATATCAAGCTAATAAACATGAGGTGAAGTAAAGCAAAATTTAAAACGGTAATGATATGCAAACCGGGGCTTGCCTTGCTCAACGGTTTTGTTAGAAGCTAGGAGTTAGTCTTCCTCCGGAGAATCCGCCAAACTCGTCACGAGATGGAGATCCTCGCTGCAGAGTCGAGTCGTCGTCGAACGTCGATGTCACGTGCTATTAAGATGATTTATGCACATGTATTCAAAAGCAATTTAGAAAATGATTCAAAACTGTTGTACAAGTTAACTCACACATAAGAGAGATAAACAACAGCAAGGTTTCTGTTGTTGGATCTAAACCTTAGAGAAGATGAAAGCTAAGGTGAAAAGGGAGGAAAGTAAATCACCATGTGATTACATCCTCATATGAACACGTAGACCTAAAAGATGGTAGCTCAAGTTCCAGAGGTCCAATGAAGCTGAAAATTTAATCACAGCTTCCATGGTAGGTATTTAGGCAGTTTGCAAAAATTGAGCTCATGAAATGGCTCAAGGTGATCACAATAATTCCTTATGTGATTTTCACTAATCTGCCTTTAGCCCCTAGATATTAAGCTTTCCTATACTGCAAAGTAGACTTTTTGTGAATTACAAAATGTATTGAGTCCATAGGAATTTGTTTTACTATTTTTGGAGTTTCCTACATGGAGATATGGATTTTTCAAGGATTGGGGAAAAGCTGAAAATGTCTCTCTTTATTTTCCCATTTTTCAGAGACATAAGGAATGACACATCATTTGACCAAGCAAATTAGTTCCAATGGCTCTGAAATTTTTACTGGAGTTCAAGGAATTTTGGTAGAATGTCCTGTCCAAATTTGCGAATTGTCCAATAAACGGAACTCCTGTAAAAATTCATACAATATTCTCTTTAAATGAATTAATGAGCCAAATCCAGGGATTTTCATAAACATTGGGATACACCCTTGGATAGTACTCTTTGCGAGGAATCCAACAAAATTTGTTTCACAATTTTTGGACACTCCTACACAAAGTTATGGCTCTCCAAAGTTTGAACTAGAGTGGGAAAATCTGGAAAATGTTTAAATGGTGACAGTGGGTCCCACCTGTCATCCCTAACCTCCAGACTTGCGCCAAACACACCAGTGGCGGCCCCCTCCGGTGAGGTCGCCGGAAAACCAGTTCCCAGCCACCTCTAGACCCCCTGCTGGCCGCCCTCCCATATTTCCCCATGCTGAACACGTTGGTGAGGTCGCCGGCGGCTGAAACTCGCCGGAAAACAGGGTGCACCGGCCACAGCAAACCCTAGGGCTCCGGTGAGGTCTTGCACGGTGAATTCTCCACCAAATGGTCGGTTCTTGGGCTCTACAGCACCAGGGGATCATGTAGAAGACCGGCATGAGGTCTAAACAAGCTGGAGAGGGCTCTAAACCTATCGGCACTTTGCGCCCGATAGGGTCCAGCGGCATACCCTCTAAAAGAGCTCGGATTGCTCAATCTACACTCAATTTCTTGGTCTAAAATCGATGGAGGAGGTGTGCTAGGCAGTTAACATCCTGCGTGTGAAGTTTGAGACCCAACAAACAGGATTTGAGGACGAATTTTACAATTCCTTACCTCAAGGTCTGTTTCTGTCGCCCGGGAGAAAAACTTGAAATTCTCCCTCTGTGATCAATGGCTAGGGCTGAGCTTCGGAGGTGAGCAACTAGACTTGTTGGTGCACAGATGGGGTGACTTGCTTGGGCGTGATCCCTCCTGAGTTGGGCTGTCCACGGCGTCCAGTTCCGGCTTCTTCAGTTTCAGTTTGGGAGCAGTGGAAACTTTGCCGTTTCTAGGCGCCGGTGAGCTCAGGACGTCGGAGGAAAGTTGACAGCCGGCTAGAGCACTCAGGGGCGAACCTTTTCTCTGTGGGGAGCTCGAGCAAATTAGCTATGGTGGCTGTGGTTCTCGGGAGACAACAGAGCAGCGGGGTTCTGCTCGGGAGAACGAACAGAGAGTGGGAGCTCGGTTGGGAGGAAGCAAAACGGCTTGCTGCACCCGAGGGAGGTGATGAGGACGAGCACAAGCCGGAGCTGGCCTTTGGGGTACGTTGGTTGACGCCGGTGAGCAGGAGGTGGCGTGCGTGTACTGCCCGAGTGAAACACAGAAGCCTTCAGTCTCAAGTCTACTGACATGTGGGCCCCATGTTCCCCCTCTTATCCTCCGGTTCCGGATAAAATAGCAAACGAGCTCCAAATTTGACCAAACTTGGAAGATAGGTCAAAAGAATTATGAGGAGTTCAAATCTGAAATCAGATTTTGAAATTGAGTTTGTTTGGTTCAAAATTCAAATTTATGTTTGAATTTGAACGTGCCCTCATTTATTCCTCGGAATAAATAGTATATGAAACCAAAAATTCTCATTATTTGGAACTTAGGCTCTTGAATACAAGAGAAATGCATCTATGCTCTCACATATGGGCCTTTGTACAATCTGAATAGGAATCCTTTTAAAAGAGTTCAAATTGCATTTAAATTTCCTCCACTCTACTCATAGAGAAGGTGCACATGAGTTAGAGTTTTTGGGAGTCTAATTTTTTTCCCTAGGTTAACATGTTCTGATCATGGGCTAGAGAATTTTTTTAACTCCCTCACATGTCCATATTTATGTTCATCATTTCATGTGACAAAACTATAGCCTTTCATCGCCTTAACTTTGTTTCATAAGTTGAAATCAAGCTTTACAAAAGTTAGGGCTGTTACATTCCTCCCCCCTTAAAAGAATCTCGTCCCGAGATTACAAAAAGAAAGAAGAAGGGAGAATGGCTACTGGATATATGGTACAAACAAGTCAGGAAAATTTAAATGGAGAAAATCCTCGCTTTCCCATGTGGCTTCATCAGCGGTGTGGTTGCTCCACAAGACTTTGTAAAATCACAATGTCCAATTTCTTGTGGCCCGAGTCTTCTCGTCAATAATCTGTATCAGATACTCAGAATAGGTGAGATCCGGTTGAAGATCCCCAATGCCCTCCATATGAACCGCGGTTGGGTACTTAAGACATTTCCGCAGTTGAGAGACGTGGAAAACATTGTGAATACACGAAAGTGACGTTGGTAACTCCAGACGATAGGCCACGGGTCCACATATCTCAGTGACAGCAAACGGACCAATGAATCGCGGAGCAAGCTTTCCCTTCACTCCGAACCGATGAACCCCTTTCATCGGAGAGACACGAAGATAAACGTGGTCCCCGATGTCAATGTGAAGAGGTCGACGTCTTTTGTCTGCATAGCTTTTCTGCCGAGATTGAGCAGCCTTTAAATTGGCTTGGATCACTCGCACTCGTTCCCCGGCTTCATTCACAAGATCAATCCCATAGACCACTCTCTCGCCGGACTCACACCAATTCAGCGGTGTGCGACACTTCCGGCCATAAAGAGCTTCATACGGGGCCATCTTGATGCTGGATTGATAACAGTTATTATATGAGAATTCTGCTAACGTAGATGGTCATCCCAATTCTTCCCATGATTGATGACACATGCCCGTAGCATATCCTCCAGAATCTGATTTATCCTCTCCGTTTGACCATCAGTTTGCAGATGATATGCTGAACTCCGAATTAACTTGGTTCCCAAGGAAGCATGCAGTTGCTCCCAAAATCTGGATACGAACAACGCACCTCGGTCAGACACGATGGTGCGGGGAACCCCGTGTAAACACACGATTCTCGAGATGAACAGCTCCACGTACTTCTTTGCCACATATTTAGTATGGACTGGAATAAAATGAGCAGTCTTGGTCAAACGATCGACGATTACCCAAATAGAATCATGCTTGTTGCTGGTCATGGGTAAACCGACGATGAAGTCCATACTTATGTCTTCCCACTTCCATGCTGGAACCTTCAGCGGTTGAAGTGGTCCGGCTTTCCTCACATGGTCGGCTTTAACCCGCCGACACGTATCATATTCGGATACATATTTCGCAATTTCTCTTTTCATCCGTGTCCACCAGAACTTAGATTTCAAGTCCTGGTACATCTTATTGCTTCCTGGATGAATGGAGTACTTGGATAAATGCGCTTCATCTAATATGTTCCTCCGCAATTTCATATTCCGGGGTACAACTATTCGGTTGTTAAACCATAGAGTACCCTCTTCATCCTTGCGGAACATCTTCAATTCACCGCTGTCCACTCTCCTCCGGATATGAGACATACCCCTGTCTCTCTTCCGAGCCTCTACAATCTCATCTCGGATTGTAGGAATAAGAGCGAGGTTGAACAGCGATCCGTAAGGAACTAAGCGCAGGCTTGGTTTTCCTTCTTCATGTGCAGCCATGGCTAAATGGTGAACGTGGGCTTTCCGACTAAGTGCGTCGGCAACCACATTCGCTTTACCCGGGTGGTAATGAATTTTAAGTTCGTAATCTTTGATCAATTCGAGCCATCTTCGCTGCCTCATATTCAGTTCCTTCTGTGTGAAGATGTACTTCAACCTTTTGTGGTCAGTGTAGAGATGTACTAGATTGCCTAGTAGATAATGTCTCCACATTTTCAATGCTAAGACCACTGCAGCTAGTTCAAGGTCGTGCGTCGGGTAATTCTGCTCATGACCCCTGAGTTGTTGGGATCCATACGCGACCACGCGTCCTTCGTGCATCAACACACAACCCAAGCTGATGTCGGATGCATCACAATAAACATTAAACGGCTTCGTAGTGTCCGGCTGGGCCAAAATTGGAGCTGTAGTGAGATGCTTCACTAATGTTTGAAAAGCTTGTTCACATGAATCGCTCCAATCATATTTGGTGCTTTTCTTCAACAGCTCCGTCATAGGTTTAGCGACTTTGGAGAAGTTGGGAATGGATCTCCGGTAATAACCCGCTAAACCCAGGAAACTCCTCACTTCATGAACAGATGTTGGAGATTTCCAATTCAGCACTTGCTCGATTTTACTTGGGTCCACAGCGATGCCTTCCGCTGAAATAATATGCCCAAGAAACGGCACTTTGCTGATCCAACACTCACATTTACTGAATTTTGCATATAGCTTACAATACGCAAATGTTCAGCATGTTCTTCTTCTGACTTTGAATAGACCAAAATGTCGTCGATGAAAACCACGACGAACTTGTCTAACTCCGGCATGAACACATAGTTCATGAGATACATAAAATGAGCCGGAGCATTGGTCAATCCAAAGGACATGACAAAATATTCATAAAGACCATATCTTGTCGAGAACGCCGTCTTAGGTACGTCTTCTGCCCGGATTTTTATCTGGTGATACCCGGACCGATGATCCATCTTGGAGAATACCTTAGCACCCACTAGTTGCAAATAAAATATCAATGCGCTGTAGTGGATACTTATTCTTGATAGTGACAGCATTCAGTGGACGATAATCTACGCATAGTCTCAAAGTCTCGTCCTTCTTCTTCACGAATAGTGCGGAACAGCCCCAAGGTGATGAACTTGGGCGTATAAAACCTTTGTCCATGAGGTCATTCAGCTGCTCCTTCAATTCTGCTAGCTCCTTTGGTGCCATTTTATATGGTCGCCGAGAAATAGGTGTTGTTCCCGGTGCTAGTTCAATCTTGAACTCTACATCACGTTCGGGCGGCATGCCTGGCAAGTCTTCGGGAAACATATCTGGATATTGACATACTACTGGAATATCCTCAAGTTTAGGAACTTCAATCTGATGCACCGCTGCAACTGGTTGTGATGGATCCACAAGATTCAATGTGTTGCAACCGTGTATTGGGGAATTCAGTTGGATAGTCCGAGAGCTGATATCAAAGACAGCTCCATAATGTGTCAACCATGACATCCCCTATCAATCCTTTGGCCTTTGAGTATGATAAGGCTCGCAGGATAGATGTTTCCACCCAAACATAAAGGTGCCCGTGAGACCATCTCATCTGTTGATATCTTGCCTCCGGGTGAGCTGATTTGAAACGGATGCTTAACTGTGCTAAATAGAAGATTATTCTTTAGCACATAGTCTCTGCTAATAAAGTTGTGGGTGGCTCCGGAATCAAACAAAATGAAAGTGGGCTGTTCATGTAACGTGAACATGCCCGCTAAAACTGGTTTGCCTTTAGCAATGTCCTCAATAGCAGTGTAATTAACCCTGCCAGCTTTTGAAAGATTCTTCTTTGCAGATTCACGGTGCTGATCTGAGCATTGACGAGACAACACATAAGTGTGGCTCTGCTCAGCTCCACGATGGTTTTGTGTTGCAGAAATCCTCAGCTCTCTACTAACACGAGGTGGAGATAAACTGTGCACAGCTGGTTGTGGTAGGGTTGCACAAACAACTTCTGATAGCTGCTGTTGAGATGGAGGCTCATAAGTGAGCAACTCCAGCCGTGGTTGTGAGAGTTGCACCACAGGCTGAATTTGTTGCCTAACTGGTGAGTTATACCGCACTCTATAGTTTGGACGAACCTCGATATCACTGTCCGGCGGTATACTCCTTTTCAGCTCCACTTCACAACGGAGATGCATGTCTTCTTTAATGATAGCGGCATTTACCAACTCATTATAAATACCGTTATTGAACAAGGCCACTTGTTCTTTAAGATCGACATTCAAACCTCCGAAGAAATACTCGCATTTCAACGCTTCTGAGTCTACCATATGAGTTGCTTATTGCATCAAGTCTTCAAACTCCTTGAAGTACTCGTACGCACTCCTTTCTCCTTGCTTTAATTCCAGGAAGTCTTGATACTTTGTTCGAAGAAGTCCCGAACAAATGTGACGTCCCCGGAAAACATCCCAGAATTCATCCCACGTCACTCGATGACCTTCAGGAAGAGTAGCGATGTACTCTGCCCACCAAGCTCCAGCGGCTCCGTGGAGTTGTTGAGCGGCAAATCGAGTCTTCTAATATTCATCGCACTCAAGCATATCAAACTTGGCTTCGATACATTGGAGCCAATGAGCCGACTCCAACGGTTCTTTCGCTTCCGAGAAAACCGGTGGTTTGCTTGCTAAGAAATCCAGATAAGTGTTTGGCGGGGGATTTTGCTGTAGTGTAAGGGCCTCAGTTTTGGCACACATTTGAAGTGTTCATCACCACACCACACACCTCATTTGAGGAAAGATGATGAACACAAATGAAGAGCATGTACCCACCATCAACATGCTCATTAGAGAACAAACTCACATATTGCAAAAGTGGTATTTCCCACATGTGATATAGGTGGGCTGGACTTATGAAAACTCCTACACATTGCTAAGGATGTCCATGCCAAGTTTCACCCAAATTCAAAACCTTTTTGAGGTCATTTTGGGTATAGATAGAAAGAGGGCAGTTTGAAACCACATTCAAATTCAAACTGTTTTTGTCCCATGAATTTAAAAGTGGGAGGCATATTCTTATTCAGCACATTTTTGTGAACTCACACACCAATTTTCACTCCATTTGGAGTTGATCTTGACATGAGCTAAGTGGGACGAATTCAAACTTTATTTGAATTCAAAACTGAACTTGTGCTGAAATTCACTCAAACCGAACCCAATTTGAATTCTATTCAATTCAAATGGCTCAGGGGTGAATAATTTGAATCACCAGGGGTATTACGGGGCTCACTGTTTACAACAGTGATTAGGAGTAAATTTCAGAGGTTAAAACCCCGGGTGGGACCCACATGTCATAGAGGGAAGAAGGAGAAACTTGCACCCAAAGTCAGAGTCTCGGTGGGAAAGTCCGCCAAGCAGCTGTCGGCTGTGCCACCGAGCAGCTACCGGCGCCACCAGCTGCTTCCCTCTCCGTGCGTTGGCGCCCAGGGCGGCTGGCTCGCGCCCCCACGCGACCGGCACCGCCTCAGCCGAGCAGGAGTCGGCCGGCTTTATCTTCTCGCGGGCAAACCCGAGCTGTGGCATTGTTTCTCGCCGCAGCTCTCTGCTAAATCGGGAAAACCAGCAAAACCATCTCCTCCTTCGTCCCTGAGCTGCTAGACAGCCACCTGAGCTCGCACTCCACCTCTCCAACGCCAGAAACCTCGAGCTCCGACCTCCTTTGCCCAAAGATGATCGCCACCGCGGCGACCTAGCCTCAGCCGAGAGTCAGGCGCCCGTGGGCAGCGTTCCACAGGCGTTTTCACGGTCCAGCGAGAGAGGCAACAGGAGCACGCAACCACCGTGCTGCTCTCCTCCAAGTTTGGAAGCCAACCGTGAAGAATCCGCAGAGAATTTCCAGTTTTTGCTTCGGCGACCGTAAACCGAGCTTCCGGTATGGTTTCTTTAAATTTTCGCTCTATGATCTTTCGGAGGTCATCAAATCTTGCACATAGACGCTGGACTAGCCGGCGATCAAGTTCTTTTCTGCATCCGTAGCGTGAAACTGTCTAGGAGTGACGAATTTCGAGCTCGATCGAGGGCGGTCATGGCGGGCCCGATCGGTCACACGGTGCCGACTGACTTGCCGCCATCCCTGAACCCTTTTGACACCTTGTCGAGCTTCCTAGAGGTACACTGATGCTGTAGGGCCGTTTGTTCGAGGTGTTGGCGGGTTTAGAAACCACGGTCGACGGTGTCAAACCTCAACCGAGGCCGCGGCACATCGCCGAGCTATTTCCGGTCACCCCCAGCCCGACCTGTCACCCCCGACGTGTTCCTCGACGTCGACAACCCCCTGGCGGCGAGTTTAAGACCATGGGAGGTCCGGCAGCGGCGAGCCGGCGAGCCCCGAGTCTGCTCCGGCGAGGTCGGCGGCGCAGGCGCGAGAGAACGGCGGGAGGAAGATGAAGCCGGCTGGCCCACGTGTCAGCGGCTGAAGAATTTAAATCGGGATCGGGTGTGGCCAGGGATCGGCTGTGCTGGCGCGCAAATACCCTGTGAGCTCCGGTGTGCCGGACACCTCCGCGCTTGACACGTGTGGTATCCCCGGTGTGCCGGACACCTCCGCGCTCGACACCTGTGGTATCCCCGGTGTGCCAGACACCTCCGCGCTCGACACGTGTCCCCGCGGGCACCGAGAGTTTAAACTTTTCCCCCGATTTTCAGAATTCTTCCAAACTTCAAATCCTCATAACTTTGGCTAGAAAGCTCGAAATCGGGTGAACCAAATTTTGTTGGATTCAGCTCTCTGAGCACTTTCCAGCAATACCAAATTCAGCTCATGAAAGTGAATAGTTTTCCAGAATTAAATCCCTAAATTTTAAACTGTTGGGAATTTTATCTGGAGAACTACTTTATGAAAAATTCTGAAATTTGGCTGAAAGGTTCATTGGAAAATCCCTGAATCCCAGTAAAATTTTCAAACTCATACAAGTTCATTTAGTTACCCTAATTGGGTGATTAAGGGAACTGCCCAGAGAAAATAGAAAAATGTACAGAAACATTTTTCAGATTTTCTCCAATCTTAATTAGGACATAACTTTCTGTGGAATTCTTCAAATGACATGAAACCAACTCCATTAGAACCATCCTAAATTCTAGTTTCCAGAAAGTAATGGTGGGAGCCATGAAAAACCCTGGAATTACTTAGAGGCTCAATTATTGACCAAAGAGGCTTTTATTTGTACAAGGTTCAATTGAACTTTGTTTCAAATAAAACTTGGGCACAACTCTGGTTAGGACCCTACCAATCCGCCATAAAAATTTCAGAACCAAAGGGGGGCTAGCTAGAGTTATTAGCAATTATGTATTTAAGTTCACACATTGCATTTAAATTTTCATGTAGTATTGTATTCAACGTGTAGCCATTGAAGAAGAGACCCCGGAAGTGCTGGATTTCCTTCTTCCGGACGAAGAACTAACTACTGACCAGCAGCAACAAGGCAAGCCCCGGTTTGCATTAACCCTTTTACAAGTTTTACTTTGTTTACATGAGTCATGTGAAGTATGATTGTGCATTAGGTGTAGGATGAATGGAACCCCACTTGCAAAACCAAAGGTTCCTAAAAGAGTGAGGGTAGTTTCTAGGACCTCGAGTAGAAAGGCTATGCTTAAAGATTCATAGGGCTTCGGTACAAATCGAGTAGTTGGAATCTACTTGTGAGATAGGCTTGGGACACACGGGTTCGTTCGAGTGATGTGAGATCACTTTAGTAATGAAAATGAGACTAGGCAGGGGCTAGGGCGCAGCAAGAGGAAGTCTTGTGTGCGCAGCCCTGCCCGCGTCGATTGAGGACCGATCCGTGTGCGGCCCTGCTGAACAAGTATTGAACGTAACGAAGGCATATCGGATATATGGGCCCCGATAAACCGATGTAGCCTAAACCTCCGGGCGTCGAGGCATAACGCACCGATTTATAGGTGTAGGCTGAGGGCAGCAAGGTGGAAATCTGCCAACAGGCATAGAGAGATGCTCCGTGTGGGGAACCTCCTGCTCGTTTCGGTGTGACCGGTTCGACGTTTGGGCTGTTGGGTGAAAGGTTGTCCCGTACGACATCGAGTGAGCGTGATGTGCAGCTCCACGGGTGGGTGTACGTGACGTGCTCTTTGGGTTTCCCTGCAGGTGTATATCGAGTCGATTCGCCGTCCCTCGCGGTGACGAGTACGCTTGTTCACTGCGTCGTAACGCAGACTAATGAATGAAATGTTATGATTTCATAATGCTGTTATGCTATAATTGTATTGCTACATCTGTGCCACCAAATATTGCTCACTAAATTTCAGCTTCATGAACCGTTAACTTATTGCTAAAAGATGAACTAAGGATGAACTTGTAGGCGTGTCCATTTGCTGCAACATTGCTATCCTAAGTCATGGTATACCTCATGTAGAGTTTCATGCCTAGGTGAGTCGGTTAAGCCTTGCTGAGCCTTCGTGCTCACGGTTGCTGCTTAAGTGTTTTTCAGGTGAGGAGCCACCCACGGACTCGGAGTACGAGTCCACCGGCGAGGGTTACCCTCCGTCGGGGACCACGGCTGAGTGGGAGCCGTACACGCCACGCTGAGCTGAGGAGTGCAGCTAGTGTGTGTTGCCCTAGGGCTGGGCAACCGACTTTTGCTAGGTAGGCGGGCGTGAGTTGTAGAATAGTAGACTTCCGCTGTGTAATAAAGAATAATAGTTTGTAACTGAGTATTGTACCTTTTGTACAGTTCAGTTTGTTTTCCCATGTAATATAATCTGTCCTTATGACTTGTGCTGTCGGGTGTCGCATCGCGCGGCACCACCCTCTGCGATCCTGGACGAGCGGATTCCGGTCCGCCATAATTTCATCATTTTAAACTCCAAATCTGGAGAAACTTTGAAGTACAAAGTCATAGCATATATCACAAGCTTTCCAACGGTGTATTACTTGACCCTTAGAAATTTTTTCTACAGAAAGTTATGGTCGAAGTACAGAAATTTCCAGAGAGCAATTTGTGACTGCCCTGTTTTTGGGCAGTTCACACTCCTCTGAGAATTTCATCCATTTGTAGGGTGATTCTGATCTGGAGTTCTACTGAAGAGTTGTGGAAGACTTCAATAGATTTCCAGAAATGTATCACTCACCTCCATTGGTTCAACCAAACAAAATTTATGCCCTGTTCAAATTCAGAAAAAATTCTGCCAAAAACAGGGGAGGTTATTCTTAAGTCTTCGTGAATACATCTATACTCCCAATTGACTCTTAGTTTAATATAGGAGTTCATTACCCCCTAATGGAATCCTAGACTCCAAATTTACTCTTTGTCTTTTCAAACCTTCTTTTTCATGCAGTTCAAAATATGTCACGGTACTACGTTTCCTCACCGAATTAAAACCTTAACCGGCTTTATACCGGCATATACGTTTCAAATGGTGGCACTAAAATGATCACTCACAAACGTTGTCTACACGACATGTACTAATGTGGTTAAGGTACCTGCAGAAAACCACTCAATAATGATGCACACATTGGTTTGTCATTTCAGGCAGGTCCATATCATAGTAAAAACATACGCCCCGTATCATTGCCATATGGGCCGTCCTTGAGTCAAGCCACGCCTCAAGGTACATGATCGGGTTATTCACCACCCGACGGGGGCTCCACACCTTTGCAATAAAGCCCACCGGTGGAACAGCACTTTCGTAAGCCTCATAGGACATGAAGAGTCCTAGAGAACATACTTCGTGTTACAAACCACACGATGGGGTCTCCTCCTCTTGCCCCTTGGTTTGCGCACTGGAGGCTAGTGCCATTCATATGTTTCTAAGACATGAAGAGTCTTAGAAAACATATTCACTTCCCGTCCATTGCTGAACAGTACATCCCACACTACTTTCCTCGTATGGGTGAGCTAACGGAAATTGATCCGCTTTCGGTGGCGTTCCTTACCATTCTTACCTCCACGTAGGTGCGTCGTTACTGAATTTAAATACAAAAGAGTAACAAACTGTTAGCTTGCCACCTTAAGTAACTATGCTAATAATACTCCTTATGTGGGCATACTATACGTTCCTCACTCGTATACTCCTAAGTTTTTGAAAATATGCTCTTTTCATGTGTGCTATTCCCAATGCGGCTCTGATACCACGCTGTGAGGCCCGGAGATCGCAGTGGGTAGTGCCGTGCGATGCGGCACCCAACAGCATGCATGAAAAGACGATAAGAACATAACGGAACCATTTTGTTACTCAAGATAATTTCTTTTACAACATAATGTACACACGCAGCGGAAGGTAAAATTTGGTGGACAAACTACTCACTCTCGACCGTAACTACGCCGAAGAGAAGTCGTTCAGCCCGTGAACGCTTCCTACTAGCTTCACCAAAGAAAGGCAGCGGCTAGGTTTCTGATGAGTTGAACGAACCGTGAGGTTCGTCGTCTCACTGAACAACCCTGTTCATAGCAGGCATCCTGCTACCTGCAAAAACAACTCAGAAGCAACCGTGAGCACTATGACTCAGCAAGACTTAACCGTCACTCCTAAACATGTAACTCTAAATGCAGGGGTAGTAAGACAGTAAAAACAGAAATTTGCAAAATGCAGCTTGACTAAACTTAATCCTTATATTCAGATTCTTATAGCCTTCATTTTAGTGGTCCTCAGGCCTCACAACATCGGAAGTCCACAATCAAACAAGAAACGCTTATCCCGATGTTGCTAGCCTAAGGTGGAAATGAAATTTAGTTGGATCTATATCTACTTCACTCAAGGTTCCAATACAGTGAGTAATCCACAAACAACAAGTTAAGAGACTTAGTTCCTCTTCTTACTAAGTCACGGCGCAGTGGGCAAGTATGCTCAATCCTCTTCCGCGAGCGACGGTGATTCGAATCAATAACAACCCGGAATACATGACACATACACCCGCCTCGAAAGACTCTCTCAAGAGCTCTTTCTTACGTTGTATGCAGCAACCTTTCACACGACACCCCGACATAGAAAAACGCTTCGCGCCGAGCAGGATGGTCCTCTACGCGGACACGTCGAAGTTGCCCGCTAAAGGATTTACACCTCCTGCCTTCTCAACGCCATTCCCATGTGAAGGATGAGATTCTATATCACGGTCCATCGAGTTACATCGGTTTCATGGGTCCCATACCCCACTATATATCCGGTACAGCTCAATCTTGTCCAGCAGGGCCGCATACATACGGTCCTTAACCGACACGAACGGGGCTACAACCAACCTCCACATTTGCCTTACCATCCCGGTCCAGGCCAAATGTGGTCTCAAGCATTGTCACACCCATCGCAGGTCGAGACCAACCTTGAGCGCTCCATCCTACAGGAACATCCCCGTCCCCATCTCATATTCATGAGGGTTCTCTTATCATTTATCTCTCGCGAGTAACTCCATTACTCGAACTTTCTCGCGAGTAGCTTTTTACTACTCGACTTCTACCGAGCTAGCTACAACATTAGCCTAGCATCTAAGACGAGGCAAATCCTACACTAAACCTTCTACTCAGGGATGTAATAGCCATGCAAGTGGGTTTCAATCATCCTATATATAATGCACAATATCAAGCTAATAAACATGAGGTGAAGTAAAGCAAAATTTAAAACGGTAAAGATATGCAAACCGGGGCTTTGCCTTGCTCAATGGTTTTGTTAGAAGCTAGGAGTTAGTCTTCCTCCAGAGAATCCGCCAAACTCGTCACGAGATGGAGATCCTCGCTGCAGAGTCGAGTCCTCGTCGAACGTCGATGTCACACGCTATTAAGATGATTTATGCACATGTATTCAAAAGCAATTTAGAAAATGATTCAAAGCTTTGTACAAGTTAACTCACACATAAGAGAGATAAACAACAGCAAGGTTTCTGTTGTTGGATCTAAACCTTAGAGAAGATGAAAGCTAGGGTGAAAAGGGAGGAAAATAAATCACCATGTGATTACATCCTCATATGAACACGTAGACCTAAAAGATGGTAGCTCAAGTTTCAGAGGTCCAATGAAGCTGAAAATTTAATCACAGCTTCCATGGTAGGTATTTAGGCAGTGTGCGAAAATTGAGCTCATGAAATGGCTCAAGGTGATCACAATAATTCCTTATGTGATTTTCACTAATCTGCCTTTAGCCCCTAGATATTAAGCTTTCCTATGCTGCAAAGTAGACTTTTTGTGAATTACAAAATGTATTGAGTCAATAGGAATTTGTTTTACTATTTTTGGGGTTTCCTACATGGAGATATGGATTTTTCAAGGATTGGGGAAAAGCTGAAAATGTCTCTGTTTATTTTCCCATTTTTCAGAGACATAAAGAATGAACACATCATTTGACAAAGCAAATAAGTTCCAATGCCTCTGAAAGTTTTACTGGGGTTCAAGGAATGTTCGAAGAATGTCCTGTCCAAATTTGGGAATTTTCCAATAAACGGAACTCCTGTAAAAATTCATACAAGATTTTACTTAAATGAATTAATGAGCCAAATCCAGGGATTTTCATAAATATTGGGATGCACCCCTGAATATTACTCTTTTAGAGGAATCCAAAAATTTGTTTCACAATTTTTGGACACTACTACACAAAGTTATGGCTCTCCAAAGTTTGAACTAAAGGGGAAAATCTGGAAAATGTTTTAATGCTGACAGTGGGTCCCACCTGTCATCCCTAACCTCCATACCCGCGCCAAACACACCAGTGGCGGCCCCCTCCGGTGAGGTCGCCGGAAAACCAGTTCCCAGCCACTTCCAGACCCCCTGCTGGCCGCCCCCCCATATTTCCTCACGCTGAACACGTTGGTGAGGTCGCCGGCGGCTGAAACTCGCCGAAAAACAGGGTGCACCAGCTACAGCAAACCCTAGGGCTCCGGCGAGGTCTTGCACGGTGAATTCTCCACCAAATGGTCGGTTCTTGGGCTCTACAGCACCAGGGGATCATGTAGAAGACCGGCATGAGGTCTAAACAAGCTGGAGAGGGCTCTAAACCTATCGGCACCGTGCGCCCGATAGGGTCCAGCGGCATACCCTCTAAAAGAGCTCGGATTGCTCACTCTACACTCAATTTCTTGGTCTAAAATCGATGGAGGAGGTGTGCTAGGCAGGTAACATCCTGTGTGTGAAGTTTGAGACCCAACAAACACGATTTGAGGACGAATTTTACAATTCCTTACCTCAAGGTCTGTTTCTGCCGCCCGGGAGAAAAATTTGAAATTCTCCCTCTGTGATCAATGGCTAGGGCTGAGCTTCGGAGGTGAGCAACTAGACTTGTTGTTGCACAGATGGGGTGGCTTGCTTGGGCGTGATCCCTCCTGAGTTGGGCTGTCCACGGCGTCCAGTTCTGGCTTCTTCAGTTTCAGTTTGGGAGCAGTGGAAACTTTGCCGTTTCTAGGCGCCGGTGAGCTCAGGACGTCGGAGGAAAGTTGACAGCCGGCTAGAGCACTCAGGGGCGAACCTTTTCTCTGTGGGGAGCTCGAGCAAATGAGCTACGGTGGCTGTGGTTCTCGGGAGACAACAGAGCAGCGGGGTTCTGCTCAGGGGAACGAACAGAGAGTGGGAGCTCGGTTGGGAGGAAGCAAAACGGCTTGCTGCACTCGAGGGAGGTGATGAGGACGAGCACAAGCAGGAGCTGGCCTTTGGGGTACGTCGGTTGACGCCGGTGAGCAGGAGGTGGCGTGTGTGTACTGCCCGAGTGAAACAGAGAAGCCTTCAGTCTCAAGTCTACTGACATGTGGGCCCCATGTTCCCCCTCTTATCCTCCGGTTCCGGATAAAATAGCCAACGAGCTCCAAATTTGACCAAACTTGGAGGATAGGTCAAAATAATTATGAGGAGTTCAAATCTGAAATCAGATTTTGAAATTTAGTTTGTTTGGTTCAAAATTCAAATTCAAGTTTGAATTTGAACGTGCCCTCATTTAATCCTTGGAATAAATAGTATATGAAACCAAAAATTCTCCAAATTTGAAACTTAGGCTCTTGAATACATGAGAAATGCATCTATGCTCTCACATATGGGCCTTTGTACAATCTGAATAGGAATCCGTTCAAAAGAATTCAATTTGCATTTAAATTTCCTCCACTCTACTCATAGAGAAGGTGCACATGAGTTAGAGTTTTTGGGAGTCTAATTTTTTTCCCTAGGTTAACATGTTCTGAGGCTAGAGAATTTTTTTTAACTCCCTCACATGTCCATATTTGTGTTCATCATTTCATGTGACTAAACTATAGCCTTTCATCGCCTTAACTTTGTTTCATAAGTTGAAATCAAGCTTTACAAAAGTTAGGGCTGTTACAAATTCTAACCAATTCAAATGGCTCATGGGTGAATAATTTAAATCACCATGGGTATTTTGGGACTCACTGTTTACAACAGTGATTAGGAGTAATTTTCAGAGGTTAAAATTGGAAGTGGGACCCACATGTCAGCCACTGAAGGAGATCAACCGAGTGGACTTTCAGTACTCGGGTCCCCAAGCTTCTCCCAAGAGCGCCACCGAGGGGAGGCCGCCGCGCCACCACCTGCTTGCCGCCCACGGTCGCTGAACCGACTCCCGGGGCCCTTATCTAGGCGTCCGAGCAGCCGCCGGTGCTCCCCATTCCTACCCCGACGCGCTCTCGCCCAACAGACTGAAACTCCTCGTCGCCCGAGTGAATTTTCGGTCCCTCATCGCCCGACCGATCCAGTGACCCTCTCGGCAATCTGAGACCAGCACCGGGTGCGTCAAGCCATCTTCAACACCTTTGCATCGGTTCCAGACCCTGTGCAGCCTTCCCCGAGCTCCACCGCGGCGATCTTTTCTCTGCCGGTTCAGCTCGAGCCGCCGCTGCAGGGACCGTCCTTCCGGCTACCACAGCCCACCGTTCACGGAGCTGTGAACAGCAAAGAGGTTCGTCTTCAACCCCTCTTTCTTTCCCGCAAGCTCCGGCGGCGTGACAAGTGCTGCTCAAGCCGGAATTTCATGTTTTCGCGACGGTGTGCAAAAGTGAGGTCTGCACCGATCCGAGAAATTCGTAAGCCACACTGCATCACTCATCCTCTTATGGAGAGGATCACTTCTAGTAGCCCGTGCAGATCCATAGGAGCAAGAGCCACGAAGAACCGTGGAGGGAGACCGCTGTTCTTCGAGTTTTAGTAGAAATCCCGATTTCCGGCCTAGGTCGCATGGTGACAGCCCAACACAGCCCTTCCCGAGCTCCGTAGAGCTCATGTCGACCTTTCCTATGGTCCACTGATGCTCGACGACCCTGAGCTCGATCAGGTTAGGTGCTAGGGAGGACGGGCAACGCGGCCGAAGTTCGCCCGAGGCTGCTGCTCGTCGCCGACCATGTGGCGGCCATTTTCATGGCGAGCTGGCCCAAAAATCCTGTTCCCTGAGAGAAAATAGGTAGAGGCAGCAAAAATCGTGAAGTTTGGAGCTCTACCGAAGCTGCCGGCAAGATACCCCGGCGGCAGAGCGCAGGCGTCGCGAGGTTGAAGAAGGGGATGGACCCCAGCTGTCAGCGACCGATATCTTAAATCTGGATCGGGCTGCAGCCGGGATCAGGTGTGCTGGCGCGCAAAAACCTTTTGGGCCGCGGTGTGCTGTCGCCTCGGCGCTCAACACGTGTCCCTGCGGGCCCAGGCAGATTTAAACTTTCCCCCCGAATTTCAGATTTCTTTCAAACTTCAAATCCTCATAACTTTGGCTAGAAAGCTCCAAATCAAGTGAACCAAATTTTGTTAGATTCAGATCTCTGAGCACTTTCCAGCAAATCAAGTTTCACTTCATGAAAACCCTTATTTCTCCAGAATTAATTCCTGAAAATTTAAACTGTTTAAAATTTTAACTAGAGAATCCTTTGGTGGAAAATCCTGAAATTTTGCTGGGATGTTCACCAAATTGTCCCTGAACTACCATAAAAATTTCAGATCCATTTGAGATCATTTGATCCACCTAATGGTATGATTAGGAAAGTGTTTAGCTCGTATCTTTAGCTAGGAACCTTCAAATTAAGTAAGACCAACTCTATTAGAACCCTCTGAAAATCTAGTTTTCATAAAGTCATAGTTTGTTTCATGAAAATCATTAGAACACCCTAAAAGCCATCAATTAAGGTCAAGTACATAATTAATTGTGGAGGGCTCAAATGAGCTTTGCTGCAACTAAAACTTGACCAAATCTCTGGTTAGGTTGTAACCAAGCCACAGTAAAAGTTTCACAGTCATTGGGTCTCTCTAGTGAAAATTATAGACTTCAAAACTTCAAACTTAATACAAATGCATTTAAATTGATACATGTACCTCTTATATCATGTAGTCGCTAAGGTCGAGGAGGAACCCGAAGTCCTAGACTTCGTTACTCCGTAGGAGCAGCTAGCCTACGACCAAGAGCGGCAAGGCAAGCTCCGGTTTGCATTAATCCTTTTACAAATTTTTATTGTTTTGAGCACTTACTTGGTTATTATGATTCCTTGCATTAGAGTCTTGTTTGGAAACCCAATTGCATAGCCAAGAAGACCATGGGTTGGGTTTAGGATTGCAAACTCCGTTAGCTACTGCAATGCTAAGATAGTGTAGGATTCGGTACAAGTCGAGTAGTTGGAACTACTCGCGAGCATAGCCTAGAGGCACTCGACTCGGGTAGATATAGCACATGATACACATGGCAAGAAAGATGAGACCGAGCGGAGAGTAAGGACAGCAGGACTTTGGGGCCTGTGTGCTGTAGCTCCGCTTGTGTCGATTGAGGACCGAGCTGTGTGCGGGCCTGTTGAACAAGCTAGAACAGTACCGAAGATCTACCGGCTATATGGGAACGGGGAAACCGATGTAACTCGGGTAGATGGGTGTTGAGGCATAGCTGGTCGTTCAGAGGGTAGGTTGAGAGCTCGAGGTATAAATTGGCTGGTGGCACGGAGATGCGTGTGCAGAGACCTCTTGCTCAGGACGATTGGACCGGTTCAACATTTGGCTAACGGGTGAAAGGTAGTTGCGTACGGCGTCCGTGATGGTTGTTGTAGGCAACATCGAGTACGGGCGTACGTGACGGGTTGTTCAGGTAACCCTGCAGGTGTAAATCGATTATAATCGCCGTCCCTCGCGGTCACTGAGTACCACTTGTTCACTGTACCGTGACGTAGAAAGAACAGGCTAGTTACATGTTAAATTGCTGCTGATTGAAAGATGGACTTGATTGCTAATGATTTGCTGTAGTTTAGAGATAACTAAAGTTCTTTTCAACTCTGGGCAAAGTACATGAGAGAAATGCATTTCTTGTTTGATTGCGGCCCTCTCATGTGCCTTAGCGTAAGGTTCTCCACAACCTGGTGCTAAAACTTGAAAGTAAGGTTCTACTAATTAGGCGAGTCCTTGCAAATGATTTTTACCTCATGTCACCCATCACCCCTCATGTAGAAGTTCCATGTTTAGGAGAGACGGGTCAGTCTTGCTAAGCCTTCGTGCTCACTGCTTGTGTTTGAAGCTTTTGCAGGGTTCTATGAGGAAGGGACTCCCGAAGAGGAGACGGAACCCCAGGAGGGGAGTCCCGTCGAGGGGGGGTCGTGCACGCTGCAGAGTTAGTGTGCGTGTGTGCTAGCAAGGACACGTTCAAGGGCTGAACGTGAACTTGATGCGTAGTCTACGCCCGTGAGTGTAGACTGGACCTATTTTGATGTAAACATGTTCAGAAACCAGTTTATGTAATAAAATTTTGCTTCTGCTTTGTACCTTTGATGTGTGTTATACGGTGCTGTGCAACGCAGCACCCCTCAGCGTGATCCTGGCTCGACAAGACCATGGGGTCGTGTCAGCGCTGGTATCAGAGCTCGCTTGAGGTTTAACGCACTAAAAAGGTCATCTTTTTCAAAAATCCAGTGAGGAACGAGTTAGTAGCCCGTATAAGGATGTTATTAGCATATAGAAAGTGGCATATTAACTTATTTGATTATGTCGGAAAATCGTGGATCTCGGGACGTTTGTCTTGGGGGGTGCACGTAAGCGCTGTCCACCAGTACGCACAAGCTGAAGGGTGGAGCCCCACGGGTGGCAGGTAACCCGACCCGCTTTGATATCCTCTACGACTCTTCATGTCGTTTGGGTTATTCAAGCAACGTCTGTCCCTGGCGTGCGTGGTGCAACTTAGGAGACCCCGTCACGTGGTCTGAAACGTGAACACGTAACTCAAGGCGTGTTTGCCTTGAGAACATCCGGGCGAGTGATGACGGCCGGGTGTATGAATTGTATGGATTCCGGGCTCGGTGTGCTGCCGAGTCTGATGATTGTTTGAGTTTCTGCAGGTAGCCTAACCACGAAACGGTAGACGTGTAGTATCCGTGTGCGAGTGACGTTTAGTGCCACTGAGTTAACGAAGCCAGCTAAGTCCGGTATAGGTTTTTCTTTGTGAGGACGTAGTACCGACATAATCTGGTGACGCATCAACGTCACACCCCATTAAATGAACAACATCATTTAAAACTTGAAGGTTTTGATCTAAAGCAGTAAAACTTTGCTGTAACATCTTCCCTTAATCAGGATATTCAAAGTTAACAAGTTTTCAACTTATAGGTGGTTAAGGACAGAGCACTCTGTTTTCAGCTGAATCAAGGCTGAAGTTACTCAGAGGTTAGAGGTTGAGTTCTTTTGAGGTTGGGGTCATATGATACATTTCTGGAAAGCTTTGGAAGAGCTTTACAACTTTTCTGTTGAGGTCCAGAGGTGTGTCATCCCTTAACCAATCGAAAAATGCAGTAGAGTTGAAACTGTCCAGAAAACTGGACAGAGCAAAGACTCTCTGTAAATTAAGCATAACTTCCTGCTTAAAAATCTAAAAAATAGAAAATGAGGTAGTTCTGGAAAGTTTATGAGATGGGTTACAACTTTGTAACAGAAAGTTTTGTCAGATAAGGAACAGAATTAACTGGAATTATTGGATCAAATCAGTGCCTAAAGCAGGGAGGTGCTGTCCAATTTGCTCCAGAAATTCTGTTAACTTTGACATCTCATAACTTTTTAACCAGGACAGATCTTAGGCCAATCAAATACTTTCTGGAAAGCTATTGAAGTTAGATGTAACTTTGATGTTGAGCTCCAGAGCTAGTTTTGCCTTTAACATGGCCTAAATCAGGTCGAGATGGAAACTGATCAGGGCTGTCATATGAACAGCAGATCAGCAGTCAAATTTGTATAAAATTTGAACTATGTTTCCAAGTTTTATGGGTTCAATGACATGTCTTATATTATAACTCAATGGTTTACTGTTTAAATAAATATTTGGCATTTCTCAAATATATTTTTACAGATGACAGCAGATAAGCAGTTGGAGAACGGGTGGGTGGTGTCCCACTGTTCTCACCGCAGCGGTTATCCGAAGGTATTGTGGCAGATGCTTCAATATTTCGGATACAACCAGATGCCGCAGTACTTCGCCAAGGAAGAAGGCGAAGAGGGGAACAAGACATGGATGATCCATATCAAAGTCCCTGCAGGACCTACGCCACCCGGTTGGGTGCCGTTCACCGTTACGGTGAGAGGAAGACAACCGGAAGGGACGTGGCAAGTTGCAGCCCGTGACACCATGTCACGTTTCTGCCAACTACACGTGCAGGCTATGGAGGGCACTCCATACGTGCTCGTTCCGGTGGAGGGACGGGCTCAGCATGTGTGGGAAGAGAGGTACCTGGAGGCAACGGACCCGAGTTGCCCAAGGTACAACCCCGCGGAGGCAAATCTCAGCCTCCAGATGAGGGCGGGAAACGCCGTGATGGACAGCCAAGCTGTTCATACGGAGTATCTCGCCACAAAGCTCAGGAAGAGCACGATCCGTGGAGACCATTTCGAGAGTGCTCACAGCGCACTCCGCAATGTGCTCCTTCCGACGATCAAGTGACTGAATGAATAACACAATCAGTTGCATCGTCTGAAGAAGGCAAAGAAGAAGAGCCGTGTCGACATCGTGGCGTTGCAAGAACTGGTACAGAATCTGACCCAGCAGAACAAGGAACTTACTAAAGAGCGGGACGATGCTATTGAGGAAGGGCAAGGCTGGGAAGAAGATTACAACCAGGCCATGGACGAGGTGCATGCTTTGCAGGACCTTGTACCTCCGGTATTGGGCGTACCGGTGGTCTTGGGCCTTCCAGCAATGGGAGAACCCGAGATGGGCGAAGAGGTGGTAGATCCAGAGCCACCAGCAGAGGTACCGGAGGAGGACGACCCGCAGGAGGTCGAGTTCTACTCCGAGTAGGGGGTTACAGTTGCCAAGTAGGGCAGCTAGAATAATGTAACCCAACTTTTGTAATCGGTGACATGTCGTGTAGGCAGTAGCGTATGTATAGGTAGTGACGACATGAGCACGACTTCTCGGAGAACCGAGAACAATGTATCTTGTATAAAGTTTATGCTTTATCAATATATGTGAATGTTGTGCAAATTAATCATGTGTCACTTCAATAACTACTGTTACATATGGAATTTTAAGTAAGACATGTGCTAATCGCTGCTGTTTTGAATTTCAGAATGACGCGTACTCGTGCCAACCCTGACATTGGGGGTACTAGCCAAGGGGGAGAGACCTCCCAACAGCCTCCCGAGGACTCCTCGGGACAGCAGCAGCAACAGCAGCAACAGCAACAGCAAACACCGCCACCGCCACTACCGCCAGTTACATTGGCCGACATCGTCGCGGCAATGGCGGGTTCACACCAGCAGCACACAGAGTTGCTGCAGACCCTCATCGCTAATACGTCTCGACCAGAGAGACGTCAAGACCGTGAGGAGCGTCAACAGAGCTCCTACTCCGACTTCCTGAAGACTCAACCCCCAGTATTCTCAAGGGCGGATGAACCTCTTGACGCGGACAATTGGCTCCGCGCAATAGAGATGAAGTTCGGGCTGCTCCAGATAAGCGAGCAGCGCAAGACTCAGTTCGCGGTCCAGCAGCCCCAAGGATCTGCGAGCGCATGGTGGGCCAACTTCTGTGCTTCACAGCCCACCGACCGAGTGATGACCTGGACGGAGTTCCGGACGGCCTTCAGGGCCTATCACATACCGCCAGTTCTGATGAAAAGAAAGACGCTGGAGTTCTTGCACCTGCAGCAAGGGAGCCGGAACACGCTGGAATACTCCAGGGCGTTCAACGATCTCGTGCTCTACGCGTCGTATCACGCAGATACCGACGAGAAGCGGCGGAACCATTTTTACCAGAGGCTTAACCCGCTCCTGAAGGACAAATTGGCGATGTTCAATCGCGGCAGCCTCAACGACATCATTGATGCTGTGATTGTTCAGGAGGACTCCGGCAAGGAGTTAGGGGCGGTGGAGAGAAAGTAAAGCGTGCCGCAGAGCAGCGGTGAATGAGGCGGTCCTTCTCAGATGTTTCGGGTGGTGAATCGCCCACCATCAGGTCCACGCTGGCAGCCACCACAGCGGTCGATACCATTCCGCAGTCGGCCGTACTCTTCACCGGCATTCAGGCCGGCACTGCCAGTACCACCTCCGCAACAACAGCAGCAGCGGGCGATGCCGCGTGCGTATGCACCTCAGCAACGCATGCCGGGCTTTTGTCCCCCGAGCACGACACCAGCAGCGGCCACATGTTACAAGTGTGGTCGTCCAGGACACTTCGCGAGCAGTTCCCCGGAGAGGCAAGGCGGCGGAGTGGCACCGCAGTTTCCGGGGAGGAATCAACCCCGGAACCCTACTAATGCGCGGTGGGAAAACCCTAGGCCCGGCACCGTCCACCAGCTTGCCATAGAGGACGTGCCGGAGGTTGAGCCAATCCTTGCGGGTATGTTCCAACTCCACCAGCATCCCGCTATAGTACTGTTTGATTCAGGCGCCACGCATAGCTTCATTAGCCAAGCTTTCATTGATAAATGTAGCTTGCAAATACTACCCACCGATAGTCCTTATGTGATCTGTTCACCGGGTGGGAAAATTTCAGCAAGCATGATGGTCCCAAAAGCGCCATTGTGCTTAGAGGGTAGAGTCTACCCTACGTCTCTCATAATCTTAGAGGGACAAAAGGTCGATGTCATCTTAGGGATGTCGTGGTTAACCCGCCATGGCGCTGTTTTAGACACCGTCCTCCAAGTTGTGCATTTGAACTCAGAAGTGCACGAGTCTCACTCATTATTTCTGGACAGTCCAGAAATAAAACTTCCAAGTGTCTATCAAGCCACAACCATCAGATTGGAAGATATTCCAGTAGTCCGAGAGTTCCCTACCGTGTTCCCGGAAGATTTACCGGGGATGCCGCCCGATAGAGAGGTGGAGTTCAAGATTGAACTTGCACCGGGAACCATGCCAATATCCCGAAGGCCGTACAAGATGGCACCCAAGGAGTTGGCTGAACTGAAGACTCAGCTCACGGACCTTCTGGAGAAGGGTTTTATTAGGCCGAGCTCCTCACCATGGGGCTGTTCGGCATTATTTGTAAAGAAGAAGGATGAGACGTTACGGCTTTGTGTGGACTATCGTCCGTTAAATGCCGTAACCATCAAGAACAAGTACCCGTTGCCACGGATCGACATGTTGTTTGATCAGTTGGTCAAAGCAAAGATCTTTTCCAAGATGGATTTAAGATCCGGGTACCATCAGATTAAGATAAGGGCTGAGGACATTCCAAAGACAGCTTTCTCGACGAGGTACCGACTTTATGAGTACCTGGTCATGTCCTTCGGCCTCACCAATGCTCCAGCTCACTTCATGTACTTGATGAACTCGGTATTCATGCCGGAGCTAGACAAGTTTGTCGTGGTCTTCATTGACGACATCCTGGTATATTCCAAGTCGGAGGAAGATCACAAGAAACATCTGCGTATAGTCTTGCAACGGCTGCGGGATCACAAGTTATACGCGAAATTCAGCAAATGCGAGTTTTGGATATCGCATGTGCCGTTTGTCGGGCATATCATCTCAGCGGAGGGTATCACTGTAGACCCGAGTAAGATCACTCAAGTGCTGAATTGGAAGTCCCCGAGAACAGAATTGGAGCAGCTTAGAAACCATGAGCAGAATTATCCAACTCACGATTTGGAGCTCGCTGCCGTGGTACTTGCACTGAAAACGTGGAGGCACTACCTACTCTGTAACCTCGTACATTTATATACCGACCACAAAAGCCTCAAGTACATATTCACTCAGAAGGAGCTGAACATGAGGCAGCGAAGATGGTTAGAATTGATAAAGGATTACGAAATAGAGATCCATTATCATCTGGGCAAGGCAAACATAGTGGCAGATGCGCTGAGCCACAAGTCACACGTTAACAATCTGACCATCACACCGTTGGAAGAGAGCGAACCACCACTGCATGTGATTCCACATGGAGCTCTCTACAACCTAGCTTTGATCCCCACCATCCGTGAAGAGATAGCGGCTGCTCAGAAACATGACAAGGGCATGTCGCATTTGCGGAGACGTGTAGACAGTGGGGAGCTGAAATGTTTCCGGAAGGACAGAGACGGCGTCCTATGGTTCAAGGACCGGATCGTCGTACCCCGTAACCCGGAATTACGGAGGAAAATCTTTGATGAGGCTCACTTATCAAAGTTTTCTATTCACCCCGGCAGCAACAAAATGTATCAAGAACTCAGAAGCAAGTTTTTGTGGACACGGATGAAGCGTGAGACTGCAAAATACGTGTCCGAGTGTGATACATGTCGAAGGGTGAAGGCAGACCATATGCGGAAACCGGGACTGCTACAACCACTGGGCATTCCTGCCTGGAAGTGGGAGGACGTGAGTGTGGATTTCATCGTCGGTTTACCCACCACTTTGCAGAAACATGATTCTGTGTGGGTGATCGTCGATCGGCTCACCAAAGTTGCCCATTTCATCCCGGTCAACACCAATTACAACGCCAAGAAGTACGCTGAACTGTACATCTCACGGATCCTATGCTTGTACAGCGTACCCCGTACCATCATATCGGATCGGGGCACTTTATTTGTGTCCCGTTTTTGGGAGCAGCTACACGCTGCCTTGGGGACGAAGCTGATCCGTAGTTCAGCATACCACCCTCAGACGGATGGGCAAACGGAGCGGGTAAATCAGATTCTAGAAGTCATGCTACGAGCTTGAGCTATCAACCATGGCAAGAATTGGGATGATCACTTGCCGTTAGCCGAGTTCTCGTACAATAATGGGTACCAAGCCAGCATAAAGATGGCGCCATACGAGGCGCTATACGGAAGAAAATGCCGCACACCACTGAATTGGTGTAAGTCTGGCGAAAGGGTTACCTTCGGGATTGGCCTTGTCAACAATGCGGAAGAAAAGGTTCGACTGATTCAAGCGAACCTCAAAGCCGCCCAGTCCCGGCAGAAACAGCATGCGGACCGGAGAAGACGCCCACTATAATTTGAAGTCGGGGATCACGTATATTTGCGTGTATCTCCAATGAGGGGCGTAAACAGATTCGCGGTAAGAGGAAAGTTGGCACCCCGATTCATCGGTCCATTTCAGATTACCGAAAGATGTGGATCAGTGGCATACCGGCTAAAATTACCAGAAGCACTTTCCGGTGTGCACGACGTCTTTCACATTTCCCAGCTGAGGAAGTGTCTCAAGCTATCAACTACCATTCAGCTGGAAGACATTGAAGAACTGCAATCGGATCTCACCTATCGAGAGGAACCGGTGCAGATTATTGATGAAAAGGCCCGAACCACACGCAACCGTACGTTGTGGTTCTACAAGGTTCTATGGAGTAATCACTCCATGGACGAAGCGACATGGGAGAGCGAAGAATTTCTTCGCGCTAACTACCCCGACTTTTTCACGTCGCATATCTGGTAATTTTCCACCGTCCTCTCTCTCATTTTCACCTTATAATCTCGGGACGAGATTCTTTTAAGGGGGGAGGAATGTAAGGGCCTCAGTTTTTGACACATATTTGAAGTGTTCATCACCATACGCACACACCTCATTTGAAGCAAGACGATGAACACAAATGAAGAGCAAGTAACCACCATCAACATGCTCATTAGAGAACAAACTCACATATTGCAAAAGTGGTATTTCCCACATGTGATATAGGTGGGCTGGACATATGAAAACTCCTACACATTGCTAAGGATGCCCATGCCATGTTTCACCCAAATTCAAAACCTTTTTGAGGTTATTTTGGGTATATCTAGAAGGAGGGCAGTTTGAAAGCATATTCAAATTCAAACTGTTTTTATCCCATGAATTCAAAAGTGGGAGGCATATTATTATTCAGCACATTTTTGTGAGCTCACACACCAATTTTCACTCCATTTGGAGTTCATCTTGACATGAGCTAAGTGGGCAAATTCAAACTTTATTTGAATTTAAAACTGAACTTGTGCTGAAATTCATTCAAACCAAACCCCATTTGAATTCTAACCAATTCAAATGGCTCATGGGTGAATAATTTGAATCACCATGGGTATTTCGGGACTCACTGTTTACAACAGTGATTAGGAGTAAATTTCAGAGGTTAAAATTGGAAGTGGGACCCACATGTCAGCCACTGAAGGAGATCAACCGAGTGGACTTTCAGTACTCGGGTCCCCGAGCTTCTCCCGAGAGCGCCACCGAGGGGAGGCCGCTGCGCCACCACCTGCTTGCCGCCCACGGTCGCTGAACCGACTCCCAGGGCCCTTATCTAGGCGTCCGAGCAGCCGCCGGTGCTCCCCATCCCTACCCCGACGCGCTCTCGCCCAACAGACTGAAACTCCTCGCCGCCCGAGTGAATTTTCGGTCCCTCATCGCCCGGCCGATCCAGTGACCCTCTCGGCGATCTGAGACCAGCACCGGGTGCGCCAAGCCATCTTCAACACCTTCGCACCGGTTCCAGACCCTGCGCAGCCTTCCCCGAGCTCCACCACGGCGATCTTTTCTCTGCCAGTTCAGCTCGAGCCGCCACTGCAGGGACCGTCCTTCCGGCCACCACAGCCCACCGTTCACGGAGCTGTGAACAGCAAATAGGTTCATCTTCAACCCCTCTTTTTTTTCCCGCAAGCTCCGGCGGCGTGACAAGCGCTGCTCAAGCTGGAATTTCATGTTTTCGCGACGGTGTGCAAAAGTGAGGTCTGCACCGATCCGAGAAATTCGTAAGCCACACTGCATCACTCATCCTCTTATGGAGAGGATCACTTCTAGTAGTCCGTGCGAATCCATAGGAGCAAGAGCCACGAAGAACCGTGGAGGGAGACCGCTGTTCTTCGAGTTTTAGTAGAAATCCCGATTTCCGGCCTAGGTCGCACGGTGACAGCCCAACACAGCCCTTCCCGAGCTCCGTAGAGCTCATGTCGACCTTTCCTATGGTCCACTGATGCTCGACGACCCTGAGCTCGATCGGGTTAGGTGCTAGGGAGGACGGGCAACGCGGCCGAAGTTCGCCCAAGGCTGCTGCTCGTCGCCGACCATGTGGCGGCCATTTTCATGGCGAGCTGGCCCAAAAATCCTGTTCCGCGAGAGAAAATAGGTAGAGGCAGCAAAAATCGTGAAGTCTGGAGCTCTACCGAAGCTGCCGGCGAGCTCTCCGGCGAGATACCCCGGCGGCAGAGCGCGGGCGTCGCGAGGTTGAAGATGGGGGTGGACCCCAGCTGTCAGCGACCGATATTTTTGTGAGACCTATGTGTGCTGAATACATTGGCAATTAGGATAAAAGTTATCATTAACATTCGAAGTTTTGAATATTTCCAAAACATTCTTCTGTGGCAAGGTCCGCCAAGTGTTGGCAAGGCCCAATGCAAGGTCCGGAGAGCTCCTGCAAGGTGTGGAGAGCTTCTGTGAGGTCCGGAGCTTGTTTTTAGGGAGCTCCCGTGAAGTTCAACTCGTAGAACTGCAGCGTCTTGTTTTTGCTTTTAACTCGCAATGTTTCAAACTTGCTTTATGGGAAGGTTTGCTTAGTATTAATTTGCTAAGTTTTTGGTGTGTTTTGGTGGTTATGGCTGTTATCATTTGATATGCTTTGCAACATGCTTATGTGACGTGCTCATGTAAGGTGTTGTGGTTTTCGAACTAACATGAGTCAAGTCGAGGACTTGTGCTTGGAAGAATTGGTTGTTTATTCATGTGCAGGTGTTGCTTGAGCTCAAGACATGGCTGGTGACGGGATCCTTGGACTAGTCTCAGGGAGGAGATGAGGTTCCAACAACCAAGTTCGGGAGGAGCTGTGGTTGAGTTGATCAGGAGGTCGCGCAGCATGTTTGGATCAAGGGCAGTGCATATGAAGGTTGCGTGTACGTCGTTGGAAGGTGTTTGTACGTGTGCAAGGAGTTCATGGACGTGGCAACATTGTTCCAAGGCGTGATGAAGAGAAGTAGACGTAAAGAATTGGTCGGAAAGGTCCAACCGGCTGGATTGCGTACTCAGGCTGAGGCTGAGTCGGATATGGCTCAAATATGGAAGATTTGAGTTGGTTATGATAGGATTTCGTGCTAGGCACGAAGTTGAGTTGTTTTAGGAATGTTTAGGACGTTCCTAAGGTGTTTGGAAGTCTCACGATTGCTTCTATCTGCTAATAGGAGAGTCCTGAGCAGTTATGGTAAGTTAGGATACGAGTCCAATTAGGAGTAGGAGTCCTAGATTGGATTGTTTAGCCTGAAGGCTGGCTATAAAAGCAAGGGAGGCCAGAGCTCTCGTGGGAAGAGAACTTTGGACTCTTCCTATTGTGTTTCTATTGAATAAAGTTCATAGTTTCGAGGAGCTTTTGTGCCTTGTTCGTCCGACTTGTTTTTCGTCAAGTCTTTCTCGCCGAGTTTTTGGACAGACCGACGTTGCTTCGGTGTTTCATTCATAACTCGAGTTTTACAGATCGGATTGACGTGATTGTTTTTGTGTTGTTTTCACAACTCAATTATCTATCATCTGTGAAATTTTCAAGAGCTTCGAATCTGTAGTTTTTGAGATACACGAGTTTCTTTGCAGCGTTGCAGATCTATTTTATATCGGGTAGAACAGATTGATCTTCGTTTAATGTTTTGATCGTATCTCAAGTTTTACTTCGTGTTTTCAAGTGATTCTTGTTTCATTAGATCCGTGACTTGGTCCTATACCTCCCTACTTGATTTGTCACGGTTGAACACGTTTGAAAACACTTGCACACACGGTTTCTTTAACCGATTGATTTTTTGCTGAGGGGTTTTTGTTGTTTCCGCTGCGAAAAGTTTTAATCTACCATTCACCCCCCTCTGTTAGCTTTTCACATGCTCTTCGATCCTACAATTGGTATAAGAGCCAAGGTGCTCTAATCTTTGTGATTTGCACATGTTTTGACTAACCATCATGGAGAAGTACTCCGCAAAACCTTGTGTGTTTAATGGCATCGATTTTCAGGTTTGGAAGGCGCGGATGGAGGCCTACATACAGGCGCAAGGCTTCGCCATATGGGAAAAGGTCTATCGGAACTTCGATGTACCACCCAACGATCAAGTTACGGCTGCGAACATGAGAGATGTTGACAACAACAACAAGGCTCGCAACTTGATCATCCAAGGATTGACTCAAAGCGACTTCGACCGTGTTGCACACTTCCGATCTGCATATGATGTTTGGAAAGCTCTTTATGACTACCATGAAGGATCCAATACGATCAAGGAGGTAAGGCAAGATATGTTCAAGAAAGAATACATGCGTTTTGAGATGCAACCCAGTGAGTCAATTGACGACCTTTTTGCTCGCTTTAATAAAATTCTCAGCAACTTGCGTAGTGTCAATGCTAACTTTTCAGATGCTGAAAATGCTAGACAATTGTTAGGAGCATTAGATATATCAATTTGGGAGATGAAAGTTACATCTATTCGTGAATCCACTGTCATGAGTTCTCTTACTTTAGACGTGCTTTATTCTAAATTGAAAACTCATGAAATTGACATCATCTCACGTAAAAACCCCAACAAGTCTATTGCATTTGTTTCGCAACGTGATATGTCTAGTTCTAGTCAATCATCATCTAGTGGTGCACTCTCTTTGCTGTCCTCTCTAACCCTTGAACAGTATGAAGAGTTTCCAGAGGAGGAGCTTGCACTCATCTCTACTCGGTTCTCAAAAGCATTGCAAAATGTGAGAACTAGAAGGAGAGGAAGCTCCGGACCTCAACGATGTTTTGAATGTGGTAATACAGGACATTTTCGTACGGAGTGCCCTAACCTTTCAGGTCCGACTTCACGTTAAGAAAAGCAAACAAGGCCGAAGAAATCGTTTGCAAAGAATAAGAAGAAGAAAGATTTATCAATGCGCAACATAGTGCATAGTATGATCTCTGCACTTCAAGATTTCGGCTCAAGTGATGTGGACACCGGTAGTGATGAAGATGAAGAAGCTATGGCAAATATGTGCTGCATGGCGAGCAAGTCAAGTTCAAGCTCCGAGGAGGCAGAACACAACAGCGACGATGAAGAGTATGTCCCACTTGCGAAGAAATGTGTGATGCTATTTCTCGTGCCACTGTTATATTAAAGAAAAAGGATAAAAAACTTAGGAACAATGCTGTTAAAATTGAATCACTAGAATCTGAAATTAATCGTTTAAAAACTTTGATTCCTAGTGATGATTCTTGTTCCTCATGTGATTTGATTTATGAACAATTATCCTCTTTAAGAAGTGCACACGCATCTACACTTGATAAACTTGAACTTGAAATTGAAAAGAACAAAGAGCTTGCTGCACTTAATGATAAAAATTTGAAAGATGCTTGTTGTTCTACAATTGATTTGCATTGTTCTTCATGTGATGATCTGAATAAGAAACTAAATGATGCTATGAATGAGATTTCTATTTTGAACAATGCTTTACGTGTGCATGAAGTTAAATATTGTTCAAATTGCAAACTAAAAGGAAAAACTTCATGTGAAAACTGTTTTGATCTGTCCAATAAACTTGATGACATGCATAGGACACTAGATCGGTTTTCTAATGCAAATAAGAACCTAAACTTGCTGCTGAATTCTTCCAAGTCTTGTAATGATAAAACTGGTTTACTTTTTAATTCTCATGCTCATGCTAAGGCACACCCACCTAAAGTTGTAAAGTCATTAGGAAGCGGTTTGATTCAAACAGCTCCTAGACAAAAAGAGGTGATTTTCAAATCTGCAGGAGTACTGTCCCATTCGGGTTCTAATAAACGTGTTGCTTGCTCATCTAGACATGATAATAAGGTTATTTTTCATTGTACCTACTGTGGTAGAGATGGTCATGTCATGGATTTTTGTTATAGACTAGCTAAACACGATAAGAAACAAAGAATACTTGCTAGATCACATAACAACCAAGCAAAATCTGCTAGACCGAATGTTCGGAGCTTGCAACCTGCTGTATTGAGTCAAAAACTTGCTCCCAGACCTACTGTTTTTTGTGCTACATATAACACATCTTCTAAGTCAGTAGTTGGGAACAAAATTTTTTGATGTTTGGCTCATAAACCTGCTGTACCTTCTCAGCTTTCGCGTGTTATTCCTGCTGGACGTCGTGTGACTCAGTACTGGATTCCTAAAAGTCTTTTAACTAACCCCAGTATTGAGTCATCGACGTATTGTGCTGCTGTGTAGGTTTCATGTTTGAGGAAGGAGAACATTTGGATTGTGGATTCAGGTTGCTCACGCCACATGACCGATAACAAAGAATGGTTCTCCTCTCTCTCTTTTGTGTCACGTGTCAAAAATGTTACTTTCGCCGATAACTCTTCTACTCCCATAATTGCTAAAGGTTCGGTTAGAGTAAACAATCTCTACACTTTGAAAGATGTGGCACTTGTTAAAAATTTGAAATACAACTTGCTTTCGGTTTCACAATTGCTAGATGAAAATCTAGAGGTTAGCTTTGCTAAAAATTGCTGCAAGGTTGTAGATTCAAAAGGTGAGCTTTTGTTTAACATGTCTAGGTTTGGAAGAGTTTTTAAAGCTGATTTTGATTTGTCAAACTTCTAAGCATCGGTGTCTAGTTGCTAATGATACAAAGGATCTAAATTTTGGCATCGTAGACTTGGTCACATAGGCTTTGATCATCTCACTCGTGTTAGTGCTCTCGATCGCATACGTGGGCTGCCGAAGCTTAAAAAGGACAATGATATTGTGTGCTCTTCTTGTAGACATGCTAAGTTTGTTGCAGGTTCACATGCTCCTCTCACAATGACCATGACAGCTGAACCGGGACAACTTTTACATCTTGACACAGTAGGTCCGGCATGTGTTCAATCCTTCGGAGGTAAATGGTATGTGCTTGTGATTGTTGATGATTATTCCAGATATTCTTGGGTTTATTTTATGGCATCTAAGAATGAAGATTTTAGTCATTTTAGAACTTTATTTCTTAGATTATCTATTGATCACCCAGGATCATTAAAAGCAATTAGAAGTGATAACGGAACTGAATTTAAAAACCAATCCTTTGATCACTTTTGTGCTGAAAATGGAATAGATCATCAATACTCTTCACCCTATGTACCACAACAAAATGGTGTCGCAGAAAGAAAGAACATGACCTTATTTGAGATGGCTAGGACTATGCTTGATGAATATCAAACTCCTAGGAAATTTTGGGCTGATGCAATTGCAACCGCTTGTTATGTCTCAAATCGTGTTTTCTTGCGTGCTAAGCTTGAAAAACCCCATATGAGCTCCGGTTTGGACATAGGCCTAGTATTACACACTTTAGGGTTTTTGGTTGCAAATGCTTTGTTAAGAAACATGGTAATCTTGATAAATTTGAAGCTAGATCTGTTGATGACATGTTTCTTGGTTATCCATCTCATACTAGAGGCTACCGTGTGCTTTTACTTGACACTAACAAAATTGTGGAGACTTGCGAGGTTTCTTTTGATGAAGCTAGCCCAAGTACTAGCTCCGATATTGCAGGTCCGGATCCATATCCGCAGGGGGAGAGTATTTTTATTGAAGAAGATGAAGAAGTGGTGCTGCTGCCCGAAAACTCGGAAGTAAATAACGATCAAGCTGCTGATTTTGCACCACAACCAGCACCAACAGTCACTACTGCTGGTTCGGACCTTCCTCAATCAACAAGCTCTCCTAATCAAAGGTCCGAACATGAAGAAGAAGGTGCTTGTGAAGTGTCTACTCCCCTCCGAGTACTCAAAAGTCATCCTCCACAACAAATCATTGGAAGCTTGCATGAACGAGTCACTCGGTCCAGGTTTTGCGATCCAAACTCTCATTCTCATTCTGCTTTTATTGCTTCTTTTGAACCCACGGATATATCACACACACTCACTAATGAATCTTGGATTAATGCCATGCAAGAAGAGTTAGAAAATTTTGAAAGAAATAATGTTTGGAAACTTGTACCTCCACCTCAAGGTCACACATTAATTGGAACTAAATAGGTATTTAAAAATAAGCAAAGTGAGGATGGGGTTGTGGTTAGGAATAAAACTAGGTTGGTTGCTCAAGGTTTCACTCAAATTGAAGGTCTAGATTTTGATGAAACATTTGCTCCTGTTGCTAGATTAGAAGCTATAAGAATTTTATTAGCATTTGCTGCATCTAAAGGTTTCAAGTTATATCAAATGGATGTTAAAAGTGCTTTTCTTAATGGCTACATAGAGGAGGAGGTTTATGTTAAGCAGCCACCGGGTTTTGAAAATCCAAATTTTCCTAATCATGTTTACAAACTGTCCAAAGCCTTGTATGGTCTAAAACAAGCCCCTAGAGCATGGTATGATAGGTTAAAAACATTCTTACTTGAAAAGAGGTTTACCATGGGCAAGGTTGATAAAACTCTTTTTGTACTTAAGCATGGCAATGACTCATTATTCGTTCAAGTGTATGTGGATGATATTATCTTTGGTTGTGCTTCTCATGATCTCGTGTCCAAGTTTTCAGCTATGATGAGGTCAGAATTTGAGATGAGTATGATGGGAGAACTCACATACTTTTTGGGGCTGCAAATCAAGCAAACAAAAGAAGGAACTTTTATGCATCAAACTAAGTATACAAAGGACCTTCTTAAGTGCTTCAACATGGACAAATGCAAGCCTCTTCGGACACCAATGGGAACAGAAACAACACTTGAACTTGACGAAGATGGTGACCCGGTCGATAAAAAAGAATACAGAAGTATGATTGGATCACTTTTGTATCTCACGTCGTCAAGACCGGACATACAATTCAGCGTATGTCTTTGTGCATGTTTTCAAGCTTCTCCACGTGCTTCACATCGCCAAGCCATCAAAAGGATTCTCAGGTACCTACATGGAACTCAAGAATTTGGCATTTTTCTTCCTTCTTCCTCAACCGTTTCTTTGAAAGCTTTTTCGGATGCTGATTTTGGGGGTTGTAGGATTGATAGGAAAAGTACTTCGGGTGCTTGTCATTTTCTTGGTAATTCACTTGTTGCTTGGTCCTCTAGAAAACAAAGTTCAGTTGCACAATCCACGGCCGAATCTGAATATGTAGCTGCGGCTAGCGCTTGCTCACAAATTCTTTGGATTGTTCAAACACTTAAGGACTATGGGGTTGATTTAGATAGTGTTCCACTGTTTTGTGATAACACTAGTGCAATTTGTATTGCTAAAAACCCCGTGAAACACTCTAGAACTAAGCACATTGACATTAGGTATCACTTTCTTCGTGATAATGTTGAAAAAGGAAACATTGTGCTTCACCATGTCGATACCGAACAACAATTGGCTGATATTTTTACAAAACCTTTGGATTTCACTCGTTTTTGTTTCACTCGTAGTGAAATAGGGGTTATGCATCCTCATGGCTTAAATTTAGGGGGAGTTTTTGAAACTTTGAAAGTCTATGTGTGAATCTGAAACTAAAATAATATGAGCATAGTATTTCATACATATATGACTTTGTGATTCCTTTTACAGGCTGAAAGTTCTTACTACATTACTCGTGTTATACATTTTGTAGTTTTTGCCATGACTAGTAATTGGAATAATTACTTACACTAAATCTGGTCATGATCAAACTTTTTTGCTGTTTTGAACTTGTTGCGTGCTCACAAGTGCTTTTAATCATAAAAAATTAATCAAGTGATCAGCTCACATGTTGAGTTTTCAAATAAAAAATTGAGAAAAGATCAAGAGAATATGCATGCATCACACTTCTTCTTTTGAGATTGCTTATCATTGCACTAAGATATGAACTTGGAAGGAATTGTGTATGACTAAAACCATGTCCTTAAGCTTCTGATTGTCAAATGACATAGGCTTGGCTTGGTTGGTTAGAATAAGTCTGATGCGGCATATAATCTCTTGCAAATATCATATGATCAACTTTGTGCCATAAATGATTATGAATAATAAAAATGCAGCAACAAGTGTCATGTTTTCAGGTTTTGAAATAGTTGAGTAAGGGAGATCATGACTTGCTTAAACTGAAAAATACATTTGATCTCTAGCATGGCTTACACTACTTTATGTATCTCATTGATGTGATAGTGTAAGTAACCTGATAGTATGACTTGGATGAGCTTTGTTTTGTATGTATATGTTATAATATGCTCATAACATTTAAAAATTTCTCTTTTGAACCTTGCTGAATACATTGTCAAAAGGGGAGAAATATGTATAAGGAGAGATTTTTTTACACTTTGCATATGTTATACACTTTCTTCCTTCTCTGATTTTAAAAAATGGGGAGAAATTAATAAAGGGGGAGAAATGAGTTTTCAAAGCTTTTCAAAACTTTTCATAAGCCAAAGTTCGGATTTTAATTGGTGTTGCCAATGCATTCATCAAGGGGGAGATTGTGAGACCTATATGTGCTGAATACATTGGTAATTAGGATAAAAGTTAGCATTAACATTCAAAGTTTTGAATATTGCCAAAACATTCTTCTGTGGCAAGGTCCGACAAGTTCTTTGTTAGGTCCGCCAAGTGTTGGCAAGGTCCGACGTAAGGTCCGGAGAGCTCCTGCAAGGTCCGGAGAGCTTCTGTGAGGTCCGGAGCTTGTTTTTAGGGAGCTCCCGTGAAGTTCAACTCGTAGAACTGCAGCGTCTTGTTTTTGCTTTTAACTCGCAATGTTTCAAACTTACTTTATGGGAAGGTTTGCTTAGTATTAATTTGCTAAGTTTTTGGTGTGTTTTGGTGGTTATGGCTGTTATCATTTGATATGGTTGGCAACATGCTTATGTGACGTGCTCATGTAAGGTGTTGTGGTTTTCGAACTAACGTGAGTCAAGTCGAGGACTTGTGCTCGGAAGAATTGGTTGTTTATTCATGTGCAGGTGTTGCTTGAGTTCAAGACATGGTTGGTGACGGGATCCTTGGACTAGTCTCAGGGAGGAGATGAGGTTCCAACAACCAAGTTCGGGCGGAGCTGTGGTTGAGTTGATCGGAAGGTCGCGCAGCATGTTTGGATCAAGAGCAGTGCATATGAAGGTTGCGTGTACGTCGTTGGAAGGTGTTTGCACGTGTGCAAGGAGTGCATGGACGTGGCAACATTGTTCCAAGGCGTGATGAAGAGAAGTAGACGTAAAGAATTGGTCGGAAAGGTCCAACCGGCTGGATTGCGTACTCAGGCTGAGGCTGAGTCGGATATGGCTCAAATATGGAAGATTTGAGTTGGTTATGATAGGATTTCGTGCTAGGCATGAAGTTGAGTTGTTTTAGGAATGTTTAGGACGTTCCTAAGGTGTTTGGAAGTCTCACGATTGCTTCTATCTGCTAATAGGAGAGTCCTGAGCAGTTATGGTAAGTTAGGATACGAGTCCAATTAGGAGTAGGAGTCCTAGATTGGATTGTTTAGCTCGAGGGCTGGCTATAAAAGCAAGGGAGGCCAGAGGTCTCATGGGAAGAGAACTTTGGGCTATTACTCTTGTGTTTCATTTGAATAAAGTTCATAGTTTCGAGGAGCTTTTGTGCCTTGTTCGTCCGACTTGTTTTTTGTCAAGTCTTTCTCGCCGAGTTTCTGGACAGACCGACGTTGCTTCGGTGTTTCGTTCATAACTCGAGTTTTACAGATCCTATTGACGTGATTCTTTTTGGGTTGTCTTCACAACTCAATTATATATCATCTGTTAAATTTTCAAGAGCTTCGGATCTTTAGTTTTTGATATAAACGAGTTTCTTTGCAGCGTTGCAGATCTGTTTTATATCGGGTAGAACAGATTGATCTTCGTTTAATGTTTTGATCGTATCTCAAGTTTTACTTTGTGTTTTCAAGTGATTCTTGTTGCATTAGATCCGTGACTTGATTCTCTACCTCTCTACTTGATTTTTCACGGTTGAACACGTTTGGAAACACTTGCACACACGGTTTCTTTAACTGATTGATTTTTTGCTGAGGGGTTTTTGTTGTTTCCGCTGCGAAAAGTTTTAATCTACCATTCACCCCCCTCTGGGTGCTTTTCACGTGCTCTTTGATCCTACAATTTTAAATTGGGATCGGGCTGGGGCCGGGATCGGGTGTGCTGGCACGCAAAAACCTTGTGGGCCGCGGTGTGCTGTCGCCTCGGCGCTCAACACGTGTCCCTGCGGGCCCAGGCAGATTTAAACTTTTCCCCCGAATTTCAGATTTCTTTCAAACTTCAAATCCTCATAACTTTGGCTAGAAAGCTCCAAATCGAGTGAACAAAATTTTGTTGGATTCAGCTCTCTGAGCACTTTCCAGCAAATCAAGTTTCACTTCATGAAAACCCTTATTTCTTCAGAATTAATTCCTCAAATTTTAAACTGTTTGGAAATTTTAACTAGAGAATCCTTTGGAGGAAAATCCTGAAATTTTGCTGGGATGTTCACCAAAATACCCCTGATCTACCATAAAATTTCAGATCCATTTGAGCTCATTTGATCCACCTAATGGTGTGATTAGTGAAACTGTTATAGAGAAAGTAGAAAATGTTCAGAAACATTTTCAGAATTTTCTCTTAAAGTGTTTAGCTCATATCTTTAGCTAGGAACATTCAAATTAAGTAATAACAACTCCATTAGAACCCTCTGAAAATCTAGTTTTCAGAAAGTCATAGTTTGTTTCATGAAAATCATTAGAACACCCTAAAAGCCGTCAATTAAGGTCAAGTACATAATTAATTGTGGAGGGATCAAATGAGCTTTGCTGCAACTAAAACTTGACCAAATCTCTGGTTAGGTTGTAACCAAGCCACAGTAAAAGTTTCACAGTCACTGGGTCTGTCTAGTGAGAATTATAGACTTCACAACTTCAAACTTAATACAAATGCATTTAAATTGATACATGTACCTCTTATATCATGTAGTCGCTAAGGTCGAGGAGGAACCCAAAGTCCTAGACTTCGTTACTCCGGAGGAGCAGCTAGCCTACGACCAAGAGCAGCAAGGCAAGCTCCGGTTTGCATTAATCCTTTTACAAATTTTTATTGTTTTGAGCACTTACTTCGTTATTATGATTCCTTGCATTAGAGTCTTGTTTGGAAACCCAATTGCATAGCCAAGAAGACCATGGGTTGGGTTTAGGATTGCAAACCCCGTTAGCTACTGCAATGCTAAGATAGTGTAGGATTCGGTACAAGTCGAGTAGTTGGAACTACTCGCGAGCATAGGCTAGAGGCACTCGACTCGGGTAGATATAGCACATGATACACATGGCAAGAAAGATGAGACAGAGCGGAGAGTAAGGACAGCAGGACTTTGGGGCCTGTGTGTTGTAGCTCCGCTTGTGTCGATTGAGGACCGAGCCGTATGTGGGCCTGTTGAACAAGCTAGAACAGTACCGAAGACCTACCGGCTATATGGGAACCGGGAAACCGATGTAACTCGGGTAGCTGGGTGTTAAGGCATAGCTGGTCGTTCAGAGGGTAGGTTGAGAGCTCGAGGTGTAAATCGGCTGGAGGCACTGAGATGTGTGTGCAGAGACCTCTTGCTCAGGACGATTGGACCGGTTCAACATTTGGCTAACGGGTGAAAGGTAGTTGTGTACAGCGTCTGTGATGGTTGTTGTAGGCAACATCGAGTACGGGCGTACGTGACGGGTTGTTCGGGTAACCCTGCAGGTGTAAATCAATTATAATCACCGTCCCTCGCGGTCAGTGAGTACCACTTGTTCACTGTACCGTGACGTAGAAAGAACAGGCTAGTTACATGTTAAAATGCTGCTGATTGAAAGATGGACTTGATTGCTAATGATTTGCTGTAGTTTAGAGCTAACTAAAGTTCTTTTCAACTTTGGGCAAAGTACATGAGAGAAATGCGTTTCTTGTTTGATTGCGGCTCTCTCATGTGCCTTAGCGTAAGGTTCTCCACAACCTGCTGCTAAAACTTAAAAGTAAGGTTCTACTAATTAGGCGAGTCCTTGCAAATGATTTTTACCTCATGTCACCCATCAACCCTCATGTAGAAGTTCCATGTTTAGGAGAGACGGGTCAGTCTTGCTGAGCCTTTGTGCTCACTGCTTGTGTTTGAAGCTTTTGCAGGGGTCTATGAGGAAGGGACTCCCGAAGACGAGACGAAACCCCAGGAGGGGAATCCCGTCGAGTGGGAGTCGTGCACGCCGCAGAGTTAGTGTGCGTGTGTGCTAGCAAGGACACGTTCAAGGGCTGAACGTGAACTTGATGTGTAGTCTACACCCGTGAGTGTAGACTGGACCTATTTTGATGTAAGCATGTTCAGAAACCAGTTTATGTAATAAAATTTTGCTTCCGCTTTGTACCTTTGGTGTGTATTATATGGTGCTGTGCAACGCAGCACCCCTCAGCGTGATCCTGGCTCGACAAGACCGTGGGGTCGTGTCACTGTACAGGTTGCTCGACATAGGTGAGATCCGGCTTCAACTCGTCGATGTCTTTGGTGCGGATGGCAGCGGTAAACTTGAGACATTTCCGCAGCTGGAACACGTGAAATATGTCGTGAATACCGGCAAGGCTTGCCCGTAGTTCCAGCCGGTAGGCTACGTCTCCGCACTTCTCCGTTATGACAAATGGACTGATGAATCAGGGAGCAAGTTTCCCCTTGACACCGAACCGATGAATCCCTTTCATCGGAGACACACGAAGATACACGTGCTCTCCGACATCAAAATGCAGCGGTCGACGTCTCTGGTCCGTGTAGCTCTTTTGACGAGATTGGGCAGCTTTGAGGTTCTCTTGTATTATCCGACCTTTCTCTTCGGCTTCATTGACAAGATCAACCCCGAACGTTACTCGTTCACCAGATTCGCACCAGTTCAACGGGTTACGGCACTTCCTGCCGTATAAAGCTTCATATGGTGCCATTTTGATGCTCGTCTGATATCCGTTGTTGTACGAGAACTCTGCCAACGGTAAGTGATCATCCCAGCTCTTACCGTGGTGGATGGCACATGCTCTTAGCGTAACTTCCAGTATTTGATTCACCCTCTCAGTTTGCCCATCGGTTTGAGGGTGATACGCAGAACTTCTAATCAACTTCGTCCCCAAGGAGGCGTGTAGCTGTTCCCAGAAATGGGCTACGAACAGCGACCCTCTATCTGACACAATGGTGCAGGGAACTCCATGTAAGCACAAGATCCGTGCTATGTACAGCTCTGCATACTGCTTTGCATTATACCTAGTATGCACCGGGATGAAGTGTGCTGATTTGGTTAACCGGTCCATGATTATCCAAATCGAATCATGGTTGTGGGAGGTCATCGGCAACCCGACAATGAAGTCCATACTCAAGTCTTCCCACTTCCATGCCAGTACTTGTAGTGGCTGCAACAGGCCTGACTTCTTCATGTGGCCGGCCTTGACTCTTCGACACGTATCACACTCTGAAACGTACATTGCAACTTCACGTTTCTTACGTGTCCACCAAAACTTCTTCCAGAGGTCTTGGTACATTTTATTACTGCCCGGATGAATGGAAAACTTGGACAAATGAGCTTCGTCCAAAATCTTCTTCTGTAGTCCCATATCCCGGGGTACTACAATCCTGTCGTTGAACCACAAGGTACCATACTCGTCCTTCCGGAAGCACTTCATTTCTCCATTGTCTAATCTTCACCGTATATGCGACGTACCCTTGTCATTTCATTGAGCTTTAATGATCTCCTCTCAGATGGTAGGAATGGGAGCGAGATTATAGAGAGCTCCATACGTGATGACACGGAGGCTTGGTTCTTCATCATCCATTTCAGCAATAGTTAGGTGATGGATATGCGCCTTACGACTGAGCGCATCGGCGACCACATTCGCCTTTCCTGGATCATAATGAATCTCAAGTTCATAATCTTTAATGAGCTCTAGCCATCTTCGTTGCCTCATGTTCAAGTCTTTCTGAGTGAAGATGTACTTTAAGCTCTTGTGGTCGGTGTAGAGGTGTACAAGATTTCCGAGCAAGTAATGCCTCCACATCTTCAAAGCAAGGACCACGGCAGCTAACTCAAGATCATGAGTTGGATAATGCTGCTCGTGAGTTCTGAGTTGACGAGATCCATAAGCAACCAATCGTCTTTCTTGCATCAGCACGCAGCCAAGACCGATGCCAGATGCATCACAATAAACGCCGAATGGCTTTGTCGTATCCGGCTGAGCAAGAACTGGGGCTGTTGTGAGATGCTTCACTAAAGTCTTGAAAGCTTGTTCAAACGCAGCACCCCACATAAATCTGGTGTTCTTCTTTAATAATACCGCCATCGGTTTAGCGATCTTAGAGAAACCCGGAATGAACCTCCGGTAATAACCCGCTAAACCGAGGAAGCTACGGATTTCATGTACTGGCTTTGGTGACTCCCATTTCTGTACTTGGATAATCTTACTCGGATCTACAGCGATGCCCTCCGCTGAAATGATGTGTCCGAGAAAAGGTACTTGATTAATCCAGAATTCACACTTGCTGAATTTTGCATAGAGCTGATGATCTCGCAATCTTTGTAGCACAATATGCAGATGTTCAACATGTTCTTCCTCTGACTTGGAGTACACCAAGATATCGTCGATGAAGACAACGACGAATTTATCCAACTCCGGCATGAACGCTGAATTCATCAGGTACATAAAGTGTGCCGGGGCGTTGGTCAAACCAAAAGACATAACGAGATACTCATACAGCCCGTATCTCGTTGAGAATGCCGTTTTCGGAATATCTTCTGCCCGGATTTTAATCTGATGATATCCGGACCGAAGATCTATCTTTGAAAATACCTTCGCACCCACTAATTGATCGAAGAGCATATCAATGCGAGGTAGTGGATACTTGTTCTTGATAGTAACGGCGTTCAAAGGACGATAATCAACAGAAAGCTGTAGTGTTTCGTCCTTCTTTTTGACAAACAACGCTGAACAACACCAAGGTGACGAACTCGGTCGTATAAAGCCCTTGCTCATTAGGTCATTCAGCTGTGTCTTCAATTGTGCTAGTTCATTGGGTGCCATCTTGTACGGCCTTCGTAATATTGGTGTTGTTCCCGGTATAAGTTCAATCTTGAACTCAACGTCTCGCTCAGGCGGCATGCCCGGTAAATCCTCGGGAAACACATCCGGATACTCACGCACCACCGGAATGTCCTCTATCTTAACAGCTTCCGTGTGGTTCACTGTTGCAATCTGCTGCCATTTGGCGCCCAGAATTAATATATGAAGACCGTGCGGTGGGGAGTTGAGCTCAACAGTCCTAGAGCTGATGTTAAGAACCGCCTGGTGGTAATTCAACCACGACATCCCCAAAATGATGTCGATCTTCAGACCCTCAAGAATAATGAGAGTCGTAGGGTATATTCTACCCTCTAAACAAAGAGGTGCTCGGGAGACAACCTCGCTTGCGGTACTGCTGCCCCCGGGCGAAGATATGAGGTATTGCCTCTTTGTATAAACTGTTTGGAGCTGATGTTGAGCCATGAAAGATTGGCTAATGAAATTGTGTGTGGCACCGGAATCAAGGAGAATCAAAACCGGTAGCTGATTCAGAGACAAGATCCCTGCTAGAGCGGCTTCTCCTTCCGGAACATCATCAATCACAGTATAGTGAATGTTGCCCCTTATCTGCCCTCCTATCTGCAGATGGAGGTATGGGCCGTATTGTTGTAAATACGATGACCTGTAGCCTCGAGTTCTCTCCGGACATTGCCTAGCATAATGGCCCATACGCCCACAAGTAAAACACGGATGTCTCTCCTGTTCTTCGTTGACTTGCAGTGGACTGCTAGGTACAAATGGATGCAGCGATGGAGCACAAACCACCGTCTGATGCTGCGGCTCTGGAGGTGGTGCAAGTTGTAGAACATGACCAGTAATCAATCTCTGAGGAGTTGATCGTACAGGTGGCCTCCATCTTTCACCGGGTGGCGTTCGATACACCAAACAGTACTTCTGAGGCACATAACTTGTGCTGGCCTGCTCGATCTCACTCATCTTTCTCTTCTCAGCTTGCCACTCGAGTGTCGGCCTCTCTTGAATGAAAGACGCATCGACCATGTCGGTGTAACTGCCGTTATTGTGTACGGCCAACTTATCCTGTAATATGGCACTCAGGCCATGGAAGAATAGGTCACACCGTGCCTCTTCTTTCGCCACATATTCAGGAGCATATTGGGCAAAAAGATTAAACCTTCGGACATACTCGAGGACACTCATGTCCCCTTGCTTTAAGCCCAAAAATTTCTCCCGCTTTGCCTTGACAATACCTAGCGGTATATGAGGAGTATGAAAGGCTTCACAAAACTCACTCCATGTCACTTGATGGTCCTCCACAATGGTGGCAAGATGATCCACCCACCAGTTTCCGACGGCTCCATGGAGTTGCTGAGCGGCAAACTTTGTCTTCTGGTATTCATCACACTCGAATACTCTGAATTTTGACTCCATGACACGAAGCCATTGATCTGCTTCCACAGGTTCGGTGGCAAGTAAAAATTGGCGGTTGAGTCGCCAAGAAATCCAGATAAGCGTCCCGAGATGGAACGGCTTGTTGCGTGTTCTGGAGTACACCTTGCTGTACCAAAGCTTGGAGTAAGCGCGTGTGTTCTTGTGTTGCTTCTTGGAGTAGCCTATCGTTCTCTTGATTAGACTCGACGACTCGAGTCATAAGATCCATCCATCCCGTGGATGGTGGTTCCGACGGTGGAATGAAAGCATCACCGCCTCGGCGAGAATTCCCGGCCCTACTCCTAGAGCGAGTACGAACCATACTGCAAAAATATAGTTGAGAAGAGTTAAACAAGAACTCAGCAGTATGTGATACTAATGGAAACATGAATATGTCAAAACTTTATGAAAGCAGTAACAAATTCATGTTTACACAACTCCTTAGTAGGCATAGCTATCCAGTCCATCTGTACAGAACAGACCTTTATGCACATTCTCCAGATTTTTATCTAGGTAAGAGCATTTTCATAACTCAAGTTGAATACCAAAGTTAAAGTTAACTTGGGTATATTTCCAACGAGTACTCATATGCCTACAGATCATCTCCGGATTAAAAGTTATGATTTTCCAAAGTTGACAGAATTCCTGGATAAAATCTGCCAACACCTCCTTTGTATGTGGCTGATTTTATCACAGTTGTATATGCAAATATAATAAGAATCTGAACAAACATTGAATTACAACAATGTTGAACATTTCATAACCTTTCTAACGGTGTATCATAGGCTTCTTAAGGATTTTCTACAGAAGGTTATGGCTTAAAAACAGAAAGGTCCAGAGAGGTTTTGCTGCTGTCCTAGTTCTGGACAATTCACCTTCCTCTGAACTTTCTACCCATTTGGCATGTGATTTGGCTCTGGAGGTCTACAAAGAAGTTGTAGAGATCTTGATGACCTTTCCAGAACTGTACCATAAACCTTAATTGGGTCAAGCTACTCAGGGTTATGCTCTTTTAAAGTCCAGCAAGGATTCCTGCCGAAAACAGAGCACTCCGTTTTTTTTGAAATCTTTGAAGCCTAGTGTCCCTCTCATTTGAATCTTAGCTCAAAATAAGAGTTCAGTAACTAATACTTGTTTCAAGTTTCCATTTTTATTTGAAAGTTAGTTCATGAGCCATTTCTTCAAAGGAAAGGAGTTATAAAGTTTAGTACGGCGTCGACGCACCGTAAGAGGCATGCCGGTACTTCGTAGCCTCACCAAAAGAAATTCCTAACCAGATTATACCAGCATATTCGCATATTAGGTGGCACTAAATGATCACTCTCAAATGTGTTCTATTCGTACTACGATTTCGTGGTTAATCCTGCATAAGCCACACTCAATTGTCAAGTCTGGCTGCACACCGAACCCGGTATCCATACAGTTCTTACACCCGTCCGTCATCACTCGCACAGGTGTTCTCAAGCCAAACACGCCTTGAGCTACGTGTTCATGTTATTAACCATGTGACGGGGTTTCCCAAACTTGCCCGCAGCACGCCAGGGAAGGGTGTTGCTCGAGTACCCCAAACGACATGAAGAGTCATAGAGGATACTAAAGCGGGTCGGGTTACCTGCCACCTGTGGGGCTCCACCCTTCAGCTTGTGCGCACTGGTGGACAGCGCTTACGTACACCCCCAAGACATAAATCGTCCCGAGATGCACGATTTTCCGACATAACAAATAAGTTAGTTTGCCACCTTCATATTTAAGCTAATAGTAATCCTTATGTGGGCCTAGTACCGTATCCTCACCGTAACCTAAATTTTTGTTGTAATACCTTCCTTATTCCGTGCACTATTACCAATGCGGCTCTGATACCAGCTGACATGGGCCTACCAACTGAGACAGGCCACTCGCCCGGGAATCGCATTGGGTGGTGCCGTGTTGTGTGGCACCCAACAACACACATACAAGGAACAATGTATTACATAAAACAATAGCGGAAGCTTACAAATTTTTCTTTGTAAATAATTTACATCAAATAGATACACTGGAAGTCTATAACAACTCAAGTCGAATAACTAAGAGCACTCGAGATGAAGTCCAGCCCGCGGACTCCTCTCGCTAGCAACACGAAGACAAGCAGCAGCGGCTCGGTTCTCCATGTGTTACCTGACTCGGAAGTCTCCGAGTCTCACCGGACAACCTCCGTCTTAGAATCGATGTTAACCTGCAAAACCACTTATATAGCAAGCATGAGCACATAGGCTCCGCAAGACTGATCCGTCTCTCCTAAACAAGAAACTCTACATGCACGACGGTTGCAATTGAGTTAGCTAAATTTGCATAAAGGACATGCCTACAGTTGATCCTTAACTTTCAGATTTTAAGCCTCATTGTGCAGACCTTGAGCCGAGAAGCATCACAACTCCACAATCAAACAAGAAACGCTTTGTTGCGATGCTCCTTGCACAAAGTGAAAGTAAAGTTTAATGCGCCTATCTCTAATTCAATCATGGTTGCAATACAAGTTACAGCACAGCCTTATCAAGTTCAAAGATAACCAGTTCAATTGTTACTACGTCAAGACGCAGTGGGCAAGTATGCTCATATGACCGCGAGCGACGGTGATTTGAATCAGTACACGCCCGGACTACACGACATGTACACCCGTACTCCGAGTTGCCGGCAGCAACCTCGACTGACGTTGTACGTGGCCACCTTTCCCAAGATCTTCCACATTGGACGCAGTCCAACTGCCCCGAGTACGCAAGCTCCCTCAAGGTACATACCAGAGTGGTATGTTCTTAAGCGAGTTACCTCTTGCTACCCTGACGCCGAAAGCCTAAGGCAGTTGGAAAAGTTCCACTATGGATCTCCCAAGGTACATCGGTTTCCTGGGTCCCATATAGCCAGTATGCGCCCGGTACACAACTCAAACTTGTCCAACAGGGCCAAGCACGGACGGGCCTTAACCGACACAGGCAGGGCTATGCACGCACGGCCTGCAACCTGCTGCATCTAAACCTCCCTGCCCGGTCTCCATTTCTTATGTGTGAACTTTCCTCATCTTTTCTAATATGGACCCGTTCCGAGTAAACCAGCCCTAAACTCGCGAGTAGCTTCCAACTACTCGACTTCTACCGGACCTTTCCTACTAACATTTAGCGTAGCCAAATCCACTCGAGGAGTTGCTATTCTACCCTTTCTCTCTTAGGTATTTCTGGTCATGCAAGTGGGGTTCTCAATATCATCTAGACTTAATGCAATCAACGATGCAAAGCTATGATCTGTAAAAATGGAAATGCTTGTAAAACTGTTCAAATGCAAACCGGGGCTTGCCAGTTTTGCAGGTGACTAAGGTTAAAATCAGTTAGTGATGATCACTTGGAGCTTGATCACTTGTTTTCCTCCCTCCTAGGTCTTCACTTCAAGTCCTTCTCACCTTCTTCACGTATATGCTACACAATATGATCATGCATATGTATTTAATTGAAAAGCTTTTGCTAATTAGATCTAATGACAGTTTTAAAACTGGAACTCTGTTTAAGAATTTAAAATGACACTGGTGCTAGTGGTTTGGGTTGGGTTTAAATATTATGATCAAATGTTAAGTGCTTCTCCCACTTAAGTGTTGATCACCTTAAGGTTTTACACATGACAGTGGTGATCCAAAGCTCCGATGGAGTTGAGAATTTTCCTGTGGGTTCCTTGTCACAAGAAGGTCCTCTGGACCAAAATTTAGCACTTTTCATGGAGTGGTTTATTCAGAACAATTCTCTAAGTGTTTAATCAAAGATGAATTAATTCTGAGGTAACACCCATGTTCATGTCAAAATCAGTGGACCACAATTTCAAATGTAGTTAATAGAGCTCGCATGAATTTTCCTAGGATTTTTGGAGCTAAGAATTGCCCAGAACTGAATTTACAAGTTTTGGAAATTCTCTGAAAATGTTTCTGTATTCATTTGAACACAGTAACTTACAATCTGAATTCTCCTGACCAAAACAACTCCAAATGAGCTGAAACTTTTACAGGAGTTTAAGAACACCCTATAGAATACTCTACTAAAATTTGAGGATTTTTGGATAAACCAAACTCCCTCTAAAATTCTTTTGCTGAAAAGCTTTAAAGAATTTTCTAGAATTAAATAAAGACTTTTATAAAAATTTTGTTGCGTATTTGGGTAGAGTTTGTCAATTTGAATCTAACCCAATTTGAATCACTAAATATGGAGGTTCCTAGCATAAGATATGCTCTTCTAAAGTTTGGGGAAAAATCTGGAATTTGAATAAATCCGAGAAATGTTTAAACCTGACTGTGGGACCATGGGGCCATGTGTCAGTTACCGGGAGCGCGCCACACGGGGTCACAGGGTTATTTACCGCGCTGTTACAGCCGATCCCGCGCCACAGAATATCCAGCCCCCTCTCCCGAGTCGCTGACAGGTGGGACCGGCGAGGTCGTCTTCAACCTCTCGCTCCCGCGCGATACCGCCGCCGGGCTCGCTGGAGCAGCTCCGAATTCAGTCGTCTGGCCATCTCAACTGCTCAAACTCGCCTCTAGCCCCTAATTCAACGGGAGGAACACGCTGGTGTGACTTCCACAGACCGGCGAAGTTCCTAAACCACTCCGCACCGGTGCAGCGGCTCGGACGAAGTTCGGCGACGTCGCCCCGTCGCCCTAAGCCCTCTAAGCTCCGGTTTCCGAGCTCTAAAGCACCGGCGGACGCTAAGGAACATTGACATGAGAATAAAATGGCTCGGAAACGGTTCTAAATTAGGGTTCACCGTGCACCCGAACCTTTCCGCCATAGCCGCCGTCGTAAAGACCGGAAATACGTCGTGCACAGTGTGTTTCATGTGGGGTTTCAAAAGCAAACTGGTGTGTCCTTACGTCTAGCCCTCGTGTGTGCAGTTTCGTGCTATCTAGACCATAATCAACTGGGAATTTCTCGGAAACGTACCGGAAGGTTGGTTTGCACCGATCGGGAGAAATTCTCGAAATTCCCTGCCGATGATCAACGGTTGATCCTGAGCTTCGGGGGTGAGTTGCCTGGACATCGCGCGCACCCAGAGATGGCCTAGCTCGGCCATGACAAGCCGCGGTTGAAGCTGCCCATGAGAGCACTTGCTCTCGGTTCTATGGCGGCTGCTGTGGAAACTCGCCGTTCTCGGTGCAGAGAGCGCGAACCCGCTCAGTGATGGCTCGGGAATGTCGTGGGAGGTATGGTGGTATGGTTTTGCTGCTCAGAGGCGCTGCTCACTCGAACTGCCCGAGCACCCGAGTGATCAAAGAAGGGCGGCCGCGTTTCTGTCTCTTGGTGCGAGGGAGAGAAGGGGGACTCGTCTTTGGTTCAGTGAGCGATAAGGGCGTGGCCGAGGGGATGAGAACCGGGAGGAGCAGCTCGCCAGCACACATTCGGCAGAGGAACGTCGGTTCCCGGGAAGGACTCGGTGTCGCAAGGTGAGGGATCGGGTCTGCTGTTGCTTCGCGTGGGAGGAAAGCAAATGGAGACTGTGTACTAAAGATCTTTTGCAATATTCAGTCCCCTCAATGACATGTGGGTCCCACAGATCAGTCCCCCTTTATCTCTCTCAAAATATATCCCAAGTTTGAATATTGATGGAATTCAATTGTGGGAATTCAAATCTGATATGCATTTGGATAATTGGGCAAGTTTCATCCAAATTCAAATATGTATTTGAGTTCTTTGTTAATTAAAGTCCATTTTAGAAAATGGGTTGCAAATCATTTCCATAAATCATGAAACTTTGCACACCCCCTAATTTTGACCCAAGGAACTCAAATATGAAATCTGATTTTAAAGTTGACTGCTGCAAATGAGATTTTCAGCACAACAGTTTTGAATTCCATTGTGTTGCTCTCATTTGAATTTTGAGTTTGAAAAAGTTTGTTCCAAATCTGACTTTAGTTTTTCTCACACACATGGGAACTTCCCATCTTAGTTTTTGACCCCTCTTGGGTTCCAAGTTTCCAAATAAACATTTGAACTTGTGTGAAGAAAACCCTCATATGTGTTATCACATGTGGGAAAAAGTTTTAACAAGTCCCAAATTTCATACATATGAACCCAACTTTTGCAAACAAGTGTTTCTTTGTATTCATAATTTTGGGACCTTTACAGATGCCTCAGGCTGCACACACATGAACATCTCACAAAAGTGGAAGACGACTACCAGCGTAAGAGAATCAGGTGGGCGAGTGTAACACCCTCAAATTCATTACCATGCATTGCATACATTTTTCATGTACAGAAGCGTTTGAAAAGAAGTAGAAATGTAGAAAGAACCCTAGAAATGGAGAAATAACCATAGAAATGGAGAAAGAACCATAGAAATGGAGAAATAACAATAGAAATGGAGAAGGGAATATAGAAAAGGAGAAAGGGACATAGAAATGGAGATGGGAATATAGAAATGGAAAAATAGGACATAGAAATGGAGAGGAATGTAAATAAGATAGCTGAAATGAGCCATTCCCAAATTTCCCCAAACTCCCCCCCAAAATTTCCAAATTCCCCAATTCCCCAAAAGGGAAATTTTCCCCACATTTGGGGGAAATTTATCCCCAAGGTAGCCGCAGCCTAAAGGGGGGGATCCCTAGGACTCTTTGGTTGAGTTCCAAATTGACTAGGACTCTTGGTTGAGTTCCAACTGGAGTAGGACTCTTCTTCTCTCCCCCTTATAAATACAACCCCCAGCCCCCCCCCCCACTGGCCGCAGCCCCCCCTCCAAGTCGCCGAGTTGGCCACCCCCCCTGCCGGAGTTTGGTCACCGGTGAGCCCCGCTGACGAGCCCCAACGTAGAGCCTCGCCGTCGAGCCCTGTCGTCGAACCCTGCCGTCGAGCCCCGTTGTCGGGCCCAATCGTTGAGACCCGCCGACGAGCCCTGTCACGCCTCGCCGTCGCCGGAGAAGAAGCCTGACGATCTGTCCTACCATAATTTTCCATAGAAAAATCCCCTGCTGCTGCCGTTGCTAGGAGAAAGGCCCTACCACAAGAAGGAAGTGAGGTAGGTCTTCATTACCCATCTTACGACATCGCCGCTGTTTCTACGCATCCGTCTTCTTCGCCCCCTTCGAGCAGAAACTTTTTCATGTGGACAGATCGTGTTTGGGTCGATTTTTGACGGTGGAATTGATCTAGATCTTAAGTCAAGATCATTACCACATCCACACTTGATCCCTACACCCATGTTCCTCATAAAATCCCATGAAATCCCATTAAAACATGCAAGAACACGTACAAACTGGTTCTATAAAACTGCACTATAGGATTTGCATTCATCTACCCCGTTGCATCTTGAGTAAAGTTTGTGCATGATGATTGATTGCTGTAAATCTTGTATGTGCGTGGTCGTGAGTAGAAGGACAATCTCAAGGGGCTGTCTTCGAGGAACTACAGCACCAAGATTGCGAGACGCTTGAGCAACACGAACCACGGGAGCAAGGCAAGTGCCCCTTGACCATATTGATCACATGTTTTAAAACTGCTTTGTTTGCAAAAACGTGTAGGCTTGAGTTAACTTGATGGGACACCCTTTTATAGGAGTTTAATAGTTTCGTTAACCATCCTTGTCACTGGGAAAGTTGATGAGTCGGGTATGATCGTTTTTCCTTTTTGCTTCACTTAATTTACGGGATACGAGAAGCTGAATTAAAACATGGTTAGCGACTGCACTCATATGAATAATGATGATGAGAACATGATGATGTTAATGAGCATGGAATCAGGGAGATCTATGCGAGCTTGGTTCGTGGATGTTGCTGAATGAGATTGTGGTTTGCTTGCCGTAGATCTAAGGACCGGTTCATGCGAGCACATGCCAGGAAAACAGTGCCACCACAAGGCCAAATATGGGTGCGGCTTAGCTGACTAATTAGGTGTGTTGCTAGCTTGTTATGGACCATTGGATGGCACAGGGAATGGGAGTCGAGAGGGACTGCCCTGGGAACTGCATGGCACAAGAGGGGGCATGTGGGTGGGAGAATGGAGATTCGAGCCTGCTGGTGAAACCTCAGTGGGTCCGTATATCTAGTAGCCCCTTTGTAAAGGCTATTTTGTGATCTCTTGGCCATACAGTGACAGTTGTGTACTGGTATAATGGAGGTTTCTCTAGTCCCCGACGGGTGACGAAATCATGAACTTGTGGGTAAATTGGTGCCACCTCTGTAGAGCGCAAAACTATCATGATAGTCGTGCTTCCGGTCACAAGCACCTGGCCAAATTCCATGATTAGAGGCAAAACTTGGGTGGATATTTGGGTATGGTCATTGGGATTGGTTTTGGGAATGTTTTGAGTCATGAAAATGAGTTTTGTTTCGGTTATATGAATATGAGATGGTTATAAATATTTATGAGTATGAGATGAACTTGAGAAAGATTATTGGCTGGTTGAAGCATGATAAGTGGTGAACTATGATGAAAGAATGCTGCTGAATTACTTGGTTATGTTGGGATTAAACTCACCTAGAGATAGTTGCTGTTTTTATCATGTTTGTAAAATAAAATTCGCTTGCTGCAACAAGCCTTTTTATTTCCTACCTTGTTGTAAGCTACATGTCATACTTTTTTCACACTTGCTGAGTATGACATGTACTTACCCTTGCATTCCCACATATACATCAGCAACAGGAGAAGATTACTTCGAGGAACATGTGGAGTACTAGGCGTGCGCACTACCGTCAACATGCCTATGGAGTTGAAGTTGGAGCCTGCTGTTTTAGCCATTTTCTGCTATCGTTTAGAGTCTTCCGCTGCTAAATAAGTTGGATATTCATGAGTGAGACATTGAGTCATTGTAATAAAGCACTTAAACACTATTCATACGTGGTTATATTCTGAATTTCAGTTTGTGGAATACATGTGTATGTGTGATGAACATCCTGGGCACACATATACATTCACTTGGTTCATTTTTGGAACCAGGTGTCACAGATTGGTATCAAAGCCACGTTGACCGTAGGACGTAAGCCTAGGTAGCATGGACACTCTAAAACACATAGGAACACCCCTCTAAACTTCTATTTTTGAAAATTGCTTGCTGCTGCACTTTACTTGTCATTCAGCCACCGCAAAGTGCTATTTTCAGCCCCTCTTTTTCTCTTCTTTTGGACAGCAACACTTTTGCTTTCTTGCTTTATAGCTTCTGAAGTTTTGGAGTATTTTCTTCTTCTCTGAAGATTCTCATGTCCTATTTATAGATGCCGGTGATCAGGAGCACAGCACGCATAAGGACTCGTCCACCACCACATGGGAGTGCACTTCACCCTATTGAGGTGTCCGATGGACCATATTAGGAGGAGGTGAAGATGGAACCTCACGATGAAGAGGAAGTCAATAGCTCTATGCATGAGTAAGAAGATCCGGAAGAGGTGGAACCATTCGAAGATGATATGGAGGATGATCCACAAGAACAGCATTGGTACGCACCTCAGGAGGAGTTTCATGTGGGCTTACACCCCGTGGAGCCTCATGAAGCTATGTCAGGAGGAGATGAATCCGAAGAGGAGCCATCCCTTGCTGAGACCAATAATGAAGGTGATGACCGGGCCAACCATTCAGTTCAATAATTTTGGTCCGACGGAATGGAAGGAGGACACATATCCAATGAGCTCAAAGAATTTCTGGATTGATGCAGCTTATACCCGGAATATCTTCTCAAGAAAGTCCCTCGTCTCGGACATGAAGAGTGGAAGGCAGAAGTAACCATCCTATCTAACGGTAGGGTTGTCACCCGGCACTTCACACCAACATGGAGAGCTACAAGGGCAGAAGCTATCGATGATGCTGCATGGGATGCACTCACCGGACTGTGCTACGCCTTCCGTGAGCAGCTTGAGGACACCACTTTTGAGCTGCACCCATATCGGAAGAGTGGTACAAGGGAGATCATTGGACCCCATGTACGAGCTCTTTCCAACCCACAAGCTGCTGACAAGTCTCAGAGGTTGCTCGTGGAGTCAGGAAACCGCTATGCAAGCGCACAAGAGGAGATCCGTTACCTCCGCAAGAAGCTGTATTTGCTGGAGAAACAAGAGGAGACTCGTGCCAACGCGGGAACAAATGGAGCACCAGCGTCATCTATCCCTGCATGGACTGCCGACTCACCATGGCGTGCACCCATATATGGACCACCCCCGTCACACGGCCAGAACAGCACCGGTTCTCATGATTAAGTTTAGGTTTCCATTGAATAAAGCTGTAATAGGAACATTTAGATCATAGTAGCTTGAATAAGAATGGTGTGCTGAAATTTTTGTGATGATTGCTTGGTTTGTGTGCTGATGTGAGTTGTGGTACGCTTTGGTGGATGTCCACATCCACACATAGTAGAGAGATGTGAGATGCTTCGGCACTTGTTCACATCCGCATATAGGCTGATATTAATAAAAGAAGTTGCTTAGTTCATACACCTTGATGCATATAGTTGGGAAATCGCTTCTTTCAATTCTGAATTCTACTCCCAGAGTAAGCATTAAAATAAGGGGGGGGGGGTAGACTTTCTTGACAACCTTATTGTCTTGGATCCCCAAGATTGACATAATACTAGGAATGGATTGGTTAAGCAAGCACAACGGAGTGATTCAATGTGCTCAGAGGATCGTGCAGTTGACGAGTGAGCACGATACTCGTATTGAGTTTGAGGCAGCCCAACCCGTAACCGAGAAGGCAGTGCTGAACCACGTCGAAGAAGCGACATTTTAAAGCATTCCGGTGGTTCAAGAATATCCATATGTGTTCCCAGAAGAACTTCCAGGTATGCCACCTGACCGGGACATCAAATTTGCCATTGATTTAGTGCCCGGAACTGCACCTATAGCGAAGAGGACGTATAGGATGCCTGCTAATGAATTAGTGGAGCTCAAGAAACAAATTCAGGAGCAGCTAGAAAATGGTTTTATATGCCCAAGCACATCACTATGGGGAGCCCCCGTGCCCTTCATGGATAAGAAAGATGGGCCCCAAAGGATGTGTGTGGACTATAGGTCTCTCAATGAAATGACAATCAAGAGTAAGTATCCGCTGCCCCGCATAGAGGACTTGTTCGATCAAATGAAAGGTGCCAGGATTTTCTCCAAGATTGATCTTCGGTCGGGATACTCGCAACTGAAGATTAAGCCCTCCGACATACCCAAGACTGCATTTCAAACACGGTATGGTTCGTATGAATATACCATTATGTCATTTGGGTTAATGAATGCACCCACATACTTTATGTACCTCATGAATAAGGTCATCATGTAGTACTTGGACAAGTTCGTCTTGGTTTTCATCGACGACATCATGGTGTATTCGACATGCGAGGAAGAACATGTAGAACACTTGAGATTGACAATGCAGAAACTGTGAGAGCATCAATTATATGCCAAGTTCAGCAAGTGTCAGATTTGGCTAAAGGAGATATCGTTCCTAGACCACATCATCTACGAGGAGGAGTGTCGGTTGATCCCGGAAAAGTGAGAGATGTTTTGAAGTGGAACCAACCATAGAATGTGAGGGATATTCGGAGTTTCCTTGGTATGGCTGGATACTACCGCCGGTTCATCAAGGATTTCTCCAAAATAGCGAAGCCTATGACTGAATTGCTGATGAAAGGGAAAGCATGTCAGTGGACACCAGCGTGTCAAGAAAGCTTTGAGGAGCTAAAGAAGAGATTAACCACAGCGCCGGTTTTGATATTGCCGGACGTGAGCAAGAGCTTCGATATATATTGTGACGCATGAAGACAAGGGCTTGGATGTCTGCTTATGCAAGGAGGACAAGTGGTAGCCTATGCATCGAGACAACTAAAGAAGCATGAGCTGAATTACCCCACAAACGACCTGGAACTTGCAGCCGCGGTACATGCCTTGAAGATTTGGAGGCATTATATCCTCGGTCATCGATGTGAGATCTATACGGATCACAAAAGCCTCAAATATATATTCATGCAAATGGATCTGAATTTGAGACAACGCCGATGGTTGGAACTCATCAAGGATTATGATGTTGGAATCAACTATCACCCCGGAAAGGCCAATGTAGTAGCTGATGCGTTGAGCCGAAAGGGAGCATGTCACCAATTCACTGTTCGGGAGCTGCCATCCGAGCTGTGTAAGGAGTTTGAACGGTTGCATCTCGGATTCTTGAACGAGATGGAGGTAATAGAACTGAACTCAACGCTGGAACAAGATATACGAGATGGTCAAGCAACGAATGAGGAAATCAAGGAAAGAATCTGACAAGGCACAGAAAAGGATTTCAAGGAAGACGAGAATGGTACGCTTTGGTTACGGAAAAGGATTTGTGTGCCTAACGTGAAGCACATCCGCGACATGATACTAAAGGAGGCACATGAAACACCTTATTCCATACACCTGGCTGTACAAATATGTACAAGGACCTGAAAACATGCTATTGGTGGGATGGTATGAAAAGGGAAATCGCTGAATATGTTGCTCTATGCGACACGTGCCAACGAGGGAAGGCCGAACATCAAATACCCGCTGGATTGTTGCAGCCATTAAAAGTACCCGAGTGGAAGTGGGAAGACATCAGCATGGATTTCATTGTCGGATTGCCATGTACTCAGTCCGGCTACGACTCTATTTAGGTTATCGTGCACCGATTGACGAAAACAGCCCATTTCCTTCATGTTAGAACAAAGTACACCGTCGCCCAACCAGCCGAGCTGTATATGGAGCAAATCGTGTGTCGCCATGGACTTCCGAAGAGGATAGTTTCAGATCGAGGTTCTTAATTTATCTCTAGGTTCTGGAAGAAGCTGCATGAAGCCATGGGTACATGGCTGAATTTCAGCTCCGCATATCACCCGCAAACTGACGGGCAAACTGAGAGAACAAATCAGATTTTGGAAGACATGTTAAGAGCTTGTGCCTTGAAGCATGGGCGTAGTTGGTATAAGAGCTTGCCGTATGCTGAATTCTCATACAACAACAGCTATCAAGCCAGCTTGAAGATGTCACCTTTCAAAGCATTGCATCATAGACGGTGTAGGACACCGCTGTTCTGGAATGAGACCGGAGAAAGCCAAGTATTCAAACCCGAAGTGCTGCAAGACACCGAAAAGTAAGTCCAAACGATACGTGAAAACTTGAAGGCCGCTCGGTCACGACAAAAGGGTTATGCGGACAATAGGCTAAGAAGATTGACCTTCAAAGTGGGAGACCTCGTGTATCTTAAGGTGTCACCTATCCGAGGCCAACGATGGTTCAACGTCAAAGGCAAGTTAGCACCTCGCTACATCGGGCCGTTCAAGATTTTAGGCAAGGAGGTAGCCTATCAACTAGAGCTGCCAACGCACCTCTCCGATGTGCACGACGTGTTTCACGTATCTCAGCTCAAGAAATGCCTAAGAGTACCAGAAGAACAAGTGCCGATGGATGAGCTAGGGCTTCAAGAGGATCTGACCTACGCGGAACACCCGGTTAAAATTTTGGATGTGAAGGAAAGGGTCACGAGGAATAAAGTGATCCGTTGGTGCAAAGTACAATGGAGCCATCACATGGAAGCTGAAACTACATGGGAGCGTGAGGAAGATCTCAAGGCAGGATTCCCTCATCTTTTCTCCACTCTATCGAATCTTGAGGGCGAGATTCAGTTTAAGGAGGTAGGTTTGTAACACCCTCAAATTTATTACCATGCATTGCATACATTTTTCATGTAGAGAAGCATTTGAAAAGAAGTAGAAATGGAGAAATAACCCTAGAAATGGAGAAAGAATCATAAAAATGGAGAAAGAACCATAGAAATGGGGAAAGAACCATAGAAATGGAGAAGGGAATATAGAAATGGAGAAAGGGACATAGAAATGGAGAGGGGGATATAGAAATGGAAAAAAGGACATAGAAATGGAGAGGAATGGAAATAAGATAGCTGAAATGAGCCACTCCCGAATTTCCCCACAAATTTCCAAATTCCCCAATTCCCCAAAAAGGGGAATTTTCCCCACATTTGGGGGAAATTTATCCCCAAGGTAGGACTCTTTGGTTGAGTTCCAAATTGACTAGGACTCGTGGTTGAGTTCCAATTGGAGTAGGACTCTTCTTTTCTCCCCCCTATAAATACAACCCCCAGCCCCCCGTCAGAGTCGCCGAGTTGGCCACCACCCCTGCCGGAGTTTGGTCGCCGGTGAGCCCCACCGGTGAGCCCCGCCGACGAGCCCCGCTGACGAGCCCCGCCGTCTAGCCCCATCGTCGAGCCCCACCGTCGAGCCCCATCGTCGAGACCCGCCGACGAGCCCTGTCATGCCTCGCCATCGCCGAAGAAGCCCGACGATCTGTCCTACCATAATTTTCCATAGAAAAATCCCCAGCTGCTGCCATTGCTAGGAGAAAGGCCTACCACAATAAGGAAGTGAGTTAGGTCTTCATTACCCATCTTACAACATCACCGTTTTTTCTACGCATCTGTTTTCTTCGCCCCCTTCAAGTAGAAACTTTTTCGTGTGGACAGATCGTGTTATGATCGATTTTTGACGGTGGAATTGATCTAGATCTATAGTTAAAATTGTTACCACGTCCACACTTGATCCATACACCCTTGTTCCTCATAAAATCCCATGAAAGCCCATTAAAACATGCAAGAACACGTACAAACTGGTTCTACAAAACTGCACTATAGGATTTGCATTCATCTACCCCATTGCATCTTGAGTAAAGTTTGTGCATGATGATTGATTGCTGTAAATCTTGTATGTGCGTGGTCGTGAGTAGAAGGACAATCTCAAGGGGCCGTCTACGAGGAGCTACAGCACCAAGATTTTGAGACGCTTGAGCAACACGAACCACGGGAGCAAGGCAAATGCCCCTTGACCATATTGATCCCATGTTTTGAAACTGTTTTGTTTGCAAAAACGTGTAGGCTTGAGTCAACTTAATGGGACACCCTTTTATAGTAGTTTACTAGTTTTGTTAACCATCATTGTCGCCGGGAAAGTTGATGAGTCGGGTATGGTCGTTTTTCCTTTTTGCTTCGCTTAATTTACAGAATACGGGAAGCTGAATTAAAACATGGTTAGTGACTGCACTCATATGAATAATGATGATGAGAACTTGATAATGTTAATGAGCATGGAATCGGGGAGATCTAGGCGATCTTGGTTTGTGGATGTTGCTGAATGAGATGGTGGTTTGCTTGCCGTAGATCTAAGGACCGGTTCATGCGAGCATATGCTAGTAAAACAGTGCCACCACAAGGCCAAATATGGGTGCGGCTTAGCTGAGTAATTAGGTGTGTTGCTAGATTGTTATGGACCGTTGGATGGCACGGGGAATGGGAGTCGAGAGGGACTGCCCTGGGAACTGCATGGCACAAGAGGGGGCACGTGGGTGGGAGAATGGAGATTCGAGCCTGCCGGTGAAACCTCAGGGGGTCCGTACATCTAGTAGCCCCTTTGTAAAGGCTATTTTGTGATCTATTGGCCATACACCGACGGTTGTGTACTGGTATAATGGATGTTTATCTAGTCGCCGACGGGTGACGAAATCACGAACTTGTGGGTAAAGTGATGCCATCTCTGCAGAGCGTAAAACTATCATGATAGCCGTGCTTCTGGTCACAAGCACCTGGCCAAGTTCCATGATTAGAGGCAAAACATGGAATGGATATTTGGGTATGGTCATTGGGATTGGTTTTGGGACTGTTTTGAGTCATGAAAATGAGTTTGGTTTCGGTTATATGAATATGAGATGATTATGAATATTTATGAGTATGAGGTGAACTTGAGAAAGATTATTGGCTGGTTGAAGCAGGATAAGTGGTGAACTATGATTAAAGAATGTTGCTGAATTGGTTATGTTGGGATTAAACTCACCTAGAGATAGTTGTTGTTTTTATCATGTTTGTGAAATAAAATTTGCTTGCTGCAACGAACCTTTTTATTTCCTACCTTGTTGTAAGCTACATGCCATACTTTCCTGCACATGCTGAGTACGACATGTACTCACCCTTGCATTCCCACATATACATCAGCAACAGGAGAAGAGTACTTCGAGTAACATGTGTAGTACAAGGCGTGCGCACTACCGTCAACATGCCTGTGGAGTTGAAGTTGGAGCCTGCTGTTTTAGCCATTTTCCGCTGCCGTTTAGAGTCTTCCGCTGCTAAATAAGTTGGATATTCATGAGTGAGACATTGAGTCATTGTAATAAAGTACTTAAACACTATTCGTACGTGGTTATATTCTGAATTTCAGTTTATGGAATACATGTGTATGTGTGATGAACATCCTGGGCACACATATACATTCACTTGGTTCATTTTCGGAACCGGGTGTCACAGCGAGAGTGCTGGGGAGCGGAGGCTTCCAGCGCGCAAAAGGAGTACAAAGGCCACATGATGAAGGAGGGTACCACCCAACACCGAGAGGCCTCCTTTTATACACATCTGCGACCTCTGGCAGGGTAACAGGTGCAACGATTGGGCTTCCACCTCTGCACGCCGTGGGTTATTCACCTCCCCCAACGATGGGTAGGATCCAAGTCCACCTGTCAGACACTGGGGGTTGGGCGGATAACCACTCGGGAATGTCCGACGGTTCCCGAGGAGAGTGGTGCGATCAACCCGTTGGTTGCCGCAGTAAGTGCCCCAAGACAACCCCTCGTGCACGACGCCTCGACACTCACCTCCCCCTTTGAATGGTAGGACCCAGGTCTACCCGTCAGACACAGGGGGCCAGGCGAGTGACATCTCTGGAACGTCCGGCGGTTCCCGAGAAGAGCGGCGCGGTGGAGCTGTAGCGACCAACCCATTGGTTGCCGCAGTAAGTGCCCCGAGGCAACCCCTCGAGCACGTCGCCTTGACACTCGACCCCCCCTTCTCAATGACGGGTAGGATCCAGGTCCACCGGTCAGACATTGGGAGCCAGGCGAGTAACATCTTGGGAACATCCGGCGGTTCCCGGGGAGAGCAGTGCGGTAGATCTGCAACCCATGGGCTACCACAGTAATTACCCCGAGGCAACCCCTCGGGTGCGTCGTTGTGACCTCAAACAAGAAAAGACACAACGCTGCTGCTTTGACTGACGAATACACCCACCACGCCACGGATGTGCAGCTTTTTTGTCTCCTTGGTACAACCGCTTGACCACTACGCGGAAATCGCGCCACCACTTTTGTTTCCAAAGTGCAGGTTCAAAACCACCATGCAGGAGAGATGGAGGCCCCACCTACGGGATCTCTGCCTCCCCTGAGATGGGCCCGGGGGGCCACTGTCGATACCCTATAGACCGGGTACCCCCGCGTAGAGGGTAAAATACGCCCTGGGCCCCATTTCCCTGCTGATGCAGGCCCTGGCATAGCCACGTGCCCTTGGCCCTGAGGTCAGCTTGGGGCTGCCACGTGCGCTTGAGTTCTAGAGCCAACACGTGCCCTGGGCCCTAGTCCGAGCTTCCCCGCTGAGGTGAGGTCCGGGACTGCCACGTGTCTCTTGGCTCAGAGCCACCTCCCTGCTGAGGAAGGCTCCTGAGTTGACACGTGCCCTGGGCTCCGGTCCGAGCCTTCCCGCCGAGGTGAGGTCCGGGGCTGCCACGTGTCTCTTGGCTCAGAGGCACCTCCCTGCTGAGGACAGCTCCGGAGCTGACAAATGCCCTAGGATCCGGTCCGAGCCTCCCCATTGAGGCGAGCTCTGGGGCTGCCACATGTCTCTTGGCTTAGATCCACCTCCCTGCTGAGGAAGGCTCCAGAGCTGACACGTGCCCTAGGCTCCAGTCCGAGCCTTCCCACCGAGGCGAGGTCCGGGATGCCACGTGTCTCTTGGCTCAGAGCCACCTTCCTGCTGAGGACCGCTCCGGAGCTGACACGTGCCCTGGGTTCCGGTCCGAGCCTCCCTGCTGAGGTGTGTTCAGGGGCTGCCACGTGTCTCTTGGCTCAGAGCTACCTCCCTGCTGAGGAAAGCCCCGGAGCTGACACGTGCCCTGGGTTCCGACCCGTACCTCTCCACCAAGGTGAGGTACAGAGCTGCCACATGTCCCCTGACTCATCCCGTCGATAAGGGCTCCAAAGCCGCCACGTGCCCCGTGATCAGTCGGGGGCTGTGGGTCGACGAAGTCAAGAAGGAAGTGCGCTGTTTGGCTTCGCATTCAAGGTTCGCGCTTTCCCTAAAAGAATGGCGCACTACACACGCCTCCGTCCTCTGCTCGTTCGACATTACGGTGACAAGACAGGATGGCGAGGCGTGACAGCGGTACAGTGCCGCCCATCGGCACGAAGCCGCCCGAGCGGGACGAGAATACGCAGCGACAAGACGGCGTCTTCATCATCACCTGACACACTGTCAAGGGGGCTCAGCACTCCAGGCGGCAGGACATAACTGCCCCGTCAACCACTCTAATCAGAGAACGAAGCCCTAGATCATGTATAGGGTTTACATAGCTTCGTGGCCACCTGTTTTGCCCCAAGCCTCATTGTTACCACCCTGGCCTTGGACTATAAAAGGACCGGGGTGACCACCTGACAAGGGGTTTGCATTCCAGACCCCGCAATGCACAAGCACAAGCATGCACAAGCAAGCAATACAGCAAGGACTCCCATGGACGTAAGGTATTATTCTCCGGCGGCCCGAACCATGTAAATCTCTGTGTTCATCTGCTCCCTTGAGCCCAGGTCGCGTAGGGCGCCAAGCCCTCTTCGATAAAAGAACCTGCGCGGGCTTCTTCCGACCAGGCAGGGAGGAGTGCTGCAGCTCACACACTCCGACAGACGGCTGTGGCCCAGCTGGTGGCCGAGCATGTGCTCACCTGCCTTCGGAGCTGCGACCCCAGCATCTCCCTGGAAGCTGTTGTGCAGGGCCAGAGTGCAGAGATATCGGGGGTGGTCAAGTCATTCGTGGAGGAGGTCGCCCGACTTGTAGCTGATGGGTTCCAGCGAGGATAGCTCCTAATTCCCCCGCTTGCCTTGTATCATCCTATGTATCCCGGAGGTATGCTTGTTAATAAATACATTTTGCTTCAAGTCTTCTGTTGTTGGTGTGTAGACTTCAGACCCTTGGCCGGGCAAAGGTCCGGAATGACTTGGCCAAGGTAGATAGATTTTTGCCGATGTCCCGAGCTTGTTCCTCCGGGTCCTTAGTAGCATAAGGACCTGGAGCACTCCGGCAGTGTGGCTAACCCTCCTCCCGGGTCCTTGGCAGTGCAGGGACCCGAGGGAACTTCGACCAGTGTCTTCAGCTTGTTGTAGCTGGTGCTCTGAGTCTTCTGCTTGCTGCTGCAGTGGTCCGAAGTCTTGCCCGCGTGGTTCATCATGATGGCCCCCTGGTAGGTGCGTCCCTTGTGTTGGGGCACACCTATCGCTGGATGAGGCAGGACGTCAGCATCGGGCCCCCTGAGAGGTCCAGGATGCCAAGGACCTGTTCGGACCTGCAGACATGGCCGAAAAAAGGAGTAATCATGCTCTCTGGTCACTCTTTCCTGTTCGTTAGATTTTTTGTGGCTTACGGTCCTCAGCTGAGCTACGAGACTTGAGATGATGTGGGTCGTATGGGCTATGGTTAAAGCCTTGCCGAGTGGTATGAGCCGTCCGGTTCCCCGGTACCGAGCTGTAGCGCTGGAGAGGCAGAGTGTGTAGGCTTGGGGTACAGGACCAGGCAAAGTAGGCTACACACCCTGGACCTCCTGCTGGTGTAAGCCTTTAGGCGAGAGACCATTTGGCACCATAGGGCCCCCAGGCAATGAGACAACCAAAGCCCCCCAAGTTACGATTAAAACTCTGCTCAGGAGTATGAGCCTTCCGGTTCCCCGGTACTGAGCTGTAGCACTGGAGAGGCAGAGTGTGTAGGCTTGGTGTACAGGGCCAGGCAAAGTAGGTTACACCCCTAGACCTCCCGCTGGTGTAAGCCTTTCAGGGGAGGGACCATCGGCACCATAGGGCCCCCGAGCAATGAGACAACCTCAGTACCCCGGGCACACCACAGGTACCTCAAGCAGACCCGCCTGCAGAAGGATAGCACAGCTCCTGCCATGGTTGAACACAGGAAAAGGTAACTGGCCACACGGCCGGAGCAGTATGGAAAGAAAGCACAAAAAGATAGGACGCAATGTCTGGGGTCCACTTACTTTTCTTGTCCATAGGCGTGTTCTTTTCGGCCCCCAAGTGCTCTGTTGTAGTGTAGAGGAGGCAGTGCGGCAGGCTTGGGGTACGGATTCAGGCTAAGCAGGCTGCGCGTTCTGAACCTCCCGCAGGCGTTAACTGTAAAAGCCCAAGAAAAAGGGACTTGCAAAAGTGATCATTTTTATCACCTCACAACACCACAGCTCATCTTGTGGATATCTTGTGAACACTTGTGAAGAGCAAGTAACCACCATCAAAAGGGTGAGTAGAGGGGAAAGCCCTAACTTCCAAAAAGTGGGATTTCTACACATGAACATGAAAGGTTGAGCTCACCCCTAGAACTTAAATAGTCTTGGGAAGGCTCAGGCCAAATTTCATGCAAATCCAATACTTTTTGAGGCACTTTTGGAGGCATTTGAAAAAGGGGCCAATTTGAATGTAAATTCCAATTGCAGCAACTTTCATCACTTGAATTCAAAAGTTGACTTCATATTCAAACTCAGCACATTTTTCTGAGTTAGTCCACCAATTTTCATCCCCATTAGACTTCATCTTGTCGGGAGCAAAATTTGCATTAATTCAAAACTGAATTTGAATTTCAGTTCAAATGTGAAGCAAATTTAGCCAAACCAATTTCAAATTTAGGAAATCAAATTCAAACAATGACTTGGAGGCTAAGTCTCACATTCAATTGTGAGTAGCTTTGATATTTTCAGTGAAAACAGAGATGAAAAATTAGAAGAGAATTAGAGGGGAGGGACCCACTTGTCAGTAGCCTTAACACAGAAGTATACTCGGCTGATCTTTTACTCGAGCGAGAGCGCGCGTCCGCCAGCTCTTCAGCACCGGCGCCCGACCGCCACAGCTGGTGCTACCTCCTGCTCGGGGGAAGGCTAAGGACGCGAGGGAGACACCGTGATCAGTACTCACGCGTCCACGTGCAGTTTCTCGCACTCTCTCTTCTCCCTCGCACGACCGAAGCACTCCACCTCCGGTCGACCTCTCTGATCGCGGCGCCTGGGCGGCACAGGCATTTTCGCGCCCGACGAGCTACATGAAAAAGGTCTGCTCCAAGGTGCTGATCACAACCGTGCCGACCTCCCTCTCTCTCTCGCACGATCGGCGGAGAATTCGGTTAATTAGTGCGTCGGTGTGTTTAGTACCGAGCCACATGAAATTCGGAAACTCTTACCGATCAAGCCACCATCCCCTGGACCGAGCTATAGACATGATCTAGACTCACCAACGCTTCTCTAGGATCAAGAACCATCAAGTTTCATCGAGTCTTGGCGATGTTCTTCGAGATTTTTGCATCAGCGCCGATTTTAACCCTTGGTCACCGATGAGCTCGTAGTTGCAGCCTCGGTTGAACTAATTTGAGCTTATGCCGGTGCTTAGGATGCCCCCACGGTGCTCTAGGAAGAAAGACCGAAGTATTTGAGCCCTCCTAGCATGAGTGCGACATTGCCGGACTCCAACAGCCACTGCCGCCCGTCGCCGATGGGTTTCCGGTGACCGGAGTCCCCGGCTGACCACGGGGATGAGTTGCCCGTGGTCCAAAAGGGGGAGGCGGCAAGTTTCCGGGCTGGGGAAGGTAGGAAAGACGCGTTCCGAGGAGCTCGCCGGAGAATATCGCCGCAGCGGGCCGTTGGCGCGAGGAGGAAGATGGCACTGTATTGTGGGGCCCGCACGCAGAGTTTGAACTTTTCTGGGATTTTCCAGTTTTAGTTCAAACTTCAAACGCACACAACTTTTGCTAGGGAGCTCCAAATTTAGTGAACTAAATTTTGATGAACTCAGCTTTTTGAATGCTTTCCAGCAACACAAATTTCAGCTCATGAAATTTAATAGTTTTCCAGAATTAATTCCCTAAAATTTAAATTGTTAGGAATTTTATCTGGAGAATTACTTTATGAAAGTTCTGAAATTTGGCTGAGGGGTTCATTGGAAAATCCTTGAGTCACAGTAAAAATTTCAGATCCATCCAAGTTCATTTATTCCCTCTAATGGTGTGATTAAGTGAACTGCTCACAGAAAATAGGAAAATGTACAGAAACATTTTTCAGATTTTCTCAAATCTTGTTTAGGGAATAACTTCATCTAGAATTCTTCAAATGACATGAAACCAATTCCATTAGAGTCATCTCAAATTCTAGTTTCCAAAAAGTAATGGTTGGAGCCATGAAAACCCCTGGAATTCCTTAGAGGCTCCAATATTGACCAAATAGGCTTTTATTTGTACAAAGCTCAAATGAACTTTGTTTCAAATGAAACTTGGTCAAGCCTCTGGTTAGGACCCTATCAAGCCACCATAAAAATTTCAGAGCTAAAGGGGAGGGATAGCTAGAGTTGTGGTCTTTACATAGTCATTTCTAAACATTGCATTTAAATTGGCATGTAGTATATTGTTTACATGTAGTCGCTGAAGGCGAAGAATCTCCGGAAGTGCTGGACTTCCTTCTTCCGGATGAAGCCTTAACACCTGACCAGCAGAAACAAGGCAATCCCTTGTTTACGTTAAACCATTTTACAAAGTTTTGCTTTGTTATATACTTAGTATGAGGTATATGAATGTGCATTAGGTGTAGGGTGGATGATACCCAATGCATAAACAGCTTCTTCCTATAAGAGTGAGGGTAGTGTCTAAGTCCTCGAGTAGACAGGCTATGCTTAATGATTCATAGAACTTTGGTACAAGTCGAGTAGTTGGAATCTACTAGCGAGTTAGGCTTGGGACACACGGGATTGGTTCGAGTGATGTGAGATCACTTTAGTAAAGAAAATGAGACTAGGCAGGGGCTAGGGCACAGCAAGAGGAAGTCATGTGTGCGCAGCCCTGTCCGTGTCGATTGAGGACCGATCCGTGTGCGGCCCTGCTGAACAAGTATTGAACGTACCGAAGGCATATCGGATATATGGGCCCCGATAAACCGATGTAACCTAAACCTCCGGGCGTCGAGGCATAGCACACCGATTTATAGGTGTAGGTTGAGGGCAGCAAGGTGGAAATCTACTAACGGGCATAGAGAGATGCTCCGTGTAGGAAACCTCATGTCCATTTCGGTGTGACCGGTTTGACGTTTGGGCTGTTGGGTGAAAGGTTGTCCCGTACGGCATCGAGTGAGCGTGCTGTGAAGCTCCATGGATGGGCGTACGTGACGTGCTATTCAGGTATCCCTGCAGGTGTATATTGAGTTGATTCGCCACCCCTCGCGGTGATGAGTACTGCTTGTTCACTGCGTCGTAAAATAGATAAACTATGAAATGTTATGATTCAATTCTGCTAATATGTAAAATTGTATTGCTACATGTGTGCCACCAAATATTGCTCACTAAATTTCATATTCATGAACTGTTAACTTGTGGCTAAAAGATGAACTAAGGATGAACTTATAGGCGTGAACGGTTGCTGGAATTTACCATTCCATGTTCGTGTAAACTGCATGTAGAGTTTCATCCCTAGGTGAGTCGGTTAAGTCTTGTTGAGCCATCGTGCTCATGATTGCTGCTTAAGTGTTTTTCAGGTGAGGAGTATCCCACGGACTCGGGTTACGACTCCACCGGCGAGGGCTACCCTCCATCGGGGACCACGGCTGAGTGGGAGCCGTACACGCCGCGCTGAGCTGAGGAGTGCAGCTAGTGTGGGTTGCCCTAGGGCTGGGCAACCAACTTTTGCTAGATAGGTGGCGTGAGTTGTATAAACTTAGCTTCCTTATTTGTATTCCAAATACTAATTTGTAACTGAAGTCTTGTACTAGTTTGTCCATATTCAGTTGGTTTTCTATGTAATACAATATCGTTCTTATGATGTGTGCTGTCGGGTGTCGCATCGTGCAGCACCACCCTCTGTGATCCTGGATGAGCGGATTCTGGTCCGCCAAAGGCTGGTATCAGAGCCGCATTGGGGATAGCACAATAATTAAGGACTGTATTACGGGAAAACTTAGGTTTACGGTGAGGATTCGGTAGATGCCTAAGTAAGGATTATATTAGCATAGTTACTTAAAGTGGCCAGACTAACATATGTGTTATAATTCTGAATGTTAATTATGCAACGACGCACCTACGCTCTGGTAAGAATGGTAAGGAACTCCACCGAAAGCGGTTCAATTTCGGTTAGCTCCCCTGACAAGGAACATGGTTCAGGGATAGGTCTCACAGCTTGGTGTGAGACGTCAATATGAAACTCTTAGACTCTTCATGTTCCTGAGCTCATATGAAACGCTGACCCCTAGCGTGCATTAGGCAAGTAAATGGAGACCCCATCGCGTGGTCGGTAACACGAGAGTGTGTTCGTCTGGAAATAGCCCAGGAGGACATACGCAGCGCTTGCCATCGGTGTTCCCTGCAGGGCAGTAGGTGGTATCTGTTGGGGTGATAAAATTCCCCACCGTGACAACCCGTTCGCGCTCTACTCGGGTTCCCCGTCGTGTGGTATTAAAACACGATCACGTACCATGAGACGTGGCTTAACTCTAGGATGGCCGTATGGCAATGATACAGGCGTTTGTATTTACTTTCAACTATGGACCTGCCTGAAATGGAAATAACCTTTGAGTGCATCATTATTGTGTGTTCTTCTGCAGGTACTAACCACGTATGTATCCCGTGTAGTAAACGTGTGCAAGAGACCGTTTAGTGCCACAATTGAGACGTATATGCCGGTATAATCCGGTTAGGATTTTCTTTTTGTGAGGAACGTAGTACGGACATATCGTAGGCATGTGCATGAAAGATAATGATAACAAGGAACTAAAATAACTAATTTTCAACATTTAGACCCTGGTTGGGTAGAAAAATTCAATAGTGGACTAGTGTTGCTCCAAGGGATTGAAAAACAGAGTGCTCTATTTTGGGCAGCAAGTTGGCTGAATTTTGAAAGAGCATAACTCACAGATTCTTTAGCCAATGGAGGTGTGGGATATAGTTATGGAAATGTGTTTAAGTACTTTACAACTTTGTTGTATACCCACAGAGCTGAATCACACCTTAAGATGGCTTAAATTCGAGAAGTAAGTAAACTGTCCAGAACCCGGACAGATTTAAACTACTCTCTGGACTGTTCTGTTTTTCAAGCATAACTTCCTGTAGGAGAATCCAAAATTGTCATATGATATATTCTAGGAAAGGGTAGGAGATGTGTTACATATTGGTAATTCAAAGTTTCTGCAATTGCGGCACGGAATTAAGCTGAAATTAGAGATGGAAACAGCAACTTCCAAAGGAGGTGCTGTTGAAATTCTTCCAGAAATTCTGTTGACTTTGAATTACCATAACTTTTTAACCAGAGATGATCTGATGGCACATAAATACTAGTTGGAAAGATACTGAAGTTAACTTTAACTTTGGTATTCATCTTGAGGGATGAAAATGCCCAGAACTATATCAAAATCTGGAATACGAAGGAACTGGTCATTCGGGCAGAGGGATGACAGTTGAACTCAATTCAGAGATTGTTGTACCCTAGGGGTTTAAGTACTTCCAATAGGGTAGAACATACTCATGAGCGGTTATATTCAACTAGTGAAAGATTTGAGTGTATGTCCTGCTCAAGCTTCTTTTGATAGAGACCATGTTTGTGTCGTATTGAAGATAAAAGGGTAGTATACGTGATGGCAAAGCGATTTTAACATCTCGTAGTGACCAAACCTAGTTGAGATGAACTTTCAAAGAGGGAGTCCATCAAGTTGGATTTAACTAGCTTTATTTGGTCTGGTAATGGTTTAGCTTGTGCAAAGTTATTACATTATCTGTACACGAGATGCACCGCATGTTTTACTGTCATTATGTTTTACGCCTATTTTATTGGACTGCATGAAATATGTTACGGGACTGATGCTTATTATCGTATGGTTGCAGATGGTTCGCACTCGGACCACGCATGAGATTGGTGGCTCTAGCCAGCAGGGGGATGACGACTCCCAGCAATTAGATTAGGGAAAGTGATTAGTCAATTAACAGCCTGTCAAGGAGGATACATATATAGGGGGACACAGCTTAAGGGCTAAACAACCCTAATACAAAAGACTAAAATGCCCCTGATACACGTACAGTCCAACACACCCCGCAGTCCCAACATCTAGCCACGACAGATGTTGAGACTGGACCGAAACTCGGTGAACACCGTCGAAGGAAGTCCCTTGATGTCGGCGAACTGCGACGACGTCGGAACGTGCAGGACTCGCACCTCCCCGAGAGCCACCCGCTCACGAACAAAGTGAAGGTCGATATCTACGTGCTTTGTACGCTGATGCTGCACCGGGTTGGTGGAGAAGTAGACGGCGCTGACGTTGTTGCAGTAGACCAACGTACTCCAGGCGAGGGGGGAGTGTAGCTCCTGAAGCAGCTGCTGAAGCCAGGAGGACTCGGCCACACCGTTGGACACGGCGCCGTATTCCGCCTCGGCACTCGAGCGGGATACCACGTGCTGCCGCTTCGAGGACCAGGAGACAAAGTTGCTGCCTAGGAAGACGGCGTAGCCGGAGGTGGACCGGTGGGTGTCCGGGCAACCCGCCCAGTCAGCATCGGTGTAGACAACCAGCTCGGAGGCAGAGTCGCGCCGTAGAAGAAGGCCGTAGTCGTGGGTACCACGCAGGTACCGAAGGATCCGCTTCACCGCCGTAAGGTGCGGCTCCCGCGGATAATGCATGTGAAGACACACCTGCTGAGCCGCGTAGGAGATGTGCAGCCTGGTGAAGGTGAGGTACTGCAGTGCACCTGCAAGACTCCTGTAAGTGGTAGGGTCGGCGACCGGGGCGCCGTAGGACGAAGACACCTTCGCCTGGTTGTCCACGGGAGTGGAGCATGGCTTGCAATCAGCCATGACCCCGCTCGCTCGAGGATATCCAGGCAGTACTGGCGCTGGTGGAGGAACAGAGCACCCGGGCGGTGCTCGACCGCAACGCCCAGGAAATGGTGGAGCTGGCCGAGATCCTTCATCGCGAACTCGCGCTGCAGGGCGGAGATCGTGCGCTGAAGAAGAGCCGGGCTGGACGCCGTGAGGACAATATCATCCACGTACAGGACGAGGTAGACAGTGTCACCCTCACGCCTGTAGACGAAGAGAAAGTGTCCGACTTGGCCTCGACGAAGCCGAGCGAGGCCAGGAAGGAGGCGAACCGGCTGTACCAAGCCCGAGGCACCTGCTTCAGCCCATACAGGGACTTGTTCAGACGGTAGACCATGTCTGGACGGGCTGAATCAACGAACCCTGTCGGCTGACTACAGTACACCTTCTCCGTTAACGTCCCGTGGAGGAAGGCATTCTTGACGTCCAGCTGGTGGACAGGCCAAGAACGCGACAGAGTCAGCGACAGAACGGTGCGAACCGTCGCCAGCTTCACCACCGGGCTGAAAGTCTCGTCGTAGTCGATGCTGGGACGCTGCGTAAAACCGCGAAGCACCCACCGTGCCTTGTACCTCTCTAGAGACCCATCCGCCTTCCTCTTATGTGTGAACACCCACTTGCACGTGACAACATTGCCACAACCAGGACGGGGAACCAGGTCCCAGGTCCGGTTGGCAAGTAGGGCCGCATACTCTTCTTCCATAGCCCGACGCCAATGAGGATCGGCGAGGGCGCTACAGACAGAAGAGGGGATAGGCGATATGGGTGACGAGGCAGGCTCCGGGGGGTCGAGGACGAGAGAACGACCCCGGAAAAGCGCTCCACAGGTTGAAGGACGCCGGCGGCCCGTCGAGTCACCATCGGGTGAATGTGACGAGGGTCCCGGTGAAGCAGCTGATGGTGGTACACCAGGTCCTCAGGGCGCGAAGAGGACGGTCCACCAATCCGCGCTCGTCGCTGATAGACGAAAGCGGGATCGGCGTACCGCGGTCCAGGGGCCGCAGGTGGTGCGGCTGACGACGGCGAAGACACTGTCGTGGGTGTCGGAGCTGGACGAGGAGGGACGGACGACGTCGGAGACGCCGCCGTGGACATCGAGGTCGCGTGAGGCATGACGGACGATGTCGGGGACGCCTAGGTCGCGTGAGGCGCGACGGACGACGTCGGAGACGCCGTCTGGGACACCAGGGCCGCACATGGCGCAGAGGACGTTGTCGGACACGCTGGGGCCGCGCGTGGGGCAGCGGACGTCACCGGAGATGCTGGGGCCGTGTGTGGCACAGCGGACGTCGTCGGAGACGCAGGGGCCACGCGTGGTGCAGCGGACGTCGTCGGGGTCGTCGGAGGAACAGCCAGTGGCGGCAAGAACGCCGGAGCCGCGGGAGGCACGACAGGTGGCTTCTGAGACACCGTGGTCATGTCTGGCGCAGCTAGAGGAAGACCTACAGAGGGTAAAAAACAAGGTCACTGGACAGGAGCGGCCGTAGGATCAGTGGAAAAAAGAGAATCCAACTCGGAGACCGAATTTGAGGAGGACCCAGCGAAAGGGAAGGAGGACTCATCGAATACGACGTGTCGGGAGACCAAGATACGACGAGTGGTGAGGTCTAGACACCGGTATCCCTTATGATCGGGGGAGTACCCAAGGAAAACACATCGAGTCGAATGAGGCGCGAGCTTATGTGGAGTGGTGGCAGAAATATTAGGGTAGCACGCGCATCCGAAGACTCGAAGGTGGTCATAAAGAGGGGTGGTTCCAAAGAGAGCGAAGTGAGGGGTGGGAGCACTAATCGCCTTTGTTGGAAGGCGATTAATGAGGAAGGTAGCGGTGTGAAGGGCCTCTGCCCAGTAGCAAGCAGGAATGGAAGCCTGAAACATCAGGGAGCGCATGACATCGTTGGTGGTACAAATCATACGCTCAGCCTTGCCATTCTGGGGGGAAGTGTAAGGGCAAGACATGCGCAACTGGAACCCGTGGGAAAGCAAGAAGTGACGAAATGCGGAGTTATCAAACTCGCGCCCGTTGTCACACTGGACAGCCCTGATCGTATAACCAAACTGTGTGGAAACCCAAGCGAAGAAGTGAGAAAGAGTAGCAAATGTATCGGACTTCTGTCGCAATGGAAAGATCCACGAATAATGGGAAAAATCATCAACAATCACCAGATAATATTTGTAGCCAGAAACACTGAGAACAGGTGAGGTCCATAGATCACAGTGAATCAGATCAAAAAGGTGCTCCACATGGGTTACAGAATGTGGAAAAGGAAGCTGAACATGGCGACCCAACTGACAAGCATGACATAAAGACTCATGGGAATCCCTAGTACACGAGATCACTGAACTACGAGACAGCTTCGACATAACTTCAACACCGGGGTGGCCAAGCCGACGATGCCAAGTAGTCGACGGAGCTGTCGTAGTCAGGCAAAAAGGCGAGGGCGAAGAGGAAGCAGGAAGTCTCATCGTGTACAGGGGCCCTGAGCTCTCACAGCAGAGAAGAAGACGCCGGGTAGTAAGATCCTTCACAGACAAACCAAAAGGATCAAACTCAATAGAAACATGGTTGTCAGTGGTAAATCAATGAACAGAAAGAAGGTGCTGGATGATGTCCGGAGCAACAAGAACATCACGAAGACGGAAAGACCCCGACGAACCCGAGTCACCTACTGAGGTGACCGGAAGAACAGACCCATTCCCAACAATGATAGAAGAAGGAAAAGAAGGGTGGGAAGGGTGGGTAGAAGAAAGTATACCAGTGTCGGGGGTGGTGTGGTACGAAGCTCCGGAGTCCACAACCCACTCGGGGCTAGGTGGTGTGAGACTCACTTTGCTGAAGGAAGACGCAAGTGACTGGCGATCCCAGCCCTGAGCAGGGTCAGAGTGTGGTGCCGATGACTCGGGCCGACCAACTGGATTCCCCGAAGCCCAGTTGGCTAGAGATGAGGGCCCAGCCGCAGAGTAGCCTGGTCCACCAGGGGGCAGGGTCCACTGTCCACCAGCAGCGTAGACAGACCCGCTGTAAGTCGGAGTAGTCACGTAAGCCGGCTGAGGGCGCGGTGGGCGATGTGCCGGGAGACCCGGGGACGGCCCAGGCCACATCGAGATCTGGTCAGTCAACGGGTTGTAGGGTGTGGGCCAGGTCACACCGCCCTGACCCCGACCACCACTACTGCCACCAGTAGTACCAGCACCACCAGAGTACTACCAGCACTGGTCGTACCACCTCCACCAGTCCCTCCACCACGGCCACCGCGTCTGCCACGACGGCAGTTCCCACCACCACCGGAGGTAGCAGGGACTCCTGGTGTGGTAGGTGGACGAGAAAGCTGGCCCCCAGAACCAGCAGGTGGAGGAGGGCGTGAAGACGACCCTGAGCCGTAGAAGGCCGAGGCAGGGGAGGAGGCAGTGGAGCCGCCCTGGGTGATCTCCTCGAGCTCGAGGTCCGACCAGACCTTCTCGAAGGTCGGGAAGGTCTTCTCGTGGAGAATCCACGAGCGAACGTGGGTGTAGCACTCATTCAGGCCCTGAAGGACCTGAAGGATGAGGGTACTGTCCGGGATCGGCTCTCCAAGGTCACGTAGGGCGTCCGCCATACCCTTCATCTGCCGACAGTATGCAGTAATGGAGAGATCACCCTGGACAGTAGAACAGAAGCGGGCCCGGATGTGGAGAGCTCGGGTCGCTTGGTTCCCCTGGAAGCGAAGCTCGAGGACCTGCCAGACCTGACGAGCTGTACCGCCACCCTTCTGGGCGACGATATCCTGAAGCTCCTCAGAAAGCGAGCCGAGGATCCATGCAAGGACAAGACTGTCCATGCAGACCCACGAGTCATTCAGTGGGCAGTCATCCCGCAGGACGTGGTATTCCAGCCGAAAGCGTCGTAGCGTCAGGAGAAGCAGACTGCGCCAATGAGCGAAGGAAGTAGAGTCAGAGCTGAGAACAACCGGGACAAGAGTCCGGATGTTCTGTATGCCAGCCGCCTGGGCATGTAGAGCAGCGACAAGAGACGCCGCGTAGGTAGTATAGGCAGCACCATCTCCTGGAGTATCCTGTGCGTCACTCCACTGTACTGGCGGAGACTCCTCGAGCTGACGGGTGAGAGAAGCCGCAGCTGCACGTTCCTGCTCCAAGGCGAGGACGAGCGCTCGTTCCCGCTCATGGGAGATGGCCAGGGCAGTCGCGACGTCAGAGACGTGCGAAGAGGGCTGTCCCCCGGATCCAGCAGAGACGGAATGGCCGGCGGCGATCCCAGCATGGCCACCGGGGCTTGGCAGCCAGGCGGTATTGGGGCGGGGCTGGCCTCTGGCGAGTCCAACCAGGCCGGCGTGAAGCCCGGCGGCCAGGCGACTGTGGGGAGGCCGAGGGAGGCAGTGGCAGAGCCAGGGCACCAGATCGGGGGCCAAGAGGCCCGCCGGTGGCTGGGCCGGCCACACCCGAGCCGGGCCCGAGCAGCCCGGCGGCTGTGCGCCTAGGGGAGAGGGCGTGGAGGCCGGCCGCGGGGCTGGATGCCCTGGATCTGGCGGCGGCGCTCATAGGAGAGGTGGCGCCGTGGCCGGCGGCGCCAGACCCAGTGGCGGCGTGCGCAGGGGAGACGGCGGCGGAGCCGGCGGCGATGGATCCTGTGGCGGCGGGCGCTGAGGAGGAGGCGACCAGGTCGGCGGCGCTGAATCCAGCGGCAGCCGCGACCGGGCAGGCGTCGAGTAGAGGAAGGGGAGTGGGCGGCTGGCCGGCCGGCGGCGGCTTCTGCGGCGGCGGGGCCGGCGCACCAGCGGCGGCGGCGCCCGTGGATGGCATCGGGGTCAAGATTGGGAGAGGAGAGAGAGAGATAGTAATCTGATACCAAATTAGATTAGGGAAAAGTGATTAGTCAATTAACAGCCTGTCAAAGAGGATACATATATAGGGGGGCACAGCTTAAGGGCTAAGCAACCCTAATACAAAAGACTAAAATGCCCCCTAATACACGTACAGTCCAAAACCAGCCACCTGCCTACGACAGCACCCCGCAGAAACAATCACCACCGCTGCCTCCGCTTACACTAGCGGATGTGATTGCAGCACTGATTGGTGGTCGTGAGAAGCAGACCGACCTGCTCCGCACGATCGTGCAGAATACGTCCCAGGCAGGGGGGGCGTCAAGAGAGGGGGCCTTGAGAGCCCCATGTTGTGACATACTCGGATTTCATGAGTATGCACCCTCTGATGTTCACAGATGACGCAGAACCCCTGGAGGCCGATAACTGGCTGCGGACAATTGAGTCCAAGTTCGGGCTGCTCCAATGTACGGAGCGGCAGAAGACTCTGTTCGTGGCGCAGCAGCTTTACGGGGCCACTGGTGCGTGGTGGGCAAACTATGTCGCCTCACTGCCGGCTGGCCATGCCGTGGAGTGGGAAGAATTCCGGAAGGCGTTCCGCGCCTACCATATCCCTCCCGGGATAATGAAGCGGAAGTTCCAAGAGTTCTTGGAGCTGAAGCAGGGCGAGAGGAGTGCCCATGACTACTCCCGTGACTTCAACCATCTGGCGCAAGCTGCGTCGGATTACGTCTCCACTGAGGAGAAGAAGCGAGAGCACTTCTATCAGGGGTTACACCCCGAGATGAAGACGCATCTCGTCCAATGTAATCGCGGCACGTTCAATGATCTAGTCAACACCGCGATCATGCAAGAAGATGCTCAACGGGAGTTGGCGGATGAGCAGCGGAAGCAGCACTCCACCCAGCAGTGGGGGTGGAGCTCCCCAGATATACCGCATGGCGTATCGAACACCATCCGGTCAGCAGTGGCATCCACCGGCGTGACCTCAGCAGTTCGGGGTCGTTCTTTTCAGCCATCGCCGTTCCGACCGCCGATGCCACCACCGCGACCACATCAGCAGCAGAAGAAGGTTCCCCGGGCGTTTCCACCGCCACAACGCGTCCCGGGTTTCCGTCCGCCAATCAGCGGAGGACCGCCTCGCTACACATGCTTTACGTGTGGCCAGGTGGGCCATTTCTCGAAGGACTGTCCCAAGGGGCAGCAGAGAAGCGGGCAAGTCCAGTTCCAGGGTGGTGCTCGAGGCCGACCTCCGGTCAAGAAGGTTGGTCAGCGAACCGGGGGCGTTCACAACCTTGACAGTGAGGATGCCCCAGAGGGAGACAACGTGCTGGCTGGTACGTTTACTCTCAACGATCAAGCAATCATCATATTATTTGATTCAGGTGCAACCCACAGTTTCATAAGTACATCATATGTGGCTAAGCATCAAATGCAAGTCTTCCCAACCGACTGCTCATATATGATCTGCTCACCGGGAGGGAAGATTTCAGCAAATATGATGATTCCAAAAGCACCTCTGTGCTTAGGTGGGAAGATATATCCCACCACCTTGATAATCCTTACGGGGCATAAGATTGATGCAATCTTGGGTATGTCATGGTTACGCTACCATGGCGCTGTCCTGGACACTCGGACACGGACAGTTCATTTGCATTCTCCATTCCATCGTCCGCATTCCATGGTGTTAGACAATCCTGTCCAGGAAGTTTCAGCAATTAATAATACTGAAGCTCTCAAGTTAGAGGACATCCTCGTAGTCGGAGAGTACCCCGACGTGTTTCCAGATGATCTTCCAGGCATGCCACCTGACCGGGATGTCGAGTTCAAGATTGAGCTTGCACCTGGGACTACGCCCATATCATGGAGACCATACAAAATGGCTCCAAACGATCTGGCTGAACTGAAAGAACAGCTCAATGATCTGTTGAGCAAAGGTTTCATTAGACTCAGTTCCTCGCCTTGGGGATGCTCGGCGCTGTTTATAAAGAAGAAGGATGAAACCTTGAGGTTGTGTGTGGACTACCGGACGCTCAACGCCGTCACCATTAAGAACAAGTACCCACTGCCCCGCATTTACATCCTGTTTGATCAGCTTGTGGGTGCAAGTGTGTTCTCCAAGATGGACCTTCGCTCTGGATATCATCAAATAAAAATCTGGGCGGAGGATATCCCGAAGACGGCCTTCTCGACGAGATATGGCTTATATGAGTATCTCATCATGTCTTTTGATCTCACTAATACTCCGGCACATTTCATGTATCTCATGAACTCGGTGTTCATGCCGGAGCTGGACAAGTTCGTTGTGGTGTTCATTGATGATATCTTGGTTTACTCCAAGACAGAAGCAGAACACGCCGAACACTTGAGGATCGTTCTTCAACAACTGAGGGACCACAAGCTCTATGCCATGTTCAGCAAATGTAAATTTTGGATCAGTCAAGAGCCATTTTTGGGACATATCATCTCAGTGGAAGGTATTGCGGTTGACCCAAGCAAAATTGAGCAAGTGCTCAAATGGAAAGCCCCTACTTCTGTCCATGAAGTCAGAAGCTTCCTCGGCTTAGCGGGATATTTTACCGGAGATTCATTCCAAGCTTCTCCAAACTTGCTAAGCCGATGACAGAATTGTTGAAAAAGGGAACAAAGTATGATTGGAACTCAGCATGTGAAGGAGTGTTCCAAGCATTAGTGAAGCATCTCACAACAGCCCTGGTCTTAGCTCAACCGGATACAACGAAGCCCTTCGACATGTATTGTGATGCGTCTGGTATCGGGCTCGGCTGCGTGTTGACGCAGGAAGGACGTTTGGTCACATATGGCTCACGCCAACTTCGAAATCATGAGCAGCATTACCCAACTAATGATCTTGAGCTCACTGCTGTGGTTTTGGTGCTGAAAATGTGGAGGCACTATCTCCTGGGGAATTTGGTGCATCTCTACACCGACCACAAGAGCTTGAAGTATATTTTCACCCAGAAGGAGCTGAATATGAGGCAAAGGAGGTGGTTAGAACTAGTCAAAGATTATGAGATTGAGATTCATTACCACCTCGGCAAGGCGAATGTGGTTGCCGACGCGCTGAGTCGGAAATCACATGTCCATAACTATACCATTACAGAGGTGGGAGAGGAAGAGCCGAGTTTATATTCGGTTCCTTATGGATCACTCTACAACCTTGCTCTCATCCCTACCATTAGGAAGGACATCATTGCAGCTCTGAAAATTGACAAGGGCATGGCACATCTCCGGAGACGGATAGACAACGGGGAAATCAAATGTTTCCGGAAAGATGATGAGGGGACGCTGTGGTTTAATGACCACATAGTCGTACCCGGGATATGGAGCTGAGGAAGAAGAGTCTTGATGAAGCTCACTTGTCTAAATACTCCATTCATCCGGGCAGCAACAAAATGTACCAAGATTTGAAAAAGAAATTTTGGTGGACACGGATGAAGCGGGAAGTGGCTAAGTACGTATCCGAGTGTGATACGTGTAGACGAGTGAAAGCGGACCATATGAGGAAATCAAGGCAGTTGCAACCCCTGAAAATCCCCGCATGGAAATGGGAAGATGTGAGCATGGATTTCATTGTGGGACTACCCCTGACTTCCAACAAGCATGATTCCATTTGGGTAATCGTTGACTGATTAACCAAGTCGGCTCACTTCATTCCTGTGCATACACGTTATAATGACGGCAAATATGCAGAGCTGTACATAGCGAGAATTCTATGTTTATATGGGGTACCCAAGACCATAGTCTCGGAGCGAGGTGCATTATTTGTGTCTTGTTTTTGGGAGCAGTTGCACGATGCATTGGGTACTAAGCTGATTAGAAGCTCCGCCTAGCATCCTCATACAGATGGCGTTGAGAGCATGTGCCATCCACCACGGTAGAAACTGGGATGATCATCTACCGTTGGCGGAATTCTCGTACAATAACGGCTATCAAGCGAGTATCAAGATGGCACCATATGAGGCTCTCTATGGTCGCAAATGCAGCACCCCGTTAAACTGGTGCGAGTCCGGTGAAAAGGTCACATTCGGGGTTGATGTGGTGAACAACGCCGAAGAGCGTGTTTGGATGATTCAAGCCAACTTGAAGGTCGCTCAATCCCGGCAGAAAAGCTACGCCGATAAGAGGCGTAGGCCGCTGCAAATTGATGTCAGGGAGCACGTGTACCTCCGTGTATCTCCGATGAAAGGCGTGCAGCGGTTCGGCGTGAAGGGGAAACTCACTCCCCAATTCATTGGACCCTAGGCCATCACCGAGAAGTGTGGACCAGTGGCATATAGACTGGAACTACCGGCATCTCTTGATGGTATTCACAACGTTTTCCATGTTTTACAACTGTGAAAATGTCTGAAGTATACGGCTGCTGTTCCCACCGAAGACATTGGCGAGCTGCAACCGGATTTAACGTATGATGAATATCCAGTGGCAATTATTGATGAGAAGGCCCGGACCACACGTAACCGAACGTTGTGGTTGTACAAGATACTCTGGAGCAACAACACCGCCGAAGAAGCGACGTGGGAGAGCGAGGAATTTCTTCACTCAAACTACCCAGAGTTCATGGCGTCTCGGCACGGGTGAGTTTCTATTACATCGCCGTCTCTTCTGTTGTAATCTCGGGAGGAGATTCTTTTAAGGGGGGAGGGATGTAAAAGCCCAAGAAAAAGGGACTTGCAAAAGTGATCATTTTTATCACCTCACAACACCAAAGCTCATCTTGTGGATATCTTGTGAACACTTGTGAAGAGCAAGTAACCACCATCAAAAGGGTGAGTAGAGGGGAAAGCCCTAACTTCCAAAAAGTGGGATTTCTACACATGAACATGAAAGGTTGAGCTCACCCCTAGAACTTAAATAGTCTTTGGAAGGCTCAGGCCAAATTTCATGCAAATCCAATACTTTTTGAGGCACTTTTGAAGGCATTTGAAAAAGGGGCCAATCTGAATGTAAATTCAAATTGCAGCAACTTTCATCACTTGAATTCAAAAGTTGACTTCATATTCAAACTCAGCACATTTTCTGAGTTAGTCCACCAATTTTCATCCCCATTGGACTTCATCTTGTCGGGAGCTAAATTTGCATTAATTCAAAACTGAATTTGAATTTCAGTTCAAATGTGAAGCAAATTTAGCCAAACCAATTTCAAATTTAGGAAATCAAATTCAAACAATGACTTGGAGGCTTAGTATCACATTCAATTGTGAGTAGCTGGGATATTTTCAGTGAAAACAGAGATGAAAAATTAGAAGAGAATTAGAGGGGAGGGACCCACTTGTCAGTAGCCTTAACACAGAAGTATAATCGGCTGATCTTTTACTCGAGCGAGAGCGCGTGGGCGCCAGCTCTTCAGCACCGGCGCCCGACCGCCACAGCTGGTGCCACCTCCTGCTCGGGGGAAGGCTAAGGATGCGAAGGAGACACCGTGATCAGTACTCACGCGTCCACGTGCAGTTCCTCGCACTCTCTCTTCTCCCTCGCACGACCGAAGCACTCCACCTCCGGTCGACCTCTCTGACCGCCGGCGCCCGGGCGGCACAGGCATTTTCGCGCCCGATGAGCTACACGAAAAAGGTCTGCTCCAAGGTGCTGATCACAACCGTGCTGATCTCCCTCTCTCTCTCGCACGATCGGCAGAGAATTTGGTTAATTAGTGCGTCGGTGTGTTTAGAACTGAGCCACACGAAATTTGGAAATTCGTACCGATCAAGCCACCATCTCCTGGACCGAGCTATATACATGATCTAGACTCACCCACGCTTCTCTAGGATCAAGAACCATCGAGTTTCATCAAGTCTTGGCGATGTTCTTTGTGATTTTTGCATCGGCGCCGATTTTCACCCTAGGTCGCCGATGAGCTCGTAGTTGCAGCCTCGGTTGAACTAATTTGAGCTCATGCCGGTGCTTAGGATGCCCACGGTGCTCTAGGAAGAAAGACCGAAGTATTTGAGCCCTCCTAGCACGAGTGCAATGTTGCCGGACTCCAACCGCCACTGCCGCCCGTCGCCTATGGGTTTCCAGTGACCGGGGTCCCCGGCCGACCACGGGGATGAGTTGCCCGTGGTCCAAAAGGGGGAGGCGGCAGGTTTCCGGGCTGGGGAAGGTAGGAAATACGGGTTCCGAGGAGCTCGCCGGAGAATACCGCCGCAGCGGACCATTGGCGCGAGGAGGAAGACAGCACTGTATTGTGGGGCCCGCACGCAGAGTTTGAACTTTTCTTGGATTTTCCAGTTTTAGTTCAAACTTCAAATGCACACAACTTTTGCTAGGGAGCTCCAAATTTAGTGAACTAAATTTCTCTGAACTCAGCTTTTCGAATAATTTCCAGCAACACAAATTTCAGCTCATGAAACTTAATAGTTTCCAGAATTAATTCCCAAAAGTTTAAACTGTTAGGAATTTTATCTGGCGAACTACTTTATGAACAATTCTGAAATTTGGCTGAGAGGTTCATTGGAAAATCCTTGAGTCACAGTAAAAATTTTAGATCCATCAAAGTTCATTTAGTCCCTCTAGTGGTGTGATTAAGTGAATTTCCCACAGAAAATAGGAAAATGTACGGAAACATTTTTCAAATTTTCTCAAATCTTGTTTAGGGCATAACTTCATCTAGAATTTTTCAAACGACATGAAACATATTCCATTAGAGTCATCTCAAATTATAGTTTCCAAAAGTAATGGTTGGAGCCATGAAAACCCCTAGACTTCCTTAGAGGCTCCAATATTGACCAAATAGGCTTTTATTTGTACAAAGCTCAAATAAACTTTGTTTCAAATGAAACTTGGTTAAGCCTCTGGTTAGGACCCTATCAAGCCACCATAAAAATTTCAGAGCCAAAGGGGAGGGCTAGCTAGAGTTGTGGTCTTTACATAGTCATTTCTAAACATTGCATTTAAATTGACATGTAGTATATTGTTTACGCGTAGTCGCTGAAGGCGAAGAAACTCCGGAAGTGCTGGACTTCCTTCTTCCGAATGAAGCCTTTACATTAAACCATTTTACAAAGTTTTGCTTTGTTATATACTTAGTATGAGGTATATGAATGTGCATTAGGTGCTGGGTGGATGAAACCCAAGTGCATAAACAGCTTCTTCCTATAAGAGTGAGGGTAGTGTCTAGTAGACAGGCTATGCTTAATGATTCATAGAACATCGGTACAAGTCGAGTAGTTGGAGTCTACTCGCGAGTTGCGCTTGGGACACACGGGATTGGTTCGAGTGATGTGAGATCACTTTAGTAAAGAAAATGAGACTAGGCAGGGGCTAGGGCGCAGCAAGAGGAAGTCTTGTGTGCGCAGCCCTGTCCGTGTCGATTGAGGACCGATGTGTGTGCGGCCATGCTGAACAAGTATTGAACGTACCGAAGGCATATCGGATATATGGGCTCCGATAAACCGATGTAACCTAAACCTCTAGGCGTCGAGGCATAGCACACCGATTTATAGGTGTAGGTTGAGGGCAGCAAGGTGGAAATCTGCTAACAGGCATAGAGAGATGCTCCGTGTAGGGAACCTCCTGTCCGTTTCGGTGCGACGGGTGCGACGTTTGGGCTGTTGGGTGAAAGGTTGTCCCGTACGACATCGAGTGAGCGTGCTGTGCAGGTCCACGGATGGGCATATGTGACGTGCTATTCGGGTATCCCTGCAGGTGTATATCGAGTCGATTCGCCGTCCCTCACGGTGACGAGTACCGCTTGTTCAATGTGTCGTAACATAGATAAACTATGGAATGTTATGATTCAATTCTGCTGATATGTATAATTGCATTGCTACATGTGTGCCACCAAATATTGCTCACTAAATTTCATATTCATGAACTGTTAACTTGTGGCTAAAAGATGAACTTGTAGGCGTGTCCATTTGCTGAAATTTACCATCCCATGTTCGTGTAAACTGCATGTAGAGTTTCATGCCTAGGTGAGTCGGTTAAGTCTTGTTGAGCCATTGTGCTCATGGTTGCTGCTTAAGTGTTTTTCAGGTGAGGAGTATCCCACGGACTCGGGTTACGAGTCCACCGGCGAGGGCTACCCTCTGTCGGGGACCACGGCTGAGTGGGAGCCGTACACGCCACGCTGAGCTGAGGAGTGCAGCTAGTGTGGGTTGCCCTAGGGCTGGGCATCCAACTTTTGCTAGATAGGTGGCGTGAGTTGTATAAACTTAGCTTCCGCTTTTGTAATCCAAATATTAATTTGTAACTGAAGTCTTGTACTAGTTTGTACATATTCAGTTGGTTTTCTATGTAATACAATATCGTTCTTATGATGTGTGCTGTCGGGTGTCGCATCGTGCGGCACCACCCTCTGTGATCCTGGATGAGTGGATTCCGGTCCGCCACATTAACCTTTCAGTGAGGAGACCTTCCAGTGCCATGGGACCTAAGACAAGTATGTTGGACAGGCTTCGGATATGCCATTTACAGTTGATATGCATGAGTCAGCACAAACTATAAAAAAGGTATGCAGGATAGGATAAGTTTTTTTCATTTCAGGCTTCCTTTGGGTGATAGGAGGAAATAGGTCGTATAAGAAGGCAGCGACCCGCCCCGGATGATAATAGTACCAGAACTCCTCCAGAGCTTATCTGTTCTAAGCGTTGTTCCTTGACTCTATGACACATGTACAAAGAAAGAGAAAATAAAAAAACTACCACTATGCTAAGAGTAGACTTACGGATGTGTTCTATGTTCCGTGGATTGGGTAGAGGTACCCTATCATCTGTGGCTAGGTGAACGCAACTGGGGCAGCATACTTGTGTTGCTCAGAAGGGACCCTCCCAGCTAGGGGGGGTTGTCACCCCTTTTCGAGAAAGTATTCGCCGAAGCACCAGGTGGTCATGCCTTGGGTTGTCTACTGCGCGTGTACCGCCGCTGATATCGCCGGAGGGTTAGGCTGTGTAGTGCATTTCAAGCAGCTGCTAGCCACGTTCCCTCGTTGACGAGGTCAATATCTTCATGCAGGATGAGCCCTTGGTAGTTTCCAGGGGGAGGGTGGCCTTGACCCCCGCTGTGACACCCTCATTTTTGGTTTCTGCATATATTCATGAAGAGAAAAGATTTTAAAAGAAGTAGGAACAGAGAAAAATATCAAAAAGAGAGCCAATAAGAGCCGAATCCAGTTCCCAGAGAGCGCCGAAGACAACTTCCGCGGCCCGCTGGCCGTGTAGTGTGTTTGGAGCTCATCCCTGCGAAGTGGGGAGAGGTCCGCCGCTAAACAGACTACTTGGCAGGCTCGGGGCTCACATCCGCAAGGGGGGGGAGAGGTACGACCCTGTGGGACACGTGTTGCCCCCGGAGCTAGCCTCTGCGGAAGAAGCAAATGCAGTTCCACAGGACACATGTCACCTTCGGAGCTAGACACCGCGGAAATCAGAGAACCCGTCGCGCGGGATACTTGTCGATCTCGGAGATCACCCCCCGAGAAGTCCGGTTCTACTGGACACGTGTCGCCACCGGAGCTTATCTCCGGGAGGTCCGTCACTGTTGGACACGTGTTTATCTCGGAGCTCGTCTCTGCGGAAAAAGGAAAGTCCGGCGCTACTTGACGCGTGGCATTCACGGAGCTCACCTCCGAAGAGAGGGAGGTCCGGAATGGATACGTGGCACACCCGGAGCCACCTCCGCAGAGAGGAAAGGTCCGGCACTGACACGTGGCCTGCGCGGAGCCACTTGCAAATGGAGAGGAGGTCCCGACGCCAGGATACGTGGCGCACGCGGAGCTCACCTCCGAAGGATAAGGGAGGTCCCGCTCGCTTGACACGTGGCACAACCAGAGCTCGTCTCTGTGGAGAAGGAGATACCAGGCCCCGATGGACATGTGGAGCTTCCGGAGCTCATCACCGCGGAGGTAACAAGTTCTGGAGCAGATTTTGGATTCTGTACGAGTAGAAACATCGCTACGGAGAGGAAGCCGACCTGAATTCCACAATGTTACCGCACCAAATCAACTAAAGATAAGTTGTTAAGATTCAACGACAATCTGAATAGGACTCTTATTCGAAATATAATCAGATTAGGACTCTTCTTCTCCCGATTATAAATAGAACCAGAACCTTTGGCCAAAAACCACGAACTTCTTTTCCACCTCCTGAACCGACGACTTAGGGCCCTAGCCCCAACTCACCGAGTAAGCCCATCGCCGGAGTTCAGCAAGGAAGATCGCCGGAAGAGAGCCCCAACGATCTGTCTGATCAGAGAAGGACCCCGAGACCAAGAAGAACGTAAGGTAGGTCTCCAATATCACCTTACGACATCGTCGTGTTTTCTTTGCATCTGTTCTTCGATTCCTTTCGAACAGAAGCTTTCTCGAGGACAGATCACTTGTTGATCGGGTTGATCTAAAGATAAGATCATTGCCACGTCCACATTTGATCCGAACACTTCTGTTCATCATAAAACCATGCAAGCCATGCAAGAACACGTACAAACCGATCTAATAAAACTGATTATAGGATAGCATGCATATGCATCATCGCATCTAGTTAAAGTTTGTGCATGATATTGATTGTTGTGAATCTTGTATGTGTGTGATCCTGTATAGCAGGACAAGCTCAGGGAGCTGTCTACGAGGAGTTACAACAACAAGGTTTCGAGATTCCAGAGCAACCGGAACCGCAAGAACAATCCAAGTGCCCCTTGACCATATTGATCCTATGTTTTGGGAAAAACTGTTTTTTTTTGCGAAAAGGTGTGTGTGCTGAGTCAAACATGATGGGAAACCCTTTTATAGGAGTTTACTAGCTTTGGTTAAACCACCCTTGTCGCCAAGGATGTTTATGAGTCGGGTATGGTTTTTACTTTTATGCTTCGCTGAGTCCATGGGATTGGGAAGCGAGATAGATGTGTCTAGCTAACTGCACTCGTAATGATAATGAGAAACTGGTGTTGTTAATGAACATGGATCGGAGGGAGATCTTGGCAAGCCGGGTTTGTGAATGAGGTAGCATGAGATGGTGGTTTACTTGCCGTAGATCTAAGGACCGGTTCATGCGAGCACATGCCAGGATAACAGTGCCACCACAAGGCCAAGTATGGGTGCGGCTTACCTGACTAAGGTAAGTTGCTAGATGGTTATGGACCGTGGAAGGCGCGGGGAGTGGGAGTCGAGTGAGGACTGCTCTGGGAACTGCATGGCACAAGAGGGGGCCCGTGGGTGGGAGAATTGGAGATTCTAGCCTGCCAGTGAAACCTTAGTGAGTCCATACATCTAGTAACCCCTTTGTAAAGGCTATTTTGTGATCTCTTGACCATACACCGACGGTTGTGTACTGGTATAATGGAGGTTCTGCAGTCGCCGACGGGTGACTAAATCACAAACTTGTGGGTAAAGAGGTGCAAATTCTGCGGAGTCTAAAACTATCAGATAGCTGAGCTTACGGTCACGAGCGCCTGGCCAACTTCCATGATTAGTTGGGATGGTTATTGGATATGGTTATTGGTTATGGTTTTGGATGGTTTGGTTTTCGGGACTGTTGAGTCCGGGTGGTAAGATGGGTTGCATGATTGTTGAGTCATGGCAACAAGGTTACTCTCGGTGGGAGACGAAGTTGTTTGTGAGGCAAAATAGTAGCGAATACGAGATGGTATTCGCGAGATGGTAGCGAATACGAGGAGGTATTCGTGAGCAAGAATGAGGTTGATTGATGACTGGTTGTGACATGGAAGGTAATGAACATAATGGAGGTATGATTGGTATTTTAATACATGTTGGGATTACAGATGAGTCATTGTTTTATCATGTTTTTGATAAATAACTTTGCTTTCTGCAATGAGCCTTTTTATACCTACTTTGTTGTGAGCTACATATCATATTTTCCTGCACTTGCTGAGTACATCATTGTACTCAAACTTGCATTATTATTTCATCATCAGCAACAGGAGAAGATTACTATGAAGACCAAGTGGAGCATTAGGCGTGTGATCTGTTCTCAACCTTGCCTGTGGGGATGGAGTAGAGATGGAGCCGCTACTGCTTAGAATTGCTTCCACACTAGTTAGAAGACTTCCGCTGCATAGAAATAAGACTTCCGCTGTTAGATTAAGACTTCCGCCCGTGAGCATGAGTCCAAGACTCATGAAACATTGTAATAAACTCTGTTATTCGTGGTTATATATATTCTGAATTCAGTTTGTGGAACATATGTGTATGTGTGATGAATATCCTGGGCACACATATGCATCAGTTCTCGGTTCCATGGTTTTCCACAGAATTGAGGGCGTCACAGATTGGTATCAGAGCCACGGTTGATAGTGGGTTACACGCCTTAATAGGAAACACCAAATGGTATCAAAAGCCACGGATGAGGGTAGATTACACACCTAGATACAATCACAGATTGGTACCAGAATCACGCGTTGAGGGTAGGTTACACACTTAGATAGATCACAGATTGGTATCGGACACAGATTGGTAGCTAAGCCACGTTGACCCTAGGATGTTAAGATTGGCCTTGAAACTACCTTGACATAGGATACAAGCCTAGGAGAAGCCATAGTTGGATCACAGATTTGACATCACCCTAAGCCATATAGGACTCCCATTGAACAAGCCTTGAATAGGAGTTGTGTGAGCCCTTGTAATGATTGTTTGTGAATTGTGTGCTTAGTGGGAGTCGTGGGATGTCTCAAAACGTTGTCCATATCCACACAAAAATAGAAAGAGGTGTGAGATGCTTCGGCATTTGTTCACATCCTCATATGGGCTAATATATATATAGTCCAACCCACCTTGATGCATATAGTTGAGGGGATCTACCTAACCTTCTAACCTTCTATTCTATTTCGATCTCTCTCACAGATGGTGAGAGGAAACGCCAGCCGAAGGAACGTCCGTGACAACAAAGAGGATGGCCACGATGAAGTTCCTGTTAACCCCGGAGCTGGTGAGAACCACCTGAACGGTTGATGGCCATGCAGAACCAACTTATGCAAACCATGATCGAAACTTTGGGTCAGTTGCAGGCCAACAACAACAACCCCATTCCGGCACCACCGCCACCACCACCGCCGGCTCATAACAGACTGGGTGAATTCATGAAGACTCGACCACCCACCTTTGCTCAAGCTAACGACCCCATGAAGGCCGACGACTGGTTGAAATCCATGGAGAAGAAGCTTGCCATAGTGCAGTGCAATGACCGAGAGAAGGTTCTTTTTGTGTCGCACCAACTTATGGGAGCTGCCGCTGACTGGTGGGATGCCCTATGCAACGCTCATGTCGACCCGGAGACGATCACTTGGACTGAGTTCAAGGAGAGTTTCCGCTCTCATTACATCCCTGCTGGTGTAATGATGCTCAAGAGACAGGAGTTTGAAGGTCTCCGCCAAGGACAGAGAAGCGTGAATGAGTATCTCAACAAGTTCACACAACTGTCCCGGTATGCCCCCGAAGATGTCAACTCAGACCAGAGGAAGCAATACCTGTTCATGAGAGGGTTGAACAATGAGATCCAGGTTCAGCACCTCAACAATGACTACGCAAGCTTTCAGAAGCTGGTTGACAAGGCTATAGTGGTTGAAAGCAAGATCCGAGAGATCGAGCGAGAGTGCAAGAGGAAGATGCCATACCAGCCCCAAGGGAGCAACGTACGACCTCGGTACACGCCCCCGGCTGCACCGCAGTATGGATCGACCACTTCTGCATACCGCCCTAGTCAGCCACCACAGCAACGATCCGTTGCACAAGCACCTCGTGTGCCTTTGCCTCCTATGCCCCGACCCAACATGGGCGCTCCTGTTCAAAATCCCCGCCCCAACGTACCTGCTGCCGTAGGCAACAGGGCATGTTTTGCATGCGGGGAAACATGACACTTCGCGAACCAGTGTCCGAGGAGAGGCCCTGGACAGCAAGGCAACGTGCCCAAGCAGAACCCGCGACCAAACGGAGGGGACAATCAAGGAAACCGTGGACAGCAGAACTATGTTCGCGGCAACGTGAACCATGTCTCTGCTGAGGAAGCACAACAGGCCGAGGATGTTGTAATTGGTATGTTCCTTGCCAACTCCAACCCAGCCACCATCTTATTTGATTATGGAGCATCACATTCCTTCATATCATCCAAGTTTGTTGCCAAGCATAATCTACCCATATCACACTTAAAATATGCTATGTTAGTTAATTCTCCCAGAGGAGAAATGAGGACTAATATAGTATGTCCGAAAGTAAGCCTTAAAATAAGGGGGGGAAGACTTCCTTGCCAACCTTATTGTCTTGGATTCCCAAGGGATTGACATAATACTCGGGATGGATTGGTTAAGCAAGCACAACGGGGTAATCCAATGTGCTGAAAGAAGCGTGCACTTGACAAATGAGCACGGTATTCGTGTCGAGTTTGAGTCAGCCCAACAAACAACCGAAAAGGCAATCTTGAACCACGTTGAAGGAGCAACATTGGACAGCATTCCAGTGGTTCAAGAATTCTCGGACGTGTTTCAAGAGGAGGTTCCAGGTATGCCCCCTGATCGGAACATTGAGTTTACCATTGATTTGGTACCCGGAACTGCACCCATAGCAAAGAGACCATATAGGATGCCTGTCAATGAACTAGTAGAACTCAAGAAGCAAATCCAAGAGCAGTTGGAGAAGGGTTTTATAGGTCCAAGCTCGTCACCATGGGGAGCTACTGTGTTCTTTGTAGACAAGAAGGATGGGACCCAAAGGATGTGCGTGGACTATATGTCTCTCAACGAGGTGACAATCAAGAACAAATACCCTCTGCCCCGTATAGAGGACCTATTCGACCAAATGAAAGGAGCCCGAGTGTTCTCCAAGATTGATCTTCGGTTGGGATATTTCCAGCTGAAGATTAAGCCCTCCGATATACCCAAGACTGACTTTCGAACACGGTATGGTTCGTATGAATATACCGTCATGTCTTTTGGGTTAACAAAAGCACCCGCATACTTCATGTACCTCATGAACAAGGTTTTCATGGAGCACTTGGATAAGTTCGTCGTGATTTTTATGGATGATGTTATGGTGTATTCAAAAAGAGAGGAGGAGCACGAAGAACATTTGAAATTGACCTTGCAGAAAATGCGTGAGCATCAATTGTATGCCAAGCTTAACTAGTGTCAATTAGCTAAAGGAAATATCGTTCCTAGGCCACATTATCTCCGAAGAAGGGGTATTGGTTGATCCCTGAAAAGTGAGGGATGTTCTGAAGTGGGACCAACCGCAAAACGTGAGGGATATTCGATGTTTTCTTGGGATGGATGGATACTACAAACGCTTCATTAAGGACTTTTCTAAGATAGCAAAGCCTATGACGGAGTTGCTAACGAAGGGGAAAGCCTTTTGATGGACACCAGCATGCCAAGAAAATTTTGAGGAGCTCAAGAAAAGTCTAACCACAGCGCCGGTTTTGGTATTGCCGGACATAAGCAAGAGCTTTGACATATATTGTGACGCCTCCAGACAGGGGCTCGGATGTGTGCTCATGCAAGAAGGACAAGTGGTAGCCTATGCCTCACGACAATTAAAGAAGCACGAGCTTAATTATCCTACACATGACTTGGAGCTAGCAGCAGTAGTGCATGCGTTGAAGATTTGGAGACATTATATCCTTGGTCATCGATGTGAGATCTATACGGATCATAAAAGCCTCAAGTACATATTTACCCAAACGGACTTGAATTTGAGGCAACGTCGATGGTTGGAACTCATCAAGCATTACGATGTTGGAATCAACTACCACCCCGGGAAGGCCAATGTAGTAGTTGATGCATTGAGCCGGAAGGGAGCATGTCACCAACTCACGGTTCGGGAGCTACCACCCGAACTACATAAGGAGTTCGAACGGTTACACCTTGGATTCTTGAACAAGATGGAAGTGATGAGATCCACTCTTCATTGGAGCAAGAGATAAGGGATGGCCAAGCAATGGATGAGGATATCAAGGAGATCAAGGAAAGGATCCAACAAGGAATAGAGAAGGATTTCAAAGAAGATGAGAAGGGTACGCTTTGGCTATGAAAAAGGATTTGTGTGCCTAACGTGAAGCACCTCCGCGACATGATATTAAAAGAGGCACATGATTCACCCTATTCCATACATCCAGGAAGTACCAAAATGTACAGGGATTTGAAGGCTTGTTATTGGTGGGATGGTATGAAAAGGGATATAGCCCAATACATTGCCCTATGCGACACATGCCAACGGGTGAAGGCCAAACATCAAAGACCCACTGGATTGTTGCAACCTTTGAAGGTACCAGAGTGGAAGTGGGAGGACATAAGTATGGATTTCATCGTCAGATTGCCACGTACTCAGTTGGGTTACGACTCCATCTGTGTTATCGTGGACCGATTGACGAAAACAGCCCATTTTCTCCCTATAAGGGCCAAGTACAACGTTGCAAAACTAGCCGAGTTGTACATGGAGCAGATCGTGTGCCGTCATGGAGTCCTGAGGAGGATAGTCTCAGATCAAGGTTCTCAATTTACCTCTAGATTCTGGAGGAAGCTGCATAAAGCTATGGGTACACGACTGGATTTTAGCTCCGCCTATCACCCACAAACCGATGGGCAAACCAAAAGGACAAACCAAATTTTGGAAGACATGTTGAGAGCTTGCGCCTTGAAACGTGGGCGTAGTTGGGATAGGAGTTTACCGTATGCCGAATTCTCCTATAACAACAGCTAGCAAGCTAGCTTGAAGATGTCGCCTTTCGAAGCATTGTACAGTAGATGGTGTAGAACACCGCTGTTTTGGAATAAAACCAGAGAGAACCAGGTGTTTGGACCCGAAGTGCTACAAGAAGCTGAAAAGCAAGTCCAAACGATACGGGAGAACTTAAAGGATGCTCAGTCACGACAAAAAGGCTATGCGGACAATAGGCGAAGGAAGTTGACCTTCGAAGTAGGAGACTTGGTATACCTTAAGGTATCGCCTATCCGTGGCCAACGACGTTTCAACGTCAAAGGCAAGCTAGCACCTCGCTACATCGGACCATTTATGATTTTGGACAAGCGAGGAGAAGTAGCCTATCAACTAGAGCTCCCAACATATCTCTCCGACGTACATGACGTGTTTCATGTATCCCAGCTCAAGAAGTGCTTGAGAGTACCATAGGAGCAAATACCAATGGAAGAGCTTGAACTTAAAGAGGACCTGACTTATACGGAGCACCCTATCCAAATTTTGGACGTAAAGGAAAGGGTCACCAGGAACAAAGTGATCCGATGGTACAAGGTACAATGGAGCCATCACACCGAAGCTGAAGCCACATGGGAGCGTGAAGAAGACATTAAGGCAGAATTTCCTCATCTATTCTGTACCTACGAATCTCGAGGGCGAGATTCAATTTAAGGGGGGTTATATTTGTGACACCCTCATTTTTGGTTTCTGCATATATTCCTGAAGAGAAAACATTTTAAAAGAAGTAGGAACAGAGAAAAATATCAAAAAGATAGCCAATAAGAGCCGAATCCAGTTCCCAAAGAGCGCCGAAGACAACTTCCGCGGCCTGCTGGCCACGTGGCGTTGTCGAAGTGTTCGGTCGACACTTCCCCCGGGCCTGCACTGGGCAGCCTGCGGAGGTTCTTTTTTCGGTGGGGCTAGTCCCTTGCGGAGAGCTTGGGCGTATGGACGAGTTAGTAAGAGCTTGATACGGCGAGTTTTACGTTGTTCAGGCCGCCGGAGCGTAAAACCCTACGTCCACGGCAAGCTATGGAGCTCGCTGTATTGCTTGCTGCTCAGAACCGGAGTCCTGAGCTTGGGGGTGAGTTACAGCTTGGGTGTGAATGGCTAGCGTGTGAGTTGCGGGAATGCGAACCCAGGGTGCGAATGGCTAGAGTGCGAACCAACCCAGTTCGAACCCTTTCTACCGTTGCCTACCCGAGCCTTTTATAGTCCAAGGCTCGAGTGGCTTACAAGGGGGGGCCCGGGACCCAACAGGTGGTCCCGGGGAGATTGCCTGCAGACTACCGTATCCGCAGTTATGCTGGTAGTTGTCTCTGGCGAAGGCTTCTGAGTCTTCGTCTTGCAGCCCTGCCCATGCCGCATGCTAGTCGTAGTGGATCATGACGGCGCGGGCGGCATGGGATGTCTTGTCGCTGTGTTTATTGGCTGGCAGGCTCTGACACCGCGCGCCAGTCTGTGATGCGACTGGGCGCAACGGCACCTGATAGAGGCGTGCTCCGCGTCTCCGCGTCTTGGGAAGGCGCGGGCCTTGAATACCTTGTACGGGCAAGGTATGGGGCGTCTTTACGCCCGCTGCCTATCGCTCGGGGGCAGGCAGCGCCGTTCTGCTGGCCACGTGGCGGGCCCGGAGCCCTCCTCAGAGGAGAGGGGGGGTCCAGCCCCGCGGGACACGTGAAGCCTTCGGACCTCTCCCCGCGGAGGGGGAGCTTCGGCTTCTGTCGGCCACGTGGCGGGCCCGGAGCTCTCCTCTGAGGAGAGGGAGGTCCGGCCCCGCCGGACACGTGGCGCCTTCGGAGCTCTCCCCACGAAGGAGGGAGGTCTGGCTGCTGTAGGCCACGTGGCGAGCCCGGAGCTCTCCTCTGAGGAGAGGGAGGTCCGGCCCCACTGGACACGTGGCGCCTTCGGAACTTTCCCTGCGGAGAAGGGCGAGATCCTTATGCATTTCCCCCTGTGCGTGGGGGTACCCCATATCGCGGGTACGGACAGTGGCCCCCGGGCTCTCCTCGGGGGAGGTAACGAGCCCGAGGTGAGGCCTTCTCCCACCCGCGCACTTTCTTGTCTTGAGTACTCCCTGTGCTGGCAGGGTCTTGACGGCTTCGGAGTTCAGCCTCTTAGGAGAGGGTGAAGCTTGGCATTGGAGCTCGGCCTGGCTGTGGGGGCGGAGGTCCAGAAGTCATCGGAGCTCAGGTCCACGAAGGGCGTGAGGTCCGGCATCAGGGTTCGCCTCTGAAAGGAGGGCAGGGGCTGGCATCGGAGCTCGGCCCAGCTGTGGGGGCGGAGGTCCGGAAGTCATCGGAACCCAGGCCAGCGAAGGGCGTGAGGTCCGGCGTCAGCGCTCGCCTCTGAAAGGAGGGCGAGGGCTGGCCTCGGAGCTCAGCCCAGCTATGGGGGCGGAGTCCGGAAGTCATCGGAGCTCAGGCCAGCGAAGGGCGTGAGGTCCGGCATCAGCGCTCGCCTCTGAAAAGAGGGCGAGGGCTGGCCACGGAGCTCGGCCCAGCTGTGGGGGCGGATGTCCGGAACTGCTCAGTGGTCCCCCCTTTCCTGTCCCTTAGTCTCATTTGGCTTACTGTCCCAGGCCGGAATACGGGGCTTGGGTAATCCAGTGCACTTGGTTCCGGAGGTCTGGCCCCAGCCCCAGTCAGGATGTAACCGTCCGGCCCCCTGGTACTCAGACCGCAGCGCCGGGGGGCAGAGTGGGCATGCTTTGGGTGCCAGACTGGGCAAAGCAAGGCTCCTGACCCCCCGGTCTATCGTAGGTCTTTTCTCGGAGGAGACCAACTGGCGGTACAGTACCCTTACAGGGGGAGATCCAAAAGGCCACCGGGCCTCTGGCAGGTACCCCAAGCACCACCGCCTTCGGCAGGACGGCAAATATCGACTATGCATGAGAGCAGGAAAGAGGAACCGAGTGTACAATGGACGCACACTGTCTAGAGCGTGGGGAGGTGTTCATATAAATTAATGCGTAATTTAAATAAACACCTAAGTAAGCTTGGTGAACTTACTGGGGTGGCGTCGGAGCGCCTGTCTTCACGCAGAGCGGGTCATGTGTGGCTTCGTCGTACGCCGGACACGGGGGGACCCCCATGGCGATCTCAGGGGGAAGCACGGCTTCGGCCCCGCATACCATGTGGAAGGGTAGTTCCCGTGACCCGGCCCTGTGAAGTCTGGCTGGCCCTCGACATGGAGGAGCCGGTATCCCCCGACGGCTTTGGGTGCGCGTCTGCACCGGTTGTGTGGGTCTGCTTGGCGTGGACCTGGCACGCATTGCATCCCTAACCGGTTTGACGGCGTCCAGGTGGCTCTCGGTCAGTAGGAGCCATGCCGGGTGGCTTAACTGACCAGCGTGCGGGACGATGAGCGTTCCCAGCACTCGCCTCCTTGGACTACTGCGAGCTATTCGCAGCCTTGCTCCTGGGTTATGCACCGCATTAGGATGTCGTGGCGCCACTCCAGTAAAGATACCAGCGCGTAGCACTTAGCCATCCGCACCACCCGTTCAGCGAATGCACGTTCATCAGGAAGGATGTCCTTCAAGGAGTCCCGGACCTCCGTGGTCCATGCATCGGGACTACTTGAGCTTCTGGATCTTGAGCCCTGGGTTGCACGGAGTCCCCAGTGACGCTTACGATCCTTTGGCGGCATCCATGGCTGCCGGGACTGCCTAGCTTCGAGGCACTGGTTCAGCCCCCTTCGCCCGGCTCGGCGGGCTGGGCTGTGGACCGCAGCAACGTCCTCTCGAAGACTCCTTCAGGCGCAGGGGCTCCGATGGAGGCCTTCGATGAGAGGTCGTCAGCTGCGGCCTTGCCAGCGCGCGGTACATGGCGCAGGTCCAAGGCGAGGAAGTCTTTCTCCAACATCCGCACGTGGAGCAGATAAGCAGCTAGCTGTGGGTCATTGCAGGGGCATTCACCCTTAACTTGCTTGATAACTAGCTGGGAGTCACCCTGCACCAACAACTGGCGAGCGCCCAGAGACAGGATTGTCTTTTAGGCCAAAGATGAGTGCTTCATACTCTGCCAAGTTGTTGGTTGCCTTGGAATTGAGACGCACCATGTACCCAGACTGCTCCCCCGATGGCATGAGAAGCAGTACGCCGGCACTGGCCCCCTGCTTTCGCGAGGAGCCATCGAAGAAGAGCGTCCAGCGAGGCCCGGTGAAGACCAGAGCTCGGTACATTGGTTCACCGTCTTCGAAGCCCCCTGGGTCAGCCTTCGTTGGCGTCCACTCAGCCACAAAGTCAGCCAGTGCTTGGCTCTTGGCTGTCTGACGTGGTCCGGAGCTCAGCTTGAACCCCGTCGTCTTCGGGCTGTCTTCTGGCTTAAGAAGCTGGCAGTGAGTGCCAATTCCGCCCTTCGGCTGCTCTCGCACTTGTCCGCCAGGCTGAAGAGCTCAGAGGCATCGCAGACCTCTCTGGTCGCTAGCTTCTCAAGCATCTTCTCGTCCCGGACACCCTGCCGGAACGCCACCACCACAGAAGCACTTTGAATATGCGGGATGGTGTCGCGTACCTGGGAGAACCGCTGGATGAAGGAGCGTAGTGATTCCCCAGGTTGTTGCTTGATGGCGTGGAGGTCAAGCTCCATGCCGGGACGGCTGTAGGAGCTGCCGAAGTTGGCGATGAACTGACGGCAGAGCTCTCCCCAGGAGGTTATGGAACCCTGGGGTAGGTTCATGAGCCAAGACCGGGCTGGGCCGGTCAGGGCGACGGGGAAATAGTTGGTCATGACGGCCTCATTCCCTCCTACGGCAAGTACGGCGGTGGAGTAGATCTAGAGGAACTCCGCCGGGTTGACGCTGCTGTCGTACTTCTCGGGCAGGCGCGGCCGAAACCTGCGCGGCCACCTCGCGAAGCAAAGGCGGGATGCAAGGGCCGCACATCCTGCTCCTGTTGTCGCAGGTATTGGTGCCCCGAACGCTTGGTTCACGCCTAGCACAGCGTACCCTGGTATGGGCAAGGCTGCGCCATAGGCCGGGGGCGCCATTTGCAGGACATGTGACTGTGGCATATTCTGCGCGGCGTAGGCCTGGGGCAGAGATCACGTGGCGAAAGTCTGCTCTTCAGGCTGGGTCGAGGCCGACGTCACGCTGTCGCCAGCCTCTTGGTTGCGACGCCTTTCTCGACGTTGCTCGAGGCATACCCGGGCATCTTGGCCCAAGTGACACCGTTCCAGCTCTGTCCTCAGATCCGTCGTCTGGAGCCTGGTGGAGCTGGAATCTGCCATCTGCTCGCCAACCATTGGCGTGCGCATCAGCGACACAGCCGGTTGGCCAGAGCGTCGTCCCCGCCGAAGTCGAGGGTTTGCGGCGGCGACGACGAGACGGTCTACCTCGCGAATCCACTGCTGGGTCGCTGCCTGAGGCGCGTCCCCAGCAGGCGGATTGCGCAGTAGCGCTCTTGCCGCGGCTTGTGCACCCCCGCTGGGTACGCCCAGCGCTACTGAAGATCTGACGCTGGTTGGAGCCTGCATTGCCGGGGTGGGCGCTGCCAGAGCCGGCTGCTGGCTCCCAGTGCAGGTATTGGTGCCGCGAACGCTTGGTTCGCACCGGGCACAGTGTACCCCGGTATGGGCAAGGTTGCGCCATAGGCCGGTGGCGCCGTTTGCAGGACATATGACTGTGGCATATTCTGCACGGCGTAAGCCTGGGGCAGAGATCGCGTGGCGAAAGTCTGCTCTTCAGGCTGGGTCGGGGCTGACGTCATGCTGTCGCCAGCCTCTTGGTTGCGACGCCTCTCTCGGCGTTGCTCGAGGTATACCCGGGCATCTTGACCCAAGTGACACCGTTCCAGCTCTGTCCTCAGATCCGTCAACTGGAGCCTGGTGGAGCTGGAATCTGCCGTCTGCTCGTCAACCATTGGCGTGCGCATCAGCGACACAGCCGGTTGGCCGGAGCGTCGTCCCCGCTGAAGTCGAGGGTTTGCGGCGGCGACGACGAGACGGTCTACCTCGCGAATCCACTGCTGGGTCGCTACCTGAGGCGCGTCCCCAGCAGGTGTATTGTGCAGTAGCGCTCTTGCTGCAGCTAGCGCACCCCCACCGGGTACGCCCAGCGCTACTGAAGACCTGACGCTGGTTGGAGCCTGCATTGCCGGGGTCGGCGCTGCCAGAGCCGGTTGCTAGCTCCCAGCTTGTACCGACACACTCCGTCCTGAGTGTGTTGACATGTACTCCCCCCTGGTCGCGGTTCGCCGCGGACGCGGGGGAGGAGAGTTTGCCGCTGAAGGAAGCTTGGTCATCTTCGTCGGCGGAAACTCGTCGCGCAAGGAAAAAGCCCCCTACCTGGTGTGCCAAATGTCAAAGTGTTCGGTCGACACTTCCCCCGGGCCTGCACTGGGAAGCCCACGGAGTTTCTTTTTTCGGTGGGGCTAGTCCCTTGCGGAGAGCTTGGGCGTATGGACGAGTTAGTAAGATCTTGACACGGCGAGTTTTACGTGGTTCAGGCCGCCGGAGCGTAAAACCCTATGTCCACGGCGAGCTATGGAGCTCGCTGTATTGCTTGCTGCTCAGAACCGGAGTCCTGAGCTTGGGGGTGAGTTACAGCTTGGGTGTGAATGGCTAGCGTGTGAGTTGCGGGAATGCGAACCCAGGGTGCGAATGGCTAGAGTGCGAACCAACCCAGTTCGTACCCTTGCTACCGTTGCCTATCCGAGCCTTTTATAGTCCAAGGCTCGAGTGGCTTACAAGGGGGGCCCGGGACCCAACAGGTGGTCCCGGGGAGATTGCCTGCAGACTACCGTATCCGCAGTTATGCTGGTAGTTGTCTCTGGCGAAGGCTTCTGAGTCTTCGTCTTGCAGCCCTGCCCATGCCACATGCTAGTCATAGTGGATGATGACGGTGGGGGCGGCATGGGATGTCTTGTCGCTGCGTTTATTGGCTGGCAGGTTCTGACACCGCGCGCCAGTCTGTGATGTGACTGGGCGCAACGGCACCTGACAGAGGCGTGCTCCGCATCTTGGGAAGACGCGGGCCTTGAATACCTTGTACGGGCAAGGTATGGGGCGTCTTTACGCCCGCTGCCTATAGCTCGGGGGCAGGCAGCGCCGTTCTGCTGGCCACGTGGCGGGCTCGGAGCCCTCCTCAGAGGAGAGGGGGGGTCCGGCCCCGCGGGACACGTGGAGCCTTCGGACCTCTCCCCGCGGAGGGGGAGGTTCGGCTTCTGTCGGCCACGTGGCAGGCCCGGAGCTCTCCTCTGAGGAGAGGGAGGTCCGGCCCCGCCGGACGCGTGGCGCCTTCGGAGCTCTCCCCACAGAGGGGGGAGGTCTGGCTGCTGTAGGCCACGTGGCGAGCCCGGAGCTCTCCTCTGAGGAGAGGGAGGTCCGGCCCCAATGGACACGTGGCGCCTTCGGAACTTTCCCTGCGGAGAAGGGTGAGATCCTTATGCATTTCCCCCTGTGCGCGGGGGTACCCCATATCACGGGTACCGACAGACGTGTTCGGAGCTCATCCCTGCAAAGTGGGGAGAGGTCCGCCGCTAAACTGACTACGTGGCAGGCTCGGGGCTCACCTCCGCAGGGGGGGGGAGAGGTCCGACCCTGTGGGACACGTGTTGCCCCCGGAGCTAGCCTCTGCGGAAGAAGCAAAGGCAGTTCCGTAGGACACATGTAACCTTCGGAGCTAGACACTGCGGAAATCAGAGAACCCGTCGCGCGGGATACGTGTCGATCTCGGAGATCTCCCCCGAGAAGTCCGGTTCTATTGAACACGTGTCGCCATCGGAGCTTATCTCCGGGAGGTCCTTCACTGTTGGACACGTGTTTATCTCGGAGCTCGTCTCTAAGGAAAAAGGAAAGTCCGGTGCTACTTGATGCGTGGCATTCATGGAGCTCACATCCGAAGAGAGGGAGGTCCGGAATGGATACGTGGCACACCCAGAGCCACCTCCAAAGAGAGGAAAGGTCCGGCACTGACACGTGGCATGCGTGGAGCCACCTCCGAATAGAGAGGAGGTCCTGACACCAGGATACGTGGTGCACGCGGAGCTCACCTCCGAAGGAGAAGGGAGGTCTCGCTCTCTTGACACGCGGCACAACCGGAGCTCGTCTCTGCGGAGAAGGAGATACCAGGCCCCGATGGACATGTGGAGCTTCCGGAGCTCATCACCGCGGAGGTAACAAGTTCTGGAGTGGTTTTTGGATTCTGTACGCGTAGAAACATCGCTACGGAGAGGAAGCCGACCTGAATTCCTCAATGTTACCGCACCAAATAAACTAAAGATAAGTTGTTAAGATTCAAAGACAATCTGAATAGGACTCTTATTCGAAATACAATCAGATTAGGACTCTTCTTCTCCCGATTATAAATGTGTTTATTGACGGGCTGGCTCTGGCGCGGCGCGCCAGTCTTCACTGCGATGTGATTGGGCGTAACGGCACCTGACAGAGGCGTTCTCCACGTCTCCGCGCCTTGGGAAGGCGCGGGTATTGAATACCTTGTACGGGCGAGGTATGACACGTCTTTACTCTTGCCGCCTACCGCGCGGGGGCAGGCAGCGCTGCTCTGCTGGCCACGTGGTGGGCCCGGAGCTCTCCTCTGAGGAGAGGGAGGTCCGGCCCCGCTGGACACTTGGAGCCTTCAGAGCTCTCCCCGCGGAGGGGGGAGGTCCTGCTCTACTGGCCACGTGGCGGGTCCGGAGCTCTCCTTTGAGGAGGGGGAGGTCCGGCCCCGCTGGACACATGGAGCCTTCGGAGCTCTCCCCGCGGAGGGGGGGGTCCGGCTCAGTTGGCCATGTGGAGGGCCCGGAGCTTACCTCTGAGGAGAGTGGTGTCCGGCTCTGCTGGACACATGGCGCCTTCGGAGCTCTCCCTGCGGAGAAGGGCGAGGCCCTTAGGCAGTTTCCCCTGTGCGCGGGGGTACCCCATATTTAGGGTACCGACAGAGGTCCCCGGGCCCATCTCGGGGGAGATGGCGAGCCCGAGATGGGGCCCCCGTCTATTCTACTCCGCGCACCTTCTCGAAGACCCGCATTGACCATTGCCAGAGCACAAACAGTCGTGGGATCGTGGGAGCGTGTGCCCCATTTGATGGCTGCTTTTACTGCAGCGGTTCCAAAGGCTGCCACTTCTGCACGTCGCAGCGCCTTTTTGGGAACAGCCGAAGCGTCTTGCCGGCTCGTCTCCTTGGGAGACTGACTTTTTGGCCCACCGCTTCAGCTGGACGACTTGGGTCCACTTGTCATCAACGCTTGGTCTCAGAGCTGAAGCGGTTGTCCAAGCGGCGTATTCGAAGAGTTTCGAATCGCTTTGAACCGCACCTGGGGAGTTTAAAAGGGGATCTTACCCGCATCATGGGTTCCCTTCGCACTTCCCAGCGCTTGCATCTTCCTTGAGCTCTTGTGCCCTTGTCTTCCCTGTTCTTGAGCTTTCTTCTGCCATGGCTTCCAACTTGCCTCCCCCGCGTATCGCTCGGTCGGCAGAGCTTAGGCCGATGCGAAAGTTGTTGGGGTTGCATACAGAGGAACAGCAACGATGCCTCCGGATAGGGACTCTCCCCCTGCATCTGGAAGCAGGGGAGATTGTCTTCTTCGTCGCTTATGGATTGGCGGGGCTCGTCCCGCCAATTTCTTCGTTCTTCTTGACGCTGCTGGAGACGTACGGACTCCATCTTCACCACCTCTCTCCCAATTCCATTGCCATGGCCACTGTCTTCGTGCACTTCTGCGAGATGTTCGTGGGGGTGCGCGCCTCAGTGATGCTCTTCCGCCACTTCTTTGTGCTGCGAATGACTGGGCGTGGATCAAAGAACCAACTGGGAGCCTACTATTTCCAACACCGCTGCAAGGACCCGAAAGTTTCCGGGTACCCTCTGCCTTTTAGCGCGGCGAGGTGGGATGGCTGGAGGGACAACTGGATGATCATGAAGACCGACGAGCAGGATCATCTCTAGCTGCCGATTGATGCCCCAACCACTGGGCGTCGCTTCTGGGAGGACAACCCGGTGTTGGCGCCCAAGTACGCGCTGATCTTGGCGTGGATGCGGTTCTTGGCGGAGCATGGGTTGACATCTTTGATGGTGCTGGAAAACTTCCTGTTGCGGCGCTTAGCGCCATTGCAGCAGCGCTTCCGCCCGGCGTGGTATTTCTCCGGCATCCACGATGGCACCAGAGTGGAGAGGGGTTTGGACTCAGCTCCATCGGAGGAGGAGCTGAAGGAGACTCTGGAGTGTATCAGCAGCGACCCCCTTGACGGAAGTTTTCTTGCGGTGCCAGCTTCCTGTCGCCCTCTCTCCCACGAGCCGCTGCTGAGGGCGAGGCTGTTGCGGGAGTTGCTAACTTTGTATGACACCGGGATTGCCGCATGCCAGGTTGGCGGTGTCTCCCAGGGGATCACAATCCCCAGGGTTGAGTGCTCCAGATCGGAGCGCGAGATATCACCTGATGCCCAGCCTATGCCGAAGGTCGACGGAGCTCGGACCACCGACAGGGTGAAGGGCAGGGAACCGGCCCCCGGTTTGCTGAAGAAGAAGCGTACCTGGTTCCCGGGGCCAGCTGGCAGCGTCCAGCCCTCCGGCACTGAGGCGGGGGGAGCAGCGACGTGCCCCCCGACCTTTCTAGATTAGCGCCTCACTTCGGTCACCGAGATGCCGGCGTCTCCTCCACCGGACAACGACGTGATTGAGAAGGTCGGGGGCGCGGCTTCCTTGGGGCTCACCCAAGCAAGCATCCGGCAGGTACTGGGTGCGCTTGGGGGCGAACGGGAGGTGCTGACAGGGGAGAGGGATCAGCTCTTCAGCTTGGGGCACCTCCTGGAGGCTAGGGCGGAGCTTGCCTTGAGGCAATCGAGGCTTGATGCCATGGAGGCGCTCCTCGACGCTCGGAAGGAGGTCATTGACCGCCTGGACTCCGAGACCTGGCGGCTCCACCAGGAGACCCGCGAGGCTCATACCAGGGCCGAGGCATGCTCCGCTGCTATGGAGGAGCTGCGGCTGCAGCTAGCGCGCTGGGAGTGCGCCGTCGCGGATCGGGAGCGTGCTGTGACGGCTGAGGAGAAGAAGGTCGCCGCACAACTGGAGGCCAGCAAGGGTGACCTGAAGGTCCGGGCTGAGGAGCTGGAGCTTCGGGAGTCGGCTGTTGCCACGAGGGAGGAGCAGGCCTCCCCGGAGCATCAGGCGGCGCTGGGTCGTGAGCTGGCGGCCCACCAAGAGGTGGAAAAGCTTCAGGCTTTGCGGTCTGTCGAGGCCCGAGAAGTCTGGAGCTTTGTCGATGAGGCGGGGTCCGCCCTGGTTCCCCTTGGCTTCAGCCCGGTGAGGACTGGGGCTCCGGCGCAAGGTGTGTTTGAGGCAATCCTGGCGCTTGAGTCCATCGGCGCCAAGCTAGGCAGGCTCAAAGCGGTGATCACCGCCGAGCTTGAGGCAGAGGGACGGGGCCTGGCAAAGGAGGTCGCCATGCACGCGCTGGCGTGCTTCCGGAGTCAAGACCCTTCCTTCTCTCTGGAGCCGGTGAGACTAGGTCCCTTCACTGAGCGGGAGGGAGCTGCCAGGGCCGAAGTCGGGGACATGGCCGCCCTTGTGGCCTCTAGGTTCCAGCGGGAGTCCGGGGACTCCTAGGCAGTCGCCCCTGCGGCCAGAAGGCCCTGTATCTCTTCTTTTTTGCTTTTGTTGAGTCTGTAGTCCAGCTCATGGAGCTTCAAATGAATAGACTCATGTTGTTTTCTGTGTATTCGTACTTTTATCTTCTTCTTGGTTTGGCCTGGCCGAGTCCTTAGCTCCGCAAGGTACTCAGAGGTCTTCACCAATCTTGAAGTCTTGCGCAGACACCTTCCTTGTGTCCTTATTGAGTTAAGGGCCCCAGGGGTCTTCGGAGCTCGCCCCGTGAGAACGGGGAGGTCGGATCTGACAACCACGTGGCGGGCCCGAAGCTCTCCTCTGAGAAGATGGAGGTCCGACCCCGCAGGACGCGTGGGGCCTTCGGAGCTCACCCCTGCGAAGGGAGTGAGGCCCGGCTCTGCCGGCCATGTGGCGGGCCCAGAGCTACCCTCTGAGGAGAGGGGAGCTCCGACCCCGCCGGACACGTGGGGCCTCCGGAGCCCACCACTGCGGAGGGGGCGAGGTCCGGATCCTCCGGTCTTGCGTTGGAGCTCTGGTCTTGCGCGGTCCCGTAATGGCCCCCTAGTAGGTGTGGTCAATTGTTTGGGCGCACCTACCATACTGCTGTGGGGGAGCTAAGGCCGGGAGGTCCTGCACACAAGTAAGGGAAACGTAATTCTCCTTGGGGCTCTCCTTTCCCTGTCTCATAGTCTTATTTGGCTTACGATCCTGATCCGGTATACGGGGCTTGGGTACTTCAGTGCGCGAAGCGCCGGGGCCTCGAGGCCCCCTGTCCATCGGCAGGTACCTCAAACGTGACCATTTTTGGTAGGATAGCAAATGCCGACTAGGGGTGAGAACGGGAAAAGGAAGCTGAGTGCATGGTGAGCATACACAGGAAGTGCGGTCATAAAAATTAATACGTAATATAAATGAGCACAAGGGATGAGCAAAGCAGGACAGGTTTCTTTCCATATAAATATCCATAGGAGGAAGGCAGGCTAAACATGGAGGCAACGACCCGCCCCATTAAGAAGGGAAGCAAGACTCTACGTGCTTAGGGTCGGAACCAGGCCAAGCTGAACGTAGTCCTGGACCGTCCCCTGAGACTTAGCTGCTCCGAGCACTGTTCCTGGACTCTATGGGATTTATTACAGAAAGAAAAGACTGTCCTACTATTGCTCTAGGGATAGAACTTACGGAGGTGTTCTATGTTCCAAGGGTTCGGGAGCGGATCCCCATCCTCGGTGGAAAGGCGTACGCACCCCGGGCGGCAAACTCTCATGACTCGGAAGGGACCTTCCCAGCTGGGGGAGAGTTTGTCGGACCCTTCGCGAGAAAGTATGCGCCGCAACACCAGGTCGCCTTCTTGCAGCTCTCGAACACGCACAAACCTTTGGTGGTAGTGCCGGAGCGTTTTCCAGTACCGTGCGTTGCGGAGTGCTGCATGTAATCGAGCCTCGTCGATGAGGTCGATGTCTTCACACCGGAGGTTGTCCTGCGCGGCTTCGTCATAAGCTCGGACGCGGAGAGACCCCATGGTGATCTCTGGGGGAAGCACAGCTTCGACCCCTACACCATGAAGAAGGGTGTCTCTCCGGTGGCCCGGCTCTAGGATGTCCGGTTAGCCCACAGTGTGCTCGGAAGCTCGTCCACCCACTTGGCGCCATGTTTCTTCAAGCCGGCATAGGTGCGAGTCTTGAGGCCCCGAAGGATCTCGGCGTTGGCCCTCTCAACTTTCCCATTGCTCTTTGGGTGAGCAACGGAGGCATAACACACCTGGATGCCGAGGTCTTTGCAGTAGTCTTGGAACGCTGTGCTGGTGAACTGGGTCCCGTTGTCGGTGATGATTCTGTTCGGGACCACGAACCGGCAGACAATCGACTTGATGAACTTTACTGCTGATTGCTTGTTGATGGTGACGACGGGTGTAGCTTCCGGACACTTGGTGAACTTGTCGATGGCGACGTAGAGGTACCGGAATCGCCCGACGGCTTTGGGGATGGTCCCAGGATGTCCAACCCCCATACGGCGAACGGCCACGAGGGCAGGATCATCTGAACCGCTTGAGCCGGTGTGTGGATCTGCTTGGTGTGGAACTGGCACGCCTTGCAGCTCTCGACCAGCTTGACGGCATCCTGGAGTGCTGTCGGCCAGTAGAAGCCATGCCGGAAGGCTTTACCGACGAGCGTGCGTGAGGAAGAGTGACTCCCTCATTCGCCTCCATGGATCTCAGCGAGCAAGTCGCAGCCTTCCCCCTGGGTTATGCACCGCAATAGGACGTGGTTGGCGCCACGCCGGTAGAGATCCCCTTCTACCAGAGCGTACCTTTTAGCCATGCGCATGATCCGTTCAGCGGATACACGTTCATCAGGGAGGATGTTGTCTTTCAAGTAGTCCCGGATCTCCGTGATCCATGCATCGGGTCTGACTTGAGCTTCTGGATCTTGAGCGCAGGGTTGCACGGAGTCCCCAGTGATGCTTACGATCCTTGGCGGCGTCCATGGCTGCAGGGCTGCCGGGACCGCCAGCTTCAAGGTGCTGGTCCAGTCCCCTTCGCCCGGCTCGGCAGGCCGGGCTGTGGGCCATAGCAATGTCCTCTCGAAGACTCCTTCGGGCATAGGGGCTCCGGTGGAGGCCTTCGTTGAGAGGTCGTCGGCCGCGGCATTGCTAGCGTGTGGTACATGGCGCAGGTCCAAGGCGAAGAAGTCTTTCTCCAACATCTGCACATGGAGCAGATAGGCAGCTAGCTGTGGGTCATTGCAGGAGCATTCACCCTTAACTTGCTTGATGACTAGCTGGGAGTCGCCCTGTGCCAACAACTGGCGAGCGCCCAGAGACAGGGCTGTCTTTAGGCCAAAGATGAGTGCTTCATACTCTGCCATGTTGTTGGTTGCCTTGAAATTGAGACGCACCATGTACCCAAACTTCTCCCCTGATGGCATGAGAAACAGTACGCCAGCACCGGCCCCCTGCTTTCGCGAGGAGCCGTCGAAGAAAAGCATCCAGTGAGGCCCGGTGAAGACCGGAGCTCGGGGCTTTGGTTCACCGTCTTCGTGGCCCCCTGGGTTAGTCTTCGTTGGCGTCCACTCAGCCACGAAGTCAGCCAGTGCTTGGCTCTTGACTGCGTGGCGAGGAAGGAAGTCCAGCTCAAACTCCACCAATTCCTCTGCCCATTTAGCGACATTGCCGGTCGCGTTGGAGCTGTGAAGAATTGCCTTCAGCGTGTAGGAGGTGACCACCGAGATACGATGGTCTTGAAAGTAGTGGCGGAGCTTTCTGGATGCCACGAGCACTGCATAAAGCGGCTTGTGGACCTCCAGGTACCTTGTCTTGGCATCGTGGAGGACTTCGCTGATGTAGTAGACAGGCCTCTGGATGGTCCGGACCCTCCCCCCTAGGCCTGAGATGTCCTCATCCATTGGCTCAGGCTGACAGGAGGTAGACGGGTCCAGGGGAGCCTTCGGGAGCTGGGACTCGAAGGCTCGTAGCCCGTCTCGGACCTCTGGGAGATCCGGCTGGTTTTCCAGGTGGTCCTCCTGGACCCTCGGGAGGACGTCTTGACCTCCTGGGGGTTATCCTAGAGCTCCGGGAGGTTGTCTTGGAGCTCCGGGAGGTCCCGTTGGACCTCCGGGAGGTTGTCTTGGAGCTCGGGGAGCTCGTCTTGGACCTTCGAGGTCTCCTGGTGCTTGTCTTCTGCTACCGGAGCAGGCTGCGGCGACGAGGGGTCCGGCCGCTCTGTGACGAGGACCATGCTCACCACCTCAGTTGTTGCCACGATGTAGAGCAGCAAATGCTCTTTGGGCTAGGGGGCTACCATGATGGGTAGGGTCGTCAGGAGCTGCTTCAACTCCTGGAAAGCTTCTTCTGCTTCGTCAGTCCAAGCAAATGGGCCGGATTTGCGCAGGAGCTTAAAAAAGGGGAGCGCTTGCTCTGCTAGCCTCGGTATGAACCGACTCAGCGTGGCTAGGCATCCCGTGAGTTTCTGGACATCTTTGATGCGGGCGGAGGGCCGCATCAGTTCGATGGCCTTGACCTTCTCTGGGTTGGCCTCAATCCCTCGGTGTGAGATCAGGAATCCTAGGAGCTTCCCAGAGGATACACCGAACACACACTTGTCGGAGTTCAGCTTAGTGCGCGTGGAGCGCAGTTTGTCAAAGACTAGGGCTAGGTTATCTAACAAGGATGAACTCTGCCTGACTTTGACAACGATGTCATCAACATATACCTCGACTAAGTCTCTTATTAGCTCTCCAAAGGTTTTGTGCATTGCACGTACAAAGGTGGGAAGAGCATTCTTTAAGCCATAAGGCATAGAGACATAAAAATACAGGTCGTCTACTGTGATGAAGGAAGTATGCTCTTCATCCTCTCTAGACATAGGGATCTGATGAAAGACCGAGTAGGCGTCTAGGAAGCATAGCATATCACAGCCTGATGTCGAGTCTACTATTTGATCTATTCTAGGGAGAGGGAATGGATCTTTGGGACATGCCTTATTGAGACTGGTGTAGTCGATGCACATCCGGAGCTTCCCGCCGGCCTTTGGGACAACGACGGGGTTCGCCAACCACCGGGGGTGGTGAACTTCCCGTATGAAGCCAGCGTCCAGCAGCTTCTTGATTTATTCTCGGATGAAGTTATGCCGCTCGATGGACTGCTTGCGAGTCTTCTGTTGGACTGGCCTGGTGTCGGGGAAGACCTTTAGATGGTGCTCGATCACCTCCCTAGGGATCGCCGGCATCTGCGACGGCTGCCATGCAAACACGTCGATGTTGTGCCGGAGGAAGGTGATGAGCATGCCTTCCTATTTGCTGTCCAAGCCCCCGGCTACCCGGGTGGTCTGGGCAGCATCGGTGCCGACTTGGACGACCTTCAGGGGGACGTCGCCCTCGTTGAGGGGTTGCACGCGGGGTGCTGAGGTAGAGGCACGGTGGCGTGCAGTCGGGTGGAGCCGGCCTGGCTCTGCACTACCAGAGGCTGGTGCTCGAGCTGTTGCAAGTGCTTGGAGCTTCTCCAAGGCTGACACTGAAGCAGTGCGGTCTCCACGAATCTTGAGGACGCCTGTTGGTGTAGGCATCTTCAGGACGAGGTAGCCGTAGTGAGCTACCGCCATGAATCGGTACAGGGCTGGTCTGCCGATTATGGCGTTGAATGGGAGGTCGATCTCCGCTACGTCGAACAGAATGTACTCTGTCCGATAGCTGTCCAGTGCCCCAAAGGTCACCGGAAGGCTGATGTTGCCGTAGGGCACGACTTGTCCCGGCCCTACCCCTGAGAACGGGCTCGATGGGGTGAACTTGGCCATCGGGATCTGCAGCTTCTGGAAAGCTGCGTGGCTGATGAGGTTCAGCCCAGCCCCGCCATCTACCAGAACGTGGTACATCCTCACATTGGCGATGGTGGGTGCTACCAAGAGCGGTAGTTGGCCTGCCCCAGCCATGTTCCTGGTGTAGTTGGTGGCATCGAAGCTAATGGGGGTTCCCATCCACTTGAGGTGCGGCGCGGCACTTGGGAGAGGAGCCACCGACGCTACCGCTCGACGCAGAGTCTTAACCGCGCTTCGGGACGAGGGGTCAGCAGACCCGCCATAGATGACGTAGAGCGTCTTCCGGCGCTCGTCATCGCTGGAGCTGGAGTCCTCATGGTTGCGCACCGCCTTCACGGCGCGCTGAGGCTCCTGGAACTTCACTTGGTGGTCGATGTTGTCTTGGGTGTCGACCTTCTGCTTGTACTCCCTTTGTTGGAAGGGAGGGGCGTCAACACGCGGTTGCTTCCCCTTGCGGAAGTGCTCCGCGAGCTTCTGAATCTCCCGGCACTCAGCAGCTGAATGGCTGCTGGTGTTGTGCACGGGGAACAGCTCGCCTTGGTCACCATCTGGAGCTGGTGACTGTCGCTGCCTCTTGTCGGGGCGTGGCCCCCGAGCTCCGCTGGGTGCTGCTGCTGCAGCAACAGGAGCTGCGGTTGGTGGCTTCATCTTACCACCGCCCCGGTTCATGATCTTCTTGCTGCTTCCATGGGACGCAGCGCCAGATCCGGGCTGTCCTCCTGACTCAGAGGCTGGCAGTGAGTGCCAGTTCCGCCCTTCTGCTGCCCTGGCGCACTTGTCCGCCAGGCTGAAGAGCTCTGAGACGTCGCGAACCTCTCTGGTCGCGAGCTTCTCAAGCATCTTCGTATCCCGTACACCCTGCCAGAACGCCACCACCACAGAAGCATTTTGGATATGCGGGATGGTGTTCCGTACCTGGGAGAACTGCTGGATGAAGGAGCGCAGCGTCTCTCCAGGTTGTTGCTGGATGGGGTGGAGGTCGAGCTCCGTGCCAGGCCGGGTGTAGGAGCTGCCGAAGTTTGCAGTGAACTGCCGGCAGAGCTCTCCGCAGGAGATTACGGAATCCTGGGTAAGATTCATGAGCCATGACAGGGCTGGGCCGGTCAAGGCGACGGGGAAGTAGTTGGCCATGACGGCCTCGTCCCCTCCTGCAGCAAGGATGGCGGTGGAGTAGATCTGGAGGAACTCCGCCGGGTTGACGCTGCCATCATACTTCTCGGGCAGGTGCGGCCGGAACTTGCGCGGCCACTTCGCGAATTGAAGGTGTGGCGCTAGGGCCGCACATACTGCTCCTGTTGCTGCAGGTGTTGGTGCCGCGAACGCTTGGTTCGCTACCTGCACCGTATACCTCGGTATGGGTAAGGCTGCGCCATAGACCGGGGGCACCATTTGCAGGGCATATGGCTGGGGTATATGCTGCGTGGCGTATGCCTGGGGCAGAGATCGCGTGGTGAACGTCTGTGGCTCAGGCTGGGTTGAGGCGGTCGACATGCTGTTGACGGCCTCTTGGTTGCGACGCCTTTCTCGTCGTCGCTCGATGACCACTCGGGCATCATCGCCCAAGTGGCGTCGTTCCAACTCCGACCTCAGGTCCGCCGATGGGAGCCTGGTGGAGCGGGAATCTGCCGTCTGCCCGTCAACCGTTGGCGTGCGCATCAGCGACACAGACGGTTGACTGGGACGTCGTCCGGGCCGAAGTCGAGGGTTGGCGGCGGCGATGACGAGACGGTCTATGTCGCGAATCCACTGCTGGGTCGCTGACTGAGGCGCATCCCCAGCAGGTGGATTGCGCAGTAGCGCTCGTGCTGCAGCTAGTGTGCCCCCGTGGGAGACACTCAGCGCTGCAGTGGATCTCATGCTCGCTGGAGCCTGCGCTGCCGGAGTCGGCGCTGCCGGAGTCGGCTGCTGACTCCCAGCTTGCGCCAACACACTCCGTCCTGAGTGTGTCGAGACGCAGTCCCCGCTGGTCACCATTCGTCGCGAACGTGGGTGGGGAGAGCTTGCCGCTGAAGGAAGCTTCGTCATCTTCGTCGGCAGAAGCTCATCGCGCAAGGGAAAAGCCCCCTTCCTGGCGCGACAAATGTCAAAGTGTGTAGCCGACACTTCCCCCGGGCCTGCTCTCGGCAGCCCGCGGAGGTTCTTTTTCGGAGGGGCTAGTCACTCACGGAGAGCTCACGCGTTAGGGACGATGGAGGGAGAAGCTTGACACAGGGATTTTTACGTGGTTCAGGCTGCCGGAGCGTAATACCCTACGTCCACGGTGAGCTGAGTTGCTCGTTGTATTGCTTGTTGCTCAGAATCGGAGTCCTGAGTTTGAGAGTGTGTAAGAGGTGAACCCTACGGGAGAGTGGGTCAAATGTCGAACCGCTAGAGGGAGTCGAGCAAAAGTAGAACCCTTGCTAATGTTGCCTACCCGAGCCTTTTATAGTCCAAGGCTCGGGTGACTTACAAGGTGGGCCTGGGACCCGACAGGTGGTCCCGAGGAGATTAACTGCCATCTACCATATCTGCAGTTACGCCGGTAGTTGTCTCTGGCGAGGGCTTCCAAGTCTTCGTTCTGCCGCCCTGCCCATGCCGCAAGCTAGTCGTAGTGGTTGGCAGGGGCGGCAGGGGATGTATTGTCACTGTGTTTATTGGCGGGCAGGCTCTGGCGTGGCACGCCAGTCTTCACTGCGATGTGATTGGGCGTAACGGCACCTGACAAAGGCGTGCTCCGCATCTCCGTGCCTTGGGAAGGCGCGGGTCTTGAATACCTTGTATGGGCAAGGTATGGCGCGTCTATACTCTTGCCGCCTACCGCGCGGGGGCAGGCAGCGCTGCTCTGCTGGCCACGTGGCGGGCCCGGAGCTCTCCTCTGAGGAGAGGGAGGTCCGGCCCCGCTGGACACGTGGAGCTTTCGGAGCTCTACCCACGGAGGTGGGAGGTCCGGCTCTGCTGGCCACGTGGCGGGTCCGGAGCTCTCCTCTGAGGAGAGGGAGGTCCGGCCCCGCTGGACACATGGAGCCTTCAGAGCTCTCCCCGCGGAGGGGGGAGGTCCGGCTCAGTTGGCCATGTGGCGGGCCCGGAGCTTACCTCTGAGGAGAGGGGTGTCCAGCCCTGCTGGACACATGGCGCCTTCGGAGCTCTCCCTGCGGAGAAGGGCGAGGTCCTTAGGCAGTTTCCCCTGTGCGCGGGGGTACATCATATTGAGGGTACCGACAATATCATATTTTCCCGCACTTGCTGAGTACATCATTGTACTCAAACTTTCATTATTATTTCATCATCAGCAACAGGAGAAGATTACTATGAAGACCAAGTGGAGCATTAGGCGTGTGATATGTTCTCAACCTTGCCTATGGGGATGGAGTAGAGATGGAGCCGCTACTGCTTAGAATTGCTTCCACACTAGTTAGAAGACTTCCGCTGCATAGAAATAAGACTTCCGCTGTTAGATTAAGACTTCCGCTGTGAGCATGATTCCAAGACTCATGAAACATTGTAATAAACTCTGTTATTCGTGGTTGTATATATTCTGAATTCAGTTTGTGGAACATATGTGTATGTGTGATGAACATCCTGGGCACACATATGCATCAGTTCTCGGTTCCGTGGTTTTCCACAGAATTGAGGGCGTCACACCCGCACCAGTGTAAGAGGGTGTTTCCCTTGTCACAACGGGAGGACGTCTTGTTAGATGTGGAGCGTCTTGCGTCGCTCGTTGTCGGTGCTGCAGTCGGAGTTGGAATGGCTGTAGATGGCTTTCAATGCCCGCTCTGCATCTTGATACTCCATCTCTTGCTCAGCACTGGCCTCAGGTTTGGCCTTTTGTTTGCCCTCCCGCTGGCGGGAGTGGGCGCCGTCCTGACGTGGCCGTTGTTGTTGCAGCTCACGGAAGCGCTCTGCAAGGTTCTTGATCTCACGGTAGTCATGGGGCGTGGCGGTTGGAGTTGTGCACCGGGCACCACTGGTCATCGTCGCTGGCAGACAACGGTCATGGACGCTTGTTAGTGCGCGGGGCTCGGCCCCCACTGGCCGCTGCAAGGGTGGCAGTGGGTGCCTCGGCCAGAGGCTTGTTCTTGCCTCCGGACTTGTTCATCTTGCTGCTACATGGAGCAGCAGCTTCTCCGACACTCCCTGCCACGGAGGCAGGTCCGGAGTGCCAGTCTAGACCTTCTACCGCACTGGCGCATTTGTTGGCCAGGCTGAAGAGCTCGGAGATGTCTTGCACGTCATGCGTGGCTAACTTCTCGAGCATCTTCTTGTCGCGAACGCCTTGCTGGAAGGCAACGACAACGGAGGCGTTGGAGATGTGAGGGATGGTGTTCCTAACCTGGGAGAACCACTGGATGAAGGATCACAGCTACTCCCCATCGCACTGACACAATGTGTGGAGGTCGACCTTGGTGCCGGGGCGCGTGTAGGAACTCCCGAAGTTGGCTGTGAATCTCTAGCATAACTCTTCCCAGGACGAGATGGAGCCTGGGGTAAGGTTCATGAGTCATGATCGACGGTGCCTGTCAGGGCCACGGGGAAGTAGTTGGCCATGACGGCCTCGTCCCCTCCTGCATCAAGGATGGAGGTGGAGTAGATCAACAGGAACTCGGCGGGGTTGACCGACCCGTCGAATTTCTCTGGCAAGTGGGGCCAGAACTTGGGTGGCCACACCACCATGCGAAGGTGTGGGGCGAACGCCATGCAGCCTCTAACTGCTCGTGGAAAGCAGGTGCAGGTGGGGCGCGTCCCACTGGTACATAACTCGGGGAGCTGTACTCTCCCTCAAGGTTGCGACGCCTCCCGCGACATCGATCGATGGCAAGTCAATCATCTTCGCTCGTGTGGCGATGGTTTAGCTCGAGACTGAGGTTGGCTGTGGCCGTCACGTGCATGGCTACCGTCCCGAGGGCCACTGTCGGCATACGCAACTGGGCCAGTGAGGGCTCTGCCCGCTCTCTCCTGTAGGAAGGAGAGTTCATAGCAGCGGTGACGAGGTGGTCGACATCAGGTCGCCACTGTTCTGCCACCTCCGGGGTGGAGCCCTCGCCTGGAGGGTTGTGGAGCATGGTGCGTGCTGCGGCCAACATGCTCTCCGGGCTCGGTCGTGGTGGCACAGTTGCCACCTTCGGGGCAGAGGGCCGCGGCGAGGAAGCATCCACTAGTGGCGTGAGCACCGATGGCACACCGAATGTGCGGTCGCCGGCATGACCTGACCTGGGCGCCGTGAGCGCCGCAGGCACGCCAACAATCTGGTCGCCGGTTCGGCCGGATTAGGGCGCCGAGGGTGCCGCTGGTACTCCGGTCATCTGATCGCTGACCTGGCCAGACCTACCCGCCCTGGAGCATGAGGTGGCTTCGTCGTCTCCCGCATGAAGACGACTGCGAGTGGGGCGAGAAGGCTCGCCTAGGGGGGTGATGTTCACCATGGTCGCGTCGAGAGCACAAAATTCCCCCTTCCTGGCACGCCAAATGTCAGAGTGTGAGCTACGACACTCCCCTCAGCCCGCTACCGGAGCGTCCCGCGGAGGTTCTTTGATTAGAGGGGATGTCGCCTCTCACGCGATCCAACTCAAGAGAGCGGGTCAACACCAGGATTTACGTGGTTCGGGCCGCCGGAGCGTAATACCCTACGTCCACGGGAGAGTTTGCTGTAGTGCTTGTGAGAACGAGTGTGTGAGCTGTTGGGTTGCAATGCGGAACCCCTTGTTGGGTGATCACCCCGGTCCTTTTATATTCCAAGGCCGGGGTGGTTACAATGTGGCTTGGGGCCCGACAAGTGGCCTCAAAGCTAGGTGAACCCTATACATGATCTAGGGTTTTACACTTTGGGTAGAGTAGTCGGTAGGGGAGTTAAGTCCCGCCGCCTGGCGCGCTGAGGGCCCTGTCCGTGTATCAGGTGATAATGAAGACGCCGTCTTGTCACCGCGTCATCTCGTTCTGCTTGGGCGACTTAGTGTCGTTGGGCAGCACTGTACTGCTGTCACGCCTCACCGCCCTGTTCTATCACCGTAATGGCAGACCGGTAGAGGAGGAGGTATGCGTTGTGCGCTATGCTTCTAGCAATGGTGTGATCCTTGAATGCACGGCCTGACAACACACTTCCTCTTGACTTCTTTGACCCACGGCCCACGAGTGATCGTAGGGCACGCGGCGGCTTCGAAGCTCTCACCGATGAGTACGGAGCCAGGAGACGAGTGGCAGCTCCGGACCTTTGTAACACCCTCAATTTCACTACCATGCATTTCAAATATTTTTCATGTAGAGAAGCATTTGAAAAGAAGTAGAAATGGAGAAAGAACCATAGAAATGGAGAAGGGAATATAGAAATGGAGAAGGGAATATATAAATGGAGAAAGGAACATAGAAATGAAGAGAAATGGGATAAAACCCTGGCCGCATCTTAGAGGTAAATCTTCTAGAAGAATTTTAGAGATAAAGCTTCTAGAAGAATCTTGGGGATAAATCTTCTAGAAGAATCTTAGAGATAAAGCTTCTAGAAGAATCTTGGAGATAAAGCTTAGAGATAAAGCTTCTAGAAGAATATTGGAGATAAACCTTAGAGATAAAGCTTCTAGATGAACCTTAGAGATAAAGCTTCTAGATAAGATTAAAGATAGAGCTTAGAGATAAAGTTTTGGAGATAAAACACCCTGCTGGCCGCACCTCTTAGGGATAGAGTCCTCCTCCAAACTTAGTAGGAGATTGCATCTCTTGGAGATAGAGTCCCTCTCCTCCTCCAAACTGAGTAGGAGATCTTCCCCCTTATAAATACAGCCTTCCCTGGCCGCCACCCCTGCCAAAACAAGCCTGTTGCCCCCTGCTGCCAAGCCCTGGTCGCCACCCCCTTTCTGCTGCCTCGGCCGCCATTGAAACTCTGCCCCGCCTCGCCTTCGCCGGAGAAGAAGACCCCTCCTGCCAAGCACTGGCCGCAGCCCTATTCTTCTCCAAAGAAACCCCCAGCTGCTGCCATTGCAAGGGAATAAATCCAGCTGCAAGGAGGAGAGGAGGAAGAAGAGAGGTAGGTCCCCATCACCCCTCTTACCACGTTGCTGCTGTTCCTACGCACCCATTTTTCTCCACCCCCTGCAAGCAGAAGTTTCTGCGTGTGGACAGACCATGTTTTGGCCAATTTTTGACGGTGGAATTGATCTACATCTTGTGTCAAGATCATCACCACATCCACACTTGATCCCTACACCCCTGTTCATCACAAAACCTCACGAAAGCCCATTAAAAAAATGCAAGGACACGTATAAACTGGTTTTATAAAACTGCACTATAGGATTGCATTCATCTACCCCATTGCATCTTGAGTAAAGTTTGTGCATGATGATTGATTGCTGTAAATTTTGTATGCATGTGGTCGTAAGTAGAAGGACAAGCTCAAGAGGCCGTCTACGAGGAACTACAACACCAAGATTTCGAGATGCTTGAGCAACACGAGCCACGGGAGTAAGGCAAGTGCCCCTTGACCATATTGATCCCATGTTTTGAAACGGTTTTTTTTGTGAAAACTCGTATGCTTGAGTCAACTTGATGGGCCACCCTTTTATAGGAGTTTACTAGTTTTCTTAACCATCCTTGTCGCCGGGAAAGTTGATGAGTCGGGTATGGTCATTTTTCCTTTTTGCTTCGCTTAACCTACGGAATACGGGAAGCTGAAATAAGACTTGTTAGCTACTGCACTCATATGAATAAAGATTATGATAACTTGATGATGTTGATGAGCATGGAACGGGGAGATCTAGGCGAGCTTGGTTCATGGATGTTGCTGAATGCGATGGTGGTTTGCTTGCTGTAGATCTAAGGACCGGTTCATGCGAGCACATGCCAGGAAAACAGTGCCACCACAAGGCCAAATATGGGTGCAGCTTAGCTGACTAATTAGGTGTGTTGCTAGCTTTTTATGGACCGTTGGATGGCTCAGGGAATGGGAGTTGAGAGGGACTGCCCTGGGAACTGCATGGCACAAGAGGGGGCCCGTGGGTGGGAGAATGGAGATTTGAGCCTGCCGGTGAAATCTCAGTGGGTCCGTACATCCTAGTAGCCCATTTGTAAAGGCTATTTTGCTATCTCTTGGCCATACACTGACGGTTTTATACTGGTATAATGGAGGTTCTTTCTAGTCACCGACGGGTGATGAAATCACGAACTTGTGGGTAAAGTGGTTGTGGCGGACCGGAATCCGCTCATCCAGGATCACAGAGGGTGGTGCCGCGCGATGCGACACCCGACAGCACACGTCATAAGAACACATTATATTACATGGGAAAACAATCTGAATGTACAAAGTAGTACACTTCTCAGTTACAAACTAAGGTCTTTAATTACACAGCGGAAGTTTCTTTTGTACAACTCACGCCCGCCTATCTAGCAAAAGTCGGTTGCCCAGCCCTAGGGCAACCCACACTAGCTGCACGTCTCAGCTCAGCGCGGCGTGTACGGCTCCCACTCAGCCGTGGTCCCCGATGGAGGGTAACCCTCGCCGGTGGACTCGTTCTCCGAGTCCGTGGGTGGCTCTTCACCTGAAAAACACTTAAGCAGCAACCGTGAGCACGATGGCTCAACAAGACTTAACCGACTCACCTAAGCATGAAACTCTACATGAAGGGTACAATGACATAGGATAGCAATGTTGCAGCAAATGGACACGCCTACAAGTTCGTCCTTAGTTCATCTTTTAGCAATAAGTTAACAGTTCGGGAATCTGAAATTTAGTAAGCAGTATTCGGTGGCACACATGTAACAATACAATTATATCAATCAGCAATATTGAATCATCATATTTCATACATTAGTCTACGTCACGACTCAGTGGCCAAGTGGTACTCTTCACCGCGAGGAACGGCGAATCGACTCGATATACACCTGCAGGGAAACCCAAAGAGCACATCGCGTACGCCCACCCGTGGAGCTGCACAGCACGCTCACTCGATGTCGTACGGGACAACCTTTCATCCAACAGCCCAAACGTCGAACAGGTCGCACCGAAACGAGCAGGAGGTTCCCCACATGGAGCATCTCTCTATGCCCGTTGGCAGATTTCCACCTTGCTGCCCTCAACCTACACCTATAAATCAGTGTGCTATGCCTCGACGCCGGAGGTTTAGGCTACATCTGTTTATCGGGGCCCATATATCCGATATGCCTTCGATAAGTTCAAACTTGATCAGCATGGGCCGCACACAGATCGGTCCTAAATTGACACGGACAGGGCTGCGCACACAGGACTCCCTATTGCTGCGCCCTAGCCCCTGCCTAGTCTCATTTTCATTACTAATGTGATCTCACATCACTCAACCGAACCCGTGTGTCCCAAGCCTATCTCGCGAGTAGATTCCAACTACTTGACTAGTACCGGAGCCCTATGAATCTTTAAGCATAGCCTATCTACTCGAGGTCTTAGACATTACCCTCACTCTTATGGAAAATTTCTGGTCATGCAAGTGGGGTTTCATTCAGTCTATACCTAATGCACATTCATACCTCACCCTACGTATGTAAACAAAATAAAAACTTTAGAAAAGAGTAAATGCAAACCGGGGCTTGCCTTGTTTCTGCTGGTCAGGGGTTAGTTCCTCTTCCGGAAGTAGGAAGTCCAGCACTTCCGGAGTCTCTTCTTCAATGACTACACGTTAATGAAACACTATACGTTAATTTAAATGCAATGTGAGTTTAGGGTAATACTTCTGCTATTAGTTCTAATAACCAGTCTCTAACAACTGGAACTCTGTTTAAGAATTTAAAGATGAACTGGGTGTTGGTGGTTTTGCTTAGACTTAATCCCATGGTTAAATGCTAAGTGGTTCTCTCCCTTTTCCATATTAATCCCTCAAGTGGTTAAACAGGACAGGGGTGATCCAGAGCTCCAATGGAGCTGAGAATTTTTGTGTGAGTCCCTTGTCACAGGAAAACCCTCTGGACCAAACATTAGCACTTTTCACTGAGTGGTTTGCTCAGAATAATTCTTTTAGCAAATAAGCAAGGAAGAATAAATTCTGAGGTAACACCCCTGTTCATACCCAACTCAGTGAACTACAATTTCAATTATAGCTCATAGAGCTTGCATGAATTTTCCTAGCATTTTTGGAGCCAAGATTTGCCCAGAACTGAATTTCCAAGTTTTGGAAATTCTCTGAAAATGTTTCTGTATTCAAATGAACATAGCACCTTCTAATTTGAATTGCTCTGGAGAAATCAACTCAAAATGATCTGAAACTTTTACAGGGGTTCACTAATGTCCTAAAGAACATTCTGGCAAAATTTGGGGATTTTTGGATGAACCAAACTCCCTCTAAAATTCTTTTGCTGAAAAGTTTTAAAGAATTTTCCAGAATTAATTATTGGGTTTCATACAAATTGGGTTCTATATTTGGACAGAGCTAGGCGAGATGAATCCAACCCAATCTGAATCACTAAATTTGGAGCTTCCTAGCAAAAGTTATGGAGTTCTAAAGTTTGGGGAATTTCTGGAATTCGAAATAACCGGGAAAAGTTCAAATTCCTGACAGAGGGCCCGGCCCCCACGTGTCACCACCTCGGCTGCGCCACACGGGGCCACAGGACTGTTTTCCGCGTGTTCACAGCTGATCCGGTGCAACAGAAAATCCTCACACTGTGCATCGAGGGACTGACGAGCGGGCCCGGCCGGCTCGTCTTCTTCCTCGTGCCCACCCTTTTTCCCACGCCGCCCCCTCGCCGGCACACCTCGGCAGCTCGCCGGACTTGGCTTCCCGACCGCCTCCCGGCCGGAAACTCGCCGCCTGGGCCTACTTTCGCGCGCTGAATACGATATTACCGACTGCTCCGGTCGGCGGTGGCCCTAACCTAGCTGGCGACGGTGCAGTGGCTCGGACTCCCTTCGGTTATGCCACCCGGCCAACTCAGCCCGCCAAAACCAAGGTGGAAGGGCTCTACAGCACCGGGGAATCTCAGAGAAGGTCAACAAGGCCATGCCAGGGCTCGGGGAGAGCTCTAACCTAGTCGTCACCGTGAGCCCGATCTTTCCCGCCATAACCGCGGCTGGAAAACCGGGAAATACGCCGGCTACAGGCAAAATTAAACTAGGGTTGCGAAGCAAACTTGGGCGCCGTCAAGTCTAGCTCCTGTGGGTGCAGTTTGATAAAATCTAAGAAAGCATATGTCGGGAATTTGTGGGTTTCTTACCCGAGGGTAGTTCTGCACCGGTTGGAGATGTTTTGCGAAATTCGCCGGCGATGATCGGTCACTGGTTCTAGGCTTTGGGTCGAGCAGCGTGGAGCCTAGGCACGCCCAAAACCGCTCCTTCTTGGTCGTGACAAGTCCTCTACCGAGCTGCCCACGGAAGCACCTTTGCTCGGTTCTTCCCGGCGGCCGCGAAAACGTTGTTTGCTCGGTTTGTAGTGGCTCAACTCGATTGGAAATGATGTGGGGAGTGCGTGGGAGGTCTGGGAATTCTGGTTTGCTGAGCTGCCGATGCTTTCGCGCGAGCTGCGATCGCTCCCGAGCGATTTTTGCGATGGCGGCGGCGTCTCGGTTCTCTGGCGGTGAGAGTGAAGGAACCGGCTTCTCTTGGTGCCGTGGCTCGCTGAGCACGGCTGGGAGTTAAGGCACCCCCACGAGGAGCTCGCCAGCGCATGCAATTCAGCAGGAGGTGGCGTCCGGCTCCCCCCCCCCCCCCCCGCGGTGTCGCTCGGTGCTTCTCCCGGTGGAGTGCAACCTGATCACAATGCTTAGGGATTAAGCCAACTGAGTCCTATGACATGTGGGACCCACTTGGCAGTGCTCCCCCACCTCTCAAAAGATCTCCACGGCTTGACAAATGGTGAATTCACATATTGGGAGTCTCAAACTGGGCTACATTTGTATGGTTTGGCAAATTTCCCTCAAATTCAAATGTATATTTGAATTCTTGCACATTTGGATCCTTTTTGGACAAATGGGCAGCAAACCTTTTCAAAAATTATTGAAACTTTGCCTCCCCACTAAATTGAACCTGAGGAATCCAATTATGCCCTTTGATCCTTGTTTTAGCTGCTGCAATCATGAATTTGAATGCAACAGTTTTGAATCACCCTCTCATGTGTGATCATATGTGTAGAATTCCCACTTTGTGAAAGTGTAGGCTTTCCCCTCTAACCACTCCTTTGATGGAGGTTACTTGCTCTTCACACTTTTTCACCATCTATCCTCAACAAGAACTGTGGTGTTGTGAGGTGATAAAAAGTTTTTTGCAAGTCCCTTGTCTTGGGCTTTTACATCCCTCCCCCCTTAAAAGAATCTCGTCCCGAGATTATAAAAGAAGAGATAGCGATGTAATAGGGACTTACCCGTGTTGAGAAGCCATGAACTCCGGGTAATTTGAGCAAAGGAACTCCTCGCTCTCCCACGTCGCTTCTTCAGCGGTGTGGTTGCTCCAGAGTATTTTGTAGAACCACAACGTTCTGCTACGCGTGGTCCTGGATTTTTCATCAAGAATGGCCACCGGATACTCATCATATGTTAAATCCGGTTTCAACTCGCCAATGTCTTCGGTAGGAACAGCAGCTGTATGCTTCAAATATTTTCGCAGTTGCGAAACATGGAAAACATCATGGACACCAGCCAGAGATGCCGGTAGCTCCAATCGATACGCTGCTGGTCCGCACTTCTCGGTGATAGCGTAGGGTCCAATAAAATGTGGAGCGAGCTTCCCCTTCACACCGAAACGGTGCACGCCTTTAATTGGAGACACGTGGAGGTACACGTGTTCCCCAACGTCAAAGTGCAACGGTCTACGCCTCTTATCAGCGTAGCTCTTCTGCGGGGATTGAGCAGCCTTCAAGTTAGCTTGAATCACCTGAACGCGCTCTTCGGCGTCGTTCACCACATCAACCCCGAATGTGACCCTTTCACCGGACTCGCACCAATTTAATGGGGTGCGGCATTTACGACCGTAGAGAGCTTCGTAGGGTGCCATCTTGATACTCGCCTGATAACCGTTGTTGTACGAGAATTCCGCCAATGGTAGGTGATCATCCCAGTTCCTACCATGGTGGATGGCACATGCTCTCAACATGTCTTCTAGAACCTGATTCACCCTCTCTGTTTGGCCATCTGTCTGAGGGTGATAAGCGGAGCTTCTAATCAGTTTAGTACCCAAAGCAGCAAGCAACTGCTCCCAAAAGCGAGATACAAACAATGCACCTCGGTCTGAGACTATGGTCTTGGGTACGCCATGCAAACATAGGATCCTGGCGATATATAACTCCGCATATCTGTTGGCATGGAAATGTGTGTGTACGGGGATGAAGTGAGCTGACTTGGTCAGTCGGTCAACGATCACCCAAATGGAATCATGTTTGTTGGATGTTAAGGGTAATCCCACAATGAAATCCATGCTCACATCTTCCCATTTCCATGCTGGAATTTTCAGGGGTTGTAGCAGCCCTGACTTCTTCATGTGATCGGCTTTCACTCGTCGGCACGTATCGCACTCGGATACGTACTTCGCTACCTCCCACTTCATCCGTGTCCACCAAAATTTCTTTTTCAAATCTTGGTACATTTTGTTGCTGCCCGGATGAATGGAGTACTTGGACAAGTGAGCTTCATCGAGGATCTTCTTTCTCAACTCCATATCCCGGGGTACGACTATGCGGTCATTGAACCACAGCGTCCCCTCATCATCCTTCCGGAAATATTTGATCTCTCCATTGTCTATCCATCTCCGGAGATGTGCCATGCCTTTATCCGTCTTCTGAGCTGCAATGATGTCCTCCCTAACAGTAGGGATGAGGGCAAGGTTGTACAGCGATCCATAAGGAACCAAGTATAAACTTGGCTCTTCCTCCTCCACCGGTGTAATGGTGAGGTGATGGACATGTGATTTCCGACTTAGCGCGTCGGCAACCACATTTACCTTGCCGGGGTGGTAATGGATCTCAATCTCATAGTCTTTGATCAGCTCTAACCACCTCCTTTGCCTCATGTTCAGCTCCTTCTGGGTGAAAATATATTTTAAGCTCTTGTGGTCGGTGTAGAGATGCACCAGATTCCTCAGGAGATAGTGCCTCCACATTCTCAGCGCCAAAACCACTGCAGCAAGCTCAAGATCATGAGTGGGATAATGCTGCTCATGGTTCCGAAGTTGCCGTGAGCCATAAGTGACCACACGTCCTTCCTGCATCAACACGCAGCCAAGCCCAATACCGGACGCGTCACAATACATGTCGAAGGGCTTTGTTGTATCCGGCTAAGCTGAGACCGGGGCTGTGGTGAGATGCTTCACCAATGTTCGGAACGCTCCTTCACACGCCGTGTTCCAAACATATTTCGTCCCTTTGTTCAGCAACTCTGTTATCGGCTTAGCGAGCTTGGAGAAACTTGGAATAAATCTCCGATAGTATCCCGCTAACCCGAGGAAGCTCCTGACTTCATGGACTGAAGTGGGAGCTTTCCATTTCAGCACTTGCTCTATTTTGCTTGGGTCCACCACAATGCCTTCCGCTGAGATGATATGTCCCAAGAATGGCACTTGGCTGATCCAAAATTCACATTTGCTGAGCTTGACGTAGAGCTTGTCATCTCGCAATCGTTGAAGAACGATCCGCAAGTGTTCGGCATGTTCGGCTTCTGTCTTGGAGTAAACCAAGATATCGTCGATGAACACTACCACGAACTTGTCCAGCTCCGACATGAACACCAAATTCATGAGATACATGAAATGAGCTGGAGCGTTTTTTAGACCAAAAGACATGACGAGATATTCGTATATGCCTTATCTCGTCGAGAACGCCGTCTTCGGAATATCCTCCGCCCGGATCTTGATCTGGTGATATCCAGAGCGAAGGTCCATCTTGGAGAACACACTTGCACCCACAAGTTGATCAAACAATATGTCGATGCGGGGCAGTGGGTACTTATTCTTGATGGTGACGGCGTTGAGCGGCCGGTAGTCCACACACAGCCTCAAGGTTTCATCCTTCTTCTTCATGAACAGCGCCGAGCATCCCCAAGGCGAGGAACTCGGCCTAATGAAACCCTTGCTCAACAGATCATTGAGCTGTTCCTTCAGTTCAGCCAGCTCATTTGGAGCCATTTTGTATGGTCTCCGTGATATGGGCGTAGTCCCGGGTGCAAGTTCAATCTTGAACTCGACATCCCGCTCAGGTGGCATGCCCGGAAGATCATCCGGGAACACATCAGGATACTCCCGGACTACGGGGATGTCTTCTAACTTGAGAGCTTCAGCATTATTAACTGCTAAAACTTCCCGGACTGGAGTGTCTAATACCAAATGCGGACGGTGGAATGGGGAGTTTAAATGAACCGTCCGTGTCCGAGTCTCCAGGACAGCGCCATGGTATTTTAGCCATGACATCCATAAGATTGCATCAATCTTTTGTCCCATTAGGATTATCAAGGTGGTGGGATATAGTTTCCCACCTAAGCACAGAGGTGCCTTTGGAATCATCATATTAGCTGAAATCTTCCCTCCCGGTGAGCAGATCATATAAGTGCAGTCGGTTGGGAAGACTTGCATTTGATGCTTAGCCACATAGGATGTACTTATAAAGCTGTGGGTTGCACCAGAATCAAATAATATGATGATGGCTTGCTTGTTGAGCGTAAACGTACCCGCCAGCACGTTGTCTCCCTCTGGGGCGTCCTCATTGTCGGGGTTGCGGACACCCCCAGTCCGCTGACAAACCTTCTTCACCGGAGGTCGGCCTCGAGCACCGCCCTGGAACTGGGCTTGCCCGCTGCTCTGCTGCCCCTGGGGACAGTCCTTCGCGAAGTGGCCCGCCTGGCCACACGTGAAGCAGGTGAAACGGGGCGGTCTCCTGCTGATCGGTGGACGGAATCCCGGGGCGCGTTGTGGCGGTGGAAACGCACGGGGTACCGTATGCTGCTGCTGTCTTGGTGGCGGCATCGGCGGACGGAACGGAGGTGCCTGAAAGGGACGTCCCCCGAACTGTTGAGGCCGCGCCGGTGGTCGCCACTGCTGCCCGAATGGTGTCCGATACACCATACAGTACTTCTGAGGCGCGCCACCACCGCTGCTAGGTGGAGCGCTGCGCTTCCTCTGCTCAGCTGCCAACTCCCGCTAAGCGTCCTCTTGCATGATCGCGGCATTGACTAGGTCGTTGAATGTGCCGCGATTCCACTGAACGAGATGGGTCTTCATTTCGGGGTGTAACCCCCGATAGAAATGTTCCCGCTTCTTCTCTTCAGTGGATATATAGTCTGACGCATATTGCGCCAGATGGTTGAAGGCACGGGAGTAGTCATGGGCACTCCTCCCGCCCTGCTTCAGCTCCAAGAATTCTTGGAACTTCCTCTTCATAATTCTGGGAGGGATATGATAGGCGCGGAACGCCTCCCGGAACTCCTGTCATTCCACGGCATGGCCAGCCGGACGTGAGGCGACATAGTTCGCCCACCACGCTCCAGCGGCACCGTGGAGTTGCTGCGCTGCGAACAGAGTCTTCTGCTGCTCCGTACATTGGAGCAGCCCGAACTTGGACTCGATGGTCCGCAGCCAGTTGTCAGCCTCCAGTGGTTCTTCGGCTTCTGTGAACACTGGAGGGTGCGTACTCATGAAGCCCGAGTACGACACTTCCCGGGGCTCATGAGGCCCTCGCTCTTGACGTCCCCCCGCCTGGGACGTATTCTGCACGATCGTGCGGAGCAGATCGGTCTGCTCCTCACGACCACCCACCAGTGCCGCTATCACATCCGCTAGAGTAAGCGGAGGCGGCAGTGGTGGCTGCTGCTGCGGGGTGCTGTCGTAGGCCGGTGGCTGGGAGTCATCGCCTCCCCCTTGGCTAGAGCCACCAACCTCGTGCGTGGTCCTAGTGCGAACCATCTGCAACCATACGACAATAATATCAGTCCCGCAACAGATTCTATGCAGTGCAATAACAATAGGTGTAACAACATAATGACAATAAAACATGCGATACATCTCGTAAGTAGATAATGTAATAACTTTGCACAAGCTACACCATTACCAGACCAAACACAAGCTAGTTTAATCCAACTTGATAAACCTCCACTTTGGAAGCTCACCATAACTAGGTTTGGTCACTACGAGATATTACTATCGCTTTGTCATCACGTATACCCCCCCTTAGGGTACAACACCCTCTCCAATGAGTTCAACTGTCATTCTTCTGTCAGAATGACCAGTTTCTACCTATTCCAAGTTTTGATCTGGTTCTGGGCATTTTCATGACTCAAGCTGAACACCAAAGTTAAGGTTGACTTCAGTATATTTCCAACGAGTATTCATTTGCCCCCAGATCAGCTTTGGTTAAAAAGTTATGCTAATTCAAAGTCAGCAGAATTTCTGGAAGAATTTTAACAGCACCTCCCTCGGAAGTGGCTGTTTTCAACCCTGGTTTCCACTGAAATCTGTGCTGAAATTTCAGAAACTTTGAATTGAAAAGATGTCACACATATTCTACTCTTTCTAAGGATGTATTATATGACAATTTTAGATTTTTCTACTGGGAGTTATGTTTGAAAAACAGAACAGTTCAGAGAATGTTTTACTCTGTCCTAGTTCTGGACAGTTTACATTCCTCTGGGATTTAAGCCATCTTAAGGTGAGTTTCAGCTCTGGAAGTCTACAACAAAGTTGTAGAGTACTTCAATACCTTTCCAGAACTATATAGCACACCTCTATGGGCTAAAGGACCCGTGAGTTATGCCCTGTTGAAGATCAGCAAACTTGCTGTCCAAAACAGAGCACTCTGTTTTTCATCCCTTTGGCTATCCTGCTCCACTATCCCATTCTTATACCCAACCAGGGTCCTAAATGTTGAACCTATAGATTTTAATTCCTTGTTATCATTATTTTGCATGCATATGCCTATGATATCTCGGTACTACGTTCCTCACAAAAGAAAATCCTAACAGGATCATACCGGTATATACGTCTCAAGTGTGGCACTAAACGGTCTCTCGCACACGTTTTTTACACGGATACATACGTGGTTAGTACCTGCAGAAGACCACACAATAACTGTGCACTCAATGGTTGGTTTCATTTCAGGCAGAATCATATTTGAAATTAAATACAAACGCCTGTATCATTGTCATACGGCCGTCCTTGAGTTAGGTCACGTCTCAAGGTACGTGATCGTGTTTCAACACCACACGACGGGGACCCCGAGTATGTCAGGAACGGGTCGTCACGGTTGGGAATGTTATCAACCCAACAGATACCACCTACTGCCCTGCAGGGCACGCCGATGGCAAGCGCTGCGTATGTCCTCCTGGGCTATTTCCAGACGAACACACTCTCGCGTTACCGACCACGCGATGGGGTCTCCACTTACTTGCCTAATGCATGCTAGGGATCAGCGTTTCATATAAACTCAGGAACATGAAGAGTCCAAGAGGTTCATATTGACGTCTCACACCAAGCTGTGAGATCAATCCCTGAACCACATTCCTCGTCAGGGAGAGCTAACCGAAATTGAACCGCTTTCGGTGGCGTTCCTTACCATACTTACCAGAGCGTAGGTGCGTCGTTACATAATTGAAATTCAGAATTATAACACATAAGTTAGTCTTTGCCTCTTTAAGTAACTATGCTAGTATAGTCCTTACATGGGCAGCTACCGAATCCTCACCGTATACCTAAGTTTTTCCCATAATGCAGTCCTTAAGTACTGTGCTATCCCCACTGCAGCTCTGATACCAGGCTTTGGCGGACCGGAATCCGCTCATCCAGGATCGCAGAGGGTGGTGCCGCGCGATGCGACACCCGACAGCACACGTCATAAGAACACATTATATTACATGGGAAAACAAACTGAATGTACAAAGTAGTACACTTCTCAGTTACAAACTAAGGTCTTTAATTACACAGCGGAAGTTTCTTTTGTACAACTCACGCCTGCCTATCTAGCAAAAGTCGGTTGCCCAGCCCGAGGGCAACCCACACTAGCTGCACGTCTCAGCTCAGCGCGGCGTGTACGGCTCCCACTCAGCCGTGGTCCCCGAAGGAGGGTAACCCTCGCCAGTGGACTCGTTCTCCGAGTCCGTGGGTGGCTCTTCACCTGAAAAACACTTAAGCAGCAACCGTGAGCACGATGGCTCAACAAGACTTAACCGACTCACCTAAGCATGAAACTCTACATGAAGGGTACAATGACATAGGATAGCAATGTTGCAGCAAATGGAAACGCCTACAAGTTCGTCCTTAGTTCATCTTTTAGCAATAAGTTAACAGTTCGGGAATCTGAAATTTAGTAAGCAGTATTCGGTGGCACACATGTAGCAATACAATTATATCAATCAGCAATATTGAATCATCATATTTCATACATTAGTCTACGTCACGACTCAGTGACCAAGTGGTACTCTTCACCGCGAGGGACGGCGAATCGACTCGATATACACCTGCAGGAAAACCCAAAGAGCACGTCACGTACGCCCACCCGTGGAGCTGCACAACACACTCACTCGATGTCGTACGGGACAACCTTTCACCCAACAGCCCAAACATCGAACCGGTTGCACCGAAACGAGCAGGAGGTTCCCCACACGGAGCATCTCTCTATGCCCGTTGGCAGATTTTCACCTTGCTGCCCTCAACCTACACCTATAAATCGGTGTGCTATGCCTCGACGCCCGGAGGTTTAGGCTACATCGGTTTATCGGGGCCCATATATCCGATATGCCTTCAGTACGTTCAAACTTGATCAGCGTGGGCCGCACACGGATCGGTCCTCAATTGACACGGACAGGGCTGCGCACACAGGACTCCCTCTTGCTGCGCCCTAGCCCCTGCCTAGTCTCATTTTCATTACTAATGTGATATCACATCACTCAACCGAACCCGTGTGTCCCAAGCCTATCTCGCGAGTAGATTCCAACTACTCGACTTGTACCGAAGCCCTATGAACCTTTAAGCACAGCCTATCTACTCGAGGTCTTAGACATTACCCTCACTCTTATGGAAAATTTCTGGTCATGCAAGTGGGGTTTCATTCAGCCTATACCTAATGCACATTCATACCTCACCCTACGTATGTAAACAAAATAAAAACTTTATAAAAGAGTCAATGCAAACCGGGGCTTGCCTTGTTGCTTCTGGTCAGGGGTTAGTTCCTCTTCCGGAAGTAGGAAGTCCAGCACTTCCAGAGTCTCTTCTTCAATGACTACACGTTAATGAAACACTATACGTTAATTTAAATGCAATGTGAGTTTAGGGTAATATTTCTGCTATTAGTTCTAATAACCAGTCTCTAACAACTGGAACTCTGTTTAAGAATTTAAAGATAAACTGGGTGTTGGTGGTTTGGCTTAGACTTAATCCCATGGTTAAATGCTAAGTGGTTCTCTCCCTTTTCCATATTAATCCCTCCAGTGGTTAAACAGGACAGGGGTGATCCAGAGCTCCAATGGATCTTAGAATTTTTGTGTGAGTCCATTGTCACAGGAAAACCCTCTGGACCAAACATTAGCACTTTTCACTGAGTGGTTTGCTCAGAATAATTCTTTTAGCAAATAAGCAAGGAAGAATAAATTCTGAGGTAACACCCCTGTTCATACCCAACTCAGTGAACTACAATTTCAATTATAGCTCATAGAGTTTGAATGAATTTTCCTAGCATTTCTGGAGCCTAGATTTGCCCAGAACTGAATTTCCAAGTTTTGGAAATCCTCTGAAAATGTTTCTGTATTCAAATGAACATAGCACCTTCTAATTTGAATTGCTCTGGCCAAATCAACTCCAAGTGGTCTGAAACTTGTACAGGGGTTCACTAATGTCCTAAGGAACATTCTCGCAAAATTTGGGGATTTTTGGATGAACCAAACTCCCTCTAAAATTCTTTTGCTGAAATTTTTTTAAGAATTTTCCAGAATTAATTATTGGGTTTCATAAAAATCGGATTGTATATTTGGACAGAGCTAGGCAAGATGAATCCAACCCAATTTGAATCACTAAATTTGGAGCTTCCTAGCAAAAGTTATGGAGTTCTAAAGTTTGGGGAATTTCTGGAATTCAAATTAACCGGGAAAAGTTCAAATTCCTGACAGCGGGCCCGGCCCCCACGTGTCACCACCTCGGCTGCGCCACACGGGGCCACAGGACTGTTTTCTGCGTGTTCACAGCTGATCCGGTGCAACAGAAAATCCTCATACTGTGCATCGAGGGACTGACGAGCGGGCCCGCCGGCTCGTCTTCTTCCTCGCGCCCACCCTTTTTCCCGCGCCGCCCCCTCGCCGGCACACCTCGGCAGCTCGCTGGACTTGGCTTCCCGACCGCCTCCTGGCCAGAAACTCGCCACCTGGGCCTACTTTCGCGCGTTGAACACGATGGTACCGACTGCTCCGGTCGGCGGTGGCCCTAACCTAGCTGGCGACGGTGCAGCGGCTCGGACTCCCTTCGGTTATGCCACCCGGCCAACTCAGCCCGCCAAAACCTCGGTGGAAGGGCTCTACAGCACCGGGGAATCTCAGAGAAGGTCGACAAGGCCATGCCAGGGCTCAGGGAGAGCTCTAACCTAGTCATCACCGTGAGCCCGACCTTTCCCGCCATAACCGCGGCTGGAAAACCGGGAAATATGCCGGCTACAGCCAAAATTAAACTAGGGTTGCGAAGCAAACTTGGGCGCCGTCAAGTCTAGCTCCTGTGAGTGCAGTTTGATAAACTCTAAGCAAGCATATGTCGGGAATTTGTGGGTTTCTTACCAGAGGGTAGTTCTGCACCAGTTGGAGATGTTTTGCGAAATTCGCCGGCGATGATTGGTAACTGGTTCTAGGCTTTGGGGTCGAGCAGCGTGGAGCCTAGGCGCGCCCAAAACCGCTCCTTCTTGGTCGTGACAAGTCTTCTACCGAGCTGCCCATGGAAGCACCTTTGCTCGGTTCTTCTCGGCGGCCGCGAAAACGTTGTTTGCTCGGTTTGTAGTGGCTCAACTCGATCGGAAATGATGCGGGGAGTGCGTAGGAGGTCTGGGAATTCTGGTTTGCTGAGCTGCCGATGCTTTCGTGCGAGCTGCAATTGCTCCCGAGTGATTTTTGCGATGGTGGTGGCGTCTCGGTTCTCTGGCGGTGAGAGTGAAGGAACCGGCTTCTCTCGGTGCTGTGGCTCGTTGAGCACGGCTGGGATTTAAGGCACCCCCACGAGGAGCTCGCCAGCGCATGCAATTCAGCAGGAGGTAGCGTCCGCCTCCCCCCCCTCCCCCCGCGGTGTCGCTCGGTGCTTCTCCCGGTGGAGTGCAACACGATCACAATGCTTAGGGATTAAGCCAACTGAGTCCTATGACATGTGGGACCCACTTGGCAGTGCTCCCCCACCTCTCAAAAGATCTCCACAGCTTGACAAATGGTGAATTCACATATTGGGAGTCTCAAACTGGGCTACATTTGTATGGTTTGGCAAATTTCCCTCAAATTCAAATGTATATTTGAATTCTTGCACATTTGGATCCTTTTTGGACAAATGGGCAGCAAACCTTTTCAAAAATTATTGAAACCTTGCCTCCCCACTAAATTGAACCTGAGGAATCCAATTATGCCCTTTGATCCTTGTTTTAGCTGCTGCAATCATTAATTTGAATGCAACAGTTTTGAATCACCCTCTCATGTGTGATCATATGTGTAGAATTCCCACTTTGTGAAAGTGTAGGCTTTCCCCTCTAACCACTCTTTTGATGGAGGTTACTTGCTCTTCACACTTTTTCACCATCTATCCTCAACAAGAACTGTGGTGTTGTGAGGTGATAAAAAGTTTTTTGCAAGTCCCTTGGCTTGGGCTTTTACAGTGGTGCCACCTCTGCAGAGTGTAAAACTATCATGATAGCCGTGCTTCCGGTGACAAGCACCTGGCCATCTTCCATGATTAGAGGCAAAACTTGGTATGTTTATTCGGTTATGGTTATGGTATGGTCATTGGGAATGGTTTTGGGACTGTTTTGAGTCATGATAATGGATTTGGTTTCGGTTATATGAATATGAGATGGTTATGAATATTTATGAGTATGAGATGAACTTGAAAAAGAATAATGGGTTGATGAGACTTGATAAATGGTGAATTATGATGAGAGAATGTTGCTGAATTAATTGATTATGATGGGATAAATTTCACCTAGAAATAGTTGCTGTTTTTATCATGTTTGTGAAATAAAATTTGCTTGCTACAATGAGCCTTTTTATTCCATACCTTGTTGTAAGCTACATGTCATACTTTCCCGCACTTACTGAGTAAGACATGTACTCACCCTTGCATTTCCCACACATACTTCAGCAACAGGAGAAGAATATTTCGAGGAACATGTGGAGTACTAGCCGTGCGCACTACCGTCAACATGCCTGTGGAGTTGAAGTTGGAGCCTGCTGTCTTAGCCATTTTCCGCTGTCGTTTAGAGTCTTCCTCTGCTAAATAAGTTAGATATTCATGAGTGAGACATTGTTTCATTGTAATAAAGTACTTAAACACTATTCGTACATTGTTATATTCTGAATTCAGTTTGTGGAATACATGTGTATGTGTGATGAATATCCTGGGCACACATATGCATTCACTTGGTTCATTTTTCGGAACAGGGTGTCACAATTGGTACCAGAGCCACGTTGACCGTAGGACGCAAGCCTAGGTAGAATGGACACTCTAAAACACATAGAAACACCCCTCTAAACTGCTATTTTCAAAAATTGCTTGCTGCTGCACTTTACTTGTCAATTCAGCCACCGCAAAGTGCTATTTTCAGCCCCTCTTCTCTCTTCTTTTGGACAGCAACACTTCTGTTTTCTTGCTTCATAGCTTCTGAAGTTTTGAAGTTATTTTCTTCTTCTCTAAAGCTTCTCATGTCTTATTTATAGATGCCGGTGACTAGGAGCTCAGCACGCATAAGGACTCGTCCACCACCACGTGGGAGTGCACTTAACCCCATTGAGGTGTCCGATGGACCATATTAGGAGGAGGTGAAGATGGAACCTCATGATGAAGATGAAGTTAATAGCTCTATGCATGAGGAATAGGATCTGGAAGAGGTGGAACCATTCGAAGACGACATGGAGGATGATCCACAAGAATGGCATTGGTACGCACCTCAGAAGGAGTTTCACGCGGGCTTACACCCCATGCAGCCTCATGAAGCTATGTCGGGAGGAGATGAATCCAAAGTGGACCCCCCCTGCTGAGGCTAAAAATAAAGGTGATGAACGGGCCAACCGTTCAGTTCAAGAATTCCGGTCCGACGGAATGGAAGGAGGACATATATCCAAGGAGGTCAAAGAATTTCTGGATTGCTGCAGCTTATACCCGGAATATCTTCTCAAGAAAGTCCCTCGTCTCGGACATGAGGAGTGTAAGGCTGAAGTAACCATCCTATCTAACGGTAGGGTTGTCACACGGCACTTCGCACCCACATAGAGAGCTACAAGGGGAGAAGCTATTGATGATGCTGCATGGGATGCACTCACCGGACTATGCTACGCCTTCCGTGAGCAGCTTGAGGACACCACTTTTGAGATGCACCCATATCGGAAGAGTGGTACAAGGGAGATCAATGGACCCCATGGAGGATCTCTTTCCAACCCACAAGCTGCTGATAAGTCTCATAGGTTGCTCATGGAGTTAGGAAACTGCTATGCAAGCGCACAAGAAGAGATCCGTTACCTCCGCAAGAAGCTGTATTTGCTGGAGAAACAATAGGTGTAACACCCTAAATTTCATATTCATGCATTGCATATAGAAAAACATTATAAAAGAAATAGAAATGGGAGAGGATCCTAAAAACGGGAGTAAGATAGCTGAAAAGAGCCAATTCCAATTCGCCGAGGAGTGCCGTCGACACTTCCCGCGGCCTGCTGGCCACGTGGCGCCTTCAGAGCTCATCCCTGCGGAGGGGGTGAGGTCCGGCACTGCTGGCCACGTGGCAGGCTCGGAGCTCGCCTCAGGAGAAGGGCGAGGTCCGATCCCGCTGGACACGTGTTGCCTTCGGAGCTAGTCTCTGCGGAGAAGTGAGGCTCAGCCTCACGGGACACGTGTTGACTACAGAGCTAGTCTCTGTGGAATAAGAGAGGCTCAACCCGCGGGACACGTGTCGACTTTGGAACTCACCCCTGCAGAAGCGATGAGGCCCACCCCCATGGGACACATGTCACCCTCAGAGCTCGCCTCCGAGAGGTCCGATCCTGCGGGACACGTGTCACCCTCGGAGCTCGCCTCCGGGAGATCCGACACTGCTGGACACGTGTCGTCCTCAGAGCTCACCTCCGAGGAAAAGGGAGGTCCGACGCTGTTGGACACGTGTCACTCTCGGAGCTTGCCTCCGAGAGGTCCGCCCCGCTGGACACGTATCGACCTCGGAGCTCGTCTCTGAGGAGAAAGGAAGTCCGGCACTACTGAACACGTGGCATTATTGGAGCCCACCTCCAAGGAGAGAGGAGGTCCGGCACTGACACGTGGCGCCCCCAGAGCTCGCCTCTGTAGAAAGGGGAGGTCCGACCCGCCAGACACGTGGCGCACACGGAGCTCGCCTCTGAGGAGAGGGTAGGTCCCGCCCGCCAGACACGTGGCGCACGCGGATCTTGCCTCTGAGGGAGAGGGAGGTCCCGTCCGCCAGACACGCGGCGCAACCGGAGCTCGCCCCTGAGGAAAAGGGAGGCCCGGTCCCCGCTAGATACGTGGGGCCTCCGGAGCTCACCACTGCGGAGGTGAGGAGATCCTTAAGCGGTTTTTCTTCTGTGCGCGCGGGAATACGAGGTACAGAGGGGACCGACACGATTTCCACGTTGACACCGCACCAAATCAATTAGAGATAAGTTGTTAAGATCCTAAAAAAATTAAATAGGACTCTTATTTGAAATCCGATCAGAATAGGACTATTCTTTTCCTGTTATAAATAGAACCCAAAACCCCCTGGCCGCAACCACGTACCTATTTCTACCTCCCGAGTCAACGACTTAGAGGCCCTAGCCCCAACTCGCCAAGTTATCCCCCTGTCACGCTCGCTGTCGCCGGAAGAGAGCCGACGATCTGTACTTCTGCCATTGCTAGGAGGAAGGCCGAGGTAGGTCTTCGTTACCATCTTACGACATCATCGCGATTTTCTTCGCATCTGTTTTTCTTCAAACAGAAGCTGTTTCGTGTGGACAGATCACGTGTTGATCGGTTTTTTATGGTGGTATTGATCTAGATCTTGAGTCAAGATCATCACCACGTCCACACTTGATCCTTACACCATTGTTTACCATAAAACCCCATGCAAGCCCAGTAAAACATGCAAGAACACGTACAAACTGATCAAAATAACACAGCACCATAGGATTTGCACCATTGCATCTTGAGTAGAGTTTGTGAACGATGATTGATTGTTGTGAATCTTGTATGTGTGTGATCGTGAGTAGAAGGACAAGCTCAGGGAGCTACCTACGAAGGACTACAGCACCAAGACATCGAGACGCTTGAGCAACAAAAGCCACAGGAACAAGGCAAGTGCCCCTTGACCATATTGATCCCATGTTTTGGAAATCTGTTTTATTTGTGAAAACGTGTTTGCTTGAGTCAACTTGATGGCAAACCCTTTTATAGGAGTTTACTAGTTTTGTTAACCACCCTTGTTGCCGTGAAAGTTGATGAGTCGGGTATGGTCGTTTTTGCTTTTTGCTTCGCTGAGTCCACGGGATATGGGAAGCGAGATAGAATGTGTCTAGCTACTGCACTCATATGAACAATGATAATAAGAACTTGACGTTGATAATGAACATGAATCGGGGGAGATCTAGGCAAGCTTGGTTCGTGGATGTGGTAGAATGAGATGGCGGTTTACTTGCCGTAGATCTAAGGACCGTTTCATGCCAGCACATGCCAGGAAAACAGTGCCACCACAGGGCCAAATATGGGTGCGGCTTAGCTGACTAATTAGGTAAGTTGCTAGATTGTTATGGACCGTGGAAGGCGCGGGGAATGGGAGTCTAGAGAGGACTGCCCTGGGAACTGCATGGCACAAGAGGGGGCCCGTAGGTGGGAGAATGGTGATTCGAGCCTGCTGGTGAAACCTTAGTGAGTCCATACATCTAGTAGACCCTTTGTAAAGGCTATTTTGTGATCTCTTGGCCATACATCGACGGTTGTGTACTGTATAATGGAGGTTCTGCATTCGCCGATGGGTGACGAAATCACAAACTTGTGGGTAAAGTGGTGCAACCTCTTAAGATTGTAAAACTATCATGATACCCGTGCTTACGGTCACAAGCGCCTGGCCAACTCACATGATTATATGGGCTGGTTATTGGGATGGTTGTCGGAATGGTTATTGGTATGGTTATGGTATGGTTTTGAGATTGGTTTCAGGACTGTTGAGTCTTGGTAATGAGATTGGTTTCGGGACTGTTAAGACATGATAATGAGTTTTGGTCTCGGTAATGAGATGGTTATTATGAGCATGAGGTGATGTTGAGAAAGATTAATGGCTGGATGAGACGAGATAAGTGGTAAAATATGATGGTGGTATGTTACTGTTTTAATTGGATATATGTTGGGATCAAATTCACTTAAAGACAGTTGTTGTTTTACCATGGTTGTGAAACAAAATTTGCTTTCTGCAATGAGCCTTTTTATTCTTACCTTGCTGTAAGCTACATGTCATACTTTTCCCGCACTTGCTGAGTACGACATGTACTCACCCTTGCATTATCATACAATTATCAGCAACAGGAGAAGAGTACTACGAAGATCGTAAGGAGTATTAGGCGTGCGAACTACCGTCAACTTGCCTGCGTACTATTTTCGTGAGCCCTAGTGCAGGCCGACGAAAATAAGCCTTATTGTCGTGAGCTACGTTGAGGCTCACGAAAATGCAACATCTACTTGGCATTTGCCTTATGAAGCTAAAGTATGTGGCCCCGTGCAATATCGATGGATGTACCACATTGAAAGGACATTAAAGAAACTTAGAGCAATGATTTTGAACAAAGCAAGAGTAGAAGGGTGTATTGTAGAAGCATTTGCTCTGAAAGAGGTAGCATATTTTTCAAATATCTTCTTTGTAGAAGAACATAATGTGTATGCTCCGACAATACGGTACCACATAGATGATGAAACTACTGCAGGAAATCTAAGTATTTTTCGTGGAAGGGAAAAACGGTTGGTGGCAGCAGTAGACATGTGGTTTCAGAAGAAGAATGGAATTCATGTATGTTATATATGTACACAAACATCGAAGAGATGACTCAATATTTTGTGTAAGTTGTTTTTCTCATATTTTATATGAGATGCTCTCATATTTTATATGAGATGTTCTAATGTAATAATATTTTGTATTATGTAGCGAGTTCGACAAACAATTTTGGAAGTATGCGTGGCAACCAACAAGCAAACAATTAGATAAAAATGCGTCGTGATGGCCTTCATGGGGGTCCTAACTTCGTTAATTGGTTTGGAAAGCATGTAACGTTCTTTTCATACATGTTACATTTATCACTCCTAAATTAATCTGATTAGTAGAACTAATATTTTATTTAATTCATAGTGCATGGTCGATGCTAATGTTCATGAGGATCTACGACAACTTTCTCAAGGAACCATAACGGCAAAGAGTTTCGGTCGTTACGACGTAAATGGGTTCTGATTTCGTTCGGCCAAATTTGAAGCAAAACATCCCCTTGCAGCCACGACAAATAGTGGAGTTGTAACTAGAGCATGTGATGCACAGGGGAATGAAAGTAACTATTATGGGATTATTCAAAACATCGTGGAGTTTAAATTTGGTGGTTCTAAAGATCTTAGAGTTACTTTTTTCCATTGTGACTGGTTTGATAATAACAGGGGAACACGACAGGATGAATTTGGTATGGTAGAGGTACAACATGAAAATAGACTTCTTGGATGCGATAATTATGTTCTTGCTCATCAAGTTGAGTTGGTTTACTACCTACCATATCCTTGTCCAAAGTTGAGTGCTTGGTGGGTCGTATATAAAGTTAATCCAAGAGAACGGTTATATGCACCTGGTGATGCTGGTTATCAAGAAGAAGAAGATGAAATGTACCAAGAGGATGATATTCCATCATCTTTTAATATAGACGATGGTTTAGGTCTTGATACATTAGTTGGTGATGTTGAAGACAATGAATGCGAAAACGTCATAGTGGTTAAAAGAAAAAGACGTAACGCTAAAAAAGTAAAGGTGGGACAGAAGAAGAAAGTTGGTCGACATGTTACCGAAGGAATATCGGATCATGATGAATTCTAATCATGTAATTGATCTATATTATATTTGAATTTATTTTAATTACTACTGTTTGTATCATTAAGTATTTAATTCTTACCAATTTTTTTCAACAGGATGCCGCGTGGTCTTAAGAATATAGCTAAGGGGCTTTTTGGCTCCTCAAGTAAGAGTGGGAGTCGGTATGCTACCTCTTCACATAGTCAAAACTCCGTTTTTCAGGGAAGTGTCTCAAATAATAGTAGACGTGAGGCATTTAGAAGATGCATGGAACAAGCTACTGAACAGGTTTATGTCTTTATAATTTTATTATATTATTCATATATATATATATATCATATTGTGAAAGATAATTCTTCAAATTTCAGGTGGAGCAACAGATACAGGACGAGGGTCAGGAGGATTATCGAGAAGATCAGGAGAGGGGACTTTCTGCGGGACAGGAACAACAAGGGGTAACAGCCTATCTTGATGAGGAAACCGAGGAGGAAGCCGAGGCCGAGGAGGATGAGGGGGATGACACCGATACGGGAGAGTTGCCACAATCATTCAGGTATCGGTCCTCAAACACTCTCCCGCTGGCTGTGCCTCCACAACAGAGAGTACGGATCACTCCTGTTGGTGACTGGTAAGTAAATATAAATCTCAGTATTGAATTGTATATACAATGTTTTCGATAAAAATTAAATGTTGTCAAATTGGCTTGTAGGCAATGAGATGACCTGGATTGGGATGGACGACAACATCGGTAGGCAGCCTAATGCGGTGTTGGGTGCTATATGTCGTCATCATTATCCAGGACTTGTGAATATTAAAGGTGAAGAGAAACCTGCAATAAATTGGGAGCACTATAGGATTGCTCCACATGCTGTGCATGAGAATGTGGCAGGGGCTGTCTGGCATGATTTTTGGTTATGTATTCACTACGCTGCATTATAATTATGTTTATTATATTTTTTAATACAAATTTTATATTTTTTGAAGGAACGATATCGCTTGCCCGATGATCATGACGCCGCTCTCGAGTCTAGAGCACACAAAGTATTTCACAAAGCTGCACGTAAAGTTGTGAATGATATGATGTCCAATGCAAGGATCTCTGTTGTGTGCTTGTACTACAAGGAGAAACTTGGACAGATGATGATCAAGAAAATGGGAGCTTCAAAAATTTACCTAGAGGACGATCAATACCGTCAGGTAATGATTCCTTGGATGGTTAAATGTGCTGATGCTTATTATTCATTGTGTACTTATTGGGCATCGAGTGAGTATCGAGAGAAATCCAACTCGAAGAGAATCAACCGTGAGTCCGGTGGAGAAGTTCTTCATCGTTATGGTGGTGATGGTCATATTCGTCTATCAAAACGGATGGTGAGTTTAGTATATTTACAATTTAGTCTTATTATATTAGGTTTTGCATAACTATATTTATAACATGTCTACATAGGCTGCTGAAAGTGGTGAGGAGCCCTCTTTCATTGATGCTTATATAAGAGGGCATAGAGGCACAGATGACAGTCAATTGTGCACTCCAACGGCCACTCAAAATTTGGTATGCTATATAACTACAATTAATTACTATATAATTGTTGTATTGTAGGTTTTTAATTGGTTTGTGTAGGAGAAATATGGTGAAGAGATGGTTCGACGTCATGGAGATGATTACAATTGGAGATAGGAAGACGTCGACGTAGTAGCTTTGTATGAATCCGGTGGAGGAAAGCGTCACGGGAGGTGAACTTACTCCTCTTATATTCATATATCCACATATGTCAAGTGTCATCTTAAAATTATGATGTATCATTATTTCAGGTATTCGATGTTCAATGGTGTGATGAACACCGATGTGGTTCTCTCGCAGTCACAGTCAACACAGAGCGGTCAGAGTTCTTCTCGGCGTACTCATGCAGTTAATGAGTCAAGGTTAAAACAAATGGAAGAAGAGCAAGCTGCATTAAGAGACCACTTGAGGTTACAAGAAGATCGAATGAAACGACAGGTCGAGTTCATAAAAGCACAAAATGACTACTTCTCAAATCTGGCGATGTGGCAGCAAGCGATGCAGGTACATTAATATAAGAGTTCAATTATTTATGTTAACCAAGAGATGAAGTTATAGTAGAATTAAACTAAACATTTAAAAATGATTTTAGGGGTATTTTTCTCAGCTTGGACTTCCTGCCGCTATGCCACCGCTACCGCAGCCTCCGCAGCTAACTATGTCTTCGCCGCTATCGGTGGCTCCACAGCCTCTTCCCGTTGAAACACAGGTATATGTTATCGTTATGTTCTCTTTCGTTTTATAAACTGTTAGTATACTTGTAACATGTATCATTGTTTATCTAGGGATCATCATCAAGGACACAAAACTTTCAGAGTCCTCTTGTTACAAATTTGCAAGCAACTTCTTCAGCTGGACAGGGTGGAGGAGACGACTTTATCGATCAATTCTTTGCTCCCGGTGGTAACAATTAGGTAACATGATCATAATTTATAAAAGAATCCTCTAAAGTTTCAAGTTTTCATTTGCATCATATATTATGTATCTTATTTCCAAATGGAGCTCATTTGCATCATTTTTGGCTTCAAACAGGAAAACGACGGGCGAATGGTTAGCTTGTTGGAGCAATTTGTTAGCTTGTGGGGAAACATCGATGTGGCTATGTGCTTAACTTGACAATGATCATCTATGTATTTGTATGGATATTTGAATGTTATCGTCCGTACTATGTAATGAATGTTTGTATATTTGAATGTGTGATGGAAATTATATTGTTGAGACAATGTTAATTTGAGTTTATTGCATTTGTTTTGAAGAGTAATGTGTTTATGATATATCTGTTTATGAATGTATGAATTTGTTGTATTTGTTGTGTTTGGAACCAAAAATTATAATTTATTTTGGACTGTTATTTTATGTATTTTCGTGGGCCAGAAGGTTACCCACGAAAATAGTGCCATATTATTTTCGTGGGCCAGAAGGTGGCCCACGAAAATAGTGTCACGTTATTTTCGTGGGCTAAGAATGTGGCCCATGAAAATAACATGACACTATTTTCGTGGGCCAAAGTCAGGCCCACGAAAATAAGGTGAATGTTAGTTTCGTGAGCCACATTGTGGCCCACGAAAATAACCTACTCTATTTTCGTGTGCCATCTTACGGCCCACGAAAATAAGTGCAAGTTATTTTCGTGTGCTTCAGTTTAGCTCACGAAAATATATATTTTCGTGGGCCTCTGATGGCCGACAAAAATAAATTTATTTTCGTCGGCCACCGACGAAATTAACGTTATTTTCGACTAATTATTTTCGTGAGCCACTGGCCGACGAAAATAATACCAAAACCGACGAAATTATTTATTTTCGTGGGTTTTTCCCATATTGTCGTGGGTTTTGGGCCCACGAAAATATGTCGATTTCCTGTAGTGGATGCTTCCGTTATCGATTAGAGACTTCCGCTGCTAGAATAAGTTAGAAACTTCTGCTGTAAGAATGAGCTAGAGATTGATGTAATAAAGTACTTAAACCCTATTACTGTGATTACATTCTGAATTCAGTTTGTGGATTGCATGTGTATGTGTGTTAAACATCCTGAGCACACATATGCATTAGCTGGGTTCCGGGTTCTACGGGACCGGGCATCATAGATTGGTATCAGAGCCACGTTGACCGTAGGACGCACGCCTAGTCACAGAGTGACATTAGAACCACGTTGACTGTAGAACGCAAGCCTAGGTAGAAGTCACAGATTTGCAGCAGAGCCACATTGATCGTAGGATGCAAGCCTAGGTAGAATGCATAGATTGGCATCAGAACTGCCTTGACCATAGGATGTAAGACTAGGTAGAATGGACACCCTAAAACCCATAGGAACGTTTAAACCATAGAAGCTTCAATAAGAGTGGTGTGTTGAACTTTTGTGATGATTGCTTGTGTTTGAGTGCTTAGTATGAGTTGTGGCACGCTTCGGCGAAGGTCCATATCCACACATAGTAGAGAGATGTGAAATGCTTCGGCATGCGTTCACATTGTGAGACCTATGTGTGCTGAATACGTTGGCAATTAGGATAAAAGTTAGCATTAACATTCAAAGTTTTGAATATTGCCAAAACATTCTTCTGTGGCAAGGTCCGACAAGTTCTTTGTTAGGTCCGCCAAGTGTTGGCAAGGTCCGACGAATGTCCGGAGAGCTCCTGCAAGGTCCGGAGAGCTTCTGTGAGGTCCGGAGCTTGTTTTTAGGGAGCTCCCGTGAAGTTCAACTCGTAGAACTGCAGCGTCTTGTTTTTGCTTTTAACTCGCAATGTTTCAAACTTGCTTTATGAGAAGGTTTGCTTAGTATTAATTTGCTAAGTTTTTGGTGTATTTTGGTGGTTATGACTGTTATCATTTGATATGGTTTGCAACATGCTTATGTGACGTGCTCATGTAAGGTGTTGTGATTTTCGAACTAACGTGAGTCAAGTCGAGGACCTGTGCTCGGAAGAATTGGTTGTTTATTCATGTGCAGGTGTTGCTTGAGTTCAAGACATGGCTGGTGACGGGATCCCTGGACTAGTCTCAGGGAGGAGATGAGGTTCCAACAACCAAGATCGGGAGGAGCTGTGGTTGAGTTGATCGGGAGGTCGCGCAGCATGTTTGGATCAAGGGCAGTGCATATGAAGGTTGCGCATACGTCGTTGGAAGGTGTTTGCACGTGTTCAAGGAGTGCATGGACGTGGCAACATTGTTCCAAGGCATGATGAAGAGAAGTGGACGTAAAGAATTGGTCGGAAAGGTCCAACCGGCTGGATTGCGTACTTAGGCTGAGGCTGAGTCGGATATGGCTCAAATATGGAAGATTTGAGTTGGTTATGATCGGATTTCGTGCTAGGCACGAAGTTGAGTTGTTTTAGGAATGTTTAGGACGTTCCTAAGGTGTTTGGAAGTCTCACGATTGCTTCTATCTGTGAATAGGAGAGTCCTGAGCAGTTATGGTAAGTTAGGATACGAGTCCAATTAGGAGTAGGAGTCCTAGATTGGATTGTTTAGCCTGAGGGCTGGCTATAAAAGCAAGGGAGGCCAGAGCTCTCGTGGGTAAAGAACTTTGGGCTGTTCCTCTTGTGTTTCTATTTAATAAAGTTCATAGTTTCGAGGAGCTTTTGTGCCTTGTTCGTCCGACTTGTTTTTCGTCAAGTCTTTCTCGCCGAGTTTCTGGACAGACCGACGTTGCTTCGGTGTTTCGTTCATAACTCGAGTTTTACAGATCCGATTGACTTTATTCTTTTTGAGTTGTCTTCACAACTCAATTATCTATCATCTGTGAAATTTTAACGAGCTTCAGATATGTAGTTTTTGAGATACACGAGTTTCTTTGCAGCGTTGCAGATATGTTTTATATCGGGTAGAACAGATTGATCTTCGTTTAATGTTTTGATCGTATCTCAAGTTTTATTTCGTGTTTTCAAGTGATTCTTGTTGCATTAGATCCGTGACTTGATTCTCTATCTCTCTACTTGATTTTTCACGGTTGAACACGTTTGAAAACACTTGCACACACGGTTTCTTTAACCAATTGATTTTTTGCTGAGGGGTTTTTGTTTTTTCCGCTGCGAAAAGTTTTAATCTACCATTCACCCCCCTCTAGTAGCTTTTCACGTGCTCTTTGATCCTAAAATTGGTATCAGAGCCAAGGTGCTCTAATCTTTGTGATTTGCACGTGTTTTGACTAACCATCATGGAGAAGTACTCTGCAAAACCTTGTTTGTTCAATGGCATCGATTTTCAGGTTTGGAAGGCGCGGATGGAGGCCTACATACAGGCGCAAGGCTTCGCCATATGAAAAGGTCTACCGGAACTTCGATGTACCACCCAACAATCAAGTTACGGCTGTGAACATGAGAGATGTTGACAACAACAACAAGGCTCGCAACTTGATCATCCAAGGATTGACTCGAAGCGACTTCGACCGTGTTGCACACCTCCGATCTGTATATGATGTTTGGAAAGCTCTTTGTGACTACCATGAAGGATCCAATATGATCAAGAAGGTAAGGCAAGATATGTTCAAGAAAGAATACATGTGTTTTGAGATGCAACCCGGTGAGTCAATTGACGACCTTTTTGCTCGCTTTGATAAAATTCTCAGCAACTTGCGTAGTGTCAATGTTAACTTTTCAGATGCTGAAAATGCTAGACAATTGTTAGGAGCATTAGATATGTCAATTTGGGAGATGAAAGTTACATCTATTCGTGAATCTACTGTCATGAGTTCTCTTACTTTAGACGTGCTTTATTCTAAATTGAAAACTCATGAAACTGACATCATCTCACGTAAAAACCCCAACAAGTCTATTGCATTTGTTTCGCAACGTGACATGTCTAGTTCTAGTCAATCATCATCTAGTGGTGCACTCTCTTTGCTGTCCTCTCTAACCCTTGAACAGATTGAAGAGTTTCCAGAGGAGGAGCTTGCACTCATCTCTACTCGGTTCTCAAAAGCATTGCAAAATGTGAGAACTAGAAGGAGAGGAAGCTCCGGACCTCAACGATGTTTTGAATGTGGTAAGACAGGACATTTTCGTACGGAGTGCCCTAACCTTTCAGGTCCGACTTCACGTGAAGAAAAGCAAACAAGGCCGAAGAAATCGTTTGCAAAGAATAAGAAGAAGAAATATTTATCAATGCGCAACATAGTGCATAGTATGATCTCTACACTTCAAGATTTCGGCTCAAGTGATGTGGACACCGGTAGTGATGAAGATGAAGAACCTATGGCAAATATGTGCTGCATGGCGAGCAAGTCAAGTTCAAGCTCCGAGGAGGCAGAACACAACAGAGACGATGAAGAGGTATGTCCCACTTGCGAAGAAATGTGTGATGCTATTTCTCGTGCCACTGTTATATTAAAGAAAAAGGATAAAAACATAGGAAAAATGCTGTTAAAATTGAATCACTAGAATCTGAAATTAATCGTTTAAAAACTTTGATTCCTAGTGATGATTCTTGTTCCTCATGTGATTTGATTTATGAACAATTATCCTCTTTAAGAAGTGCACACGCATCTACACTTGATAAACTTGAACTTGAAATTGAAAAGAACAAAGAGCTTGCTGCACTTAATGATAAAAATTTGAAAGATGCTTGTTGTTCTACAATTGATTTGCTTTGTTCTTCATGTGATGATCTGAATAAGAAACTAAATGATGCTATGAATGAGATTTCTATTTTGAACAATGCTTTACGTGTGCATGAAGTTAAATATTGTTCAAATTGCAAACTAAAAGGAAAAACTTCATGTGAAAACTGGTTTGATCTGTCCAATAAACTTGATGACATGCATAGGACACTAGATCGGTTTTCTAATGCAAATAAGAACCTAAACTTGCTGCTGAATTCTTCCAAGTCTTGTAATGATAAAACTGGTTTAGGTTTTACTTCTCATGCTCATGCTAAGGCACACCCACCTAAAGTTGTAAAGTCATTAGGAAGCGGTTTGATTCAAACAGCTCCTCGACAAAAAGAGGTGATTTTCAAATCTGCAGGAGTACTGTCCCATTTGGGTTCTAATAAATGTGTTGCTTGCTCATCTAGACATGATAATAAGGTTATTTTTCATTGTACCTACTGTGGTAGAGATGGTCATGTCATGGATTTTTGTTATAGACTAGCTAAACACGATAAGAAACAAAGAATACTTGCTAGATCACATAACAACCAAGCAAAATCTGCTAGACTGAATGTTCGGAGCTTGCAACCTGCTGTAATGAGTCAAAAACTTGCTCCCGGACCTACTGTTTTTTGTGCTACATATAACACATCTTCTAAGTCAGTAGTTGGGAACACAAATTTTTGATGTTTGGCTCATAAACCTGCTGTACCTTCTCAGCTTTCGCGTGTTATTCCTACTGGACGTCGTGTGACTCAGTACTGGATTCCTAAAAGTCTTTTAACTAACCCCAGTATTGAGTCATCGACGTATTGTGCTGCTGTGTAGGTTTCACGTTTGAGGAAGGAGAACATTTGGATTGTGGATTCAGGTTGCTCACGCCACATGACCGGTAACAAAGAATGGTTCTCCTCTCTCTCTTTTGTGTCACGTGTAGAAAATGTTACTTTCACCGATAACTCTTCTACTCCCATAATTGCTAAAGGTTCAGTTAGAGTAAACAATCTCTACACTTTGAAAGATGCGGCACTTGTTAAAAATTTGAAATACAACTTGCTTTCGGTTTCACAATTGCTAGATGAAAATCTAGAGGTTAGCTTTGCTAAAAATTGCTGCAAGGTTGTAGATACAAAAGGTGAGCTTTTATTTAACATGTCTAGGTTTGGAAGAGTTTTTAAAGCTGATTTTGATTTGTTAACTTCTAAGCATCGATGTCTAGTTGCTAATGATACAAAGGATCTATATTTTTTGCATCGTAGACTTGGTCACATAGGCTTTGATCATCTCACTCGTGTTAGTGCTCTCGATCGCATACGTGGGCTGCCGAAGCTTAAAAAGGACAATGTTATTGTGTGCTCTTCTTGTAGACATGCTAAGTTTGTTGCTGGTTCACATGCTCCTCTCACAATGACCATGACAGCTGAACCGGGACAACTTTTACATCTTGACACAGTAGGTCCGGCACGTGTTCAATCCTTCGGAGGTAAATGGTATGTGCTTGTGATTGTTGATGATTATTCCAGATATTCTTGGGTTTATTTTATGGCATCTAAGAATGAAGCTTTTAGTCATTTTAGAACTTTATTTCTTAGATTATCTATTGATCACCCAGGATCATTAAAAGCAATTAGAAGTGATAACGGAACTGAATTTAAAAACCAATCCTTTGATCACTTTTGTGCTGAAAATGGAATAGATCATCAATACTCTTCACCATATGTACCACAACAAAATGGTGTTGTAGAAAGAAAGAACAGGACCTTAGTTGAGATGGCTAGGACTATGCTTGATGAATATCAAACTCCTAGGAATTTTTGGGCTGATGCAGTTGCAACCGCTTGTTATGTTTCAAATCGTGTTTTCTTGCGTGCTAAGCTTGGAAAAACCCCATATGAGCTCCGGTTTGGACATAGGCCTAGTGTTACACACTTTAGGGTTTTTGGTTGCAAATGCTTTGTTAAGAAACATGGTAATCTTGATAAATTTGAAGCTAGATCTGTTGATGGCATGTTTCTTGGTTATCCATCTCATACTAGAGGCTACCGTGTGCTTCTACTTGACACTAACAAAATTGTGAAGACTTGCGAGGTTTCTTTTGATGAAGCTAGCCCAAGTACTAGCTCCGATATTGCAGGTCCGGATCCATATCCGCAGGGGGAGAGTATTTTTTATTGAAGAAGATGAAGAAGTGGTGCTGCTGCCCAAAAACTCGGAAGTAAATAACGATCAAGCTGCTGATTTTGCACCACAACCAGCACCAACAGTCACTACTGCTGGTTCGGACCTTCCTCAATCAACAAGCTCTCCTAATCAAAGGTCCGAACATGAAGAAGAAGGTGCTTGTGAAGTGTCTACTCCCCTCCGAGTACTCAAATGTCATCCTCCACAACAAATCATTGGAAACTTGCATGAACGAGTCACTCGGTCCAGGTTTTGCGATCCAAACTCTCATGCTCATTCTGCTTTTGTTGCTTCTTTTGAACCCAAGGATATATCACACGCACTCACTAATGAATCTTGGATTAAGCCATGCAAGAAGAGTTAGAAAATTTTGAAAGAAATAATGTTTGGAAACTTGTACCTCCACCTCAAGGTCACACATTAATTGGAACTAAATGGGTATTTAAAAATAAGCAAAGTGAGGATGGGGTTGTGGTTAGGAATAAAGCTAGGTTGGTTGCTCAAGGTTTCACTCAAATTGATGGTCTAGATTTTGACGAAACATTTGCTCCTGTTGCTAGATTAGAAGCTATAAGAATTTTATTAGCATTTGCTGCATCTAAAGGTTTCAAGTTATATCAAATGGATGTTAAAAGTGCTTTTCTTAATGGCTACATAGAGGAGGAGGTTTATGTTAAGCAGCCACTGGGTTCTGAAAATCCAAATTTTCCTAATCATGTTTACAAACTGTCGAAAGCCTTGTACGGTTTAAAACAAGCCCCTAGAGCATGGTATGATAGGTTAAAAACATTCTTACTTGAAAAGAGGTTTACCATGGGCAATGTTGATAAAACTCTTTTTGTACTTAAGCATGGCAATGACTCATTATTCGTTCAAGTGTATGTGGATGATATTATCTTTGGTTGTGCTTCTCATGATCTCGTGTCCAAGTTTTCAGCTATGATGAGTTCAGAATTTGAGATGAGTATGATGGGAGAACTCACATACTTTTTGGGGCTGCAAATCAAGCAAACAAAAGAAGGAACTTTTGTGCATCAAACTAAGTATACAAAGGACCTTCTTAAACGCTTCAACATAGACAAATGCAAGCCTCTTCGGACACCAATGGGAACAGCAACAACACTTGAACTTGACGAAGACTTGAACTTGACGAAGATGGTGACCCGGTCGATAAAAACGAATACAGAAGTATGATTGGATCACTTTTGTATCTCACGGCGTCAAGACCGGACATACAATTCAGCGTATGTCTTTGTGCACGTTTTCAAGCTTCTCCACGTGCTTCACATCGCCAAGCCATCAACAGGATTCTCAGGTACCTACATGGAACTCAAGAATTTGGCATTTTTCTTCCTTCTTCCTCAACCGTTTCTTTGAAAGCTTTTTCGGATGCTGATTTTGGGGGTTGTAGGATTGATAGGAAAAGTACTTCGGGTGCATGTCATTTTCTTGGTAATTCACTTGTTGATTGGTCCTCTAGAAAACAAAGTTCAGTTGCACAATCCACGGCCGAATCTAAATATGTAGCTGCGGCTAGCGCTTGCTCACAAATTCTTTGGATTGTTCAAACACTTAAGGACTATGGGGTTAATTTAGATAGTGTTCCACTGTTTTGTGATAACACTAGTGCAATTTGTATTGCTAAAAACCCCGTGAAATACTCTAGAACTAAGCATATTGACATTAGGTATCACTTTCTTCGTGATAATGTTGAAAAAGGAAACATTGTGCTTCACCATGTCGATACCGAACAACAATTGGCTGATATTTTTACAAAACCTTTGGATTTCACTCGTTTTTGTTTCATTCGTAGTGAAATAGGGGTTATGCATCCTCATGGCTTAAATTGAGGGGGAGTTTTTGAAACTTTGAAAGTCTATGTGTGAATCTAAAACTAAAATAATATGAGCATAGTATTTCATACATATATGACTTTGTGATTCCTTTTACAGGCTGAAAGTTCTTACTACATTACTCATGTTATACATTTTGTAGTTTTTTGCCATGACTAGTAATTGGAATAATTACTTACACTAAATATGGTCATGATCGAACTTTCTTGCTGTTTTGAACTTGTTGCGTGCTCACAAGTGCTTTTAATCATAAAAAATTAATCAAGTGATCAGCTCACATGTTGAGTTTTCAAATAAAAAAATTGAGAAAAGATCAAGAGAATATGCATGCATCGCACTTCTTCTTTTGAGATTGCTTATCATTGCACTAAGATATGAACTTGGAAGGAATTGTGTATGACTAAAACCATGTCTTTAAGCTTCTGATTGTCAAATGACATAGGCTTGGCTTGGTTGGTTAGAATAAGGCTGATGCGACATATAATCTCTTGCAAATATCATATGATCAACTTTGTGCCTTAAATGATCATGAATAATAAAAAAGCAGCAACAAGTGTCATGTTTTCAGGTTTTGAAATAGTTGAGTAAGGGAGATCATGACTTGCTTAAACTGAAAAATACATTTGATCTCTAGCATGGCTTACACTACTTTATGTATCTCATTGATGTGATAGTGTAAGTAACCTGATAGTATGACTTGGATGAGCTTTGTTTTGTATGTATATGTTATAATATGCTCATAACATTTAAAAATTTCTCTTTTGAACCTTGCTGAATACATTGTCAAAGGGGGATATATATGTATAAGGAGAGATTTTTTTTACACTTTGCATATGTTATACACTTTCTTCCTTCTCTGATTTTAAAAAATGGGGATAAATTAATAAAGGGGGAGAAATGAGTTTTCAAAGCTTTTAAAATCTTTTCATAAGCCAATGTTCGGATTTTAATTGGTGTTGCCAATGCATTCATCAAGGGGGAAATTGTGAGACCTATGTGTGCTGAATACATTGGCAATTAGGATAAAAGTTAGCATTAACATTCAAAGTTTTGAATATTGCCAAAACATTCTTCTGTGGCAAGGTCTGACAAGTTCTTTGTTAGGTCCGCCAAGTGTTGGCAAGGTCCGACGCAAGGTCCGGAGAGCTCCTGCAAGGTCCGGAGAGCTTCTGTGAGGTCCGGAGCTTGTTTTTAGGGAGCTCCCGTGAAGTTCAACTCGTAGAACTGCAGCCTCTTGTTTTTGCTTTTAACTCACAATGTTTCAAACTTGCTTTATGAGAAGGTTTGCTTAGTATTAATTTGCTAAGTTTTTGGTGTGTTTTGGTGGTTATGGATGTTATCATTTGATATGGTTTGCAACATGCTTATGTGACGTGCTCATGTAAGGTGTTGTGATTTTCGAACTAACGTGAGTCAAGTCGAGGACTTGTGCTCGGAGGAATTGGTTGTTTATTCATGTGCAGGTGTTGCTTGAGTTCAAGACATGGCTGGTGACGGGATCCTTGGACTAGTCTCAGGGAGGAGATGAGGTTCCAACAACCAAGTTCGGGAGGAGCTGTGGTTGAGTTGATCGGGAGGTCGCGCAGCATGTTTGGATCAAGGACAGTGCATATGAAGGTTGCGCGTACGTCGTTGGAAGGTGTTTGTACGTGTGCAAGGAGTGCATGGACGTGGCAACATTGTTCCAAGGCGTGATGAAGAGAAGTGGACATAAAGAATTGGTCGGAAAGGTCAATCCGGCTAGATTGCGTACTTAGGCTGAGGCTGAGTCGGATATGGCTCAAATATGGAAGATTTGAGTTGGTTATGATTGGATTTCGTGCTAGGCACGAAGTTGAGTTGTTTTAGGAATGTTTAGGACGTTCCTAAGGTGTTTGGAAGTCTCACGATTGCTTCTATCTGCGAATAGGAGAGTCCTGAGCAGTTATGGTAAGTTAGGATACGAGTCCAATTAGGAGTATGAGTCCTAGATTGGATTGTTTAGCCTGAGGGCTGGCTATAAAAGCAAGGGAGGCCAGAGCTCTCGTGGGTAGAGAACTTTGGGCTGTTCCTCTTGTGTTTCTATTGAATAAAGTTTATAGTTTCGAGGAGCTTTTGTGCCTTGTTCGTCCGACTTGTTTTTCGTCAAGTCTTTCTCGCTGAGTTTCTGGACAGATCGACGTTGCTTCGGTGTTTCGTTCATAACTCGAGTTTTACAGATCCGATTGACTTTATTCTTTTTGGGTTGTCTTCACAACTCAATTATCTATCATACGTGAAATTTTCATGAGCTTCAGATATGTAGTTTTTGAGATACACGAGTTTCTTTGCAGCGTTGCAGATCTGTTTTATATCGGGTAGAACAGATTGATCTTCGTTTAATGTTTTGATCATATCTCAAGTTTTATTTCGTGTTTTCAAGTGATTCTTGTTGCATTAGATCCGTGACTTGATTCTCTATCTCTCTACTTGATTTGTCACGGTTGAACACGTTTGAAAACACTTGCACACACGGTTTCTTTAACCAATTGATTTTTTGCTGAGGGGTTTTTTTTTCCGCTGCGAAAAGTTTTAATCTACCATTCACCCCCCCCCTCTGGTAGCTTTTCACGTGCTCTTCGATCCTAAACACATCCTCATATAAAAGTAAATATATTTAGTCCATCCACCTTGATGCATACAGTTGAGGGGGGTCAACTTAAAACTTCTCTTTTCTAATTCTACCCAACTCTCTCTCAAAGATGGTGAGGGAAAACGTCAGCCGACAAAGGAGGATCGTTCGTGGCAACCAGAAACCACAGGAGGATGACCACGTTGAAGTTCCTGAGAATGTTAACCCTGGGGCTGGTGAAAACAACCTTGAACGGTTGATGGCTATGCAGAACCAGCTCATGCAAACTATAATCCAAACTTTGGGTCACCTGCAAGCCAATAACAACCATCCTAACCTCGTCCCTACACCACCACCGCCGCCACCACCACTGGCTCACAACCGACTGGGAGAGTTCATGAGGACTCGACCGCCTACTTTTGCCCAAGCTAATGATCCCATGGAGGCCGACAATTGGTTGAAGTTCATGGAGAAGAAGCTTGCTATTGTTCAGTGCAATGATCGGGAGAAAGTTCTCTTCGCATCGCACCAACTTATGGGAGCAGCCGCTGACTGGTGGGACGCTCTTTGCAATGCTCATGACAACCAGGAGACTATCACTTCGGCTGAGTTCAAGGAGAGTTTCCGCTCTCATTACGTCCCTGCTGGAGTCATGATGCTAAAAAGGCAAGAGTTCGAAGGTCTCCGCCAAGGAAAGAAGAACGTGAATGAGTACCTCAACAAGTTCACGTAGCTGTTGTCACACCCGGTTTTTCCGAAGAACAACCAAGTGAATATCACATGTATGCCAGGATCATTTTCTCATACACGTGATGACAAATAGTGAAGCATCATTTATTACAAGCCAGGTGTCGAATATAAATAAGTCTTACATAGCAAATGTCTCGATGGACAATAAGAAGTTCATCACAAGTAAATAAACTAGCAGCGGAATATTATTCTTGAGGGCTCCTTCACAGGTGTTGCCCGGGGGTCTCCATGAACCTAGAAACCTTTTTCGGGTCCAAAGTCTTGGTCATTATACACCACCTCATTATCTTGACCTGAGCAGCAATATAAACCATCAAAATATGCAAGGTTGAGTATCGATGGTACTCAGCAAGTGTGGGAAAATTATATCATGCATGGCTAGAACAAGGAGAGGTTGAACTCATGGTTAAAGCACTACGCAATTAATACCTATCACCTTAGCTTATTAAGCACCTACATTACTACACAGGTGAAATGGTCCAAATCTCCCATCCCATCATCATAATCCAATAACCATAACATCATTTCCAATGTTAAGCTCCCCGCTTAACATCACAACTTCCAAAACCATCAATCCTCTAATCATGAATAAGTCCAAGCCGCTCTTGACCGTGAGCGCGGCTGTCATGACAGTTTTGACTCTGCAGAGTTTGTACCACTGTACCCACATGTAATGATTTCATCCCCCGTTGCCGGGTGGACTAAAAGAACCTCCATTATGCCAGTGGCTACGAACCACATTCACATTTCCCAGGTGTGTAGCCAGGAGATCACTACGAAGCCTTTACAAAGGGATTCCCGACGAGCGTGGGCCCACTGAGGTTTCACCCCTAACAGCATACAAGAGGCCCCAACCCCGCTGCAGTGGCCCCCTCTTGAGCCTTGCGGTTCATATGGTAGTCCAGCTGACACCTATTCCCCGCACCATCCAACACACCAATACTATGCCGGGGATACACCTAATTAATTGGCCAAGCTGCCCCATCTCAGCATGTGGTTGGCACTGTAAAGCTAGGTTACATGCTCCATGAACCGGTCCTTAGGATCCGGGCAAGTACTAAACACAAACCCGAGTCTCGTGCACCCAGCACACAACCAAAACATCCAACTTGCCTTGATCCCTACCTCTACATAACTCACAATATGTCATTCAAGAGTATGGTAAAATAAACTGATGATCTCATATCCCAAATATCCCATTCTAAGCATGGCTAAGCATATGCATAATAATAAATGACATGATAAAATAAATCCAAACCCAAGCTACAAGGAAACAAGGTAATGCAATTCTAGGGAAACATCCTATCATGGGTTTCATATTTCATTTGACAATGCAAATAATTCTATCTACACATCCTAGCATAGGATCAAAGTGGTCAAGGACACTTGCCTCCTTCTTGCTGCTCTTGAAATGGGTAGTCCTGGTCTTGGAAAGGAATAACTTACTCTTGAGCAGGTTCTACATCATACCATCACACATAGCAAAAGAAAAACAACAATCCATAAGACATAGTTCACACTTCCACTTCATACAAACCACACATTCACATTTATGAAAGTCATTCACCATTATATGTGTTGTGGTTACTCTATGTGTGTTGATTTGTGTCTTGCATACACTTTTAATCATATGTATATGATTCCTACTTTTGTATTCACATTTATGCTTGCATACTATTTATATGAGTTTCCAATTTAAATAAATTTCTTATATTCAATTACTACACCTTTTTGCTACCAAGTATGCATGAAAGGTATTTTCCTTCTCCATATGTGTCTTCATAATTTCTACCAACCCTAAACTGAATCCTTTGGATTTTAGAACTCCATTTATCATTTACTAGTTGCTATATTTTCAGATTTATTTCCTATGCCTAAATGTGAAATTTATTATGAAAATAACAAGACACCTCATCTAAACAGAATAGGTTCTGATCTAAAATATTTACTAACATATTTTTGACCTTTTCCTCTGATGTAAACTATTTTACAATTATTTTCCATATTTTCTAAAACTATTCATTACTTAAAATTGTGTCCCTAAATGTGAATAATAAATTAAACAGATTCAATTCAGCCCAAAATATTTTTTTATCTCACTCCAAAGTTTTCTAAATACTGAGAAAGTTTTTCATTTAATTATGACAATATGTTTGTCCCACTTTTTAATTTTTAAACACTAGCCACATATTCAATTTCCTAATTTAAATACTAAACAGGGCTAAAAAGGTAAACTCACCCCATTATAGGGTCTATAATATTATTTTCAGAATTTCCAAGGGTCTAGCTACACTTATCAGAGGTGTTTTTCCTAATTTTTATTAAGTTCAGGGGCTAAAACTGATTTTTAAATGAATTTACATGATTTTCTGGAGTTCCAGGGGCTAGATCAGAAGTTTCCAGGGCTAGCTCTTATTTCCCGAGAACCCCAGGGGGTAGCACGTAAGAATTCCAGTCTTTATAACGCGGGGCTGACATGGACCGTCCGATTTTAAACCGACGGCTGAGATTATAACGCCGAACCGGTACGCGGGGGTTTAAACCCTACCGTGCGATTTAAAATAAACGGCGCACAAGCGGCCACGTCGCTCTGATCGAGCGCGGGCGGCGCTGCCGGCGGCGCACGGCGGCGGGAAGCGGCGATCTCACCGGAAACTTTCGGACCTTCGGGAATTCTTCCTAGAACTATGATTTTATGACATAGATCGGTAGAGGGGAGGTCGGGGATCTCACCTCGGGGGTTTTCTTGAGCTCGGAGGTCCTGGAAAGTGATCGGCGACTTGGTCCGAGGCGAAACCACGGCAAAGCTCGTCGGCGCTGTGTTTACACCGCAAGTCACCGAGTTTTCTGCACCTGCAAGGTTCCCCGGAGGCGGTGGATCAAGACCAGCGAGTTAGATCGGAATTTCCGAGCTTAGATCGGTCAGAATTCGCCGGAGAAGTCTCGGTTCTCACCGGAGTAAAAATCGGCGATCGCGGGGGAAAAACAGAATGAGGCCGGGGTTTTTATAGACGGGGGAGGGTGGTGGGGTGGTTTAGATCATGTCCGTGTCGCCTACGAACAGAATTCAGCGGGGATACGCCGAAATCCCGATCGGTTTTGATTCGGGGGCGAGGGAGTCCGGCGCGGCGCGAGGTAGACGAAGATCGGGTGGGTCCCGCCTGTCAGTGTGAGGCAGCCGCGCGCGCGGCTGCGGGCTGGCGCGGGCGCTGGCTGCGCCGGCTGGTGGGTTTCGGCCCACTGGCCGGTTTTTTTCTGTTTTTTCTTTTTCTTTTTCTATTTCTTTTCTGATTTGAGTTTAATTTGAATTCCAGTTTGAATTTGAATTTTTGCAAAACATGCAACACGTCCAAAAATTTTTAAATTCCCCTCTTAACATGATTTAGGGCTTTGAATCAAAATTTTGGGGTGTTACAGCTCTACCCCCCTTAAAAGAAATCTCGTCCTCGAGATTGGTGTTTCTAAGGAACAATTCCAGAAACTGTGCCTTGAGCTCATCTTCCCGCTCCCAGGTGGCTTCCTCTTCTGAGTGATGCTTCCACTGCACCTTGCACATCCGGATTCTTTTATTTCTGGTGAGGCGTTCCATTGTCTCCAAAATCTTGTATGGTTGCTCGGCATAAGACAAATCCTCAGCTACATCCACTTCATTCATGGGTAACACCTCTTCAGGCGTCCTTAGGCATTTCTTGAGTTGTGCACATGGAATACATCGTGCACATCCGATAGATGAGCCGGTAACTCTAGTTGATACGCCACTTCGCCTTTCCTTTCCAAAACTTGAAAGGGTCCGATGTATCGAGGTGACAACTTCCCTTTCACCTTGAACCGACGAAGTCCTCTGATAGGGGACACCTTGAGATAGACATAGTCTCCTACGTTGAAAACGAGCTCTCTTCTTCGTACATCGGCATAGCTCTTTTGGCGTGTCTGTGCTATCCTCAAGTTGTTGCGAATTTCCCTCACCTTCGCCTCGGCTTCTTGTAGCACTTCTGGACCAAACACTTTACTTTCTCCTGTTTGGTTCAAAAATAGGGGAGTTCTGCACTTCCTCCCATACAAAGCTTCAAACGGTGACATCTTCATACTAGCTTGATAGCTGTTGTTATAGGAAAACTCCGCATACAGTAAATTCTTGTCCCAACTCCTATTGTTTCTGAGTGCACATGCCCTTAACATATCTTCAAGGATCTGATTGGTTCTCTCCGTCTGCCCGTCAGTTTGGGGATGATAGGCAGAGCTGAAGTTCAGATGGGTTCCCATGGTTTCATGCAACTTCTGCCAAAACCTCGAGGTGAACTGCGTCCCTCGGTCCGACACAATCTTCTTTGGCACTCCATGGTAACACACGATCCTTGACATGTACAACTCTGCCAATTTGGATCCACTGTAGCTTTCCTTCACGGGGATGAAGTAAGCTACCTTGGTTAGCCTATCAATGATGACCCATATCGAATCATATCCTGATTGGGTCCTAGGCAATCCCACGATGAAATCCATGCTGATTTCTTCCCATTTCCATTCAGGCACTTTGAGTGGTTGCAATAATCCCGCGGGTCATTGATGTTCTGCTTTCACCAACTGACATGTGTCACATAGGGCAACATATTCCGCGACATCTCGCTTCATGCCATACCACCAATACCTGCTCTTGAGGTCCTGGTACATCTTCGTACTCCCAGGATGAATGGAATAGTCGGAATCGTGAGCCTCCTTCAAAATCAATTCACGGGTCTCCTTTACTTCAGGCACGCAGATTCTCTTCCCGTGCCACACCGTACCTTGTTCATCCTCTCTGAAACCAGGAGCTTTATTTTCCTTGATGAGTTGCCTGATTTCTTGTATCTTCTCATCATTCTTTTGACCATTGCGTATGTCTTGCTCTAGTGTGGAGTCCACTTCCATGGCGATGGCTTCACCACTATTCACAAGGCATAGATTGAGCCTTATAACCTCATCCTTCAATTCTGCAGGCATGTCCTTCAAGCTCAACTTATTAACCTGCACTTTCCGACTCAAAGCATCGGCCACGACGTTTGCTTTCCCGGGATGATAGTTGATGCCCACATCAAAGTCATTGATTAGCTCTAACCATCTCCTTTGTCTGAGGTTGAGATCTGGCTGTGTGAAAATGTACTTCAAACTCTTATGATCCGTATATATCTCGGTCCTCTTCCCCATCAAATAGTGTCGCCAAATTTTCAACGCGTGTACCACTGCGGCTAGTTCTAGGTCATGTGTAGGATAGTTCTTCTCGTGCTTCCGAAGCAGCCGGGATGCATATGCCACGACATGCCCTTCTTGCATGAGAACACATCCCAACCCGTTTCCAGAGGCATCGCAGTACACCGTAAAGTCCTTCTGCATATCTGGCATAACGAGCACTGGGGCTGTTGTCAATCTTTCCTTTAACTCCTGAAAACTCGTCTCGCACTGCGGCGTCCATGTGAATGTGATTCCCTTCTCCAACAGTTTAGTGAGGGGCCTCGAGATCTTAGAGAATCCCTCGATAAACCGTCGATAGTATCTAGCCAGTCCCAAGAAGCTTCGAACTTCCCCGACATTTTCAGGGGTCTTCCACTTCTGTATATCCTCGATTTTGGCGGGATCTACGGAGATTCCTCCCTCTGAGATTATATGTCCTAAGAAGGGAACTCTCTTCAGCCAAAACTCACACTTGCTCAACTTAGCATATAGTTGGTGTTCTCTCAGCCTTTGCAACACCAACCTTAGATGTTTCTCATGTTCTTCTTCATCTTTGGAGAAGACGAGAATGTCATCTATGAAAACCACCACAAATTTGTCCAGATATTCCATGAATACCTTGTTCATGAGATAGATGAAGTATGCCGGGGCATTAGTTAGCCCGAAAGGCATGACAGTGTATTCATACAGTCCGTACCGAGATACGAAAGCTGTCTTGGGAATATCAGATTGCCTTATCTTGAGTTGGTGGTATCCCGACCTGAGATCAATTTTCGAGAACACACAAGCTCCCCTCAACTGATCAAACAAGTCTTCAATGCGAGGTAATGGGTACTTGTTCTTGATGGTTACCTCATTCAAAGCACGGTATTCCACGCATAACCTTTGGGTTCCGTCCTTCTTGGGCACAAATATCACCGGAGCTCCCCAGGGTGAGGAACTAGGGCGAATATACCCCCTCTCCGTCAATTCTCTCAAATGATCCTTGAGTTCTTCTATCTGCTTGGAGTCCATCCGATAAGGTCTCTTGTATATCGGGGCTGTTCCAGGCACTAGCTCAATTGCGAAGTCCACTTCACGATCGGGAGGCATACCTGGAAATTCTTCCGGAAAAACGTCTAGATATTCCCTAATAGTCCTGATTTCCTCAACTTTCACCTCAACTTGATTTAATTTAATGTCCCTCCTAGGCTCGTGTATTGTTATGAACTTTACTCTTGTGCCACTAGGGTGAGTTAGTTCCACCGTTCTGGTCGAACAATGAATGATTCCCTTATGTTTGGTCAACCAATCCATGCCCAAAATAATATCGATCCCTTGGGAATCTATCACTATGAGGTTAGCAGTAAACACTACCCCATTAATGTCTAGATTCACCTTGGGACACACTTATCTTGTCCTTATTTCTCCACCTGGAGAGTTTACGGCTAGCATATGGTTCATTTGTGTTGTTGCTAGGTCATACTTCTTAACAAACCCTTGAGCAATAAACGAGTGGGTAGCACCAGAATCAAACAGCAGGGTTGCAAGGTGTAAATTGGCAGGAAACTTACCAACTACCACGTCTGGTGCATCTTGTGCTTCCTCCATAGTGACGTGGTTCACCCGTCCTCTCATTACATTCTGCTGTTGTGGCTGCGCGGGCTTCTTCTTTGGTCATTTGTGGGCGTAGTGCCCCACTTCTCCGCAGCTAAAACATTGCACCCCAACCTTAGGTGCCTGGCCTTTGCTGTCTTGGGGTTGGTTTGGGGGTCCTTGTACTGCTGGTCGAGGTGGATATGCGGGGCGAGGCTGCTGCACAAACTGACGTTGCGGCTGTGCTGGTGCTGCCGGAGGCCTGTAGTTCGGGTTGTACCCTCTTGGTGCTGAGTAGGGTACCGCAGCACGGTTCGTCTGCCCTGCAGGTGGCTGCATCAGACGTGGGCGGGTGTTGCTCCCTGAGGCTTGATGTGACCACCTGGCCTTCCTCTTATTCTCATTTTCCAAGGCCTTCAGCTTCCTTTCTACCACAAACGCTCTGTCCACCATCTTTTGGAAGCTTTCATACTCATTTGAGGATATTGCACACTGCATTTCTGCGGTAAGTCCTTCCATGAAACAATCTTGTTTCTGCTCATCAGTCTCTATGTCCCGTGGGGCATAACGGGATAGTTGAGTAACTTTAGTGAGGTATTCCCTCACCGTCATGTTTCCCTGCTGCAGTCCCAGAAACTCCTTCCTCTTGTTTTTGAGTTCACCTCTTGGGATGTAATGGTTGCGGAAGCTACGCTTGAACTCTTCCCAAGTGATGTTCTCAGGGTCATGATAGGCGGCCACGTAGGCGGTCCACCAATCAGCAGCAGGTCCATGCAATTGATGAGAGGCAAACAGCACCCTCTCATACCCTTGGCACTGTATGATCCTCATCTTGCTCTCAATGGTCTTAAGCCAATCATCTGCCTCCAGAGGTTCAGCAGCACTTGCAAACTTTGGAGGTTGAGTTCCTAGAAACTCACTCAACCTTGGTTGGCGTGGTGCAGCTTGTGGAGGTGGAACTTGATGCAAGTTGGCCACCACTTGAGTCAAGTTCTGGATGAGCTGATTTTGATTCTCCAGCATTTGGTGGAGAGGATCAACTCCTTCACGGCGACCACCCCGGTCCTGGCTTCCAGAAAGATGAGGGTTGCATGCCTCATCGTTGTTGTTGGCGGGGTTGGCAGCACGTCCTTTTCCTCTTCCGGCCATCTGGCAGAATCAACCAATGTTAATTTGAAAGCATTTAGTATCATCTTACTACTTTCATTTGTTTGTACTTTGAAGTGTTGAGGCTTTGTTATACTTTTATGAGGGTTCATATCTCACACCGAATAAATGTACTATTATTTCATGTGGGTTCACACACCAAAGCAAAACAATCTGAAGATGAGGCTGTGGACAATTGCATCATGGCTTCCACAACTCACGTCACACACCAAGCATTAACACACCATTAACTAATCGTAACGACTCGACTATTCGACATATTGCTAACCAAGGGGAGGACTCTACACTACTCGTTTTCTTGACCTGGCTCCTCGGGATCTTCCTCATCATTTCGGCTGCCTTCTGACTCTACTTTGGGTGGGGAGGCTGCTGGTGGAGAAGTGCAACGACGCCTGATCGCTCGGTGATCTGGGGAGTCAGGAGTCCACGTATAATTCACGGTGACACACAGTTCATTCCCATCTCCTCTTTCTCTCGCCCTTAAGCAGGCTCGCAGCAACGCCTCCGTTTCCTTCAGGGTGTCCCGGACATCCTGAAGCTCCTGTTGACACTCCTGCAGTCGAGTGCTGAGCATAGAAGCATCCTCCAAGCACAAGTCCATGTGCTCATGGGAAGTCCCTTGCTGCACCGGCGGGTACTTGTGCTCCGTGGTACCACTCTCACGTTGGAGGACATACATGTACTCAGTCTTGTCCAGGTGGCGACGATAGATGTGACTCTGGCAGGTGATGGCCTCCCAGGTGACATTCTTCTCCGTATCGACCTGTGTCGCTCTACAAGATGGAGAGTGGTGGATCTTAAGCAGCTGATTTTCGTGTATTATCCTCATCTCTGAACTCCATTCTTCCCTTTTCTCACGGATGGTCCTGGTGGAGTTATAGTGGATGATTAGCTTGCCCGTATTGCCGACGGCTTCGAGCATACGCCGAAGATGGCACAATAAGCCTCCTACTGCCAATCCGTAGGAAAGGTACGTCACCGGACGGCTCTCCTCCCTCTTGGCAAGGGCAACTACGGGAACTCTCCCTCCTGTGGACTTGCGAGCGGTGCGAATCATGCGAACCATCTAAAACAAAAAGAATTTAAAATTAGGTTAGATAAACTCTCAAACAAAAATCCTATTTTGAATGAAAGTTGGGGTAAGATGAAGAAAGTGACTCATTTAAATAACACTTTTCAATCCACACCTTTGTAAAATAGTTTTTAAGAAAATAGGGCCCTTAAATACGTCCATTTCTACCTAGGTCCACGTTCCTACGTGCAACCTTGGCTCTGATACCACCTCTGTCACACCCGGTTTTTCCGAAGAACAACCAAGTGAATATCACATGTATGCCAGGATCATTTTCTCATACATGTGATGACAAATAGTGAAGCATCATTTATTACAAGCCAGGTGTCAAATATAAATAAGTCTTACATAGCAAATGTCTCGATGGACAATAAGAAGTTCATCACAAGTAAATAAACTAGCAGCGGAATATTATTCTTGAGGGCTCCTTCATAGGTGTTGTCCGGGGGTCTCCATGAACCTAGAAACCTTCTTCGGGTCCAAAGTCTTGGTCATTATACACCACCTCATTATCTTGACCTGAGCAGCAATATAAACCAACAAAATATGCAAGGTTGAGTACCGATGGTACTCAGCAAGTGTGGGAAAATTATATCATGCATGGCTAGAACAAGGAGAGGTTGAACTCATGGTTAAAGCACTACGCAATTAATACCTATCACCTTAGCTTATTAAGCACCTACATTACTACACAGGTGAAATGGTCCAAATCTCCCATCCCATCATCATAATCCAATAACCATAACATCATTTCCAATGTTAAGCTCCCCGCTTAACATCACAACTTCCAAAACCATCAATCCTCTAATCATGAAGTCCAAGCCGCTCTTGACCGTGAGCACGGCTGTCATGACAGTTTTGACTCTGCAGAGTTTGTACCACTGTACCCACATGTAGTGATTTCATCCCCCGTTGCCGGGTGGACTAAAAGAACCTCCATTATGCCAGTGGCTACGAACCACATTCACACTTCCCAGGTGTGTAGCCAGGAGATCACTACGAAGCCTTTACAAAGGGATTCCCGACGAGCGTGGGCCCACTGAGGTTTCACCCCTAACAGCATACAAGAGGCTCCAACCCCGCTGCAGTGGCCCCCTCTTGAGCCTTGCGGTTCATATGGTAGTCCAGCTGACACCTATTCCTGTCACCATCCAACACACCCGTACTACGCCGGGGATACACCTAATTAATTGGCCAAGCTGCCCCATCTCAGCATGTGGTTGGCACTGTAAAGCCAGGTTACATGCTCCATGAACCGGTCCTTAGGATCCGGGCAAGTACTAAACACAAACCCGAGTCTCGTGCACCCAGCACACAACCAAAACATCCAACTTGCCTTGATCCCTACTTCTACATAACTCACAATATCTCATTCAAGAGTATGGTAAAATAAACTGATGATCTCATATCCCAAATATCCCATTCTAAGCATGGCTAAGCATATGCATAATAATAAATGACATGATAAAATAAATCCAAACCCAAGCTACAAGGAAACAAGGTAATGCAATTCTAGGGAAACTTCCTATCATGGGTTTCATATTTCATTTGACAATGCAAATAATTCTTTCTACACATCCTAGCATAGGATCAAAGTGGTCAAGGACACTTGCCTCCTTCTTGCTGCTCTTGAAATGGGTAGTCCTGGTCTTGGAAAGGAATAACTTGCTCTTGAGCAGGTTCTACATCATACCATCACACATAGCAGAAGAAAAACAACAATCCATAAGACATAGTTCACACTTCCACTTCATACAAACCACACATTCACATTTATGAAAGTCATTCACCATTATATGTGTTGTGGTTACTCTATGTGTGTTGATTTGTGTCTTGCATACACTTTTAATCATATGTATATGATTCCTACTTTTGTATTCACATTTATGCTTGCATACTATTTATATGAGTTTCCAATTTAAATAAATTTCTTATATTCAATTACTACACCTTTTTGCTACCAAGTATGCATGAAAGGTATTTTCCTTCTCCATATGTGTCTTCATAATTTCTACCAACCCTAAACTGAATCCTTTGGATTTTAGAACTCCATTTATCATTTACTAGTTGCTATATTTTCAGATGTATTTCCTATGCCTAAATGTGAACTTTATTATGAAAATAACAAGACACCTCATCTAAACAGAATAGGTTCTGATCTAAAATATTTACTAACATATTTTTGACCTTTTCCTCTGATGTAAACTATTTTACAATTAATTTCCCTATTTTCTAAAACTATTCATTACTTAAAATTATGTCCCTAAATGCGAATAATAAATTAAACAGATTCAATTCAGCCCAAAATATGTTTTTATCTCACTCCAAAGTTTTCTAAATACTGAGAAAGTTTTTAATTTAATTATGACAATATGTTTGTCCCACTTTTTAATTTTTAAACACTAGCCACATATTCAATTTCCTAATTTAAATACTAAACAGGGCTAAAAAGGTAAACTCACCCCATTACAGGGTCTATAATATTATTTTCAGAATTTCCAGGGGTCTAGCTACACTTATCAGAGGTGTTTTTCCTAATTTTTATTAAGTCCAGGGGCTAAAACTGTTTTTAAATGAATTTACATGATTTTCTGGAGTTCCAGGGGCTAGATCAGAAGTTTCCGGGGCTAGCTCTTATTTCCCGAGAACCCCAGGGGGTAGCACGTAAGAATTCCAGTCTTTATAACGCGGGGCTGACATGGACCGTCCGATTTTAAACCGACGGCTGAGATTATAACGCCAAACCGGTACGCGGGGGTTTAAACCCTACAGTGCGATTTAAAATAAACGGCGCACAAGCGGCCACGTCGCTCTGATCGAGCGCGGGCGGCGCTGCCGGCGGCGCACGGCGGCGGGAAGCGGCAATCTCGCCGGAAACTTTCGGACCTTCGGGAATTCTTCCTAGAACTATGATTTTATGACATAGATCGGTAGAGGGGAGGTCGGGGATCTCACCTCGGGGGTTTTCTTGAGCTCGGAGGTCCTGGAAAGTGATCGGCGACTTGGTCCGAGGCGAAACCACGGCAAAGCTCGTCGGCGCTGTGTTTACACCGCAAGTCACCGAGTTTTCTGCACCTGCAAGGTTCCCCGGAGGCGGTGGATCAAGACCAGCGAGTTAGATCGGAATTTCCGAGCTTAGATCGGTCAGAATTCGCCGGAGAAGTCTCGGTTCTCACCGGAGTAAAAATCGGCGATCGCGGGGGAAAAACAGAACGAGGCCGGGGTTTTTATAGACGGGGGAGGGCGCCGGGGTGGTTTAGATCATGTCCGCGTCGCTTACGAACAGAATTCAGCGGGGATACGCCGAAATCCCGATCGGTTTTGATTCGGGGGCGAGGGAGTCCGGCGCGGCGCGAGGTAGACGAAGATCGGGTGGGTCCCGCCTGTCAGTGTGAGGCAGCCGCGCGCGCGGCTGCGGGCTGGCGCGGGCGCTGGCTGGGCCGGCTGGTGGGTTTCGGCCCACTGGCCGGTTTTTTTCTGTTTTCTCTTTTTCTATTTCTTTTCTGATTTGAGTTTAATTTGAATTCCAGTTTGAATTCTAATTTTTGCAAAACATGCAACACGTCCAAAAATTTTTAAATTCCCCTCTTAACATGATTTAGGGCTTTGAATAAAAATTTTGGGGTGTAACAGCTGTCAAGGTATGCCCCCAGGATGTCAACTCGGATCAAAGGAAGCAATACTTATTCATGAGAGGGTTGAACAATGAGATCCAAGTTCAGATTCTCAACAATGACTTTGCAAACTTCTAGAAACTTGTTGACAAAGCTATAGTGGTTGAGAGCAAGATCCGTGAGATCGAGCAAGAGCTCAAGAGAAAGATGCCATATCTGCCAGAAGGGAGCAATGTACATCCCCGTTTCATGCCCCCAGCTGCACCGCAGTATGGCTCGTCCGCTTCTACTTTTCACCCCAATCAACCACCACAGCAACGTCCTGTTCTGCAAGCACCTCGTGTGCCTTTGCCTCCTGCGCCCCGTCCTAACATGGGTGCTTATTCTAAAAACCACCCCCACCACAACGTTCCTGCTGTCTTGGGCAACAAGGCATGCTTTGCATGCAGAGAGACGGGACACTTTGCAAGTAAGTGCCCGAGGAAAGGCCTTGGACAGCCAAGCAACATGCCCAAGCAGAACCCACGGTTGAACGGAGGAGCTAATCAAGGTAACCGTGGGCAGCAGAACTACGCTCGTGGCAACGTGAATCATGTCTCCTCTGAGGAGGTGCAACAGGCTGAGGACGTCGTGATTGGTATGTTCCTTGCCAACTCCAACCCAGCTACTGTTTTATTTTATTCTGGAGCATCACATTCATTCATATCATCCAAGTATCTTGCCAAGTATAATCTTCCCATATCACACATGAAATATACTATGTTGGTTAATTTTCCCGGTGGAGAGATGAGGACTAATATAGTATGTCCAAAAGTAAACTTTAAAATAAGGGGGGTAGACCTCCTTGGCAACCTTATTGTCTTGGATTCCCAAGGGATTGATATAATACTTGGAATGGATTGGTTAAGCAAGCACAACGGAGTGATCCAATGTGCTAAGAGGTAGCCTATCAACTGGAGCTCCCAATGCACCTCTCCGACGTGCATGACGTGTTTCACGTATTCCAGCTCGAGAAGTGCTTGAGAGTACCAGAAGAACAAATACCAATGGATGAGCTCGAGCTTCAAGAGGATCTGACCTACGTAGAGCACCCTGTCCGAATTTTGGACATAAAGGAAAGGGTCACGAGGAACAAAGTGATCCGTTGGTGCAAGGTACAATGGAGCCATCACACAGAAGCCGAGGCCACATGGGAGCGTGAGGAAGACCTCAAGGCAGAATTCCCTCATCTATTCTCTACTCTGACGAATCTCGAGGGCAAGATTCAGTTTATGGGGGGTAGGTTTGTAACACCCTCAATTTCATATTCATGCATTGCATGTAGAAAAACATTATAAAAGAAATAGAAATGGGAGAGGATCCTAAAAACAGGAGTAAGATAGCTGAAAAGAGCCAATCCCAATTCGCTGAGTAGCGTCGTCAACACTTCCCGCGGCCTGCTGGCCACGTGATGCCTTCGGAGCTCATCCCTGCGGAGGGGGTGAGGTCCGGCACTACTGGCCACGTGGCAGGCTCGGAGCTTGCCTCAGGAGAATGGCGAGGTCCGATCCGGCTGGACACGTGTTGCTTTTGGAGCTAGTCTCTGCGGAGAAGTGAGGCTCAGCCCCGTGGGACACGTGTTGACTACGGAGCTAGTCTCTGAGGAAGAAGGGAGGCTCAATCCGCGGGACACGTGTCGACTTTGGAACTCACTCCCGCGGAAGGGATGAGGCCCGCCCCACGGGACACGTGTCACCCTCAGAGCTCGCCTCCGAGAGGTCCGATCCAGCGGGACACGTGTCACCCTCGGAGCTCGCCTCCGGGAGGTCCGACACTGCTAGACATGTGTCGTCCTCGGAGCTCACCTCTAAGGAAAAGTGAGGTCCGACGCTGTTGGACACGTGTCGCTCTCCGAGCTCGCCTCCGAGAGGTCCGCCCCGCTAGACACGTGTCGACCTCGGAGCTCGTCTCTGAGGAGAAATGAAGTCCGGCGCTACTGAACATATAGCATTCTCGGAGCCCACCTCCAAGGAGAGGGGAGGTCCGGCACTGACACGTGGTGCCCCCAGAGCTCGCCTCTGTAGAAAGGGGAGGTCCAACCTGCCAGACACGTGGCGCATGCGGAGCTCGCCTCTAAGGAGAGGGGAGGGCCCGCCAGACATGTGGTGCACGCGGAGCTTGCCTCTGAGGGAGAGGGAGGTCTTGTCCGCCAGACACGCGGCGCAACCGGAGCTCGCCCCTGAGGAAAAGGGAGGCCCGGCCCCTGCTGGACACGTGGCGCCTCCGGAGCTCACCACTGCGTAGGTGACGAGATCCTTAAGCAGTTTTTCTTCTGTGCGCGGGGGAATATCCGGTACGGAGGGGACCGACACGATTTCCACGTTGACACCGCACCAAATCAATTAGAGGTAAGTTGTTAAGATCCAAAACAAATTGAATAGTACTCTTATTTGAAATCCGATCAGAATAGGACTATTCTTTTCCTGTTATAAATAGAACCCAAAACCCCCTGGCCGCAACCATGTACCTATTTCCACCTCCCGAGTCGATGACTTAGAGGCCCTAGCCCCAACTCGCCGAGTTAACCCCTTGTCACGCTCGCCTTCACGGAAGAGAGCCGACGATCTGTCCTGCTGCCATTGCTAGGAGGAAGGCCGAGGTAGGTCTTCGTTACCATCTTACGACATCATCGTGGTTTTCTTCGCATCTGTTTTTCTTCGAACAGAAGCTGTTTCGTGTGGACAGATCACGTGTTGATTGGTTTTTGACGGTGGTATTGATCTAGATCTTGATGCAAGATCATCACCACGTCCACACTTGATACTTACACCTTTGTTCACCATAAAACCCCATGCAAGCACAGTGAAACATGCAAGAGCACGTACAAACTGATCTAAATAAGACAGCACCATAGGATTTGCACCATTGCATCTTGAGTATAGTTTGTGCATGATGATTGATTGCTGTGAATCTTGTATGTGCGTGATCGTCAGTAGGACAAGCTCAGGGAGCTACCTACAGAGGACTACAGCACCAAGACATCGAGACGCCTGAGCAACAAAAGCCACAGGAACAAGGCAAGTGCCCCTTGACCATATTGATCCCATGTTTTGGATATCTTTTTTTGTTTGCGAAAACGTGTTTGCTTGAGTCAACTTGATGGGAAACCCTTTCATAGGAGTTTACTAGTTTTGTTAACCACCCTTGTCGCCGGGAAAGTTGATGAGTCAGGTATGGTCGTTTTTTCTTTTTGCTTCGCTGAGTCCACGGGATATGGGAAGCGAGATAGAATGTGTCTAGCTACTGCACTCATATGAACAATGATAATAAGAACTTGATGTTGATAATGAACATGAATCAGGGGAGATCTAGGCAAGCTTGGTTCGTGGATGTGGTAGAATGAGATGGTGGTTTACTTTCCGTAGATCTAAGGACTGGTTCATGCCAGCACATGCCAGGAAAACAGTGCCACCACAAGGCCAAATATGGGTGTGGCTTAGCTAACTAAATAGGTAAGTTGCTAGATTGTTATGGACCGTGGATGGCGCGGGGAATGGGAGTCGAGAGAGGACTGCCCTTGGAACTGCATGGCACAAGAGGGGGCCCGTAGGTGGGAGAATAGTGATTCAAGCCTGCTGGTAAAACCTTAGTGAGTCCATACATCTAGTAGCCCCTTTGTAAAGTCTATTTTGTGATCTCTTGGCCATACACCGACGGTTTTGTACTGGTATAAGGGAGGTTCTGCAGTCGCCGATGGGTGACGAAATCACAAACTTGTGGGTAAAGTGTGCAACCTCTTAAGAGTGTAAAACTATCATGATAGCCGTGCTTACGGTCACAAGCGCCTGGCCAACTCACATGATTAGATGGGATGGTTATTGGGATGGTTGTCGGAATGGTTATTGGTATGGTTATGGTATGGTTTTGAGATTGGTTTCGGGACTGTTGAGTCTTGGTAATGAGATTGGTTTCGGGACTGTTGGGACATGATAATGAGTTTTGGTCTCGGTAATGAGATAGTTATTATGAGCATGAGGTGATGTTGAGAAAGATTAATGGCTGGATGAGACGCGATTAGTGGTAAAATATGATGGAGGTATGTTACTGTTTTAATTGGATATATGTTGGGATCAAATTCACTTAAAGATAGTTGCTGTTTTATCATGGTTGTGAAACAAAATTTGCTTTCTGCAATGAGCCTTTTTATTCCTACCTTGCTGTAAGCTACATGTCATACTTTTCCCGCACTTGCTGAGTACGACATGTACTCACCCTTGCATTATCATACAATCATCAGCAACAGGAGAAGAGTACTACGAAGATCATGTGGAGTATTAGGCGTGCGAACTACCGTCAACTTGCCTGTGGAGTTGGAGATGGAGCCGCTGCTCTTTAGATGCTTCCGCTATCGATTAGAGACTTCCGCTGCTAGAATAAGTTAGAAACTTCCACTGTAAGAATGAGCTAGAGATTGATGTAATAAAGTACTTAAACCCTATTACTGTGGTTATATTCTGAATTCAGTTTGTGGATTGCATGTGTATGTGTGTTAAACATCCTGGGCACACATATGCATTAGCTGGGTTCCGTGTTCTACGGGACCAGGCGTCACAATAGGAGACTTGTGCCAACGCGGGAGCAAATGGAGCACCAGCGTCATCTATCCCTACATGGACTGCCAACTCACCATGGCCTGCGCCCATGTATGGACCACCTCCGTCACACGGCGAGAGCAACACCGGCTCTCACGATTAAGTTTAGGTTTCCCATTGAATAAGTTGTAATAGGAACGCTTAGACGTGATAGGCTGAAACTGACATGACCCCACAGTCTTGTCGAGCCAGGATCACGCTGAGGGATCCTGCGTTGCACAGCACCGGATACCACACATCAAAGGTACAAAGCGGAAGCAAAGTTTTATTATATAAACCAGTTTATGAACATATTTACAAAAAAAATAGTCCAGTCTACACTCACGGGCGTAGACTATGAACCGAGTTCACGTTCAGCCCGTGAACGTGTTCCCGCTAGCACGCACACACAAACACGGCGGAGTGCACAACTCCCACTCGACGGGGTTCCCCTCCTGGGGTTCCGTCTCCTCCTCGGGAGTCCCTTCCTCATAAAACCCTGCAAAAGCTTCAAACACAAGCAGTGAGCATGATGGCTCAGCAAGACTAACCCATCTCTCCTATAGATGAAACTTCTACATGAAGGTTGATAGGTTACATAAGGTAAAATAAGTTGCAAAGGACTCGCCTAATTAGTGGAACCTTACTTTCAATTTTTAGCAGCAGGTTGTGGAGAACCATACGCTAAGGCACATGAGAGAGCCACAATCAAACAAGAAACACATTTCTCTCATGTACTTTGCCCAAAATTGAAAAGAACTTTAATTACCTCTAAAACTACAACAAGACATTAACAAGCAAAGTATGCCTTTCAAATCAGCAAACTTTTAACATGTATCTAGCCTGTTATTTCTACGTCACCGTACAGTGAACAAGTGGTACTCACTGACCGCGAGGGACGACGATTATAATCGATTTACACCTGCAGGGTTACCCGAACAACCCGTCACGTACGCCCGTACTTGATGTTGCCTACAGCAATCATCACGGGCATCGTACGCAACCACCTTTCACCCGTCAGCCAAATGTTGAACCGGCCCAATCGTCCCGAGCAAGAGGTCTCTGCGCGCGCATCCACAGTGCCGCCAGCCGATTTACACCTCGAGCTCTCAACCTACTTTCTGAATGACCAGCTATGCCTCAACACCCAGCTACCCGAGCTACATCGGTTTCCCGGTTCCCATATAGCCGGTAGGTCTTCGGTACTGTTCTAGCTTGTTCAACAGGCCCGCACACGGCTCGGTCCTCAATCGACACAAGCGGAACTATAGCACCCAGGCCCCAAAGTCCTGCTGCCCTTACTCTCCGCTCGGTTGTAACACCCCAAAACCTGTTAAGAGGGGAATTTAAAAAATTTTGGACGTATTGCATGTGGTGCAGAAATTCAAATTCAAATTGGAATTCAAATTAAACTCAAAACAGAAAAGAAAAAGAAAAAGAAAAAACAAACCCCCTGGCCAGTGGGCCGAAACCCACCAGCCGGCCCACCCACCCCCGTGCCAGCCTGCAGCCGCACGCCCCCTCTCCCTCTCATTGACATGCGGGGCCCACCTGTCATCCCCGACCTCCCGCTCGCGCCAACCGCCGGACTCTTCCGCGCGCGCGCGATCGTAACCAACCCGGAATTCCGCGTCCCGCAGCCCGACTCCCGGTCCCAGACGACTCAAACTCGATCTAAACAAACCCGCCGCCCTCCCCCGTCTATAAAAATGCCGGCATCGCCCCGTTTTTCCCCCACGATCAGCCGTTTTTCCTCCCGGTGAGAACCAGAGTTTCTCCGGCCAACTTCTCTCGATCTTCGCTCGGGATTTCTGATCTAACACGCTGATCTTGATCCACCGCCTCCGGGGAATCACGCAGGAGCAGAAAACTCGGTAGATTTCGCCCTAGACACAGCTCCGACGAGCATCGCCGCTGTTCCAGCTCGGACCTCGTCGCCGACCGCCTTCCAGGACCTCCGAGCTCAAGAAAAACCCCGAGGTGAGATCCCTGACCCCCCCCTCTACCGATCTATGCCATGAAATCCCAGTTTTAGGAAGAATTGACGAAGATCCGAAGTTTTCCGGCGAGATCGCCGCCTCCCGCCGCTGGGAAGCGCCGCCCGCGCTCGATCAGAGCGACGTGGCCGCTTGAGGGCCGTCTATTTTAAATCGCACGGTAGAATTTAAATCCCCGCATACCGGTTCGACGTTATAATCTCAGCCGTCTGTTTTAAATCGGACGGTCCACGTCAGCCCCGCATTATAAAGACCAGGATTCTTACGTGCTACCCCCTGGGGATCTCGGAAAATACGAGCTAGCTCCGGAAACTTCTGATCTAGCCCCTGGAACTTCAGAAATTCATGTAAATTCAATTAAAAATCAGTTTTAGCCCCTGGACTTAATAAAAATTAGCAAAACCCCTCTGTTATGCATAGATAGGCCCCTGGAAATTCTTAAAATAATATAATAGACCCTGTAGTGGGGTGAGTTTACCTTTTTAACCCTATGTGATATTAAATTTAGGAATTTGAATATGTGATTAGTATTTAAAATTTAAAAGATGGGACAAACACATTGTAAATTCAAATTTAAACTCTCATAGCACTTGGAAAACTTTGGAGTGAGTTAGAAATAGATTTTAAGCTGAAATGAATCTGTCTAATTGATTATTCACATTTATTAGTTATAGGGACACATGTTTAGGTTAGAGAATAATTCTGAAAATTGGTAAAATAAAAGTAAATTAGTTCACATCAGAGGAGAAGTCCAAAAATATATTATTTAATATTTTAGATCAGAACCTATTCTGTTTAGATGATGTGTCTTACTATTTTCATAATAAAGTTCACAATTAGGTATAGAAAATAAATCTTAAAATATAGGAAAATAGGTATGCATAACTAGAAAATGATAAATGAAGTCTCCAAATCCAAAGATTTCAGTTTAGGATTTGGTAGAAGATCTGAAAATCCATTTGGAGTAGGAAAATACCTTCCATGCATACTTGGTAGCTAAGATGTGTATCAATTGAATATAAGGAATTTGTTCAAATTGGAAATTCATATATAGTGTGCAAACAGAAATCTGAATACAAAAGTTAAAAATAATACACATATGTTTAAAAGTGCATGTAGGCCAAAAATCACCACATATAGAGTAACCACAACCCTTAGAAGTGTGAATGACTTTCATAGGTATGAATGTTTGGTTTGTATGAAGTGAAAGTGTGAACTATGTCTTATGGATTGTTGTTTTCTTTTGCTATGTGTGATGGTATGAGTAGAACCTGCTCCAGAGCAAGTTCTTCCCTTCCAAGAACAAGACTTTCCATTCCCAGAGCAGCAGGAAGAAGGCAAGTGTCCTTGACCACTTTGATCCTATGCTAGGATGTGTAGATAGAATTATTTGCATTGTCAATTGAAATATGAAACCCATGCTAGGATGTTTCCCTAGAATTGCATTATCTTGCTTCCTTGTAGCTTGGGTTGGGATTTGTTTTATTATGTCATTCACTCATATTACTTGTGCTTAGCCATGCTTAGAATGGGATAATTGGGATATGAGATTATCAGTTTATTTACCATACTCTTCAATGAGATGTTATGAGTTATGTAGAGGTAGGGATCAAGGCAAGTTGGATGATTTGGTTGGTGCTGGGTGCACGAGACTCGGGTTTGTGTTTAGTACTTGTCTGATCCTAAGGACCGGTTCATGGAGCATGTAACCTAGCTTTACCGTGCCAACCACATGCTGAGATGGGGCAGCTTGGCCAATTAATTAGGTGTATCCCCGGCGTAGTATGGGTGTGTTGGATGGTGCGGGGAGTTTGTGTCAGCTGGACTACCTTATAAACCGCAAGGCTCAAGAGGGGGCCACTGCAGCGGGGTTGGAGCCTCTTGTATGCTGTTAGGGGTGAAACCTCAGTGGGCCCACGCTCGTCGGGAATCCCTTTGTAAAGGCTTCATAGTGATCTCCTGGCTACACACCTGGGAAGTGTGAATGTGGTTCGTGGCCACTGGCATAATGGAGGTTCTTTTAGTCCACCCGGCAACGGGGGATGAAATCACTACATGTGGGTACAGTGGTGCAAACTCTGCAGAGTAAAAACTGTCATGACAGCCGTGCTCACGGTCAAGAGCGGCTTGGACTTATTCATGATTAGAGGAATGATGGCTTTGGAAGTTGAGGATGTTAAGCAGGGAGCTTAACATTGGAAATGATGTTATGGTTATTTGATTATGATGATGGATTGGGAGATTGGGACCATTTCACCTGTGTAGTAATTTAGGTGCTTAATAAGCTAAGGTGGTAGGCAATAATTGCGTAGTGCTTCAATCATGAGTTAAACCTCTCCTTGTTCTAGCCATGCATGACATAACTTTCCCACACTTGCTGAGTACCATCGGTACTCAACCTTGCATATTTGTCGGTTTATATTGCTGCTCAGGTCAAGAGAATGATGTGGTGTTTCATGATCAAGACTTTGGACCCGAAGAAGGTTTCTAGGTTCATGGAGCCCCCGGGCAACGCCTGTGACGGAGCCCTCAAGAATAATATTCCGCTGCTAGTTTATCTACTTGTGATGAACTTATCGTCCATCGAGACATTTGCTATGTAAGACTTATTTATATTCGACACCTGGCTTGTAATAAATGATGCTTCACTGTTTGTCGTCACATGTATGAGAAAATGATCCTGGCATACATGTGATATTCACTCGGTTGTTCTTCGGAGAAACCGGGTGTGATAGAAGTGGTATCAGAGCCAGGTTGCCCGTAGGAACGTGGACCTAGGTAGAAATGGACGTATTTAAGGACCCTATTTTCTTAAAAACTATTTTACAAGGTGTGGGTTGAAAAGTGTTATTTAATGGGCCACTTTATTCATCTTACCCCATCTTTTATTCAAAATAGGATTTTTGCTTAAAATCTTATCTAACTTAATTTTAAATGCTTTATGTTTTAGATGGTTCGCATGATCAGCACCGCCCGCAAGTCCACCGGAGGGAGAGTTCCCGTAGTTGCCCTTGCCCTGAGAGAGGAGAACCGTCCGGTGACGTATCTCTCCTACGGATTGGCAGTAGGAGGCTTGTTGCGCCGTCTTCGACGCATGCTCCAAGCCGCCGGCAATACGGGCAAGCTAATCATACACTATAGCTCCACCAGGACCATCCGTGAGAAGAGGGAAGATAGGAGTTCAGAGATGAGGATTATCCACGAAAATCAGCTGCTCAAGATCCACCGCTCTCCAGCTGGTCGAGCGACACAGGTCGATGCGGAGAAGGATGTCACCTGGGAGGCAATCACCTGTCAGAGTCACATCTATCGTCGCCACCTGGACAGGACTGAGTACATGTATGTCCTCCAGAGCGAGAGTGGTACAACGGAGTACAAGTACCCGCCAGTACAGCAGGGGACTTCCCATGAGCACATGGACTTGTGCTTGGAGGATGCTGCTATGCTCAGCACTCGACTGCAGGAGTGTCAGCAGGAGCTTCAGGATGTTCGTGACACCCTAAAGGAAACCGAGGCGTTGCTTCGAGCCTGCTTGAGGGCGAGAGAAAGAGGAGATGGGAATGAACTGTGTGTCACCGTGAATGCCACATGGACTCCTGACTCCCCAGATCGCCGGGTGATCAGGCGTCGTCGCACTTCTCCACCAGCAGCTTCCCCACCCAAAGCGGAGTCAGAAGGCAGCCGCAATAATGAGGAAGATCCCGAGGAGCCAGCTCAGTGATACGAGTAGTGTAGAGTCCTTCCCTTAGTTTAGCAGGATGTCGAGTAGTCGAGTCGTTACCTTAGTTAATGGTGTGTTAATGCTTGATGTGTGACGTGAGTTGTGGAAGCCATGGGCGTTTGTCCACAACCCCGTCTTCAGGTTGTTTTGCTTGGGAGTGTGAACCCATATGAATTAAGAGTGCATTTATGCTCACGTAAGACATGAAATCCTCAGAAAATATAAATGAAATAAGTTCTCAAAATCTTAAAGTTTAAACAAGCAAAAACTGGTAAGTTAATACGTAATGCTTTAAATTGACTTTTGGTTGATCATGATAGATGGCCGGAAGAGGAAAGGGTCGTGCTACCAACCCCGCCAACAACAACGATGAGGCAGGCAACCCTCATCTTTCTGGAGGCCAAGACAGAGATGGTTGCCGTGAAGGAGTTGATCCCATCCACCAAATGCTTGAGAATCAAAATCAGCTCATCCAGAACCTGACTCAAGTGGTGGCCAACTTGTACCAAGCTCCACCTCCACAAGCTGCACCACGCCAACCAAGGTTGAATGAGTTTCTAGGAACTTAACCTCCAAAGTTTGCAAGTGCTGCTGCACCCCTGGAGGCAGATGATTGGCTAAAGACCATTGAGAGCAAGATGAGGATTATACAATTCCAAGGGTATGAGAGGGTGCTTTTTGCCTCTCATCAATTGCATGGACCTGCTGCTGATTGGTGGACCGCTTACGTGGCCGCCCATCATGACCCTGAGAATATCACTTGGGAAGAGTTCAAGCGTAGCTTCCGCAACCATTACATACCCAGGGGTGAACTCAAAAACAAGAGGAAGGAGTTCTTGGGATTGCAGCAAGGAAACATGACTGTGAGGGAATACCTCACTAAATTCACTCAACTCTCCCGTTATGCCCCACGGGACATAGAGACTGATGAGCAGAAACAGGATTGTTTCGTGGAAGGACTTACCGCAGAAATGCAGTGTGCAATGTACTCCAACGAGTATGAAAGCTTCCAAAAGATGGTGGACAGAGCATTTGTTGTAGAAAGGAAGCTGAAGGCCTTGGAAAATGAAAACAAGAGGAAGGCCGGGTGGTCACACCAAGTCTCGGGTAGCAACACCCGCCCACGTCTGAAGCAGCAACCCGCAGGGCAGACGAGCCGTGCTGCGTTACCCTACTCAGCACCGAGAGGGTACAACCTGAACTTCAGGCCTCCGGCAGCACCAGCACCACCACAGCTTCAGTTTGGACAGCAGCCTCGCCCTACATATCAACCTCGACCAGCAGTACAAGGACCCCCAAACCAACCCCAAGACAACAAAGGCCAGGCACCTAAGGTTGGGGTGCAATGCTTTAACTGTGGTGAAGTGGGGCACTACACCCATAAGTGCCCAAAGAAGAAGCCCGGGCAGCCGCAGCAGCAGAATGTAATGCGAGGACGGTGAACCACGTCACCATGGAGGAGGCGCAAGAGGCACCCGACGTGGTAGTTGGCAAGTTTCCTGCCAATTTAGACATTGCAACCCTGCTGTTTGATTCTGGTGCTACCCACTCGTTCATTGCCCAAGGGTTTGTTAATAAGCATGACCTAGCAACAACACAAACGAACCATATGCTAGCAGTAAACTCTCCAGGTGAAGAAATATGACAAGACAAGTGTGTCCCAAGGTGAATCTAGACATTAATGGGGTGATATTTACTGCCAACCTCATAGTGATAGATTCACAAGGGATAGATATTATTTTGGGCATGGATTGGTTGACCAAACATTAAGGGAATCATCCATTGTTTGACCAGAACGGTGGAACTAACTCACCCTAGTGGCACAAGAGTAAAGTTCATAACAATACAAGAGCCTAGGAGGGACATTAAATTAAATCAAGTGGAGGTGAAAGTGGAGGAGATCAGGATTATCAGGGAATACCCAGACGTTTTCCCAGAGGAGTTGTCAGGTATGCCTCCCGATCGTGAAGTGGAATTCGCGATTGAGCTAGTGCCTGGAACAGCTCCGATATACACGAGACCTTATCGGATGGACTCCAAGCAGCTGGGAGAACTCAAGGATCATTTAAGAGAATTGACGGACAAGGGGTATATTCGTCCTAGTTCCTCCCCATGGGGAGCTCCAGTGATATTTGTGCCCAAGAAGGACGGAACCCAAAGGTTATGCGTAGACTACCGTGCCTTGAATGAAGTAACCATCAAGAACAAGTACCCATTACCCCGCATTGAAGACTTGTTTGATCAGTTGAGGGGAGCTTGTGTGTTCTCGAAAATTGATCTCAGGTCAGGATACCACCAACTTAAGATAAGGCAAACTGATATTCCAAAGACAGCTTTCATATCTCGCTACGGACTGTATGAATACACCGTCATGCCTTTCGGGCTAACTAATGCCCCGGCATACTTCATGTATCTCATGAACAAGGTATTCATGGAATATCTGGACATATTTGTGGTGGTTTTCATAGATGACATTTTCATCTTCTCCGAAGATGAAGAGGAACATGAGAAACATCTAAGGTTGGTGTTGCAGAAGCTGAGGGAACACCAACTATATGCCAAGTTGAGCAAGTGGGAGTTTTGGCTGAAGAGAGTTCCCTTCTTAGGACATATAATCTCGGAGGGAGGAATCTCCGTAGATCCCGCCAAGATCGAGGATATACAGAAGTGGAAGACCCCTGAGAATGTCGGGGACGTTTGAAGCTTCTTGGGATTGGCTGGATACTATCGACGGTTCATTGAGGGATTCTCCAAGATCTCGAGACCCCTCAAAAAAATGTTGGAGAAGGGAATCACATTCACATGGACGCCACAGTGCGAGACGAGTTTTCAGGAGCTAAAGAAAAGATTGACAACAGCCCCAGTGCTAGTTATGCCAGATATGCAGAAGAACTTTTCGGTGTACTGCGATGCCTCTGAAAACGGGTTGGGATGTGTTCTCATGCAAGAAGGGCATGTCGTGGCTTATGCATCCCGGCAGCTCCGGAAACACGAGAAGAACTTTCCTACACATGACCTAGAACTAGCCGCAGTGGTGCACACATTGAAAATTTGGCGACACTACTTGATGGGGAAGAGGATAGAGATATATACGGATCATAAGAGTTTAAAGTACATTTTCACACAGCCAGATCTCAACCTCAGACAAAGGAGATGGTTAGAGCTAATCAATGACTTTGATGTGGGCATCAACTATCATCCTGGGAAAGCGAACGTCGTGGCAGATGCTTTAAGTCGGAAAGTGCAGGTCAATAGGTTGAGCTTGAAGGACATGCCTGCAGAATTGAAGGACGATGTTATAAGACTCAATCTATGCCTGGTGAATAGTGGTGAAGTCATCGCCATGGAAGTGAACTCCACACTAGAGCAAGACATACGCGATGGTCAAAAGAATGATGAGAAGATACAAGAAATCCGACAACTCATCAAGGATAATAGAGCCCCTAGTTTCAGAGAGGATGAACAAGGTACGGTGTGGCACGGGAAAAGAATCTGTGTGCCTGAAGTGAAGGAGATCCGTGAATTGATTTTGAAGGAGGCTCATGATTCTGACTATTCCATCCATCCTGGGAGTACGAAGATGTACCAGGACCTCAAGAGCAGGTATTGGTGGTATGGCATGAAGAGAGATGTCGCGGAACATGTTCCCCTATGTGACACATGTCAGTTGGTGAAAGCGGAACATCAACGACCCGCGGGGTTATTGCAACCACTCAAAGTGCCTGAATGGAAATGGGAAGAAATCGGTATGGATTTCATAGTGGGATTGCCTAGGACCCAATCAGGATACGATTCGATATGGGTCATCATCGACAGGCTAACCAAGGTAGCTCATTTCATCCCCGTGAAAGAAAGCTACAGCGGATCCAAATTGGCGGAGTTGTACATGTCAAGGATTGTGTGTTACCATGGTGTGCCAAAGAAGATAGTGTCGGATCGAGGGACACAGTTCACCTCAATGTTCTGGCAGAAGTTGCATGAAACCATGGGAACCCATCTGAATTTTAGTTCTGCCTATCATCCCCAAACTGACGGGCAGACGGAAAGAACCAATCAGATCCTTGAGGATATGCTGAGAGCGTGTGCACTCAAAAACAATCAGAGTTGGGATAAGAACTTACCATATGCGGAGTTCTCCTATAACAACAGCTATCAGGCTAGTATGAAGATGTCACCGTTTGAAGCTTTGTACGGGAGGAAGTGTAGAACTCCACTATTTTGGAACCAAACGAGGGAAAGCAAAGTGTTTGGACCCGAAGTACTACAAGAAGCCGAGGCGAAAGTGAGGGAAATCCACAACAACTTGAGGATAGCACAGACATGACAAAAGAGCTATGCCGACGTACGAAGAAGAGAGCTCGTTTTCAACGTGGGGGACTATGTCTATCTCAAGGTGTCCCCTATCCGAGGACTTCGTCGGTTCAAGGTGAAAGGGAAGTTATCACCTCGATACATCGGACCCTTTCAAGTTCTGGAGAGGAAAGGCGAAGTGGCATATCAACTAGAATTACCGGCTCGCCTATCGGATGTGCATGACGTATTCCATGTGTCACAGCTCAAGAAATGTCTGAGAACACCTGAAGAGATGTTACCCATGAATGAGGTTGACGTAGCTGAGGATCCGTCTTATGCCGAGCAACCATCCAAGATTTTGGAGACAATGGAACGCCTCACAAGAAATAAAAGAATCCGGATGTGCAAGGTGCAGTGGAAGCATCACTCGGAAGAGGAAGCCACATGGGAGCGAGAAGACGAGCTTAAGGCACAGTTTCCGGAATTGTTTTCTTAGAACCACCAATCTCGAGGACGAAATTTCTTTTAAGGGGCGTAGAGCTGTAACACCCCAAAACCTGTTAAGAGGGGAATTTAAAATTTTTTGGACGTATTGCATGTGGTGCAGAAATTCAAATTCAAATTGGAATTCAAATTAAACTCAAAATAGAAAAGAAAAAGAAAAAGAAAAAAACAAACCCCCCGGCCAGTGGGCCGAAACCCACCAGCCGGCCCACCCACCCCCGCGCCAGCCCGCAGCCGCGCGCCCCCTCTCCCTCTCACTGACATGCGGGGCCCGCCTATCATCCCCGACCTCCCGCTCGCGCCAACCGCCGGACTCTTCCGCGCGCGCGCGATCGTAACCAACCCGGAATTCTGCGTCCCTCAGCCCGACTCCCGGTCCCAGACGACTCAAACTCGATCTAAACAAACCCGCTGCCCTCCCCCGTCTATAAAAACGCCGGCATCGCCCCGTTTCCCCCCTACGATCAGCCGTTTTTCCTCCCGGTGAGAACCAGAGTTTCTCCGGCCAATTTCTCTCGATCTTTGCTCGGGATTTCTGATCTAACGCGCTGATCTTGATCCACCGCCTCCGGGGAATCACGCAGGAGCAGAAAACTCGGTAGATTTTGCCCTAGACACAGCTCCGACGAGCATCGCCGCTGTTCCAGCTCGGACCTCGTCGCCGACCGCCTTCCAGGACCTCCGAGCTCAAGAAAAACCCCGAGGTGAGATCCCCGACCTCCCCTCTACCGATCTATGCCATGAAATCCCAGTTTTAAGAAGAATTGATGAAGATCTGAAGTTTTCCGGCGAGATCGCCGCCTCCCGCCGCCGCGCGCCGCCGGGCAGCACCGCCTGCGCTCGATCAGAGCGACGTGGCCGCTTGAGGGCCGTCTATTTTAAATCGCACGGTAGAATTTAAATCCCCGCATACCGGTTCGACGTTATAATCTCAGCCGTCTGTTTTAAATCGGACGGTCCACGTCAGCCCTGCATTATAAAGACCGGGATTCTTATGCGCTACCCCCTGGGGATCTCGGAAAATACTAGCTAGCCCCGGAAACTTCTGATCTAGCCCCTGGAACTTCAGAAATTCATGCAAATTCAATTAAAAATCAGTTTTATCCCCTGGACTTAATAAAAATTAGCAAAACCCCTCTGTTATGCATAGTTAGGCCCCTGGAAATTCTTAAAATAATATAATAGACCCTGTAGTGGGGTGAGTTTACCTTTTTAACCGTATGTGATATTAAATTTAGGAATTTGAATATGTGATTAGTATTTAAAATTTAAAAGATGGGACAAACCCATTGTAAATTTAAATTTAAACTCTCATAGCACTTGGAAAACTTTGGAGTGAGTTAAAAATAGATTTTAAGATGAAATGAATCTGTCTAATTGATTATTCACATTTATTAGTTATAGGGACACATTTTTAGGTTAGAGAATAATTCTGAAAATTGGTAAAATAAAAGTAAATTAGTTCACATCAGAGGAGAAGTCCAAAAATATATTATTTAATATTTTAGATCAGAACCTATTCTGTTTAGATGATGTGTCTTACTATTTTCATAATAAAGTTCACAATTAGGTATAGAAAATAAATCTTAAAATATAGGAAAATAGGTATGCATAACTAGAAAATGATAAATGAAGTCTCCAAATCCAAAGATTTCAGTTTAGGATTTGGTAGAAGATCTGAAAATCCATTTGGAGTAGAAAAATACCTTCCATGCATACTTGGTAGCTAAGATGTGTATCAATTGAATATAAGGAATTTGTTCAAATTGGAAATTCATATATGGTGTGCCAACAGAAATCTGAATACAAAAGTTAAAAATAATATACATATGTTTAAAAGTGCATGTAGGCCAAAAATCACCACATATAGAGTAACCACAACCCTTAGAAGTGTGAATGACTTTCATAGGTATGAATGTTTGGTTTGTATGAAGTGAAAGTGTGAACTATGTCTTATGGATTGTTGTTTTCTTTTGCTATGTGTGATGGTATGAGTAGAACCTGCTCCAGAGCAAGTTCTTCCCTTCCAAGAACAAGACTTTCCATTCCCAGAGCAGCAGGAAGAAGGCAAGTGTCCTTGACCACTTTGATCCTATGCTAGGATGTGTAGATAGAATTATTTACATTGTCAATTGAAATATGAAACCCATGCTAGGATATTTCCCTAGAATTGCATTATCTTGCTTCCTTGTAGCTTGTGTTGGGATTTGTTTTATTATGTCATTCACTCATATTACTTGTGCTTAGCCATGCTTAGAATGGGATAATTGGGATATGAGATTATCAATTTATTTACCATACTCTTGAATGAGATGTTATGAGTTATGTAGAGGTAGGGATCAAGGCAAGTTGGATGATTTGGTTGGTGCTGGGTGCACAAGACTCGGGTTTGTGTTTAGTACTTGTCTGGATCCTAAGGACCGGTTCATGGAGCATGTAACCTGGCTTTACCGTGCCAACCACATGCTGAGATGGGGCAGCTTGGCCAATTAATTAGGTGTATCCCCGGCGTAGTATGGGTGTGTTGGATGGTGCGGGAAGTGGGTGTCAGCTGGGCTACCTTATAAACCGCAAGGCTCAAGAGGGGGGCCACTGCAGCGGGGTTGGAGCCTCTTGTATGCTGTTAGGGGTGAAACCTCAGTGGGCCCACGCTTGTCGGGAATCCCTTTGTAAAGGCTTCGTAGTGATCTCCTGGCTACACACCTGGGAAGTGTGAATGTGGTTCGTGGCCACTGGCATAATGGAGGTTCTTTTAGTCCACCCGACAACGGGGGATGAAATCACTACATGTGGGTACAGTGGTGCAAACTCTGCAGAGTAAAAACTGTCATGACAGCCATGCTCACCGTCAAGAGCGGCTTGGACTTATTCATGATTAGAGGATTGATGGCTTTGGAAGTTGAGGATGTTAAACGGGGAGCTTAACATTGGAAATGATGTTATGGTTATTTGATTATGATGATGGGTTGGGAGATTGGGACCATTTAACCTGTGTATTAATGTAGGTGCTTAATAAGCTAAGGTGGTAGGCAATAATTGCGTAGTGCTTCAACCATGAGTTAAACCTCTCCTTGTTCTAGCCATGCATGACATAACTTTCCCACACTTGCTGAGTACCATCGGTACTCAACCTTGCATATTTGTTGGTTTATATTGCTGCTCAGGTCAAGAGAATGATGTGGTGTTTCATGATCAAGACTTTGGACCCGAAGAAGGTTTCTAGGTTCATGGAGCCCTCGGGCAACGCCTGTGACGGAGCCCTCAAGAATAATATTCCGCTGCTAGTTTATCTACTTGTGATGAACTTATCATCCATCGAGACATTTGCTATGTAAGATTTATTTATATTCGACACCTGGCTTGTAATAAATGATGCTTCACTGTTTGTCGTCACATGTATGAGAAAATGATCCTGGCATACATGTGATATTCACTCGGTTGTTCTTCAGAGAAACCGGGTGTGACATCGGTCTCATTTTTCTTCCCATGTGTTTCATTTGTTATCTTTACCCGAGTCGAGTGCCTCTAGCCTATCCTCGCGAGTAGTTCCAACTACTCAACTTGTACCGAATCCTACTCTATCTTAGCATTGTGGTAGCTAAACGGGGTTTTCAATCCTAATCCCAACCCATGGTTTTCTTGGCTATGCATTTAGGTTTCAAACAAGACTCTAATGCAAGAAGTAAGTGGTACTCAAAGTAAGTTCTCAAAACAATAAAAATTTGTAAAAAGGTTAATGCAAACCGGGGCTTGCCTTGTTGCTCTTGTTCGTAGGATAACTGCTCTTCCAGAGTGACGAAGTCTAAGACTTCGGGTTCCTCCTCAACCTTAGCGACTACATGAGATCATATGTATATGTATCAATATAAATGCATTTGAATTGAAATTAAACTTGTGAAGACTATGAGTCTTATTAGACAGACCCAATGACTATGAAATTTTTACTGTGGTTTGGTTACAACCTAAACAGAGACTTGGCCAAGTTTGATTTGCAGCAAAGCTCATTTGAGCTCTCCACAAATAATTATGTACTTGACCTTAATTGGAGCTCCTAGGGTGTTCTAGGGATTTTCATGGAGCAACCCTTGACTTTCTGAGAACTAGATTTTCAGAGGGTTCTGATAGAGTTCTCACTTAATTTGAAGGTTCCTAGCTAAAGATATGAGCTAAACAATTTTAGAGAAATTCTGAAAATGTTTCTGGACATTTTCTATTTTCTCTGGAACAGTTTTATTAATCACACCATTAGGTGGATCAAATGAGCACAAATGGATTTGAAATTTTTATGGTATTTCAGGGATAATTTTTTGAATATCCTGGAAAAAATTCAGAATTTTCCACCAAAGGGTTCTCCAGATAAAATTTTAACCAGTTTGAACATTGAAGAATTAATTCTGTCGAAATAAGGATTTTCATGAAGTAAAACTTGATTTGCTGGAAATTACTCAGAGAGCTGAATCCAACAAAATTTGGTTCACTCGATTTGGAGTTTCCTAGCCAAAGTTATGTGAGTTTAAATTTTGAACTAAAACTGAAAATCGAAGAAAAGTTTAAACTTCTGCCCATGGGTCCCACACAAAGTGCTTCGTCTTCCTCCTCGCGCCAAACACCCGGCGGTGGCTGTCTCCAGCGAGACTCGCCAGAGCCAAGTTCCCGGCCACCTCCCGACCCGATCGCCGCCTCCCCCTTTTCCGACCTCCTGAACTCGGCTGTGGGCTCGCCGGCCACCGGCGATGGCCGGAACTCGCGCGCACCGATGACAGCATCCGCTAGGGTTTCGGCGAGGTCGGGTAAGCTCTGTCCTTTACCAAGACCTCGGGTTTTTGGCTCTACAGCACCAGGGAACTCTGAGGATGCTGGAAATGGTAGCCAACCTCGGTGAAACGGCTGGCAACCCCGGGCTCCACGGTGAACCGGGACCGTTTTCCATGGCGGCCCGAAGAACTGCCCTCTCCGAGCCCATTGAATTTGGCTCACAACCGAGCTCGGTTGTCTTATATTAGGGTTTGGGAAACTGGAAAATTCTAGCTATACGATGGATCATTTGCTGAACAGAGAGAAGCTACACGATCCAGGGAAGCTATCACACATTTCTTTTATAGGAGAGCAGAGGCGATAGTGGCCGTGGCGTCCTGTCCACAGTGAACCGAACCGATCGCCGTCGCAGCCCTTGGTAGCTCGTCGGTGTTCTCGGAACTGTGCTCACCCCGAGCTACAAAACTTTGGTACGGCGAGAGAAATAGCTAGAGCACGTCCAGGCGCTGATGCTTGCGGTGTAAAGCCCGAGCAACCGATGCTCAGCTGACTGTGGCGAGGGAAAAACACCGAGAGCGCAGCCGGTGATCGTGTTCTTCGCGGAAACGAAGCAGAGAGCGAGAGAGCGTGGGCTATCAGTGAAGAAGATCGCCTTTGGCCGCTCGTGGACTGATAAGAGCCAGCCGCACGCCGAACAGCAGGAGCTGGCGCCGATCACACGTCGGGAACCGGTCTATCAGCGTGCTGGCGCTCTCCCGTGCGAAGGCAGACTCGAGCAGAGGTGGTTCTTCACGTTTGAGTGGCTGACAGGGGGTCCCACCTCACATTTTAACCTTCAAACTTTAATTTTCCTACTGCTCTAAACAGTAGAGACCCAAATAACCTTGGTAATTCGATCAAATTCCAAATGGCTATTGCACTTTGAATAATTCAAAATGGAATTCAATTTGACCAATTTTCAGCAAAGGTTTAGTTTAAAATTTAAATCTGATTTGAATTTGGTCAAATGGCTCATGTCAAGCTCAACTCCAAGTGGTGCGAAAAATAGTGTGTGAGCTCACAAAAATGTGCTGAGTAGGAATATGCCTCCCACTTTTGAATTCATGGGATGGAAACAGTTTGAATTTGAATTTGAGTTCAAACCACCCTCTTTCTAGTTATACCCAAAAGGACTTCAAAAAGGTCTTGAATTTGGGTAAAATTTGGCACGGACATTCCTAGCAAGGTGTAGGACTTCTTCATATGCCCAGCCCCTATATTATGCATGTGGGAAATACCACTTTTGCATTTTGTGAGTTTATTCTCTAATGAGCATGTTGATGGTGTTTACTTGCTCTTCAAATGTATTCATCAAGTTTCTTCAAATGAAGTGTGTGTGTGGTGATGAACACTTTGAATATGTGCCAAAAACTTAGGCCCTTACATTCCTCCCCCCTTAAAAGAATATCGTCCCGAGATTATAAGGTAAAAATGAGAGAGAGGACGGTGGCAAAATTACCGTATATGCGACGTGAAAAAGTCGGGGTAGTTAGCGCGAAGAAATCCTTCGCTCTCCCATGTCGCTTCGTCCATGGAGTGATTACTTCATAGAACTTTGTAGAACCACAACATACGGTTGCGTGTGGTTTGGGCCTTTTCATCAATAATCTGAACCGGTTCCTCCCGATACGTGAGATCCGGTTTCAGTTCTTCTATATCCTCCAGCTGAATGGTAGTTGATAGCTTGAGACACTTCCTCAGCTGGGAAATGTGAAAGACGTCGTGCACACTGGAAAGTGCTTCTGGTAATTTCAGCCGGTATGCTACTGATCCACATCTTTCAGCAATCTGAAATGGACCGATGATTCAGGGTGCCAACTTTTCCCTCACCCCGAATCTGTTCACGCCCTTCATTGGAGACACACGTAGGTATACATGATCCCCTACTTCGAACTGTAATGGGTGTCTTCTCCGTTCCACGTACTGTTTTTTTGTCAGGATTGGGCGGCTTTTAGGTTCCCTTGAATCGGCCAAACCTTTTCCTCCGCGTTGTTGACAATATCAATCCCGAAGGTAACCCTTTCGCTAGACTCACACCAATTCTGTGGTGTGCGGCATTTTCTCCCGTATAGCGCCTCGTAAGGCACCATCTTGATGCTGGCTTGGTACCTATTGTTGTACGAGAACTCGGCCAACGGCAAGTGATCATCCCGGTTCTTGCTGCGGTTGATAGCGCAAGCTCGTAGCATATCTTCTAAAATTTGATTTACCCGCTCGGTGTGCCCATCTGTCTGTGGGTGGTATGCTGAACTATGAATCAGTTTCGTCCCCAATGCAGCGTGTAGCTGCTCCCAAAAACGGGACACAAATAAAGTGCCCCGATCCGATATGATGGTACGGGGTACGCCGTACAAGCATAGGATCCGTGAGATGTACAGTTCAGCATACTTCTTGGCGTTGTAGTTGGTGTTGATGGGATGAAATGGGCAACCTTGGTGAGCCGGACGACGATCACCCACACAGAATCATGTTTCTTAAAAGTGGTGGGTAAACCGATGATGAAGTCCATGCTCACATCCTCCCACTTCCAGGCAGGAATGCCCAGTGGTTGTAGCAGTCCCGGTTTCCGCATATGATCTGCCTTTACCCTTCGACATGTATCACACTCGGACACGTACTTTGCGATCTCCCGCTTCATTCGTGTCCACCAAAACTTGCTTCTGAGTTCTTGATACATTTTGTTGCTGCCGGGGTGAATACATAACTTTGACAAGTGAGCCTCATCAAAGATTTTCTTCCGTAACTCCGGGTTACGGGGTACGACGATCCGGTCCTTGAACCATAGGACGCCGCCTCCGTCTTTCCAGAAACATTTCAGCTCCCCACTGACTACACGTCTCCGCAAATGCGACATGCCTTTGTCATGTTTCTGAGCTGCCGCTATCTCTTCACGGATGGTGGGGATCAAATCTAAGTTATAGATTGCTCCATGTGGAATCACATGCAGTGGTGGTTCACTCTCTTCCAACGGTGTGATGGTCAGATTGTTGACGTGTGACTTGCGGCTCAGCGCATCCGCCACTATGTTTGCCTTGCCGGGGTGATAATGGATCTCTATTTCGTAATCCTTTATCAACTCTAACCATCTTTGATGCCTCATGTTCAGCTCCTTCTGAGTGAATATGTACTTGAGGCTTTTGTGATCGGTATATAATGTACGAGGTTACCGAGTAGGTAGTGCCTCTACATTTTAAGTGCAAGTACCACGGCAGCTAACGGACTTGCTGGAGAAGGGTTTTATTAGGCCGAGCTCCTCGCCATGGGGCTGTTTGGAATTATTCGTGAAGAAGAAATTGGCTGAACTCCTTGGGCGCCATTTTGTACGGCCTTCGGGATATTGGCATGGTTCCCGGTGCAAGTTCAATCTTGAACTCCACCTCTCTGTCGGGCGGCATCCCCGGTAAGCCATCCGGGAACACGTCAGGGAACTCACAGACTACTGGAATGTCTTCAAATCTGATGGTGGTGGATTGATATATACTTGGAAGTTTGATTTCTGGACTGTCCAGAAATAAGGAGTGTGATTCGTGCACTTCTGAGTTCAAGTGCACAATTCGGAGGACGGTGTGTAAAACAGTGCCATGGCGGGTTAACCACGACATCCCTAAGATGACATCGACCTTTTGTCCCTCTAGAACTATGAGAGACATAGGGTATAATCTACCCTCTAAGCATAATGGCGCTTTTGGAACCATCATGCTTGCTGAGATCTTTCCACCCGGTGAACAAATCAAGTATGGACTATCGGTGGGTAGTATTTGCAAGCTGTATTTAGCAATAAAAGCTTGGCTAATGAAGCTATGTGTGGCGCCTGAATCAAATAACACTATAGTGGGATGCTGGTGGAGTTGAAACATACCCGCAAGGATCGGCTCTCCCTCCGGCACGTCCTCTATGGCAAGTTGGTGGATGGTGCCGGGCCTCGGGTTTGCCCGCCGCGCATTAGTGGGGTTCCGGGGTTGATTCCTCCCCAGAAGTTGCGGTGCAACTCCGCCTTCTTGCCTCTCCGGACAACTGCTGGCGAAGTGTCCTGGACGACCACATTTGTAGCATGTGGCTGCTGCTTGGCTGGTGCTCGGGGGACGAAAGCCCGGCATGCGCTGCTGAGGTGCATACGCATGCGGCATTGCCCGCTGTTGTTGTTGTTTCTGCAGAGGTGGTACTGGCAGTGCCGACCTGAATACCGGTGGAGAATATGGCCGACTGCGGAATGGCATCAGCCTCTGCAGTGGCTTCCAGCATGGACGTGATGGTGGGCGATTCACCATCTGGTATTTCTGAGAAGGGCCACCTCCTTCTCCGCTGCTTTGCGGCGTGCTTTGCATCCTTTCCGCCGCCGCTAACTCCTTGCCGGAGTCCTCTTGAACAATCGTCAGCATCAATTATATCGTTGAGGCTGCCGTGATTGAACATCACCAATTTTCCTTCAGGAGCGGGTTAAGCCCCTGCTAGAAATGATCCCGCCGCTTCTCGTCGGTATCGGAGTGATACGAAGCGTAAAGCGCAAGATCATTGAACGCCCTGGAGTATTCCAGCGCATTCCGGCTCCGTTGCTGCAGGCGTAAGAACTCCTGCATCTTCCTCTTCATGAGACCCAGCGGTATATGATAGGCCCTGAAGGTCGTCTGGAATTCTGCCTAGGTCATAACTCACTCGGTGGGCTGTGAAGCACAGCAATCTGCCCACCATGCGCTCATGGATCCCTGGAGCTGTTGGACCACGAACTGAGTCTTGCGCTGCTCACTCACTTGGAGCAGCCCAAACTTCATCTCCATCGTGCGTGCCAGTTGTCCGCATCGAGGGGTTCATCCGCCCTTGAGAATACCGGGGGATGAGTAGCCAGAAAATCAGAGTAGGAGCTCTGTTGGCGCTCCTCACGATCTTGACGTCTCTCTGGTCGAGACGTATTCGCAATGAGGGTTTGCAGCAACCCCGTGTGCTGCTGATGAGAGCCCGCCATCGCTGCCACAATATCTGCCAAAGTAACCGTTGGCGGTGGCGGTGGCGGTTGTTGCTGTTGCTGCTGCTGCTGTTACTGTCCCGAGGAATCCTCGGGAGGTGGTTGGGAGGTTTCTCCCCCCTGACTGGAACCCCCAACGTCCGGGTTGGCACGAGTACGAGTCATTCTGAAATCTAAAACAGCAGCGATCAGCACATGTCATACTTAAAATTCCATATGAAACAGTAGGTATTGAAGTGACGCATGAATAATTTGCACAACATTCACAAATATTGATAAAGCATAAACTTTATACAAGATACATTAGTCTCGGGTATCCGAGAAGTCGTGCTTATGTCGTCACTACCTATACATGCACTACTGTCTACACGACATGTCACTGATTACAAAAGTTTGGGTTACATCACCCAGCTGCCCTACTTGGCAACGGTAACCTCCTACTCGGAGTAGAATTCGACCCCCTGCGGGTCGTCCTCCTCCGGTACCTCCGCTGGTGGCTCTGGGTCCACAACCTCCTCTTCCGGCTCGGGTACTCCCATTGCCGGAAGATCCAAAACCACAGGTGCATCACCTACCACCGGTATGCCCATTACCGGAGGTACGAGGTCCTGCAACGTGTGCACCTTGTCCATGGCTTGGTTGTAGTCCTCTTCCCAGCCTTGCCCCTCCTCAATAGCGTCATCCCGCTCTTGAGTAAGGACCTCGTTCTGCTGGGTCATAGACTGCACCTGTTGTTGCAAAGCCACGATGTCAACACGGCTTTTCTTCTTTGCCTTCTTTAGATGATGCAACTGATTATATTGTTCGTTCAGTCGCTTAATCGTCGGAAGGAGAACATTGTGGAGTGCGCTGTGAGCATGCTTGAAATGATCTCCATGGCTGTTGCTCTCCTGTAGCATTATGGCGAGACATTCCGTATGAGCAGCTTGGCTGTCCATCACGGCCTTTCCCGCTCCTATCTGGAGGCTGAGGTTCGACTCCGCGGGGTTGTACCTTGGGCAACCCAGATCTGTTGCCTCCATGTACCTCCCTTGCCACACATGATTAGCCTATCCCTCCACCGGAACGAGCGCGTATGGAGTGCCCTCCATAGCTCTCACATGTAGCTGGCAGAAACGCGACATGGTGTCACGGCCTGCCACCTGCCACATTCCCTCCGGTTGTCTACCTCTCACCATAACGGTGAACGGCGCCCAACCGGGTGGCGTAGGTCTTGCGGGAAATTCGACATGGATCATCCACGTCTTGTTCCCCTCCTCGCCTTCTTCTTTGGTGAAGTACTGCATCATCTTGTTGTATCTGAAATATTGAAGCATTTGCCTCAAGGCTTCCGAATAGCCGCTGTGGTGAGAACAGTGAGATTCCACCTACCCGTTCTCCAACTGTCTATTCGCTGTCATCTGTAGAAACATATTTGAGAAATGTAAAATATTTATTTGAACAGTAAACCATTGAGTTATAACATAAAACATGTCATTGAACTCATAAAACTTGGAAACGTAGTTCAAACTTAAACAAATTTGACTATTGATCTACTGTCCAATATGACAGCCCTGACCAGTTTCTATTTCAACCTGATTTAGACCATGCTAAACTAAAACCAATTCTGGAGCTCAACATTAAAGTTAAAGCTAACTTCAATAGCTTTCCAGAAAGTATTTGCTTCGCCTAATATCTGTCCTGGTTCAAAAGTTATGAGATGTCAAAGTTAACAGAATTTCTGGAGAAAATTAGACAACACCTCCCTGCTTGAGGTACTGATTTGATCCAAGAATTCCAGTTAATTCTACTCCCAATCCGACAAAACTTTCTGTTACAAAGTTGTAACCCATCGTTGTTGTTGGCGGGGTTGGCACCACGACCCTTTCCTCTTCCGACCATCTATCATGATCAACCAAATGTTAATTTAAAGCATTACGTATTAACTTTCCAATTTGCTTGTTTAAACTTAAACTTTTGAGGCCTTATTATATTAACATTTTCTGAGGGTTTCACGTCTCACGCGAAAATAAATGTACTCTTAATTCATAGGGGTTCACACATCAAAGCAAAGCAACCTAAAGACAATGTTGATGACAAATGCCCTTGGCTTCCACAACTCACGTCACACACCAAACATTAACACACAATTAACTATGGTATTGACTCGACTACTCGATAACCTGCTGAACTAAGGGAATGGACTCTACACAACTCGTATCACTGAGCTGGCTCCTCGGGATTTTACTCATTATTGTGGCTGCCCTCTGACTCCGCTTTGGGTGGGGAAGCTGCTGGTGGAGAAGTGCGGTGACGCCTGCTCGCCCGGCGGTCTGGGGAGTCAGGAGTCCATGTGTCATTCACGGTGACACACAGTTCATTCCCATCTCCTCTTTCTCTCGCCCTCAAGCTTACGCGAAGCAATGCCTCAGTCTCCTTCAGGGTGTCACGAACATCCTGAAGCTCCTGCTGACACTCCTGCAGTTGAGTGCTGAGTATAGCAGCATCCTCCAAGCACAGGTCCATGTACTCATGGGAAGTCCCCTGCTGCACTGGCGGGTACTTGTACTCCACTGTACCACTCTCACGCTGGAGGACATACTTGTACTCAGTCCTGTCCAGGTGGCGACGGTTTATGTGTCTCTAGCAGGTGATGGCCTCCCAGGTGACATCCTTCTCAGCATCGACCTGTGTCGCCTGACAAGCTGGAGAGCGGTGGATCTTGAGCAGCTGATTTTCATGGATAATCCTCATTTCTGAACTCCATTCTTCCCGCTTCTCACGGATGGTCCGAGTGGAGCTGTAGTGTATGATTAGCTTGCCCATATTGCCGGCAGTGTGGAGCATACGCCAAAGACGGTGCAACAAGCCTCCTACTGCCAACCCGTAGGAGTGGTACGTCACCGGACGGTTCTCCTCTCTTAAGGCAAGGGCAACTACAGGAACTCTCCCTCCGGTGGACTTGCGGGCGGTGCGGATCATGCGAACCATCTAAAACATAAATCATTTAAAAATAAGTTAGATAAGGGTTTAAACAAAAATTGTATTTTGAATAAAAGTTTGGGTAAGATGAATAAAGGACCCCATTAAATAACACCTTCAACCCACACCTTTGTAAAATAGTTTTTAGGAAAATAGTGTCCATAAATACGTCCATTTCTACCTAGGTCCACGTTCCTACGGGCAACCTTGGCTCTGATACCACTTCTGTCACACCCGGTTTGTCCGAAGAACAACCGAGTGAATATCACATGTATGCCAGGATCATTTTCTCATACATGTGATGACAAATAGAGAAGCATCATCATATTACAAGCCAAGTGTTCGAATATAAATAAGTCTTACATAGCATAATGTCTCGATGGACGATAATAAGTTCATAACATGTAAATAAAACAGCAGCGGAATATAAATCTTGTGGGCTCCGTCACAGGCGTTGCCCGGGGGTCTCCGTGAACCTAGAATCCTTCCTCGGGACCAAAGTCTTGGTCATTAAACACCGCATCATTCTCTTGACCTGAGCAGCAATATAAACCAACAGAAAAGCAAGTTTGAGTACCGTTGGTACTCAGCAAGTGTGGGAAAGTTATGTCATGCATTGCTAGAGCAAGGAGAGGTTGACTCATGGTTAAAGCACTACGCAATTAATACCTATCACCTTACCTTATTAAGCACCTACATTACTACACAGGTGAAATGGTCCCAATCCCCCAACCCATCATCAAAATCAAGTAACCATAACATCATATCCAATGTCAAGCTCCCCGCTTAACATCCTCAACTTCCAAATTCATCATTCCCTAATCATGAATAAGTCCAAGCTGCTCTTGACCGTGAGCACGGCTGTCATGACAGTTTTGACTCTGCAGAGTTTGCACCACTGTACCCACATGTAGTGATATCATCCCCCATTGCCGGTGGACTAAAAGAACCTCCATTATGCTAGTGGCCGCGAACCACATTCACACTTCCCAGGTGTGTAGCCAGGAGATCACTACGAAGCCTTTACAAAGGGATTCACGACGAGTGTGGGCCCACTGAGGTTTCACCTTTAACAGCATACAAGAGGCTCCAACCCCACTGCAGTGGCCCCCTCTTGAGCCTTGCGGTTCATATGGTAGTCCAGCTGACACCTATTCCCCGCACCATCCAACACACCCATACTACGCCGGGGATACACCTAATTAATTGGCCAAGCTGCCACATCTCAGCATGTGGTTGGCACGGTAAAGCTAGGTTATATGCTCCATGAACCGGTCCTTAGGATCCAGGCAAGTACTAAACACAAACCCGAGTCTCGTGCACCCAGTACCAACCAAATCATCCAACTTGCCTCGATCCCTACATCTACATAACTCATAATATCTCATTCAATAGTAAGGTAAATAAATTGATGATCTCATATCCCAATTATCCCATTCTAAGCATGGCTAAGCATAAGCATATAAATAAATGACATGATAAAATAAATCCCAACCCAAGCTACAAGGAAACAAGGTAATGCAATTCTAGGGAAACTTCCTAGCATGGGTTTCATATTTCAATTGACAATGCAAATAATTCTATCTACACATCCTAGTATAGGATCAAAGTGGTCAAGGACACTTGCCTTCTTCCTGCTGCTCTGAGAATGGAAAGTCTTGGTCTTGGAAAGGGAGAACTTGCTCTGGGGCAGGTTCTACTCATGCCAATACACATAGCAAAAGAAAACAACAATCCATAAGACATAGTTCACACTTTCACTTCATACAAACCACACATACATACCTATGAAAGTCATTCACATTTCTAAGTGTTGTGGTTACTCTACATGTGTTGATTTTTTGCCTACATGCACTTTTAAACATATGTATATGATTTCTAACTTTTGTATTCAGATTTCTGTTTGCACACTATATATGCATTTCCAATTTGAACAAATTCTTTATATTTAATTAATACACTTCTTAGCTATTACGTTTGTATGAAAGGTAATTTCCTACTCCAAATAGGTTTTCAGATATTCTACCAAATCCTAAACTGATGTTTTTGGGTTTGGAGACTTCATTTATCATTTTCTAATTATGCATACCTATTTTCCTATATTTTTCAGATTTATTTTCTATGCCTAAAAGTGAGTTTTAATATTAAATAGTAGGACATACCATCTAAACAGAATAGGTTCTGATCTAAAATATTAAATAATATGTTTTTGAACTTCTCCTCTGATGTGAACTAATTTAAATTTTATTTTATCAGTTTTCAGAATTATTTCCTAGCCTAAAAATGTGTTTCTATAACTAATAAATATGAACAACAATTAGACAGATTCATTTCAGCCTAAAATCTATTTTTAACTCATTCTAAAGTTTTCCATGTGCTAGGAGAGTTTAAATTTGAATTTGTACATGTGTTTGCCTTACCTTTTAAATTTAAATCCTAGTCACATATTCAAATTTCTGAATTTAATATCATATAGGGTCAAAAAGGTAAATCCACCCTACTGCAGGGTCTAATTTGCTATTTCATAAATTTCCAGGGGTCTAACTACACATAACAGAGGGGTTTTCCTAATTTTTATTAAGTCCAGGGGCTAAAACTGATTTTTTAATGAATTTACATGAATTTCTGAAGTTCCAGGGGCTAGATCAGAAGTTTCCGGGGCTAGCTCGTGTTTTCCGAGATCCCCAGGGGGTAGCGCGTAAGAATCCCGACCTTTATAACGCGGGGCTGATGCGGACCTTCCGATTTAAAATAGACGGCTCAGATTAGATCGCTGAACCGGTACTGTAACACCCCAAATTTTGATTCAAAACCCTAAACCATGTTCAGAGGGGAATTTAGAAATTTTTGGACGTGTTGCATGTTTTGCAAAAATTCAAATTCAAACTGGAATTCAAATTATACTCAAAATAGAAAAGAAATGGAAAAAGAAAAAGAGAAAACGGGAAAAAACTGGCCAGTGGGCCGAAACCCGCCAGCCGGCCCAGCTACTCCCGCGCAGCCCGCCCCCGCGCGCGCCGCGCTGCCTCTCACCGACGGGTGGGACCCACATGTCATCCCTAACCCCGCGACCCCGGACTCTCTCCCGCGCGCGCGATCGCAACCGATCGGGAAACCCGTCCCGTCGCCCGAATTCTGGACCCAGAGGACTCCAACTCGATCACAACAGACCCACCGCCCTCCCCCGGCTATAAAAACCCCCGATCCGATCAGTTTTTCCCACGCGATCGCCGAGTTTTACTTCGGTGAGCACCGAGACTTCGCCGGTGAATTCTGGCCGATCTAAGCTCGAAAACTCTGATCTAACTCGCTGGTCTTGATCCACCGCCTCCGGGGAACTTTGCAGGTGCAGAAAACCTGAAGACTTACGGTGTAAATCCAGCGCCGACGAGCTTCGCCGTGGTTTTGCCTCGGACCTCGCCGCTGATCACTTTCCAGGACCCCCGAGCTCGAGAAAACCCCCGAGGTGAGATCCCTGACCTCCCCTCTACCGATCTAGGCCATAAGATCACAGTTCTAGGCAGAATTCTTGAGGATCCGAAACTTTCCGGCGAGATCGCCGCCTCCCGCCGCCGTGCGCCGCCGGCAGCGCCGCCAGCGTTCGATCAGAGCGACGTGGCCGCATGTGCGCCGTTTATTTTAAATCGCACGGTAGACTTTAAAACCCCGCGTACCGGTTCGATCTTATAATCTCAGCCGTCGGTTTAAAATCGGACGGACCACGTCAGTCCCGCATTATAAAGACAGGAATTCTTACGTGCTACCCCCTGGGGTTCTCTGGAATTGAGAGCTAGCCCCGGAAACTTCAGATCTAGCCCCTGGAACTCCAGAAAATCATGTAAATTCATTTAAAAATCAGTTTTAACCCCTGGACTTAATAGAAATTAGGAAAAACACCTCTGATAAGTGTAGCTAGACCCCTGGAAATTATGAAAATAATATTATAGACCCTGTAATGGGGTGAATTCATTATTTTAGCCCTGTTTAGTGTTTAATTTAGGAAATTGAATATGTAACTAGTGTTTAAAAATTAAAAGTAGGGACAAACATAATGGTCAAAGTTAATTAAAAACTTTCTTAGTACTTAGAAAACTTTGGAGTGAGATAAAAATATATTTTGAGCTGAGATGAATCTGATTCATTTATTAATCACATTATTTAGTATAGGGACACATTTTTAAGTAAAGAATAGCTATAGAAAAATAGGGAAAATAATTATGAAATAGTATACATCAGAAGCCAAGGTTAAAATATGTTATTAAATTATTTAGGACCAAAACCTATACTGTTTAGATGATGTGTATTACTAATTTCATAATAAAATACACAATTATGCATAGGAATATAAATCTGAAAATATAGCAACTAGTAAATGATAAATGGAGTTTCTAAAATACAAAGAATTCAGTTTAGGGTTGATAGAAATTATGAAGGCACATATGGAGAAGAAAAATACTTTTCTTACATACTTGGTAGTAAAAAGGTGTAGTAGTTGAATATAAGAAATTTATTGGAAACCCATATAAATAGTATGTAAGTATAAATGTGGACACAAAAGTAGGAATCATATATACATGGTTAAAAGTGCATGCAAGCCACAACTTAACACACATAAAGTAACCACAACACATATAATGGTAAAGAATTTCATAAATGTGAATGTGTGGTTTGTATAAAGTAGAAGTGTGAACTATGTCTTATGATTGTTGTTTTTCTTTTGCTATGTGTGATGATATGAAGTAGAGCCTGTTCAAGAGCAAGTTAACCCTTTCCAAGATCAGGACTACCCATTTCAAGAGCAGCAAGAAGGAGGCAAGTGTCCTTGACCACTTTGATCCTATGCTAGGATGTGTAGATAGAATTATTTGCATTGTCAAGTTAAATATGAAACCCATGCTAGGAAGTTTCCCTAGAATTCCATTACCTTGTTTCCTTGAAGCTTGGGTTGGGATTTATTTTGTCATGTCATTTATACACATGCATATGCTTAGCCATGCTTAGAATGGGATATTTGGGATATGAGATCATCAGTTTATATTACCATACTCTTGAATGAGACATTGTGAGTTATGTAGAGGTAGGGATCAAGGCAAGTTGGATGTTTTGGTTGTGTGCTGGGTGCACGAGACTTGGGTTTGTGTTTAGTACTTGCCTGGATCCTAAGGACCGGTTCATGGAGCATGTAACCCGGCTTTACAGTGCCAACCACATGCTGAGATGGGGCAGCTTGGCCAATTAATTAGGTGTATCCCCGGCGTAGTATGGGTGTGTTGGATGGTGCGGGGAGTAGGTGTCAGCTGGACTACCATATGAACCGCAAGGCTCAAGAGGGGGCCACTGCAGCGGGGTTGGAGCCTCTTGTATGCTGTTAGGGGTGAAACCTCAGTGGGCCCACGCTCGTCGGGAATCCCTTTGTAAAGGCTTCGTAGTGATCTCTTGGCCACACACCTGGGAAGTGTGAATGTGGAACGTAGCCACTGGCATAATGGAGGTTCTTTTAGTCCACCCGGCAACGGGGGATGAAATCACTACTTGTGGGTACAGTGGTACAAACTCTGCAGAGTCAAAACTGTCTTGACAGCCGTGCTCACGGTTAAGAGCGGCCTGGACTTATTCATGATTAGAGGATTGATGTTTTGGAAGTTAAGCGGGGAGCTTAACATTGGTAATGATGTTATGGTTATTGGATTATAATGATGGGATGGGAGATTGGGACTATTTCACCTGTGCAGTAATGTAGGTGCTTATAAAGCTAAGGTGATAGGTATTTATTGCGTAGTGCTTTAACCATGAGTTCAACCTCTCCTTGTTCTAGCCATGCATGATATAATTTTCCCACACTTGCTGAGTACCATTGGTACTCAACCTTGCATATTTGTTGGTTTATATTGTTGCTCAGGTCAAGATAATGAGGTGGGGTATAATGACCAAGATTTTGGACCCGAGGAAGGCTTTTAGGTTCATGAAGACCCCCGGGCAACGCCTGTGATGGAGCCCTAAAGAATAATATTCCGCTGCTAGTTTATTTACTTGTGATGAAGCATTAGAGTCCATTGAGACATTTGCGATGTAAGACTTATTTATATTCGACACCTGGCTTGTAATAAATGATGCTTCACTATTTGTCATCACATGTATGAGAAAATGATCCTGGCATACATGTGATATTCACTTGGTTGTTTCTTCGGAAAAACCGGGTGTGACAGAGGTGGTATCAGAGCCAAGGTTGCCCGTAGGAACGTGGACCTAGGTAGAAATGGACGTATTTAAGGGCCCTATTTTCTTAAAAACTATTTTCCAAGGTGTGGGTGGAAAAGTGTTTTAAAGGAGTCATTTTCTTCATCTTACCCCAACTTTCATTCAAAATAGGATTTTTGTTTGAGAAGTTATCTAACCTAATTTTAAATTCTTTTGTTTTAGATGGTTCGCATGATTCGCACCGCTCGTAAGTATACAGGAGGGAGAGTTCCCGTAGTTGCCCTTGCCGAAAGAGAGGAGAGTCGTCCCGTGACGTACCTTTCCTACGGATTGGCAGTAGGCGATTTGTTGCGCCGTCTTCGACGTATGCTCGAAGCCGCCGGCAATACGGGCAAGCTAATCATCCACTATAACTCCACCAGGACCATCCGTGAGAAGAGGGAAGAATGGAGTTCGGAGATGAGGATTATACACGAGAATCAGCTACTTAAGATTCACCACTCTCCAGCTTGTCGAGCAACACAAGTTGACGCGGAGAAAGATGTCACCTGGGAGGCCATCACCTGCCAGAGTCACATCTATCGTCGCCACTTGGACAAAACTGAGTACATGTATGTCCTCCAACGTGAGAGTGGTACCACGGAGTACAAGTACCCACCGGTGCAGCAAGGGACTTCCCATGAGCACATGGACTTGTGCTTGGAGGATGCTGCTATGCTCAGCACTCGACTGCAGGAGTGTCAACAAGAGCTTCAGGATGTCCGAGACACCCTGAAGGAAACGGAGGCGTTGCTGCGAGCTTGCTTAAAGGCGAGAGAAAGAGGAGATGGGAATGAACTGTGTGTCACTGTGAGTGATCCATGGACTCCTGACTCCCCGGATCGCCGAGCGATCAGGCGTCGTCGCACCTCTCCACCAGCCGCCTCCCCACCCAAAGCAGAGTCAGAAGGTAGCCGAAATGAGGAGGAAGATCCCGAGGAGCCAGCTCAAGAGGACGAGTAGTGTAGAGTCTTTCCCCTAGCTAGCAAGAGGCCGAGTAGTCGAGTCGTTACGTAGTTAATGGTGTGATGATGCTTGGTGTGTGACGTGAGTTGTGGAAGCCATGAGCAATTGTCCACAGCCTCGTCTTCAGATTGTTTTGCTTTGGTGTGTGAACCCACAGGAAATAATAGTGCATTTATTTGGTGTGAGATATAAACCCTTGTAAAATTTTAACAAAGCCTCAACACCTCAAATCACCAACAAAGGAAAGTAGTAAGATGATACTAAATGATATCAAATTAACATTTGTTGATTCTGCCAGATGGACGGAAGAGGAAAAGGACGTGCTGCCAACCCCGCCAACAACAATGATGAGGCATGCAACCCTCATCTTTCTGGAGGCCAGGACAGGGGTGGTCGCCGTGAAGAAGTTGATCCTCTCCACCAAATGCTGGAGAATCAAAATCAGCTTATCCAGAACTTGACTCAAGTGGTGGCCAACTTGCATCAAGTTCCACCTCCACAAGCTGCACCACGCCAACCAAGGTTGAGTGAGTTTCTAGGAACTCAACCTCCAAAGTTTGCAAGTGCGGCTGAACCTCTGGAGGCAGACGATTGGCTGAAGACCATTGAAAGTAAGATGAGGATAATACAATGCCAAGGGTATGAGAGGGTGCTGTTTGCCTCTCATCAATTGCAGGGACCTGCTGCTGTTTGGTGGACCGCCTACGTGGCCGCCCATCATGACCCTGAGAACATCACTTGGGACGAGTTCAAGCGTAGCTTCCGCAACCATTACATCCCAAGAGGTGAACTCAAAAACAAGAGAAAGGAGTTTCTGGGACTGCAGCAGGGAAACATGACGGTGAGGGAATACCTCACTAAATTTACTCAACTATCCCGTTATGCTCCACGAGATATAGAGACTGATGAGCAGAAACAAGATTGTTTCGTGGAAGGACTTACCGCAGAGATGCAGTGTGCCATGTCCTCCAATGAGTATGAAAGTTTTCAAAAGATGGTGGACAGAGCGTTTGTGGTGGAAAGGAAGCTAAAGGCCCTGGAAAATGAGAATAAGAGGAAGGCGGGATGGTCACATCAGGCCTCAGGAAGCAACACCCGCCCACGTATGATGCAGCAACCTACGGGGCAGACAAGCCGTGCTGCGGTACCCTATTCAGCACCAAGAGGGTACAACCCAAACTACAGGCCACCCGCAGCACCTGCACAGCCGCCACGTCAGTTTGTGCAGCAGCCTCGCCCCGCATATCCACCTCGACCAGCAGTGCAAGGACCCCCAAACCAACCCCAAGACAACAAGGGTCAAGCATCTAAGATTGGGGTGCAATGTTTCAGCTGTGGTGAAGTGGGGCACTACGCCCATAAATGCCCAAAGAAGAAGCCAGCGCCGCCACAACAGCAGAATGTATTGAGAGGACGGGTGAACCATGTCACTATGGAGGAAGCACAAGAGGCACCCGACGTGGTAGTTGGTAAGTTTCCTGCCAATTTACACCTTGCAACTCTGCTGTTTGATTCTGGTGCTACCCACTCGTTCATTGCTCAAGGGTTTGTTAAGAAGCATGACCTAGCAACCACACAAATGAACCATATGCTAGCCGTAAACTCTCCAGGTGGAGAAATAAGGACAAGACAAGTGTGTCCCAAAGTGAGCCTAGACATTAATGGGGTAGTATTTACGGCTAACCTCATAGTGATAGATTCACAAGGGATAGATATTATTTTGGGTATGGATTGGTTGACCAAACATAAAGGAATCATCCATTGTTCGACCAGAACGGTGGAACTAACTCACCCCAATGGCACAAGAGTAAAGTTCATAACGATACACGAGCCTAGGAGGGACATTAAATTAAATCAAGTGGAGGTGAAAGTTGAGGAAATCGGGACTATCAGGGAATATCCAGATGTTTTTCCGGAGGAGTTGCCAGGTATGCCTCCCGACCGTGACGTGGAATTCGCAATTGAGCTAGTACCGGGAACAACCCCGATATACAAGAGACCTTATCGAATGGACTCCAAGTAGCTAGAAGAGCTCAAGGATCATTTGAGAGAATTGACGGAGAAGGGGTATATTCGCCCTAGTTCCTCACCCTGGGGAGCTCCGGTGATATTTGTGCCTAAGAAGGACGGAACCCAAAGGTTATGCGTGGATTACCGTGCCTTGAATGAGGTAACCATTAAGAACAAGTACCCATTACCCCGCATTGAAGACTTGTTTGATCAGTTGAGGGGAGCTTGTGTGTTCTCAAAAATTGATCTCAGGTTGGGGTACCACCAACTCAAGATAAGGCAATCAGATATTCCCAAGACAGCTTTCGTATCTCGGTACGGACTGTATGAATACACTGTCATGCCTTTTGGGCTAACCAATGCCCCGGCATATTTCATGTACCTCATGAACAAGGTATTCATGGAATATCTGGACAAATTTGTGGTGGTTTTCATAGATGATATTCTCGTCTTCTCCAAAGATGAAGAAGAACATGAGAAACATCTAAGGTTGGTGTTACAGAGGCTGAGAGAACACCAACTATATGCCAAGTTGAGCAAGTGTGAGTTTTGGCTGAAGAGAGTTCCCTTTTTAGGACATATAATCTCGGAAGGAGGAATCTCCGTAGATCCCGCCAAAATCGAGGATATCCAGAAGTGGAAAACCCCCGAAAATGTCGGGGAAGTTAGAAGCTTTTTGGGATTGGCTGGATACTATCGACGGTTTATTGAGGGATTCTCCAAGATCTCGAGACCTCTCACCAAACTGTTGGAAAAGGGAATCACATTCACCTGGACACCACAGTGCGAGACGAGCTTTCAGGAGCTAAAGAAAAGATTGACTGCAGCCCCAGTGCTGGTTATGCCAGATATGCAGAAGAATTTCACAGTGTACTGCGATGCCTCTGGAAATGGGTTGGGATGTGTTCTAATGCAAGAAGGACATGTCGTGGCATATGCATCCCGGCAGCTTCGGAAGCACGAGAAGAACTATCCTACACATGACCTAGAACTAGCTGCTGTGGTACACGCGTTGAAAATTTGGCGGCACTATTTGATGGGGAAGAGGACAGAGATATATATGGATCATAAGAGTTTGAAGTACATATTCACACAACCAGATCTCAACCTCGGACAAAGGAGATGGTTAGAGCTAATCAATGACTTTGATGTGGGCATCAACTATCATCCCGGGAAAGCAAACGTCGTGGCCGATGCTTTGAGTCGGAAAGTGCAGGTCAATAAGTTGAGTTTGAAGGACATGCCTGCAGAATTGAAGGACGAGGTTATAAGGCTCAATCTATGTCTAGTAAATAGTGGTGAAGCCATAGCCATGGAAGTGGACTCCACACTCGAGCAAGACATACGCGAGGGTCAAAAGAATGATGAGAAGATACAAGAGATCAGACAGCTCATCAAGGAAAATAAAGCTCCTGGTTTTAGAGAGGATGAACAGGGAACGGTGTGGCACGGGAAAAGGATCTGTGTGCCAGAAGTAAAAGAGATCCGTGAATTAATTTTGAAGGAGGCTCACGATTCCGACTATTCCATTCATCCTGGGAGTACGAAGATGTACCAGGATCTCAAAGGCAGGTATTGGTGGTATGGCATGAAGCGAGATGTCGCGGAACATGTTGCCCTATGTGACACATGTCAGTTGGTGAAAGCTGAACATCAACGACCCGCGGGATTATTGCAACCACTCAAAGTGCCTGAATGGATGTGGGAAGAAATCAGCATGGATTTTGTCGTGGGATTGCCTAGGACCCAATCCGGGTATGATTCAATATGGGTCATTATTGATCGGCTAACCAAGGTAGCTCGTTTCATCCCTGTGAAAGAAAGCTACAGTGGATCTAAATTGGCAGAATTGTACATGTCAAGGATTGTGTGTTACCATGGAGTGCCAAAGAAGATAGTGTCGGACCGAGGGACACAGTTCACCTCGAGGTTTTGGCAGAAGTTGCATGAAACCATGGGAACCCATCTGAATTTCAGCTCTGCCAATCATCCCCAAACTGACGGGCAGACGGAGAGAACCAATCAGATCCTTGAAGATATGTTAAGGGCATGTGCACTCAAAAACAATAGGAGTTGGGACAAGAACTTACCGTATGCGGAGTTTTCCTATAACAACAGTTATCAAGCTAGTATGAAGATGTCACCGTTTGAAGCTTTGTATGGAAGGAAGTGCATAACTCCTCTATTTTGGAACCAAACAGGAGAAAGTAAAGTGTTTGGTCCAGAAGTGCTACAAGAAGCCGAAGCGAAGGTGAGGGAGATTCGCAACAACTTGAGGATAGCACAAACACGCCAGAAGAGTTATGCTGATGTACGAAGAAGAGAACTCATCTTCAACGTGGGAGACTATGTTTATCTCAAGGTGTCCCCTATCAGAGGACTTCGTCGGTTCAAGGTGAAAGGGAAGTTGTCACCTCGATACATCGGACCCTTTCAAGTTTTGGAAAGAAAAGGCGAAGTGGCGTACCAACTAGAGTTACCGGTTCATCTATCGGATGTACACGATGTATTCCATGTGTCACAACTCAAGAAATGTCTGAGGACGCCTGAAGAGGTGTTACCCATGAATGAAGTGGATGTAGCTGAAGATTTGTCTTATGCCGAGCAACCATACAAGATTTTGGAGACGATGGAACGCCTCACCAGAAACAAGAGAATCCGGATGTGCAAGGTGCAGTGGAAGCATCACTCAGAAGAGGAAGCTACCTGGGAACGGGAAGATGAGCTTAAGGCACAATTTCCTGAATTGTTTTCTTAGAAACACCAATCTCGAGGACGAGATTTCTTTTAAGGAGGGTAGAGCTGTAACACCCCAAATTTTGATTCAAAACCCTAAACCATGTTCAGAGGGGAATTTAGAAATTTTTGGACGTGTTGCATGTTTTGCAAAAATTCAAATTCAAACTGGAATTCAAATTATACTCAAAATAGAAAAGAAATGGAAAAAGAAAAAGAGAAAACGGGAAAAAACTGGCCAGTGGGCCGAAACCCGCCAGCCAGCCCAGCTACTCCCGCGCAGCCCGCCCCCGCGCGCGCCGCGCTGCCTCTCACCGACGGGTGGGACCCACATGTCATCCCTAACCCCGCGACCCCGGACTCTCTCCCGCGCGCGCGATCGCAACCGATCGGGAAACCCGTCCCGTCGCCCGAATTCTGGACCCAGAGGACTCCAACTCGATCACAACAGACCCACCGCCCTCCCCCGGCTATAAAAACCCCCGATCCGATCAGTTTTTCCCACGCGATCGCCGATTTTTACTCCGGTGAGCACCGAGACTTCGCCGGTGAATTCTGGCCGATCTAAGCTCGAAAACTCTGATCTAACTCGCTGGTCTATCCACCGCCTCCGGGGAACTTTGCAGGTGCAGAAAACCCGAAGACTTACGGTGTAAATCCAGCGCCGACGAGCTTCGCCGTGGTTTTGCCTCGGACCTCGCCGCCGATCACTTTCCAGGACCCCCGAGCTCGAGAAAACCCCCGAGGTGAGATCCCTGACCTCCCCTCTACCGATCTAGGCCATAAGATCACAGTTCTAGGCAGAATTCTCGAGGATCCGAAACTTTCTGGCGAGATCGCCGCCTCCCGCCGCCGTGCGCCGCCGGCAGCGCCGCCCGCGTTCGATCAGAGCGACGTGGCCGCATGTGCGCCGTTTATTTTAAATCGCACGGTAGACTTTAAAACCCCGCGTACCGGTTCGATCTTATAATCTCAGCCGTCGGTTTAAAATCGGACGGACCACGTCAGCCCCGCATTATAAAGACAGGAATTCTTACGTGCTACCCCCTGGGGTTCTCTGGAATTGAGAGCTAGCCCCGGAAACTTCAGATCTAGCCCCTGGAACTCCAGAAAATCATGTAAATTCATTTAAAAATCAGTTTTAACCCCTGGACTTAATAGAAATTAGGAAAAACACCTCTGATAAGTGTAGCTAGACCCCTAGAAATTATGAAAATAATATCATAGACCCTGTAATGGGGTGAATTCATTATTTTAGCCCTGTTTAGTGTTTAATTTAGGAAATTGAATATGTAACTAGTGTTTAAAAATTAAAAGTAGGGACAAACATAATGGTCAAAGTTAATTAAAAACTTTCTTAGTACTTAGAAAACTTTGGAGTGAGATAAAAATATATTTTGAGCTGAGATGAATCTGATTCATTTATTAATCACATTATTTAGTATAGGGACACATTTTTAAGTAAAGAATAGCTATAGAAAAATAGGGAAAATAATTATGAAATAGTATACATCAGAAGCCAAGGTTAAAATATGTTATTAAATTATTTAGGACCAAAACCTATACTGTTTAGATGATGTGTATTACTAATTTCATAATAAAATACACAATTATGCATAGGAATATAAATCTGAAAATATAGCAACTAGTAAATGATAAATGGAGTTTCTAAAATACAAAGAATTCAGTTTAGGGTTGATAGAAATTATGAAGGCACATATGGAGAAGAAAAATACTTTTCTTACATACTTGGTAGTAAAAAGGTGTAGTAGTTGAATATAAGAAATTTATTGGAAACCCATATAAATAGTATGTAAGTATAAATGTGGACACAAAAGTAGGAATCATATATACATGGTTAAAAGTGCATGCAAGCCACAACTTAACACACATAAAGTAACCACAACACATATAATGGTAAAGAATTTCATAAATGTGAATGTGTGGTTTGTATAAAGTAGAAGTGTGAACTATGTCTTATGATTGTTGTTTTTCTTTTGCTATGTGTGATGATATGAAGTAGAGCCTGTTCAAGAGCAAGTTAACCCTTTCCAAGATCAGGACTACCCATTTCAAGAGCAGCAAGAAGGAGGCAAGTGTCCTTGACCACTTTGATCCTATGCTAGGATGTGTAGATAGAATTATTTGCATTGTCAAGTTAAATATGAAACCCATGCTAGGAAGTTTCCCTAGAATTGCATTACCTTGTTTCCTTGAAGCTTGGGTTGGGATTTATTTTGTCATGTCATTTATACACATGCATATGCTTAGCCATGCTTAGAATGGGATATTTGGGATATGAGATCATCAGTTTATATTACCATACTCTTGAATGAGACATTGTGAGTTATGTAGAGGTAGGGATCAAGGCAAGTTGGATATTTTGGTTGTGTGCTGGGTGCACGAGACTTGGGTTTGTGTTTAGTACTTGCCTGGATCCTAAGGACCGGTTCATGGAGCATGTAACCCGGCTTTACAGTGCCAACCACATGCTGAGATGGGGCAGCTTGGCCAATTAATTAGGTGTATCCCCGGCGTAGTATGGGTGTGTTGGATGGTGCGGGGAGTAGGTGTCAGCTGGACTACCATATGAACCGCAAGGCTCAAGAGGGGGCCACTGCAGCGGGGTTGGAGCCTCTTGTATGCTGTTAGGGGTGAAACCTCAGTGGGCCCACGCTCGTCGGGAATCCCTTTGTAAAGGCTTCGTAGTGATCTCTTGGCCACACACCTGGGAAGTGTGAATGTGGAACGTAGCCACTGGCATAATGGAGGTTCTTTTAGTCCACCCGGCAACGGGGGATGAAATCACTACTTGTGGGTACAGTGGTACAAACTCTGCAGAGTCAAAACTGTCTTGACAGCCGTGCTCACGGTTAAGAGCGGCCTGGACTTATTCATGATTAGAGGATTGATGGTTTTGGAAGTTAAGCGGGGAGCTTAACATTGGTAATGATGTTATGGTTATTGGATTATAATGATGGGATGGGAGATTGGGACCATTTCACCTGTGCAGTAATGTAGGTGCTTATAAAGCTAAGGTGATAGGTATTTATTGCGTAGTGCTTTAACCATGAGTTCAACCTCTCCTTGTTCTAGCCATGCATGATATAATTTTCCCACACTTGCTGAGTAACATTGGTACTCAACCTTGCATATTTGTTGGTTTATATTGTTGCTCAGGTCAAGATAATGAGGTGGGGTATAATGACCAAGATTTTGGACCCGAGGAAGGCTTTTAGGTTCATGAAGACCCCCGGGCAACGCCTGTGATGGAGCCCTAAAGAATAATATTCCGCTGCTAGTTTATTTACTTGTGATGAAGCATTAGTGTCCATTGAGACATTTGCGATGTAAGACTTATTTATATTCGACACCTGGCTTGTAATAAACGATGCTTCACTATTTGTCATCACATGTATGAGAAAATGATCCTGGCATACATGTGATATTCACTTGGTTGTTTCTTCGGAAAAACCGGGTGTGACAGGTACGCACGGGTTTTAATTCTACCGTGCGATTTAAAATAGACGGCCCTCAAGGGGCCACGTCGCCCTGGCCGGAGCCAGCCCGCGCGCGTGGCGGCGGCGGGGGGGGGGGGGTGGGGGTGGCGATCTCGCTGGTGCAGCCTCGGCTTTTGCCGCTACACGTTAGAACTCGCATCTTTTTACATGGATCGGCTGCGGAGGGGTAGGGGATGCTCACCGAGGGGTTTTTCAGCACTCGGAGGCCCTGGAAGTCGGTCGGCGGCGAGCTTCAACAGCGACGATCTTCGGTGCATGTCGGGGTGGCTGTTGGGGCGCAAGACACGTCGTTTCCTTCACCTGCAGGGCTCCCCGGCAGCGGTGGAACGTGACCAGCACGTTAGATCAGGGAATTTGAGCAAGGATCGAAAGATATCGGCTGTAGAAACTTCGGTTCTCATCAGAGAGAAGAACGGCTGATCAGGGGGGGAACAGGGCGATGTTGGCATTTATATAGGCGAGGGAGGGCGGCGGTCTGTTGGGATCGAGTTGGAGGCGTACGGGACCAAAAATCGGGCTGGGGGCGCGGGTTTCCGGAGATCAGTTGCAATCGAGCGCGGGGAAGAGTCCGGTCGGTTGGCGCGCGGGAGGTAGGAGATGACACGCGGGCCCCGCGTGTCAGTGAGAGGAAGAGAGGGGGCGCGGGGTCTTAGGCTGGCGCGGGGGGGGGGGGGGGGAATTGGGCCTGCTGGTGGGTTTCGGCCCACTGGCCGGTTGGGGTTTTTTTCTTTTTCTTTTTCTTTTTCCTTTTCTTTTCTGTTCTGATTTGAATTTGAATTCCAGTTTGAATTTGAATTTCTTCACCACATGCAATACGTCCAAAAAATTTTTAATTCCCCTCTTTAACAGGTTTTGGGGTGTTACAGTTCTCCAGTTAAAATTCTAACAAGTTTGAATTTTGAAGAATTAATTCTGGAGAAATAAGGATTTTCATGAAGTGAAACTAGATTTGCTGGAAAGTGCTCAGAGAGCTGAATCCAACAAAATTTGGTTCACTTGATTTGGAGTTTCCTAGCCAAAGTTATGTGAGTTTGAAGTTTGAACTAAAACTGAAAATCGAAGAAAAGTTTAAACTTCTGCCCGTGGGTTCCACACACAGTGTTTCGTCTTCCTCCTCGCGCCAAAACCCGGCGGCGGCGGTCTCCGCCGAGACTCTCCGGAACCGAGTTCCCGGCCATCTCCCGGCCCAAAACTCGCCGCCTCCCCCTTTTCCAACCTCCTGAACTCGGCTGTGGGCTCGCCTGCCACCGGCGATGGCCGGAAACCCGCTCACACTGATGACAGCACCAGCTAGGGTTTCGGCGAGGTTGGATAAGCTCTGTCCCTTACCAAGGCCTCGGGTTTTTGGCTCTACAGCACCAGGGAACTCTGAGGATGCTGGAAATGGTAGCCAACCTCGGTGAAACGGCCGGCAACCCCGAGCTCCACGGTGAACTGGGACCGTTTTCCATGGCGGCCCGAAGAACTTCCCTCTTCGAGCCCATTCTTCATGATTTTCCTTGGTTTTGCTTCGAGGAGAGGCACCAGGGGATGTACTGTCTACTTACAAACGAGCTCGGCTGGTAGTGTTAGATGTGAACCGAATTTGGCTCACAACCGAGCTCGGTTGTCTTATACTAGGGTTTGGGAAACTTGAAAATTCTAGCTATACGATGGATCATTTGCTGAACGGAGAGAAGCTACACGATCCAGGGAAGCTATCGCACCTTTCTTTTATAGGAGAGCAGAGGCGATAGTGGCCGTGGCGTCCTGTCCACAGTGAACCGAACCGATCGCCGTCGCAGCCCTCGGTAGCTCATCAGTGTTCTCGGAACTGTGCTCACCCCTAGCTACAAAACTTTGGTACGGCGAGAGAAATAGCTAGAGCACGTCCGGGCGCTGATGCTTGCGGTGTAAACCCCGAGCAACCGATGCTCAGCTGACTGTGGCGAGGGAAAAACACAGAGAGCGCAGTCAGTGATCGTGTTCTTCGCGGAAACGAAGCAGAGAGCGAGAGAGCGTGGGCTATCAGTGAAGAAGATCACATTTGGCCGCTCGTGGGCTGATAAGAGCCAGCCGCACGCTGAACAGCAGGAGCTGGCACCGATCACATGTCGGGAACTGGTCGATCAGCGTGCTGGCGCTCTCCCTTGCGAAGGCAGACTCAAGCAGAGGCGGTTCTTCACGTTTGAGTGGCTGACAGGGGGTCCCACCTCACATTTTAACCTCCAAACTTTAATTTTCCTACTGCTCTAAACAGTAGAGACCCAAATAGCCTTGGTAATTTGATCAAATTTCCAAATGGCTACTGCACTTTGAATAATTCAAAATGGAATTCAATTTGACCAATTTTCAGCAATGGTTTAGTTTAAAATTCAAATCTGATTTGAATTTGGCCAAATGGCTCATGTCAAGCTCAACTCCAAATGGTGTGTAAAATAGTGTGTGAGCTCACAAAAATGTGCTGCGTAAGAATATGCCTCCCACTTTTGAATTCGTGGGATTGAAACAGTTTGAATTTTAATTTGAGTTCAAACCACCCTCTTTCTAGTTATACCCAAAAGGACTTCAAAAAGGTCTTGAATTTGGGTAAAATTTGGCATGGACATTCCTAGCAAGGTGTAGGACTTCTTCATATGCCCAGCCCCTATATTATGCATGTGGGAAATACCACTTTTGCATTTTGTGAGTTTATTCTCTAATGAGCATGTTGATGGTGTTTACTTGCTCTTCAAATGTATTCATCAAGTTTCTTCAAATGAAGTGTGTGTGTGGTGATGAACACTTTGAATATGTGCCAAAAACTTAGGCCCTTACAGAAACAAGAGTGGTGTGCTGAAATTTCATGATGATTGCTTGTGTTTGTGTGCTTGGTGTGAGTTGTGGAACACTTTGGCAAATGTCCACATCCACACATAGTAGAGAGATGTGATATACTTCGGCACTTGTTAACATCGTCATATAGGCTGAAATTAATAGAAGAAGTTACTTAGTTCATACACCTTGATGCATATGGTGTATTCAAAAAGCGAGGAAGAATATGAAGAACACTTGAGGTTGACGTTGCAAAAACTGCGAGAGCATCAATTGTATGCCAAGTTCAGCAAGTGTCAATTTTGGATAAAGGAGATATCATTCCTAGGCCACATCATATCCGAAGGAGGAGTATCGGTTGATCCCGGAAAAGTGGGAGATATTTTGAAGTGGAACCAACCGCAGAAGGTGAGGGATATTCGGAGTTTCCTTGGGATGGCCGGATACTACCGCTGATTCATCAAGGACTTCCCAAAATAGCAAATCCTATGACGAAATTGTTGATGAAGGGGAAAGCATTTCAGTGGACACCAGCGTGTCAAGAAAGCTTTCAGGAGCTAAAGAAGATATTAACAACAGCACCGGTTTTGATATTGCCGGACGTAAGCAAGAGCTCCGATATATATTGTGACGCATCAAGACAAGGGCCTGCTTATGCAAGGAGGACCCTATGCATCGAGACAACTAAAGGAACATGAACTAAATTACCCTACACACGACCTGGAACTTACAGCCGTGGTACATGCCTTGAAGATTTGGAGTCATTACATCCTTGGTCACCGATGTGAGATCTATACGGATCACAAAAGCTTCCGTTGTCGGATTGCCACGTACTCAGTCCGGCCACGACTCCATTTGGGTTATCGTGGACCGATTGACAAAAACAGCCCATTTCCTTCCTGTTAGAACCAAGTACACCGTTGCACAACTAGCTGAGCTGTATATGGAGCAAATCGTGTGTCGCCATGGAGTTCTGAAGAGGATAGTTTCAGATCTAGGTTCTCAATTTACCTCTAGGTTCTGGAAGAAGCTGCATGAAGCCATGGGTACACGATTGAATTTCAGCTCCGCATATCAAGATATGTTGAGAGCTTGCGCCTTGAAACATGGGTGTAGTTGGGATAGGAGCTTGCCGTACGCAGAATTTATGTACAACAACAGTTACCAAGCCAGCTTGAAATGTCACCCTTCGAAGCATTGTATGGTAGACGGTGTAGGACACCGTTTTCTGGAATGAGACCGGAGAAAACCAAGTATTTGGACCTGAAGTGCTGCAAGACGCTGAAAAGCAAGTCCAAACGATACGTGAAAACTTGAAGGCCGCTCAGTCACGACAAAAGGGTTATGCGGACAATAGGCGAAGAAGATTGATCTTCGAAGTGGGAGACTTCGTGTATCTTAAGGTGTCGCCTATCCGAGGCCAATGACGGTTCAACGTCAAAGGCAAATTAGCACCTCGCTACATTAGGCCATTCAAGATTTTGGGCAAGTGAGGAGAGGTAGCCTATCAACTAGAGCTGCCAACGCACCTCTCCGACGTGCATGACGTATTTCACGTATCTCAACTCAAGAAATGCTTAAGAGTACAGGAAGAACAAGAACCGATGGATGAGCTAGAGCTTCAAGAGGATCTGACCTACGCGGAACACCACGTCAAAATTTTGGACGTAAAGGAAAGGGTCACGAGAAACAAAGTGATCCGTTGGTGCAAGGTACAATGGAGTCATCACATGGAAGACGAAACTACATGGGAACGTGAGGATGATCTCAAGGCAGAATTCCCCCATCTTTTCTCCACTCTATCGAATCTCGAGGGCGAGATTCATTTTAAGGGGGGTAGGTTTGTAACACCCTCAATTTCACTACCATGCATTGCATACATTTTTCATGTAGAGAAGCATTTGAAAAGAAGTAGAAATGGAGAAAGAACCATAGAAAATGTAGAAAGAACCATAGAAATGGAGAAAGAACCATAGAAATGGAGAAGGGAATATATAAATGGAGAAAGGGACATAGAAATGAAGAGAAATGGGATAAAACCCTGGCCGCATCTTAGAGATAAATCTTCTAGAAGAATTTTAGAGACAAAGCTTCTAGAAGAACTTTAGGGATAAATCTTCTAGAAGAATCCTGGGGATAAAGCTTCTAGAATAATCTTGGAGATAAAGCTTCTAGAAGAATTTTAGAGATAAAGCTTCTAGAAGAATCTTAGAGATAAACCTTAGAGATAAAGCTTCTAGAAGAATATTGGAGATAAACCTTAGAGATAAAGCTTCTAGATGAACCTTAGAGATAAAGCTTCTAGATAAGCTTAAAGATAGAGCTTGGAGATAAATTTTTGGAGATAAAACACCCTGCTGGCCGCACCTCTTAGGGATAGAGTCCTTCTCCTATTCGAAACTGAGTAGGAGATTGCATCTCTTGGAGATAGACTCTCTCTATTCCTCCAAACTGAGTAGGAGATCTTCCCTCTTATAAATACACCCTTTGTGACACCCCTACCCCGAGAAAAGAAACCTCTCGAAACTGAGACTGATTCATATATGTGCCCAGGATGTTCATCACACATACACATATAATCCACAAACTGAATTCAGAATATATATAACCACGAATGAATAGATTCAAGTACTTTATTACATCAATCTTTATTACAGCGGAAGTCTTATCTTAGCAGCGGAAGTCTTATTCTAGCAGCGGAAGTCTTCTAAATTATAGCGGAAGCAAACTAAGCAGCAGCAGCGACTCTGTGACGCCCTCGTTTCTGTAGAACATAGAACCGAGAACTGATGCATATGTGTACCCAGGATTTTCATCACACATACACATATCATCCAGAAACTGAATTCAGAATATATATTACCACGAATAACAGGGTTTATTACAATATGAGTCTTGGACTCATTCTAGCAGCGGAAATCTTATCTTAGCAGCGGAAGTCTTAATCTAGCAGCGGAAGTCTTTATTCTAGCAGTGGAAGTCTTCTAACTAGTACGGAAGCAACTAAGCAACAGCAGCGGCTCCATCTCTACTCCATCCCCACAGGAAAGGTTGAGGACAAATTACACGCCTAATGCTCCACTTGGTCTTCATAGTATTCTTCTCCTATTGCTGATGATGAAGTAATAATGCAAGTTTGAGTACATGATGTACTCAGCAAGTGCGGGAAAATATGATATGTAGCTCACGACAAGGAAGGTATAAAAAGTCTCATTGCAGAAAGCAAAGTTTATTTCTCAAAACACGATAAAAACAGCAACTTAGCTTAAAGTGAATGTAATCCCAACATGTATTTAGACATTAACATACCTCCATCATGTTCCATCCCTTTCCATGTCTCAACCAGGCATTAATCTTTCTCAACTTTGCTCATGAATACCATCTCGTATTCACTACCATCTCATGAATACCATCTCGTATTCACTACCATTCATCTCATATCAATTCCGTCTCATTCCGAGACTCAAATCTCGTTGCCATGACTCAATAGTCATGCAACCAATCTCATTACCTGGACCCAACAGTCCTAAAAACCAAACCATAACCCAAACCATAACCAAACAAAAAACCATCCCAAAAACCATCCCTTAAACCATCCCAACTAATCATGTGGGTTGTCCGGGCGCTCGTGACCGTAAGCTCGGCTATCATGATAGTTTTAGACTCTGCAGAGTTTGTACCACTTTACCCACAAGTTTGTGATTTCGTCACCCGTCGGCGACTGTATAACCTCCATTTTACCAGTACACGACCGTTTCAACCGGCAGGCTAGAATCTCCAATTCTCCCACCCACGGGCCCCTCTTGTGCCATGCAGTTCTCAGGGCAGTCCTCACTCGACTCCCATTCCCCGCGCCTTCCACGGTCCATAACAATCTAGTAACTTACCTAATTACTCAGCTAAGCCGCACCCATACTTGGCCTTGTGGTGGCACTGTTATCCTAGCATGGCTCGCATGAACCGGTCCTTAGATCTATGGCAAGTAACCACCATCTCATTCTACCTCATTCACAAACCCAGGCTTGCCTAAATCTCCCTCCGATCCATGTTCATTAACAACATCAGTTTCTCATTATTCTTACGAGTGCAGTTAGCTAGACACATCTATCTCGCTTCCCATAATCCTGTGGACTCAGCGAAGCATAAAAGCAAAAACCATACCTGACTCATTAACTTTGCCGGTGACAAGGGTGGCTAACAAAACTAGTGAACTCCTATGAAAGGGTTTCCCATCATGTTGACTCAAGCACACACACCTTTTCGCAAACAAGACAGTTTTCCAAAACATAGGATCGATATGGTCAAGGGGCACTTTCCTTGTTCTTGCTGTTCCTGTTGTTCTTGGATCTTGAAACCTTGTTGTTGCAGCTTGTTGTAGACAGCTCCATGAGCTTGTCCTTCTATACGCGATCACGCACATACAAGATTCATAGCAATCAATCATCATGCACGAACTCTACTTTAAGATGCAATGATGCATATGCATGTTAATCCTATGATGCAGTTTAGTTTGTATGTGTTCTTGCATGGCTTGCATGGGTTCTACGACGAACAGAGGTGTAAAGATCAATTGTGTACGTGGCGATGATCTCATTACAAGATCTAGATCACACCGATCAACACGTGATCTGTCCACGAAAAAGCTTCTGTTTGAAAGGATCGAAGAATAGATGCAAAGAAAACACGATGATGTTGTAAGGTGGTATTGGAGACCTACCTTACTCTCATCGGGCCCTTTCTCCTAGGAATGGCAGCGAAACAGATCATCGGCTCTCCTCCGGCGATGGAAATCATCTCTGGGCTCGTCGGTGATCTCTCTGGTGGTCGTACTCCGGCGAAGGGGTTTAGCTCGGCGAGCTGGGGGCTAGGGCTCTAAGTTGTCGGCTCAGGAGGTGGAAAATAAGTTTGTGGTTCCGGCCAAAGGTTTTCTTCTATTTATAATCAGGAAACGAAGAGTCCTCCTCTGATCGAAATTCGAATAAGAGTCCTATTCAAATTGTTTTTGGATCTTAAAAACTTATCAACATACCTCCATCATGATTCACCACTTTTCATATCTCATTCGAACATTTATCTTTCTCAACTTTTCACATGCTCATGAATACCATCTTGTATTCGCTACCATCTCATCTCATATTCAATTCCATCTTATAACCGAGATCAAATCTCATTGCCATGACTCAACAGTCATGCAACCAATCTCATTACCCGGACTCAACGGTCCCGAAAACCAAATCCAAAGACCAAACCAATAACCAAACCAAATACCGTCCCAATAACCATCCCATCTAATCATGGAAGTTGTACATGCGCTTGTGACCGGAAGCAGGGCTATCATGATAATTTTACACTCTGCAGAGGTTGCACCACTTTACCCACGAGTTTGTGATTTCGTCACCCGTCGGCGACTGCGAACCTCCATTATACCAGTACACAACCGTCGGTGTATGACCAAGAGATCACAAAATAGCCTTTACAAAGGGGCTACTAGATGTATGGACTCACTAAGGTTTCACCAGCAGGCTCGAATCACCATTCTCCCACCTACCGGCCCCCTCTTGTGCCATGCAGTTCCTAGGGCAGTCCTCTCTCGACACCCATTCCCCGTGCCTTCCACGGTCCATAACAATCTAGCAACTTACATAATTAGTCAGCTATGCCGCATCCATATTTGGCCTTGTGGTGGCACTGTCATCCTGGCATGTGCTCGCATGAACCGGTCCTTAGATCTACGGCAAGTAAACCACCATCTCATTCTACCACTTCCACAAACGAAGCTTGCATAGATCTCCCTCCGATTCATGTTCATTAACATCAAGTTCTCATTATCATTACTCATACGAGTGCAGTTAGCTAGACACATTCTATCGCTTCCCATATCCCGTAGATTAGCGAAGCAAAAAAGCAAAAACCGACCATACCCGACTCATAAACTTCCCTGGCATCAAGGGTGGTTAACAAAACTAGTAAACTCCTATAAAAGGGTTTCCCATCAAGTTGACTCAAGCATTCACATTTTTCGCAAACAAAATAGCTTTGAAAGCATGGGATCATTATGGTCAAAGGGCACTTGCCTTGTTCCTGTGGTTTCTGTTGCTCTTGGATCTCGAAGTCTTGTTGTTGTAGCTCGTCGTAGATAGCTCCCTGAGCTTGTCCTTCTACTCACGATGAAGCATATACAAGATTTAAATCAATCAATTATCATGCACAAACATTACTCAAGATGCAATGATGCATATGCATGCTAATCCTATGGTGCTGTTTCATTAGATCAGTTTGTACGTGTTCTTGCATGGCTTGCATGGGGTTTTACGATGAACAGAGGTGTAGGGTTCAAATATGGACATGGCGATGATCTCGTCACAAGATCTAGATCAAACCGATCAACACGTGATCTGTCCACACAGAAAAGCTTCTGTTCGAAAGGATCGAAGAACAGATGCGAAGAAAACCACGATGATGTCGTAAGGTGGTAATGGAGACCTACCTTACTTCCTTCGGGTCCTTCCTCTAGCAAAAACAGATCGTCGGCTCTCCTCCAGCGATGGCGATCGTGTCTGGGTTCGTCGGCGGTCTCTCCGGTGGTCAACTCCGTTGAAGGGGTTAAGCTCGGTGAGTTTGGGGGCTAGGGCTTCTAAGTTGTCGGCTTATAAAAGATGTTATGCCCAAGGGGTTGTTTCGGGTTCTATTTATAATCGGGAAAAGAAGAGTCCTAATCTGATTGGATTTCGAATAAGAGTCCTATTCAAATCGTTTTTGAATCTTAACAACTTATCTCCAATCGATTTGGTGCGGTAACCTTGTGGAAATTGTGTCGGTTTCCTCCCGTATCGGGTATGCCCATGCGTACAGAAGAAAAACCGCTTCAGATCTCGTCATTCTGTGGTGATGAGCTCGGAGGCTCCACGTGTCCAGCAGAGGCTGGACCTCCCCTTTCCGTAGAGGCGAGCTCCGGTTGTGCCGCGTGTCAGGCGGGCGAGACCTCCCTCTCCTCAGAGGCGAGCTCCGCGTACGCCACGTGTCAGTGCCGGACCTCCCCTCTCTTCGGAGGTGAGCTCTGAGAGTGCCACGTGTCAAGCAGCGCCGAATCTTCCTTTCTCCTCATAGACGAGCTCTGAAGTTGACACATGTCCATCAGTGTCGGACCTCCCGGAGGTGTGCTCCGAGGTCGACACGTGTGCAACGGTGTCGGACCTCCCGGAGGTGAGATCCGGAGGTGACACACGTCCGGTAGTGTCAGACCTACCGGAGGTGAGCTCCGGAGGTGACACGTGTCCAATAGGACCGGACCTCTCGGAGGTTAGCTCCGAGAGCGACACGTGTCCCATGGTGTTGGACCTCTCGGAAGTGAGTTCCGAGAGCGACACGTGTCCAGCGGGTTGGGCCTTACTTCCCGCAGCAACTAGCTCCGGTGGCGACACGTGTCCTGCGGGGCTGAACTTCGCTTCTCCGCAGAGGCAAGCCCTGGAGGCGACACGTGTTCAGCGGGTCAGACCTCTCCCCTTCCACAAAGGCTAGCTCCGAGCCTGCCACGTGCCTGGCGGTGCCGGACCTCTCCCCACTTCGCAGGGATGAGCTCCGAACGCGCCATGTGGCCAACAGACTGCTGGAAGTGTCTGCAGCGCTCCTCGGTGAACTGGCTCTTTTTAGCTATCTTTTTTTATTCCTTCTCTATTTCTATACATGAATTATGAATGTATGCACGATTACATAATTGAGGGTGTCATAAATCTACCCCCCTTAAATTGAATCTCGCCCTCGAGATTCGATAGAGTGGAGAATAGATGAGGGAATTCTGCCTTCTCGGTTGTTGGTTGGGCTGACTCGAACTAAATACGAGTACCGTGCTCGTTTGTCAACTGCACGCTCCTCTTAGCACATTGGATCACTCCGTTGTGCTTTCTTAACCAATCCATTCCGAGTAATATGTCAAGCCCATGGGAATCAAAGACAATGAGGTCGGCAAGGAAGTCTACCCCCCTTTTTTTAAGGTTTACTTTCGGACATACTATATTAGTCCTCATCTCTCCACCGGGAGAATTAACCAACATAGTATATTTCAAGTGTGATATGGGTAGATTATACTTGGCAACATACTTGGATGATATGAATGAATGTGATGCTCTAGAATAAAATGGTGGCTGGGTTGGAGTTGGCAAGGAACATACCAATCACGACATCCTCAGCATGTTGCGCTTCCTCAGCAGAGACATGGTTCACGTTGCCGCGAGCATAGTTCTGCTGTCCACGGTTTCCTTGTTTGGCTCCTTCGTTCGGCCGTGGGTTCTGCTTGGGCACGTTGCTAGGTTGTCCAGGACCTCTCTTCGAGCACTGGCTCGCAAAGTGTCTCGTATCCCCGCATGCAAAGCATGCCTTGTTGCCCACGGCAGCAGGTACGTTGGGACAAGGGTGGTTTTGAGTATAAGCACCCATGTTTGGACGGGGTGCAGGAGGCAAAGGCACACGAGGTTCTTGCATAACAGGACGTTGCTGTGGTGGTTGGTTAGGGCAAAAAGTAGAAGTAGACAATCCATACTGTGGTGCAGATGGGGGCATGTACCGAGGGCGTACGTTGCTCCCTTGTGGCTGGTATGGCATCTTTCTTTTGCCCTCTTGCTCGATCTCTCAGATCTTGCTCTCAACCACTATGCTTTGTCAACTAGCTTCTGGAAGCTGGCATAATCATTGTTGATAAGTTGAACTTGGATCATTGTTTAACCCTCTCATGAACAAGTACTGCTTCCTTTGGCCCCAGTTGACATCTTTGGGAGCATACCTTGACAGCTGCGTGAACTTGTTAAGGTACTCATTCACGCTCTTCTGTCCTTGGCGGAGACCTTCAAACTCTTACTTCTTGAGCATCATGACACAAGCAGGGATGTAATGAGAGTAGAAACTCTCCTTGAACTCAGTCCAAGTAATAGTCTCCGGGTCGACATGAGCGTTGCATAGAGCATCCCACCAATCAGCGGCAGATCCCATAAGTTGGTGCGATGCAAAGAGAATTTTCTCTCGGTATTTGCACTGAACTATGGCAAGCTTCTTCTCCATGGACTTTAACCAGTCATCGGCCTCCATGGGGTCATTAGCTTGTGAGAAAGTAGGTGCTCGAGTCCTCATGAACTCTCCCAGTTGGTTGTGAGCCGGCGGTGGTGGTGGTGGTGGTGGCGGTGGTGCAGGAACGGGGTTATTGTTGTTGTTGCATTGCAGCTGCCCCACTGTTTGGATCATAGTTTGCATAAGCTGGTTCTGCATGGCCATCAACCGTTCCATGTTGTTTGCACCAGCTCCGGGGTTGTCATTCTCAGGAACTTCGACATGGTCATCCTCTTGGTTGCCATGGACGTTCCTCCTTTGTCGGCCGGCGTTTTCTCTCACCATCTTTGAGAGAGAGTTGGATAGAATAGAAGTTAGAAGTTTAGATAGATTCCCCCAACTATATGCATCAAGGTGGATGGACTATATATCATCCTATACGAGGATGTGAACAAGTGCCGAAGCATCTCACATCTCTCTACTATGTGTGGATATGGACAACGTTGAAACGTCCCACAACTCACACTAAGCACTAAAGCACAACAATCATCACAAAAGTTCGGCACACAACTCCTATTCAAGGCTTACTCAATGGGGGTCCTATGTGGTTTGGGGTCATACCAATTTGTGACAAATCTGTGACTACCAATCTGTGACTTTGTCCTATGGTCAATGGGGTTCTAATGCCAATCTATGCATTCTACCTAGGCTTGCATCCTATTTTCAGCGTGGCTCCGAATACCAATCTGCGACTAGGCTTGCGTCCTACGGTCAACCGTGGTTCTTCTACCAATCTGTGATCAATATAGGCTTGTGATCTACAGTCAACCATGGTTTCTAAAACCAATCTATGATTTCTATCTAGGCTTGTGATCTACAGCCAACCGTGGTAGCTTGATACCAATCTGTGACCTATCTAGGCGTGTGACCTACGATCAACCGTGGCTCTGATACCAATCTGTGACGCCCCTACCCCGAGAAGAAAAACCTCTCGGAACTGAGACTGATGCATATGTGTGCCCAGGATGTTCATCACACATACTCATATAATCTACAAACTGAATTTAAAATATATATAACCACGAATGAATAGATTTAAGTACTTTATTACATCAATCTTTATTGCAGCAGAAGTCTTATCTTAGCAGCGGAAGTCTTATTGTAGCAGCGGAAGTCTTCTAAACTATAGAGGAAGCAAACTAAGCAGCAGCAGCGGCTCCATATCTACTCCACAGGCAAGGTTGAGGGTAGATTACACGCCTAATACTCCACGTGGTCTTCATAGTACTCCTCTCCTGTTGCTGATGATGTATGATAATGCAAGGGTGAGTATATGACGTACTCAGCAAGTGCGGAAAGTATGACATGTAGCTTACAACAAGGTAGGTATAAAAAGGTTCATAGCATAAAAGCAAAGTTTATTTCACAAATCATGATAAAAACAGCAACTAGCTTTAAGTGAATGTAATCCCAACATGTATTTAAACATCAACATACCTCCATCATGATTCACCACTTCTCATATCTCATCCGAACATTTATCTTTCTCAACTTTTCACATGCTCATGAATACCATCTCATATTCACTACCATCTCATCTCATATTCAATAACATCTCATAACCGAGATCAAATCTCATTGCCATGACTCAACAGTCATGCAACCAATCTCATTACCCAGACTCAACAGTCCCGAAAACCAAATCCAAAGACCAAGCCAATAACCAGACCAAATACCGTCCCAATAACCATCCCATCTAATCATAGAAGTTGTCCAGGCGCTTGTGACCAGAAGCACGGCTATCATGATAATTTTACATTCTGCAGAGGTTGCACCACTTTACCCACAAGTTTGTGATTTCGTCACCCGTCGGCAACTGCAGACACTCCATTATACCAGCACACAACCGTCGGTGTATGACCAAGAGATCACAAAATAGCCATTAAAAAGGGGCTACTAGATGTATGGACTCACTAAGGTTTCACCAACAGGCTCGAATCACCATTCTCCCACCTACGGGCCCCCTCTTGTGCCATGCAGTTCCTAGGGAAGTCCTCTCTCGACACCCATTTCCCGCGCCTTCCACGGTCCATAACAATCTAGCAACTTACCTAATTAGTCAACTAAGCCGCACCCATATTTGGCCTTGTGGATGCACTGTCATCCTGGCATGTGCTCGCATGAACCGATCCTTAGATCTACGGCAAGTAAACCACCATCTCATTCTACCACTTCCACAAACCAAGCTTGCCTAGATCTCCCTATGGTTCATGTTCATTAACATCAAGTTCTCATTATCATTACTCATACGAGTGCAGTTAGCTAGACACATTCTATCGCTTCCCATATCCCGTAGATTAGTGAAGCAAAAAGTAAAAACCGACCATACCTGACTCACAAACTTCCCTGGCATCAAGGGTGGTTAACAAAACTAGTAAACTCCTATAAAAGAGTTTCCCATCAAGTTGACTCAAGCATTCACAGTTTTCGCAAACAAAATAGCTTTCAAAGCATGGGATCAATATGGTCAAGGGGCACTTGCGTTGTTCCCGTGATTTCTGTTGCTCTTGGATCTCGAAGTCTTGTTGTTGTAGCTCGTCGTAGATAGCTCCCTGAGATTGTCCTTCTACTCACGATCATGCATATACAAGATTTATAGCAAACAATTATCATGCACAAACTTTACTCAAGATGCAATGATGCATATGCATGCTAATCCTATGGTGCTGTTTTATTAGATCAGTTTGTATGTGTTCTTGCATGGTTTGCATGGGGTTTTACGATGAACAGAGGTGTAGGGATCAAATGTGGACATGGCGATGATCTCATCACAAGATCTAGATCAAACCGATCAACACGTGATCTGTCCACACGGAAAAGCTTCTGTTCGAAAGGATCGAAGAACAGATGAAAAGAAAACTGCGATGATGTCGTAAGGTGGTAATGGAGACCTACCTTACTTCCTTCGGGTCCTTCCTCTAGCAAAAACAGATCGTCGGCTCTCCTCTGGTGATGGCGATCGTTTCTCGGCTCGTCGGCGGTCTCTCCGGTGGTCAACTCCGTCGAAGGGGTTAAGCTCGGCAAGTGTGGGGGCTAGGGATTCTAAGTTGTCAGCTTATAAAAGATGTTACGACCAAGGGGTTGTTTCTGGTTCTGTCGGTACCCGCGATATGGGGTACCCCCGGGCACAGGGGAAAATGCCTAAGGATCTCGCCCTTCTCCGCGGGGAGAGCTCCGAAGGCGCCACATGTCCAGCGGGGCCAGACCTCCCTCTCCTCAGAGGAGAGCTCCGGGCTCGCCACATGGCCAACAGCAGCCAGACCTCCCCTCCGTGGGGAGGGCTCCGAAGGCGCCACGTGTCCCACGGGGCCGGACCTCCCCCTCCTTAGAGGAGAGCTCCGGGCCCGCCACGTGGCCGACAGAAGCCAGACCTCCCCCTCCGTGGGGAGAGGTCCGAAGGCTCCACGTGTCCTGCGGGGCCGGACCTCCCTCTCCTCAGAGGAGAGCTCCGCGCCCACCACGTGTCGAGCAGAACAGCGCTGCCTGCCCCCGCGCGGTAAGCAGCGGGCGTAAAGACACACCATACCTTGCCCGTACAAGGTATTCAAGGCCCGCGCCTTCCCAAGACACGGAGACGCGGAGCACGCCTCTGTCAGGTGCCGTTGCGCCCGGTCGCATCGCAGACTGGCGTGCAGTGTCAGAACCTGCCAGCCAATAAACACAGCGACAAGACGTCCCCTGCCGCATCAACCACTATGACTAGCTTGCGGCATGGGAAGGGCAGCAGAACGAAGGCTCGGAAGCCTTCGCCAGATACAACAACCAACATAACTGCGGATACGATAGTCGACAGGAAATCTCCCTGGGACCACCTGTCGGGTCCCGGACCCCCCTTGTAAGCCACACGAGCCTTGGACTATAAAAGGCTCGGGTAGGCAACGTTAGCAAGGGTTCGCACTCCAGCAACTCACAACCTAGGCATAACTCACCCTCAAGCTCAGGACTCCGGTTCTGAGCAACAAGCAATACAGCGAGCACCTCTGCTCATCGTGGACGTAGGGTTTTACTCTCCGGCGGCCCAAACCACGTAAAACTCGCCGTGTCTAGCTCCTCCCTTACTCGTCCCTTATGCTTAAGCTCTCTGCAATCGACTAGCCCCTCCGAAAAAGAACCTCCGCGGGCTGCCCAGAGCAGGTCCGGGGGAAGTGTCGACCACACACTTCAACATTTGGCGCGTCAGGTAGGGGGCTTTTCCCTTGCGCGACGAGTTTTTGCCGACGAAGTTGACGAAGCTACCTTCAGCGGCAAGCTCTCCTCCCCCGCGTTCACGGCGGACCGTGACTAGCGGGGAATACATGTCGACACACTCAGGATGGAGGGTGTCAGCGCAAGCTGGAGGCCAGCAGCCGACTCCGGCAATGCAGGCTCCAGCCAGCGTGAGATCTTCTGCAGCGCTGAGCGTTTCCCACGGGGGTGCGCTAGCTGCAGCAAGAGCGCTACTGCGCAATCCACCTTCTGGGGACGCGCCTCAGGCAGCGACCCGGCAGTGGATTCGCGAAGTAGACCGTCTTGTCGTTGTCGCCGCAAACCCTCAATTTCGGCGGGGACGACACCCTGGCCAACCAGCTGTGTCGCTGACACGCACGCCAACGGTTGACGAGCTGACGGCGGACTCCAGCTCCACCGGGCCCCTATCAACGGACCTGAGGACAGAGCTGGAACGATGCCACTTGGGCCAAGATGCCCGAGTGTTCCTCGAGCGACGACGAGAAAGGCGTCGCAACCAAGAGGCCGGCGACAGCATGACGTCAGCCTCGACCCTGCCTGAGGCGCAGACCTTCGCTACGCGATCTCTGCCCCAGGCATACGCCACGCAGCATATGCCACAGCCATATGCCCTGCAAACAGCGCCCCCGGTCTATGGGGCAGCCTTGCCCATACCGGGGTACACAGTGCCTGCAGCGAACCAAGCGTTTGTGGCACCAACGCCTACAGCAACAGGAGAAGGATGTGCGGCCCTGGCGCCCCACCTTCGCTTCGCGAGGTCACCGCGCAAGTTTCGGCCGCACCTGCCTGAGAAGTACGACGGCAACATCAACCCGGCGGAGTTCCTCCAGATCTACTCCACCGCCGTACTTGCCGCAGGAGGGGATGAGGCCGTCATGGCCAACTACTTCCCCGTCGCCTTGACCGGCCCAACCCGGTCTTGGCTCATGAACCTCCCCCAGGGTTCGATAACTTCCTGGGGAGAGCTCTGCCGGCAGTTCACCGCCAACTTCGGCAGTTCCTACATCCGGCCTGCCAAGGAGCTCGACCTCCATGCCATCCAGAAACAACCTGGAGAATCGCTGCACTCTTTCATCCAACGGTTCTCCCAGGTACGGAACGCCATCCCACATATCCAAAATGCTTCTGTGGTGGTGGAGTTCTGGCAAGGCGTTCGGGACAAGAAGATGCTGGAGAAGCTCGCGACCAGAGAGGTCCGCGACGTCTCAGAGCTCTTCAGCCTGGCAGACAAGTGCGCCAGAGCAGCAGAAGGGCGGAACTGGCACTCCCTACCAGCCTCTGAGTCAGGAGGGCAGCCAGGATCTGGCGCCGCTTCCTATGGAAGCGGCAGGAAGATTAAGAACCGGGGCGGTGGCAAGATGAAACCGCCGGCCGCGGCCCCCGTTGCCGTAGCAGCGGCGCCCAGTGGAGCTCGGGGGCCGCGCCCCGACAAAGGCCACGACAGTCACCAGCTCCAGACGGTGGCCAAGGCGAGCTATGCCCCGTGCACGGCACCAGATACCTTACTGCTGCCGAGTGCCGGGACATCCAGAAGCTCGCGGAGCGCTTCCGGAAAGGGAAGCAGCTTCTAACTGATGCCCCACCCTACCATCAAAGGGAGGGCAAGTAGAAGGTCGACGCCCCAGGCAACGTCGACCACCAGGTGGAGTTCCAGGAGCCTCAGCGCGCCGTGAAGGCGGTGCGCAATCATGAGAGCTCCAGCTCCAGTGATGACGAGTGCAGGAAGATGCTCTACGTCATCTACAGTGGGTCCGCTGACCCCTCGTCCCGAAGCGCGGTTAAGACCCTGCACCGAGCGGTAGCGTCGGTGGCTCCCCTCCCGAGTGCCGTGCCGCACCTCAGGTGGATGGGAACCCCCATCAGCTTCGATGCCACCGACTGCCCCAGGAACATGGCTGGGGCCGGCCAACTACCGCTCTTGGTGGCTCCCACCATCGCCAACGTGAGGATGTACCACGTTTTGGTGGATGGCAGGGCTGGACTGAACTTCATCAGTCGTGCAGCTTTCCAGAAGCTGCAGATCCCGATGGCCAAGCTCACCCCATCGAGCCCGTTCTCAGGGGTAGGGCCGGGACAGGTCGTTCCCTACGGCCACATCAGCCTCCCAGTGACCTTTGGGGCACCAGACAGCTATCGGACAGAGTACATTCTGTTCGACGTGGCAGAGATCGACCTCACCTTCAACGCCATAATTGGCAGGCCATCCCCGTACCGATTCATGGCAGTAGCCCACTACGGCTACCTCATCTTGAAGATGCCTACACCAACAGGCGTCCTCAGGATTCGTGGAGACCGCACTGCCACAGTGTCAGCCTTGGAAAAGCTCCAAGCGCTTGCAACAGCTAGAGCACCAACCCCTGGCAGTGCAGAACCAAACCGGCTGCACCCGAGTGCACGCCACCGTGCCTCTACCGCAGTACCCCGTGTGCAACCCCTCGACGAGGGCGACGTCCCCTTGAAGCTCGTCCAAATTGGCGCCGATGCCACCCAGACCACCCGGGTAGCCGGGGGCCTGGATAGCAAATAGGAAGGCGCGCTCGTAACCTTCCTCCGGCACAACGTCGACGTGTTTGCATGGCAGCCGTCGCAGATGCTGGGGATCCCTAGGGAGGTGATCGAGCACCACTTAAAGGTCTTCCCCGACGCCCGGCCAGTCCAAGAAGCCCCGCAAGTAGTCCATCGAGCGGCAAAACTTCATCCGTGAAGAAATCAAGAAGCTGCTGGACGCTGGCTTCATACGGGAAGTCCACCACCCCCGGTGGTTGGCGAACCCTGTTGTTGTCCCGAAGGCCGACGGGAAGCTCCGGATGTGCATCGACTACACCAGTCTCAATAAGGCATGTCACAAAGATCCATTCCCTCTCCCTAGAATAGATCAAATAGTAGACTCGACATCAGGCTGCGATATGCTGTGCTTCCTAGATGCCTACTCGGGTTTCCATTAGATCCCTATGTCTAGAGAAGATGAAGAGCACACCTCCTTCATCACAGTAGACGGTCTGTACTGTTATGTCTCTATGCCTTATGGCCTAAAGAACGCTCTCCCTACCTTTGTACGTGCAATGCACAAAATCTTCGGGGAGTTGATAAGAGACTTAGTTGAGGTGTATGTCGATGACATCGTTGTTAAGGTCAGGCAGAGTTCATCTCTACTAGATAACCTGACCTTAGTCTTTGACAAACTGCGCTCTACGCGCACCAAGCTGAACCCCGACAAGTGTGTGTTCGGCGTATCCTCTGGAAAACTCTTAGGATTCCTGGTCTCACACCGAGGAATTGAGGCTAACCCAGAGAAGATCAAGGCCATCGACTTGATGCGGCCCCCCGCCCGCATCAAAGAAGTCCAGAAACTCACGGGATGCCTAGCCGCGCTGAGTCGGTTTATACCGAGGTTAGCAGAGCGAGCGCTCCCCTTATTTAAGCTCCTGCGCAAGTCCGGCCCATTTGCTTGGACCAACGAAGCAGAAGAAGCTTTCCAGGAGCTGAAGCAACTCCTGACGACCCTACCCATAATGGTAGCCCCCGAGCCCGAAGAGCATCTGTTGCTCTACATCACGGGGACAGCTGAAGTGGTGAGTATGGTCCTCGTCACAGAGCGGCTGGACCTCTCATCGCCACAGCCTGCTCCGGTAGCAGGAGACAGGTGCCAGGAAACCCCGGAGGTCCAAGACGACCCCCCCCCCCCCCGATCTCTAAGACAACCCCTCGGAGGTCCAAAACGGACCCCCGGACCTCCATGACAACCTCCCGGAGGAGCAGCAGGACCTCCCGGAGGTGCAACGGGACCCCCAAGAGGTCCAACGGAACCCCCCGGAAGTCCAACGGGACCTCCCGGAGCTCCCGGGAAATCAACGGGACCTCCCGGAGGTCCAAGGCGGCTTGGGAGCCTTCGAGTATCAGCTCCCGGCAGCCTCCCTGGGCCCACCCACCTCCCGTAGGACAGAGCCCATGGATGAAGATATCTCTGACCTGGGAGGGAGGGTCCGGACCATACAGAGGCCTGTCTACTACATCAGCGAGGTCCTCCATGACGCCAAGACAAGGTACCTGGAGGTCCATAAGCTGCTGTATGCAGTACTCGTGGCGTCCAGGATGCTCCGCCACTACTTCCAAGCCCACCGGGTCTCGGTGGTCACCTCCTATCCGCTGAAGGCTATCCTTCACAGCCCCCACGCGACTGGCAATGTCACTAAATGGGCAGCGGAGCTGGCGGAGTTTGAACTGGACTTCCTTCCTCGTCATGCAGTCAAGAGCCAAGCACTGGCTGACTTCGTGGCTGAGTGGACGCCAACGAAGGCTGACCCAGGGGGCCATGAAGACGGTGAACCAGAGCGCCGAGCTCCGTCCTTCACCGGGCCTTACTAGACGCTCTTCTTCGACGGCTCCTCGCGAAAGCAGGGGGCCGGTGCCGGCGTACTGCTTCTCATGCCATCGGGGGAGCAGTTTGGGTATATGGTGGGTCTCAATTTCAAGGCAACCAACAACATGGCAGAGTATGAAGCACTCATCTTTGGCCTAAAGACAGCCCTGTCTCTGGGCGCTCGCCAGTTGTTGGCACAGGGCGACTCCCAGCTAGTTATCAAGCAAGTTAAGGGTGAATGCTCCTGCAATGACCCACAGCTAGCTGCTTATCTGCTCCATGTGCAGATGTTGGAGAAAGACTTCCTCGCCTTGGACCTGCACCACGTACCGCGCGCTGGCAATGCCGCAGCTGACGACCTCTCAACGAAGGCCTCCAACGGAGCCCCTGTGCCCGAAGGAGTCTTCGAGAGGACGTTGCTGCGGCCCACAGCCCGGCCCGCCGAGCCGGGCGAAGGGGGCTGGACCAGCACCTCGAAGCTGGCGGTCCCGGCGGCCCTGCAGCCATGGACGCCGCCAAGGATCGTAAGCGTCCCTGGGGACTCCGTGCAACCCAACACTCAAGATCCAGACGCTCAAGTCAGACCCGATGCATGGATCTTGGAGATCCGGGACTACTTGAAAGACAACATCCTCCCTGATGAACATGTATCCGCTGAACAAATTGTGCGCATGGCTAAGAGATACGCGTTGGTAGAAGGGGATCTCTACCGACGTGGCGCCAACCACGTCCTATTGCGGTGCATAACCCAGGGGGAAGGCTGCAACTTGCTCGCTGAGATCCATGGAGGCGAATGTGGGAGTCACTCTTCCTCACGCACACTTGCCGGTAAAGACTTCCGGCATGACTTCTACTGGCCGACAGCACTCCAGGATGCCGTCAAGCTGGTCGAGAGCTGCAAGGCGTGCCAGTTCCACGCCAAGAAGATCCATACACCGGCTCAAGCGGTACAGATGATCTCGCCCTCATGGCCGTTTGCCGTATGGGGGCTGGACATCCTGGGACCATTCCCCAGAGCCGTCGGGGGATTCCGGTACCTCTATGTCTCCATCGACAAGTTCACCAAGTGGCCGGAAGCCACACCAGTCGCTACCATCAACAAGCAATCTGCAGTAAATTTCATCAAGTCGATTGTCTGCCGGTTCGGGGTCCCGAACAGAATCATCACCGACAACGGGACCCAATTCACCAGCGCAGCGTTCCAAGACTACTGCGAAGACCTCGGCATCCAGGTGTGCTATGCCTCTGTTGCTCACCCAAAGAGCAATGGGCAAGTTGAGAGGGCCAACGCCAAGATTCTTCGGGGCCTCAAGACCCGCACATATGCCAGCCTGAAGAAACATGGTGCCAATTGGGTGGATGAGCTTCCGAGCACACTATGGGCTAACCGGATATCCTAGAGCCGAGCCACCGGAGAGACACCCTTCTTCATGGTGTATGGGGCCGAAGTTGTGCTTCCCCCAGAGATCGCCATGAAGTCTCACCGTGTCCGAGCTTACGACGAAGCCACGCAGGATAACCTCCGGCGTGGAGAAATTGACCTCGTCGACGAGGCCCGATTGCACGCAGCACTCCGTAATGCACGGTACAGACAAGCGCTCCGCCGCTACCACCAGAGGTCTGTGCGTGCCCAGGAGCTGCAGGAAGGCGACCTGGTGCTGCGGCGCATACTTTCTCGCGAAGGGACCCACAAACTCTCCCCTAGTTGGGAAGGTCCCTTCCGAGTCACAAAAGTGTGCCGTCTCGGGTGCGTACGTCTTTCCACCGAGGACAGGGACCCACTCCCGAACCCTTTCAACATAGAACACCTCTGTAAGTTCTACCCCTAGAGCAATAATAGGATGGTCTCTTCTTTTCGTAATAGATTCCATAGAGTCCAGGAACAGTGCTCGGAGCAGCTAAGCCTCAGGGGACGGTCCAGGACTACGTTCAGCTTTGCCTGGTTCCGACCCCAAGCGCGTAGAGTCTTGCTTCCCTTCTTAATGGAGCGGGTCGTGGCCTCCATGTTTAGCCTGCCTTCCTCCTATGGAAATTTATATGAAAAGAAACCTGTCCTACTTTGCTCTTCCTTGGTGCTCATTTAAATAACGTATTAAATTTTTATGACTGCACTTCTGGCGTATGCTCACCATGCGCTCAGCTCCCTCTTCTCATTCTCACATCTAGTCGGCATTTGCTGCCCTACCAAAGGCGGTTGCGTTGGAGGAACCTGCCAATGGCCAGGGGGGGCCCTGAGCTCCCGGCACTTCGCGCACGGTAGTCCCCAAGCACCGTATAAGTGGATGGGGACCATAAGCCAAATAAGACTATGAGATAGAGGAGGGGGAGCCCCCAAAGAGAATTACGTTTCCCTTACTTGTGTGCAGGACCTCTCGGCCTCAGCTCCCCGCAGGAGTATGATAGGTACATCCAACCAATGGGACGCACCTACCAGGGGGCCGCTACGGGATCGCGCAAGACCGGAACTCCAAGGTAAGACCGAAGAATCCAGACCTCGCCACCTCCGCAGGGGCAAGAACCGAAGGTCCCACGTGTCCAGCGGGGCTGGACCTCCCTCTCCTCAGGGGGGAGCTCCGGGCCCGCCACATGACATACAGAAGCCGGACCTCCCCCCCCTCCGCGGGGAGAGGTCCGAAGGCTCCACGTGTCCCACGGGGCCGGACCTCCCTATCCGAAGAGGAGAGCTCCGGGCCCACCATGTGGCTAGCAGGCCCGGACCTCCCCATTCTCATGGGGCGGGTCCTGGAGACCTCCGGGGCCCTTAATACAGTAAGGACCTGGGGAAGGTGTCTGTGCAGAGCTTCGAGATTGGTCAAGGCCTCTGAGTACCTTGCAGAGCTAAGCACTCGGCCAGGTAAAACCAAGAAGAAGACTAAAGCACGCAGACACAGAAGAGAACACGAGTCTGTTCATAAAAGGCTCCATGAGCTGGGCGACAGACTCAACAAAAATAAAAAAGGAGATACAGGGCCTTGTGGCCACGGTGGCAGATGCCTAAGAGTCCCCGGACTCCCGTTGGAACCTAGAGGCCACAAGGGCGGCCACGTCCTCGACCTCGGCCCTGGCAGCTTCCTCCCGCTCGGCAACGGGTCCTAGACGGACTGGCTCTAGAGAGAAGGAAGGATCTTGGCTCCGGAAGCACGCCAGTATGTGCGTAGCGACCTCCTTCACCAGGCCCCGTCCTTCCACCTCAAGCTCGTCGGCGATCACCGCTTCGAGCCGGCCCAGCTTGCCGCCGATAGACTCAAGTGCCGGGATTGCCTCGGACATCTCCTGCGCCGGAGCCTCCATCCGCACCGGGCTGAAACCAAGAGGAGCCAAGGCGGACCCCGCCTCGGCAATAAAGCCCCAGACTGCCTGGGCCTCGGTAGACCGCGAAGATTGGAGCTTCTCTACCTCTTGGCGAGCCGCCAGCTCGCGATCCAACGCCGCCTGGCACTCCCGGGAGAATTGCTCCTCCCTTGCAGCAGCAGCCGACTCACGGAGCTCCAGCACCTCGGTCCGAGCCCTCAGCTCGCCCTCTGTGGCCTTCAGCCATGCGGCGATCTTCTCCTCCTCAGCCACTGCAGCACGTTCCCGATCGGCGACGGCGCACTCTCGACGAGCTACCTGCAGCCGCAACTCCTCCGCGGCGGCAGAGCGCGCCTCGGCCTTGGCTTCAACATGGGCCAGGGCCTCGCGGTAGGAAGCGCGAAGCCGCCGGGTCTCTGACTCCAGGCGTCTGATGGCTTTCTTCTGAGTGTCAAGCAGAGCACTCATGGCCTCATGTCTTGACTGCCTCGAGTCAAGCTCCGCCCTAACCTCCTGGGTCCGCTGCTGCAGGAGGTGCTCCCAGCTAAGAAGGCGTTCCCTCTCTCCGGCCAGCGCCCCCGCTCCCGCTCAAAGGCGGCCTGGAACTGTCGGGCGCTGGTCTGGACGCGCCCCAGGGCATCCCACATGGTCGCCGGGACAGAGGGGACAGGAGTCGTGCCCCTGACCCCCCCTGTCGCGTCTAAGGCTGGCGGAGGTGCTGGTGCCTCAGCAACCGGAGCAAGACGCTGTCCTGAGGGAGCCAGGGAGCCAGCAGCTGCACCTACAGTGGCCCTTCCAGCCTCAGGACCGGACTTCCGGGCTGGTGAAGGAGGGCGGACAGGTGCGGCTGCAGCCACCGCGGAGGGCGAACTCGCCGGCACAAAAGAAGCCCCCGCCGACGTGGGGGCCATTGGAACCACCGCGGTTTCCAGATGTTGTGGCGCGGAGCCTCCGCCAATTGGAGATGGCCGGGTAAGAGGCCCGCCCCCGGCAGCCGGTCGGTCCCTGCAAGAAATTAAAGCTCTCAGGCTAAGAGGGGGGACGAGAACGCTACTCCTACAAGCCAGAAGGAGAAACAATTACTGAGCGACATGAGCGCTCCAACGGGCTTGTAGCCCCGTCCTCTGGGTTGCAATTGAACCGCCAGGACCTGCGGCTGTAACGGTCGTGGGCTGTGGCGTCTGGACCCCCGGCACACTCCCCGCCGTCGCCCCACCAGCGTCCGTCCTAGAAGCCCCTCCGCCTGAGGAAGGATGACGAGACGCTTGGGGTTCTTCGGACTGCCGCTGTCCAGGAAGAGACCCGCTGGAGTGGGACACCCGGGGCCTCTTCGGGTCGCCACTCGATGGACCAGCGCCCCCGGGAGATGGGTGCAGGAGTGCTCCGGCCCCCTGACTCGGCGCAGGCGACGCCCTCGGAGGAGACCGGGCGCGTTTCTTCTCCGGATGCCCGGGGGCTGGCTCCTTCACCTTCCCCTTGTCGGCGGCTTGAGTTCCGCCGGCTCTTGGGACGGGTTGGGCAGTGACAGACGCCTCGCGCCCCGATCCGCAGTGCTCGGTTCCCGGGATCAAGATGCCCCGGAAGGCATCCCCAACCTGTCGGACGGCGATCCCGATGTCGTCGAGGTTTGGCATCTTCCGCAGTAGGTTTGACCTCCTCTGCAGCTCTAAGAAGAGGGGAGTGGCAGAGGACGGGAGGGCGGCGTCGCCACTGGGGATGAAGTCGCCGCTCACCTTGCCCACCATCTCGTACAGCTCCTCGTCAGAAGGATCAGAGCCGGGACCCCTCTCCAACCTGGTACAGTCCTGCTCACCAGTGTAGTACCACGCTGGGCGACTGCGCTGCTGCAAGGGCGCAATACGGCGCGACATGAAATCCATCAGCACCATCAGGGACGTTAGCCCCTCGTTGGCCAAGAACCGGATCCGCTCCAAGACCGGTGCGTACTCCTGCTCCAACTCTGGGACCTCCTCCCAGAAGCGAAGCTGGGTGGTTGGGCCAGCGGTCGGGAGCTGCAGGCGATCGTGCTCGTCGGTCTGCACGCCCACCCAGCTCTCCCTCCAGTTTTCCCACCTCGACGCACTGAAAGGCAGAAGGTACCCAGAGACCTTTGGGTCCTTGCAGCGATGCTGGAAATAGTACGCTCCCATCTGGGTCTTCGAGCCGTGCCCGGTCGTCTGCAACACGAAGAAGTAGCGAAAGAGCGTCACCAAAGCGTGCACCCCCACAAACATCTCACAGAAGTGGACGAAGACAGCGGCCATTGCGAAGGAGTTGGGAGAGAGGTGGTGGAGCTGGAGACCATACGTCTCCAGCAATGTGATGAAGAAGGAGGAAATTGGCGGGACGAACCCCGCCAGGGCGTAGGCAGTAAAGAAGACCATCTCCCCCCTTTCCAGGAGCAGGGGAGAGATCCCCGGCGGAGCCGGCGTTTCTGTTCCTCCGTGTGCCAGCCCAGCAGCCTGCGCACTAGCCCGAGCTCGGCGGAACGAACGAGACGCGTCGGGAGCAGGTTGGAAGCCATGGCGGGGGAGAGCTCAAGGACAGGAAGACAAAGGCGCAAGAGTTCAAGGAAAGAGCGAGCGCTAGGAAGTGCGAAGGGAAGCCGCGATGTGGGTAAGATCCCCTTTTAAAACTTTCCAGGAACGATTCGAAGTGATTCAAAACCCTTCAAATACACCGCATGGGCAACCGCATTTGCTCCAAGACCGAGCGCCGATGACAGGTGGACCCAAGCCGTCCAGCTGAAGCAGTGGGTCAAGGAGTCAGTCACCCAAGAAGACGAGCCGACATGGTGCCACGGCGGTTCCCGAAGAAAGCGCCGCAACATGCAGGAGTGGCAGCCATGGGAACCGCCGTAGTAAAAGCAACCATCAAGTGGGCGCACGCTCCCACAATCCCACGACTATTCGTGCTCCGGCAGCGGTCAATGTGGGACTTAGAGAAAGTGCGCGGAGCAGGAGAGACGGAGGCCCCACCTCGGGCTCACTATCTCCCCCGAGATGAGCCCGGGGGCCACTGTCGGTACCCGCGATATGGGGTACCCCCGCGCACAGGGGAAAATGCCTAAGGATCTCGCCCTTCTCTGCAGGGAGAGCTCCGAAGGCGCCACGTGTCCAGCGGGGCCGGACCTCCCTCTCCTCAGAGGAGAGCTCCGGGCCCGCCACGTGGCCAACAGCAGCCAGACCTCCCCTCCGTGGGGAGGGCTCTGAAGGCGCCACGTGTCCTGCGGGGCCGGACCTCCCCCTCCTCAGAGGAGAGCTCCGGGCCCGCCACGTGGCCGACAGAAGCCGGACCTCCCCCCTCCGCGGGGAGAGGTCCGAAGGCTCCACGTGTCCTACGGGGCCGGACCTCCCTCTCCTCAGAAGAGAGCTCCGGGCCCGCCACGTGTCCAGCAGAACAGCGCTGCCTGCCCCTGCGCGGTAGGCAGCGGGCGTGAAGACGCACCATACCTTGCCCGTACAAGGTATTCAAGGCCCGTGCCTTCCCAAGACGCGGAGACGCGGAGCACGCCTCTGTCAGATGCCGTTGCGCCCAGTCGCATCGCAGACTAGCGCAGTGTCAGAACCTGCCAGCCAATAAACACAGCGACAAGACGTCCCCTGCCGCATCAACAACTACGACTAGCTTGCGGTATGGGCAGGGCAGCAGAACGAAGGCTCGGAAGCCTTCGCTAGAGGCAACAACCAACATAACTGCGGATACGATAGTCGGCAGGAAATCTCCCCGGGACCACCTGTCGAGTCCCGGGCCCCCCTAGTAAGCCACACGAGCCTTGGACTATAAAAGGCTCGGGTAGGCAACGTTAGCAAGGGTTCGCACTCCAGCAACTCACACCCTAGGCATAACTCACCCTCAAGCTCAGGACTCCGGTTCTAAGCAACAAGCAATACAGCGAGCACCTCTGCTCACCATGGACGTAGGGTTTTACGCTCCGGCGGCCCGAACCACGTAAAACTCGCCGTGTCAAGCTCCTCCCTCACTCATCCCTTACGCTTAAACTCTCCGCAATCGACTAGCCCCTCCGAAAAAGAACCTCCGCGGGCTGCCCAGAGCAGGTCCAGGGGAAGTTTCGACCACACACTTTGACAGGTTCTATTTATAATCGGGAAAAGAAGAGTCCTAATCTGATTGGATTTCAAATAAGAGTCCTATTCAAATCATTTTTGAATCTTAACAACTTATCTCCAATCAATTTGGTGTGGTAACCTTGTGGAAATCGTGTCGGTTTCCTCCCGTATCGGGTATGCCCACGCGTATAGAAGAAAAACTGCTTCAAATCTCGTCACATCCACGGTGATGAGCTCCAGAGGCTCCACGTGTCCAGCAGAGGCCGGGCCTCCCCATTCCGTAGAGGCGAGCTCTGGTTGTGCCGCGTGTCAGGCAGGCGAGACCTCCCTCTCCTCAGAGGCGAGCTCCGCGTAGGCCACGTGTCAGTGCTGGATCACCCCTCTCTTCGGAGGTGAGCTCCGAGAGTGCCACGTGTCAAGCAGCGCCAAATCTTCCTTTCTCCTCAGAGACGAGCTCCGAGGTCGACACGTGTCCATCAGTGTCAGACCTCCCGGAGGTGAGCTCTGAGGTCGACACGTGTCCAACAGTGTCGGACCTCCCGGAGGTGAGATCCGGAGGTGACACGTGTCTGGTAGTGTCGGACCTCCCGGAGGTGAGCTCCGGAGGTTATATGTGTCCAATAGGACTGGATCTCTCGGAGGTTAGCTCCGAGAGCGACACGTGTCCTGTGGTGTCAGACCTCTCGGAAGTGAGTTCCGAGAGCGACACGTGTCCAGCAGGTTGAGCCTTACTTCCCCGCAGCGACTACCTCCGGTAGCGACACGTGTCTGGCGGGGCTGGACTTCGCTTCTCCGCAGAGGCAAGTCCCGGAGGCGACACGTGTTCAGTGGGTCAGACCTCGCCCCTTCCACAGAGGCTAGCTCCGAGCCTGCCACGTGTCTGGCGGTGCCAGACCTCTCCCCACTTCACAGGGATGAGCTCCAAATGCGCCACGTGGCCAGCAGGCCGAGGGAAGTGTCTACAGTGCTCCTCGGCGAACTGGAACTGGCTCTTTTAGCTATCTTTTTTATTCCTTCTCTGTTTCTATGTATTTTAAAATGTTTCTCTACATGAATTATGAATGCATGCACGATTACGAAATTGAGAGTGTCACACCCTTCCCTGGCTGCCGCCCCTGCCAAAACAAGCCTGTTGCCCCCTGCTGCCAAGCCCTGGTCGCCACCCCTTTGATGCTGCCTTGGCCGCCGTCGAAACTCTGCCCCGCCTCGCTGTCGCCAGAGAAGAAGACCCCTCCTGCCAAGCACTGGCCGCAGCCCTATTCTTCTCCAAAGAAAAACCCGAGCTGTTGCCATTGCAATGGAAGAAGTTTAGCTGCAAGGAGGAGAGGAGGAAGAGAATAGGTAGGTCCTCGTGACCCCTCTTACCACGTTGCTGCTGTTGCTACACACCCATTTTTCTCCACCCCCTGCGAGCAGAAATTTCTGCGTACGGACAGACCATGTTCTGGTCAATTTTTGATGGTGGAATTGATCTACATCTTGTGTCAAGATCATCACCACGTCCACACTTGATCCCTACACCCTTGTTCATCATAAAACCCCACAAAAGCCCATTAAAAACATGCAAGAACACGTATAAACTTGTTTTATAAAACTGCACTATAGGATTGCATTCATCTACCCCATGCATCTTGAATAAAGTTTGTGCATGATGATTGATTGCTGTAAATTTTGTATGTGTGCGGTCGTAAGTAGAAGGACAAGCTCAAGAGGCCGTCTACGAGGAACTACAGCACTAAGATTTTGAGACGCTTGAGCACCACGAGCCACGGGAGCAAGGCAAGGGCCCCTTAACCATATCGATCCCATGTTTTGAAACTGTTTTGTTTGTGAAAACTCGTATACTTGAGTCAACTTGATGGTACACCCTTTTTATAGGAGTTTACTAGTTTTGTTAACCATCCTTGTCGCTAGAAAAGTTGATGAGTCGGGTATGGTCGTTTTTTCTTTTTTGCTTCGCTTAACCTACGGGATACGGGAAGCTGAAATAAGACTTGTTAGCTACTGCACTCATCTGAATAAAGATGTGACACCCTCATCTCGGGTGTCAGCCTATGTTCATGTTTTATGAAGAGGAAACATTTTAAGAGAAGAAGGAACAGAGGAAAATATCAAAAGGAATAACCAATGAGAGCCAAATCCAGCTCTCAGAAAGCGCCGAAGACAACTCACCACGGCCGCTGGCCACGCGGCGTGTTCGGAGCTCATCCCTGCGAAGTGGGGAGAGACCGCCACCAAGCTGGCTACGTGGCAGGCTCGGGGCTCGTCTCCGCAAAGGGGAGAGGTCCAACCCTGTGGGACACATGTTGCCCACGGAGCTAGCCTCTGCGGAAGAAGCAAAGGCATTTCCGCAGGACACGTGTCATCCTCGGAGCTAGTCCTCGCGGAAATCAGAGGACCAGTCATACGAGATACGTGTCGATCTCGGAGCCCACCTCTGAGAGGTCCTGTTCTATTGGACACGCGTCGCCACCAGAGCTTATCTCCGGGAGGTCTGTCGCTACTGGACACGTGTCGACCTCGGAGCCGTCCCTGAGGAAAGAGGAGAGGAAAGACCGGCGCCGACACGTGGCGTGTGTGGAGCTCACCTCCGAAGAAGGGGGAGGTCTTGCTCGCTTGACACGCGGCACAACCGGAGCCCGTCTCTGCGGTAAAGGAGATACCAGGCCCCGGAAAGACACGTGGAGCCTCCGGAGCTCATCGCCGCGAAGGTAACGAGTTCTGAAATGGCTGTTACGCGTAAGAATACCGGTACGTAAAGGAAACCGACCTGAATTCCACTACATTACCGCACCAAATCACCTAAAGATAAGATGATAGGATCCCACGACAATCTGAATAAGACTCTTATTCGGGATACAATCAGATTAGGACTCTTCCCTTCCCGATTATAAATAGAACCCAAAACCTCTGGCCGAAACCACAAACTTCTTTTCCAAACTCCTGAGCCGACGACTTAGAGCCCTAGCCCCAACTCGCCGAGAAAGCCATCGCCGGAGTGCGGCAAGGAAGATCGCCGGAGGAAAGCCCAGCGGTCTGAGGAGGACCTCGAAGACCGAGAGGAACGTAAGGTAGGCCCCAATACCACCTTACGATATCGTTGTGTTTTCTATTGCATCTGTTCTTTGATTCCTTCGAACAGAAGCCTTCTCGTGGACAGATCACTTGATGGTCAGATTGACCTAAAGACAAGATCATTGCCACGTCCACCTTTGATCCGAACACCTCTGTCCATGCAAGCCATGCAAGAACACACCAGTCTAATAAAAATCATAGGATAGCATGCATATGCATCGTCGCCTCTAGTTTAAGGTTTGTGCATGATATTGATTGCTGTGAATCTTGTATGCACGTGATCCTACCTAGCAGAACAAGCTCAGGGAGCTGTCTACGACGAACTACAGCAACAAGGTTTTGGGAATCAAGAACAACCGAAACCACAAGAACAAGGCAAGTGCTCCTTGACCATATTGATCCTATGTTTTGGGTAAAACTATTTTATTTTGCGAAAAGTTGTGTGTGCTGAGTCAAACATGATGGGAAACCTTTTATAGGAGTTTACTAGTTTTGGTTAAACCACCCTTGTCGCCTGGGAAGTTTATGAGTCGGGCATGGTTTTTACTTTATGCTTCGCTGAGTCCATGGGATTGGGAAGCGAGATAGATGTGTCTAGCTAACTGCACTCATATTGATAAGGAGAAACTGATGTTAATGATGAACATGGATCGGAGGGAGATCTAGGCAAGACTGGGTTTGTGAATGAGGTAGCATGAGATGGTGGTTCTACTTGCCATAGATCTAAGTACCGGTTCATGCATGCACATGCCAGGATAACAGTTCCACCACAAGGCCAAGTATGGGTGCGGCTTAGCTGAGTAATTAGGTAAGTTGCTAGAATGTTATGGACTGTGGAAGGCGCGGGAAGTGGGAGTCGAGTGAGGACTGCCCTGGGAACTGCATGGAACAAGAGGGGGCCCGTGGGTGGGAGAATTGGAGATTCTAGCCTGCCGGTGAAACCTTAGTGAGTCCATACATCTAGTAACTCCTTTGGAAAGGCTATTTTGAGATCTCTTGACCATACACCGACGGTCGTGTACTGGTATAATGGAGATTCTGCAGTCGCCGACGGGTGACGAAATCACAAACTTGTGGGTAAAGAGGTGCAAACTCTGCAGAGTTATTAAAACTATCATGATAGCCGAGCTTACGGTCACGAGCACCTGGCTAAACTGCCATGATTAGATGGGATGGTTATTGGGATGATTAGTTGGGATGGTTATTGGGATGGTTATTGGGAAGGTTATTGGTTTGGTTGTTGGGACTGTTGAGTTTGGGTGATGAGATGGTTGCATGACTGTTGAGTCATGGCAGCGAGTTTGGTCTCGGTGTGAGACGAGGTTATTTTATGAGGTGAGATGGTAGCGAATACGAGGAGGTATTCGTGAGTATGAACAAAGGATTGGTTAATGTTCGGATGGAACACGGGAAGTGATGGAGGTATGTTGGTAATTTAATTCATGCTGGGATTGCATTCATCTAAAGTTAAGTTGCTGTTTTTTCATGGTTTTACAAATTTTCTTTTCTGCAAATAAGCCTTTATATACCTACCTTGTTTATAAGCTGCATATCATGTGTTTTCCCGCACTTGCTGAGTACATCATTATACTCAAACTTGCATTATTACTTCATCATCAGCAGCAAGAGAAGCCTACTATGAAGACCAAGTGGAGCATTATGGCGTGTGATCTAATCTCAACCTTGCCTGTGGTGGGAGTAGAGATGGAGCCACTTCTGCTTAGATTTGCTTCCGCATTAGAATAAAGACTTCCGCTGCATAGAAATAAGACTTCCGCTGTGAGCATGAGTCCATGACTCATGAGACATTGTAATAAACTCTGTTATTCGTGGTAATATATAATCTGAATTCAGTTTGTGGAACGTATGTATATGTGTGATGAACATCCTGGGCACACATATGCATTAGTTCTCGGTTCCGTGGTTTCTCACATAATTGAGGGCGTCACAGATTTGTATCAGAGCCACGGGTTGACAGTAGGTTACACGCCTAGATAGAAACCTTAGATTGATATTAGAGCCACGGGTTAACAGCAAGTTACACCCCTAAATAGGAGTAATAGGTAACTAAGCTACGCTGACCGAAGGAAGCATCCTAGGGTGAATAGCTTAGATTGGCCTTAAAACCACCTTGACATAGGAAACTGTGAGGACCACCCCAGGGTTCACCCACTCCAGGATCGCATAGGGTGGTGCCGTGCGATGCGGCACCCAACAGCACACACGAAAAGAATAAAGGATAACATACAAACTTTTATTTGATATAAAACAGCGGAAGTCTTTTTACAAAACCTATTCGTACAGCGGAAATAATATACATATAAGGCCTCTCATCCTAGCTATGCAAAAGTCCAGCCGTCCAGCCCGGGGACGCTACACACTAGCAGCAAGTAAACGGAGATCACGGCGGCGTGCAGGGCTCCATCTCGGCCTGTACCCCGACGGGGGCATCGCCTCGTCCTCGGAACCTTCCTCATAACTCTCACCTGCACACAGCTCAAATATTGCAACCGTGAGCACGAAGGTTCAGCAAGTCTTAACCGTCAACCCTAGGCATGGAACTCTACGTGCAAGGATATGTAAGATGGGAAAAGGAATTTGCGACAAAGACACGCCTATAAGTTGGTCCTTACTTCAGTTTTTATAGCAGCAGATTCATGTGCCTTAGGCAGCCCTCACATCGGAAGTCCACAATCAAACAAGAAACGCTTTCCTCCGATGTGGTGATGCCCAAAGTGGAATATAAACTTAATTAGCTCTATATCTACAGCAATCAAGGTATTCAAGACATTAAGATCAATACAGCATTTTCAGTTGGCTTATTTCACTTCTTACTACGTCACAGCGCAGTGAACAAGCGGGTACTCAAATAACCGCGAGGGACGGTGATTGCAATCAAGACACACCCAGATAACATGTTACATACACACACTTTCAGAAGTGTGATTCCACACCCCTTCCTACTCTGTTGTATGCAACAACCTTTCAAAGGCAACCCAAATGCCGAACCGGTCCATCCGTAACGGGTAGGAGGTCCCCGCGTGGAGTGTGACTGTGCCCACCGGCAGATTTACACCTTGCTACCCTCAACCCACTCCTATTTACAGTTGGGTAAGCTTCGACACCCAGGTTAACCAATTACATTGGTTTCCTGGTTCCCATATGCCAGTATGCATCCGGTACTGTTCGATACTTGTCCAGCAGGGCCGCACACGGACGGTCCTCAATCGACACCAACAGGGCAAAGCACGTGAGACCTCTGCTCACTGCATCCTATCCCCCTGCTGGGTCTCATTTTCATATCCTAAGCCATTTGCTACCTCTTTTCATCCCGTGTAATAAGTACTATCTCGCGAGTAGCTTCCAACCACTCGACTTCTACCGAGATCCTAAACATTAGCATGGCATTCTCTACTCGTTGAGTCTGTAAACTACCCAACCGATCATAGGAGTTAAGAGGCTATGCAATTGGGGTTTCAATTACCCTAACTCTAATGCATACATTTCAACCTAGACATAAGTGATACAAATGAAAAATTCTATAAAAGGTACATAAGTGCAAACCGGGGCTTGCCTGGTTGCGAGTTAAACGGAAAGTCAGCTTCTGGTGGGAGGATGTCCAACGGCTTCGGTGCGTCCTCAACTTCGGTCACTATTATGAAATGTAATAAAATACATGTATAAGTATTAAGGATTTATAAGAATTGGACTTCTATTCATAGCTACTGCTATTTAAAATCCTTAATTGGCTTTTGAAATTTGTCAGTGGAAACTAGACCCTCTAAGGATGATTTCAGCCAAATTTGGAGACATGTCATTGCATAATGTAGTCTTTAAAATTGCTACAAGTACAATGCTTATCTGAATTTTGAGCCCCAATCAGGAGCTTTGACATAGCTAGAAATGGAATATCTGATTAGGGTAAGTCTCCATGGTTCTAACAAAATTTGTTTCACCATTTTTGGGGCTACCATCAGAGAGATATGATTTTTTGAAGTTGGACAGGAGTTCTGAAAAGTTTTCTGTTTAAATTGAATTTTCCAAATAAAGGCTGAACTTGGGAAGGCAGTATAGCCTAGCAAATGATCTCCAATGAAGCCCAAATTTTTACTTGAGATCAGTAACTATGAGAAGGATTTTCTGATCAAATTTGGGAATATTTCATAAAGAATTGCTCCTGTAATAAATCCCTAAAGGATTTACTAAAAACAATTCTACAGAAATTCCTGTGCATTTTCATAGCCAAAAATTGGTTTCTCTGTGAAGTACTCCTCGTGAGGAATACAACAAAATTGGTCTCACTCTTTTTGGAGTTTTCTACACAAAGTTAGGGCCTTGTAAAGATCAGCTAATTCCTGGAATTATTTCTCTAATAGAAACTTCAAATAATTGGGCTGGGCCCACTGTTTTAATTTGGACCAGTCAGATTTTAGCAACACCGGGGGCTACGGGGTTATTCCCGCGCAGCCGCACTGGATCCGGCGCCACAAACCGATCCTCGCGCGCACCCGGAGGCTGACCGGTGGGACCGGTCCTCCTTCGTCTTCCTCGCACGGTCTGTGCCTCCCGCGGCGGCGCACGCCGGCGAGGCTCGCCGGGACGGGGTTCCCACGGTCTAAACTTCGTCAAACTCGCCGCTCCCCCATTTTTAACCGCACTGAACACTGTGGGAGGGTCGCCGGCGGCCGTGGCTCACCGGAAACCATCGCGCACCGGTGACAGCAAGGTTTTGAACTCCGGCGAGGTCGGGAACCCTTATTCCTCTATCATTCGATCGATTCTCGGGCTCTAGAGCATCAGTGAATGATGTAGGAGCCCATAAGGGTCCTGGTCGCCGGTGAAATAGCCAGCAACCGAGGGCTCCACGGCGACCCGAGGTGCTTTCGCACCGGCGACTAATAAAACAGCTAGGGCTCCCTTGTTTCTTGATGTTTTTGCTTGGTTCTTCGTCGAGGAGAGGCGCTAGGAAGTAGAGAAGCTCTGTGCAAGCTTACTCGAGGTCTAAAGGATCGTGCACCATGAATTTTTGGCTAGACCGCGCACTACCCGCCGGTGTACCATTTGGGGAAACGGTGAAATTCTCGCCACCGGTTCTAGCAATCGCTAAACGGCTTCCGGCTACACGATCAGGACATGTAAACGCACCTTTCTTGTGTAGGGAAGGGGCTGTGACACCCGCCGTAGCGCGCTGTCCACGGCGACCTCCCTTGGTGCTTCCACGTTCACCCGAGGATCGTGATTATTTTGCAAATATCTGGAGCAATCACGTTTGGGACAGGGTAGGAGAGGTACTGGAGGGCTAGAGCACTTCCCGGCGATGCTCTTTGCTGTGGAGCGCTCGAGCAGCCGAGCTTGGAGGGCTGTGGTCGATCGGAGAGAGCTGAGTGGCGGTGTTCAGCGCAAATGAGACTGTTGTGGTGCTGCACGAGCTGAGGGGGAAGAGAAATAGGGCTGGGGCGCTGGGGCGGTTGCTCTGATCACCCACGCGCGCGCCAACGTCGGAGGCAGCGAAAACAGCTCGGTGGAGCATCGGGCGCGGGGAAAACGTCGAGCGCTGGCGCGCTGGGATCACCCGGGGAGAAAACAGTCGGTTGAGTTGCTTTTGTGTGGCTGACAATTGGGCCCCACCTCCCCCTTTGTTTACTCAAACTTTTCTGATATTTTTCAATACAGCAACTCAACATTAAAAGCTTTACTTCACCCCAAAGTTAAGTTTGAATTTGTTGAATTCAAATAGTTTGAATTCTGGTGTGAAATTTGGATGTGGTTTGATCATTTGAATTTGAAAAAGAGTTTGAAATTCTCCACTTTGTATTGCCTCAAAAATATAGCAAACCAGCTCCAAAATTTCCAATTTTTGGCATGGCTGCTTATTAAAAAGTGGAGAACACATTTGTGAACCCAAATTTTGAAATTGAGGGAATTGGAATTTGAAACTGAATTTGAAATTCAGATTAGAGGGCTTTTCTTTTTAATCCCCAAACAAATATGAAAACTCCTCCAAATGAGCTGAATTTTGGAAGGTTGAATATTTGGAATATGAAGATCCAAGCTGTGCATTTAGATCTCCATGTTTGGAAGTTTTGGGAAGTCTAAACCCTCACTTTGAACTTACACTATTATAATTCAAAGTTTTAATTCCCCTCATTTTTCATAAGTCCAAATGAGCTGAATTTTCTTGCTACAACTTTTGGGGATTTTACATCCCTCCCCCCTTAAAAAGAATCTCGTCCTGAGATTCCAAAGGAAAAGCAAAGTGGGGAAAATTTTACCAGGTATATGATGATAGCAAGTCCGGATAATACGTGCGTAGATAATCCTCGCTTTCCCATGTCGCCTCATCAGCGGTATGGTTACTCCACAAGACCTTGTAGAACCATAAGGTCCGGTTTCTTGTGGCACGAGTCTTTTCATCGATGATCCGGATCGGACACTCCGTGTACGTGAGGTCCGGTTGAAGGACTTCTATGTCTTCAGTGCGGATTTCAGTAGAGGGCTTGAGACACTTCCTCAGCTGAGAGATATGGAAGACAATGTGAATCCCTGCGAGCGACGCTGGTAACTCCAGGCGATAGGCCACGGGTCCGCATCTTTCAATGATGACGAATGGACCAATGAACCACGGCACAAGTTTACCCTTCACTCCGAAACGGTGAACTCCCTTCATCGGTGACACACGGACATAAACATGGTCCCCGATGTCGAAGTGGAGAGGGCAGCGTCTCTTATCTGCATAGCTCTTCTGACGAGATTGAGCAGCCTTGAGATTGGCTTGTATTACACGCACTCGTTCTTCAGCTTCATTCACAAGTTCAATGCCGTAGATGACTCGCTCGCCGGACTCGCACCAGTTGAGAGGTGTGCGACATTTCCGGCCGTAGAGAGCTTCATACGGCGCCATCTTGATGCTATCTTGATAGCCATTGTTGTAAGAAAACTCCGCCAACGGCAAATGTTCATCCCAATTCTTGCCGTGGTGGATGGCACAAGCGCGTAGCATGTCTTCAAGCACTTGATTCACCTGTTCAGTTTGACCATCTGTCTGTGGGTGATACGCGGAGCTTCGGATCAGTTTGGTTCCCAGTGATGCGTGCAGCTGTTCCCAGAACCGAGAGACGAACAGCGCACCGCGATCTGAAATGATGGAGCGGGGAACACCGTGCAAACATAAGATCTTTGCAATGTACAGCTCCGCATATTGCTTGGCCACGTACTTTGTATGTACGGGGATAAAATGAGCTGACTTGGTTAGTCGATCGACTATCACCCAAATCGAGTCATGTTTGTGAGATGTGAGAGGTAAACCAACAATGAAGTCCATGCTGATATCCTCCCACTTCCACGCTGGAATGTTCAATGGTTGCAGCTGTCCGGCTTTACGCATATGGTCGGCCTTCACACGCCGACACGTATCACATTCGGATACGTATTTTGCGATCTCCATCTTCATCCGTGTCCACCAAAACCTGGTTTTCAGATCTTGGTACATCTTGTTGCTGCCCGGATGAATAGAATACTTGGACAAATGGGCCTCGTCCAAGATTTTCTTCCGAAGCTTCATGTCACGGGGTACCACTATACGGTCTTTAAACCATAGTGTCGTGTTCATCTCTTCGGAAGCATTTCATTTCGCCATTCTCCATCCTTCTCCGAATGTGCGACATTCCCATGTCTTTCTTCTGAGCTTCCATAATCCCCTCTCTTATGATTGGGATGAGAGCAAGATTATATAATGCCCCATATGGAACCAAGTACAGACTCGGCTCCTCCTCTTCAAGTGGGGTGATGGACAGGCTGTTGACATGGGATTTGTGGCTTAAGGCATCGGCAACCATGTTTGCCTTCCCGGGATGGTAGTGAATCTCGATCGCATAGTCTTTGATCAGTTCTAGCCATCTCCGTTGCCGCATATTCAACTCCTTTTGAGTGAATATATATTTCAGACTTTTGTGGTCGGTGTAGAGGTGCACTAAGTTCCCAAGCAAATACTGCCTCCACATCTTCAAGGCCAATACCACAACAGCGAGCTCAAGATCATGAGTCGGATAGTGCTGCTCGTGGTTACGAAGTTGACGTGAGCCATAGGCGACCACTCTTCCTCCTTGCATCAATACACAGCCAAGCCCGATGCCAGATGCATCACAATATACGTCAAAGGGCTTGGTTGTATCCGGTTGAGCTAACGCCGGGGCTGTTGTAAGATGCTTCACTAATGCTTGGAAAGCTTCTTCACAAGCTGAGCTCCAAACATATTTGATCCCCTTTTTCAACAGTTCAGTCATCGGCTTAGCAAGCTTGGAGAAGTTTGGTATGAATCTCCGATAATATCCTGCTAACCTTAGGAAACTCCTGACTTCATGGACTGATGTGGGGGGCTTCCATTTCAGCACTTGTTCAATTTTGCTTGGATCAACTGCAATGCCTTCTGCAGAAATAATGTGACCAAGGAATGGCACTTGGCTGATCCAAAACTCGCACTTGCTGAACTTGGCATAAAGCTTATGGTCTCTTAATCGTTGAAGCACGATATGCAAGTGCTTGGCGTGTTCCTCTTCAGACTTGGAGTAGACCAAGATGTCGTCTATGAACACCACCACAAACTTGTCCAACTCTGGCATGAACACTGAGTTCATGAGATACATGAAGTGTGCTGGGGCGTTGGTGAGACCAAAGGACATGACGAGGTATTCATATAACCCATATCTCGTCGAGAAAGCCGTCTTTGGAATATCTTCCGCCCGGATCTTGATTTGATGATATCCGGAGCGGAGATCCATCTTTGAAAATACACCTGCACCCACAAGTTGATCGAATAATATATCGATGTGGGGCAGTGGATATTTATTCTTGATGGTGACTGCGTTGAGAGGTCGGTAGTCCACACACAACCTCAAGGTTTCATCCTTTTTCTTCACAAACAGCGCCGAGCATCCCCATGGCGAGGAACTCGGTCGAATGAAACCCTTCTTCATTAGATCGTTGAGCTGCTCCTTCAGTTCAGCCAGCTCGTTCGGAGCCATCTTGTATGGTCTTCGTGAGATCGGTGTCGTCCCAGGTACAAGTTCAATCTTGAACTCGACATCTCTTTCGGGTGGCATGCCCGGAAGATCATCCGGAAAGACATCCGGGTATTCACGGACCACACGAATATCCTCAATTTTTGTGGCTTCCGTGTTATATGTGGCTGGGGTTTCTTGAACCGAATGGTCAAGAATAAGAACATGTGGCTCATGAAGTGGAGAGTTTAGACGAACCACACGTGGAATGATGTCAAGAACAGCACCATGGTGATGTAGCCATGACATTCCTAAAATGACATCGAGTTTTTGACTCTCTAACATGATTAGAGACGTAGGGTATAGATTTCCACCCGACTGTAATGGTGTTCTATAGACCATTCTATCAGCTGTTATTTTCCCACCCGGAGAACATATCAAATATGAATTATTTGTGGGAATGATAGGCAGTTGATATTTAATAACATAAGACTGACTTATGAAATTATGGGTGGCACCGGAGTCAAAAAGTATGACTACGGGATGATCTAGCTAAGAGAACGTACCCGCGAGGACGGGTTCGCCTTCCGGCACGTCTTCGATAGCTAAATGGTGGACGTTGCCGGGTTTTGGTGCTGGTTTCTTGGGCTGGTTGCGGGGCTGATTAGCACCCTGATATGGTGCTTCACCCCTGCCCTGTCGCGGCTCGGGGCAGTCCCTCGAATGTGCCCGACACGGCCACACGTATAGCACGTGTAAGGTGTCAGGATCCCGCCGACTTGAGGATGGAATCCCGGTGCACGCTGTTGAAACTGGGGCGCACGCGGGACCATCCTTTGCTGCTGCTGTTGCTGTGGTGGATATGTCGGTCGAAAGCCCGGCGCATTATATTGCCGACCGTGAAACTGAGGCGGTCGCGCCGGTGGCTGCCATCTCTGACCGGATGGTGAACGATATACCACGTGGTATTTCTGTGGCATTCCACCACTGCTGCTCGTCAGTGCGCTGCGTTTCCTCTTGTCAGAACCGCGCTCGCGCTGAGCATTCTCCTGTAGAATCGCGGCATTAACTAGGTCGTTGAATGTGCCGCGATTGCTCTGGGCGAGATGGACCTTCATCTTGGAGTTCAGGCCCCGGAAGAACGCATTGCGCTTGTTGTCTTCCGTGCCCACAAATCCTGGCGCATACTGCGCCAGCCGGTTGAACAACCTGGAGTACTCATGAGCACTCCTCTCGCCTTGTCGTAGCGCCAGGAACTCCTGGAGCTTCATTTCCATCACTCCGGGAGGTATGTGATAGGCGCGGAACGCCTCCCGGAACTCCGTCCACGTGACAGCATGGCCAGCCGGTAAGGAGGCGGTGTAGTTCGCCCACCAGGTACCGGCTTCTCCTTGAAGCTGTTGCGCTGCATACAGCGCCTTCTGGTGTTCGGTGCATCGTAGCAGCCTGAACTTTGCCTCCAGAGTGCGGATAAAGCTGTCCGCCTCCAAAGGTTCTTCGGCCTCCGTGAAGACCGGTGGATGGGTCACCATGAATTCTGAATAAGAGCTTTGTTGGGGCTGGAGTTGCCCATTGTCTTGGCGTCCTCCCTGATGGGACGCATTCTGCTGCACTAGCATCCGCAGCAACTCGGTTTGCTCGTCGCGCGAGCCGAGCACTGCAGCGAGAACCTCCGCAAGATTCCTTGGAAGTTCTGGCGGTGGAGGAGGTGGTTGCTGCTGCGTCGTGGTTTGCTCCGGAGGTGGAGACTCATCACCACGAACTTGACTCGGACCTCCCTCCTCTTGTGTTAAACGTGTCCGCACCATTCTGCATTTAGACCATTCAAACGATCAGTACATGTTGGTTTATTTCATCCAGTCTATACAATAGTGATGCGAGAGTGGAATAAAAAGTACGCCTAACAGTCACACATATGGATAAAGTATGAACTTTATACAACATATACATCCCTGGACCGTGTCACAGATCGAGTTCCAAAGTATTGAACTTTATGGGTTAAAAGTTCATTTCGACCATCGGGGTCACCACGGGATGTTAAGTGTGTTAGCAGGCGTAATTCCTCGCTATTGTATTGGACCCAAACATGTACTAACTCGAAGTGATGTGTCAAATGCATAAACCCTTCGACTCCAACTCGCTGTTTTACAACAGCCACTGGACGTCAAACGGTGAAACTAAGTGTTTTGGTTGAAATTCAGAAAATTCCAGAGAGCATTTGGTCTGCCGTGTTTTGGACAGTACCTACTCATCTGAGATTTTCATCCCTTTGGAGGGAGATTTTGTTTTGGAACTCTACAGAAAAGTTGTAGAGGACTTCTAAACCTTTCCAGAATGGTATCCCACATCTCCATTGGTTTAACCAATCTTAAGTTATGCCCTGTTCAAGTTCAGAAAAATTTCTGCCAAAAACAGGGGAGATTGTTCCTACGCTTTTGAGATTGAACCTATACTCCCAATTGACTCTTAGTTCAATATAGGAGTTTACTAACCCCTAAATGGATTCCTAAACTTCATTTTGACCCTTTTCTTTGAAAATAAACTTTTATGCAGTCGGTACTACGTTTCCAAACCAAAGAAAAATCCTAAACCGGTATTCCAGCATATACGTGCCAAATGGTGGAACTAAAGTCGTCACTCACAAACGGTTTCTACACGTCATGCACTAACGTGGTTAATGTACCTGCAGAAGAACACACAATAATGGTGCACACAAAGGTTTTTGACATTTCAGGCAGTTCCATATCATAATAAAAACATACGGTCCGTATCATTGCCATACGGATCGTCCTTGAGTCAAGCCACGTCTCAAGGTACATGGTCGTGTTTTCACACCACACGACGGGGAACCCGAGTAGAGCGTGAATGGGTCGTCACGGTTGGGAATTTTATCAACCCAACGGATACCACCTACTGCCTCATGACCGTTGAGGCATGCCGATGGCGAGCGCTGCGTATGGCCCTTTGAACATTGAACGTTCAAGAGTTGCATACTATCGTGTTGCTTACCGCACGATGGGGTATTCTCACTTTTGCCTAAAGCACGCTGGAGATCAGCGTTTTCATATGCTCTCAGAACCATGGAGAGGTTCAGAGACTCATATTCACTACCGTGCCAAGCCACGGTATATCCTTCCATATTATTTCTCGTATGGCGAGTTACCGCAATTGATCCGCCTGCGGTGGCGTACCTTACCTCTTACCTCACGTCGGAGCGTTGTTACGAAATGTATAACACATAAGTTAGCTTTTCCACCTTAGTAGCTACTACTATCATAGACCTTATGTGGGCATAAAGACTAATCCTCACTCGACTACTTCTATGTTTTCAAAATAAGCTCTTTTTGAGCGTGCTATTCCCAATGCGGCTCTGATACTACGATTGTGAGGACCACCCCGTGGTTCACCCACTCCAGGATCGCATAGGGTGGTGCCGTGCGATGCGGCACCCAACAGCACACACGAAAAGAATAAAGGATAACATACAAACTTTTATTTGATATAAAACAGCGGAAGTCTTTTTACAAAACCTATTCATACAGCGGAAATAATATACATATAAGGCCTCTCATCCTAGCTATGCAAAAGTGCAGCCGTCCAGCCTGGGGACGCTACACACTAGCAGCAAGTAAACGGAGATCACGGCGGCGTGCAGGGCTCCAGCTCGGCCGTGTACCCCGACGGGGGCATCGCCTCATCCTCAGAACCTTCCTCATAACTCTCACCTGCACACAGCTCAAATATTGCAACCGTGAGCACGAAGGCTCAGCAAGTCTTAACCGTCAACCCTAGGCATGGAACTCTACGTGCAAGGATATGTAAGATGGGAAAAGGAATTTGCGACAAAGACACGCCTATAAGTTGGTCCTTACTTTCAGTTTTTATAGCAGCAGATTCATGTGCCTTAGGCAGCCCTCACATCAGAAGTCCACAATCAAACAAGAAACGCTTTCCTCCGATGTGGTGATGCCCAAAGTGGAATATAAACTTAATTAGCTCTATATCTACAGCAATCAAGGTATTCAAGACATTAAGATCAATACAGCATTTTCAGTTGGCTTATTTCACTTCTTACTACGTCACAGCACAGTGAACAAGCGGGTACTCAAATAACCGCGAGGGACGGTGATTGCAATCAAGACACACCCGGATAACACGTTACATACACCCACTTTCAGAAGCGTGATTCCACACCCCTTCCTACTCTGTTGTATGCAACAACCTTTCAAAGGCATCCCAAATGCCGAACCGGTCCATCCGTAACGGGTAGGAGGTCCCCGCGTGGAGCGTGACTGTGCCCACTGGCAGATTTACACCTTGCTACCCTCAACCCACTCCTATTTACGGTTGGGTAAGCTTCGACACCAAGGTTAACCAATTACATCGGTTTCCTGGTTCCCATATGCCAGTATGCATCCGGTACTGTTCGATACTTGTCCAGCAGGGCCGCATACGGACGGTCCTCAATCGACACCAACAGGGCTAAGCACGTGAGACCTCTGCTCACTGCATCCTATCCCCCTGCTGGGTCTCATTTTCATATCCTAAGCCATTTGCTACCTCTTTTCATCCCGTGTAATAAGTACTATCTCGCGAGTAGCTTCCAACCACTCGACTTCTACCGAGATCCTAAACATTAGCATGGCATTCTCTACTCGTTGAGTCTGTAAACTACCCAACCGATCATAGGAGTTAAGAGGCTATGCAATTGGGGTTTCAATTACCCTAACTCTAATGCATACATTTCAACCTAGACATAAGTGATACAAATGAAAAATTCTATAAAAGGTACATAAGTGCAAACCGGGGCTTGCCTGGTTGCGAGTTAAACGGAAAGTCAGCTTCTGGTGGGAGGATGTCCAACGGCTCCGGTGCGTCCTCAACTTCGGTCACTATTATGAAATGTAATAAAATACATGTATAAGTATTAAGGATTTATAAGAATTGGACTTCTATTCATAGCTACTGCTATTTAAAATCCTTAATTGGCTTTGGAAATTTGTCAGTGGAAACTAGACCCTCTAAGGATGATTTAAGCCAAATTTGGAGACATGTCATTGCATAATGTAGTCTTTAAAATTGCTACAAGTACAATGCTTATCTGAATTTTGAGCCCAAATCAGGAGCTTTGACATAGCTAGAAATGGAATATCTGATTAGGGTAAGTCTCCATGGTTCTAACAAAATTTGTTTCACCATTTTTGGGGCTACCATCAGAGAGATATGAATTTTTGAAGTTGGACAGGAGTTCTGAAAAGTTTTCTGTTTAAATTGAATTTTCCAAATAAAGGCTGAACTTGGGAAGGCAGTATAGCCTAGCAAATGATCTCCAATGAAGCCCAAATTTTTACTGGAGATCAGTAACTATGAGAAGGATTTTCTGATCAAATTTGGGAATATTTCATAAAGAATTGCTCCTGTAATAAATCCCTAAAGGATTTACTAAAAACAATTCTACAGAAATTCCTGGGCATTTTCATAGCCAAAAATTGGTTTCTCTGTGAAATACGCCTCGTTAGGAATCCAACAAAATTGGTCTCACTCTTTTTGGAGTTTTCTACACAAAGTTATGGCCTTGTAAAGATCAGCTAATTCCTGGAATTATTTCTCTAATAGAAACTTCAAATAATTGGGCTGGGCCCACTGTTTTAATTCGGACCAGTCAGATTTCAGCAACACCGGGGGCTACGGGGTTATTCCCGCGCAGCCGCACTGGATCCGGCGCCACAAACCGATCTTCGCGCGCACCCGGAGGCTGACCGGTGGGACCTGTCCTCCTTCGTCTTCCTCGCGCGGTCTGTGCCTCCCGCGGTGGCGCACGCCGGCGAGGCTCGCCGGGACGGGGTTCCCGCGGTCTAAACTTCGTCAAACTCGCCGCTCCCCCATTTTTAACCGCGCTGAACACTGTGGGAGGGTCGCCGGCGGCCGTGGCTCACCGGAAACCATCGCGCACCGGTGACAGCAAGGTTTTGAACTCCGGCGAGGTCAGGAACCCTTATTCCTCTATCATTCGATCGATTCTCGGGCTCTAGAGCATTAGTGAATGATGTAGGAGCCCGTAAGGGTCCTGGCCGCCGGTGAAACAGCCGGTAACCGAGGGCTCCACGGCGACCCGAGGTGCTTTCGCACCGGCGACTAATAAAACAGCTAGGGCTCCCTCGTTTCTTGATTTTTTTGCTTGGTTCTTCGTCGAGGAGAGGCGCTAGGAAGTAGAGAAGCTCTGTGCAAGCTTACTCGAGGTCTAAAGGATCGTGCACCATGAATTTTTGGCTAGACCACGCACTACCCGCCGGTGTACCGTTTGGGGAAACGGTGAAATTCTCGCCACCGGTTCTAGCAATCGCTAAACGGCTTCCGGCTACACGATCAGGACATGTAAACGCACCTTTCTTGTGTAGGGAAGGGGCTGTGACACCCGCCGTAGCGCGCTGTCCACGGCGACCTCCCTTGGTGCTTCCACGTTCACCCGAGGATCGTGGTTATTTTGCAAATATCTGGAGCAATCACGTTTGGGACAGGGTAGGAGAGGTACTGGAGGGCTAGAGCACTGCCTGGCGATGCTCTTTGCTGTGGAGCGCTCGAGCAGCCGAGCTTGGAGGGCTGTGGTCGATCGGAGGGAGCTGAGCGGCGGTGTTCAGCGCAAATGAGACTGTTGCGGCGCTGCACGAGCTGAGGGGGAAGAGAAATATGGCTGGGGCGCTGGGGCGGTCGCTCTGATCACCCACGCGCGCGCCGACGTCGGAGGCAGCGAAAACAGCTCGGTGGAGCATCGGGCGCGGGGAAAACGTCGAACGCTGGCGCGCTGGGATCACCCGGGGAGAAAACAGTCGGTTGAGTTGCTTTTGTGTGGCTGACAATTGGGCCCCACCTCCCCCTTTGTTTACTCAAACTTTTCTGATATTTTTCCCTCCAGCAACTCAACCTTAAAAGCTTTACTTCACCCCAAAGTTAAGTTTGAATTTGTTGAATTCAAATAGTTTGAATTCTGGTGTGAAATTTGGATGTGGTTTGATCATTTGAATTTGAAAAAGAGTTTGAAATTCTCCACTTTGTATTGCCTCAAAAATATAGCAAACCAGCTCCAAAATTTCCAATTTTTGGCATGGCTGCTTATTAAAAAGTGGAGAACACATTTGTGAACCCAAATTTTGAAATTGAGGGAATTGGAATTTGAAACTGAATTTGAAATTCAGATTAGAGGGCTTTTCTTTTTAATCCCCAAACAAATATGAAAACTCCTCCAAATGAGCTGAATTTTGGAAGGTTGAATATTTGGAATATGAAGATCCAGGCTGTGCATTTAGATCTCCATGTTTGGAAGTTTTGGGAAGTCTAAACCCTCACTTTGAACTTACACTATTATAATTCAAAGTTTTAATTCCCCTCATTTCTCATAAGTCCAAATGAGCTGAATTTTCTTGCTACCACTTTTGGGGATTTTACAGAAACCATCCTTGAATAGGAGTTGTGTGGGCCCTTGTGATGATTATTTGTGATTGTGTGCTTAGTGTGAGTTGTGGGACGTCCCAAAACGTTGTCCATATCCACACGTAAGAAAAAAGAGGTGTGATATGTTTCGGCACTTGCTCACATCCTCATATGGGCTAATATATACATAGCCCAACTCACCTTGATGCATATAGTTAGAGGGAATCTACCTAACCTTCTAACATACTATTCTATTTTGATCTCTCTCACAGATGGTGAGAGGAAACGCCGGCCGAAGGAACGTCTAGGAGGATGACCATGATGAAGTTCCTGCTAACCCAGGAGCTGGCGAAAACCATCTGGAAAGGTTGATGGCCATGCAAAAGCAGCTTATGCAAACCATGATCCAAACTTTGGGTCAGTTGCAGGCCAACCAAAACCCCGTTCTGGCACCACCGCCACCACCACCACCGGCTCATAACAGATTGGGAGAGTTCATGAGGACTCGACCACCCACCTTTGCTCAAGCTAGTGATCCCATCGAGGCCGATGATTGGTTAAAATCCATGGAGAAAAATCTTGCCATTGTTCAGTGCAATGACCGAGAGAAGGTTCTCTTCGCGTCGCACCAACTTATGGGAGCCGCTGCTGACTGGTGGGATGCCTTGAGCAACGCCCATGCCAACCCGGAGACAATCACTTGGACTGAGTTCAAGGAAAGTTTCCGCTCTCACTACATCCCTGCTGGTGTAATGATGCTCAAAAGGCAGGAGTTCGAAGGTCTCCGCCAAGGACAGAAAAGTGTGAATGAATATCTCAACAAGTTCATACAACTGTCCCGGTATGCCCCCGAAGATGTCAACTCAGATCAGAGGAAGCAGTACCTGTTCATGAGAGGGTTGAACAATGAGATCCAGGTTCAGCTCCTCAACAATGACTACGTAAGTTTCCAGAAGCTCGTTGACAAGGCCATAGTGGTTGAAAACAAGATCCAAGAGATCGAGCGAGAATGCAAGAGGAAGATGCCATACCAGCCCCAAGGGAGCAATGTACGACCTAGGTACATGCCCCTGCACCACAGTATGGATCGACCACTCCTGCGTACCGCCCAGGTCAGCCACCACAACAACAATTCGTTGCACCGACACCTCGTGTGCCCATGCCTCCTGTGCCCCGACCTAACAATGGCGCCCTTGTTCAAAACCCCCGCCCCAACGTACCTGCTGCCGTAGGCAACAGGGCATGCTTTGCATGCGGGGAAGTAGGACACTTCGCTAACCAATGCCCGAGGAGAGGCCCTGGACAGCAAGGTAACGTGCCCAAACAGAACCCGCGACCGAACGGAGGAGACAATCAAGGGAACCGTGGACAGCAGAATTATGCTCACGGCCACGTGAACCATGTCACTGCTGAGGAAGCACAACAGGCTGAGAACGTCGTAATTGGTATGTTCCTTGCCAACTCCAACCCAGCCACCATCTTATTTGATTCTGGAGCATCGCATTCCTTCATATCATCCAAATATGTTGACAAACATCATCTACCCGTATTCCACTTAGAATGTGCTATGTTAATAAATTCTCCCGGAGGAGAAATGAGGACTAATATAGTATGTCCTAAAGTAAGCCTTAAAATAAGGGGGATAGACTTCCTTGCCAACCTTATTGTCTTGGGCTAAGGGATTGACATCATACTCGGAATGGATTGGCTAAGCAAGCACAATGGAGTAATCCAATGTGCCGAAAAGAGCGTGCAGTTGACAAACGAGCACGGTATTCGTGTCGAGTTTGAGTAAGCCCAGCAAACCACTGAAGGGGCAAATCTGAACCACATTGAAGGAGTAGCATTGGACAGTATTCCGGTGGTTCGAGAGTTTTCGGACGTGTTCCCGGAAGAGCTTCCAGGTATGCCACCTGACCGGGACATTGAGTTTGCCATTGATTTGGTACCCGGAACTGCACCCATAGCCAAGAGACCCAATAGGATGCCCTTCAACGAGCTAGTTGAACTCAAGAAGCAAATTCAAGAACAGTTGGAAAAAGGTTTTATCCGTCCAAGCTCGTCACCTGGGGAGCTCCGGTGCTCTTCGTAGACAAGAAGGATGAAACCCAAAGGATGTGAGTGGATTATAGGTCTCTCAACGAGGTAACCATCAAGAACAAATACCCTCTACCCCGTATAGAGGACCTGTTCGACCAAATGAAATCGCCCAAGTGTTCTCCAAGATTGATCTTCGGTCGGGATACTTCCAACTGAAGATTAAGCCCTCCGATATACCTAAGACAGCCTTTCGGACACGGTATGGTTTGTATGAATATACCGTTATGTCTTTTGGATTGACGAATGCACCCGCATACTTCATGTATCTCATGAATAAGGTTTTCATGGAGTACTTGGACAAGTTCGTCGTGGTTTTCATTGACGACATTATGGTGTATTCAAAAAGTGAGGAGGAGCATGAAGAACATCTGAGATTGACCTTGCAGAAGTTGCGTGAGCATCAATTGTATGCCAAGATCAACAAGTGTCAATTTTGGCTAAAAGAAATATCTTTCCTAGGCCACATTATCTCCAAGGAAGGGGTATCGGTTGATCCTGGAAAGGTGAGAGATGTTCTGAAGTAGGACCAACCGAAGAGCGTGAGGGATATTCGGAGTTTCCTTGGGATGGCAGGATACTATCGGCGCTTCATTAAAGACTTCTCTAAGATAGCAAAACCTATGACGGAGTTGCTAATGAAGGGGAAGGTCTTTCAATGGACACCAGCTTGCCAAGAAAGTTTCGAGGAACTCAAGAAAAGGCTAACCACAGCACCAGTTCTGGTATTACCAGACGTAAGCAAGAGCTTTGACATATATTGTAACGCATCCAGACAAGGGTTCGGATGTGTGCTCATGCAGGAAGGACAAGTGGTAGCCTATACCTCACAGCAACTAAAGAAGCACGAGCTTAACTATCCTACACATGACCTGGAGTTAGCAGCAGTGGTGCATGCATTGAAGATTTGGAGACATTATATCCTTGGTCATCGATGTGAGATCTATATGGATCATAAAAGCCTCAAGTACATATTCACACAAACGGACTTGAATTTGAGGCTACGTCGATGGTTAGAACTCGTCAAGGATTATGATGTTGGAATCAACTACCACCCCGGAAAGTCCAATGTAGTAGCTGATGCATTGAGCCGAAAGGGAGCATGTCACCAACTCACGGTTCGGGAGCTACCACCCGAACTACGTAAGGAATTCGAACGGTTACACCTCGGATTCTTGAATAACATGGAAATAATAGAGATCCACTCCTCATTAGAGCAAGAAATAAGAGAGGGCCAAGCAATGGACGAGGAGATCAAGGAAAGAATCCGACAAGGAATAGAGAAGGATTTCAAGGAGGATGAAAAGTGTACGCTTTGGCTAGGAAAAAGGATTTGTGTGCCAAACATAAGACACCTCCACGACACGATATTGAAGGAGGCACATGATTCCCCCTATTCCATACATCCCGGAAGCACCAAAATGTACAAGGACTTGAAAACTTGTTATTGGTGGGATGGTATGAAAAGGGATATAGCCGAATACGTTGCCCTATGCGACACATGCCAACGGGTGAAGGCCGAACATCAAAAACCCGCTGGATTGTTGCAACCCTTGAAGATACCCGAATGGAAGTGGGAGGAAATCAGTATGGATTTCATCGTCGGATTGCCACGTACTCAGTTGGGATACGACTCCATCTGGGTCATTGTGGACCGATTGACGAAAACCACCCATTTTCTCCCTGTAAAGGCCAGTTACAACGTTGCACAATTGGCAGAGTTGTACATGGAGCAGATCGTGTGCCGTCACGGAGTTCCGAGGAGGATAGTCTCAGATCGAGGTTCTCAGTTTACCTCTAGATTCTGGAGGAAGCTGCAGAAAGCCATGGGTACACGACTGGATTTTAGCTCCGCCTATCACCCACAAATGGATGGGCAAACTGAAAGGACAAACCAAATTTTGGAGGACATGTTGAGAGCTTGCACCTTGAAACGTGGGCGTAGTTGGGATAGGAGTTTACCGTATGCCGAATTCTCCTATAACAACAGCTATCAAGCTAGCTTGAAAATGTCGCCTTTCGAAGCCTTATATGGTAGACGGTGTGGAACGCCACTGTTTTGGAATGGGACCGGAGAGAACCAGGTGTTTGGACCCGAAGTACTAGAAGAAGCTGAAAAGCAAGTCCAAATGGTATGGGAAAACTTAAAGGCTGCTCAGTCACGACAGAAAGGCTATGCGGACAATAGGCGCAGGAAGTTGACCTTCGAAGTAGGAGACTTCGTATATCTTAAGGTGTCGCCTATCCGAGGCCAACGACGTTTCAACGTCAAAGGCAAGCTAGCACCTCACTACATCGGACCATTTAAGATTCTGGGTAAGCGAGGAGAAGTAGCCTATCAACTAGAGCTCCCAACCCACCTCTCCGACGTACATGACGTGTTTCATGTATCCCAGCTCAAGAAGTGCTTGAGAGCACCAGAGGAACAAGTATCAATGGGAGAGCTTGAACTTCAAAAGGACCTGACTTATGCGGAACACCCTGTCCGAATCTTGGACGTAAAGGAAAGGGTCACCCGGAACAAAGTAATTCAATGGTGCAAGGTACAATGGAGCCATCACACCGAAGCTGAAGCCATATTGGAGCATGAAGATGATATCAAGGCAGAATTTCCCTATCTATTCTCCAGTAACGAATCTCGAGGCCGAGATTCAATTTAAGGGGGGTAGATTTGTGACACCCACATCTCGGGTGTCAGCCTATGTTCATGTTTTATGAAGAGGAAACATTTTAAGAGAAGAAGGAACAGAGAAAAATATCAAAAGGAATAACCAATGAGAGTCGAATCCAGCTCTCAGAAAGCGCCGAAGACAACTCACCACGGCCGCTGGCCACGCGGCGTGTTCAGAGCTCATCCCTGCGAAGTGGGGAGAGACCGCCGCCAACCTGGCTACGTGGCAGGCTCGGGGCTCGTCTCCGCAAAGGGGAGAGGTCCGACCCTGTGGGACACGTGTTGCCCACGGAGCTAGCCTCTGCGGAAGAAGCAAAGGCATTTCCACAGGACACGTGTCATCCTCGGAGCTAGTCCTCGCGGAAATTAGAGGACCGGTCGTACGGGATACGTGTCGATCTCGGAGCCCACATCCGAGAGGTCCTGTTCTATTGGACACGCGTTGCCACCGGAGCTTATCTCCGGGAGGTCTGTCGCTACTGGACACGTGTCGACCTCGGAGCCGTCCCTGAGGAAAGAGGAGAGGAAAGACCTGCGCCGACACGTGGCGTGTGTGGAGCTCACCTCCGAAGAAGGGGGAGGTCTCGCTCGCTTGACACGTGGCACAACTGGAGCCCGTCTCTGCGGAAAAGGAGATACCAGGCCCCGGAAGGACACGTGGAGCCTCCGGAGCTCATCGCCTTAAAGGTAACGAGTTCTGAAACGGCTCTTACGCGTAAGAATACCGGTACGTAAAGGAACCCGACCTGAATTCCACAACATTACCGCACCAAATCACCTAAAGATAAGATGATAGGATCCCACGACGATCTGAATAAGACTCTTATTCGGGATACAATCAGATTAGGACTCTTCCCTTCCCGATTATAAATAGAACCCAAAACCTCTGGCCGAAACCACAAACTTCTTTTCCAAACTCCTGAGCTGACGAGTTAGAGCCCTAGCCCCAACTCGCCGGGAAAGCCGTCGCCGGAGCGCGGCAAGGAAGATCGCCGGAGGAAAGCCCAGCGGTCTGAGGAGGACCTCGAAGACCGAGAGCAACGTAAGATAGGCCCCAATACCACCTTACGATATCGTTGTGTTTTCTTTTGCATCTGTTCTTTGATTCCTTCGAACAGAAGCCTTCTCGTGGACAGATCACTTGATGATCAGATTGATCTAAAGACAAGATCATTGACACGTCCACCTTTGATCCGAACACATCTATCCATGCAAGCCATGCAAGAACACACCAGTCTAATAAAAATCATAGGATAGCATTCATATGCATCGTCGCCTCTAGTTTAAGGTTTGTGCATGATATTGATTGCTGTGAATCTTGTATGCACATGATCCTACCTAGCAGAACAAGCTCAGGGAGTTGTCTACAACGAACTACAGCAACAAGGTTTTGGGAATCAAGAACAACCGGAACCGCAAGAACAAGGCAAGTGCTCCTTGACCGTATTGATCCTATGTTTTGGGTAAAACTATTTTATTTTGCGAAAAGGTGTGTGTGCTGAGTCAAACATGACGGGAAACCTTTTATAGGAGTTTACTAGTTTTGGTTAAACCATCCTTGTCGCCTGGGAAGTTTATGAGTCGGGTATGGTTTTTACTTTATGCTTCGCTGAGTCTATGGGATTGGGAAGCGAGATAGATGTGTCTAGCTAACTGCACTCATATTGATAAGGAGAAACTGATGTTAATAATGAACATGGATCGGAGGGAGATCTAGGCAAGACTGGGTTTGTGAATGAGGTAGCATGAGATGGTGGCTTTACTTGCCGTAGATCTAAGGACCGGTTCATGCATGCACATGCCAGGATAACAGTGCCACCACAAGGCCAAAAATGGGTGCGGCTTAGCTGAGTAATTAGGTAAGTTGCTAGAATGTTATGGACTGTGGAAGGCGCGGGGAATGGGAGTCGAGTGAGGACTGCCCTGGGAACTGCATGGCACAAGAGGGGGCCCGTGGGTGGGAGAATTGGAGATTCTAGCCTGCCGGTGAAACCTTAGTGAGTCCATACATCTAGTAACCCCTTTGGAAAGGCTATTTTGTGATCTCTTAACCATACACCGACGGTCGTGTACTGGTATAATGGAGGTTCTGCAGTCGCCGACGGGTGACGAAATCACAAACTTGTGGGTAAAGAGGTGCAGACTCTGCAGAGTTATCAAAACTATCATGATAGCCGAGCTTACAGTCACGAGCACCTGTGTGATGCCCTCAATTCTGTGGGAAAACCACGGAACCGAGAACTAATGCATATGTGTGCCCAGGATGTTCATCACACATACACATTCGTTCCACAAACTGAATTCAGATTATACATTACCACGAATAACAGAGTTTATCACAACACCTCATGAGTCTTGGACTCATGCTCACAGCGGAAGTCTTATTTCCATGCAGTGGAAGTCTTTATTCTAAAGCGGAAGCAATTTAGCTAATGCGGAAGCAAATCTAAGCAGAAGTGGCTCCATCTCTACTCCCTCCACAGGCAAGGTTGAGAACAGATCACACACCATAATGCTCCACTTGATCTTCATAGTAGGCTTCTCCGGCTGCTGAGGATGAAGTAATAATGCAAGTTTGAGTACAATGATGTACTCAGCAAGTGCGGGAAAACACATGATATGCAGCTCATAAACAAGGTAGGTATAAACAGGCTTATTTGCAGAAAAGCAGATTTGTAAAATCATGATAAACAGCAACTTAACTTTAGATGTAATCCCAGCGTATATTAAATTACCAACATACCTCCATCACTTCCCGTGTTCCATCCGAACATTAATCAATCCTTTATTCATACTCACGAATACCTCCTCATATTCGCTACCATCTCATCTCACAAATCAACCTCGTCTCACACCGAGACCAATCTCATGTCATGACCCAACAGTCATGCAACCCTCTCATCATCCAGACTCAACAGTTTCAAACCAATAACCATAACCGAGAACCTTCCCAATAACCATCCCATCTAATCATGGCAGTTTAGCCAGGTGCTCGTGACCGTAAGCTCGGCTATCATGATAGTTTTAGTAACTCTGCAGAGTTTGCACCTCTTTACCCACAAGTTTGTGATTTCGTCACCCGTCGGCGACTGCAGAACCTCCATTATACCAGTACACAACCGTCGGTGTATGGTCAAGAGATCACAAAATAGCCTTTACAAAGGGGTCACTAGATGTATGGACTCACTAAGGTTTCACCTGCAGGCTAGAATCTCCAATTCTCCCACCCACGGGCCCCCTCTTGTGCCATGCAGTTCCCAGGGCAGTCCTCACTCGACTCCCATTCCCCGCGCCTTCCATAGTCCATAACACTCTAGCAACTTACCTAATTACTCAGCTAAGCCGCACCCATACTTGGCCTTGTGGTGGCACTGTTATCCTGGCATGTGCATGCATGAACCGGTCCTTAGATCTACGGCAAGTAAAACCACCATCTCATGCTACCTCATTCACAAACCCAGGCTTGCCTAGATCTCCCTCCGATCCATGTTCATTAACCTCATCAGCTACTTATTATCAGTACGAGTGCAGTTAGCTAGACACATCTATCTCGCTTCCCAATCCCATGGACTCAACGATGCATAAAGCAAAAACCATACCCGACTGATAAACTTCCCAGGCGACAAGGGTGGTTTAATCAAAACTAGTAAACTTCTATAAAAGGGTTTCCCATCGTGTTCGACTCAGTACGCACACTTTTTCGCAAAACAAAATAATTTTACCCAAAACATAGGATCAATATGGTCAAGGAGCACTTGCCTTGTTCTTGCGGTTCCGGGGGTTCTTGAATTTCAAGACCTGGTTGCTGTAGTTCGTCGTAGACAGCCCCCTGAGCTTGTCCTGTTAGGTAGGATCACGTGCATACAAGATTCACAACAATCAATACCATGCACAAACCCTAAACTAGATGCTATGATGCACATGCATGCTGTCCTATGATTTTTATTAGTTTGGTGTGCTCTTGCATGGCTTGCATGGGCAGAGGTGTTCGGATCAAAGGTGGACGTGGCGATGACCTTGTCTTTAGATCAAACTGATCATCGAGTGATCTTCCCACAAGAAGGCTTCTGTTCGAAAGGAATTGAAGAACAGATGCAAAGAGATGAACACATTGATGTCGTAAGGTGGTATTGAAGTCCTACCTCACGCTCTTCTTGACTTCGAGGTCCTCCTCAGACCGCTTGGTTCTTCTCTGATGATCTCCCTTTTTGCGCTTCGGCGATGTTTTGCTCGGCGAGTTAAGGCTAGGGCTCTAAGTCGTCGGCTCAGGAGTTGAAAGAGAAGTTTGTAGTTTCGGCCAGAGGTTTTGGGTTCTATTTATAATCGGGAAGAGAAGAGTCCTAATCTGATTGGATCCCGAATAAGAGTCTTATTCAGATCTTTGTTGGATCCTATCGTCTTATCGTTGGTAACATCGTGGAATTTAGATCGGTTTCTGTTGCGTACCGGTATCTTTACGCGTAAAAACCGCTCCAGAACTCGTTACCTTTACGGCGATGAGCTCCGGAAGCTCCACGTGTCCTTCCGGGCCTGGTATTTCTTCTCCCGCAGAGACGAGCTCCGGTTGTGCCACGTGTCACGAGCGAGATCCCCCTCTTCTTCGGAGGTGAGCTCCGCGCACGCCACGCGTTGGCGCCGGTCTTCCCCCTTTTCTTTCCTTAGGGACATGTCCCGAGGTCGACACGTGTTTAGCTGCGACGGACCTTCCGGAGATAAGCTCCAGTGGCGACACGTGTTCGATAGATCCGGACTTCTCGGAGATGGGTTCCGAGATCGGTGCGCATCCCGCGCGACTGGTTCTCTGATTTTCGTGAAGATTAGCTCCGAGGATGACACGTGTCTTGCGGAAATGCCTTTGCTTCTTCTGCAGAGGCTAGCTCCGTGGGCAACATGTGTCCCACAGGGTCGGACCTTTCCCAACTTCTCGGGGACGAGCTCCGAACACGCCGCGTGGCCCGCTGGCCGCGGAAGCTGCCTTCGACGCTCTCTGAGGGCTTTATTGGCCATTCTTTTGATAATTCTCCCTGTTCCTGTTTTTCATTAAAATGTTTCCTTTTATCATGAATATATGCTGACACCCGAGGCGAGGGTGTCACAAATCTACCACCCTTAAATTGAATCTCACCCTCGAGATTCGTTAGCAGGAAATAGATGGGGGAATTCTGCCTTAATATCCTCTTCACGCTCCCATGTGGCTTCAGCTTCAGTGTGATGGCTCCATTGTACCTTGCACCATCGAATCACCTTGTTTCGGGTGACCCTTTCCTTTACGTCCAAGATTCGGACAGGTTGTTCTGCGTAAGTCAGGTCCTCTTGAAGTTCAAGTTCTCCCATTGACACTTGTTCCTCTGGTAATATCAAGCACTTTTTGAGCTGGGATACATGAAACACGTCATGTACGTCGGAGAGGTGGTTTGGGAGCTCTAGTTGATAGGCTACTTCTCCTCGCTTGTCCAAAATCTTAAATGGTCCGATGTAGCGAGGTGCTAGCTTGCCTTTGACGTTGAAACGTCATTGGCCTCGGATAGGCGATACCTTAAGGTATACGAAGTCTCCTACTTCAAAGGTCAACTTTCTACGCCTATTGTCCGCATAGCCTTTCTGCCGTGACTGAGCAGCCTTTAAGTTCGCCCGTATCGTTTGGACATGCTTTTCAGCCTCTTGTAGTACTTCGGGTCCAAACACCTGGTTCTCTCCAGTCTCATTCCAGAACAGCGGCGTTCTACACCGTCTGACATATAAGGCTTCGAAAGGCGACATCTTCAAGCTAGCTTGATAGCTGTTGTTATAGGAGAACTTGGCATACGGTAAACTCCTATCCCAACTACGCCCACATTTCAAGGCGCAAGCTCTCAGCATGTCCTCCAAAATTTGGTTCATCCTTTCAGTTTGTCCATCTGTTTGTGGGTGATAAGCGGAGCTAAAATCCAGTCGTGTACCATGGCTTTCTGCAGCTTCCTCTAGAATCTAGAGGTAAACTGAGAACCTCAATCTGAGACTATCCTCTTCGGAACTCCGTGACAGCACACGATCTGCTCCATGTACAACTCTGCCAATTGTGCAACGTTATAACTGGTCTTTACCGGAAGAAAATGGGCGGTTTTCGTCAACCGGTCCACAATGACCTAGATGGAGTCGTATCCTGACTGAGTACGTGGTAATCCAAAAATGAAATCCATATTGATGTCCTCCCATTTCCATTCGGGTATTCTCAAAGGTTGCAGCAATCCAGCGGGTTTTTGATGTTCGGCTTTTACCCATTGGCATGTGTCGCATAGGGCAACGTATTCGGCTATATCCCTCTTCATACCATCCCACCAATAGCAAGTTTTCAAATCCTTGTACATTTTGGTGCTCCCTGGATGTATGGAATAGGGTGAATCATGTGCCTCCTTCAATATCATGTCGCGAAGGTGTCTTATGTTTGGCACACAAATCCTTTTCCCTAGCCAAAGCGTACCCTTTTCATCCTCCTTGAAATCCTTCTCTATCCCTTGTCGGATTCTTTCCTTGATCTCCTTGATCCCCTCGTCCGTTGCTTGGCCCTTTCTTATTTCTTGCTCCAATGGGGAGTGGATCTCTATTATCTCCACGTTATTCAAGAATCCGAGGTGTAACCGTTCGAACTCCTTACGTAGTTCGGGTGGTAACTCCCGAACTGTGAATTGGTGACATGCTCCCTTTCTGCTCAATGCGTCAGCTACTACATTGGCCTTCCCGGGGTGGTAGTTGATTCCCACATCATAATCCTTGATGAGTTCTAACCATCGACGTTGCCTTAAATTCAAGTCCGTTTGTTTAAATATGTACTTGAGGCTTTTATGATCCGTATAGATCTCATATCGATGACCAAGGATATAATGTCTCCAAATCTTCAATGCATGCACCACTGCTGCTAACTCCAAATCATGCGTAGGATAGTTAAGCTCATGCTTCTTTAATTGTCGTGAGGCATAGGCTACCACTTGTCCCTCCTACATGAGTACACATCCGATTCCTTGTTTGGATGTGTCACAATATATGTCGAAGCTCTTGCTTACGTCTGGCAATACCAGGACTGGGGCTGTGATTAGCCTTTTTTTGAGTTCCTCAAAACTTTCTTGGCAAGCTGGTGTCCATTGAAAGACTTTTCCCTTCATTAGCAACTTCGTCATAGGTTTTGCTATCTTAGAGAAGTCTTTAATGAAGCGCCTATAGTATCCTGCCATTCCAAGGAAACTTCGAATATCCCTCACGCTCTTCGGTTGGTCCCACTTCAGAACATCTCTCACCTTTCCAGGATCAACCGATACCCCTTCCTTGGAGATGATGTGGCCTAGGAAAGATATTTCCTTTAGCCAAAATTGACACTTGTTGAGCTTAGCATACAACTGATGCTCGCGTAACTTCTGCAAGGTCAATCCCAGATGTTCTTCATGCTCCTCCTTACTTTTTGAATACACCATAATGTCGTCGATGAAAACCACGACGAACTTGTCCAAGTACTCCATAAAAACCTTGTTCATAAGGTACATGAAGTACGCGTGTCGAAGTGTTCGATCGACACTTCCCCCCGGGCCTGCACTGGGCAGCCCGCGGAGGTTCTTTTTTCGGTGGGGCTAGTCCCTAGCGGAGAGCTTGCGCAGATGGACGAGTTAGTAAGAGCTTGACACGGCGAGTTTTACGTGGTTCAGGCCGCCGGAGCGTAAAACCCTACGTCCACGGCGAGCTATGGAGCTCGCTGTATTGCTTGCTGCTCAGGACCGGAGGCCTGAGCTTGGGGGTGAGTTACAGCTTGAGAGTGTATGGCTAGCGTATGAGTTGCAATGTGCGAACCCTTGCTATCGACGCCTACCCGAGCCTTTTATAGTCCAAGACTCGGGCGGCTTACAAGGGGAGCCGGGACCCGACAGGTGGTCCCGGGAAGATTGTCTATTATCTACCGTATCTGCAGTTATGCCGGTAGTTGTCTCTGGTCGAAGGCTTCTGAGTCTTCCTCTTGCCGCCCTGCCCATGCCGCATGCTAGTCGTAGTGGTTGATGACGGCGCAGGCGGCATGGGATGTCTTGTCGCGGTGTTTATTGGCTGGCAGGTTCTGACACCGCGCGCCAGTCTGTGATGTGACTGGGCGCAACGGCACCTGACAGAAGCGTGCTCCGCGTCTCCGCGTCTTGGGAAGACGCGGGCCTTGAATACCTTGTACGGGCAAGGTATGGGACGTATTTACGCCCGCTGCCTATCGCTCGGGGCAGGCAGCGTCGCTTTGCTACCATGTGGCGGGCCCGGAGCCCTTCTCAGAGAAGAGAAGGGTTAGTCCCGCGGGGCACGTGGAGCCTCCGGACCTCGCCCCGCGGAGGGGGAGGTCCGGCTTCTGCTGGCCACGTGGCAGGCCCGGAGCTCTCCTCTGAGGAGAGGGAGGTCCGGCCCCGCTGGACACGCGGTGCCTTCGGACCTCTCTCCCGCGGAGGGGGAGGTCCGGCTTCTGTATGCCACATGGCGGGCCCGGATCTCTCCTCTGAGGAGAGGGAGGTCCGGCCCCGCCGGACGCGTGGCGCCTTCGGAGCTCTCCCTGTGGAGAAGGGCGAGCTCCTTAGGCATTTTACCCTGTGCGCGGGGGTACCCCATATCCCAGGTACCGACAGTGGCCCCCCGGGCCCATCTCGGGGGAGATAGCGAGCCCGAGGTGGGACCTCCGTCTCTTCCGATCCGCGCACTTTCTCTAAGTCCCGAATTGACCGCTGCCGGAGCACGAACGGCCACGGGATCGTGGGAGCGTGCGCTCAATTGATGGTTGCTTTTACTGCGGCGGTTCCCAAGACTGCCACTTCTGCACGTTGCGGCGCTTTCTTCGGGAACCGCCGAAGTGCCTTGCCGGCTCATCTTCTCAGGAGACTGACTCCTTGACCCACCGCGTCAGCTGGGCGGCTTGGGCCCACCCATCATCGGTGTAAAAGCCCAAGAGAAGGGACTTGCAAAAACTTTTCTGCACCTCACAACACAACAGTTTTGTTGTGGGTAGATTGTGAAATATTGTGAAGAGCAAGTGACCTCCATCAAAGGAGTGATTAGAAGGGAAAGTCTTCACTTTCACAAAGTAGGGTTTATACACATATGATCACACATGGGAGGGAAATTTCAAACTGTTGCATTCAACTTCATGATTGCAGCAGCTAAAACAAGGAGTAAAGGGCATACTTGGATTCCTCAGGTTCAAATTAGTGGGGAGGCAGAGTCTCAATAATTTTTGAAAGGGTTTGCTACCCAATGGTCCAAAAAGGAGCCAAATAGGCAAGAATTCAAATATACATTTGAATTTGAGGGAAAACTTGTCCAATCATGCAAATGTGGCTCAGTTTGAGACTTCAAACATTTGAATTACTCATTTGCCAAAAATGTGGAGATCTTTTGGGCAGAGGGGAGCTGTGGGGCCCACTGGTCAGTGAGAAGAGAGGGGAGAAACTTACTGCCTAAGTTAATCGGTTCCACAGTTCACACTCGAGCGAGCTGTGTTTCTCCCACCGGCTGCCACCGCACGGGCGACCGACGACCGAAGCACCTCCCGAGCTGTTTAGGGGATCGATGTCTCTCCATTCTTACCCCCTCCACCGAGCGCTCAGCGGCCACACTGCCTCCCAGCCGACGCTGAGCGAACCTCGTCTCTCCTCGGCGATAAACACGACCGCACAGAGGCGCGCCATCGGTTTACCGCCGCCCGGCTGCTCCACCCCGTGGCACGACGTGCTAAGCTTCCCCACAACACCTCCGGACGTCCTTGAGTGTGGAAGAATCAAGGACCGGGCGCTAGCTCCGTCGGGACGTCGGCGTCGAGCCGATCTTCTTCCACAGCGCCGGAGAAAGCCGCCGCGACAAGATCACGTCGCCCGGCCACCACAGAGCCTCTCCCATCAAGTGGCAAAAGCAAAAAGGTGCGCCAGTAACCCTTCTCGTTTCACAACCATGCCGGCAGCGTGTCATGGACCGTGCTGGCCGGAATTTCAGTTCTTGCGCAAGCATGTGATATAGCCCGGTTCGGGTAAATCGGCAAATTCACCTCACCCACCGAACCACTCCTCCCCAGACCTAGAAACCCAGTTGTAGACATCCGTGCAGGCACGTGGGATCAAGAACTAGGAAGAACCATCGACGGAAACCTCAGTTCTTCGAGTTTTTCCAGTTTTCCCCGAAATCGCCCTAGGTCACACGGTGAGCCCCTAGTTGCCGACGTTTCTCGCGAGATCAGAGCCCGGTACGTTGCTCCTTAGGTCATGGTGATGCTGTAGGAGCTAACCGGAGCCAGGTTGGGGCCAGGAAAGTGCTCTACAACGCCGCCGGAGTAGAGAGAAGCTCTGTCACCGTCGCGGGCATAGCTCCGGCCGTTGTCAAGCTCCGGTGAGGGTGCCAGCGTGTTCAGTGCGCGAAAGTATGCCCAGGCGGCGAGTTTCCGGCCGAGAGGCGGTCGGGAAGCCAGTTCCGGCGAGCTGCCGAGGTTTGCCGGCGAGGGGGCGGCGCGGGAAATAGGGCGGGCGCGAGGAAGAAGACGAGCCGTCCGGGCCCGCTCGTCAGTCCCTCGCGGCACAGTGTGGGGATTTTCTGTTGCACCGGATCAACTGTGAACACGCGGAAGATAATCCTGTGGCCCCGTGTGGCGCAGCCGAGGTGATGACACGTGGGAGCCGGGGCCGCTGTCAGAAATTTGAACTTTTCCCGGTTAATTCGAATTCCAGAAATTCCTCAAACTTTAGAGCTCCATAACTTTTGCTAGGAAGCTCCAAATTTAGGGATTCAAATTGGGTTGGATTCATCTTGCCTAGCTCTGTCCAGACATACAACCCAATTTGTATGAAACCCATTAATTAATTCTGGAAAATTCTTTAAAGCTTTTCAGCAAAAGAATTTTAGAGGGAGTTTGGTTCATCCAAAAATCCCCAAATTTTGCCAGAATGTTCTTTAGGACATTAGTAAACCCCTGTAAAGTTTCAGACCATTTGGAGTTGATTTGGTCAGAGCAATTCAAATTGGAAGGTGCTGTGTTCATTTGAATACAGAAACAATTTCAGAGAATTTCCAAAACTTGGAAATTCAATTCTGGGCAAACCTTGACTCCAAAAATGCTAGGAAAATTCATGCAAACTCTAGGAGCTATAATTGAAATTGTAGTTCACTAAGTTGGGTATGAACAGGGGTCTGACCTCAGAATTAATTCCTCCTTGCTTATTTGCTAAGAAAATTATTCTGAGCAAACCACTCCATGAAAAGTGCTAAGGTTTGGTCCAGAGGGTTTTCTTGTGACAAGGAACTCACACAAAAATTCTCAGCTCCATTGGAGCTCTAGATCACCCCTGTCCTGTTTAATCACTTAAGGGATTATTATGGAAAAGGGGGAAAACCACTTAGCATTTAACCATGTGATTAAGTCCAAGCCAAACCACCAACACCAGTTCATATTTAAATTCTTAAACAAAGTTCCAGGTATTAGAGGCTGGTTATTAGAACTAATAGTAGAAGTCTTACTCTAAACTCACATTTGCATATAAATTAACATGTAGTATTTCATTAACGTGTAGCCGTTGAAGAAGAGACTCCGGAAGTGCTGGACTTCCTTCTTCCGGACGAAGAACTAACTCCTGACCAGCAGCAACAAGGCAAGCCCCGGTTTGCATTAACCCTTTTTAAAAGTTTTACTTTGTTTACATGTGTCATATGAAGTATGTATGTGCATTAGGTATAGGATGAATGAAACCCCACTTGCATAACCAAAGGTTCCTAAAAGAGTGAGGGTAGTGTCAATGACCTCGAGTAGTCAGGCTATGCTTAATGAGTCATAGGACTTCGGTACAAGTCGAGTAGTTAGAATCTACTCGCGAGATAGGCTTGGGACACACGGGTTCGGTTGAGTGACGTGAGATCATTTTAGTAATGAAAATGAGACTAGGCAGGGGCTAGGGCGCAGCAAGAGGAAGTCTTGTGTGCGCAGCCCTGCCCGTGTCGATTGAGGACCGATCCGTGTGCGGCCCTGCTGAACAAGTATTGAACGTACCGAAGGCATATCGGATATATGGGCCCCGATAAACCGATGTAGTCTAAACCTCCGGGCGTCGAGGCATAGCACACCGATTTATAGGTGTAGGTTGAGGGCAGCAAGGTGGAAATCTGCCAACGGGCATAGAGAGATGCTCCGTGTGGGGAACCTCCTGCTCGTTTCGGTGCGACCGGTTTGACGTTTGGGCTGTTGGGTGAAAGGTTGTCCCGTACGACATCGAGTGAGCGTGCTGTGCAGCTCCACGGGTTGCGTACGTGACGTGCTCTTTGGGTTTTCCCTGCAGGTGTATATCGAGTCGATTCGCCGTCCCTCGCGGTGACGAGTACCGCTTATTCACTGCGTCGTAACGTAGACTAATGGATGCAACATGTTGCAATGATGCTGATTGATATAATTGTATTGCTACATGTGTGCCACCAAATACTGCTTACTAAATTTCAGATTTCATGAACTGTTAACTTGTTGCTAAAAGATGAACTAAGGATGAACTTGTAGGCGTGTCCTTTTGCTGAAATGTTACTATCCTATGTCCATTGTACCCCTCATGTAGAGTTTCATGCTTAGGTGAGTCGGTTAAGCCTTGCTGAGCCTTCGTGCTCACGGTTGGTGCTTAAGTGTTTTTCAGGTGAGGAGCCACCCACGGACTCGGAGTACGAGTCCACCGGCGAGGGTTACCCTCCGTCGGGGACCACGGCTGAGTGGGAGCCGTACACGCCGCGCTGAGCTGAGGAGTGCAGCTAGTGTGGGTTGCCCTAGGGCTGGGCAACCAACTTTTGCTAGATAGGCGGGCGTGAGTTGTGTAGTGTAGACTTCCGCTGTGTAACATAAACAATAGTTGTAACTGAAGTTTGTACCTGTTTGTACAGTTTTCAGTTGTTTCCCATGTAATATATTATGTTCTTATGACGTGTGTTATCGGGTGTCGCATCGCGCGGCACCACCCTCTGCGATCCTGGATGAGCGGATTCGGGTCCACCGCAATCGGCACTCGGTTTAGGAGCCGAAGCGATTGCCGATGCAGTGTATCCGAAGAGTTCCAAATCGCTTGGAATTGCACCCGGGAAGTTTTTAGAGGGGGTCTTACCCACATTGCAGCTTCCCTTCGCACTTCTCTGCGTTTCTTCTCGGACTCTTGTGCTTTTGCTCTTGAGTTCTCCCTTGCCATGGCTTCCAACCCGCCACCAGAGAAGAAGCGCGCTCGATCTCCTCCAGCAGCGGCGTCTGTACCAAGTCGGGATTCTGGGGTGCCTGACACTCCCTCCGGTGGCGACTCGAAGAGGCCCCGGGCTGATGCGCTGGGGGAAGCCTCTGGGGCATCCCCTGTTCCACCAGTTCAAGCGACTGCGGAGCGTCCGTCAGTGACGGTAGCGGGCTCTGGAAGTCCTACCCCGGCTCGGAAGTCGGGGTTCAGAGCCCGCTGGAGTGACCGCGCTTCCCGGCCTTCTCCGACTTGCGGGGAATCTGTGCCGCTGCGCTCGGAGCCAGGGGCAACTGCCGCGGCCCCCAGGCCAGCGCGAACTTCTCCTGTTCCGGTGTGCCCGGACTCCGCGGCGGCGTCGCCTCTTCCTGCCGAGACGGCCACCACGGCCCCCAAGCCAGCACAGGTTGACCCTGCACTAGGCGGCCCGGCCTTTTCTCCAGCACCGCCTTCCCCGGCTCGCCCCTCTCCTCAGATCGAGGAGCCAGAAGCTGAAGAGGGCCCGGCTGGCCCGGCTGCCAGAGCCTCGGAGCCAACTTCTCCTGATCGGCATCTTGTCTCGGTTTCTGGTGCATCGACTCCTCTTGAGGATGAGGTAATGGAGGAGGTCGGGGGGACTGCCCCAGCCTCTGTCGCTCCATTGCCCCTGGCGGATGCCTTCATGCTTGCCGAGACGAGCATTCGGCAGGTCTTGGCTGCACTAGGTCGCGAGCGGGAGGAGTATACGGTTGAACGAGATCGCCTCCTCACCTGGGGGAACCTTTTGCGGGAGAGGATCGCGAAGGTTAAGAGCGAGCTCGACTCCAGGCGGGAGCTGCTCGACTTCAGGGAAGTGCTCCTCGACCGGATGAAGCGGGCTGTCGACCGCATGGACACCCAATCGCGGCGGATCAACAGGGAGGCTCTGGAGGCACACGCCTGGGCCGAAGAGAGCCTCTCTGCTGCTGTGGAGATGCGGCAGCGGTTGGAGCGCCGTGAACTCGCCGTTGAGGAACTGGAGCATTCCATGGCAGCTGATGCGGAGAGGGTCGCCGCGCAGCTGGCGGCGGGCGAGGATGACCTTCGAGCTCGGATCGAGGAGCTGGAGATCCTGAAGGCTGACCTCGACTTGAGGGAGGAACAGGTCTCCCGTGATCGCCGGGCGGTCTTGGACCGGGAGTTGACCGCCGACTTCAAGGCCGCTGAGTTGGAGCGGCTCGCCAAGGCTCTCCACCTTCGGGAGAGCTCCCTGGCGGCCAAGGAGAAGGAATTCTCCGAGAGGAACCTGGAGGCTCTGCAGGCGGCCCGCCGCGAGGTGGAGGAGCTTTCGGCTTTGCGGTCCTCCGAGGCTCTTGCGGTCTCGAGCTTCGTGGATCGAGCGGGGTCCGCCCTGATCCCTCTTGGCTTCAGTCCGGTGAGGACCGCGGCCCCTGTGTTGGAGGTGATCCCCGCGCTGGAGTCGATCGGTGCCAAGCTGGACAGGCTAGACTCGGTGGTCGCCAGCGAGCTTGAGGCCGAGGGGTGCGGCCTAGCCTTAGAGGTCGCCTCACATGTGCTGGCATGCTTTAAGAGCCGCGGCCCCTTTTTTTCGCTAGAACCAGCGAGAGAGGGCCCAGCCGCAGAGCGGGAGCAAGATGCCAGGGCAGAAGTTGAGGATGTGGCTGCCCTTATAGCCGCAAGGTTCCGGCGGGAGCCGGGAGGTCCTTAGGACTTGTTTCTCCCTTTTTATCGAGTCTGTAGTCCAGCTCATGGAGCCTCGATTAATTTGACTCTTTTGGATACTTGTGTCTGTGCTGCTTTTTCCCTCCTTCTTGGCTTTGCCTGACTGAGCCCTTAGCTCCGCAAGGTACTCAGAGGCCATTTCCAATCTCGGAGCTTTGCACAGACACCCTCCCCGGGTCCTAACCGTGTTAGGGGCCCCCGGAGGTCTCCGGATCTCGCCCTATGGGGAGCTCCAAATCTGCCTGCCACGTGGCGGGTCTGGAGCTCCTCCTTAAGAGGCGGGAGCTCCGGCCATGTTGGACACGCAGGGCTTTCGGAGCCCTCCCTCCGAGGGGGGAGGTCCGGTTTCCGCCTGCCACGTGGGGTGCCCGGAGCCCTCCTCAAGGGAGGAGAGGGTTCCGGGCCCGCTGGACACGTGGGGCCCCCGGGTCCCGCCCCTCCTGGAGGGGCAGGTCCCGGTCCTTCCAGTCCTAGGCCAGAGTAGTTGGTAGCTCCTTTCCCCCCTGCTTCATGCAGTCCCTGTTGTCGTAACCTGGAGGTCCTGCACACAGGCAGAGGAAACGTAATTCTCCTCGGGGGGTCCTCCCCTCCCGTCTCCTAGTCTTATCCGTCTTACGATCCTGATTCGCTATACGGGGCTTGGGCAATTCTGTGCACGAGGCGCCGGAGCTCCGGCTCCCTCTGAGGTCCGGGTACGGCCGTCCGATCCCTAGTACCGGGCCATGCGTTGGGGAACAGAGTGCACGCGCTTTGGGTTCATGACCAGGCAAAGCGGTCGTACTCCCCTGTACCTCCGGAGGGCAGGATGTGCATGCTTTAGGCTCTGGGCCGGCCAAGCTGGATACGCACCCTGGACCCCCCATGCACAACGCAGGCCTTTCCTGGAGGTAACCAACCGGCACCGCAACACCTGACTGGGGGAGGCCCGAAAGACTCACTCGGCCATCGGCAGGTGCCTCAAGCGCAGCCGCCTTCGGTAGGATAGTGAATGCCGACTATGGATGAGCGCAGGAGAGGGGGAGCTAGGTGTACGATGAACATACAGAGATAGTGCGATCATAAAAATTAATGCATAATTTAAATGAGCGCATGAAAGAGAGCTAAGTAGAACAGGTTTCTGTATTCGTGCCCATAGGTGGAATTCTGGCTGTACATGGAGGCAATGTTCCGCCTTGTCTACAAGGGAAGCAAGACTACGCGTTTAGGGTCGGAACCAGGCTAAACTGGACGTAGTCCTGTACCGTCCCTTGAGACTTAGCTGCCCCAAGCTCTGTTCCTAAATTCTATGGGATCTATTACAGAAGGGAATAACCCTGTTCTACTGATGCTCAGGAAGTAGGACTTACAGTGTTGCTTCATGGCAAGGATTTTTGGGAACGGATCCCACCCTCGGTTGAAAGGCATGTGTACTTGGGGCGGCAGCTTTCATGATTCGGAAGAGACCTTCCCTGCTGGGGGAGAGCTTATGGGTCCTTCTTGGAATAGAGCGTGCCGCTTCACCAAGTTGCCCTCCTGCAGGCCCCCGACGCGTTTGGTTCTTTGGCGGTAGTGCTTAGAGCATTAGCCGAGACCGTGCGTTGCGGGGTGTTCCCTGCAGCCGAGTCTTGTCGACGAGGTTGTTATCTTCGCGCTGGATCAGGTCCTGCGCGGCTTCTCCTGGGGGCCCCCGGGGAGTTCTCCCCTTCTGGCTAAGGCCTTCAAGGGGTAGGTGGGCCCGGGCTCGCCTTGGATGACCTGAGGCGTCTTCCCCTTCTGGCAAGGCCTTCAAGTGGTTGACAGACCTTAGGCGGCTCCCGAGAGGTATGTTCGAGGCACGGAGGCGCGCCGCAATTGGCTAACGCTCTGGCCCGCCACCGTCGGAACTGGAGTCCTCTCTGTTATGCACTGTCTTCATGACGCGCTGAGGCTCCTGGAACCCCACCTGATGGGCAGCGGTGACAGGGGCATCAACCTTCTGTTTGCCATCCCTCTGAGGGTAGGGCGGTGCTTCAGCCCTCTGCTGTCTTCCTTTGCGGAAGCACTCTGCGAGCCTCTGGATCTCCCAGCACTCGGCAGCAGTATGGTTGCAGGTGCCATGTACGGGGCATAGCCCGCCTTGGTCACTGTCTGGGGCCGGTGATTGCCGCTGCCTCTTGTCAGGGCGTGGCCCCCGAGCTCCACTGGTCGTCGCAGCTGCGGCGACGGGGGCCGTGAATGGTGACTTCATCTTTCCACTCCCCCGGTTCTTGGTCTTCTTGCCACCCCCATAGGCAGCAGCACCGTACCCAGGCTGTCCTCCTGACTCGGAGGTCGGCAGAGCGTGCCAGTTCCATCCTTCAGCTGCTCTGGCGCACTTGTCCGCCAGGCTGAAGAGCTCCGAGACGTCGCGGACCTCTCTGGTCGCGAGCTTCTCAAGCATTTTCTCGTCCCGGACACCCTGTCGGAACGCCACCACCACAGAGGCACTTTGGATATGTGGGATGGTGTTGTGTACCTGAGAGAACCGCTGGATGAAAGAGCGCAGCGACTCCCCAGGTTGTTGCTTGATGGCGTGGAGGTCAAGCTCCGTGCCGGGACGGGTGTAGGAGCTGCCGAAGTTGGCGACGAACTGCCGGCAGAGCTCTCCCCAGGAGGTTATGGACCCCTGAGGTAGATTCATGAGCCAAGACCGAGCTGGGCCGGTCAAGGCGACGGGGAAGTAGTTGGCCATGACAGCCTCGTCCCCTCCTGCGGCAAGTACGGCGGTGGAGTAGATCTGGAGGAACTCCGCTGGGTTGACGCTGCTGTCGTACTTCTCGGGCCGGTGCGGGCGAAACTTGCGTGGCCACCTTGCGAAGCGAAGGTGGGGTGCAAGGGCCGCACATCCTGCACCTGCTTCTGCAGGTACTGGTGCTGCGAACGCTTGGTTCACACTTGGCACCGCGTATCCCGGCATGGGCAAGGCTGCACCATAGACCGGGGCCGCTGCTTGCGGCGCATATAGTTGTGGCATATGCTGCGCAGCATATGCCTGAGGCAGGGCTCGCGTGGCGAAGGCCTGCCCTTCTGGTTGTGTCGAGGCCGACGTCATGCTGTCGCCAGCCTCATGGTTGCGACGCCTTTCTCGGCGTCGCTCGAGGTACACCCGGGCGTCCTGGCCCAAGTGGCACCATTCCAGTTCCCTTCGCAGGTCCGTCGACAGGAGCCTGGAGGAGCTGGAATCCGCCGTTAACCCGTCAACCGTGGGTGTGCGCGTCAGCGACACAGCCGGTTGTCCTGGGCGCCGTCCTCGCCGAAACCGAGGGTTCACGGCGGCGACGACGAGGCGGTCCACCTCGCGGACCCATTGCTGGGTCGCTGAATGGGGCGCATCCCCCGCAGGTGGGTTGCGCAGCAGCGCTCTTGCTGCAGCTAGCGCACCTCCATGGTGTACGCTCAGCGCTGCAGAAGATCTCACACTGGTCGGGGCCTGCATAGCCGGAGTCGGCGTTGCCGGAGTCGGCTGCTGGCTACCAGCTTGTGCCGACACACTCCGTCCTGAGTGTGTCGACATTTACTCCCCAGTGGTCACGGTTCGCCGTGAACGCGGAGGGGGAGAGTTTGCCGCTGAAGGAAGCTTGGTCATCTTCGTTGGCGGAAACTCGTCGCGCTAGGAGAAAAGCCCCCTACCTGGCGCGCCAAATGTCGAAGTGTTCGGTCGACACTTCCCCCGGGCCTGCACTGGGCAGCCCGCGGAGGTTCTTTTTTCGGTGGGGCTAGTCCCTAGCGGAGAGCTTGCGCAGATGGACGAGTTAGTAAGAGCTTGACACGGCGAGTTTTACGTGGTTCAGGCCGCCGGAGCGTAAAACCCTACGTCCACGGCGAGCTATGGAGCTCGCTGTATTGCTTGCTGCTCAGGACCGGAGGCCTGAGCTTGGGGGTGAGTTACAGCTTGAGAGTGTATGGCTAGCGTATGAGTTGCAAAGTGCGAACCCTTGCTATCGACGCCTACCCGAGCCTTTTATAGTCCAAGACTCGGGCGGCTTACAAGGGGAGCCGGGACCCGACAGGTGGTCCCGGGAAGATTGTCTATTATCTACCGTATCTGCAGTTATGCCGGTAGTTGTCTCTGGTCGAAGGCTTCTGAGTCTTCCTCTAGCCGCCCTGCCCATGCCGCATGCTAGTCGTAGTGGTTGATGACGGCGCAGGCGGCATGGGATGTCTTGTCGCGGTGTTTATTGGCTGGCAGGTTCTGACACCGCGCGCCAGTCTGTGATGTGATTGGGCGCAACGGCACCTGACAGAAGCGTGCTCCGCGTCTCCGCGTCTTGGGAAGACGCGGGCCTTGAATACCTTGTACGGGCAAGGTATGGGACGTATTTACGCCCGCTGCCTATCGCTCGGGGCAGGCAGCGTCGCTCTGCTACCACGTGGCGGGCCCGGAGCCCTTCTCAGAGAAGAGAAGGGTTAGTCCCGCGGGGCACGTGGAGCCTCCGGACCTCTCCCTGCGGAGGGGGAGGTCCGGCTTCTGCTGGCCACGTGGCGGGCCCGGAGCTCTCCTCTGAGGAGAGGGAGGTCCGGCCTGGACACGCGGTGCCTTCGGACCTCTCTCCCGCGGAGGGGGAGGTCCGGCTTCTGTATGCCACATGGCGGGCCCGGAGCTATCCTCTGAGGAGAGGGAGGTCCGGCCCCGCCGGACGCGTGGCGCCTTCGGAGCTCTCCCTGCGGAGAAGGGCGAGCTCCTTAGGCATTTTACCCTGTGCGCGGGGGTACCCCATATCCCAGGTACCGACAACGTGGGTGCATTCATCAATCCAAAAGACATAACGGTATATTCATATGAACCATACCGTGTCCGAAAGGCTGTCTTAGGTATATCGGAGGGCTTAATCTTCAGCTGGAAATATCCCGACCGAAGATCAATCTTGGAGAATACTTGGGCTCCTTTCATTTGATCGAACAGGTCCTCTATACGGGGCAGAGGGTATTTATTCTTGATTGTCACCTCGTTGAGAGACCTGTAGTCCACGCACATTCTTTGGGTTCCGTCCTTCTTGTCCACGAAGAGTACCGGAGCTCCCCATGGTGACGAGCTTGGACGGATAAAACCCTTCTCCAACTATTCTTGAATTTGCTTCTTGAGTTCAACTAACTCGTTGACAGGCATCCTATATGGTCTCTTAGCTATAGGTGCAGTTCCGGGTACCAAATCTATGGCAAACTCGATGTCCCGGTCAGGTGGCATTCCCGGGAGCACTTCCGGGAACACGTCCAAAAATTCCTGAACCACTGGAATGCTGTCTAATGTTGTTCCTTCGACATGGTTCAAATCTGCCCGTTCGGTTGCTTGCTGGGCTGACTCAAACTCGACACGGATACCGTGTTCGTTCGTCAACTGCACGCTTCTCTCAGCACATTGGATTACTCCATTGTGCTTGCTTAACCAATCCATTCCGAGTATGATGTCAATCCCATGGGAGTCCAAAACAATAAGGTTGGCAAGGAAGTCTACCCCCTTATTTTAAGGCTTACTTTAGGGCATACTATATTAGTCCTCATTTCTCCTCCGGGAGAATTAACTAACATGGCACATTCTAAGTGGGATACGGGTAGATGATGTTTGGCAACATATTCGGATGGTATGAAGGAATGTGATGCTTCAGAATCAAATAAAATGGTGGCTGGGTTGGAGTTGGCAAGGAACATACCAATTGCGACGTCCTCAGCCTGTTGTGCTTCCTCAGCAGTGACATGGTTAACGTGGCCACGAGCATAGTTCTGTGGTCCACGGTTCCCTTGGTTGTCCCCTCCATTTGGTCGCTGGTTCTGCTTGGGCACGTTACCTTGCTGTCCAGGGCCTCTCTTCGGGCACTGGTTAGCGAAGTGGCCTACTTCCCCGTATGCAAAGCATGCCCTGTTGCCTACGGCAGCAGGTACTTTGGGGCGGGGGTTTTGAACAGGAGCGCCATTGTTAGGCCGGGGCGCAGGAGGCATGGGCACTCGAGGTGCCGGTGCAACGAACCGTTGCTGTGGTGGCTGACCAGGGCGGTACGTAGGAGTGGTCGATCCATACTGCGGTGCAGGAGGCATGTACCTAGGTCGTACGTTGCTCCCTTGGGGTTGGTATGGCATCTTCCTCTTGCACTCTCGCTCGATCTCTCGGATCTTGTTCTCAACCACAATAGCCTTATCAACCAGCTTCTGGAAGCTTACGTAGTCATTGTTGAGGGGCTGAACTTGGATCTCATTGTTCAACCCTCTCATGAACAGGTACTGCTTCCTCTGATTTGAGTTGACATCTTCGGGGGCATACCGGGACAGTTGTATGAACTTGTTGAGATATTCATTTACACTTTTCTTTCCTTGGCGGAGACCTTCAAACTCCTGCCTCTTGAGCATCATTACACCAACAGGGATGTAGTGGGAGCGGAAACTTTCCTTGAACTCAGTCCAAGTGATTGTCTCCGGGTTGGCATGGGCGTTGCTCAAGGCATCCCACCAGTCAGCAGCGGCTCCCATAAGTTGGTGCGACGCAAAGAGAACCTTCTCTCGGTCGTTGCACTGAACAATGGCGAGCTTCTTCTCCATGGATTTCAACCAGTCATCGGCTTCCATGGGGTCACTAGCTTGAGCAAAGGTGGGTGGTCGAGTCCTCATGAACTCTCCCAACCTATTATGAGCCGGCGGTGGTGGTGGCGGTGGTGCCGGAACGGGGTTTTGGTTGGCCTGCAACTGACCCAAAGTTTGGATCATAGTTTGCATAAGCTGGTTTTGCATGGCCATCAACCTTTCTAGGTTGTTCTCGCCAGCTCCGGGGTTAGCAGGAACTTCCTCGTGGTCATCTTCCTGGACGTTCCTTCGGCTGGCGTTTCCTCTCACCATCTGTGAGAGAGAACGAAATAGAATGGAAGGTTAGGAGTTTAGGTAGGTCCCTTCAACTATATGCATCAAGGTGAGTTGGGCTATATATATTAGCCCTTATGAGGATGTGATCAAGTGCCAAAGCATTTCACACCTCTTTCTTCTTACGTATAGATATGGACAACATTTTTGAGACGTCCCACAACTCACACTAAGCACATATTCACGAATCATCACAAGGGCCCACACAACTCCTATTCAAGGATGGTTTCCTATGTCAAGGTGGTTCTTAAGGCCAATCTAAGTTATTCACCCTTGGACGGATGTGACTCCTATTTAGGGGTGTAACCCGTAGTTCTATTATCTATCTAAGGATTTCTATCTAGGCGTGTAACCTACTGTCAACCCATGGCTCTGATACCAATCTGTGACGCCCTCAATTCTGTGGGAAAACCACGGAACCGAGAACTAATGCATATGTGTGCCCAGGATGTTCATCACACATACACATTCGTTCCACAAACTGAATTCAGATTATATATTACCACGAATAACAGAGTTTATTACAACACCTCATGAGTCTTGAACTCATGCTCACAGCGGAAGTCTTATTTCCATGCAGCGGAAGTCTTTATTCTAAAGCGGAAGAAATTTACCTAATGCAGAAGCAAATCTAAGCAGAAGTGGCTCCATCTCTACTCCCTCCACAGGCAAGGTTGAGAACAGATCACACGCCATAATGCTCCACTTGATCTTCATAGTAGGCTTCTCCTGCTGCTGAGGATGAAGTAATAATGCAAGTTTGAGTACAATGATGTACTCAGCAAGTGCGGGAAAACACATGATATGCAGCTCATAAACAAGGTAGGTATAAACAGGCTTATTTGCAGAAAAGCAAATTTGTAAAATCATGATAAACAGCAAGTTAACTTTAGATGTAATCCCAGCATATATTAAATTACCAACATACCTCCATCACTTCCCGTGTTCCATCCGAACATTAATCAATCCTTTATTCATACTCACGAATACCTCCTCGTATTCGCTACCATCTCATCTCACAAATAAACCTCGTCTCACACCGAGACCAATCTCATGTCATGACCCAACAGTCATGCAACCCTCTCATCATCCGGACTCAACAGTTCCAAACCAATAACCATAACCGAGAACCATCCCAATAACCATCCCATCTAATCATGGCAGTTTAGCCAGGTGCTCGTGACCGTAAGCTCGGCTATCATGATAGTTTTAGTAACTCTGCAGAGTTTGCACCTCTTTACCCACAAGTTTGTGATTTCGTCACCCGTCGGCGACTGCAGAACCTCCATTATACCAGTACACAACCGTCGGTGTATGGTCAAGAGATCACAAAATAGCCTTTACAAAGGGGTCACTAGATGCATGGACTCACTAAGGTTTCACCGACAGGCTAGAATCTCCAATTCTCCCACCCACGGGCCTCTTCTTGTGCCATGCAGTTCCCAGGGCAGTCCTCACTCGACTCCCATTCCCCGTGCCTTCCATAGTCCATAACACTCTAGCAACTTACCTAATTACTCAGCTAAGCAGCACCCATACTTGGCCTTGTGGTGGCACTGTTATCCTGGCATGTGCATGCACGAACCGGTCCTTAGATCTACGGCAAGTAAAACCACCATCTCATGCTATCTCATTCACAAACTCAGGCTTGCCTAGATCTCCCTCCGATCCATGTTCATTAACCTCATCAGCTACTTATTATCAGTACGAGTGCAGTTAGCTAGACACATCTATCTCGCTTCCCAATCCCATGGACTCAGCGAAGCATAAAGCAAAAACCATACCCGACTCATAAACTTCCCAGGCGACAAGGGTGGTTTAATCAAAACTAGTAAACTTCTATAAAAGGGTTTCCCATCATGTTTGACTCAGTACGCACACTTTTTCGCAAAACAAAATAATTTTACCCAAAACATAGGATCAATATGGTCAAGGAGCACTTGCCTTGTTCTTGCGGTTCTGGGGGTTCTTGAATTTCAAGACCTGGTTGCTGTAGTTCATCGTAGACAGCCCCCTGAGCTTGTCCTGTTAGGTAGGATCACGTGCATACAAGATTCACAACAATCAATATCATGCACAAACCCTAAACTAGATTCTATGATGCACATGCATGCTGTCCTATGATTTTTATTAGTTTGGTGTGCTCTTGCATGGCTTGCATGGGCAGAGGTGTTCGGATCAAAGGTGGACATGGCGATGACCTTGTCTTTAGATCAAACTGATCATCGAGTGATCTGCCCACGAGAAGGCTTCTGTTCGAAAGGAATTGAAGAACAGATGCAAAGAGATGAACACATTGATGTCGTAAGGTGGTATTGAAGTCCTACCTCACGCTCTTCTTGACTTCGAGGTCCTCCTCAGACCGCTTGGTTCTTCTCCGATGATCTCCCTTGTTGCGCTTCGGCGATGTTTTGCTCGGCGAGTTAAGGCTAGGGCTCTAAGTCGTCGGCTCAGGAGTTGAAAGAGAAGTTTGTGGTTTCGGCCAGAGGTTTTGGGTTCTATTTATAATCAGGAAGAGAAGAGTCCTAATCTGATTGGATCCCGAATAAGAGTCTTATTCAGATCTTTGTTGGATCCTATCGTCTTATCGTTGGTAACATCGTGGAATTTAGATCAGTTTCTGTTGCGTACCGGTATCTTTACGCGTAAAAACCGCTCCAGAACTCGTTGCCTTTACGGCAATGAGCTCCGGAAGCTCCACGTGTCCTTCTGGGCCTGGTATCTCTTCTCCCGCAGAGACGAGCTCCGGTTGTTCCACGTGTCACGAGCGAGATCCCCCTCTTCTTCGGAGGTGAGCTCCACGCACGCCACGCGTTGGCGCCGGTCTTCCCCCTCTTCTTTCCTCAGGGACATGTCGCGAGGTCGACACGTGTTTAGCTGCGACGGACCTTCCGGAGATAAGCTCCGGTGGCGACACGTGTTCAATAGATCCGGACTTCTTGGAGATGGGTTCCGAGATCGGTACGCATCCCACGTGACTGGTCCTCTGATTTTCGTGAAGATTAGCTCCGAGGATGACACGTGTCTTGCGGAAATGCCTTTACTTCTTCTGCAGAGACTAGCTCCGTGGGCAACACGTGTCCCACAGGGTCGGACCTTTCCCAACTTCTCGGGGACGAGCTCCGAACACGCCGCGTGGCCCGCTGGCCGCGGAAGCTGCCTTCGACGCTCTCTGAGGGCTTTATTGGCCATTCTTTTGATAATTCTCCCTGTTCCTGTTTTTCATTAAAATGTTTCCTTTTATCATGAATATATGCTGACACCCGAGGCGAGGGTGTCACAACCTGGCTAAACTGCCATGATTAGTTGGGATGGTTATTGGGATGATTAGTTGGGATGGTTATTGGGATGGTTATTGGGAAGGTTATTGGTTTGGTTATGGTTTGGTTGTTGGGACTGTTGAGTCTGGGTGATGAGATGGTTGCATGACTGTTGAGTCATGGCAGCGAGTTTGGTCTCGGTGTGAGACGAGGTTGTTTTATGAGGTGAGATGATAGCAAATACGAGGAGGTATTCGTGAGTATGAACAAAGGATTGGTTAATGTTCGGATGGAACACGGGAAGTGGTGGAGGTATGTTGTTATTTAATTCATGCTGGGATTGCATTCATCTAAAGTTAAGTTGCTGTTTTATCATGGTTTTACAAATTTGCTTTTCTGCAAATAAGCCTTTATATAGCCACCTTGTTTATAAGCTGCATATCATGTGTTTTCCCGCACTTGCTGAGTACATCATTGTACTCAAACTTGCATTATTACTTCATCATCAGCAGCAAGAGAAGCCTACTATGAAGACCAAGTGGAGCATTATGGTGTGTGATCTAATCTCAACCTTGCCTGTGGAGGGAGTAGAGATAGAGCCACTTCTGCTTAGATTTTCTTCCGCATTAGTTGAATTGCTTCCGCATTAGAATAAAGACTTCCGCTGCATAGAAATAAGACTTCCGCTGTGAGCATGAGTCCAAGACTCATGAGACATTGTAATAACCTCTGTTATTCGTGGTAATATATAATCTGAATTCAGTTTGTGGAACGTATGTATATGTGTGATGAACATCCTGGGCGCACATATGCATTAGTTCTCGGTTCCGTGGTTTTCCACAGAATTGAGAGCGTCACAAAAGATTATGATAACTTGATGATGTTGATGAGCATGGAACGGGAAGATCTAGGTGAGCTTGGTTCATGGATGTTGCTGAATGAGATGGTGGTTCGCTTGCCGTAGATCTAAGGACCGGTTCATGCGAGCACATGCCAGGAAAACAGTGCCACCACAAGGCCAAATATGGGTGCGGCTTAGCTGACTAATTAGGTGTGTTGCTAGCTTGTTATGGACCATTGGATGGTGTGGGAAATGGGAGTTGAGAGGGGATGCCCTGGGAACTGCATGGCACAAGAGGAGGCCCGTGGGTGGGACAATGGAGATTCAAGCCTGCCGGTGAAAACTCAGTGGGTCCGTACATCCTAGTAGCCCCTTTGTAAAGGCTATTTTGTGATCTCTTGGCCATACACCGACGGTTGTGTACTGGTATAATGGAGATTCTTTCTAGTCGCCGACAGGTGACGAAATCACGAACTTGTGGGTAAAGTGGTGCCACCTCTGCAGAGTGTAAAACTATCATGATATCCGTGCTTCCGGTCACAAGCACCTGGCCATTTTCCATGATTAGAGGCAAAACTTGGGATGTTTATTCAGTTATGGTTATGGTATGGTCATTGGGAATGGTTTTGGGACTGTTTTGAGTCATGACAATGGATTTTGTTTCGGTTATATGAATATGAGATGGTTATGAATATTTATGAGTATGAGATGAACTTTTGAAAGATTAATGGCTGGATGAGACTTGATAAATGGTGAATTATGATGAGAGAATGTTGCTGAATTACTTGATTATGACGGGATAAATTTCACCTAGAAATAGTTGCTGTTTTTATCATGTTTGTGAAATAAAATTTGCTTGCTGCAATGGGCCTTTTTATTCTAAACCTTGTTGTAAGCTACATGTCATACTTTTCCTGCACTTGCTGAGTATGACATGTACTCACCCTTGCATTTCCCACACATACTTCAGCAACAGGAGAAGAATATTTCGAGAACATGTGGAGTAAGTACTAGGCGTGCGCACAACCATCAACATGCCTGTGGAGTTTGTAAAAGCCCAAGAAAAAGGGACTTGCCAAAAACTTTCATCACCTCACAACACCACAGTTTTGTGGTGAATATATTGTGAAGAGCAAGGAACCTCCATCAAAAGGGTGTCGGTTCAAACCTTCCACACATGGGATAACACATGAGAGGTTATTCCAAAACCAACTTAGAGTCATTTACATGTTTGGACCCGAGTTGGATTAAGACCACTGAGTTGAAGTACTCAAGTGCAATGGGAGGGTTTGAAAATCAGAATTTGACCTAATGTCCAACTCAAAATTCATATGAGGGGAGGACATAATGGCAATTCAAAACTGTTGTATTCAATCTCTTGGATGCAGCAGCTAAAACAAGAATCAAAGTGCATATTTGGATTCCTTAGGTCCAAATTAGTGGGTAGGCAAAGTTTCAATAATTGTTGAAAAGGTTTGCTACCCATTTTTCCAAAAAGGATCCAAATGTGCAAAGAATTCAAATGTACATTTGAATTTGTGGGAAATTTGTCCAACTCTACAAATGTAGCTCAGTTTGAGACTCCAAACATTTGAATTCATCACTTGCCAAGTTTTGGGGATCTTTTGAGAGATGGAGGAGCACTGACTAGTGGATCCCACGTGTCATAGGGCTCAGTTGGCTTAACCCCTAAGCATTAAGAGAGAAGCTCACCGAGCGACACCGCGGGGGGGGGGGGGGGGGGGGGGGAAGCCGGACGCCACCTCCTGCTGAATCCTACGCACTGGCGAGCTCCTCGTGGGGGCCTTTACTCTCAGCCGTGACTCATCTCACCACAGCACCGAGAGAACCCCGTTTTCACTCCCTCTCACCGCCGGAGAACAGAGGCGCCGCCGCCATCGTCAATTCGCTCGGGAGCGATCTCAGCTCGCGTGCAAGCATCGGCAGCCCAGCAAAACAACATCACCAGACATCCCACGACCTCTCCGCACCCTTTCCAGTCGAGCTAAGCCACCACAACCCGAGAAAACGGTGTTCTTCGCGGCGGCCGGGAAGAACCGAGTGAAGGTACTCCTGTGGGCAGCTCAGCAGAGGGCCTGTCAAGACCAAGCAAGAGCGGTTTTGGACGCGCCCAGGCTCCACGCTGCTCGACCCCAAAGCCTGGACCAAGTGACTGATCATCGCCGGCGTATTTCGCAAAACACTTCCAGCCGGTGCAGAACTACCTTCGGGTACGAAACCTGCAAATTCCCGACTTCTAATTGCTTAGAGCCCATCAAACTGAACTCACAGGAGCTAGACTTGACAGCGCCCAAGTTTGCTTTGCAACCCTAGCTGGTTTAGGGCTGTAGCCGGCGTAATTTCCGTTTTTCCAACCGCGGCTATGGCGGGAATGATCGAGCTCAGGGTGACAGCTAGGTTAGAGCTTTCCCCGAGCCGTTGCATGGCTCTTTCGATCTTCCCTGGGATTCCCCGGTTCTGTAGAGCCCTTTCACCAAGGTTTTGGCAGGCTAGAAGCGTCGGGTGACATAGCCGAAGTGACCCCGAGCCGCTGCACCGTCGCCGGCTAGGTTAGAGCCACCGCCGGCCGAGGAAGATGGTGCCATCGTGTTCAGCGCACGAATTTAGGCCCAGGTGGCGAGTTTCTGGCCGAGAGGCGGCTGGGAAGCCGGGTCCGGCGCGCTTCAGTGAGGTGCCGGCGAGGGGGCGGCGCGGGAAAAAGGAGCTGGCCCGAGGAGGAAGACGACTGGCGGGCCCCGCATGTCAGTGACGGGAGGTTTAAAATGTGGATCGATTGTGGCCCCGGGATCCAGTGTGGCTGCACGGGAAGGGGTCTGTGGCCCCATGTGGCTCAGCTCCCGCAGTGACACGTGTGTGATGGGCCCACGGTCAGAATTTAAATTTTTCCCCGGTTTATTTAGATTTTCAGATTTAGTTCAAACTTTAGAAACTCATAACTTTTGCTAGGAAGCTCCAAATTTAGTAATCCAAATTGGGTTGGATTCCTCTTGAATAACTCTATCCAAATATGCAACCCAATTTGTATGAAACCCACTATTTAATTCTGGAAAATTCTTTAAATTTTTCAGCAAAAGAATTCTTGGGGGAGTTTGGTTCATCCAAAAATCCTCAAATTTTGCCAGAATATTCTTTAGGATATGAGTGAACCCCTGTAAAAGTTTCAGACCATTTGGAGTTGATTTCATCAGGGCAATTCAAATTTGAAGGTGCTGTGTTCAATTGAATACAGAAATATTTTCAGAGAATTTCCAAAACTTGGAAATTCAGTTCTGGACAAACCTTAGCTCCAAAAATACTAGGAAAATTTATGCAAACTCTATGAGCTATAATTTAAACTGTAGTTCACTAAGTTTGGCATGAACAGGGGTGTTATATCAGAATTAATTCTTCTTTGCTTATTTGCTAAGAAAATTATTCTGAACAAACCACTCAATAAAAAGTCCTAATTTTTGGTCCAGAGGGTTTTCTTGTGACAATGAACTCACACAAAAATTCTCAGCTCCATTAGAGCTCTGGATCACCTCTTTTATGTTTAACCACTTGAGGTGATCAATATGGAAGAGGGGGAAAACCACTTAGCACTTAATCATGTGCTTAGATCCAAACCCAAACCACTAGCCCCAGTTTCATTTTTAAATTCTTAAACAGAGTTCCAGTTGTTAAAAACTTGTTATTAGAACTTGTAGCAGAAGCAGTACCATAAACTTATGTGCATATCCATTAACATGTAGTATTTCATTAACGTGTAGTCGCTGAAGGCGAGGAGACTCCGGAGGTGCTCGACTTCCTCCTTCCGTACGAAGACCTAACCACTGACCAGCAGCAACAAGGCAAGCCCCGGTTTGCATTAAGCCTTTTATAAAGTTTTACTTTGTTTACATACGTAGTGTGAAGTGTGTATGTGCATTAGGTGTAGGATGGATGAATACCCAACTGCATAACCAGAATTTTTCACCAAGAGTGAGGGTAGTGTCTAGGGCCTCGAATAGACAGGCTATGCTTAATGATTCATAGGACTTCGGTACAAGTCGAGTAGATGGAATCTACTCGCGAGTTAGGCTTGGGACACACGGGATTGGTTCTGAGTGATGTGAGATCACCTTAGTAATGAAAATGAGACTTGGCAGGGGCTAGGGCGCAGCAAGAGGGAGTCTTGTGTGCGCAGCCCTGTCCGTGTCGATTGATGACCGATCCGTGTGTGGCCCATGTTGTGCTGAGCTGAGGAGTGCAGCTAGTGTGGGTTGCCCTAGGGCTGGGCAACCGACTTTTGCTAGATATTCGAGCGTGAGTTGTATAAAAGAAACTTCCACTGTGTAATAAAGACAATAGTTTGTAACTGAAGGCTGTACCTGTTTGTACAATTCAGTTGGTTTCCCATGTAATATATTGTGTCCTTATGATGTGTGCTGTCAGGTGTCGCATCGCGTGGCACCACCCTCTGCGATCCTGGATGAGCGGATCCCGGTCCGCCACAGAGTTGAAGTTGGAGCTTGCTGTATTAGACATTTTCCACTGTCGTTTAGAGTCTTCCACTGCTAAATAAGTTAAACATTCGTGAGTGAGACATTGAGTCATTGTAATAAAGTACTTAAACACTATTTGTATGTGGTTATATTCTGAATTCAGTTTGTGGAATACATGTATATGTGTGATGAACATCCTGGGCACACATATGCATTCACTTGGTTCATTTTTCGGAACTGGGTGTCACAACCTTACCTCAGCAGGGAGGCTCGGACCGGAGCCCAGGGCACATGTCGGTTCCGGAGCTTTCCTCAGTGGGGAGGAGGTTCAGAGCCCACCGTCACGTGGCAGCTCCGGACATAACCTCAGCAGGGAGGCTGGGTCCGGGGCCAAGGGCACGTGTTCGTTACGGAGCCCTCCTGAGCAGGGAGGAGGCTTCAGAGCCCAGGTACACGTGGCAGCTTCGGACCTGTGACACCCCTATCCCAAGAAGAAAAAACTCTCGGAACCGAGACAGATACATATGTGTGCCCAGGATGTTCATCACACATACACATGCATTCCACAAACTGAATTCAGAATATATATAACCACGAATGAATAGATTCAAGTACTTTATTACATCAATCTTTATTGCAGCGGAAGTCTTATCTTAGCAGCGGAAGTTTTATTCTAGCAGCGGAAGTCTTCTAAACTATAGCGGAAGCAATATAAGCAGCAGCAGCAGCGGCTCCATCTCTACTCCACAGGAAAGGTTGAGGATAGATCATACGCCTAATACTCCACTTGGTCTTCATAGTACTCCTCTCCTGTTGCTGATGATGTATGATAATGCAAGGGTGAGTACATGATGTACTCAGCAAGTGCGGAAAGTATGACATGTAGCTTACAACAAGGTAGGTATAAAAAGGTTCATTGCATAAAAGCAAAGTTTATTTCACAAATCATGATAAAAACAGCAACTAGCTTTAAGTAAATGTAATCCCAACATGTATTTAAACATCAACATACCTCCATCATGATTCACCACTTTTCATATATCATCCGAACATTTATTTTTCTCAACTTTTCACATACTCATGAATAACATCTCGTATTCACTACCATCTCATCTCATATTCAATTCCATCTCATAACCGAGATCACATCTCATTGCCATGACTCAACAGTCATGCAACCAATCTCATTACCCGAACTCAACAGTCCTGAAACCAAAACCAAAGACCAAATCATCACCAAACCAATAACCAAACCAAATACCATCCTAACCATCCAATCTAATCATGTGAGCTGTCCAGGTGCTTGTGACCGTAAGCTCGGCTATCATGATAGTTTTACACTCTGCAGAGGTGGCACCACTTTACCCACAAGTTTGCGATTTCGTCACCTGTCGGCGACTGCAGAACCTCCATTATACCAGTACACAACCGTCGGTGTATGGTCAAGAGATCACAAAATAGCCTTTACAAAGGGGCTACTAGATGTATGGACTCACTAAGGTTTCACCAGCATGCTAGAATCTCCAATTCTCCCACCTACAGGCCCCCTATTATGCCAAGCAGTTCCCAGGGCAGTCCTCACTTGACTCCCATTCCCCGCGCCTTCCACAGTCCATAACAATCTAGCAACTTACCTAATTAGTCATCTAAGCCGCACCCATATTTGTCCTTGTGGTGGCACTATTATCCTGGCATTGCTAGCATGAACCGGTCCTTAGATCTACGGCAAGTAAACCACCATCCCATTCTACCTCATCCACAAACCAAGCTTGCCTAGATCTCCCCCGATTCATGTTCATTAACATCAAGTTCTCATTATCATTATTCTCATGAGTGCAGTAGCTAGACACATTCTATCGCTTCCCATAACCCGTAGATTAGCGAAGCGAATAGAAAAACGACCATACCCGACTCATAAACTTCCCTGGCGACAAGGGTGGTTAACAAAACTAGTAAACTCCTATAAAAGGGTTTCCCATCAAGTTGACTCAAGCACACACACCTTTTCACAAACAAAATAGTTTCAAAACATGGGATCAATATGGTCAAGGGGCACTTGCCTTGTTCCTGTGGCTTCTGTTGCTCTTGGATCTTGAAGTCTTGGTGTTGTGGCTCGTCGTAGATAGCTCCATGAGCTTGTCCTTCTACTCACGATCACGCATATACAAGGTTCACAGCAATCAATTATCATGCACAACTTTAATATAGATGTGATGGTGCATATGCATGCTAATCCTATGATGCAGTTTTTATTAGATCGGTTTGTATGTGTTCTTGCATGTTTGCATGGCTTGCATGGGGTTTCACGATGAACAGAGGTGTAAAGATCAAGTGCAGACGTGGTGATGATCTGGACTCAAGATCTAGATCAAACCGATCAACACGTGATTTGTCCATAAAATGCTTCTGTTCGAAGGGATCGAAGAACAGATGCAAAGAAACCGTGATGATGTCGTAAGGTGGTATTGGAGACCTACCTTACTTCCTTTGAGTCCTTCCTCCAGAAAAACAGATTGTCGACTCTCCTCCGGCGATGGCGATCGTGGTCCGGGCTCATCGGCGGTCTCTCCAGTGGTCAAACTTCGACGAAGGGGTTCAGCTCGGCGAGTTGGGGGCTAGGGCTCCAAGTCGTCGACTCGGGTGGTGGAAAAGAAGTACGTGGTTGCGGTTAAAGGTTATGGGTTCTATTTATAAGAGGGAAACGAAGAGTCCTACTCTGATCAGAATTCGAATAAGAGTCCTATTCAAATTGTTTTTGAATCTTAACAACTTATCTTTAATTGATTTGGTGCGGTAGCAATGTGGAATTCGTGTCGGTTTCCTTCCGTGTCGGTATTCCCGCGCGTACAGAAGCAAAAACCGCTTCAGATCTTGTTACCTCCGCGGTGATGAGCTCCAGAGGCTCCACGTGTCCTGCCGAGGCCGAGACTCCCCTTTCCATAGAGGCGGGCTCCGGTTGTGCCGCGTGTCAGGCGGGCGAGACCTCCCTCTCCCTCAGAGGTGAGCTCCGTGTGCACCACGCGTCTAGTGGGTCGAGACCTCCCCTCTAGAGACGAGCTCCATTTACGCCACGTGTCAGTTCCGGACCTCCCCTCTCTTCGGAGGTGGCTCCGGGGTGCCACGTGTCAGTGCCGGACCTCCCCTCTCTTCGGAGGTGGGCTCCGGTAGTGCCATGTGTCCATTATGTACCTCCCCTCTCTTCGGAGGTGAGCTCTGAGAATGCCACGTCTCAAGTAGCACCTATCTTCCTTACTTCTCGGAGGCGAGCTCCGAGGTCGACACGTGTCCAACAATGTCGGACCTTCCGGAGGTGACACGTTTCCGGTAGTATCGGACCTCTGGAGGCGAGCTCTGAAGGTGACACGTGTCCAGTAGGACCGGACCTCTCGGTGGTTAGCTCCGAGAGCGACACGTGCCTAGCGGGGCCGGACCTCTTGGAGGTGTGCTCCGAGAGCAACATGTGTCCCGCAGGTCGGACCTCTCGGAGACGAGCTCCGAGAGCGACACATGTCCCACGCGGCTGGTCCTCTCTCTCTTCCGCAGAAACAAGCTCCGGGGGCAACACGTGTCCTGCGGGGCTGGCCTCGTTTCTCCACAGAGGCTAGCTCCGGGGGCAACACGTGTCCCATGGGGTCGGACCTCGCCCCTTTCACAGAGGCAAGCTCCGAACCTGCCAACTAGCCAGTTAGCGGCGGACCTCTCCCCCTTTGCGGGGATGAGCTCTGAAGGCGCCACATGGCTTGCGGGCCGCGGGAAGTGTCTACGGTGCTCTCTGTGGATTGGATTTGGCTCTTTTTGACTATCTTTCTGATTCTTTTTTTGTTTCAACTTCTTTTAAAATGTTTTTCTACATGAAGTATGTATGTATACATGATTATGAAATTGAGGGTGTCACAGGACCTCACCTCAGTAGGGAGGCTAAGTCCGGGGCCAAGGGCACATGGCGGCTCCGGAGCCCTCCTCGGCAGGGAGGAGGTTCGGAGCCCGGGGACACGTGGCAGCTCCGAACCTCACCTAAGCGGGGAGGCTAGGTTCGTGGCCAAGGGCACATGGCAGCTCCGGAGCCCTCCTCGGCAGGGAGGAGGTTTGGAGCCCGGGGATACGTGGCAGCTCCGGACCTCACCTTAGTGGGGAGGCTAGGTCCGTGGCCAAGGGCACACGGCAGCTCCGGAGCCCTCCTAAGTAGGGAGGAGGTTTGGAGCCTAGGGACATGTGGCAGCTCCGGATCTCACTTCAGCAGGGAGGCTAGGTCCGGGGTAAAGGACAAGTGACGGCTCTGGAGCCCTCCTCAGCAGTAAGGATGTTCGGAGCCCGGGTACACGTTGCAGCTCCGGACCTCACCTCAGCAGGGAGGCTAGGCCTGGAGCCTGGGATACGTGCTGGCCCCAGAGTCTAGACGCATGTGGCAGCCTCGGGGCTGACCCCGGGGCCAGGGACACGTGGCTCTCTAGCACCCACCTCATTAGGGAGGCGGGGTCTGTGTATTCTTTTACCCTCCACACGGGGGTACCCGGTTCTCAGGGTACCGACAGGAGCCAAGCTACCGGAATTGTACATGTCAAGGACAATATGCCTCCATGGCGTCCCCAAGAAAATAGTCTCCAATAGAGGTTCCCAGTTCACCTCTTGATCCTAGGAAAATCTACATGAGTCTATGCACACTAAGCTGAATTTCAGCTTTGCATATCACCCCCCAGACCGACGGACAAACCGAGAGGAAAAATTAGATACTGGAGAACATGTTGAGGGCTTGCTCTCTAAAGTATGAACACAACTGGGACAACATCTTGCCTTACGCAGAGTTCTCATACAACAACAACTATTAAGCCTGTCTGAATATGTCCCCTTTGAAGAATTATATGGAAGGAGGTGTAGAACACCCTTGTTCTCGAACGATACTGGAGAGAGTCAAGTCTTCGGAGCGGAGGTGCTGCAAGAGGCAGAAAGGCAAGTACAAGTCATACGGGAAAACCTAAAGGTTGCGCAATTGCGCCAGAAAAGGTATGTGGATAACCGACGGAGAGATCTGACTTTTGAAGTCGGAGATTTCATGTATCTCAAGGTTTCACCTATTAGAGGTCATCGATGATTCAAAGTCAAAGTCAAGTTGGCACCTCGATACATTGGCCCGTTTGAAGTGCTAGCAAGATGAGGAGAAGTGGCTTATCAATTAGATCTACCACCATACCTTTTGGATGTACACGATGTATTTCACGTGTCCCAACTAAAGAAGTGCCTAAGAGTGCTAGAAGAACAAGTATCGATAGTTGAGATGGAACTTAGAGAAGATCTCACCTATACGGAGCAACCTATCAAGATCTTAGACACAGTCGAGAAGGTTACAAGGAACAAGGTGATTCGTATGTGCAAGGTGCAATGGAAACACCATACATAAGGTGAAGCGATATGGGAATGTGAAGATGGTCTCAAAGCGGAGTTTCCCCACCTCTTCTTCGACCGGTCCGAATCTCGAGGGTGAGATTCATTTTAAGGGGGGCAGGTTCGTAACACCCTCATTTTCAATTTGAGCAAACTAGAAATTCAAATATAAATTTAGAATAGATTTGTATACATGCTAGGGCAAAATTATTTTTAAAGGGCAGGAATTCAATTTTTTGCATTTTCCATGCATAGCATACACATATATAACATATATATACATACATATAAAAGTATTGGAGGGTTAGATTATTTTATCCCAAAATATATAGATTAATTCTAATTTAGAAGTAATGGGAATAAAAAAGGAAATAGAAAATAAAGGAAAAAAAAGAAACCAAATGGCCACATGGGCCTCCCCGTTCTTCTTTCCCCAATCAATCCCTCCTTTTTTCCCTTTCCGGACCAGCTCTTCCCTTTTTCCCCCGTCCCCACCGTGGCCCAGCCTTTCCTGCGTGTGCCCGGCCTGCCCGACCAGCGTCTGCGTCCGAAGCGCGCACGTGCCCTACCCAACCTGCCATAAACCCTAGCCCACCCGGCCGCGCCGACATCGCCGCCATGCGACCCAACGGCCTCAATGTCCGAACCCAAGGCCCTTTGGAGGTCGTGCTTCTATAAAGGGTGCCACCCTATTTCGATTTCCCCAACTCCCGAGCCGCGTCGAACGCCACCGCCAAAGCCTTCGGCACTTCCTCGCCATCGCCCGCCGCCATCGAGCCTCCTCGCCAACGGCCTACCCTCCCGTGATGTTCCCCTCACCCTCCCATACGTTTTCCACTAATTTTTGCTAAGAACCGAGGCCGCATATGGAAATCCTTGCAACTCCGACGAGGCTCACCCGTGGCGCCGGCGCCGGCCACCCGACCGACCTAATCCTGGCCATTGGATCTCAGTCGAACGACCTAAATTAGAAACCCCCGAAAGGGGTATGCAGTCGGTCCACCATGGATCGTGGACCGGCACCGACCTCTCGGTCCACCGGACTAGCGGACCTTTTCCACAATTTTTCTAGTAGAGAAATAATTAGAAAGATAAAGGAAAAGCTAGAATTGCAAATAGGACCCTAAACCCTTTGTAATTGAAGAATTTAACGCTAGAACCTTACTAAACAACCCCTAGGGCTTAGGATTTTTATTTTTTAGCCCTAAATTTTATATTCAGGCCCTTAATTAATTTGTAAATTCTAATTTAGCCCTAAAATTTGCACTAGAGCCCCTAGAAATTTATTTAATCACTACTTAGCCCTGTGTTTTTACAGATAGGCCCACAAACTTTAGAAAAATTATGAAATAGCCCTGTAAAATTGGCAAATCACTTTTCAATCTGTTAATGTTATTTTAATCTATAAATTTGTAATTCAGCACTAGGAATTTCCAGAAAATTGAAATAAACCCCTAGACACTTAATCAAATTATTTCTCAGTCTGTTATAATTTGTAATAATCATTTTGGACCTAAAATAATTAGGAAAATGCATAAATTGCATAATAAATACAAAATTAATTCTAGAAAATCATAATAGATCAAAATAAATTCTAGAAAATTATTGTTTACTGTTTTAGCATTGTTTTTAATCTGGATAAATTGTTTTAAGCCCAAATTAATTGTAATAAGGCCTAAACTCACTTTATTAACTATGAAACTTGATAAATTAATCACTAAACACCTAGAATTTAGTATAAGCTTTACTAAAACATACATTTATGTTTAAAAGATCATAAGTTATTAAGTATTTGCATTCATGCATGTCATGGCATATTGCATTGCAGTATTTCAATATATTTATTACGCATATTGCTTGTGTATGTGTGAATACGAGTAGACGAGTATGCTCAAGAGGCTTCGTACGAGGATTTTCAGTAGCAGGACATCTAGATACTTGAGAAGAACACGCAGAAGGCAAATGTCCTTGACCATTTTGATCCCGTTTTTGTGAAAATTTATTTATTTGGGAACTATGCATGCTCGTCAAATTTGCCAAGGAAAACGTAATGATAGGGTTTACTAGTATTGGATTGCCGTTCCTTGTCGCTTAGAAATAAATGAATAGTCAGTTCGGTATTTTTCTTTTCTCTTAGCATACTTAGTTGGGCTCTATGGTAAATTGATTAATTTACTTAACCACATGAGTTAGGATGACCCTTTTTAGCAACGTGGAACTTAGGGATCTAAGCAAACAGGTTTTGTCGGATGTGGTTGGATTGTTTGGCGGTACGCTTGCTTTAGATCTAAGGACCGGTTCGTGGAGCGACCACCCAGGAGCAGCAGTGCCACCACAAGGCTAATATGGGTAAAGCTTAGCTGAATAATTAGGTGCACTGTTAGAATGCTATGGACCAGATGGAGGAACCGGGAATAGGAGTCAGAAAGGCTTCCCTAGGATCTGAACGGCAAAAGAGGGGGGCCTTGGGTTGGATGACACTAAGGATGGAGTCGTCTCCCTCCGGTGAAACCTTAGTGGGTCCATACATGCCGAAAGTCCCTTTGTAAAGGCCTTTTTGTGATCTCTTGGCCACACACCCAAGGTAGTATGTCTCAACGATATAGAGGTTTCCTAGTCACTGACGAGTGACGAAATCACGAACTTGTGGGTAAAGTGGTACAGTCTTTGCATAGTGTTAAAATTGTATTGACAGTCGCGCTCACGGCCATGACCAACCTGGACGCTCACATGATTAGTCTTAAACTTGGGTGTGGTGGAGTTTGGAAAATTCTTGGTCATTTATAACTGTGGAATGTGAAGGATAATGAATATGGATGGTTTGGGGTGGATGGTGGTTCATTATGTTGAGATTTATGAGTTTTTACATTAATGGATTGGATTGGGATTGACCTCACTTAGTAAGTATAGGTGACTTTTATAAAATTGTGAACTAAATATGCTTTTGTGCATTGAACCTTTATTTCCATCCTTGTTCTTGGCCACATGTCACTCTTTTTCCACACTTGCTGAGTACAACAAGTAGTCACACTTGCTACTTCACTCACTTCTCAGCAACGGAGTAGAATTGGGAAGACCATAGAGAAGACTACGTGGAGTACTAGGCGCTCATCACTCACCATGGATTGCCTGTTGACTTGGAGCTGCCGACGCTAGTTTATTTCCGCTTCTATTGTAATAAAGACTCGTGATGAGTTATTGTAATAAAGGTACTCATTCTGATATAGTTGTATTCTTTTCTATAATCTATGATGTCGCAAAGTATGTCTGGAATGGAATCTTGGGCACACATATGCCGTTCCTGGTTTGATTAAAAAAATGGGTGTAACATGAAGGCATTATATGATTGGAAATAAGCGCTAGATCTTTATGGATCATAAGAGTTTGAAATACACATTCACCCAATCCGAGCTGAATTTGAGGCAATAGAGATGGCTAGAGCTGATAAAGGATTATAATCTGGAGGTGTAATACCACCTAAGAATGGCTAACGTGGTGGCTGACGCACTAAGCCGAATGGCCCACTGCAGCACAGCGAGAGTCATTACATGTCAACAAGACATGAGGGCTGAGATTCAGAAATTGAATCTACATCTAGCAACCAGATGATACCTGGGTACACTATGCATGCAACCCATGTTGGAGAGCCGGATTCATCAAGCCCGGGGGGAGAATCCGGAGATCCAAACACTGAAGGCTCAGATGGGTGTAGGCAACGCCCCTGGGTTTTGAGTGGACGAACAAGAGACCTTGTGGTATGAGGATCAGATATGAGTGCTGAAAGCAAACGTACTGAGATGACTCATAATTGATGAGGCACACAACTCAACATATTCAATCCACTCAAGGATCACCAAGATGTACTAGGACCTGAAATAGGAGCACTGGTGGGTGGCCATGAAAAAGAAGATCGTAGAATTTGTCTCCCATTGCGATGTCTGTCGGCGGGTAAAAGCAGAACACCAGTGACTAGAAGGACTACTACAGCCTAGTACCAGTGTGGAAACGGGACGAAATTGCCATGGACTTTATAATGGGGTTGCCGCGGACGAAAAGGGAAATGACTCCGTCTGGGTCATCGTAGACCAATTGACAAAAGTAGCCCATTTCATACCAGACAAGATAACCATCCGCGGAGACCACCTGGCACAGTTGTACATAGACCACATCCTCCGATTACATGGAGTTCCGAGCTAGATTGTTTCAGACCGTGGCTCCCAGTTCACCGCACACTTTTGGAGGAGCCTGAACACGCTCCTAGGAACCAAACTGGATTACAGTTCCGCCTACCACTCGCAGATGGACAGTCAAATGTTGTGGGTAAACTAAACATTAGAAGACATGCTCAGCGCATGCGCACTAACCTACCGGAAGGACTGGGAAAGAAGTTTGTCATTTGCAGGATTCTCCTACAACAACGGATACCAAGACAGCCTACAGATGTCGCCATTCAAGGCACTATATGGTAGGAAGTGTCGAACACCACTGATGTGGTTAGAAGCTGTAGAATGATCGTACTTTGGCCCCGCCATCATTAAAGACGTAGAAGAACGGGTGGCCACGATCAGGTAAAATCTCAAGGTAGCTCAGAGCAGGCAAAAGAGTTATGCAAACGCCCACCGAAGGGGGCTCACATTTGACAAAGGTGACTTTGTGTACCCCAAGGCGTCACCAATTCGAGGCACGAGGAGGTTCCAGATATGGGGAAAGTTGGCCCCACAATACACTGGACCATTCGAAGTGCTAGGGAAAGTGGGAGCAGTAGCCTACTGCCTGAAGCTGCCAGAGAATATGTTGGACGTCCAAAACGTATTCCATGTGTCGCAGCTCAATAACTGCTTGAGGGTACCAAGAGCTGCCTATGAGGATACTAGACATTGTAACCCGTCAGACAAGGAGGAGTGCAGTACGGTTCTGTCGAGTCTAGTGGACTAACCATACCGAGACAGAAGCCACGTGGGAACGAGAGGAATACCTTAGGAGGGAGTGTCCTCCCTATTCGAGGGAACTTCAGAATATCGAGGAGAGATTCTACTTAAGTGTAGATCTGCAACAGACTCAAAATTCAAAAGGAATGAAAACCATTGTGAAATTAAATTTTGAGATCAAAACAGCAAATGGAAAAAAAGAGAAAGAAAAACTAAATCATTTCCCCCTCAGCGAGCCCGTTTCTTTCTCCCCTGCGCAGCCCACTCCTCCCTCTCCTCCTCTCCCCCGTGCGGCTCGTGAATTGGACCGGCACTGTTCGCTCGTACCCTATCTCTCCCGCGCGCACTCGCACCGGCTCAAACCTGAGAATCCAGGCAATGGGAGGCCTCGCCGTCGCATCACTGCGCTGCCCGACGCGTAATCAAGCACCCCCCCACCATCACTAGCCTGCCCATCACCATTAAGCCGCACCTCTGCTCCCCTCTCAGTTTGTCGCCCAGCTGAGGCACTCGGGAGCACCCACACACGTGCTAGTACGTAACCCGATGCCCTAGCCCAAGGAAAAGTAGCACGCACCCACAGGAATGCGGATCACCAGCAAGGGAGGCACCATATCTTGCCCCCAGCCGCCGTGAGACTCCCCGAGCTTGGCCGATCGCACTAGGAGACTCCATGTGACCTCAGTAATGTGTAGGAGTGATCGAACCCGGAGGAAAACGGGCGCAACAGCTTTTCTGTCGTGCGCTGCCGCCGCGAGCAACTCCGGCAAGCCATCCACGCCGTTCTGGTGAACAGGTCTAGCTAGGAACCCTACACCTAGACTCCCCGCGTCAGGAGGGATGCCGCACCACCTTAGGATGGACCCGAAAGAAAGTCGGCGCGGCTCCGGCTAGACGCCGACCACCCTCCGCCGCCTTGGCGGCCACACCGCCCGGCCAGCCCACGTGGCACCCGTGTGTCACCCATGTGGCACGCCACCTCAGCCAAGCAGCACACATGTCAGCCCAGTCAGCGCCAACTCAGCCAGTTAAGCAATTTGCACGCGTGGCAGCCACCTCGGCAGCCTGACCCATGTGGCAGCCCAGTCAGCTGTCACATTGCTGCCACATCACCCTAGTCCATAGAGACCAGTGGAAATCAACTCTATGGACTTGGTCCACATGCACCAGATACACATACACACACACACACACTGGGCCCTCTGGCCCACCTGTCAGCCTCTATTGCACATAGAAAACTGCTAAGGCCACCCACTAGTGTGCACATAGCCCTATAAATTACATTTCTGAGTGCAGAAAAGTTCTATAAAAATCACTAAAAATAGGAACAAACTATTAGAGTGTAGTAGCATAGAGAAATAACTCAAATAAATTCTGAAAAAATGTCAATTGCTAATAATTGCCCTAACTCACTTAATTAACTAAGAAAATTGGGGAAAAGTTAGTGGATGACCTCTAAAGTGGCAACATCACCTCAATAGTAGTAATAAAAATCTTTAAAATGTTACTTTTGATCCCTGGAGCACAATACAAGGGAGCATTTCTCAAGAAGTTTTGATAATTATTCAGAATCATTTTAAATAGCCATGAATTGATAAAACTCGCATCCCAACTCCGAATAAGACATACTCTTCACCAAAAATCCTCTAAAACAACCTACAACCACATTGTTGGAATTCTTTTTTCATTTCTTGAGTTCTTTTGGGTTTAGCACTTATCTGTGCAATTACGTACTACAGCAAACGAGGAATTCGACGAGGAACCTAAAGACCTGGATTACGAGGAACTCCTAGAAGCTCATGAAGGCAAGCTCTAACTCCTTGATCATGTTAATCCTATGATTTTTCAATTGTTCCTATTAGCATGTTTTATCATGCATGATTTTGTGATTATTTCAAATATTGATGTAGCTAAGATCCACTTGTTTAGTGGTAGAGTCATTGTGCCGGTAACCTAGCCAACGAGTTATTTCTATAACTTCATTATGGTGTTCTGATATTGATGGTGGTTACTTCCTCTTCAATAACGTAGCTCGATGACATCATCAGGCAAATGTAGTCTTGTCATCGGCTAGCCGTTATACTAGCAAGTAACATGTCCGTCTCTCATCATCCAAAGCTTGAGGTTTTGCATAGTGACAGACACGTAATAGAAATGTGATATACCATAAACCCCTCCTTGATCTTGTTGACCTTACCTCCTTTATATCCTAAGGACGCACTGTAAAGTGATGATGTGTGTGCCCCATTGGTAGTAGAAGTGCTTAGGAACCCTTGCGATGTTCGCATCGCAACCTACTGCAACTATTCACCGGATTTGTGAAATATGTTAAACGAAGTCTTGGTGGTGTGCGTTAGGAAGTGGGGGTGAGTGTTACAACTAGAAAACTGGTGCTAAGCGAAGTGGAAAGGTGTGGTTAAGGTGGGATATGGTGAATGAGTAGCTGTTTGCTTTGGTGTAGTCTACCTGTCGTGGACTTGATGGAGCCGCCTCACTAACATAAGGATCAGTTCATATGACCTCATCATAGTGATTTTGTACAACCATAGAACCTGTATGGGCAGGACTCCCTCTACCTTATTGGTGACTTTCACATGAGCCATCTGGCGATCAGTAGGGCACGGGGACTAGGAGAAGACACGGGAGAGTCATTACACGTGATCCGGCTGGGAAAATAATTGCCCGAATAGCCCCTGGGTGCGTACCAAGGTGTGATTGTGGGGTTACTCGGAGAAGATGAGGGAAGCGTTGCGTTACTCCCTTGCTAGGAGTATATGACCTGTGGGTAAAGTGTACAACCTCTGCAGAGTGTTAACATCTGGATAACCATTGTCACGGTCTTTGACACACTATGTCATGAGCTTCTGTTGATTAGTCTTAGTATGTCTCCTTGATTTGAATTGTGTGGCGATACTTGCCGAGTTTTGGATATTATGGTAGTGTGTCAGAGCTAGTAGGGCCATAGGGCTCAAACACTCGAATAAAACTTAGGGAGTTGGCGGGATGGAGTTCAACTCCCCCAGGTCCTACCAACTAAAATCATGATTCAATTACCCTTATTCTTCGCAAACCACTTTCAAAGAGAACCCTACATGAAATGCTTTATTTGGGCAACTCTAAGCCGTATGGCCATACCTTGCTACAACCCCCTTGCATAAAACACTTTACCTTGTGTAGTGTTAGGGATTGTTGAGTAACTTATGTACCCACTCTTGCTTATTTCATGACCCTCAGAGGATGGAGAAGAAGATGACGAAGAAGGCAAAGCGCATCACGATGACGAGTAGGTCTAGTCCTGCGCCCAAGGCTGCCTGAGGGGCGGGGTGCCACATGTTCCGCTGTTGTTCGACTCTTTTATTTTTAGTGGTCTTCCAGGCAACACGGATTGTAATCTAAGACCTGCATATATGACTATAATGATCCTATTGAGAATAAAATAATGTATGGAACTCGATACATTCTGTTGTGCGTATCAAATACTGATCCAAGGATTAGTATGGGAAGCACAAGTGGGCCCCGGTAAAGTGAGTCCTCACAAAAATTGGCAGTGGGGAGGTGTGTCCCCTGAGGCTATATATACCACTGTACACTGCCGTGATCAATTGAACCAAGTTGTGTGAGAATTGCATTGAATTGTGTCCGTGTTCATAGCTCCGGCGATATCCCCTGTTCTAAGTGCGTGCGAGCGATTCCAAGTTGAATTCAGTTCGATTTTGAGTATGCTCGGTTTCAACATTTTCTGCAACATCATGCTATATGTCAAATTTTTCAGTCTTAAAATTTGTAGCCGTGTGATATGCATGGTCAATGGTGTGTGCGTGATAATGTGATTTGCATGAGTAGGTGATCTATGTGTCACCTTTGAAACACACACACACACAGTGTCTAATGTGTGTGTGTGAGAGAGATTGACATGCACATACAGACGCACAACCAACCTACATGCCACAGTTTGGTCTTACCGTGTTCCCCTTTGGAGGATTTCTTTGATTTTAGATTTTTATTAAATTCGATTTCACCTCTTGTTGTCATCCTTGGGTAACTAAGAAAAAAATACGTCGTACTTCTGTCATATAGTTCCACATAAGCTAATCTAGGCACTTATACTCGTTAAATCATCTATTATAACATAAGAGACGACTTTCCAGAACATTAATTGTCACTGATGTGTTCAAAAAGAGCAACATAATACTACTATAAAGTAATAGAGATATGACTATTTATGCATAAGATAATCTTTCTTAATGCTGTTACAACTTAATCTTTAAGCAACTGCCGACCATCTTTATACTTGAAGAATAAATACTTCATTTATTTTGGTGTGAACTAAGAAAGGGTCTATGTTGTACTTGTATCAATCAACTATTCCTCATGTGATTTGCGTACCATGTTTGGATATCGCAGAATCTCACGGAAAATAAAATCCCTGCAGGTCATCTGAGATTGTATTCAGCTGCACATTTGCCCTAAATGTAATCCATGCTTGCTCGTGGCAGCTGCGCGTGCTTCATGCACCGCACGACCTGCCTGTCTGAATGCAAAACTCTCTCTCTCTCTCTCTCTCTCTCTCTCTCTCTCTCTCTCTCTCTCTCTCTCTCTCTCTCTCTCTCTCTCTCTCTCTGGGTTTCATCTATAGTTTTGTGCCATTTGTATCTGAGAAAGATACCTCCAAAATCTGAATGTATCATCTTATGATTTGCACAAGAATTTGAGATACGGAGACAAGATTTTCCTGCTGGTTCAGGCAGTCGAGGACACAAGGCTGCCACACAAATACACCAAAAAGCCAAATTTTGTTGTTACATACAGCTCATCAGCTCAACCGTCCTTCTGCTGACTTATTGCATCTTTTTATTATCCTTTGCCACCAGATCCTAAAATGCAATCATAAAACTAAGAAAAAAACGACTATCTTATTTTCAAACAAATTAAGTACAATTAGAGTACGAGGCGAGTGGGTTCTAGAAACTTACAGATACCACAAAATGCAGCACACCTAGGTCAATTTCAGATGTTCATCAGAGATCTGGCTAGTCCTTTTGAAGCTGCACTGATACAGATCAAGTTCAAAGATGAGAGTTTGATTGCAACCTCTAATTTGTTCATCAATACATCGAAACAAAGAACATAAAGAAGACCGTACCCTTGCCATCTATCCTCTCATTCTGCTTACGTTCCTTTCAGCTTTTTGTAAAATACAGCGTGCATTTTGTTAGCCCCACCACCATTCGCCGCATAGAAGAATTAAACAAGTACCAGTTCATCTAAACTATTTGTGTCCACAACCCCACTTTGTAACGGCTCACATCCCACTTGCATCATGATCGCCTACAATCAAGTTCAAAAGAATACTGTCGGTACCCTCAATATGGGGTACGCCGCGCATAGGGGAAATCGCCTAAGGACCTTGCCCCTTCCGCAGGGGCAAGCTCCGAAATCCCCACGTGTCCTGTGGGGCCGGACCTTCCTCTTTTCAGAGAAAAGCTCCGGGCCCGCCACGTGGCCAGCAGAGACGGACCTCCCTTCTTCGCAGGAAGAGCTTCGAAGGCTCCACGTGTCCAGCGGGGCCGGATCTCCCTCTCCTCAGAGGAGAGCTCCGGGCCCGCCACATGGCCAGCAGAGCCGGACCTCCCCCCTCCACGGGGAGAGCTCCCATGGCTCCACGTGTCCAGCGGGGCCAGACCTTCCTCTCCTCAGAGGAGAGCACCGGGCCCGCCACATGGCCAGCAGAGCCGGACCTCCCCCCTCCACGGGGAGAGCTCCCATGGCTCCACGTGTCCAGCGGGGCCAGACCTTCCTCTCCTCAGAGGAGAGCTCCGGGCCCGCCACGTGGCCAGCAGAGCCGGACCCCTCCCCTCCGCGGGGAGAGCTCCGAAGGCTCCACATATCCAGCGGGGCCGGACCTCCCTCTCCTCAGAGGAGAGCTCCGAGCCCGCCACGTGGCCAGCAGAACAGCACTACGTGCCCCCGCGCAGTAGGCAGCAAGAGTAAAGATGTGCCATACCTTGTCCGTACAAGGTATTCAAGACCTGCGCCTTCCCCAGGCGCGGAGACGCAGAGCACGCCGTTGTCAGATGCCGTTGTGCCCAGTCGCGTCGCAATGAAGACTGGCACGCCGCGTCAGAAGCTCTACACTAATAAACACAGCGACAAGACATCCCCTGCCGCCCCTGCTGTCATCAACCACTACGCCTAGCTTGCGGTGTGTGCAGGGCGGCAAGACGAAGACTCAGAAGCCCTCGCCAGCGACAACTACCGGCGTAACTGCAGAATACGGTAGATGGCAGGCAATCTCCCCGAGACCACCTGTCGGGTCCCGGGCCCACCTTGTAAGCCGCCCGAGCCTTGGACTATAAAAGGCTCGGGTAGGCAACATTGCAAGGGGTTCGACATTTTTCTCAACTCCCACTAGGGTTCGGCTTTTTGCACACTCACACGCTCAACACTCAAGCAATACAACGAGCGCCTCCGCTCACCGTGGACGTAGGGTTTTACGCTCCGGCAGCCTGAACCACGTAAAAATTTTCTGTGTCAACCTTCTCCTTCCTTCGTCCCTAATGCTCAAGCTCTCCGTGGGGGACTAGCCCCTCCGAAAAAGAACCTCCGCGGGCTACCAAGTGCAGGCCCGGGGAAAGTGTCGACAGCTACACTTAGACAAATACTATGCATGCATTTGCTTTTTGTGCCCACCTGATCGCCAAACTATAGGTTATGCTTAATTAGAAATACCCATAATTGTTGAATGCCTATAAGGTCACAGACCCGAACTAATTCCATGCCTTCACCACAGGTGAAAATTGCAATTGATCTATAGTGTTCCGATTGCAACCCGGTCGCTACATGAAGCAAGCCTTTTCGACATGAAGGATCTTGGATCGATCTGAATCCTTATCTCACGAATCTATTTTCAATGGAACCCAAAGGAATCCATTTTGCATTTTGTATTGCAATGTGTGTGATCTTTTCTGCCACTTGCTTACCCAGCATAGTATAAATACCCACCCAACATAATCACAGCCAACTCACAAACTAACTACCAGAAGATCTCATCAAGACTTCTTGACCAGTAAAGTAGTTAAGTAGCACCTTAAACACGACAAAACCCATGTCACTCTACTTGGCGCCCACGGCTTCCGTCGCCAGCGCCGCCACCCTGCCGAGGCTCCTAGCGCCGCCGCCGATCGACATAAGGCGACTGGAGCGAGAGATGGTGCTTCATGTACCGCCGCCGCTACCGCTTTTCACCGCCAATAGGTATGCAGGCGCGAAGCATAAGGCCGTGGTGGTGATGGGAGCCACCGGAACGGGCAAATCACGCCTTGCTGTCGACCTTGCGCTCCAGTTCGGCGGCGAGGTGATCAATTCTGACAAGATTCAGGTGTTTGAGGGCCTGGACGTGGCCACCAACAAGGTGACCGAGGAGGAGTGCGCCGGCGTGCCACACCACCTTATCGGGGTGGCTCATCCTAACGATGAGTTCACCGCCGCCGACTTCCGGCGAGAGGCGTCCCTCGCCGCCGGAGCGATCACCGCCCGAGGTCGCCTCCCGATCATCGCCGGCGGGTCGAACTCGTACATCGAGGAGCTCATCGACGGCGACCGCCGCGCGTTCCGCGAGCGGTACGACTGCTGCTTCCTGTGGGTGGACGTGCAGCTCCCGGTGCTGCACGACTACGTGGCCCGCCGCGTCGACGAGATGTGCGCCCGCGGCCTCGTGGACGAGGTCGCGGCCGCCTTCGACCCGGGCCGCACCGACTACACCCGTGGCATCTGGCGCGCCATCGGCGTGCCGGAGCTCGACGCGTACCTGCGGTGGCCGAGCAGCTCCGGCGAGGACGAGCGCTCCCGGCTGCTAACCGCCGCCATCGGGGACATCAAGTCCAACACCTGCCTTCTCTCGTGCCGGCAGCGCGCCAAAATACAGCGCCTCGCGAAGCTGTGGCGGCGCGTCCAGCGTGTAGACGCCACGGATGTATTCCGGATGCGCGGCCTCGCCGCCGACGAGGCGTGGCACAGGCTCGTCTCCGCGCCATGCATCGACGCCGTGTCCTCGTTCCTGAGCAATGACGGTGTCGGCCAGGCTGATGATCTGCTCCCGGACGTGTCCGTGTTTGCTCCAGCTGCAGCAGCCGCCCTTGCTGTATAGTCATGCGTCTCGCCGCGTGAACAGCTGCATTCACAAAAGACGCGCGTGCAGTACCAACTACTACAACCATTTGTTGGAGCGATGGCACTGGACGCGGCAAGTCGAGCGATAAAGGAAGAGTTTTGGAGCTACAGAAAGTGATTCCTTGGAGAAAAAAAATCCTACGATCCAAGTTGCTATGAGCATACTACGCTCTCGATATATAAACATTATACAAGAGTGGTTTTTGGACTAACTGTTCCATTCAAGCGTTTGTGCGAACTAACACATGTATTTTCTTCTCGGCTTTTTTATTTGTTATATATTTTGATATGTAGTGATGTTTATTTTGGTTCACATTTATTTTCCTTCGTATTATTTCGTACTACAACGTGCATACATGCATGCTATACTGTGTCCGATCGACCGCGTGCAAGCTGTTAAAGGTTTTTAGTTTCTTGCTTTTGTCGTATCTGTTTGCCAAATGAGAGGGCACTTACCTAAAAAAATATTTGTACTGATTAAGTAGATTATGACCAGGCGATCAACATACACAAAATTTAAGAATGGGCTGATGATTCATTATTGTAGCAGTACAAAAACTCACAGGAATACACGGATGGCTACGAAAATTACCTGTTCATAGTTGACAATATTCATCGACATTTTGGGGCTCTGCATTTCAGGAAACTTAAGAGTGCATTTATAATATGAGTGTTAGAATATGTGTATTGGGCCTATTGTGTATGGTCCTGTGTATAGGGTTTTTGACAAACACTTGTGACTGGAATCACTATAAATGTACCCAACCTCCACTACAGGAATCCGGACAATAGATGACGGCCGAAAATCGTCGTCAATAAGCACAGTACCGTCGTCAATAAATTATTGACGACGGTTTAAGCCTGTTGTCAATTATTAGTCGTCAATAAGCTTATTGACGAGCTAAAGTTGGCTGTCGTCAATAAGCTACAACAGCTTATTGACGACGGACAACGTTTGGCTATCGTCAATAAGCCAACTTATTGACGACGGTAAGTTTGTACCGTCGTCAATAACAATGGCTTATTGACGGCGGCCAGGGTTTGGCTGTCGTAAATAAGCCAACTTATTGACGGCGGTACACCGTCGTCAATAATAATGGCTTATTGACGACGGTTTCTGGTACCTGGCCGTCGTCAATACTAATGACTTATTGACGACGGCCAAGTACCAGAAACCGTCGTCAATAAGCTTTGCAATTTTTTTTAAAAAACTGAAAATCCTGCCCTGGCTTCGAGGCCAGCCCTGACTCGATGGCCAGATCACAGGCAATCAATACATACATCACAGGCAGGCACAAAAACACTATACGCACGCCACACTACCCTACGCTACCCCGACCGCTGCCACCGGAGTCCAGAAAGTCGTCGCGCACTCGTCCAAATGCCGGATGCTGAGGGGATGGAGTTTCCTGAGCCCGCGTCGCCGATCCCTGTGATGTACATGTATAGTTAGACAAATTAGAAGTTCACAAATGTGTATATGACTAAATAAACTTATTACAAGTTAGAATTGAGCAAGTTAGCTAGATTTGGCTATGTTTGAGTAAGTTTGCTCATATTTTACTAAGTTTGAGAAGTATGGACTAGTAGTGTTTGTGTTTGAGCTAGTTCAACTAGTTTTGGCTATGTTTGAGTAAGTTTGCTCATATTTGACTATGGTTGAGTAAGTTGTACCATATTTTACTCAGTTTGAGGATGTTTAACTAGTTTTCCCTAAGTTTGAGCAAGTTTGATCAAATTCAACTAAATTTGAGCAAGTTTAACTAGTTGCAGCTATTATAAGAAATTTTGTACCTGTGCTCCTGACGTCGGCCCCTGTGGTAGTTGTATCGGTGGCGGCGCCCACTTAGGAAAGACAGCCGGCTGTCCTGCGGCCATAGCCTGCAAATATGAAGTAAATTATTATATATGTCATTCATATATTAGAAACATTGAGTACAACGATCTGAACTTACCTGCATGGCAGCTTGCAGCTGTAGCATGTACGAGTGTTGATACTCGTCCCTAGCCCAGAGCTCGGCTGCCTGTCTCTCGTCCCTAGCTCTGAGCTCGGCTACCTGCCTCTCGTTCGCGAGCCTCAGAGCTTCATGCGTCCTCTGGAGCTCCTCCTCGACACCCTGGAGCTCCAGATCTCGGCTGCCACGTCAGCTGGATCCACCCTGCGATGAAGAGGCCCTCGAGGAAGACCGCGCCTCCCTCGAGTCGACTACTCCATCGAAGATGGCCAACCTACACAACGAAGTAAGAGTATTAAAGTTTTGTGTCTCGAATTTAATGAAAGTAAATGAAAAACAACAGAACTCACCGGCCATGAGGTTTACCGCCACCGCTTGCATAGGTGGCTTCAGGTACGATCGGCGAGTTCTGCCAACCGTAATCGTCGCCTCGAAGCCTCCGCACCTCCTCCACCAACTTTTTCTGAAAATAGAGAAAATTAAAGTCATCAGAAGTTTTAAAGAGAATACAATTAAGTTAACTAAAGTACTCACCAACGTCTCCGTCGCCGTCTGAGAAGAGAGCTGATCAGGCTGCGAGGGGTCACTTCCCATGTGACCCCTCCTCCACACCTGGATAGCGGTCGGCTCCTGGCCGATCTCGCGCTCCTATCGGTACGTGTTAGCACAATGATAGCGATAGAAATTAACTAGAATAAAATTCGAGTATCACTTACCATCCGTTTAGCAAGGCATACGTAGCCATCCCCGCCAACACGGCGTTTCCCGTCCGTCCCTCGACTTTGTCGACGGGTCATTGACACGCCTTGGAAGCCCTGCCTCGCCCAACGAGTACACAGGGAACTGTAGGCGTCCGGATAGGACTCAAGCCACGGTACGCTGACCTGCACACGTTTGTTATTAGATGAAAACATTGATGAAAATTGGATAATGAAGCAAAGTAAAATAAAGATTTTACCTCTGCGTACTGTGCCTCTGTCAATTACTTGTCCGCCACATCCCTAAACTGTCCCGGCTCACCCTCGTCCGGATGCAACTTATAGTATGCCTTCGTAGCCTGAATGCGAGCCATTGATATCGACTGCGTTAGGAGCTCACTAGCGTTGTTGTTGAAGACCAGGCGAGCGTGATCCAGCTGGACCTCGTCCTCCAAACGGTAATATTTCTACAATAAGAAATATACAAGTTAATGTATTTAACATATAATAGGTTCGCATTTAACGAATCTACGATTTACTTACCATGAATTCATGCCACACATGCTCCTGGTGGTTGCCGTAGGTAATGTCCTGGGCCGTAGCGTAATCGTCCCAAGACGTGGCAGCCCGTCCGTTCACTAGACCGGGGTAGTGACAACGGATGAGCTAGCCTAGGACAGCGTTGACCTGGCGGTGGCGTCCTTGACCTGTGAACGAGTCATCGACTCAAGGCCTAATACACAATTCTCAATTAGTACATATATAAGTGTTAAAATATCTAAATTGATTTGTTATGGATTTACTTACCTATCACCAATCGGACGAATAACGACCCGATCTTCTGACCGTGCAGGAACCGAAGGAGTGGCTCCTCCTGTAACGCCACTGTGGAGCCGGCTCCACATTAGGCTCTGTGGAAGGCTCCGAAGCAGGGTCTGAAGTCTGCGGTGCTGGAACCTGAAGAATTTCCGAAGTAGGATCTGGAACAGGCTCCGAAACCTGTGGTGTCTGAAGAGGACTCGTGGCCTCTGTCTCCTTAGACGTAGAGTCGTCCTAAAAATTTGAAGATTGGTAATATAGATTTAAAAAGTTACTTATATAATTTATGTAATTTAATATTCTTTACCTGTCGTGACCGCTCTCGTGACCCCTGGCCTCTATCGAGGCCCAACAGCTGAGACAGTCTATCATTGCTAGACTGACAACCCTGGAAAACGGAGTCTGCTCTCGGGGGCAGAAAGCCCCGCGTCCCCCGTCGTCTACTGCTCGACGACATCCTGATTAAAGGAAATTTGATAATGAATTTAAAGGAACATATAGAAGACGAAAGAAGATATGAAGGAAACATTACTTGTACTCAATTTCAAAATTCATCAGTATCACGATCATGTACTCTACTTCGTAAACCGGACCATCGATCTTTTGTCGTGGTTGTTCGCCGTTTTCGTTTTTTCACATTATGATCTGTACATCTTGTGCTTCTCCAACTAATTCATCGAGTCGTAGACCAGGCTCAACGACAAAAGAATCCGATAACTCTTCTTCTTGGTAAACAACATCAGCCTCATCAAGGTAACCAGTATTGTCTGGTGTATATAACCGCTCAGGAGGATTCACCTTTTGTACAACCCACCATGCACTAAGATTTTCGCATGGATATTATAGATAGTACACTTGTTCGACTTGGTGTGCAAGGACAAAGGTGTCATAGCCTCGTAGTCGGTCCTTGTGTTTAACTTCTACCCTGCCAAATTGGTTTTGTCGAGTTCCATTGTTATTATCAAGCCAATCGCAGTCAAAGAAGACTACTTTAAGGTCTTTACTCCCGGCAAAACTGAATTCTAGGATTTTGTTTATCATCCCATAGAAATTAGTTTCACGTCCTTCGACATCGGCGGCCCTCGTCACAACTCCGGTGTTAGATGTTGCCCTTAGAAGATGTTGAGCTTCAAATTGAGTTGAACAAAATCGGAACCCATTGACATCATATTGACCAAAGAGTTTAACTTTAATGGATCCGTTGGACAGTTGTCGCAATTCTTCATGAACAGCGGCTTGTGTCTTGCACTGTCTAACAATATGAAGTAAGAAGACTATTTTATTCTATGAACATAATTAATAAGAGGAACAAGACAAGAAAAACGTTACATGATTTCGAAACCAGATTTGGAAGTTAGATCCTCCATTTACTCCATAATGTCGCATTGTTTGTATTTGCTTGCTAGTTGGTTGCTGCTTAGACTTCCAATTTTGTTGATCGAACTCACTAAATAAGGACAAAACATAATTATTAGCATAGATTTATAACACACCACGCAAATTAGTATAGATGTTGAACAACCACTTACTGAAAGAATTGTCCATCCCATCTATGTTAGCGTACATGTATAACAAAGCAGCTGTCTTTTCATCTGTTGAAGCATCATAGCTCGTGCCACTACCAACAGTGGTGCCTCTCGTTTGAAAAAGTGAGAGTTTGCTACAAGAGGTTGCTTCAGCCATATTGTACCGCAACATCAATGCATTAACATTGTGTTCTTCTGCAAAGTAGACACTTGAAAAGTATCCTATCTCCTGAATTGTAAATGCTTCGGCGATGCATCCTTCAACCCTTGCCCTATTACGAACCATCGGTTTCAGACATCTGAGTGCTCTTTCAATGTGGTACATCCACCTATATTGAACAGGGCTGCCTACTTTAGCTTCATATGGAAGATGTATTAGAAGGTGTTGCATTGGATTGAAGAACCCTGGAGGAAATACTTTTTCCATCTTACATAAAAGCACGGGTATCTCTTTTTCCATCTTCTCCATCATCTCCCTTTTGATTTCTTTAGCACAAAGCTGTCTATAAAAATAGCTAAGCTCGGCTAACACCTTCCACACCTCATCGTCAAGATAGCCTCGAAACATAACCGGCAGAAGTCTTTCCATGATTATGTGATAATCATGACTCTTCAAACCAGTGAGATTTCCAGTCTTAACATTAACAGCTCTTCTCAGGCTAGTAGCATAACCGTCTGGGAACTTCAACTGTTTCAACCACTTGAAGACTTCTTTCTTTTCTTTTGGTCGAAGGCAGAAAGAAGCTCGTGGTTTGCCACCAGCTTCGGAGAGCTCAAGACTTGGTCGGTTACAAACCTCTGCCAAATCCTTTCGAGCTTTTATATTGTTTTTTGTTTTGCCCGTCATATTCAAGCACGTTCTTATGATGCATTCGCCCATGTTACGTTCCTGGTGCATGACATCAATGTTATGCATTAGAATTAAAGACTTCATATACAGTAACTCCCATAGTGCACATATATGAGTCCAATTGTGATCCTCTCCGTAACCAACAAAATATCCAGGACGACCTTCATCTGGCACTAGATTGTTGAGCTGTTCAACAATTTCTGACCCGTTCAGACGTTGTGGTGGTCCCTTTTTTACAATGGTACCCTTCCTGAAGGCATTTCTCTGTTGCCTAAACACGTGATTTGGCAGTAACCAACGTCTATGACAATCAAAGTAGCATATCTAGCCACCATGACTTAGACAAAAACAATCCGTGTCGGAAGCACATATTGGACATGTCAATCGACCATGAGTGCTCCAGCCAGAAAACATGCCATAAACTGGAAATCATGAACAGACCACAAGTACGCAGCTCGAAGGTTGAATTTCTGTTTTCTATGATAGTCGTACGCTTCGACTCCTGTCCATAACATTTTCAACTCTTCAATCAATGGCTGCATCATCACGTTCAGTCGTGAACCAGGATGATCCGGTCCAGGTACAATAAGGCATAGGAACATGAACTCATACTTCATACAAAGAGATGGTGGTAAGTTGTACGGAATAGCGAACACGGGCCAAAAAGAGTATGGTGTGGCATTTGTACTAAACGGTGAGAAGCCATCTGTCGCCAACCCAAAGCTAATATTTCTCGCGTCATTGGCGAAATCTGGATCAAAGCGGTCAAACGCCTTCCATGCCTCACCGTTTGACGGGTGCACCATCATGTCGTTGTTCTCCCGTACACCTTCTTTATGCCACCTCATGTGTCTAGCTATTTTTTTAGATAGAAACAAACGCTTGAACCTAGGTGTGATAGGCAAGTAGCGAAGCTGCTTCTGTGCAACTTGAGTCATTACTTTTGAACTGTCGTCATTAACAACTTCGACAAATCTCGCTTTACCACATTTTAAGCACTTGTTCTCGTTGGCATGCTCTCTCCAAAAAAGCATGCAATTGTCTAGACACATATCAATCTTCTCATATTTCATACCCAGACCAGAAATCAACTTCTTAGACTGATACATATCTTTAGGCACTTTATGTGGTTGTGGAAGGATATCGCTGATCAATTTGGTGAGATCGTTGTAGCAGTTATTGGAGAAGAAATACTTAGACTTAATGGCCATAAATCCAGTCATGAAAGTAAGGAGCGTCACTTCTGTGTGTTCATGCAACGGCTCTTCTGAAGCTTTGAGAAGCGTGAAAAACGCTTCAACCTCCATTGTAGGAGGATCCTCCATCAATTCAGGATTTATGGCATCAAGAATCTCGTCCATCCTATCGACCCCCGTGTTGTCATCCTCATCTAAAACTTGTAAGGGTTGAGAAGATGTCTCACCGTGAAAGGTCCACACCCATAATCATGCATGAAACCGTATCGACACAAGTGAAACGCCAAATTCACTTTGTCCCAACACTTTGCACCCTGACATTTCGTACATGGGCACCGCACCTTATCAATCATTGACAATGAAAAAGCTCGATCTACAAAAGCATCTGCCTTGGCGAACCACTCATCCGAGTGACCACCAGAATTGTTCTTCCAACTGGTATATATCCAACTACGGTCCTCACCCATGTTTGAATCTGCAGTTTAATGTCAAGAAAATTATAGTTACTTTATAATTTATTTATGTCACGGCCCTACATCTATTGGAAAGGATAGGTCCTAAACCCACCTAAGAGTGACCGAGTGGAGCGTGCTCATGACGAGACGTGTGGTCTGGATCTGAACAAAATTTCGGCAGCATAACCCCTCTGTTCTCCACTGCATGCCCGAAAATGGTGCAGCAAAGAACAACAGGGTTATTCCGTTGAAATCTTGTCTAGATCTAAACCTGCGTCTCATCACAAGCCACGCCCCCTCGGTCACTTCCAGGCTGTCCAAAAAGGGACAATTCCGAACGTATAGGCCTCACATGCGTAACACATGTCAAACGGGCCGGTTCAAAACGGGTGACACATGTTATATAGGTTTACGTGAATATTTCATTTTTGAGTCATTTAAAAGAGAGAGGGGAAAGAACGAGAGAGAAGGAAAGAACGAGAGAGAGACAAAGAAGTGGGTCAGCCGTCCTAAGTTATGCCCTGCTGGGGCCTGCCATTATCTTACAACGCCTTTAGGGTTAGCTGTCGTACGTTATGCCCCGTCGTAAGTGGGTCAAAGATGAAACCGCACCGTCAGGGCCCGCCGTCCACGCGCGGGAGCTTGTCGTCCTCCGTGCCTATCTCGACTAATACATTACCAATAAATGGGCCGTGACAGACCTAAATGGGTCGTGTCAGGCCAGACCGGGCCGAAACCCATTTATTTACATATAGTAACTAATCACGCAATCAATCAAAGTATTATTTAAAAAATAATCAATTACAATACTAACTAAACAATTAATCAACTAAGGTCGGGCGGCGCGGCAGGGCGGGGCTTGGGGCAGGGCCGGGCGGCCCAGCAGGGCGGGGCTCGGGGCGGGGCGCTGCAATTGAGACAAGGCTCCAAATCAGTTGATGACAATATTTTTGCATGGTCTCAATAATGAATTTTTTGATTGGTGAGATGTTTTCATATCATGATCACAAAGTCTTCTGGATCATGCTATGTGCATTGAGAGAAAAATTCAGCAAGAAGGACGTAGTCGATCCTATGATGTTCAATCTATCTCACTTTCTTAGAACCGGCAGCAATCTAGTACCTCTTTTGCTGGGGTAGGTCTCAAGATGGTGCAGCTAAGCGTTCTCCATTCATTGGTGCTGTGCAATAATTAGTTCCTATTGTCTCTTCACCTACAATTCAGCAAGAGCAACAACGTCGTGCTACAAGTGGATAGCCCCGTCTGTTGCGTCGGCGGCTGCATCCTCTTCACATAGTTGAGGCATTATTGCAAGTGTGAAGGTCGTTGACATGTTGTTGCCAATTTTCCTAGTCGGAGTACAATGATTGTGAATTAGCAAGGTGAATGGAAATCTGAAAGTGAACTAGAAGATGCACCATACTTTGATGAGGAAATTGGAAATGATGAGAATGTGGTCAAATCCGATGAAGGTGATAATAATTGCTTCATTTCTCGTTGAGTTCTTCGTGTTACTGCTGTAAAAGAAGAGACTGCGCAACGGTGTAATATTTTTCACAACAAAGGCAGGATAAAGGACAAGCTATGCAAAATTGTTGTTGATAATGGCAGATGCAATAATATTGCAAGTCAGGAATTGGAGAAACTGGAGTTCAAGCAGGGGCTTCATCCTAACCCATACAAGATGTAATGGATTAATGATTATGGGGAAGTACGTGTAACCAACATCATGACCGTTCCTTTCTCTATTGAGAAGTATAAAGATCACGTGGAGTGTGACATGGTTGCTATGCATGCACGCCAACTGTTGTTGGGAAGATCATGGTTATATGATCGTGATGTTCATATTTGTGTCATTCCAACAAGCTTATCTTCATGTACAATAGGGAGCGCCTCACTTTACTTATTTTGACATCAGAAGAAATTGTTGAAGGATGATTTAAAAGGAAAACAGTGTGAAAGTAAGAACCACTTGCCAATGATCCACAAACATATTGAGGGAGTCTCTCTAAGGCCAAATAAAACCCCACAACAGCAGCGAACCGAGGAAAAGGGTAAAGAGGGTTTAGTAATAATAGATATAAAAGGGGATTTAAAAGAATTGAGTGAACCCAATGCCATGTAATTTGTACTCTAGTATAAGAACAATTTTATTTCCACTAATAAATTACTCTATGTTTTTCCAAGTGCCATTTTCTATGTATTACAGAATGTGAAGATGTGTTTCTTGAGGAGTACCATCAGGGCTGCCACCGAAGAGAGGAATCGAATATCAAAATAACCTTCCAAGTACATATGGATTAATCCTTTCTTTGCATTAAAAGAGTCCAGGGTGACTCCTTTTCAGAAGGATGATGAGGACATCCTAGCATGAAACACACACAAACAAGCTTATGAAGGACCGGTTACGCGCACATGTGTTAAAAAACTCCAACAACAGGTGGATGCTTTCCTCTCTAGGTTACATGTTGATATTGGTCAAAATTATATACTGCCTAAACAGTGTAATCTACACTGACTAAGATTTACACATGAGGCTACTATGCTAGCTAACACAAATAACACCAAGATTGTTGCCCAAAACAAGAACACTACAGGGCGGGGAGCGGGGGGAGGGGCCGGGCCGGAGGGGGACGGTGGAGGCTACTATGCTAGCTAACACAAATCTGTAAGTGGTGCGGGCTTGTCCACCAGCCCACTCGGCCCGGCCCACTAAAAGCATATTAGCGGGCATAGCGACAACCCATATATTTATAGCGGTGCGAAGTGGGCTTCATCACTCGGCCCGCTGGACAGTGCAACCACGCCGCTCAAGCCCACAAACGGCCGCAACACCGCTTCATCGAGGCGAAATCCTACCACAGTTGACGTCGGGGCGGATTGCTCCCCAAACGCTGGAAGGCCGCCTCCCTCACGCGAAATACCCGACACCTCCCCATCCCCTATCATTCGATAACAGCGGAACCCGCGCTAGTGAGGAGAGCTAGCACCTTGAGGCGAAACGCACAAGGCCAAGGTGGCCACGAGCGCCTGCGATGCCGCAGACAGTAGTAGCGCAGCCTCGACGTGCAGGTCCGCTGCATCTCTCACTGTTCAATTCGAGCGTATTGCCGTATTGAGCAGCAGGTTTTTTGATTCAAATCTAATTATGCTAGAGGATCAGAGAAGTTTCAGGCATGTCGGGAGGAGAAGACGTGCGCAAGGTCTCACATCAGGACATACAGTTTATGTGCACTTCCACAGTCCGCTCCTCTCTTCGGCTCATTTTTAATAGTTGGCGAAATGACAAAACTATCAATAACTATTTCTGAACTGTTGTCCTTACACCCCTAATCAAGGCATTACTTTTCATTGTAAAAAAATGTACTGGCGTTGCGGTAGCCTGCGACGCCTGCAACAATGTAAACAAATTGCCGCTAGTCCCACTAAACCGGAGCGGGTAGCAAAAACTTGATTAGCGGTGCCAGAAAATTTAGTGGGCAGTGTGGCGGCGTGCGGGCTGCCCGCAGCCCGCCCCACTTTCAGTCTGAGGGGAGGGGCCGGACGGGGGGAGGACAGCGAGGCCGGCCGGCCGGTGGCTGGCTGCGCGGCCGGGGGGAGAGGAAAGCGGGGGAGAGGCCGGAGGAGGAGGGGGACTTACCTCGGGCTGGAGACGGGCGGGGACGGGCGGCGGCGACGGCCGGCGCGATCGAGTCCGGAGGCGGCACTGGCCGCCTCCCGGCTCGCGTAGGGGTTATATGTCCCGTTATTGACGACGGTTGTAGGAAACCGTCGTCTATAAGGATCTTGTTGACGACGGTGCTAGGTCACCGTCGTCAATAACTCCTCGGGTGGGCCCGAATTAAGTCAAAGATGACAGCCACCGTCGTCAATAATTTATTGATGACGGTGCTCGTCTAGCCGTCGTCAATAACTAAGTTATTGACGACGGCTGGATAAAGCCGTCGTCAATAATATTAAAGACAACGGCCCCGTCGTCAATAAATTTGGCCGTCGTCAATGATCGTTTTTCCTGTAGTGCTCTTATCAATTATTCTACCAATCCTCTTCATAATTCTTCTATGATGGTATTAGAGAGGTTCGCTCCAGTGGCCTCGCTTTCGCAACCCTAACCCCAGCCGCCACCATCCTCCGACCATGCTTGGATCTCGTGCCTCGCCCTCTAGATGCTAATATTGTGACTCGTAAATGTGTTTTTTGTAGTTTCATCCACATGCATCTATTGATCACTATAAGTCATGTTAGATACTTCGTAGTTTTACGTAGCAGGTTTGTCGAAGTGTTCACTGCGACACTTCACCCGGTCTGCTCGGAAGCAGCCCGCGGAGGTTGTTTTTTAGTATGGGCTAGTGGATTTTGAAGGTCGGAGCACAGCGGCGAGATGGACACGAGGATTTACATGGTTCGGGCCGCAGGAGCGTAATACCCTACGTCCACGGGAGTGCTTGTTGTATTGCTCGGGTGTGTGAGAGAGTAAGATGGCTGGGTTGCGAACCCGAGTGTGAGAGAGTGTGAACCCCTTGGTGCTAGAGGGAGGGCACTGGGTGCGAACCCGTGTGTGAGAGAGTGTGAAGCCCTTGGTGCTAGAGGGAGGGCACTGGGTGCGAACTACGAACCTTTTGCCCGGAGGCTGCCCCGTCCTTTTATAGTCCAAGGATGGGGCAGTTACAATGTGGCCTGGGGCCCGTCAGGTGGCCCCGCGGCTGTCCTTACCCTATACATGAGCTAGGGCTATATGTAATGTCGCTGTCAGAGGAGTTAAGGCGCGCCGCCTGACACGCCGGGCACCTGTGACTGGGTAGCAGGTGATGATGAAGACCCATCATGTTGTCGCGTCTTCTCGCCCTGGTGAGCAGCTCTGGGCCATTGTGCGGCACTGTTCCGCTGTCACGCCTCACCGCCATGTCTTGTCACCGTAATGGTGAAACGGGCGGAGGACAGAGGCGTGCGAAGTGCGCCATGCTTCTAGGAAAGGCACAAGTCTTGAATGATCGATTGGACGGCGCACGTCTTCTTTACTTCAGAGTCTTTGCGGCCCACGACTGGTCATGGGACACGTGGTGGCCCTGGAGCCCTCCTTAGCGGGGAGGTCCGGCCAGGAGCCTGGGGACACGTGGCAGCACCGGACCTTGCCTCAGCGGGGAGGCAAGGTTCGGGCCCAAGGACATGTGGCGGCTCTGGAGCCCTCCTCATCGGGGAGGTCTGGCCCGGAGCCTGGGCACACGTGGCAGCGTCGGACCTTGACTCAGTGTGGAGGCCAAGTCCTGGGCCCAGGACACATGGCGGCTCTAGAGCCCTTCTCAGAGGGGAGGTCCGGCCCGGAGCCTGGGCATACTTTGCAGCGTCGGACCATGCCTCAGCGGGGAGGCCAGGTCCGGGACCAAGGACACATGGCGGCTCCGGAGACCTCCTCATCGGGGAGGTCCGGCCCGGAGTCTGGGCATACATAGCAGCGCCGGACCTTTCCTCAGCGGGGAGGCCACGTCCGGGGCCAAGGACACGTGGTTGTGCCAGGGCCCGCCTCGATAGGCGAGGTCTAGAATGTCTTCAACCTTCCACACGGGGGTACCCAGTCTTGAGGGTATCAACAGTGGCCCCCTGGCCCATCTCAGGGGAGTCAGTGAGCCCGCAGGTGGGGCCTCCATCTCGCCCGCGTGGTGGTCTTCTAATCTTGCTTTTAAAGACACTAGCTCCAGACCCTTCGGGGAACGTCAACCTTGGGGTCCGAGAGGGGCCCCCTAGGAAAGCTGGTGTTCCAGAACTACCCCTCTCGGACCCTGTGGTGGTCTTCTAATCTTGCTTTGGGAGACACTAGCTCCAAACCCTTCGGGGAACGTCAACCTTGGGGGTCCGAGAGGGGCCCCCTAGGAAAGCTGGTGTTCCAGAACCACCCCACGGGCCGGAGCCCTGTGGCCTGCACAAGCACTAGAAGAAAGGGCTAACCATGCCGTATAGTTGTATTTTCTCTGTTCGTTGGCCCCATTATTGCTAATGGTCCTCTGCTAAGCTACGGGACCTGGACAAATCGGTGTAGTAGTATCCGGACCATGGTTGTCGGCCTGCTCAGGGTAGTGTGCCATCCGAGGCCCCTAGCACATGGTTGCTGCGCTGAAGATGCAGGGTGTGCACGCTAGGGTACTGAACCAGGCATAGCAGGCTACACACCCTGGACCTCCCGCTGGCATGGCATTCCGAAGGGAGTGGCGTCCTTCTGGCACCACGGGACCCGAGCAGGAAGGTAACCAAGGGGGTCCGGAGACAACACGGGTGCCTCAAGCATTTTCGCCTTGTAGCGGGGCAGCATAATCTTGGCCAGGGGCGAGACAGAGAAACACAGCTACGTACACGTCGAGAGGCACGCAAAACTATATGAAGACTTGAAAGGAAAGCTGCAAAAATATAGATGTTCATAAGATACCCAAGGGGAGTTCGGTCCTTGTCTTTGGCTTGCCGTAGCTGGCGCTCCGATCTTCTGCTCACTGCCGTAGAGGTTCGACGTCCACTGGATGAGGCAAGACATAAACATCAGGCCCCCTGGGAGGTCCGAGACGCCAAGGACCTGTGCAGACCTGCAGACATGACAGAAAGAGGGAGTAGTCGCGCTCTCTGGTCACTCCTCCTCGTTCGGTAGCTTTTATGTGGCTTACGGTCCTTAACTGAGCTACGAGGCTTGGGTAATTTGATGTGGGTCGTCCAGGATATGATTAAAGCCTTGCTCAGGGGTATGAGCCGTCCGGTTCCCCGGTACCGAGCTGTAGCGCTGGAGAGGCAGGGTGTGCATGCTAGGAGTACAGAACCAGGCATAGCAGGCTACACACCCTGGACCTCCCGCTGGCGTAAGCCTTTCAGGGGAGGGATTATTTGGCGCCATAGGGCCCTCGAGCAATGAGACCACCACAGGACCCCGGGTATGCCACAGGTACCTCAAGCAGACCCGCCTGCAAAAGGATAGCATAGCTCTTGCTACGGTTGAACACAGGAAAAAATGACTGGCCACACGGCCGGAGTGGTATGGAAATAAAGCACGTAAAGATTACTGGGGCAATGTCCGGGGTCCAGTTATTTTTCTTGTCTGTGGGCGTGTTCTTTCCGGCCCCCAAGTACTCAGTTGTAGCGCAGGGGAGGCAGGATGTGCATGCTAGGGGTACGGAACCAAGCATAGCAGGCTACACACCTTGGACCTCCCGCGGGCGTTAACCTTTCAGTGAGGAGACCTTCTAGCACCACGAGACATAGGACAAGTATGTGAGATAGGTTCTGGACATGCCATGTACAGTTGTTATGCATGAAGAAGCACAAACAATAAAGAAGGTACGCAGTAGGATAAACTTTTCTTATTTCTAGCTTCCTTCGGGTGACAGGAGAAAACAGGATGTGCAAGAAGGCAGCGACCCGCCCCGGATGACAAGAGTAGCAGGACCCTTCCAGGGCTTAGCTGTTCTAAGTGTGGTTCCTAGACACTATGACACCTCTACAAAGAAAGAGAAAAAGAAAAAACATCCTACCACTGCGTTAAGGATAGAACTTACCCATTGCCTATGGCTAGGCGGGTGAACCTGAGGCGGCATACTTGGGAGGGACCCTCCCAGCAGGGGGAGGGTTTGTCACCCCTCTTCAACGGGGAGGTCCGGCTCAGAGCCCGGGGACATGTGGCAGCGCCGGACCTTGCTCAGCGGGGAGGCCAGCTCCGGGGCCAAGGACATGTGGCGGCTTCGGAGCCCTCCTCGAAGAAGTATTAGCCGAGGCATCAGGTGGTCCTACCTTGGGCTGTCTACTCTGCACGTACCATTGTCGAAGCGTTCTGCGGTGTGGCACATTTCGAACAGTCTCTAGCCACATTACCTCGTTCGACGAGGTTGATTTCTTCGCGCAGAACAACGGAGGCGTTGGAGATGCGGGGGATGGTGTTCCTAACCTGGGAGAAATGCTGGATGAAGGAGTGCAACGACTCTCCCGGTTGCTGTTGCAGGGCATGGAGGTTGGCCTCCAAGCCCGGTCGGGTGTAGGAACTCCCGAAGTTGGCCGTGAACTGATGGCACAACTCTTCCCAGAAGGTTATAGACTCCTGGGGCAACTTCATGAGCCATGACCGGGCAGAACCGGTCAAGGCCACGAGGAAGTAGTTGGCCATGATGGCCTCATCCCCTCCTGCAGCTAGGATGGCGATGGAGTAGATCTGCAGGAACTCGACGGGGTTGACTGTCCCGTTGAACTTCTTCGTTAAGTGCATCCGGAACATGCGTGGCCACACCGCCATACGAAGGTGTGGGACCAGAGCCATGCAGCCTCCCACTGAGCCTGGGGAGATGGGGTTCTGTCCTGTGTAGATGGGGGCGCATGGTACCTGAGGTACTACTCCTCAAGATTGCAACGTCGCTCGCGCTGTCGCTCGATGGTGACGCGACCATCTTCTTTCTGATGGCGGCGACGGTCCAGCTCGGCCCTGAGGTCTGCGGTGGAGAGCTTGGACATCACCGTCAAGTTGGTTTCCGTCGTCCTTTAATCCCTTGTTAGGGTACGGGGCGGCAGCTGCACCATCTCTGGCTGCCGTCTCCGGTGGCACGGCGAGTTGAGCTCAGCGATAACCAGGTGGTCGACGTTGTTGCACCATTACTCAGCAGCAGACAGGGAAGCTCCCGCGCTCGGTGGGTTGTGAAGGAGCGCGCGAGCTGCTAGCAGCGCGCTCTCCAGGCTAGCTTTGGTCGGTGCTTGTGACGCTGTCGCAACCGAAGGCCGCCAGGTGGCAACGGGCATAGTCGCTGTAGGGGCTGCCACCAGCGTGTTTCTTGCTCCTTCTGCTGCTGACGGCGCGAGGGACGGGAAGATCCTCCAAATAGACTGAATGTTCACCACCGTGAGCTTCATGAACAGCTTCAAAAACCAGAAAGCCCCCTTCCTGGCGTGCCAAATGTCGAAGTGTTCACTGCGACACTTCCCCAGGTCTGCTTGGAAGAAGCCTGGGGATGTTCATTTTTAGGAGGGCCTAGTGGATTTCGAAGTTCGGAGCACAACGGCGAGATGGACACGAGAATTTACGTGGTTCGGGCCGCCGGAGCCTAATACCCTACGTCAACGGGAGTGCTTGTTGTATTGCTCGGGTGTGTGAGAGAATAAGATGGCTGGGTTGCGAACTCGAGTGTGAGAGAGTGTGAACCCCTTGGTGCTAGAGGGAGGGCACTGGGTGCGAACCCGCGTGTGAGACAGTGTGAACCCCTTGGTGCTAGAGCGAGGGCACTGGGTGCGAACTGCGAACCCTTTGCCCGGAGGTGCCCCGGTACTTTTATAGTTCAAGGCTGGGGAAGTTACAATGTGGCCTGGGGCCCGACAGGTGGCCCCGCGGCTGTCCTTACCCTATACATGAGCTAGGGCTATATGTAATGTCACTGTCAGAGAAGTTAAGGCGCGTCACCTGACACGTTAGGCGCCTCTGACCGGGTAGCAGGTGATGATGAAGACCCATCATGTTGTCGCGTCTTCTCGCCCTGGTGAGCGGCTCTGTGCCGTTGTGCGGCACTGTTCTGCTGTCACGCCTCACCGCCATGTCTTGTCACTGTAATGGTGAAACAGGCGGACGACACAGGCGTGCGCCGTGCGCCATGCTTCTGGGGAAGGCGCGAGTCTTGAATGACCGACTGGACGGTGCACGTCTTCCTTTACTTCAAAGTCTTTACGGCCCACGACTGGTCATGGTACAGGTGACGGCTCCAGAGCCCTCCTTAGCAGGGAGGTTCGGCCCGGGGCCCCGGGACACGTGGCAGCACCGGACCTTGCCTTCGCGGAGAGGCCAGGTCCGGGGCCAAGTGTAACACCCTCAATTTCATATTCATGCATTGCATATAGAAAAACATTATAAAAGAAATAGAAATGGGAAACAATCATAAAAATAGGAGAAAGATAGCTGAAAAGAGCCAATTCCAATTCGCCGAGGAGCGCCGTCGACACTTTCCGCGGCTGCTGGCCACGTGGCGCCTTCAGCTCATCCCTGCGGAGGGGGTGAGGTCCGGCACTCCTGGCCACGTGGCAGGCTCGGAGCTCGCCTCAGGAGAAGGGGCGAGGTCCAATCCCGCTGTACACGTGTTAACTTTGGAGCTAGTCTCTGCAGAGAAGCGAGGCTCAGCCCCGCGGAACACGTGTCGACTTCAGAACTCACCCCTGCGGAAGGGATGAGGCACGGCCCCGCAGGACACGTGTCGCTCTCGGAGCTTGCCTCCAAGAGGTCCGACCCCGCTGAACACATGTCACCCTCGGAGCTCGCCTCCAAGAGGTTCGACCCCACCGGACACGTGTCACCCTCGGAGCTAGCCTCCGAGAGGTCCATCTCGTTGGAACGTGTCATCATCAGAGCTCGCCTCCGAGAGGTCCGACACTATGGGACACGTGTCGACCTCGGAGCTCACCTCCGAGAAGAGAGGTCCGACGCTGTTGGACACATGGCGACCTCGGAGCTCGTCTCTGAGGAGAAAGGAAGTCCGTCACTGCTGGACACGTGGCGCACGCAGAGCTCGCCTCTGAGGAGAGGGGAGTTCCGACCCGCCAGACACGTGGCGCACGCGGAGCTCGCCTCTGAGGGAGAGGGAGGTCCCGCCCGCCAAACACGCGGCACACCCGGAGCTCGCCTCTGCGGAAAAGTGAGGTCCGGCCCCCGCTGGACACGTGGCGCCTCCGGAGCTCACCCTGCAAAGGTGACGAGATCCTTACGCAGTTTTTCTCCTGTGCGCGCGGGAATACCCGATACTGAGGAAACTGACACGATTTCCACGTTGCTACCGCACCAAATCAATTGAAGATAAGTTGTTAGGATCCAAAACAAATTGAATAGGACTCTTATTTGAAATCCAATTAGAGTAGGACGCTTCTTTCACCTTATAAATAGAACCCAAAACCCCTGGCCGCAACCACGTAACTATTTTTCACCTCCCGAGTCAACGACTTAGAGGCCCTAGCCCCCAACTCGCTGAGTTGACCCCCTTCACCGGAGTTCAGCCACTGGTGACACCGCCGACGAGCCCTGTCACGCTAACTGGAGGAGAGCCGATGAACTGTCCTGCTGCCATTGCTAGGAGGAAGGCCGAGGTAGGTCTTCGTTCCCATCTTACGACATCATCGCGGTTTCTACACATCTGTTTTCTTCGAACAGGAGCTTTTTCGTGTGGACAGATCACCTGTAGATCGGTTTTCGACGGTGGAATTGATCTAGATCTTGAGTCAAGATCATCACCACGTCCACACTTGATCCTTACACCCTTGTTCACCATAAAACCCCATGCAAGCCCAGTAAAACATGCAAGAACACGTACAAACTGATCTAAATAAGACAGCATCATAGGATTTGCACCATTGCATCTTGAGTAGAGTTTGTGCACGATGATTGATTGTTGTGAATCTTGTACGTGCGTGATCGTGAGTAGAAATACAAGCTCTGGGAGCTACCTACGAAGGACTACAGCACCAAGACATCGAGACGCTTGAGCAACAAAAGCCACAGGAACAAGGCAAGTGCCCAATGACCATATTGATCCCATGTTTTGGAAATCTGTTTTGTTTGTGAAAACGTGTTTGCTTGAGTCAACTTGATGGCAAACCCTTTCATAGGAGTTTACTAGTTTCGTTAACCACCCTTGTTGCCGGGAAAGTTGATGAGTCGGGTATGGTCGTTTTTGCTTTTTGCTTCGCTGAGTCCACGGGATATGGGAAGCGAGATAGAATGTGTCTAGCTACTGCACTCATATGAACAATGATAATAAGAACTTGACGTTGATAATGAACATGAATCGGGGGAGATCTAGGCAAGCTTGGTTAGTGGATGTGGTAGAATGAGATGGTGGTTTACTTGCCGAAGATGGAGCCTGCTGCTATTCAGTTATTTCCGCTGTCGTTTAGAGACATCCACTGCAAGAATAAGTTAGAGATTTATGAATGAGACAATGAGTCAATGTAATAAAGTACTTAAACACTATTTATTCATGGTTATATTCTGAATTCAGTTTGTGGATTACATGTATATGTGTGATGAACATCCTGGGCATACATATGCATTAGCTCGGTTCCGTGTTTTACGGGACCGGGTGTCACAGATTGGTACCAGAGCCACATTGACTGTAGGACACAAGACTAGGTAGAATGCACAGATTGGCATCAGAGCCACGTTGACTGTAGGATGCAAGCCTAGGTAGAATGCACAGATTGGCATCAGAACCACGTCGACCGTAGGACGCAAGCCTAGGTAGAATGGACACCCTAAAACACATAGGAACACCCTTCTAAACTGCTATTTTTGAAAATTTCTTGCTGTTGCACTTTCCCTGTCAATTCAGCCACCGCAAAGTGCTATTTTCAAGCCCCTCCTTGTCTCTTCTTTTGGACAGCAACACCTTTGCTTCTTACTCCATAGCTTCTGAAGATTGTTTTCTACAACAACAACAACCAAGCCTTTATCCCAAGCCTGTTGGGGTCGGCTAGACATGAAACCCAATATCAATGAAGTAAAAGAGAGGAAGAGATATGAGAACAAGGAAAAAAGAAAAAAAGAGAAAAAAAAGAAAAAAGAAAAAAAGGAAAAAAGAAAAAGGAAAAAGAGAAAAGAAATAAGAAAAAAGGAAAAGAAAAAGAAAAAAGAAAAAAGAAAAAAACAAGACTACGATTCTGGCACATGAATTGCTACTTTCCATGCGGTCCTATCATGAGCTAAGTCTCTGGATACATTCCAATCTCTCAAATCTCGTTTTACCGCCTCCTCCCAGGTCAACCTTGGTCGTCCTCTACCCCTCCTAATATTTTCTCTACCTCTTAAAATCCCACTGTTAACCGGTGCTTCTGGAGGTCTCCGTTGGATATGTCCAAACCACCTAAGTCGATGTTGGACTAACTTCTCTTCAATCGGCGCCACCCCTACCTTATCACGAATCGCCTCATTCCTTATTCGGTCTCTTCTCGTGTGCCCGCACATCCACCGTAGCATGCGCATCTCTGCGATACTCATTTGTTGGACATGTTGCCGTTTAGTTGGCCAACATTCCGCCCCATAGAGCATCGCGGGTCTGATCACCGTCCTATAGAACTTCCCTTTTAGCTTTTGTGGGACTTTCCTATCACATAGGATTCCAGAGGCTTGTCGCCATTTCATCCACCCTACCTTGATCCTGTGGCAAACATCCTCATCAATATCGCCATTGCTTTGTAACATTGATCCTAAGTATCGGAAAGAGACCCTTATAGGTACTATTTGTCCTTGTAGACTAACATTTCCCTCTTCACGACCAACATCACTAAAGTCACACCTCATATACTCGGTTTTGGTCCTACTAAGTCTAAACCCCTTGGACTCTAAGGTTTGTCTCCATAACTCTAATTTCTTAGCAACACCATCTCTAGTTTCATCTACCAGCACTACATCATCAGCAAAGAGCATGCACCAAGGGATATCCCCTTGTATATCCTTCGACACCACATCCATCACCAAGGAAAAGATGTATGGGCTCAAAGCTAATCCTTGATGTAGTCCTACCGTGATAGGAAATGCATCAGTCTCACTATCACTTACGCGCACACTTGTCCTAACATTATTGTACATATCCTTGATAAGGGTAATGTACTTTGTTGGCACTTCATGTTTCTCTAGTGCCCACCAAATGACTGACCTTGGTATCTTGTCGTACGCCTTCTCCAAGTCGATGAACACCATATGCAAGTCCTTCTTCTGCTCCCTATATCTCTCCATAAGCTGACGAAGCAAGAAAATCGCCTCCATTGTAGACCTCCCAGGCATAAAACCAAACTGGTTTTTAGTGACATTGGTCACTTTCCTCAGGCGGTGTTCAATCACTCTCTCCCAAAGCTTCATAGTATGACTCATAAGCTTAATACCTCGATAATTAGTACAACTTTGAATATCTCCTTTATTTTTGAAGATAGGTACTAATATACTTTTCCTCCATTCTTTAGGCATCTTGTTTGACCGAAAAATGTGGTTGAATAGATTTGTGAGCCATACTATTGCGACGTCCCCAAGACATCTCCACACCTCAATAGGGACATCGTCAGGCTGAGGGCCTTTCCTCCTTTCATCCTTTTTAAGGCCTCCTTAACCTCAAACTCTTGTATCCTCCGCATGAACTGCCTGTTGGAGTCATCAAAGGAGTCATCCAACTCAACCATAGTGCTCCCATTCCCATCATTGAATAGCCCATTAAAGTAATCACGCCATCTATTCTTAATCTCTTCATCCTTCACTAGAATGCGGTCAGTCTCATCTTTGATGCATTTAACTTGATTGAGATCCCTCATCTTTCTCTCGCGGATTTTTGCTACCTTGTATATGTCCCTTTCACCTTCTTTTGTCCCTAGTCTCTCATATAACTTATCATAGGTCTGTCCTCTTGCCTTACTCACAACCCGCCTTGCATTCTTCTTAGCCTCTTTGTACTTAAGCATGTTGCTTGCGCTTCTATCATTATGCCAACTCTTGTAACACTCCTTCTTCTCCTTAATGGCCTTTTGTACATCCTCATTCCACCACCAAGTGTCTTTATCTATAAGTTTCTTTCCCTTTGTCACACCGAACACCTCACTAGCTACCTTCCTAATGCAAGTTGCCATCTTCATCCACATACTATCTGCATCTCCATTTTCTGCCCAGGGTCCTTCTGTGATCACCCTATTTTTAAAGGATTCTTATGATTCTCCCTTCAACTTCCACCACTTTGTTCTTGTGATTTTGACACCTTTGTCCCGCAAAGAACATGTATGGAAGCGAAAGTCAGCCACCACAAGCTTATGTTGTGTCACAACACACTCCCCCTGGATCACCTTACAATCTAGACACTCCCGTCTATCCTTTCTCCTAGTGAGGACAAAGCCAATCTGGCTAGAGTGTTGGGCACTACTAAAGGTCACTAGGTGAGATTGCCTCTTCCTAAATAGGGTGTTAGCTATCAACAGATCATAGGCTACGGCAAAGTCTAGGATGTCCTTACCCTCTTGATTTCTATCGCCGCATCCAAAACCTCCATGTACTCCCTCAAATCCTAGGTTAGTTGCACCCACATGACCATTGAGATCTCCACCTATGAGGAGTTTCTCGGTTTTCGGTACACTACTAACCATATCCTCCAAGTCCTCCCAAAATTGCCTCTTAGCACTCATGTTGAGCCCAACTTGTGGGGCATAAGCACTAATGACGTTCAAGACAATGTCTCCAATTACTATCTTGATTAAGATGATCATATCCCCTCGTCTTCGAACATCCACTACTCCATCCTTAAGACTCTTATCTATTAGAACACCTACGCCATTCCTAGTCCCAGCCGAACCAGAATACCAAAGCTTGAAACCGGTATTCTCGACTTCTCTCGCCTTTTGACCCGCCCATCTAGTCTCTTGTACACAAAGGATATTTACTCATCTCCTAATGGCAACATCTACTAACTCACGTAGCTTCCCCGTCAAGGATCCTACATTCCAACTGCCCACTCGAAATCTATGTTCCTCGGCTAGCTTCCTTACGCTTTGCACCCGTCGAGTAAGATGCAAAGACCCTTGCTCACTTATCACTACATCTGGGCAATGATGTAGCGCGCCACTAAGGTGATGGCGATCCGTCCCTTGCTCATTTAACACCATATCCGGGTTCCGATATAGCGCGCCACTAAGGCGGTGGCGACCCGGCCCTTGCCCACTTAACACCATACCCGGGTTCCGATATGGCGCGTCGCTAAGAGGGTTACGCCCCCAACGAATTTCTATTGGGTTTCATTTCCATGAGAATGGCTAAGTGTAGTTGTTGGCTCACCTAGCTTATCACAACCCCCTCCTCCTTTACCCGGGCTTGGGACCGGCTATGTCATTACAACGTAGGCGGAGTTTCTGAAGATTGTTTTCTCCTTCTCAAAAAAATTTTCATGTCCTATTTATAGATGCCGGTGATCCGGAGCACGAGTGCTCGTTCACCACCATGTGGGAGTGCACTTAACCCCATTGAGGTGTCCGATGGACCACCCCGTTCACACTGCGGGAACAGCACCAGTTCACAGGATTAAGTTTAGGACTCCCATTGGATAAGCAGTGGTGTGCTGAACTTTTGTGATGATTGTTTGTGTTTGTGTGCTTAGTTTGAGTTGTGGGACGCTTCAGCATTGTCCATATCCACACATAGTAGAGAGATGTGAGATGCTTCAGCATGTGTTTACATCCTCATATAAAAGTAAATATATTTAGTCCATCCACCTTGATGCATATAGTTGGGGGATCCATCTAAACTTCTAACTTCTACTCCACCCAACTCTCTCTCTCACAGATGGTGAGGGAAAACGCCAGCCGTCAAAGGAGGAATGTTCGTGGCAACCATGAACCACAAGAGGATGGCCACGATGAAGTTCCCGAGAATGTTAACCCCGGGGCTGGTGCAAACAACCTTGAACGGTTGATGGCTATGCAAAACAAGCTTATGCAAACTAGGATCCAAACTTTGGGTCAGCTGCAAGCCAACAACAACAACAACCCCGTTCCTGCACCACCACCACCGCCACCACCACCGGCTCACAACCGACTGGGAGAGTTCATGAGGACTCGACCACCTACTTTTGCACAAGCTAATGATCCCATGGAGGCCGACGATTGGTTGAAATCTATGGAGAAGAAGCTTGCTATTGTTCAGTGTAATGATCGGGAGAAAGTTCTCTTCGCATCGCACCAACTTATGGGAGCAGCCACTGACTGGTGGGACGCTCTTTGCAATGCTCATGTTGACCAGGAGACTATCACTTGGGCTAAGTTCAAGGAGAGTTTCCGCTCTCATTACGTCCCTGTTGGAGTCATGATGCTAAAAAGACAAGAGTTTGAAGGTCTCCGACAAGGCAGGAAGAGCGTGAATGAGTACCTCAACAAGTTCACGCAGCTGTCAAGGTATGCCCCCGAGGATGTCAACTCGGATCAAAGGAAGTAATACTTGTTCATGAGAGGGTTGAACAATGGGATCTAAGTTCAACTGCTCAACAATGACTATGCAAACTTCCAGAAGCTAGTTGACAAAGCTATAGTGGTTGAGAGCAAGATCCGTGAGATCGAGCAAGAGGGCAAGAGAAAGGTGCCATACCAGACACAAGGGAGCAATGTACGTCCCCGTTTCATGCCCCCGCTGCACTGCAGTATGGCTCGTCCGCTTCTACTTTTCGCCCTAATCCACCACCGCAGCAACGTCCTGTCATGCAAGCACCTCGTGTGCCCTTGCCTCCTGCACCCCGACCCAACATGGGTGCTTATGCTCAAAACCACCCCCGCCCTAACGTTCCTGCTGTCTTGGGCAACAAGGCATGCTTTGCATGCGGAGTGGCGGGACACTTTGCAAGTCAGTGCCCGAGGAAAGGCCTTGGACAACCGACCAATGCGCCCAAGCAGAACCCACGGCCGAATGGAGGAGCTAATCAAGGTAACCGTGGGCAGCAGAACTTCGCTTGTGGTAACGTGAATCATGTCTCCGCTGAGGAGGCGCAACAGGCTGAGGATGTCGTGATTGGTATGTTCCTTGCCAACTTCAACCCAGCTACTGTTTTATTTGATTCCGGAGCATCGCATTCATTCATATCATCCAAGTATGTTGCCAAGTATAATCTGCCCATATCACACATGAAATATACTATGTTGGTTAATTCTCCCGGTGGAGAGATGAGGACTAATATAGTATGTCCAAAAGTAAACCTTAAATAAGGGGGGTAGACTTCTTTGCCAACCTTATTGTCTTGGATTCTCAAGGGCTTGATATAATACTTGGAATGGATTGGTTAAGCAAGCACAACGGAGTGATCCAATATGCTGAGAGGAGCATGCAGTTGACAAATGAGCACGATATTCGTATCGAGTTCGAGTCAGCCCAACCGGCAACCGAGAAGGCAACGTTGAACCACGTTAAAGAAGCAACATTAGAAAGCATTCCGGTGGTTCAAGAATATTCGGACGTGTTCCCGGAAGAACTTCCAGGTATGCCACGTAACCAGGACATTGAGTTTGTCATTGATTTAGTACCTGGAACTGCACCCATAGCAAAGAGGCCATATAGGATGCCCGTTAATGAACTAGTGGAACTTAAGAAGCAAATTCAGGAGCAGCTAGAAAAGGGTTTTATACGCCCGAGCTCGTCACCATGGGGAGCCCCCGTGCTCTTCGTAGACAAGAAGGATGGGACCCAAAGGATGTGTGTGGATTATAGGTCTCTCAATGAGGTGACGATCAAGAATAAATACCCGCTGCCCCGTATAGAGGACCCGTTTGACCAAATGAAAGGTGCTCAAGTTTTCTCCAAGATTGATCTTCGGTCGGGATACTTCCAGCTGAGGATTAAGCCCTCCGACATACCCGAGACTACCTTTCGAACACGGTATGGTTCGTATGAATATACCGTTATGTCTTTTGGGTTAACGAATGCACCCGCATATTTCATGTACCTCATGAATAAGGTCTTCATGGAGTACTTGGACAAGTTCGTGGTGGTTTTCTTTAACAATATCATGGTGTATTCAAAAAGTGAGGAAGAACATGAAGAACATTTGAGGTTGACATTGCAGAAACTGCAAGAGCATCAATTGTATGCCAAGTTCAGCAAATGTCAATTTTGGCTAAAGGAGATATCGTTCCTAGGCCACATCATCTCTGAGGAAGGAGTATCGGTTGATCCCAGAAAAGTGGGAGATGTTCTGAAGTGAAACCAACCGCAGAATGTGAGTGATATTCGGAGTTTCCTTGGGATGGCCAGATACTACCGATGGTTCATCAAGGATTTCTCTAAAATAGCGAAGCCTATGACTGAATTGCTAATGAAGGGAAAAGCATTTCAGTGGACACCCATGTGTCAAGAAAGCTTTGAGGAGCTCAAGAAAAGGCTAACCACAGCACCGGTTTTGGTATTGCCGGACGTGAGCAAAAGTTTCGACATATATTGTGACGCATCAAGACAAGGGCTTGGCTGTGTGCTCATGCAAGAAGGGCAAGTGGTAGCCTATGCATCGAGACAACTAAAGAAACATGAGCTGAATTACCCCACACATGACTTAGAGCTCGCAGCCGTGGTACATGCCTTGAAGATTTGGAGACATTATATCCTTGGCCACCGATGTGAGATTTATACGGATCACAAAAGCCTCAAGTACATATTCACCCAAACGGATTTGAATTTGAGGCAACGTCGATGGTTGGAACTCATCAAGGATTATGATCTTGGAATCAACTATCACCCCAGAAAGGCCAATGTAGTAGCTGATGCATTGAGCCGAAAGAGAGCATGTCACTAACTCATGGTTCGGCAGCTACCGCCCGAGCTGCGCAAGGAGTTCGAACGGTTACATATCGGGTTCTTGAATGAGATGGAAGTGATGGAACTCCATTCTTCGCTGGAACAAGAGATAAGAGATGGCCAAGCAACGGATGAGGAAATTAAGGAGATCAAGGAAAGAATCCGACAAGGCACAGAAAAGGACTTCAAGGAAGACAAGAAGGGTACGCTTTGGTTAGGAAAAAGGATTTGTGTGCCTAATGTGAAGCACATCCAAGACACGATATTAAAAGAGGCACACGACTCACTTTATTCCATACATCCCAGCAGTACAAAGATGTACAAGGTCCTGAAAACTTGTTATTGGTGGGATGGTATGAAAAGGGACATAGATGAGTACGTTGCCTTATGCGATACGTGCCAACAGGTGAAGGCCGAACACCAAAGACCCGCTGGACTGTTGCAACCATTGAAAGTACCCGAGTGGAAGTGGGAAGACACCAGCATGGATTTCATTGTAGGACTACCACGTACTCGGTTGGGTTACGACTTCATCTAGGTTATTGTGGACCGATTGACGAAAACAACCCATTTTCTTCCTGTTAGAACCACGTACCGCATCGTAGAACTAGCCGAGTTGTACATGGAGCAAATCGTGTGCCTTCATGGAGTTCCGAAGAGGATAGTTTCAGGTCGGGGTACCCAATTTACCTCTAGGTTCTGGAAGAAGCTGCATGAAGCTATGGGCACACGACTGGATTTCAGCTCCGCTTATCACCCGCAAACCGATGGGCAAACCGAGAGGACAAACCAGATTTTAGAAGACATGTTGAGAGCCTGCGCCTTGAAACATGGGCGTAGCTGGGATAGGAGCTTGCCGTATGCTGAGTTCTCATACAATAACAGCTATCAAGCCAGCTTGAAGATGTCACCTTTCGAAGCATTGTATGGTAGACAGTGTAGAACGCCGCTGTTCTGAAATGAGACCAGAGAGAACCAAGTGTTTGGACCCGAAATGCTGCAAGACACCGAGAAGCAAGTCCAAACAATACAGGAGAACTTGAAGGCTACTCAGTCACGACAAAAAGGTTATGCGGACAATAGGCGAAGAAAGTTGACCATCGAAGTAGGAGACTTCGTGTACCTTAAGGTATCACCTATCCATAGACAACGATGTTTTAACGTCAAAGACAAGTTAGCACCTCGCTACATCGGGCCATTTAAGATTTTGGGCAAGCGAGGAGATGTAGCTTATCAACTAGAGCTCCCAACGCACCTCTCCGATGTGCATGATGTGTTTCACGTATCCCAGCTCAAGAAGTGCTTGAGAGTACCAGAAGAACAAGTACCAATGGATGAGCTTTAGCTTCAAGAGGATCTGACCTATGTAGAGCACCCTGTCCGAATTTTGGACGTAAAGGAAAGGGTCACGAGGAACAAAGTGATCCGTCGGTGCAAGGTACAGTGGAGCCATCACACGGAAGCCAAAACTACATGGGAACATGAGGAAGACCTCAAGGCAGAATTCCCTCATCTATTCTCTACTCTGGCGAATCTCGAGGGTGAGATTCAGTTTAAGGGGGTTAGGTTTGTAACACCCTCAATTTCATATTCATGCATTGCATATAGAAAAACATTATAAAAGAAATAGAAAAGGGAAAGAATCAGAAAAATGGGAGAAAGATAGCTGAAAAGAGCCAATTCCAATTCGCCGAGGAGCACCATTGACACTTTCCGCGGCCAATGGCCACGTGGCGCCTTCGGAGCTCATCCCTGCGGAGGGGGTGAGGTCCGGCACTGCTGGCCACGTGGCAGGCAAGGAGCTCGCCTCAGGAGAAGGGGCAAAGTCCGACCCTGCTGGACACGTGTTAACTTTGAAGCTAGTCTCTTCGGAGAAGCGAGGCTCAGCCCCGCGGGACATGTGTCGACTTCGGAACTCACCCCTACGGAAGGGATGAGGCCCGGCCCCGTAGGACACGTGTCGCTCTCGGAGCTTGCCTCCGAGAGGTCCGACCCCACTGAACACGTGTCACCCTCGGAGCTCGCCTCCGAGAGGTCCGACCCCGCGGGACACGTGTCACCCTCGGAGCTCGCCTCCGAGAGGTCTGCCCTGTTGGACATATGTCGTCCTCGGAGCTTGCCTCCGAGAGGTCCAACACTACGGGACACATGTCGACATCGGAGCTCACCTCCGAGAAGAGAGGTCCGACGCTGTTGGACACATGGCGACCTCGGAGCTCGTCTCTGAGGAGAAAGGAAGTCCGGCGCTGCTGGACATGTGGGGCACGCGGAGCTCGCCTCTGAGGAGAGCGGAGGTCCGACCAGCCAGACACGTGGCGCATGCAGAGCTCGCCTCTGAGGGAGAGGGAGGTCCCGCCCGCCAGACACGCGGCGCACCCGGAGCTCGCCTCTGCGGAAAAGGGAGGCTCGGCCCCCACTGGACACGTGGCGCCTCCGGAGCTCACCATGTGGAGGTGACGAGATCCTTAGGCAGTTTTTCTCCTGTGCGTGCGGGAATACCTGGTACTGAGGAAACCGACATGATTTCCACGTTGCTACCGCACCAAACAATTGAAGATAAGTTGTTAAGATCCAAAACAAATTGAATATGACTCTTATTTGAAATCCAATCAGAGTTGGACTCTTCTTTCACCCCTTATAAATAGAACCCAAAACCCCTGGCTGCAACCACGTTCCTATTTTTCATCTCCCGAGTCAACGGCTTGGAGGCCCTAGCCCCCAACTCGCCGAGTTGACCCCCTTTGCCGGAGTTCAGCCACCAGTGAGACCGCCGACGAGCCCAGTCACGCTCACCAGAAGAGAGCCGACGAACTGTCCTGCTTCCATTGCTAGGAGGAAGGCCGAGGTAGGTCTTCATTCCCATCTTACGACATCATCGCGGTTTCTACACATCTGTTTTCTTCGAACAGAAGTTTTTTCGTGTGGACAGATCACGTGTTGATCGGTTTTTGATGGTAGAATTGATCTAGATCTTGAGTCAAGATCATCACCACGTCCACACTTGATCCACACACCCTTGTTCACCATAAAACCTCATGCAAGCCCAGTAAAACATGCAAGAACACGTACAAACTGATCTAAATAAGACAGCATCATAGGATTTGCACCATTGCATCTTGAGTAGAGTTTGCGCATGATGTTTGATTGCTATAATTTTGTATGTGCATGGTCGTTAGTAGAAGGACAAGCTCAGGAAGCTATCTACGAAGGACTACAACACCAAGACTTCGAGACACGTGAGCAACAAAAGCCACAGGAACAAGGCAAGTGCCCCTTGACCATATTGATCCGTGTTTTGAAACTGTTTTGTTTGCGAAAATGTGTATGGTTGAGTAAACTTGATGGGACACCCTTTTATAGGAGTTTACTAGTTTTGTTAACCACCCTTGTCGCCGGGAAAGTTAATGAGTCGGGTATGGTCATTTTTCCTTTTTGCTTCGCTAATCTATGGGATATGGGAAGCGAGATAGAACGTGTCTAGCTACTGCACTCATATGAATAATGATAATGAGAACTTGATGATGATAATGAGCATAGAATCAGGGGAGATCTAGGCAAGTTTGGTTCGTGGATGTGGTAGAATGAGATGGTGGTTTACTTGTCGTAGATCTAAGGACAGGTTCATGCCAGCACATGCCAGGAAAACAGTGCCACCACAAGGCCAAATATGGGTGCAGCTTAGCTGACTAATTAGGTAGGTTGCTAGATTGTTATGGACCGTGGAAGGCACGGTGAATGGGAGTCGAGAGAGGACTGCCCTGGGAACTGCATGGCACAAGAGGGGGCCCGTAGGTGGGAGAATGGTGATTCGAACCTGCTGGTGAAGCCTTAGTAAGTCCATACATCTAGTAGCCCCTTTGTAAAGGCTATTTTGTGATCTCTTGACTATACACCGATGGTTGTGTACTGGTATAATGGAGGTTCTGCAGTCGCCGACGGGTGACGAAATCATAAACTTGAGGGTAAAGTGGTGCCACCTCTTAAGAGTGTAAAACTATCATGATAGCCGTGCTTATGGTCACAAGCGTCTGGCCAACTCACATGATTAGATGGGATGGTTATTGGTATAGTTATGGTATGATCATTGGATTGGTTTCGGGACTGTTGAGTCTTGGTAATGAGATTGGTTTTGGGACTGTTAAGATATGACAATAAGTTTTGGTTCGGTTATATGTTTATGAGATGGATATGACCATTAGATGGTTATCTTGAGAATGAGATAAAGTTGAGAAAGATTAATGGTTGGTTGAGACATGAAAAGTGGTGAATCATGAAGGAGGTATGTTGCTGTTTTACTTAAATACATGTTCGGATTAAATTTACTTAAAGATAGTTGCTGTTTTTATCATGTTTGTGAAATAAACTTGCTTTCTGCAATGAGCCTTTTTATTCCCTACCTTGTTGTAAGCTACATGTCATACTTTTCCCGCACTTGCTGAGTACGACATGTACTCACTGTTGTATTATCATACAAACATCAGCAACAGGAGAGGAGTACTTCGAAGATCATGTGGAGTACTAGGCGTGCGAACTACCGTCAACTTGCCTGTGGAGTTGGAGATGGAGCCGCTGCTGTTTAGTGTTGCTTCCTCTATCGTTTAGAGACTTCCGCTGCTAGAATAAGTTAGAGACTTCCGCTGCAAGAATGAGCTAGAGATTCATGTAATAAAGTACTTAAACACTATTTATTCATGGTTATATTCTGAATTCAGTTTGTGGATTACATGTATATGTGTGATGAACATCCTGGGCACACATATGCATTAGCTGGGTTCCGTGTTTTACGGGACCGGGCGTCACACCAAGGACACGTGGCGGCTCCGGAGCCCTTCTCAACGGGGAGGTCCAGCCCGGAGCCTGGGCACACGTGGCAGCGCCGGACCTTGCCTCAGCGGGGAGGCCAGGTCCGGGGCCAAGGACACGTGGCGGTTCCAGAGCCCTCCTCAGCAGGGAGGTCCGGCCCGGAGCCTGGGCATACGTGGCAGTGCCGGACCTTGCCTCAACGGGGAGGCCAAGTCCGGGGCCAAGGACACGTGGCGGCTCCGGAGCCTTCCTCAGCGGGGAGGTCCAGCCCGGAGCCTAGGCATATGTGGCAGCGCCGGACCTTGCCTCAGCGGGGAGGCCAGGTCCGGGGCCAAGGACACGTGGCCGTGCCAGGGCCCGCCTCGACAGGCGAGGTCTGGAATGTCTTCAACCTTCCACGTGGGGTACCCGGTCTTGAAGGTATCGACAAGGTTGGCAGTGACTTTGATGAGACTTTTAGTGTCCCTTTGGTTCATCTGCACGAACCAGATTCTCTACAAAAAAAATCAGAAATCTGAACAAAAAAGGTTCCCATGAGAATTAGATTCTTCAAAATCTACAGATTTTCCTAGTGTAAATGAAAATCTGCTAGGAGCCCAGATTTCTCTTCCAACTTTCACAAAAATTACCCACCATGCCACTGATTACACAACCCAAATCGTTATTTTTTGTAATACACATTTATTACAGAATCCACAATTGATAGTTGTTTACAGCCATAGATTTCAGCTTCCTTGAAGCTCTCAGCTCATAGCTAGAACCAGATTTTCAAGAATTCATAGTTGAACCAAACACACCCTTAGTCTTTTGGTGAAGCCATCTACCATTTGTATTGTTTTCTCTGTTGTAATGGCTCATGATTCGCCAATTCATTAGCTTGATATGAATATTTTTTAGCATGACATTTTCTCGAACACAGCTTGTTGTGGGCAGTCCTCTAGTTTTCCTTATTCAACTTATCCTTATATTGTGTGTCACCTCAACAAACCTTTATATGGTTTCAAGCAAGCTCCTCATGACTGGTACAACCGCTTTGCTTTTGATATATTATCACTAGGATTTTTGGTGCTTGGTCAGCTACTTCTATTTTTGTTTACCGATATGGCTTAAATACAATATATTTATCATTTTATGTGAATGATTTTGTTCTGACTGATTCCTCTACATCATTACTTTGTCAAGTGATTAATGCTCTTACTACAGAATTTTCTATGAAGAATATTGGCAATATTCATCATTTTCTAAGTGTTTTAGTTGTGAGCGCAATGGTGGATTATTTCTCTCACACTGGCATTACATGTTTGAGATTCTTAAGAGAGCGGGTTTGGTTGATTAAAAGCTATGTTTCACTCCAGTTGACAAGTGTACCAAGTTCTCTTATGGCATGCCTGTATCAGATGCTACCCACTACCATAGTCTTGCTGGAGCACTACAGTATCTCACTTTTACTTGTCCTGATATTGCGTATGTCGTGCAGCAGGTCGGTCTCTATATTCATGATCCTTTTGAGCCTCATCTTGTGTTGGTTAAATGCATTTATCCGAGGCACAATGGACCATGGTATTCAGTTACAACGCTCGCCAGTCAGTGATCTGGTGGCGTATTCTGATGCTGACTAGACCAGTTGTTCTAACACATGTCGTTATACCCCTGTTTACGACGTCTCCCTAGGAGGTAATTTAAGCTTCTGGTCTTTCTACCCCTGTTTACGACGTCTTCTTAGGAGGTAATTTAAGCTTCTGGTCTTCTAGACGTCAGCATATTGTCTCCCATTCTAGTGCTGAAGCTAAGTATCATGTTGTTGCTAATGTCGTGACTAAGACTTCTTGGTTGTGTTAGTTATAGAGAGAACTTCACTGTCCACTTCAGAGAGCTATTTTAGCTTACTGTGATAATGTAAGTGTTGTTTACCTATCGACCAATCTGGTGCAATATGAACGCACCAAACATATTGAGATGCACTTTGTTCACGATAAGGTAGTTATCAGAGCACTTTGTACTCTTCATGTGTCTACCACTTCTTAGTATACAAATATTTTCGCTAAATGTAATCCACCATTGGTATTCACCAAGGTTTGGTACAGTCTAAATGTTGTTATAGACGTTCAGACTCTAAAAGAGTGTTAGAATATGTGTTTTGAGCCTATAGTGCATAGTCCTGATGAGGTTCCCGACCCCAACCCCTTAGGAGCGAGCGACGAACCTCTCCCGTGGGGGGCGAATGAAGGAGGCGGCCCGAGCCCGAGCTCGAGAGAAGATGTAGTAGACAGGATGAGGGTCCTGATCCTGACCCCCGAGGGGGAGCCGCGGGACTCCCCCCCCCAGCGTTCGGGCGAAGAGAAGACCTCAGAGGGGAAGCCCGAGCCCGACCTTGGGTAGGCGAGAGGTAGATTGTTTTCAATACGGAGCAGGCATCATCATGGCCAAGTGGGAAGGCACTCGAGTGCCGCCCCTGGCGGGAGCATTGAATGTCCGTCCCTTCTGATGGAACAGAGGAGGAGTAATGTGAGGGACATGCGCGTGCGCTCCGGTACGGCTGACTTCGGCGACAAGACGGGAGTAGGCGGGGTGGTGGACTCCCGAGGCGGCGACTCAATCGAGTAGTCTGGCCGACATATGATGGGACAAGCTGTCTGACATGACCCCACGGTCTTGTCGAGCCAGGATCACGCTGAGGGGTGCTGCGTTGCACAGCACCGTATAACACACATCAAAGGTACAAAGCGGAAGCAAAATTTTATTACATAAACTGGTTTCTGAACATGTTTACATCAAAATAGGTCCAGTCTACACTCACAGGCGTAGACTACGCATCAAGTTCACGTTCAGCCCTTGAACGTGTCCTTGCTAGCACACACGCACACTAACTCTGCGGCGTGCACGACTCCCACTCGACGGGATTCCCCTCCTGGGGTTCCGTCTCCTCTTCGGGAGTCCCTTCCTCATAGAACCCTGCAAAAGCTTCAAACACAAACAGTGAGCACGAAGGCTCAGCAAGACTGACCCGTCTCTCCTAAACATGGAACTTCTACATGAGGGGTGATGGGTGACATGAGGTAAAAATCATTTGCAAGGACTCGCCTAATTAGTAGAACCTTACTTTCAAGTTTTAGCAGCAGGTTGTGGAGAACCTTACGCTAAGGCACATGAGAGAGCCGCAATCAAACAAGAAACGCATTTCTCTCATGTACTTTGCCCAAAGTTGAAAAGAACTTTAGTTAGCTCTAAACTACAGCAAATCATTAGCAATCAAGTCCATCTTTCAATCAGCAGCATTTTAACATGTAACTTGCCTGTTCTTTCTACGTCATGGTACAGTGAACAAGTGGTACTCACTGACTGTGAGGGACGGCGATTATAATCGATTTACACCTGCAGGGTTACCCGAACAACCCGTTACGTACGCCCGTACTCGATGTTGCCTACAACAACCATCACGGACGCCGTACGCAACTACCTTTCACCCGTTAGGCAAATGTTGAACCGGTCCAATCGTCCCGAGCAAGAGGTCTCTGCACGCGCATCTCAGTGCCGCCAGCCGATTTACACCTCGAGCTCTCAACCTACCCTATGAACGACCAGCTATGCCTCAACACCCAGCTACCCGAGTTACATCGGTTTCCCGGTTCCCATATAGCTGGTAGGTCTTCGGTACTGTTCTAGCTTGTTCAACATGCCCGCACACGGCTCGGTCCTCAATCGACACAAGTGGAGCTACAGCACACAGGCCCCAAAGTCCTGCTGTCCTTACTCTCCGCTCGGTCTCATCTTTCTTGCCATGTGTATCATGTGCTATATCTACCCGAGTCGAGTGCCTCTAGCCTATGCTCGCGAGTAGTTCCAACTACTCGACTTGTACCGAATCCTACACTATCTTAGCATTGCAGTAGCTAACGGGTTTTGCAATCCTAAAACCAACCCATGGTCTTCTTGGCTATGCAATTGAGTTTCCAAACAAGACTCTAATGCAAGGAATCATAATAACCAAGTAAGTGCTCAAAACAATAAAAATTTGTAAAAGGATTAATGCAAACCGGAGCTTGCCTTGCTGCTCTTGGTCGTAGGCTAGCTGCTCCTCCGGAGTAACGAAGTCTAGGACTTCGGGTTCCTCCTCGACCTTAGCGACTACATGATATAAGAGGTACATGTATCAATTTAAATGCATTTGTATTAAGTTTGAAGTTGTGAAGTCTATAACTCTCAATAGACAGACCCAATGACTGTGAAACTTTTACTGTGGCTTGGTTACAACCTAACCAGAGATTTAGTAAAGTTTTAGTTGCAGCAAAGCTCATTTGAGCCCTCCACAATTAATTATGTACTTGACCTTAATTGACGGCTTTTAGGGTGTTCTAATGATTTTCATGAAACAAACTATGACTTTATGAAAACTAGATTTTCAGAGGGTTCTAATGGAGTTGTTATTACTTAATTTGAAGGTTTCTAGCTAGAGATATGAGCTAAACAATTTCAGAGAAAATTCTGAAAATGTTTCTGAACATTTCCTATTTTCTCTGGAACAGTTTCACTAATCACACCATTAGGTGGATCAAATGAGCTCAATTGGATCTGAAATTTTTATGGTAGTTCAAGGATATTTTGGTGAACATTCCTGCAAAAATTCAGGATTTTCCTCCAAAGGATGCTCCAGTTAAAATTCCAAACAGTTTAAACTTTGAGGAATTAATTATGGAGAAATAAGGGTTTTCATGAAGTGAAACTTGATTTGCTGGAAAGTGCTAAGAGAGCTGAATCCAACAAAATTTGGTTCACTCGATTTGGAGCTTTCTAGCCAAAGTTATGAGGATTTGAAGTTTGAAAGAAATCTGAAATTCGGGGGAAAAGTTTAAATCTGCCTGGGCCCGCAGGGACACGTGTTGAGCGCCGAGGCGACAGCACACCGCGGCCCACAATGTTTTTTCGCGCCAGCACACCCGATTCCGGCCGCAGCCCGATCCCGATTTAAAATATCGGTTGCTGACAGCTGGGGTCCACCCCCTTCTTCAACCTCGCGACGCCCGCGCTCTGCCGCCGGCGTATCTCGCCGGAGAGCTCGCCGGCAGCTTCGGTAGAGCTCCGAACTTCACGATTTTTGCCGCTTCTACCTATTTTCTCTCGGGGAACAGGATTTTCAGGCCAGCTCGCCATGAAAATGGCCGCCACATGGTCGGCAACGAGCAGCAGCCTCGGGCGAACTTCGGCCGCGTTGCCCGTCCTCCCTAGCACCTAACCCGATCGAGCTCAGGGTCGTCGAGCATCAGTGGACCATAGGAAAGGTCGACATGAGCTCTACAGAGCTCAGGAAGGGCTGTGTTGGGCTGTCACCGTGCGACCTAGGCCGAAAATCAGGATTTCTACTAAAAATCAAAGAACAACGGTCTCCCTCCACGGTTCTTCGTGGCTCTTGCTCCTATGGATCCGCACGGGCTACTAGAAGTGATCCTCTCCATAAGAGGATGAGTGATGCAGTGTGGCTTACGAATTTCTCGGATCGGTGCAGACCTCACTTTTGCACACCGTCGCGAAAACATGAAATTCCGGCTTGAGCAGCGCTTGTCACGCCGCCGGAGCTTGCGGGAAAGAAAGAGGGGTTGAAGACGAACCTCTTTGCTGTTCACAGCTCCATGAACGGTGGGCTGTGGTGGCCGGAAGGACGGTCCCCGCTGCGGCGGCTCGAGCTGATCCGGCAGAGAAAAGATCGCCGCGGTGGAGCTCGGGGAAGGCTGCGCAGAGTCTGGAACCGATGCAAAGGTGTTGAAGATGGCTTGGCGCACCCGGTGCTGGTCTCAGATCGCCGAGAGGGTCACTGGATCGGCCGGGCGATGAGGGACCGAAAATTCACTCGGGCGGCGAGGAGTTTCAATCTGTTGGGCGAGAGCGCGTCGGGGTAGGGATGGGGAGCACCGGCGGCTGCTCGGACGCCTAGATAAGGGCCCCGGGAGTCGGTTCAGCGACCGTGGGCGGCAAGCAGGTGGTGGCACGGCGGCCTCCCCTCGGTGGCGCTCTCAGGAGAAGCTCGGGGACCCGAGTACTGAAAGTCCACTCGGTTGATCTCCTTCAGTTGCTGACATGTGGGTCCCACTTCTAATTTTAACCTCTGAAATTTACTCCTAATCACTGTTGTAAATAGTGAGTCCCAAAATACAAATGGTGATTCAAATTATTCACCCATGAGCCATTTGAATTGGTTAGAATTCAAATGGAGTTTGGTTTGAATGAATTTCAGCACAAGTTCAGTTTGAAATTCAAATAAAGTTTGAATTTGCCCCACTTAGCTCATGTTAAGATGAACTCCAAATGGAGTGAAAATTGGTGTGTGAGCTCACAAAAATGTGCTGAATAAGAATATGCCTCCCACTTTTGAATTCATGGGATAAAAACAGTTTGAATTTGAATATGCTTTCAAACTGCCCTCCTTCTAGCTATACCCAAAATAACCTCAAAAAGGTTTTGAATTTGGGTGAAACTTGGCAAGGACATCCTTAGCAATGTGTAGGAGTTTTCATATGTCCAGCCCACCTATATCACATGTGGGAAATATCACTTTTGCAATATGTGAGTTTGTTCTCTAATGAGCATGTTGATGGTGGTTACTTGCTCTTCATTTGTGTTCATCATCTTGCTTCAAATGAGGTGTGTGTGTGTATGGTGATGAACACTTCAAATATGTGTCAAAAACTGAGGCCCTTACATTCCTCCCCCCTTAAAAGAATCTCGTCCCGAGATTATAAGGTGAAATGAGAGAGAGGACGGTGAAAAATTACCGGATATGCGACGTGAAAAGTCAGGGTAGTTAGCGCGAAGAAATTCTTCGCTCTCCCATGTCGCTTCGTCCATGGAGTGATTACTCCATAGAACCTTGTAGAACCACAATGTACGGTTGCGTGTGGTTCGGGCCTTTTCATCAATGATTTGAACCGGTTCCTCCCGATAGGTGAGATCCGGTTGCAGTTCTTCAATGTCTTCCAGCTGAATGGTAGTTGATAGCTTGAGACACTTCCACAGCTGGGAAATGTGAAAGACGTCATGCACACCAGAAAGCACTTCTGGTAATTTCAGCCGGTATGCTACTGATCCACATCTTTCGGAAATCTGGAATGGACCGATGAATCGGGGTGCCAACTTTCCTCTCACCCCGAATATGTTTACGCCCTTCATCGGAGACACACGTAGATATACGTGATCCCCGACTTCGAATTGTAATGGGCATCTTCTCCGGTCCGCATACTGTTTCTGACGGGATTGGGCGGCTTTTAGGTTTGCTTGAATCAGTCGAACCTTTTCTTCCGCGTTGTTGACAAGGTCAATCCCGAAGGTAACCCTTTCGCCAGACACACCAATTCAGTGGTGTGCGGCATTTTCTTCCGTATAGCGCCTCGTATGGCGCCATCTTTATGCTGGCTTGGTACCCATTATTGTACGAGAACTCGGCTAACGACAAGTGATCATCCCAATTCTTGCCATGGTTGATAGCGCAAGCTCGTAGCATGTCTTCTAGGATCTGATTTACCCGCTCCGTTTGCCCATCCGTCTGCGGGTGGTATGCTGAACTACGGATCAGCTTCGTCCCCAAGGCAGCGTGTAGATGCTCCCAAAAACGGGACACAAATAAAGTGCCCCGATCTGATATGATGGTACGGGGTACGCCGTACAAGCATAGGATCCGTGAGATGTACAGTTCAGCGTACTTCTTGGCGTTGTAATTGGTGTTGATCGGGATGAAATGGTCAACTTTGGTGAGCCGATCGACGATCACCCACACAGAATCATGTTTCTGCAAAGTGGTGGGTAAACCGACGATGAAATCCATGCTCACGTCCTCCCACTTCCAGGCAGGAATTCCCAGTGGTTGTAGCAGTCCCGGTTTCCGCATATGGTCTGCCTTTACCCTTCGACATGTATCACACTCGGACACGTATTTTGCAGTCTCACGCTTCATCCATGTCCACCAAAACTTGCTTCTGAGTTCTTGATACATTTTGTTGCTGCCGGGGTGAATAGAAAACTTTGATAAGTGAGCCTCATCAAAGATTTTCTTCCGTAATTCCGGGTTACGGGGTACGACGATCCGGTCCTTGAACCATAGGACGCCGTCTCCGTCCTTCCAGAAACATTTCAGCTCCCCACTGTCTACACGTCTCCGCAAATGCGACATGCCCTTGTCATGTTTCTGAGCAGCCGCTATCTCTTCACGGATGGTGTGGATCAAAGCTAGGTTGTAGAGAGCTCCATGTGGAATCACATGCAGTGGTGGTTCGCTCTCTTCCAACGGTGTGATGGTCAGATTGTTAACGTGTGACTTGCGGCTCAGCGCATCTGCCACTACGTTTTCCTTGCCCGGATGATAATGGATCTCTATTTCGTAATCCTTTATCAATTCTAACCATCTTCGCTGCCTCATGTTCAGCTCCTTCTGAGTGAATATGTACTTGAGGCTTTTGTGGTCGGTATATAAATGTACGAGGTTACCGAGTAGGTAGTGCCTCCACATTTTCAGTGCAAGTACCACGGCAGCGAGCTCCAAATCGTGAGTTGGATAATTCTTCTCATGGTTTCTAAGCTGCCGTGACCCATACGCGACCACTCTTCGGTCTTGCATCAGCACACATCTGAGCCCAATGCCGGATGCATCGCAGTACACATCGAACGGTTTTGTTGTGTCTGGCTGCGCCAAAACCGGTGCTGATGTCAGGTGCTTGACTAAAGCCTTGAATGCTGCTTCACACGCTGGACTCGAAACATATTTGGTAGACTTCTTCAGCAGCTCTGTCATTGTCTTGGCAATCTTCGAGAAGTTCGGAATGAACCTCCGATAATATCCCGCGAGTCCGAGGAAACTCCGTACCTCGTGAACAGTTCTCGGGGACTTCCAATTCAGCACTTGAGTGATCTTACTCGGGTCTACAGTGATACCTTCCGCTGAGATGATATGCCCGAGAAAAGGCACTTGCAATATCCAAAACTCGCATTTGCTGAATTTTGCGTATAACTTGTGATCCCGCAGCCGTTGCAAGACTCTACGCAGATGTTTCTTGTGATCTTTCTCCAACTTGCAATATACCAGGATGTCGTCGATGAAGACCACGACAAACTTGTCTAGCTCCGGCATGAATACCGAGTTCATCAAGTACATGAAGTGAGCTGGAGCATTGGTGAGGCCGAAGGACATGACCAGGTACTCATAAAGTCCATACCTCGTCAAGAAAGCTGTTTTTGGAATGTCCTCAGCCCTTATCTTAATCTGATGGTACCCGGATCTTAAGTCCATCTTGGAAAAGATCTTTGCTTCGACCAACTGATCAAACAACATGTCGATCCGTGGCAACGGGTACTTGTTCTTGATGGTTACGGCATTTAACGGACGATAGTCCACACAAAGCCGTAACGTCTCATCCTTCTTCTTTACAAATAATGTCGAACAGCCCCATGGTGAGGAGCTCGGCCTAATAAAACCCTTCTCCAGAAGGTCCGTGAGCTGAGTCTTCAGTTCAGCCAACTCCTTGGGTCCCATCTTGTACGGCCTTTGGGCTATTGGCATGGTTCCCGGTGCAAGTTCAATCTTGAACTCCACCTCTCTATCGGGCGGCATCCTCGGTAAATCTTCCGGGAACACGTCAGGGAACTCTCGGACTACTGGTATATCTTCCAACCTGATGGTTGTGGCTTGATAGACACTTGGAAGTTTTGTTTCTGGACTGATAAATAATGAGTGAGACTCGTGCACTTCTGAGTTCAAGTGCACAACTCGGAGGACGGTGTCTAAAACAGCGCCGTGGCGGGTTAACCACGACATCCCTAAGATGACATCGACCTTTTGTCCCTCTAAGATTATGAGAGACGTAGGGTAGACTCTACCCTCTAAGCACAATGGCGCTTTTGGGACCATCATGCTTGCTGAAATTTTCCCACCCGGTGAACAGATCACATAAGGACTATTGGTGGGTAGTATTTGCAAGCTATATTTATCAATAAAAGCTTGGCTAATGAAGCTATGCGTGGCGCCTGAATCGAACAGTACTATAGCGGGATGCTGGTGGAGTTGGAACATACCCGCAAGGATTGGCTCACCCTCTGGCATGTCCTCTATGGCAAGCTGGTGGACGGTGCCGGGCCTAGGGTTTGCCCGCCGCGCATTAGTAGGGTTCCGGGGTTGATTCCTCCCCGGAAACTGTGGTGCCACTCCGCCACCTTGCCTCTCCAGGCAACTGCTCGTGAAGTGTCCTGGACGACGATACATGTAACTTGTGGCCGCTGCTGGTGTAGTGCTCGGGGAACGAAAGCCCGGCATGTGCTGCTGAGGTGCATACGCACGCGGCATCACCCGCTGCTGCTGTTGTTGTTGTGGAGGTGGTACTGGCAGTTCCGGCCTGAATGCCGGTGAAGAATACGGTCGACTGCGGAACGGCATCGACCTCTGTGGTGGCTGTCAGCGTGGACCTGATGGTGGGTGATTCACCATCCGAAACTTCTGAGAAGGACCGCCTCTTTCTCCGCTGCTCTGCGGCACGCTTCGCTTCCTCTCCGCCGCCGCTAACTCCTTGCCGGAGTCCTCCTGAACAATCGCAGCATCAATGATGTCGTTGAGGCTGCCGTGATTGAACATCACCAACTTGTCCTTCAGGAGCGGGTTAAGCCCCTGGTAAAAGTGGTCCCGCTGCTTCTCGTCAGTATCTGCGTGATACGACGCGTAGAGCGCGAGATCGTTGAACGCTCTGGAGTATTCCAACGCATTACGGCTCCCTTGTTGCAGGTGTAAGAACTCCTGCGTCTTCCTCTTTATCAAACCTGGCAGTATATGATAGGCCCTGAAGGCCGTCCGGAACTCCGTCCAGGTCATCGCTCGGTCGGTGGGTTGTGAAGCACAGAAGTTGGCCCACCACGCGCTCGCGGATCCTTGGAGCTGCTGGACCGCGAACTGAGTCTTGCACTGCTCACTTATCTGGAGCAGCCCGAACTTCATTTCTATTGCACGGAGCCAGTTGTCCGCGTCAAGAGGTTCATCCGCTCTTGAAAATACCGGGGGATGAGTCGCCAGGAAGTCGGAGTAGGAGCTCTGTTGACGCTCCTCACGGTCTTGACGTCTCTCTGGTCGAGACGTATTAGCGATGAGGGTCTGCAGCAACTCTGTGTGCTGCTGGTGTGAACCCGCCATTGCCGCGACGATGTCGGCCAATGTAACTGTCGGTAGTGGCGGTGGCGGTGTTTGCTGTTGCTGTTGCTGCTGCTGTCCCGAGGAGTCCTCGGGAGGCTGTTGGGAGGTCTCTCCCCCTTGACTGGTACCCCCAACGTCCGGGTTGGCACGGGTACGCGTCATTCTTAAATTCAAAACAGCAGCGATTAGGACATGTCATACTTAATATTCCATATGTAACAGTAGGTATTGAAATGACACATGATTAATTTGCACAACATTCACATATATTGATAAAGCATAAACTTTATACAAGATACATTATTCTCGGGTCTCCGAGAAGTCGTGCTCATGTCGTCACTACCAACACATACGCTACTGTCTACACGACATGTCACCGATTACAAAATTTGGGCTACACTACCCTAGCTGCCCTACATGGCAACCGTAACCCCCTACTCGGAGTAGAACTCGACCTCCTGCGGGTCGTCCTCCTCCGGTACCTCTGCTGGTGGCTCCGGATCTACCACCTCCTCTCCCATCTCGGGTTCTCCCATTGCGGGAAGGCCCAAGACCACCGGTACACCTAACACCGGAGGTACGAGGTCCTGCAAAGCATGCACCTCGTCCATGGCCTGGTTGTAATCTTCTTCCCAGCCTTGCCCTTCCTCAATAGCATTGTCCCGCTCTTGAGTAAGTTCCTCGTTCTGCTGGGTCAGATTCTGTACCAGTTCTTGCAACGCTGCAATGTCGACACGGCTCTTCTGCTTTGCCTTTTTCAGACGATGCAACTGATTGTGTTGTTCATTCAGTCGCTTGATCGTCGGAAGGAGCACATTACGGAGTGCACTGTGAGCACTCTCGAAATGGTCTCCCCAGCTCGTGCTCTCCTTGAGCTTTGTGGCGAGATGCTCCGTATGAACAGCTTGGCTGTCCATCACAGCGTTTCCCGCCTTCATCTGGAGGCTGAGATTTGCCTCCGCGGGGTTGTACCTTGGGCAACTCAGGTCCGTTGCCTCCAGGTACCTCTCTTCCCACACATGCTGAGCCTGTCCCTCCACCGGAACGAGCGTGTATGGAGTGCCCTCCATAGCCTGCACGTGTAGTTGGCAGAAACGTGACATGGTGTCACGGGCTGCCACTTGCCACATCCCTTCCGGTTGTCTTCCTCTCACCTTGACGGTGAACGGCACCCAACCGGGTGGCGAAGGTCCTGCAGGGACCTCGACATGGATTGTCCACGTCTTGTTCCCCTCTTCGCCTTCTTCCTTGGCGAAGTACTGCGGCATCTGGTTGTACCCGAAATATTGGAGCATTTGCCACAATGCTTCCGGGTAGCCGCTACGGTGAGAACAGTGGGACACCACCCACCCGTTCTCCAACTGTTTATCTGCTGTCATCTGTAAAAATATATTTGAGAAATATCAAATATTTATTTAAACAGTAAACCATTGAGTTATAACATAAAACGTGTCATTGAACTCATAAAACTGGGAAACATAGTTCAAATTTTAAACAAATTTGACTGTTGATCTGTTGTCCACATGACAGTCCTGATCAGTTTCCATCTCAACCTGATTTAGGTCATGTTAAAGGCAAAACTAGTTCTGGAGATCAACATCAAATTTAAAGCTAACTTTAGTAGCTTTCCAGAAAGTATTTGCTTGGCCTAAGACCTGTTTTGGTTCAAAAGTTGTGAGAGGTTAAAGTTAACAGAATTTCTGGAGAAAATTGGACAGCACCTCCCTGCTTTAGGTACTGATTTGATCGAAGAATTCCAGTTAATTCTGTTCCTAATCCGACAAAACTTTCTGTTACAAAGTTGTAACCCATCTCGTAACCTTTCCAGAACTACATCATTTTATATTTTTGGATTTTTAAGCAGGACGTTATGCTTAATTTACAGAGAGTTTACAGAGAGTCTTTGCTCTGTCCTGTTTTCTGGACAGTTTCAACTCTACTGCATCTTTCGATTGGTTAAGGGATGAAAAACCTCTGGACCTCAACATAAAAGTTGTAAAGCTCTTCCAAAGATTTCCAGAAATGTATCATATGACCCCAACCTCAAAAGAACTCAACCTCTAACCTCTGAGTAACTTCAGCCTTGATTCAGCTGAAAACAGAGTGCTCTGTCCTTAACCACCTATAAGTTGAAAACTTGTTAACTTTGACTATCCTGTTCAAGGGAAGGAGTTACATCAAGTATTACTAAAACCTTCAGGTTTAAAATGAAGTTGTTCATTTAATGGGGTGTGACGTCGATGCGTCACCAGATTATGTCGGTACTACGTCCTCACAAAGAAAAACCTATACCGGACTTAGCCGGCTTCGTTAACTCAGTGGCACTAAACATCACTCGCAAACGGATACTACACGTCTACCATTTCATGGTTAGTCTACCTGCAGAAACTCAAACAATCATCAGACTCGGCTGCACACCGAGCCCGGTATCCATACAGTTCGTACACCCGGCCGTCATCACTCGCCCGTGTAAAAGTCCCAAAACTTGTGAATAGAAAACTTGAGCTATGAATAAAGTTGAGTTTATATACAAGAAAGGGGACTTACAAAAACTTTTGTGTTACTCATTGAAATGTTGGCATGTGCAATAGAACTTTGAATTCAGTTTGAATTAAGAGGTGCATTTCAAAAAGGAAGGAGGGCATGTTCAAAAGAGAAAATTCTAACTGTTGTTTGAAAAAGTATATTTGCAATAGCCAACTCAAAGATCAGAGGACATATTTGAATTCCTCAGGTCTAAATTATGAAGGAGGCAAATTTTGAGCAAATTTGGAGGTGCCTTGATATGATGATCAAAGGAACTTGTAAAATTTCATCCAAATTTGAATTTAAACTCAAAACTGAGGAACAACTTGTCAAATTGCCAAATGACTTTTGGATTTGAGTTCCTCAGAGCTGAAGTTTACAATGTGCCAAAAATTGGGATATTTAGGAGAGGAGGTGAGTGGGACCCAATTGTCATTGAGGAGAGGGGGAAGACTTAGCACATAAGCAACACTTTCCCTGTTCAGACTCACTCAACCAGTTCTCTGTTTTTCGCTCGAAGGCGCTGAAGCATCGAGCGCAGCCCGCGCACGCCACCGGGGCAGCGCTGCCGCCAGCTCCCGAGCAGCTCCATAGGCGGTTTTCCCTCGCCGTTATCGTTCCCACCGAGTGAGTGCCGCCCCACACAGCCACCCCCACCCCCACCGACGCCATCACGGGATTTTCCTCGCCGAGTGGCTCCCGCGCGGAAGAAGTCACGCAGCTCATCGACGCCCGGCCACCCCGACGAGGCACCCGCCGTGCTGAGCCTCTCCGCAGCGTCGCCAGACCTCACTGAGCGTGGCCGACGAAAGAAACCGGAGCAAACCCCACGGAAACCCCAACAGCAGGCTCATTTCTCCTCCACAGCGCCGAAGAGAGCCGCCGCGACAAGATCACGTCGCCCGGCCACCACAGAGCATCTCCGCTCCAGTTGCAAAAGCAAAAAGGTTCGCCTATGCCTCTGCTCACTTCACCGCAACTCCGGCGGCCTGTCTTGGACGGTGCTCGCCGGAATTTCAATTCTTCCGACGACATACGATAATAACCGAGGGTAGAAACTTGGTAAATTCGTCGCACACGTCGAACTACTCATCACACAACGTAGCATACATCTTCCAGACCTCCGCGCGCGTTCATAGGATCAAGAACCACCGAGAACCATCGAGCAGAGCCGCTGTTCATCGAGTTTTTCGATTTTCGCCGGATTTTGACCTAGCCCGATGGTGAGGTCATATTTCCGGTGAGTTCCAGCGAGATCGGCGGTTGGGTCCATGTTCTCCTCGGTGCGGTGGTGCTGTACGCGCAAATGGCTACGTGTTTGGTGTAGTATAACGCCCTAGCGACATCGCCGGAGTGGCCACCGCCGCTGTCGCCGTTGCACTTAGGTTTCCGGCCACCTTCGATCGGAGGTAAGGCCGGCAACGTGTTCCTTGCGCAAAAACATGCAGTGGCGGCAAAAATTAACAAGTTCCGAGGACCGGAACCCCTTCCCGGCGAGGTCTCCGGCAAGCCCGGCGACGGGGTCGCGCGGGAGCCGGAGGAAGACGAAGACGGGGGCTGGCCCATGCGTCAGTCTCTATTGCGAGGGCGTGGGATTTTCTGTGACCTCGGATCGGTCTGTGACAACGCGGGGACAGGTCTGTGGCCCCGTGTGGCTTGAATTCAGCAGCTGACACGTGGGGATGGGGCCACTGTCAGAGTTTAAACATTTCCCCGATTTAATTTGAATTCCAGCTTTAGTTCAAATTTTAGAACCTCATAAATTTGCTAGGGAGCTCCAAATTTTGTGATTCAAATTGGGTTGGATTTAGGATGAAAAACTCTATCCAAATATGCAATCCAATTTGCATGAAAATCAATAGAAAATTCTGGAAAATTCTTTAAATCTTTTCAGAAAAAGAATTTTTGAGAGAGTTTGGTTGCTCCAAAAATCCCGAAATTTTGCCAGAATATCCTTTAGGATATTAGGAGACTCCTGTAAAAGTTTCAGCTCATTTGGAGTTGATTCAGTTAGAGTAATTCTGATTTCAAGTTTCTGTATTCAAATGAATACAGAAACATTTTCAGAGAAATTCCAAAACTTGGAAATTCAGTTCTGGGCATTCCTTAGCACCAAAAATCCTAGGAAAATTCAGGAATACTCTCTGAACTATGATTGAAATTGTAGTTCACTTGAATTTGCATGAAAGTGCAAATTTATTGAGAATTAATTCCTTTTTGCCTAAATGCTTAGGGAATTATTCTGGGTGATCTACTTAGTGAAACATTCTGAATTTTGGTCCAGAGGACTTTCTTGTGACATGGAACTCACAAGAAAATTTCCAGCTCCATTGGAGCCCTGGATCAGTAGTGTTCTGTTCAACCAATTAGGTGATCACCACCCAAGTGATGAACCTCACTTCTCGATGATAATGCTTAGACACACACCCAAACCACCACCCCAGTGTCATTTTAAATTCTTAAACAGAGTTCCAGTTTTAAACTTGTCTTTAGCACTTGTTAGCAAAGGTTTTATAATTAAACATGTATACATATTCTTAACGTGTAGTGATTAAACGTGGAAGAGTGGAGGAAATGTGAAACTTGGATCAAGGAGCAGGAAGGCCAGTGATTAAGATTCCAGTCATCATCAGCAACTAACTTCAAACTGATCTTACTTTAGTCACCTGCAAAACCAAGGCAAGCCCCGGTTTGCATTTAAGTTTTCTTCTAAAGTTTTTACTTTGTTCACTACTATGGGTCAAAGTTTGTATGTGCATTAGGTCAAGGATGTTTTATACTCCACTTGCATAACCAAACATGAACCCTGAGGTCAAGGGTAACATTGTGTCATCGCTGTAGAATAAGGCCATGCTAAATAGACTAGGGCATCCGGTAGGAGACGAGTAGTTGGAATCTACTCGCGAGCTACAGTTTAAAATATCATAAGTGTGGTTGGGAAAGGAAGCAAACTAAAGTTTACATTTCTAAAGATGAGACCGGGCAGAGGGGTAGGCAGCGACAAGACGAGGTCTTGGTCGAGTAGCTCTGCCTGTGTCGGTTAAGGACCGATGCGTGTGCCGCGTCCAGGAGCAAGTATTGAGTTGTGTACCGGATGCTTACTGATATATGGGAACCAGGAAACCGATGTACCAGGTTCACTGGATTGTAGAGGCATACCACATTGTCTCGTTAGACCTATGAGCCCGAGACGGCGCGACCGGTTCTACAGTTTAGTGTCCTGAGAAAGGTTGCCACATACGACGTAATGAAGGACGCCAGAGTTGGGTCTTCAGAGGCGGGCGTATGTGTCGAGTTATCCGGGTAGTGTTTGATTCGAGTCACCGTCCCTCACGGTTATTGAGTACCGCTTGCTCCCATGTTGTGACGTAGTAATCAACTTGTGTGGAAACAGTTTGCAAAAGTATAATTGCTGTTATGATTATGTTAAGTTGCATGAAAACCCTGTTTGAAGTAGAGATAGAGCTAACTAAAGTTATTTTCTACCTTGGGGCAAGTAACATTGGAATGAAGTGTTTCTTGTTTGATTGTGGAGTTCCAATGTTGCTGGGCGCAAGGTCACTACTATAATGGCTAAAATGTGAAAGTTAAGGATGAACTCGTAGGCGAGTCTTTTCGCAAATGACAGGCTTAAGTTATAGGTTACTTTCATGTAGAGTTTCATGTCTTAGGAGAGACGGTTAAGCCTTGCTGAGCCTTTGTGCTCACTCTTGCTATACAAGTGGTTTTGCAGGTAAACTTCGACGCTATAAAGAAGGTTGTCCGGTGGACTCGGAAACTTCCGAGGCATGTCACACTTGGAGAACCTAGCCACTGCCATGTCTTGGTGTTGCTTGCGAGAGGAGTCTGCGGGCTGGACGTCTTCTCGAGTGCTTCTTAGATATTCATCGTGAGCTGTTTATAGACTTCGCTGTAGCTATTTTGTGTAAATTATTTACAAAGAATAATTGTAAGCTTCTGCTTTTGATTTATGTAATACTGTGTTCCTTATATGTCTGCTGTTGGGTGCCGCATAACACGACACCACCCAATGCGATTCCTCTGGCGAGGCGGCACGGCCCTGTGATCGGGGTCGGGCCCCCTCAGCGTGGTATCAGAGCCGCATTGGTAATAGCGCACAGAATAAGGATGGTATTACGACAAAAACTTAGGATACGGTGAGGAAACGATATTAGGCCCACATAAGGACTATAGTAGTGTAGTTACTTAAAGTGGTAAGACTAACATATGTGTTTTAATTCTGAATTTTCATTATGTAACGATGCACCTACGTTCTGGTAAGCATGGTAAGGAACGCCACCGAAAGCGGTTCAATTTCAGTTAGCTCCCCTGACGAGGAAAGTGGTTCAGGGTTAGACCTCACAGCTTGGTGTGAGATGTTAATATGAAACTCGTGGACTCTTCATGTTCCTGAGTTCATATGAAACGCTGATCCCTAGCGTGCATTAGGCAAGTAAGTGGAGACCCCATGGTGTGGTTAGTAACGCGATAGTGTGTTCGTCTGGAAGTAGCCCAGGAGGATATACGCAGCGCTTGCCATCGGCGTGCCCTACAGGGCAGTAGGTGGTATCCGTTGGGTTGATAACATTTCCAACCGTGGCGACCCGTTCATGACATACTCGGGTTCCCCGTCGTGTGGTGTTGAAACACGATCACGTACCTTGAGACGTGACTTAACTCAAGGATGGCCGTATGACAATGATACGGGCGTTTGTATTTACTTTCAAATATGGAACTGCCTGAAATGAAACAACCTTTGAGTGCACCACTATTGAGTGTTCTTCTGCAGGTACTAACTACGTACGTATCCCGTGTAGTACACGTGTGTGAGAGACCGTCTTAGTGCCACTGATAATACGTATATGCCGGTGTAATCCGGTTAGGATTTTTTCTTTTGGAGAGGCTACGTAGTACCGACATGTTTCTTACGGTGCATCGACACCGTACTAAACTTAATAACCTCTTCCCTATGAAGAAATGATTCATGAACTAACTTTAAACTAAAAATGGAAGTTTGAAACAAGTAGTAGCTACTGAACTCTTATTTTGAGCTAAGATTCAAATGAGAGTATAACTAGGTATCAAGTTTTCAAAAACAGAGTGCTCTGTTTCTGGCAGAAATTCTTGCTGGATTTTGACAGAGCATAACTCTGAGTAGCTTTAACCAATTATGGTGTATGATACAGTTCTAGAAAGATTTTCAAGGGCTCTACAATTTCCTAGTAGACCTCCAGAGCAAAATCACACTTTAAGTTAGTGAAAAGTCCAGTTGAAGGCAAATTGTTCAAAACCAGGACAGTAGCAAAAACCTCTCTGGACCTTTCTGTTTTTAAGCCATAACTTCCTGTAGAAAAATCTTTAATAAGCCTATAAGTACTCGTTGGAAAGATATTGAAGTTTACTAAAACTTCGGTGTGGAACTCAAGTCAAGAATCTGTTTATAACTTGAGTAAAATTTGCAGTTTGTGTGATCTGGTCAGGGTAGTCCCGCTGATTAGCTTAGCGTACATAAGATTTGTTTAAACATGAATGTGGTTATGCTTTCATAAATTTCATGACATGTTCATGTTTTACTTATCTTTACTTACTACTGAGATAGAATTTTGATTGACTCAAAATTTTGTTTCGTGCAGTATGGTACGCACACGTTCTCAAATGGAGCTTGGAGATTCAAGTCGAGGTGGGAATGACTCGACTTCATCACAAGAGTCATCGCCAACCGGATTGGCAGAAATTATGGCCAAAATGAATGAAACTCTCCAAACTCTAGTTCAGCAAGGCATAGATCGAGAAGCTCAATGTCACATGCCAACCCAGAGCACGTATCTGGATTTCTTGGCGACACAACCGCCGGTATTCTCTGAGGCGGCTGACCATTGTGAAGCAAATCACTGGTTACGTGTCATTGAGTCCAAGTTTGGGTTGATTCAATGTGATGAATTCTCGAGGGTTCTATATGCTGCTCAGCAGCTTCATGGCTTTGCTGGAGCATGGTGGGCAGAATACCTTGCTGTCCAACCAGCAGGGCATCATGTCACATGGGCGGAGTTCCAGACTGCATTTTGTGCTTGTTTCATCCCTGCGGGCATAATGCAAACCGGTCTGGATGAATTCTGGAGTCTGAAGCAAGGGGACATGAGTGTTATTGAGTATGCGAAGGAATTCAATCGCTTAGATCAATATGTCCCTGACTATGTGAAATCACCTTCCATGAGGGGTTATCATTTTTATCGAGAGCTGACGGCTAGGCTGCGATGTGAATTGGCTCAAGTTAGCCAAGAGAATTTTGATGAGTTTGTGAGCTGTGCTATAGCTCAAGAATATTATTCCAACCTCTACCTCAAAGAAAATAGGGAGAGGGACTCATGACAAGATGAAGACAATCGTCTGCCTCAGAAGTACTGGTTGGTAATCCGTTCACCTTCCGATCGGGAGATTCCACAAGAGGTGCAATCATTCTGGGAGTGTGACGACTCTTCTACTCCACAGAGGTCTTATTCACCTCCACCGCAGCAGCAACATGTTTCTCTTGCACCTCAGTATCAACGAAGTGCACTAGAATATTATTACCCTCAAGAGGTTGAAGATGAACAAGGTGATTTCTCAGCTGAGCCAAGTGCTGTCCCACTTCAGCTTGACAATGATCTTAAGGTCAATGAAGCAACTGAACTGAGCAGCAACAATGTGTCTGCAGGTCCAGTTCCACAGAGCGATCTTGGGAAGCAAAGAAAAGCTATGTCCAAAGTGGGGGCAGTTAATTATGTGTCAGTCGATGATCTGCCAAAGGGAGGACCTGTTCTTGCCGGCAGGTTCACCTTAAATGACAAGCCGGTTGTCATTTTATTCGACTCTGGTGCGACACATAACTTCATTAGCAGGGCAACGGTGATCTGGGATCAGATATCCAGCACTATCACCAAAGGTTCATACCTTATTCATTCGCCAGGTGGAGACATATCCACTAATGAAGTCATCTCTCGAGTACCACTTTGTTTGGGTGGAAAAATTTATCCTACCACCCTCATCATTCTCGAAGACCAGGGAATCAATTCCATATTGGGAATATCATGGTTGACCTTCCATAAGGCTGTTCTGGACATCGAGAACAGGAGTGTTCACTTGGACTCTCCACTTCACGGACGTCAAACATTGTATCTCGGCGAAGCGGTTTCCAAAGACCCAGAAGTATGTAATACCGAGGCGTGCAAGTTAGAAGACATTCCGGCAGTCCGTGAATATCCGGGCGTGTTTCCCGAAGATCTTCCAGGCCTACCACCTGAGCGCGAGGTGGAGTTCAAAATAGAGTTGATACCGGGAACCACGCCGATCTCTCGGAGACCATACAAAATGGCTCCGAGTGAGTTAGCAGAATTGAAGGAGCAACTCAAAGATCTGATGGACAAGGGGTTTATTCGTCCAAGTTCATCACCATGGGGTTGCTCAGCTTTGTTTGTGAAAAAGAAGGATGAGACGCTGAGGCTATGCGTCGATTATCGTCCTTTGAATGCTGTGACGATAAAGAACAAGTATCCACTACCAAGAATTGATATCCTCTTCGATCATCTAGTGGGTGCTAAAGTCTTCTCTAAGATGGACTTAAGGTCGGGATATCATCAAATCAAGATTCGAGCGGAAGATATCCCGAAAACAGCATTCTCGACAAGATATGGGCTCTATGAATATCTTGTCATGTCATTTGGGTTGACCAATGCTCCGGCTCACTTTATGTATCTTATGAACTCGGTGTTCATGCCGGAGCTGGATCAGTTCGTCATGGTATTCATCAAAAACATCTTGCTCTATTCCAAATCTGAAGAGGAACACGCTAAACATTTGCATATTGTGCTTCAACGCTTGAGAGATCACAAGCTTTATGCAAAGTTTAGTAAATGTGAATTCTGGATCAACCAAGTGCCACTTCTTGGGCACATTATTTCAGCAGAAGGCATTGCTGTTGATCCAACCAAGATTGAACAAGTGCTGAAGTGGAAGTCTCCAACATCAGTCCATGAAGTTCGTAGCTTCTTGGGTTTGGCGGGATATTACCGGAGGTTTATCCCGGGCTTCTCAAAGATCTCCAAACCTATGACTGAGCTACTGAAGAAGGGCATCAAACATGATTGGAGCAAACCATGTGAGGAATCTTTTCAAGCGTCGGTGAAACACCTCACAACAGCCCCGGTTCTAGCTCAACCGGATACAACCAAACCTTTTGATGTTTATTGTGATGCGTCTGGCATCGGGCTTGGTTGTGTACTGATGCAAGGAGGACGTGTGGTCACTTATGGATCACGGCAATTACGGAATCATGAACAACATTATCCAACTCATGATCTCGAGTTGGCTGCCGTGGTACTAGCCTTGAAGATGTGGAGACATTACCTATTGGGAAATCTGGTTCATCTCTACACCGACCACAAAAGTTTGAAGTACATATTCACTCAGAAGGAGTTGAATATGCAGCAAAGGCGATGGTTGGAGCTGATCAAGGACTATGAGATTGAAATTCATTATCATCCGGGCAAGGCAAATGTGGTTGCCGATGCACTCAGCCGGAAGTCTCATATTCATAACCTGACCATTACGCCGATAGAAGAGGAAGAACCAAGTCTTTACTTGGTTCTATATGGGGCTCTGCATAATCTAGCTCTCATACCCACCATAAGAGAGGAGGTTAGGGAAGCTAAAAAGAAAGACAAGGACATGGCTCATATCAAAAGGAGGTTGAAGAACGGGGAGATGAAATGTTTCCGGTTAGATGATGAAGATACCTTGTGGTTCAAGGACCGGATAGTCGTACCCCGTGATATGAGGCTGCGGAAGAAAATTTTGGATGAGGCTCACTTATCCAAATTTTCTATTCATCCAGGCAGCAACAAAATGTACCAAGACCTCCGGAAGAAGTTTTGGTGGACACGTATGAAACGTGAAGTTGCAAAATACGTTTTAGAATGTGATACGTGTCGAAGAGTTAAGGCCGACCATGTGAAGAAGTCGGGCCTGCTGCAACCGCTACAAATACCGGCATGGAAGTGGGAAGACTTGAGTATGGACTTCATCGTTGGGTTGCCGATGACCTCCCACCACCATGATTCGATTTGGGTAATCGTTGACCGATTAACCAAATCGGCACGTTTCATTCCGGTGCATACCAACTACAGCGCCAAGCAGTATGCGGAGTTATACATAGCACGGATCTTATGCTTGCATGGAGTTCCCCGTACCATTCTCTTTGACAGAGGATCGCTGTTTGTGTCCCATTTCTGGGAATAACTACACGCATCCTTGGGAACCAAATTGATTCGAAGCTCCGCGTATCACCCTCAAACCGATGGGCAAACAGAGAGGGTGAATCAAATACTTGAAGATATGCTAAGGGCGTGTGCCATCCACCACGGTAAGAGCTGGGATGATCACTTACCGTTGGCGGAGTTCTCGTATAACAACGGTTATCAAACGAGTATAAAAATGGCACCTTATGAAGCTCTCTACGGCCGGAAGTGCCGCACACCCTTGAACTGGTGTGAATCTGGCGAGAGAGTGATTTACGGGATTGATCTCGTAAATGAAGCTGAAGAGAGGGTACGGCTTATTCAAGCAAATCTGAAAGCCGATCAGTCCAGGCAAAAGAGCTATGCGGATAAGAGACGTCGTCCTCTGAACTTTCAAGTTGGAGACCACGTCTACCTCCGCATATCTCCTATGAAGGGCATTCACCGATTCGGAGTGAAAGGGAAACTAGATCCGTGTTTTATCGGTCCCTTCGCCATCATTGAAAGGTGTGGACCCGTGGCATACCGTTTGGAGCTACCGGCAGCCTTAGCCGGGGTGCATAACGTCTTCCACATATCTCAGTTGCGGAAGTGTGTAAAAGTTCCAACGGAGATTCTTATGGATGACGTAGCAGATTTGAAGCCGGACCTCACCTATGTTGAGCATCCAACCCGGATAATTGATGAAAACACTCGCGAGACCAGAAACCGGACGCTGCGATTTTTCAAAGTGTTATGGGAAAATCACACGTCCGACGAAGCTACATGGGAAAGCGAGGAGTATTTGCAACGCAATCATCCGGAGTTGTTAGAGGCGTATGTTGAGTAACTGTCCTCTCCACATTGTCCTTAATCATGAATCTCGGGACGAGATTCTTTTTAAGGGGGGAGGAATGTAAAAGTCCCAAAACTTGTGAATAGAAAACTTGAGTTATGAATAAAGTTGAGTTTATATACAAGAAAGGGGACTTACAAAAACTTTTGTGTTACTCATGAAAATGTTGGCATGTGCAATAGAACTTTGAATTCAGTTTGAATTAAGATGTGCATTTCAAAAAGGAAGGAGGGCATGTTCAAAAGAGAAAATTCTAACTGTTGTTTGAAAAACTATATTTGCAATAGCCAACTCAAAGATCAGAGGACATATTTGAATTCCTCAGGTCTAAATTATGAAGGAGGCAAATTTTGAGAAAATTTGGAGGTGCCTTGATATGATGATCAAAGGAACTTGTAAAATTTCATCCAAATTTGAATTTAAACTCAAAACTGAGGAACAACTTGTCAAATTGCCAAATGACTTTTGGATTTGAGTTCCTCAGAGCTGAAGTTTACAATGTGCCAAAAATTGGGATATTTAGGAGAGGAGGTGAGTGGGACCCAATTGTCATTGAGGAGAGGGGGGAGACTTAGCACATAAGCAACACTTTCCCTGTTCAGACTCACTCAACCGGTTCTCTGTTTTTCTCTCGAAGGCGCTGAAGCACCGAGTACAGCCCGCGCGCGCCACTGGGGCAGCGCTGCCGCCAGCTCCCGAGCAGCTCCAGAGGCGGTTTTCCCTCGCCCTTATCGTTCCCACCGAGTGAGTGTCGCCCCACACAGCCACCCCCACCCCCACCGACGCCATCACGGGTTTTTCCTCGCCGAGTGGCTCCCTCGCGGAAGAAGTCGCGCAGCTCATCGACGCCCGGCCACCCCGACAAGGCACCCGCCATGCTGAGCCTCTCCGCAGCGTCGCCAGACCTCACTGAGCGTGGCTGACGAAAGAAACCGGAGCAAACCCCACGGAAACCCCAACAGCGGGCTCATTTCTCCTCCACAGCACCGAAGACAGCCGCCGCGACAAGATCACATCGCCCGGCCACCGCAGATCATCACGGCTCCAGTTGCAAAAGCAAAAAGGTTCGCCTATGCCTCTGCTCACTTCACCGCAACTCCGGTGGCCTGTCTTGGACGGTGCTCGCCGGAATTTCAATTCTTCCGACGACATACGATAATAACCGAGGGTAGAAACTTGGCAAATTCGTCGCACATGTCGAACTACTCATCACACAACGTAGCAAACATCTTCCAGACCTCCGCGCGCGTTCATAGGATCAAGAACCACCGAGAACCATTGAGCAGAGCCGCTGTTCATCGAGTTTTTTGATTTTCGCCGGATTTTGACCTAGCCCGACGGTGAGGTCATATTTCCGGTGAGTTCCAGCGAGATCGGCAGTTGGGTCCGTTGTTCTCCTCGGTGTGGTGGTGCTGTACACACAAATGACTACGTGTTTGGTGTAGTATAACGCCCTAGCGACATCGCCGGAGTGGCCACCGCCGCTGTCGCCGTTGCACTTATGTTTCCGGCCACCTTCGATCGGAGGTAAGGACGGCAACATGTTCCTTGCACAAAAACATGCAGTGGCGGCAAAAATTAACAAGTTCCGAGGACCGGAACCCCTTCCCGGCGAGGTCTCCGGCGAGCCCGGCGGCGGGGTCGCGCGGGAGCCGGAGGAAGACGAAGACGGGGGCTGGCCCACGCGTCAGTCTCTGTTGCGAGGGCGTGGGATTTTCTGTGGCCTCGGATCGGTCTGTGACAACGCGGGGACAGGTCTGTGGCCCCGTGTGGCTCGAATTCAGCAGCTGACACGTGGGGATGGGGCCACTGTCAGAGTTTAAACATTTCCCCGATTTAATTTGAATTCCAGCTTCAGTTCAAACTTTAGAACCTCATAACTTTTGCTAGGGAGCTCCAAATTTATTTATTCAAATTGGGTTGGATTTAGGATGAATAACTCTATCCAAATATGCAACCCAATTTGCATGAAAACCAATAGAAAATTCTGGAAAATTCTTTAAATCTTTTCAGCAAAAGAATTTTTGAGAGAGTTTGGTTGCTCCAAAAATCCCCAAATTTTGCCAGAATATTGTTTAGGATATTAGGAGACTCCTGTAAAAGTTTCAGCTCATTTGGAGTTGATTCAGTTAGAGTAATTCTGATTTCAAGTTTCTGTATTCAAATGAATACAGAAACATTTTCAGAGAATTTCCAAAATTTGGAAATTCAGTTATGGGCATTCCTTAGCTCCAAAACTCCTAGGAAAATTCAGGCATACTCTCTGAACTATGCTTGAAATTTTAGTTCACTTGAATTTGCATGAAAGTGCAAATTTATTCAGAATTAATTCCTTTTTTCCTAAATGCTTAGGGAATTATTCTGGGTGATCTACTTAGTGAAACATTCTGAATTTTGGTCTAGAGGACTTTCTTGTGACAAGGAACTCACAAGAAAATTTCCAGCTCCATTGGAGCCCTGGATCAGTAGTGTTCTGTTCAACCAATTAGGTGATCACCACCCAAGTGATGAACCTCACTTCTCACTTGATGATAATGCTTAGACACACACCCAAACCACCACCCCCAGTGTCATTTTAAATTCTTAAACAGAGTTCCAGTTTTAAACTTGTCTTTAGCACTTGTTAGCAAAGGTTTTATAATTAAACATGTATACATATTCTTAACGTGTAGTGATTAAACGTGGAAGAGTGGAGGAAAGGTGAAACTTGGATCAAGGAGCAGGAAGGCCAGTGATTAAGATTCCAGTCATCATCAGCAACTAACTTCAAACTTATCTGACTTTAGTCACCTGCAAAACCAAGGCAAGCCCCGGTTTGTATTTAAGTTGTCTTCCAAAGTTTTTTACTTTGTTCACTACTATGGGTCAAAGTTTGTATGTGCATTAGGTCAAGGATGTTTTATACTCCACTTGCATAACCAAACATGAACCCTGAGGTCAAGGGTAGCATTGTGTCATCGCTGTAGAATAAGGCCATGCTAAATAGACAAGGGCATCCGGTAGAAGACGAGTAGTTGGAATCTACTCGCGAGCTATAGTTTAGAATATCATAAGTGTGGTTAGGAAAGGAAGCAAACTAAACTTTACATTTCTAAAGATGAGACCGGGCAGAGGGGTAGGCAGCGACAAGACGAGGTCTTGGTCGAGTAGCTCTGCCTGTGTCGGTTAAGGATCGATGCGTGTGCCGCATCCAGGAGCAAGTATTGAGTTGTGTACCGGATGCTTACTGATATATGGGAACCAGGAAACCAATGTACCACGTTCACTGGATTGTAGAGGCATACCACATCGTCTCGTTAGACCTATGAGCCCGAGACGGCGCGACAAGTTCTACAGTTTAGTGTCCTGAGAAAGGTTGCCACATACGACGTAATGAAGGACGCCAGAGTTGGGTCTTCAGAGGCGGGCGTATATGTCGAGTTATCCGGGTAGTGTTTGATTCGAATCACCGTCCCTCGCGGTTATTGAGTACCGCTTGCTCCCATGTTGTGACGTAGTAATCAACTTGTGTGGAAACAGTTTGCAAAAGTATAATTGCTGTTATGATTATGTTAAGTTGCATGAAAACCCTGTTTGAAGTAGAGATAGAGCTAACTAAAGTTATTTTCTACCTTGGGGCAAGTAACATTGGAATGAAGCGTTTCTTGTTTGATTGTGGAGTTCCAATGTTGCTGGGCACAAGGTCACTACTATAATGGCTAAAATGTGAAAGTTAAGGATGAACTCGTAGGCGAGTCTTTTCATAAATGACAGGCTTAAGTCATAGGTTACTTTCATGTAGAGTTTCATGTCTTAGGAGAGACGGTTAAGCCTTGCTGATCCTTTGTGCTCACTCTTGCTATATAAGTGGTTTTGCAGGTAAACTTCGACGCTATAAAGAAGGTTGTCCGGTGAGACTCGGAAACTTCCGAGGCATGTCACACTTGGAGAACCTAGCTGCTGCCATGTCTTGGTGTTGCTAGCGAGAGGAGTCCGCGGGCTGGACATCTTCTCGAGTGCTTCTTAGATATTCATCGTGAGCAGTTTATAGACATCCGCTGTAGCTATTTTGTGTAAATTATTTACAAAGAATAATTGTAAGCTTCCGCTTTTGATTTATGTAATATTGTGTTCCTTATATGTGTGCTGTTGGGAGCCGCATAACATGGCACCACCCAATGCGATTCCTCGGGCGAGGCGGCACGACCCTGTGATCGGGGTCGAGCCCCCTCAGCCCGGATGTTCTCAAGCCAATCACGCCTTGAATTACGTGTTCATGTTTCAGACCACGTGACGGGGTCTCCCAAGTTGCACCACGCACGCCAGGGACAGACGTTGCTCGAATACCCCAAACGACATGAAGAGTCGTAGAGGATATCAAAGCGGGTCGGGTTACCTGCCACCCGTGGGGCTCCACCCTTCAGCTTGTGCGCACTAGTGGACAGCGCTTACGTGCACCCCCCAAGACATGAATGTCCCGAGGTGCACGATTTTCCAACATAATCAAATAAGTTAATATGCCACTTTCTATATGGGCTACTAACTCGTTCCTCACTGGATTTTTTTTTGAAAAGGATGACCTTTGTAGTGCGTTAAACCTCAAGCGAGCTCTGATACCAGCGCTGACACGACCCCACGGTCTTGTCGAGCCAGGATCACGCTGAGGGGTGCTGCATTGCACAGCACCGTATAACACACATCAAAGGTACAAAGCGGAAGCAAAATTTTATTACATAAACTGGATTTTGAACATGTTTACATCAAAATAGGTCCAGTCTACACTCACGGACGTAGACTACGCATCAAGTTCACGTTCAGCCCTTGAACGTGTCCTTGCTAGCACCACACGCACACTAACTCTGCGGCGTGCACGACTCCCACTCGACGGGATTCCCCTCCTGGGGTTCCGTCTCCTCTTCGGGAGTCCCTTCCTCATAGAACCCTGCAAAAGCTTCAAACACAAGCAGTGAGCACGAAGGCTCAGCAAGACTGACCCGTCTCTCATAAACATGGAACTTCTACATGAGGGGTGATGGGTGACATGAGGTAAAAATCATTTGCAAGGACTCGCCTAATTAGTAGAACCGTACTTTCAAGTTTTAGCAGCAGGTTGTGGAGAACCTTACACTAAGGCACATGAGAGAGCCGCAATCAAACAAGAAATGCATTTCTCTCATGTACTTTGCCCAAAGTTGAAAAGAACTTTAGTTGGCTCTAAACTACAGCAAATCATTAGCAATCAAGTCCATCTTTCAATCAGCAGCATTTTAACATGTAACTAGCCTGTTCTTTCTACGTCACGGTACAGTGAACAAGTGGTACTCACTGACCGCGAGGGACGGCGATTATAATCGATTTACACCTACAGGGTTACCCGAACAACCCGTCACGTACTCCCGTACTCGATGTTGCCTACAACAACCATCACGGACGCCATACGCAACTACCTTTCACCCGTTAGCCAAATGTTGAACCGGTCCAATCGTCCCGAGCAAGAGGTCTTTACACGCGCATCTCAGTGCCACCAGCCGATTTACACCTCGAGCTCTCAACCTACCCTTTGAACGACCAGCTATGCCTCAACACCCAGCTACCCGAGTTACATCGGTTTCCCGGTTCCCATATAGTCGGTAGGTCTTCGGTACTATTCTAGCTTGTTCAACAGGCCCGCACACGGCTTGGTCCTCAATCGACACAAGCGGAGCTACAGCACACAGGCCCCAAAGTCCTTCTGTCCTTACTCCCCGCTCGGTCTCATCTTTCTTGCCATGTGTATCATGTGCTATGTCTACCCGAGTCGAGTGCCTCTAGCCTATGCTCGCGAGTAGTTCCAACTACTCGACTTGTACCGAATCCTACACTATCTTAGCATTGCAATAGCTAATGGGGTTTGCAATCCTAAACCCAACCCATGGTCTTCTTGGCTATGCAATTGGGTTTCCAAACAAGACTCTAATGCAAGGAATCATAATAACCAAGTAAGTGCTCAAAACAATAAAAATTTGTAAAAGGATTAATACAAACCGGAGCTTGCCTTGCTGCTCTTGGTCATAGGCTAGCTGCTCCTCCGGAGTAACGAAGTCTAGGACTTTGGGTTCCTCCTCGACCTTAGCGACTACATGATATAAGAGGTACATGTATCAATTTAAATGCATTTGTATTAAGTTTGAAGTTGTGAAGTCTATAACTCTCACTTGACAGACCCAATGACTGTGAAACTTTTACTGTGGCTTGGTTACAACCTAACCAGAGATTTGGTCAAGTTTTAGTTGCAGCAAAGCTCATTTGAGCCCTCCACAATTAATTATGTACTTGACCTTAATTGACGGCTTTTAGGGTGTTCTAATGATTTTCATGAAACAAACTATGACTTTCTGAAAACTAGATTTTCATATGGTTCTAATGGAGTTGGTCTTACTTAATTTGAAGGTTTCTAGCTAGAGATATGAGCTAAACAATTTCAGAGAAAATTCTGAAAATGTTTCTGAACATTTCCTATTTTCTCTGGAACAGTTTCACTAATCACACCATTAGGTGGATCAAATGAGCTCAATTGGATCTGAACTTTTTATGGTAGTTCAAGTATATTTTGGTGAACATTCCAGCAAAATTTCAGGATTTTCCTCCAAAGGATTCTCCAGTTTAAATTCCAAACAGTTCAAATTTTGAGGAATTAATTCTGGAGAAATAAGGGTTTTCATGAAGTGAAACTTGATTTGCTGGAAAGTTCTCAGAGATCTGAATCCAACAAAATTTGGTTCACTCGATTTGGAGATTTCTAGCCAAAGTTATGAGGATTTGAAGTTTGAAAGAAATCTGAAATTCGGGGGAAAAGTTTAAATCTGCCTGGGCCCACAGGGACACGTGTTGAGCGCCAAGGCGACAGCACACCGCGGCCCACAAGGTTTTTGCGCGCCAGCACACCCGATCCCGGCCGCAGCCCGATCCCGATTTAAAATATCGGTCGCTGACAGCTGGGGTCCACCCCCTTCTTCAACCTCACGACGCCAGCGCTCTGCCGCCGGGGTATCTCGCCGGCAGCTTCGGTAGAGCTCCAAACTTCACGATTTTTGCCGCCTCTACCTATTTTCTCTCGGGGAACAGGATTTTCGGGCCAGCTCGCCATGAAAATGGCCGCCACATGGTCGGCGACGAGCAACAGCCTCGGACGAACTTCGGCCGCGTTGCCCGTCCTCCCTAGCACCTAACCCGATCGAGCTCAGGGTCGTCGAGCATCAGTGGACCATAGGAAAGGTCGACATGAGCTCTACGGAGCTCGGGAAGGGCTGTGTTGGGCTGTCACCGTGCGACCTAGGCCGGAAATCGGGATTTCTACTAAAACTCGAAGAACAGCGGTCTCCCTCCACGGTTCTTCGTGGCTCTTGCTCCTATGGATCCGCACGGGCTACTGGAAGTGATCCTCTCCACAAGAGGATGAGTGATGCAGTGTGGCTTACGAATTTCTCGGATCGGTGCAGACCTCACATTTGCACACCGTCGCGAAAACATGAAATTCCGGCTTGAGCAGCGCTTGTCACGCCGCCGGAGCTTGCGGGAAAGAAAGAGGGGTTGAAGACGAACCTCTTTGCTGTTCACAGCTCCATGAACGGTGGGCTGTGGTGGCCGGAAGGACGGTCCCCGCAGCGGCGGCTCGAGCTGAACCGGTAGAGAAAAGATCGCCGCGGTGGAGCTCGGGGAAGGCTGCGCAGGGTCTGGAACCGATGCGAAGGTGTTGAAGATGGCTTGGCGCACCCGGTGCTGGTCTCAGATCGCCGAGAGGGTCAGTGGATCGGCCGGGCGATGAGGGACCAAAAATTCACTCGGGCGGCAAGGAGTTTCATTCTGTTGGGCGAGAGCGCGTCGGGGTAGGGATGGGGAGCACCGGCGGCTGCTCGGACGCCTAGATAAGGGCCCCAGGAGTCAGTTCAGCGACCATGGGCGGCAAGCAGATGGTGGCGCGGCGGCCTCCCCTCGGTGGCGCTCTCGGGAGAAGCTCGGGGACCCGAGTACTGAAAGTCCACTCGGTTGATCTCCTTCAGTGGCTGACATGTGGATCCCACTTCCAATTTTAACCTCTGAAATTTACTCCTAATCACTGTTGTAAACAGTGAGTCCCAAAATACCCATGGTGATTCAAATTATTCACCCATGAGCCATTTGAATTGGTTAGAATTCAAATGGGGTTTGGTTTGAATGAATTTCAGCACAAGTTCAGTTTGAAATTCAAATAAAGTTTGAATTTGCCCCACTTAGCTCATGTCAAGATGAACTCCAAATGGAGTGAAAATTGGTGTGTGAGCTCACAAAAATGTGCTGAATAAGAATATGCCTCCCACTTTTGAATTCATGGGATAAAAACAGTTTGAATTTGAATATGCTTTCAAACTGCCCTCCTTCTAGCTATACCCAAAATAACCTCAAAAAGGTTTTGAATTTGGGTGAAACTTGGCATGGACATCCTTAGCAATGTGTAGGAGTTTTCATATGTCCAGCCCACCTATATCACATGTGGGAAATACCACTTTTGCAATATGTGAGTTTGTTCTCTAATGAGCATGTTGATGGTGGTTACTTGCTCTTCATTTGTGTTCATCATCTTGTTTCAAATGAGGTGTGTGTGTATGGTGATGAACACTTAAAATATGTGTCAAAAACTGAGGCCCTTACACTGTCCCTTTGCCCACGACCTCCGTCCCGCTTGTAAAGGGAGAGGCGACGCGAGCTGAGTATAAAGCGAGGAGCCGATCGACCTTCTGGAAAGAAGGCTTTCGCACTTGTAAGAGAACCACCCCTTCTCAAGAAAGAACAAGGAAACATCCCAGACTGGACGTAGGGCATTTTGCCTGAACCACTATAATCTCTGTGTTCTTAGCTAGGCTAACTCGAGAACGGACACACGACATATTAGTTACTAGTCGGAATCCGAACGCTGACAGGTCCATTGTATCTAGTGTTTCAGGCACCCCGTGTCACTCAAACTCTATAAATCTGTAACCTGCCTCTTGAAAATTATATTCAATCAATTAATTCTCTTCATAATTATTCTATAATGAGAACTGAAGATGCCTTCCGCCACTGCGTGAGACCATGCAAACCCTTTCCTCTCTATGAACGACTGTGTGAGACTGGTTATGCAAATATTAAGATTGATAAAGCCTATCATATGCACCTCACTATCGATGAGCATGTTGCCTTGAGCTAAATGCAGGCAACTACACTACTTGAGATTTAAAATCTAGTAGGCAATGTCCACCTAAGAAAAATCTGACCAGCTAAGCTACGCAAGATTGCCATCCATACGACATAGCTTTGTCACATATTTTTGTCCTCACTTCAACCAATGAAATTAACTGTAATTGCTACATATATATCCGTGGAATAAACCAACTGTACTATGGCATAACAAAGACCATGATCTACCTACATTCAATTAAGATTTAAGTAGTAGTAGATATGTCTTTAAACAGTATGAACGTTTTCCTTGAGAGGTCAGGTGGACACCCTTAGCTCAAAGGAAGATAAAGACCAATGTAAAACACAAAACTGGCACTGGAAAAATGAAACGTGGCATCTATTTTGTATTTAATTCGGCAAAAACTACAGAGTTGTAATGCTACATTGTATTCCCACTCTTCTAAGATGTGATGGAGGGTAATACAAGTTCTCCTTACAAGCCAAAAATATTCTGCAGTAAAAGAAACATATTAAAGATAAGCATGCCCGTTATACGTATATACAGAGGTAATGTAACAAATATTTTTGAACTAATAAAGCAATGGTAAACTATAGAATAACTGTTTCAAAATTCCACCTAATGTATAACTGTTTGAAAATGAGCCATGCTGCAGAATTAAATATATATTTCACACTTGCATGGAATATACTTCCATTGTTGGTAATTTGAGTATACGACGGAATATTGGGGGATTTGTTGTAGACATGATCTAGTTCTATATATCATTAACTGGCCGTTTCCTCCCAAAAAGATGGAACTTTAGCATTTCTTGACCGCCATATTGACAGAATAGAAACATATCTGTTACATACAAACAGAAAGGCAGAACTAGTTTGCACTACAATACATATATAGTGCAAATGCATTGACGTTCTAATAAGAAAGATGAAGCTTCTAAAAGTGAAGTCAACATCCAGAATTCGCTTTGTCTTCCTCCAAATCATTTTATGCTTTTCCACGAGTATTGCTCTAATTTATTTGTGTCCAGCTATGGAGTAACAAAATTATACAAAAACTGAGCTTTTATTCTGGTCGACGCTCAACTGATTTTGCACCAGTCCATTAATTTACAACCTCGCAATAGTACTGAGAAGTGGAAACAGATTCTGAAACTTGGACAAACAAATCTGTCAAACTTTATAAATAGATTAGGCAAGCAGTGTTTAGTTTCCACTCAAACTCTATATAATGCTGTAGCTTTTCAGTTACATAATACAATTAATTGACCCAATGAACGAAATTCATGTTAGGACAGACAAAAATTATTGGTTTATATTTGTAAACAATTGAAAATATTGTGACTGCGAGATTTAATTAATAATGGTTTCACCTTTAGTTCCATGCACTTCCTAGAGATCCACTTAGTTCAAGAACAGTGTCCCATGCAAGCATACCTTGGCCCAAAGCAAGGGTCAAAAGGAATTTCCTATTTATTATTCACAACATTTGTTATTGAAGGTGACACTAGCTTCTGTCCCTTCTTTTTGAATCTTTTATGTCATGGTCATATCTAAACGGTGATTAGTGATCGTTTGTCTGCTCTCTTTTCAGATATGTTTTTATACATGTTTTATATTGGCAGCTATATGGGTTCTTCAGCTACCAGCCTTAAAGGCAAATAGGGTAGTTAGTTCAGCGTGCACTTGCCAAAATAATATATATTTCCAGGTTGGTAACCATTATTTAAAGTGAGATGCATCATTGTGCTTGTACTTGTTGAAGGGTAGCCACAATAGGAAAGGTGGTCTTGAAAGGGATGGACAGAGACCTATGGACAAGGCAATGCCAACACTTCTTGTCTCTAGAGCCTCTCGTTGCACTACAGGAAACAGGGCAACATACGACAGCCTGTATAACATACGACGGCTAGCTGTCGTATATAAACTTACATACGACGGTCAGCAGAAGCTGTCGTATATAAGTTTATATACGACAGTACAGCCGTCGTTTAGTATATGGCTGTCGTATATAATTGTTATATACGACAGCCAACCCTAGGCTGTCGTATATAGCACTTATATACGACAGCCAAACCGAGGCTGTAATAAATAAGCCTTATTTACGACGGCCCATGGTGTGGCCGTCGTAAATAAGACTTATATACCTGCGGGCCCGGGGGGGCGCGGGCATTCACGCACGCGCCGACCTGAGCCCGAGCAGCCCTAAACGCCCCGGCCGCCGCCCGCCGCCGCCCGCCCGCCGCCGCCAGTCGCCGCCCGCTCGCTGCCGCCAGCCGCCGCCCCGGCCGCCCCCCCGGCCGCCTCCCAGGCCGCCCCCCCCCCCCCCCGGCCGCCCCAGCGGACGCAGCCCCGCCCGCCGCCCCCCGCCCGCCGCCGCCATCCGCCTCCCCGGACGCCCCCGCCAGCCGGCGCCCCGGCCGCCACCCGCCCGCCAGCCGCCGCCACCGCCGCCGCCCCGGAGGTCCCCGCCCCAACTTATATACGACGGCCTGTATAGTTTATATATGTTGGTACCCGTGATATGGGGTACCCCCGCGCACAGGGGGGAATGCATAAGGATCTCGCCCTTCTCCGCAGGGAAAGTTCCGAAGGCGCCACGTGTCCAGTGGGGCCGGACCTCCCTCTCCTCAGAGGAGAGCTCCGGGCTCGCCACGTGGCCTACAGCAGCCAGACCTCCCCCATCCGTGGGGAGAGCTCCGAAGGCGCCACGCGTCCGGCAGGGCCGAACCTCCCTCTCCTCAGAGGAGAGCTCCGGGCCCGCCACGTGGCCGATAGAAGCCGAACCTCCCCCTCCGCGGGGAGAGGTCCGAAGGCTCCACGTGTCCCGCGGGGCCGGACCCTCCCCTCTCCTCTGAGGAGGGCTCCGGGCCCGCCACGTGGCCAGCAGAACGGCGCTGCCTGCCCCCGAGCGATAGGAAGCGGGCGTAAAGACGCCCCATACCTTGCCCGTACAAGGTATTTAAGGCCCGCGTCTTCCCAAGACGCGGAGATGCGGAGCACGCCTCTGTCAGGTGCCGTTGCGCCCAGTCGCATCACAGACTGGCGCGCGGTGTCAGAGCCTGCCATCCAATAAACGCAGCGACAAGACATCCCATGCCACCCCCGCCGTCATCATCCACTACGACTAGCATGCGGCATGGGCAGGGCTGCAAGACGAAGACTCAGAAGCCTTCGCCAGAGACAACTACCAGCATAACTGCGGATACGGTAGTCTGCAGGCAATCTCCCCGGGACCACCTGTCGGGTCCCGGCCCCCCCCCCTTGTAAGCCACTCGAGCCTTGGACTATAAAAGGCTCGGGTAGGCAACGGTAGCAAGGGTTCGAGCTGGGTTGGTTCGCACTGTAGCCATTCGCACCCTGGGTTCGCATTCCCGCAACTCACACGCTAGCCATTCACACCCAAGCTGTAACTCACCCCCAAGCTCAGTACTCCGGTTCTGAGCAGAAAGCAATACAGCGAGCTCCATAGCTCGCCGTGGACGTAGGGTTTTACGCTCCGGCGGCCTGAACCACGTAAAACTCACCGTGTCAAGCTCTTACTAACTCGTCCATACGCTCAAGCTCTCCGCAAGGGACTAGCCCCACTGAAAAAAGAACCTCCGCGGGCTGCCCAGTGCAGGCTTGGGGGAAGTGTCGACCGAACACTTCGACATTTGGCGCGCCAGGTAGGGGGCTTTTCCCTTGCGCGACAAGTTTCCGCCGACGAAGATGACCAAGCTTCCTTCAGCGGCAAACTCTCCTCCCCGGCGTCCGCGGCGAACCGCGACCAGGGGGGAGTACATGTCAACACACTCAGGACGGAGTGTGTCGGTACAAGCTGGGAGCTAGCAACCGGCTCTGGTAGCGCCGACCCCGGCAATGCAGGCCCCAACCAGCGTCAGGTCTTCAGTAGCGTTGGGCGTACCCGGTGGGGGTGCGCTAGCTGCAGCAAGAGCGCTACTGCACAATCCACCTGCTGGGGACGCGCCTCCGGCAGCGACCCAGCAGTGGATTCGCGAGGTAGACCGTCTCGTCGTCGCCGCCGCAAACCCTCGACTTCAGCGGGGACCACGCTCCGGCCAACCGGCTGTGTCGCTGATGCGCATGCCAATGGTTGACGAGCAGACGGCAGATTCCAGCTCCACCAGGCTCCAGTCGACGGATCTGAGGACAGAGCTGGAACGGTGTCACTTGGGTCAAGATGCCCGGGTATACCTCGAGCAACGCCGAGAGAGGCGTCGCAACCAAGAGGCTGGCGACAGCATGACGTCAGCACCGACCCAGCCTGAAGAGCAGACTTTCACCACGTGATCTCTGCCCCAGGCTTACGCCGTGCAGAATATGCCACAGTCATATGTCCTGCAAACGGCACCCCCGGCCTATGGCGCAACCTTGCCCATACCGGGGTACACTGTGCCCGGTGCGAACCAAGCGTTCGCGGCACCAATACCTGCACTGGGAGCCAGCAGCCGGCTCTGGCAGCGCCGACCCCGGCAATGCAGGCTCCAACCAGCGTCAGGTCTTCAGTAGTGCTGGGCGTACCCAGCGGGGGTGCGCAAGCCGCAGCAAGAGTGCTACTGCGCAATTCGCCTGCTGGGGACGCGCCTCAGGCAGCGACCCAGCAGTGGATTCGCGAGGTAGACTGTCTCGTCATCGCCACCGCAAACCCTCGACTTCGGCGGGGACGACGCTCCGGCCAACCGGCTGTGTCGCTGATGCGCACGCCAATGGTTGGCGAGCAGACGGCAGATTCCAGCTCCACCAGGCTCCAGACGACGGATCTGAGGACAGAACTGGAACGGTGTCACTTGGGCCAAGATGCCCGGGTATGCCTCGAGCAACGTCGAGAAAGGCGTCGCAACCAAGAGGCTGACGACAGCGTGACATCGGCCTCGACCCAGCTTGAAGAGCAGACTTTCGCCACGTGATCTCTGCCCCAGGCCTACGCCGTGCAGAATATGCCACAGTCATATGTCCTTCAAACGGCGCCCCCGGCCTATGGCGCAGCCTTGCCCATACCAGGGTACGTTGTGCTAGGCGCGAACCAAGCGTTCGAGGCACCAATACCTGCGACAACAGGAGCAGGATGTGCGGCCCTTGCATCCCGCCTTCGCTTCGCGAGGTGGCCGCGCAAGTTTTGGCTGCGCCTGCCCGAGAAGTACGACGGCAGCGTCAACCCGGCGGAGTTCCTCCAGATCTACTCCATCGCCGTACTTGCCGTAGGAGGGAATGAGGCCGTCATGGCCAACTATTTCCCCATCGCCCTGACTGGCCCATCCCGGTCTTGGCTCATGAACCTACCCCAGGGTTCCATAACCTCCTGGGGAGAGCTCTGCCGGCAGTTCATCGCCAACTTCGGCAGCTCCTACACCCGTCCCAGCACGGAGCTTGACCTCCACGCCATCAAGCAACAACCTGGGGAATCACTACGCTCCTTCATCCAGCGGTTCTCCCAGGTACGCGACACCATCCCGCATATTCAAAGTGCTTCTGTGGTGGTGGCGTTCCGGTAGGGTGTCCGGGACGAGAAGATGCTTGAGAAGCTAGCGACTAGAGAGGTCTGCGATGCCTCTGAGCTCTTCAGCCTAGCGGACAAGTGCGACAGAGCAGCCGAAGGGTGGAATTGGCACTCACTGCCAGCTTCCGAAGCTAGAAGACAGCCCGAAGACGGCGGGGTTCAAGCTGAGCTCCAGACCATGTCAGACAGCCAAGAGCCAAGCACTGGCTGACTTTGTGGCTGAGTGGACGCCAACGAAGGCTGACCTAGGGGGCTGCGAAGACGGTGAACCAATGTACCGAGCTCCGGTCTTCACCGGGCCTCGCTGGACGCTCTTCTTCGACGGCTCCTCGCGAAAGCAGGGGGCCAGTGCCGGCGTACTTCTTCTCATGCCATCGAGGGAGCAGTCTGGGTACATGGTGTGTCTCAATTCCAAGGCAACCAACAACTTGGCAGAGTATGAAGCACTCATCTTTGGCCTAAAAGACAGTCCTGTCTCTGGGCGCTCGCCAGTTGTTGGCGCAGGGCGACTCCCAGCTAGTTATCAAGCAAGTTAAGGGTGAATGCCCCTGCAATGACCCACAGCTAGCTGCTTATCTGCTCCACGTGCAGATGTTGGAGAAAGACTTCCTCGCCTTGGACCTGCGCCATGTACCGCGCGCTGGCAAGGCCGCAGCTGACGAACTCTCATCGAAGGCCTCCATCGGAGCCCCTGCGCCCGAAGGAGTCTTCGAGAGGACGTTGCTGCGGTCCACAGCCCGGCCCGCCGAGCCGGGCGAAGGGGGCTGAACCAGTGCCTCGAAGCTAGGCAGTCCCGGCAGCCATGGATGCCGCCAAAGGATCGTAAGCGTCACTGGGGACTCCGTGCAACCTAGGGCTCAAGATCCAGAAGCTCAAGTAGTCTTGATGCATGGACCATGGAGGTCCGGGACTCCTTGAAGGACATCCTTCCTGATGAACGTGCATTCGTTGAACGGGTGGTGCGGATGGCTAAGTGCTACGCGCTGGTATCTTTACTGGCGTGGCGCCACGACATCCTATTGCGGTGCATAACACAGGAGGAAGGCTGCGAATAGCTTGCAGTAGTCCAAGGAGGCGAGTGCTGGGAACGCTCATCGTCCCGCACGCTGGTCGGTTAAGCCACCCGGCATGGCTCCTACTGACCGAGAGCCACCTGGACGCCGTCAAACCGGTTAGGGATGCAATGCTTGCCAGGTCCACGCCAAGCAGACCCACACAACTGGTGGAGACGCGCACCCAAAGCCGTCGGGGGATACCGGCTCCTCCATGTCGAGGGCCAGCCGGACTTCCCAGGGTCGGATCACGGAACTACCCTTCCACATGGTATGCGGGGCCGAAGCCGTGCTTCCCCCTGAGATCGCCATGGGGGTCCCCCCATGTCCGGCGTACGACGAAGCCACGCATGACCCGCTCTGCGTGAAGACAGGCGCTCCGATGCCACCCCAGTAAGTTCACCATGCTTACTTAGGTGTTTATTTAAATTACGCATTAATTTATATGAACCCCTCCCCACGCTCTAGACAGTGTGCGTTCATTGTACACTCGGTTCCTCTTTCCTGCTCTCATGCATAGTCGATATTTGCCGTCCTGCCGAAGGCGGTGGTGCTAGGGGTACCTGCCAGAGGCCCGGTGGCCTTTTGGATCTCCCCCTGTAAGGGTACTGTACCGCCAGTTGGTCTCCTCCGAGAAAAGACCTGCGCTAGACCGGGGGGTCAGGAGCCTTGCTTTGCCCGGTCTGGCACCCAAAGCATGCGCACTCTGCCCCCCGGCGCTGCGGTCTGAGTACCAGGGGGCCGGACGGTTACACCCTGACTGGGGCTGGGGCCAGACCTCCGGGACCAAGTGCACTGGATTACCCAAGCCCCGTATTCCGGCCTGGGACAGTAAGCCAAATGAGACTAAGGGACAGGAAAGGGGGGACCACTGAGCAGTTCCGGACATCCGCCCCCACAGCTGGGCCGAGCTCCGAGGCCAGCCCTCGCCCTCTTTTCAGAGGCGAGCGCTGATGCCGGACCTCACGCCCTTCACTGGCCTGAGCTCCGATGACTTCCGGACTCCGCCCCCATAGTTGGGCCGAGCTCCGAGGCCAGCCCTCGCCCTCCTTTCAGAGGCGAGCGCTGACGCCGGACCTCACGCCCTTCGCTGGCCTGGGTTCCGATGACTTCCGGACCTCCACCCCCACAACTGGGCCGAGCTCCGATGCCAGCCCTTGCCCTCCTTTCAGAGGCGAGCCCTGATGCCGGACCTCACGCCCTTCGTGGACCTGAGCTCCGATGACTTCCGGACCTCCGCCCCCACAGCCGGGCCGAGCTCCGATGCCAAGCTTCACCCTCTCCTAAGAGGCTGAACTCTGAAGCCATCAAGACCCTGCCAGCACAGGGAGTACTCAAGACAATAAAGTGCGCGGGTGGGAGAAGGCCTCACCTCGGGCTCGTTACCTTCCCCGAGGAGAGCCCGGGGGCCACTGTCGGTACCCGCGATATGGGGTACCCCCGCGCACAGGGGGAAATGCATAAGGATCTCTCCCTTCTCCGCAGGGAAAGTTCCAAAGGCGCCACGTGTCCAGTGGGGCCGGACCTCCCTCTCCTCAGAGGAGAGCTCCGGGCTCGCCACATAGCCTACAGCAGCGAGACCCCCCCCTCCGTGGGGAGAGCTCCGAAGGCGCCACGCGTCCGGCGGGGCCGGACCTCCCTCTCCTCAGAGGAGAGCTCCGGGCCCACCACATGGCCGACAGAAGCCGAACCTCCCCCTACGCGGGGAGAGGTCCGAAGTCTCCACGTGTCCCGCGGGGCCTGACCCCCCCTCTCCTCTGAGGAGGGCTCCGGGCCCGCCACGTGGCCAGCAGAACGGCGCTGCCTGCCCCCGATCTATAGGCAGCAGGCGTAAAGACGCCCCATACCTTGCTCGTACAAGGTATTCAAGGCTCGCGTCTTCCCAAGACGCGGAGACGCGGAGCACGCCTCTGTCAGGTGTCGTTGCTCCCAGTCGCATCACAGACTGGCGCGCGGTGTCAGAGCCTGCCAGCCAATAAACGCAGCGGCAAGACATCCCATGCCGCCCCCACCGTCATCATCCACTACGACTAGCATGCGGCATGGGCAGGGCTGCAAGACGAAGACTCAGAAGCCTTCGCCAGAGACAACTACCAGCATAACTGCGGATACGGTAGTCTGCAGGCAATCTCCCCGGGACCACCTGTCGGGTCCCGGGCCCCCCTTGTAAGCCACTCTAGCCTTGGACTATAAATGGCTCGGGTAGGCAACGGTAGCAAGGGTTCGAACTGGGTCGGTTCGCACTCTAGCCATTCGCACCCTGGGTTCGCATTCCCGCAACTCACACGCTAGCCATTCACACCCAAGCTGTAACTCACCCCCAAGCTCAGAACTCCGGTTCTGAGCAGCAAGCAATACAGCGAGCTCCATAGCTCGCCGTGGACGTAGGGTTTTACGCTCCGGCGGCCTGAACCACGTAAAACTCGCCGTGTCAAGCTCTTACTAACTCGTCCATATGCTTAAGCTCTCCGCAAGGGACTAGCCCCAGCGAAAAAAGAACATCCGCGGGCTGCCCAGTGCAGGCCCAGGGGAAGTGTCGACCGAACACTTCGACAATATACAACGGCCGCTATACAGGGCCGTCGTAAATAAGCCTAAATTATATACGACGGCTGGGCCAGGCTGTCGTATATAAGCTCTTATATACGACAGCCAGGGTCCAGCGGCTGTCATATATAAGCCCTTATATACGACAGCCAGGGCCCAGCCGTCGTATATAAAGGCCCTGGCCCACTGGGCCAAGTCTACAAAATGGGCCGTTGTATATAAGTGGCCGTCGTATATAAACTGTTATATACGACGGTGCCGTCGTATATAACTATATATACGACAAAATATATATGACGGCCACAAACCGTCGTATATAAACAACTGTCGTCGTATATAAACTATATATACGACGGCTTCTGCTTTATATACGACGGTTTTAGCCGTCGTATGCTGACTGGAATCCTGTAGTGTTGTTTCTTTCTCGTCTCTGTATTATTATTAAAAAAAGAATACAAAGCCAAACTTGGCACTTGAACCGCTGTCACATATAACGAGCATCATAACATCAATCTATTTCTAGCTACCTAGTTCCATTTATAGGTGTATTAGTGGTACAAATATAACCGGTTATGTATGGTTGATCGAACTGTACGTGTCGCATTTGATATTTTTCACATTTTATAGAACTAAAATTGAATGGATTGCAACTGCTTCATGAAAAGCAAAGCTAGACGAAAGCGTGTGCATTCGTGAGATAAGATGACCCAAAAGGCGAAGAGGTTTTAAAAGTGAGCAAGTTGAATGTTTGTATAAGAGGACGATGAGCATGATCTCTGGCTGGCCTTCCGTGTCATTGGCATTATCCTTGGTAACCACTTATTGATTTTGAACTAATAGCAAGTTAGTAGGAAAAAAAAGATGCGCGCATGCGTACGTGCGTGCATGCGTTACTCTTGTTGCTTCATCCCAGCTGTAAAGCCGATCACACATGAAGAGAATTTTGTTTGCGAGCACAGAACAAACTTAAGTAAGCTTGGTTCCATGTCATCTGCAATTGCATGCATACATAGTATTGATTGCGTACCATACAGGCTGGGCTATGTACTGCAACATGTGTGCCTTAATTTAGATCACGAAGTTGTTTCTCTCAATATCATTTTTACAAACTTGCAATCCTTATGTTTCTGCATACTTAGGCGTGCCATATACATTTCTTCTGTAAATTTCAGCACACTCACATAGCGCACAGAGATAATCTAGAGGTTTTAGCTCGTACTTAATTGAATTGCTAATGAATGAGAGCCATAACTTTTAGCAGCTTTACATTTATGCTTCGGCTATTTATGTTTGTACAAAGGTAGCTATAAAGTAATATATATCTCTACGGTGGAGAGTACCAAATTGTGCTTTCATTAAATTGATTATATGATGGTACCTATAAAGGTACATAGCTTAGTGAATACTCTATGTTTAGATCTTAGTTTTTCAGCTATCCCTTTCAAACATGCTAAACCTTCAGATATGATTATTAACGGCAATTTGGAAGAAGGCTACTAAACCAGAAAACTAGCAGGTATATGTATAATCAGGTTGGTGCTTTGTGAGGAAAACAATAAAGCTAGAAAGCGTCACTATATGGGATGGGAGTGCACAAAATGATATAAATATAATGATACGGTGATCTACCTTGTTCTCCATGAAGAAGATCGACCCAAATCTGCAAGATTAAGATCATCTTTCACCAATAATCCCCTATATGCAATTTAATGTTGCAACCAAGAAAAGTGATTTTATTGTTGGAACTGCTTACATGCAAACGTAAAGATTACACGTACAATAGAATGACCGTCTCTAAGAAGAGTATAGTTGAATTTATCTACATTATACTCCACATGTCATCATCTTTACCCACTTCAATGCACCATATGGCCTTCAGACTCTCATCGAATCGTATACACAACTTGTAAGTTTCATAAGACTAATGCTGCCATGTTGATTTTTGATACTTTGCCCACTTCGTATTCTGTGAATTTGGAATGTAATACGTTTTGTGTGGATATGCCATATGTCTATGGTTAAGTCCCTCTGTCCGCAACAAAAGGAGAGCACATGTTGCACCACGACTCCTGAGTTGCAGTATTAATAAAAACATATATTCCTCAGGGTATTCATGATGGTGCTAGACTACTGGATCACACACTTAAGGTCTGGAGGTGTTTTGCGTTGTGTCAACCACACACAACACACGAACTTAGTCTTATATCGTGGACCTGAAGAAAACTACACACGGCAGGGCGTGGTGACCGATTCCGGTGCTTTGATCCGCACTCATCGCAACACGTCTCGCCGCATGACTCCTTCCACACAACGTACATTCAAGCATGCATCCCGTGCATGCCTCACGCACGCACCCACGCACGTCATGCATGTTCATCCATGCAAACAAACTTGGTGCAAACGACACTACTTATTCGTCTAAGAACACAATGACTTGATTACTCTAACAATCCCTCCCCTAATCTAGTCGTTGCCGATCTTTACCACTCCGATCTTCCCTCTGAGTTCCAAGAATCTGTTGCGTCCGAGAGCCTTCGTAAGACCATCGGCGGGCTGATCATTGGTGTTTATGTAGTCGATATCAACTCGCCCTTCATCCACGCATTCTCTGATGAAGTGATAGCGCAGCTCAATGTGCCTACTTCTTTCGTGGAAGACCTTCGTGGGGGAGATCGCCGATTTGTTATTGACCAGGAGCTTTAGGGGTACTGCCTTGTCATTCATCATCTCCCCAATGAGTCGGCTGAGCCACACTCCTTGACACGCCGCCACAGTAGCCACCATGTACTCGGCTTCGAGTGAAGAAATGGCCACCACACATTGCTTCTGAGATTGCCAGCTTACCGGGTTTCCGCCGAGGAAGTAGATCGTACCAGATGTGCTCTTCCTGTCGTCGACGTCGCCGGCGTAGTCCGAGTCGCTGTAGCCTGTCAACTCCGGTATTCCTCTTCCGTGAGTGTACGAGCAACCATAGTTTAGCGTGCCGGCGATGTACCGAAGAAGTCATTTTACTGCTGCCATGTGATCAGCAGCTGGTGCCTCTATGAACCGACTCATACAGCCGACTGCGAAGGCTATGTCCGGCCTGGTGTGCACGAGGTAGGGCAGACTTCCGATGATACTCCGGTACCATGCACTGTCCACCGTCTTCTCCTTGCTTTCTCTGCTAAGATTGAGCCGTGACTCCATTGGCAGACTCTTGGGGTTACAGTCGCTCATCTTGGCACGTTCCAGCAGCCTTCGGGCGTACGCCGCCTGGCACAACGTGATCGGTCCACGTTCTTGATGGACCTCGATGCCGAGGTAGTAGCTGAGCTTGCCTAGATCACTCATGCGGAAGAGAGAGGTCATTTGCTGCTTAAACGTAGTTACCTGATCAGGGTCCGAGCAAGTGATGATAAGGTCGTTGACGTAGACTCCTATCAGCAGAAGCTTTCTCCCTTCCCCCCGGCGATAGACGGCGTGCTCGGACGGGCATCGATTGAATCCTAGTGAGCTCAGACTTGCGTCGAGCTTGGCATTCCAAGCCCGCAACGCCTGCCTCAGTCCATACAACGCCTTCCGAAGGCGCAGCACTTTGTTCTTTTCTCAGTGCTTGATGTATCCGGGAGGTTGGACGACGTAGACTTCTTCCATCAAGTCCCCGTTCAAAAACGTGGACTTCACGTCCATGTGATGAATCGGCCAGGAATGATGGGCGGCGAACGCGACGAGCACACGCACGGAGTCCATGCATGCCAGGGGTGCGAACACATCCTCGAAGTCCAATCCATGGACTTGAACGTATCCTTTTGCCACCAGCCGTGCTTTGTGATTCGTCACCACGCTGTTGGCGTCCTTCTTCAACTTGTAGACCCACTTCAGTCCGATGGCTTTATGTCCGGGTGGGAGCTCGCACAGCTCCCAGGTGTTGTTGTCAACAATGCTCTTCATTTCATCATCCATCGCGCTCCTCCATCCAGGGTCATTTTCAGCCTCCACGAACGAAGCCGGTTCTTCTCCTGCAAACAGACAAAGATTGCTGTCTGGTGCATCGACTTCTTCAGTTGTTTCCCACAAATTTTCCAACTTGCGGTACCGCCTTGAGGCTTCTTCTCCAGGGGCTGGATCAGACGCTCCTGTTGGCGGTGACACGAATTCAACACCCGTGATGGGTACTTCAGGCGTGACACGCTACGGTGTTACGCCCAGCCCTGGTGTCGATGCAGATGCAGGTGAGGAAGACTTGGTGGCTGATGGAGTTTCTTGCGGCACGTCGGCGTTGTAGTTTTCTGGCAGAGGTTCGAGGTCGATGGTGAACATCTCCATCTCCGAACCTCCCTTCCTCATGTCGTTACTCCAATCCCACGTAGCATCTTCATCAAAAACCACGTTCCTAGTGACCAGGACACGCCCCGATGGTGGATGATAGACACGGTATGCAGCCGCTCCTGGTTAATAACCCAGGAACACCGTGACCTGACTCCTGTCCTCAAGCTTTGACACGTTGGGACGAGTTACCGTGATGTGAGCTACACTTCCAAAGATTCGGAGATGATGTACTTACGGACGCCTCCCTGACCAGGCCTCGAACGGAGTCATGTTCGCCACACTCTTGGTGATCGAACGATTCAGCAGATACACAGCCGTTGACACAGCTTCTCCCCAAAAACGTGCTGGAACCCGCTTGTCCTTCAGCAGACTCCGCGCCATTCCAACAACAGTCTGGTTACGGCGTTCCACCACGCCGTTTTGCTGCGGGGAGTACTGTGCAGACAGTTGATGCTGTACTCCTTTGCTGGCGAAGTATTCGCCAAGGCTGTTCGACGTGAACTCGCCTCCGCGATCCGTCCAAAGCGTCTTCAGCTTGCGTCCGGACTCCAGTTCTACCATCGCCTGAAACTGCTTCAGGGTTGTTGGCGTCTCATCCAGGGCTGGCTCTATAGTTTTGAAGGCCCTAGGGCAACCTCGACAATAGGCCCCTCGAAGATATGTAAACATATACTTCACTCACAAATTATATATAATATTAATAACAATAATATTAAAGAGATAATGATAAAAGATTACGTATAGAACCATAGCTTGAGCACTTTTTCTATTACTTTAACCTTTCATATACGACAATATAAATGGTGATCGGGTCTCCAATAAGAGATCGAAAATTAAAGTCTTAACAACAACAGCCCAAGAGTTGAACGATGCAAGATTACTCAAACCTTTGAATGTTGTTGGGTTCGCGGCAGCTACGGAGATGAGGAGTCAAGGCATGAAGGAAATCGTCATTTTGTTTTTGCCAAAAAAGTTGAGTGCCGCAACGGCGTGAACAGTCAAATAATGATAATGTATAATGGAAAAAATGCAACGTGTGGATTGTCGCTCGCTGCTGGACTCTATGGACTGGTGTGTGGTTCTGCTTGTAGTGGGTTGAATGGCTAATACTATATGTGTGCTTCAAATTCTGGGACCTCTAACTTTACTGAGTCATAGGTGGTCACCCTATTTCAGATAAAATATAACAGCCCGTTACCGTATATATAAATCAAACTAGAAATACTATCATGTATTTTTTAACTTAACATGTTGCAATCATGGGCCCCCGGCGGCCTGGGCCCTAGGCGGTCGCCCCTCCCGCCTAGGGCCAGAGCCGGCCCTGGTCTCATCCTTGGTCATGAGCAAATATAACCACATGAATCTGCTATTTTCGTCGACCAAGAGGAGGAAGTACCGCTTCCCTCCCAGCGTGGGTGGGCTGATCGGTCCACACAAGTCGGCATGTACCAAATCCAGGACTGCTTCTGCTCGATTCATTGCCTGAAAGGGAAAGGAAGTCCGCCAGTACTTGCCGACGAGACAGGCCTCACAGACACGGTTCACCTCGTCGAATAGTGGCAAACCATGGACTATGTTTCCATTTGCAAGTTGGAGCAGTGCACGGAAGTTGACATGCCCGTAACGTGCATGCCAACGCCAAGCCTCCTCGTTGCTGTGCGCTGCGAGGCACACGGGTTGAGCCACAGTGAGTTGCAGCACGTACAATCTCCCTTGATTGTGTTGAACCTTGGCAATAAGGTGTCCGCTGGGATCTTGCAGCTGGAGAACCCCGAGATGGGTGCTGATGTCATAGGCAATCTTATCCAGTTGCCCAATGCTAATGATGTTGCTGCACAAACGCGGTATATAATAGACTTCGATCAGGGCCAGGTGCTCACCATCTCGGCATTGGAACAGAACTGTTCCTCTCCCCTCGATCTGCACTGCAGACCCCTCGCCTAGTTTGACGGAGCCACGAACTCCGGTGTCCAGCTCGGAGAAGATCTCCCGATGGCCGGACATGTGGTTTCTGGCCCCAGTGTCGAGGTACCACTCGGTGTCGCAGCGTACACCCTCGGAGGCAGCACGTGTCTGAGAACGCTCTTCATTGAGCATTACATGCTCAACGGGTTGTTTCGGCACAATGGTCGCGTTCGAGGTCGTGAGGAGCACCGCGCTCTCGGCTTGTGCCAGGTTCACCTGCTCCTTGCGTTCTCGTCATGGCTTGGGGCAGTTACGAGAGAAGTGACCGGCTTTGTTGCAGTTGTAGCACTTGACCTTGCTCATGTCGCATTTACCGCCACTCGCACCATCACGGTTTCCACCACCGTTCTGGCCTTGTGACGTACCTCCGCGGCCATTGTTCCGCGGCCTGCCGCGACCACGGCTCCCACGCTCGCCGTTGCCAGTGTTGGCGCCTCCGGAGCCCGAGCCTTGTCCTTGCTCGCGCTCCCGACGCCGTGCCTCCCACTGCTGCTCCATGAGAAGGAGTTGGCCTCCTCCTTGTTGAGTCACGCCGGTACCGGACTGATCCTCAGCGGCATGCAGCCGGCCGAGTAGCTCTTCGACCGAGAGTATGTTCAGATCCAGGAGAGTCTCTATTGCAACTGCAATCTGCTCATAACGAGAGGGAACAACACGTAGTATTTTCCGGACCACGCGTACCTTCTCAACATCATCTCCAAGTGTGCGCAGTTGGTTGACGAGGCCTGTGATCCTCGTGCCGAAGGCGTCCAGAGTCTCGCCGTCGCGGAAGGTGATCTGCTCAAACTCAGAGCGTAGCCTTTGTGCCGTGGCTTCATGCATGCGGTTCTCACCCATGCGCATCACCTTCAACTTCTCCCAGGCTTCCTTGCCAGTCTTCTTGACGACGAGCACACTCAGTATCTCCGGCGGCACGGCTCTCAGAATCACGCCGAGGGCACCCTTGTCTTCGCGCACAGACACCGGATTCCCTTCGACGGCGTCCCAGAGTCCCCAGGACTCAATGTGCACCTGTATGAGCAATGCCCATTCCACGTAGTTCGTTGCAGTGAGCGTCGGGAACGAGATGCCCACCCCTGGTATGATTGGCGCGCGTTCCGCCGCTTTCTGATGGATCACCATCTGCCACTCCCTCCTTCCATGGCTCCGGCCACGGCTCTGATCTCGCGAACGTGGTGGAGTGGCAGAACGTGCGAGAGAGTCGCCGATGACCAGGGTGTTCTCGCTGTTGTTCGCCATGGACGTCATGGATGCTCACCGGCTCTGATGCCACTGATGGCGCTAGACTACTGGATCACACACTTGAGGTCTGGAGGTGTTTTGCGTTGTGTCAACCACACACAACACACGAACTTAGTCTTATATCATGGAACTGAAGAAAACTACACACGGCAGGGCGTGATGACCGATTCCGGTGCTTTGATCCGCACTCATCGCTCCACGTCTCACCCCAGGACTCCTTCCACACAACGTACATTCCGCATGCATCCCGTGCATGCCTCACTCACGCACCCACGTACGCCATGCATGTTCATCCATGCAAACAAACTTGGTGCAAACGACGCTACTTATTCGGCTAAGCACACAACGACTTGATTACTCTAACAATTCATTGAATAGCTAAAATATCTATTTGATGACATTGTTGTAAGGAAGAAAATTAGTACATTTTTCATTCACCTAGCAATTAGCAATCATTTCTATCTGACTACTTAATTATAGATTTCCATATCGAGTGATGATTCAGAAGATTATACTGCAATATATAGGAGGGAGCTACTTTTTATGGAAAAGGGGGAGCCACTTGTTTGTAGACTCAGTAATTAGCAGTATCGGAGGAACAGTTTCAGTAGATGTACACATATAATTTCACACTTATCTCAACTTAATATTGAATTCGATCAGTAGTTTGATTGTGCATATTACATTTGTATTTCATGATACTGAATGTTCTATCTTTGCCACAAAAGCAGTTTAAATTATGCAATATTGTGCGAATGAATGCAGGTGAAAACAAGAGATACATAAGAATAATGTGGGGTCCTTGGTTATTATGTTTCTCCTCAACCATCACTTCACGTAGCGCAATGACTCTTTTAAAAACTTATAAGAGGAAAAATAAGATGAGTGCTGCAGGTCTGCCCAATGAATGACTGAAAGTAGGAGCACTGAAACTAGAGATGGAAGATGTAAAAAAAAAAGTCAGTCTTTTCCTTTTGATTCCTTGTCGTACAAATCTATTTTCATTATGGGCATCATGTCGATAGCGTACCATCTTATGAAAAAAACAAAGCACTCAACAGCTGTATATTTCCGATGATAAAATGGTTGAGTCTTTGTTTGTAACATATGAGTATGACATCAAAGTGAATGACTTTGGCTTATTGTCTGAAAAAATCATAGTTCAGTTTGTCAGTTTATATCACACTATACGAACTCCCACACTAGCTGGACGAATAAATTAGTATACAATATATAAACATACTTTCCAGAATACATTATTCTTCAAACAGCTATCTGTTGAACTAATAAAAATGACATAAATATCTCCTTTAGAACTTAACGATTAAGTCTGTATAAACAACAGAGATGTAGAAACCAGCATCAGCATGGTTTTACTTCTTGAGATGGCAGGAAAGTCAACATCAAACATATTATCAGAACCAAAAGGGGTCTTTCTTTTTCTGGTTTGTGATTAATATTTGTCGTTAGCATCTTTCTGTTGATCAAGAAAGTGAACGGGAGAGTATTTTTTGGTAGAAGGAACAAGTGATTCTTCAGGAAGATAGGAGCACACACGAGTTCTCTCGTTTCTCTGTTATTCACGAACCGATAACAACCGATGATTACAAAGAAAATAAATCGCCTGGACTCTGGATACGTGCTAACTCACGATCCACGATTAACGCTAACAACCTTGTGCATGCACCGCACATTATTTCCGGCCCAAAACTTGCCCTGCATGGCTGGCCATTAGAAGCGCTCACCACAACCAACATGCATGGTGTGAGCTTTACATCCCTGCTTACTTGCTGTTTGAGCCACGACCGGGTTAAAGTCCAACAGACTCCCCCTTAAGCCAGTTGTGGCTCAAAATTCCAGACACCCAACAAATGCCTCATGGTTGCAAATTTCCCCACCGGTAATGCTTTTTTCAGAGCATCTCCCCTCTGTTCTTCAGTTGGAATGAACTCAACCGAAATCTGTCCATCTTGGACACACTCTCTTATAAAGTGGTACCTTGTGCGGATGTGTTTGCATCTTCCATGAAACACTGCATTTTTCATCAATGCAATAGCTGACCGATTATCCACAAAGAGCTTCACTTCAGGGAACTCCTTCCCTGTCAATTCACTTAGTAAACTCTTTAACCATACAGCTTGGCATGCAGCCATTGTTGCAGCCATGAATTCTGCCTCACATGATGACAGTGCTACTGTCCTCTGCTTTTATGAATTCCAGGTGATCAGGCTCTTGTTCAGGTAGAAAACCATCCCTCCAGTGCTCCTGCTGTCATCTTTGTCGCCTGCTAAATCACTATCTGAATACTGTAAGGGCCTAAGTTTTTGTCACATAATCAAAGTGTTCATCACCACCCACACACTTCATTCGAAGAAACTTGATGAATACATTTGAAGAGCAAGTAAACACCATCAACATGCTCATTAGAGGATAAACTCACAAAATGCAAAAGTGGCATTTCCCACATGCATCATCTAGGCGCTGAGCTTGTGAAAAACTCCAACATATTGCTAGGTATGCTCATGCCAAATTTCACCCAAATTCAAAACCTTTTTGAAGTCCTTTTGGGTATAACTAGAAAGAGGGTGGTTTGAACTCAAATTCAAACTATTTCCATCCCATGAATTCAAAAGTGAGAGGCATATTCTTACTCAGCACATTTTTATGAGCTCACACACCAATTTTCACTCCATTTGGAGTTGATCTTGACATGAGCTAAGTTTAGCAAATTCAAACTTTATTTGAATTTCAAACTGCATAGGTGCTGAAATTTAGTCAAACACTTCACAATTTGAATTCTATCAATTCCAAATGGGAATGTGGTAGATAATTCAAATCCTAGAGGGTATTAGAGGGATTACTGTTTGGAGCAGTAGAGGAAAGTTAATTTCAGAGGTTAAAACTCGGGTGGGACCCACCTGTCAGCCTCACAGATCACAGAACCGACTGAGGCACCGAGTGCTTGGGTCTCGGGCTCCCGCCGTGGTCGCCACCACGCCAGGCCGTCGATGCCAGCAGCTGCTTGCCGCCCCGAGCCGCTGAACCGCCTCGCTGCCTTCTTATCCCTACAGCTGAGCCAAACCGAGGCGTTATCGATCGTTGCTTCGCTCTCGCGCAAGAAAAGAATTGCCTCGCCGCCGCTCGCTCGGAACTGATCGGAGAACCGTGATCACAGCCGCTCCACTCCCTCCAAGCTACAAAACGGTACGAGAGGCTTTCCTTCTTCTTCCCGGGCGTAGGAAATTAGCTGAACTTGGATGATCTCGTCCCTCCCGAAGGTTCTTTTCGGTGACCTAAGTTTGCCGCACCTCGGGCTCCCGTGAACAGCCAAAACGGGAGCATGTCACGCCCAAGCTAAGGCATCCTCGGACGCGTTAGATACTGGTGCTGCTCACCCCCGAGCCACAGCTCGAGTGTTTGATCACCGGCGGCGAATTTCAGTTTTCCCTTTCACTCGGCGCAGACCGACCTTCGGATGCGGATCCGCCAAATTCTCACTCCATAATGGTTTAGAGGGTCTCAAACTGTTCCTAAACGAGCTAGACTTAGTGGCGCACAAGTTGGCTTCACAACACCTAGCAGGAGGACCCCTGTACAGGGCGTATTTACAAGCTTGCCAACGGCGACTTATGCGGGAAGCATCGGGCGCACGGTGAGAGCCTACTTAGGACCTCTCCCGAGCTGCTTTGAGCCCATGCCGAGCTTCCATAGGATGCACTGGTACTCTCCGGCCTTTTGCTTGATCGGTTGAGGTGCTAGGAAGTTCGGCCGACACGGCCGAAGTTCTTCCGAAGCCGTCGCTCGTCGTTGGCCGTGTGCCGGTGATTTTTATGATGAGCTGAGCCCAGCATCGTGTTCCCCGAATGGATTTAGGAAGAGGCAGCTAAAATCACGGAGTTTGGCGCACGGCAGGAGCCCTCTGGCGAGCACTCCGGCGAGGGGGGCGATGGCTGAGCGTGGGAGGCCGGAGGTAGACGAAGCCTCGGTCCCACGTGTCAGCGGCCGATATTTTAAACCCGGGGATTAGCTGTGGCACCGGATCGGGTGCGGCTGCACGCAAAAAATTTTGTAGCCCCATGTGTCGACCGCTGAGAAGTTGACACGTAGCCCCGGTCCCACGCGCAGCGGTTTAAACTTTTTTTCCGATTTTCAGATTTAGTTCAAACTTCAAACCCACCTAACTTTGGCTAGAAAACTCCAAATCGAGTGAACCAAATTTTGTTGGATTCATATCTCTGAGTACTTTCTAGAAAATCAAGTTTCACTACATGAAAATCCTTATTTCTCCAGAATTAATTCTTCAAAATTTAAACTGATTAGAATTTTAACTGGAGAACCCTTTGGAGGAAAATTCTGAAATTTGGGCAGGATGTTCACCAAAATATCCCTAAGCTACCATAAAAATTTCAGATCCATTTGAGCTTATTTGATCTACCTAATGGTGTGATTAATAAAACTGTTCCAGAGAAAATAGAAAATGTCTAGAAACATTTTCAGAATTTCTCTGAAATTGTTCAGCTCATATCTTTAGCTAGGAACCTTCAAATTAAGTGAAACCAACTCCATTAGAACCCACTGAAAATATAGTTTTCATAAAGTCATGGTTTGCTCCTTGAAAATCCCTAGAACACCCTAGGAGTTCCAATTAAATTCAAGAACATAATTATTTGTGGAGAGCTCAAATGAGCTTTGCTGCAAATGAAACTTGGTCAAGATTCTTTTTAGGTTGTAACCAAACCATTGTAAAAATTTCAGAGTCAGTGGGTCTGTCTAGTAAGACTTATAGTCTTCACAAGTTTAAATTCAATTCAAATGCATTGATACATATACATGTTATCTCATGTAGTCGCTAAGGTTGAGGAGGAACCCGAAGTCTTAGACTTCGTCACTCCGGAAGAGCAGCTAGTCTACGATCAAGAGCAGCAAGGCAAGCTCCGGTTTGCATTAACCTTTTTACAAAGTTTTACTTTTTTGAGAACTTACTTTGAGCACTTAATAAATTCTTGCATTAGAGTCTTGTTTGAAACCCAAATGCATAGCCAAGAAAATTATGGGTTGGGATTAAGTTTGAAAACCTCGTTAGCTACTGCAATGCTAAGACATAGGATTCGGTACATGTCGAGTAGTTGGAACTACTCGCGAGAATAGGCTAGAGGCACATGGCTCGAGTAAAGATAGCAAATGAAACACATGGCAAGAAAAATGAGACCGAGCGGAGAGTAAGGGCAGCAGGACATTGGGGCCTGGGTGCTATAGCTCCGCTTGTGTCGATTGAGGACCGAGCCGTGTGCGGGCCTGTTGAACAAGCTAGAACAGTACCGAAGACCTACCGGCTATATGGGAACCGGGAAACCAATGTAACTCGGGTAGCTGGGTGTTGAGGCATAGCTGGTCGTTCAGAGGGTAGGTTGAGAGCTCGAGGTGTAAATCGGCTGGCGGCACTGTGGATGCGCGCGCAGAGACCTCTTGCTCGGGACAATTGGACCGGTTTAACATTTGGCTGACAGGTGAAAGGTGGTTGTGTACGACGTCCGTGATGATTGCTGTAGGCAGCATCGAGTACGGGCGTACGTGACGGGTTATTCGGGTAACCCTGCAGGTGTAAATCGATTATAATTGTCATCCCTCGCGGTCAGTAAGTACCACTTGTTCACTGTACCATGACATAGAAAGAACATGCTAGATTCATATTAAAAGTTTGCTGATTTGAAAGATATACCTTGCTTGTTGATGTCTTGTTGTTGTTTAGAGCCAATTAAAATTCTTTTCAACTTTGGGCAAAGTACATGAGACAAATGCGTTTCTTGTTTGATTGCGGCTCTCTCATGTGCCTTAGCATAAGGTTCTCCACAACCTGCTGCTAAAACTTGAAAGTAAGGTTCCATTAATTAGGCGGGTCCTTTGTAACTTATTTTACCTCATGTACCCTAAAACCATTCATGTAGAAGTTTCATGTATAGGAGAGACGGGTCAGTCTTGCGGAGCCATCGTGCTCACTGCTTGTGTTTGAAGCTTTTGTAGGGGTCTATGAGGAAGGGACTCCCGAGGAGGCGACGGAACCCCAGGAGGGGAACCCCATCGAGTGGGAGTCGTGCACGCCGCCGTGTTAGTGTGTGTGCGTGCTAGCGGGGACACGTTCACGGGATGAACGTGAACTCGATGCGTAGTCTACACCCGTGACTGTAGACTGAACGTATTTTGTTGTACAAAGTGTTCATAAACCTGTTTATGTAATAAAACTTTGCTTCCGCTTTGTATCTTTGATGTGCGTTATCCGGTGTTGGGCAACGCAGCACCCCTCAGCGTGATCCTGGCTCGACAAGGCCGTTGGGGCCGCCTCAAATACCCCGTGAGAATCATCGGCTCACCACTCCCTTTTGGATACCACAAACCATATTACAGTGTTCCTTTCAAATATCTCAGGATATGCTTTACTGCCTTGAGTTGGAGAACAGTAGGCTTTTCCATATATTTGCTTGCTACCCCTACTGTGAATGAAAGGTCCGGTCGAGTGTGCAGTAAGTACCTTAAACAGCCAATAGCTTGCCTATACTCAGTGGCATCAGTAGGTGTTCCCTCAGGATCCTTGTGCAAATTCTGCTTGTGCTCCATCGGTATTTTTACTGGTTTGCATTCTCCCATCCCAAGCTGCTCCAAAACCTTCCTGGCATATGCTGTTTGCTTGATGACAGTCCCCTCCTTTTGCTGATGCACTTCTATCCCGAGGTAGAGACTGAGTAAACCAAGGTCACTCATTTCAAATTCAGACTGCATTTGCTGCTTGAAGTCACTGATGATCTTTGTGCTAGCGCCAGTCACTATCAAATCATCTACATATACTCCAAGAAGTATGCTTGTATGTCCCTCACCTCTCTTATAAACTGCCTGATCTTGAGCACACCTGTGAAAACCCAAAATTTTCAGACTTCTGTCAAGCTTCATATTCCAGGCCCTTGGTGCCTGTTTTTAACCCATACATTTTCAACTTCAGCACCAAGTACTCCTTGATCTTTACTGAAAAACCCTCTGGTTGATCAATATAAACTTCCTCCTCCAAATCACCATGAAGGAAAGCTGATTTAACATCAAGGTGATGCACTTCCCAGTTTTGGTTAGCTGCAAGAGCAAGGAGCACTCTGACAGTATCAAGTCTTGCAACCGGGGCAAAGACTTTCTCATAATCTACACCCTGTCTTTGAACATACCCCTTTGCTACTAATCTAGACTTGTGCTTGATCACAGCACCAGTAGAATCTCTTTTCAACTTGTAAACCCATTTCACACCAATGGACTTGTGACCTGGAGGTAACTCAGAAAGTGTCCATGTTTCATTTCTTTCTATGGACTCAATCTCCTTTTTCATGGCTTCTTCCCAAGCAGGATGTCCAGCTGCTTCTCGGTAGCACACCGGCTCATTTGCTTCTGCTAGCAATGCTTCACCCTCTGATTCCCCATAGTCAAGATCAACCACAGGTGCTCTCTGCAATATTTCAGTCAGGGGTTTGTACTTTATAGGGCCATCTTCAGTCCTCCAGCCCTCTGAGGGGGGTGATAAGTTTCCTGTTGGTGCTCCATTCTGGATACGTGATGAAGATGCAGTCAACCACCCTCCTGGTGGTGTATTCAATGCCTGTGCACCACTGGCTGCACTTGGAAATGAACATGCAGAAAAGGTGAATCTTGCACATTCGCTTGGCTCTCCAGGCCTGGTGTTTGTGGCGTTGCAGCCCCACTTCCTTGTGATGCATCTGCAACTTCAGCCTGTTCTTCATGCACTTCATTTTCACCCAAAAGTCCAGAAATTCCTCCAGTCCTTCCAAGTAATTCCTCTTCAGTTACAAAGTCTGCATGACCTTCATCTGCACCCCATTCCCACTCAAGATTCTCTTCAAAAACCACATCACGACTTACAGTGAGCTTTCCACGCCTAGGGTCAAAAAATCGATGTGCCTTGCACCCCTCTTCAACACCAAAGTACACCATCTTCTGACTTCGATCGTCCAACTTTTTCAGATGAGTTACCACTGTTTTAACGTGTGCCAAAAACTCGAAGATGACCGAGATGAGGTTTCCTCCCATTCCACGCCTCAAATGGTGTTCGCTCCCCAATAGCTTTGGTTGGTAAACGGTTCAGCAAGTAAACTGCATGTCGAACTGCCTCTCCCCAAAACCTCCCCGGGACTTTCATACTCTTGAGCAATGAGTGAGCCATCGACATGAATGTTCTGTTCCGGCGCTCCACCACGCTGTTCTGTTGCGGGGTATGAGGCGCAGTGACGTGTCTCTCAATTCTGGAACGTTCACACAATGCAGAAAACTTTGCTGAAATGAATTCTCCCCCTCGGTCAGTTCTCGCAGTCTTGACGTGTCTGTCTTTGGAGTTTTCAGCAAGAGCCTTGAACTTCTCAAATGCAAGACAGGCTTGATCTTTAGTCTTGAGCATATATACCCACATCCACCGCGAGAAGTCATCGACAACCAACATGAAATACATGTTGCCGGCGACTATCGACGGTGTGATCGGGCCACATAGGTCAATGTGCAATAGTTCCAAAGGTTCACAGGCTCTGAACTGCGCCAAAGCTGGGAATGGCCTCCTTGCCTGCTTTGCCACCAGACATCCATGACATATCTGATCAGGGTGCTCGATCAGTGGTACACCTGCCACCATATTTTTCTCAGCAACCATTCTAAGCGCCTGAAAATTTACATGCCCCATCCGGGCGTGCCAAAGCTGTGCAGGATCTTGCATCTTTGTCATCAAGCATGCTGGACGATCTTGTTTCAGGTTAATACGATAAAGACGGTTTGGGGACCTCTTTACCTTCATGATCAGCCGTGGAGGATCCTTTTCATACACCTCAAGTTCATCATCATCCATCATCATCCATCACCACCCGGTGTCCAAATTCTGTGAGCTGACCAAGACTCACGAGGTTACTTTGAAGCCTAGGGATGTAGTAGACTTCCTGCAGCAGCCATTGATCACCGTTTTTACAGGCAAAAAGTATGGATCCTTTCCCCATGATCTCCACGGTGGAGCTGTCTCCAAACCTTATCACACCAGTCACCCGTTCATCTAGCTCCTGAAACTTCGACTTATCCCCTGTCATGTGACTACTAGCTCCATTGTCTAGGTACCAAACATCACTGGCAAGGTTACTCCCTTCGGACAGAAGCAACTTTGGGCATACCTTCTCCTCATTGAGGAATACCACATCAGTTTGAACCCCAGCCGTGAGTGACATCTGCTCCTCTGTCACTGCAAGAAGTAAAGCAGCCTCAACCTCTTCCTTTGTCAAATTTGTTTCTTCTTTCTTGGGTGCCTTGCACTCACTAGCATAGTGTCCATATCGCAGTTGAAACACTGAATATGGCTCTTATCTCGTCCCTTGCCACGCGAGCCAGTACGCGAGTCGAAATTCCTGGCGTTCCCGCCTCCGAACGACGGCTCACCACGACCACCTTGTCCGCGGGCCAAAACCCTCTGGATACTTGTTCTTCACCGATGTTTCGTGTATCTCCCATTTGTACCGAGCCTCCCACTCAGCACGAGTGAGGAGTAGCTGCCCATCTCCATTCCCGGGACTGCTACAGGATGCACGACTGATCCGCTCGTCATAGGCCTTCAGACGCCCGAGTGCTTCTTCAAACGTGATCGTGCCTAGATCACAGAACTGCTCCATGCCGGCAATGCAGTGCACAAACCCCTCTGGCACGGAATCCATCAGCTTCTTCACCTGAGCGGAATTATCCAATGAACCACCAAGGTTCGTGTAGCGGACCGACATTGCCGATATTCTCCCTGCAAGCTGGTCAAGGGACTCTCCCTCCTTCATCCACAGCGCGTCGAATTCTCCTTTCAACGTCTGCAACCTCACCTCCTTGACGCGCTCTGTGCCGACAAACTGAGATTTGAGGGAATCCCAAACCTGTTTCACCATCTTGTACTTGGCTACCTGCAAGATCAGGTTCTCCGGCAAGGCTTGGAGAAGGCGCGCCCGAGCCCTCTTGTCTTTCCTCGGATCAACTCCCCCGAAGCCCGGTGTCGTCTCTACCGCCTCCCACGTCTCCTCGGCCTCCATCACAGCCTGCACCCTGATCGCCCACGTCAGGTAGTTCATCGCTGTCAACTGAGGCAACTGGTACGGCACACCGCCGTTCTCCCGATCAGATGCCATGACTTTTGTGGATGGAACTCGAGAGAGAATCGCAACTCCAGCTCTGATGCCAGATGTTGATCAAGAAAGTGAACGGGAGAGTATTTTTTGAGAGAATGAACGAGTGATTCTTCAGGAAGATAGGAGCACACACGAGTTCTCTCGTTTCTCTGTTATTCACGAACCGATAACAACCGATGATTACAAAGAAAATAAATCGCCTAGACTCTGGATACGTGCTAACTCACGATCCACGATTAACGCTAACAACCTTGTGCATGCACCGCACATTATTTCCGGCCAAAAACTCGCCCTGCATGGCTGGCCATTAGAAGCGCTCACCACAACCAACATGCATGGTGTGAGCTTTACATCCCTGCTTACTTGTTGTGTGAGCCACGACCGGGTTAAAGTCCAACACTTTCGGCTGCATATTTTTATCATAGGACCATAATTAACCAGCTGCATAGACATACTAATTTATCATCGTCACGTACATGCCCCCCCCCCTTTTACAAAGTTGAATCCTTTGCTACTAAGCTTTCACAAAATATACAATCAGTGGTTTATCATATTACCAAACCCATCGCACATAGGAAGTCGTTGAAGTTGACAGGAACTTATCAACTTCTATGACTGTTACTTAAGCAACTAGTTTTATTTCTTTTTTTTCTACATTTGAGAACGCATTGAAGTGATATAATAAGAGGAGGACAAGGAACAAGACAAGTGTACCATGTATCCACATATCACTATCTGATCCTTAGACTGCAATACTATAATGGATGGTTCTATCCGCAGATCGAGCTATAATATGTTAGAATTATGAGCAAACCCTTTTTCAAAAACAAAAGAATTATGACCAAACAATTCAACGGCTCATCAGGTGACCAGCAGGATTCACCACTCCACTCACTCCCAGAAAGCAATGTCCCCTCTTTTCACAAGCATGCGATGTGGAGAGTGTTAGAGGTGTAGGGGTGTAGTTTATATTTCCCTTTTGCATAAGGGCTTTTCTATATATTTCACACCTCTGTACATCTATTTATAGAGGCTCCGGCCTCCTGAATAACATAAGTCATATTCATAACATGGTATCAGGCCATTAGATCTACCCTAATTTTTTTGGCGGAGGCGGCTCCTCTTCAGATCTGGTGCCGACGTCTTTTGGGTGCCTTCTCTTCGGGTGGTCCCGTGATTTTGCGTGCCTGTGCAGATCGATTCAGCCGCCGGCCGTCTGCGTGTCCAGCTGCGTCTCAGCGAATTCAGCCCGCTCGCCCTGCTCGTCAACGCTAGGCGCCTGTAGCGTATTTTTCCTCGGGGGCCGTGCGGCTGGAGAAAGCTGATCGGGGCTTTACCTTGGGGGCAGTGCGGCTGGAGCAGGCAGATTCGCATGAAGCAAGCAGATTCACGCTCACCTGACCACTTTTTCCTGTCTACCCTAACACCCCCTAGTTAGCTTTCCTCGTGCCACGCGCCTGTACTTTCTTTTTCTTTTTTTTTCTGCCGTGGCTGTCTCCTGCGCGCCCACAGGTGCTGCTCCCTGCCACGCATCCTGCCTTCTAGGGGCTTCCACGTGCTCTGCAAGTGCTCCGCCCTCGTTTTTTTTCTTTTCTCTAGCAGGAGCTCTTCTATTGCTAGACTCAGGCTTCATTTGTAAAAAAAAAGAAAAAAAAAAGAAAAAAAAAGAAGAAGAAAAAAAGAAGAAGAAGAAGAAGAAGAAGAAGAAGAAAAAAAGAAAGAGCACCTTCTGCCGCTTTTCTCTTGCGCTCTCACCCTCGCCAGTTATTCTATCAGGATGACTTCTTCTTCTGGTGGGGTTCCAGTTGTGCGATGTCCAGTGCTTTTGAATGGCACCAATTACCGCGACTGGGTTCCCCGCATGCGTCTGCACATGCGTGGTCTACGACTCTGGGAGTATCTCACAGGTGATCTCAAATGTCCGCCTTGCCCTGCGGTTCCTTCTCAGCCTGTTATTTCAGATAATGCTACCGATGATTTTGAGAAGAAATTGCTTGCCGATTATGAGACTCGTCTGTCTGCGTATAAGTCTCGTTTCAGCTTATACAGGACTTGGTTGGATGATGATGCTCGAGCTGCTGCTATTCTTGCTGCCAGTATGGAGGATCGTCTTGCTGCTGATATAGTTGAGTTTGAGTATTCACACCAGATGTGGGATTTTTTACGCTCTCGTTACAAGCCTACTGGACAGTCTACCTACCTTGCTGCTATTCGTCAGGAGCAGTTGTTACAGCAGGGAGATGCTACAGTGGAGGAGTTCTTCGGTCAGATGTCTGCTATTTGGCGTCAGCTTGATGCTCTTGGTCCTCGATTGTCGATAGATACTTGTCAGTCTTATCAGAGTCAGAAGGCTGCACTTGAGCTTCGACGCGCTTATGATTTTCTGACTCGTCTTCGTGCCGAATTTGAGCCTCTTCGTGCTCAGCTACTTGCTCGTCACCCATGTGTATCTCTTATGGACGCTCTGACGAGTGTTCGTAATGAGGAGACTCGTCTTCACGCTGCTGGATTACTGCTTACTTCTTCGGTATTGGCGGCTCGCTCTACGACACCTACGCACACAGCTCCTCCACCGATCATTCCGTCTTCAGTTGCTCCTCCTTCTACGGCTGGGGGGTGTTCTTCGTTGTGATTATTGTGGTAAAGATGGTCATGTGGAGGCGTATTGTTTCAGGAAGAAGAAGGCTCAGGCTCGTCGATCTTCACAGGGTGTTGGTGGTGCTAGTACTAGAGGATCTTAGGGGAGTTCTGCTACTACGGATGCACAATTACTCATGCTTCTTCGTCGCCTTGCTACTTCTGCATCATCAGGAGCTGCTGGTTCTGTGACTCAGTCTTCTGCACCTTCGAGTACTGTTCCTGCTTCTTCGTCTTTCACTGAGGGACCACCTCCTACTTCTGCTCCAGGTACTTGTCCATGGATTCTTGATTCTGGTGCTTCCTTCCATATGACTCCTTATCGTACAAGTTTGTCTTCCTTGAGTCCTTCGTATCGTTCTTCTACTGTTCATACTGCTGATAGTTCTCTACTTTCAGTTATTGGACACGACACTCTTTTATCTGACTCCTTTGCTGTTCCTGATGTTTCCTTTGTTCCTGGACTTACAATGCAACTTATATCCGCTGGTCAACTCACTGATAGTGATTGTCGAGTGATTCTTGATCATGATATTTGTTATGTTCAGGATCGTCGCACGGGTCGCCTGGTTGGTACTGGCCCTCGTCGTCGTGATTCACAACGTCTTTGGGAGCTTGACTGGCTTCGTCTTCCTTCCGCTGCGCCTGCCAGTCTTGTTTCTTCGTCCACTTCAACGTTTGCTCAGTGGCACCACCGTTTGGGTCATCTTTGTGACTCTCGTCTGTCCGTTCTAGTTCGGCGTGGTCTTTTAGGATCAGTCTCTAGTTCTGAGTCTTTAGCTCATTGTCAGGGTTGTCGGTTAGGAAAGCAGATTCAGCTTCCTTATCATTCTAGTGAGTCGGTGTCTGAGTGTCCTTTTGATCTTATTCATTCAGATGTATGGGGACCTGCACCTTTTGCTTCAAAAGGAGGACATAAATACTATATCATTTTTATAGATGATTTTTCGCGGCACACATGAGTCTACTTTATGAAACATCGTAGTGACGCATTATCTATCTATAAGTCCTTCTCGACTATGGTCCGCACTCAGTTTGACACTCCTATTCGTATTTTTCGAGCCGATTCCGCGGGTGAATACCTTTCTGATGCTCTCCGTAAGTTTCTTTCTGAGCAAGGTACTCTTGCCCATTTTTCTTGTCCTGGTGCTCATGCTCAGAATGGTGTTGCTGAGCGTAAGCATCGTCATCTTCTTGAGACGGCTCGTACTCTTCTGATTGCTTCCTCTGTTCCTCCTCATTTTTGGGCCGAGGCGGTCTCGACTGCCACTTATTTAATTAACATCCAGCCATCGTCGACACTTAGAGGAGGGGTTCCTTTTGAGCGTCTTACGGGTAAGACGCCTGACTACACTAGCCTTCGTCTTTTTGGATGTGTTTGCTACGTGTTGCTCGCACCTCGTGAGCGCACTAAGCTGATTGCTCAGTCGGTCGAGTGTGTTTTTCTTGGATACAGTTCGGAGCATAAGGGGTATCGTTGTTGGGACCCGATTGATCGACGGATGAGGATTTCACGGGATGTTGTTTTTGATGAGACACGTCCGTTCTATCCTCGTCCTTCTTCTGATACTTCTTCTGTATATGTGGTCGATCCCATTTCATTTCTGTTCTTTCCAGATGCTCCAGTTTCTAGTGTACCACCTTCACACTCGGTGTCGCGTTCCACGGTTTCTTCTCCTTCGGAGCCTGATTCTTTGGTTCCCGATTATACTTTGAAGGCTCCTGTGACACAGATTTATACTCGACAAGTTGTCCCTCCTTCAGATGTACCATCTTCCTCTGATGAGCCGTCTACTCCAGTTGGATCACCTTCTGATGATCCATCTTCTGCGGATCAGTCTGCCTCTCCTGGTACATCCTCTCCTGAGAGATCATATTCTTCCGATGATTCTTCTCCTGAGCAGCCTCTTGGACGTGGTCATCGTCCTCGACAGCCTCCTGATCGATACTCTCCTTCTAGCTTTGCTGCTACTGCTCTTCCTGAGCCGGCTACGTATCGTGATGCTGTTCTTCATCAGGAATGGCAGCATGCGATGGCTGAGGAGATTGCTGCTCTTGAGCGCACCGACACGTGGGAACTTGTGCCATGTCCCCCACGTGTTTGACCCATCACCTGTAAGTGGGTCTATAAGGTTAAGACCCGCTCGGATGGTTCACTTGAGCGATATAAGGCTCGATCAGTTGCCCGTGGCTTCCAGCAGGAACTTGGTCATGACTATGATGAGACCTTTGCTCCTGTTGCTCACATGACCACAGTTCGCACTCTGCTTGCTGTGGCCTCTGTTCGTGATTGGTCCATCTCTCAGCTTGATGTAAAGAATGCTTTTCTTAATGATGAACTACGTGAGGAGGTTTATATGCAGCCACCACCTGGGTATTCTGTTCCTGAGGGTATGGTCTGTCGCCTTCGGCGTTCTCTTTACGGCCTTAAGCAGGCTCCTCGTGCTTGGTTTCAGCGTTTTGCTTCTATGGTCACTGCTGCTGGTTTCTCTGCCAGTGCTCATGATCCAGCGCTGTTTGTGCATACTCCGTCACGTGGTCGCACTCTTCTTCTTCTCTATGTTGATGACATGATCATCACCGGAGATGATTCAGAGTACATAGCCTTTGTGAAGGCCCGTCTCCGTGAGCAGTTTCTTATGTCTGATCTTGGTCCTCTTCGCTACTTTCTTGGGATTGAGGTTTCCTCCTCTTCTAAGGGAATTTATCTGTCTCAAGAGAAGTACATTCAGAATCTTCTTGATCGGGCTTCTCTTACTGATCACCGGACTGTTGAGACTCCCATGGAACTCAATGTCCATCTTCGAGCTACTGATGGTGTGCTCCTTGATGATCCTACTCGTTATCGTCATATTGTAGGGAGTCTTGTGTACCTTGGTGTCACTCGACCTGATATCTCGTATGCTGTTCACATTCTGAGTCAGTTTGTTTCTGCTCCCACCCAGGTCCACTACAGTCACTTGCTTCGTGTCTTGCGTTATCTTCGTGGGACTATCTCTAGACGCTTGTTCTTTTCACGCTCTAGCTCTTTACAGCTCACAGCATATTCTGATGCTACTTGGGCTAGTGATCCCTCTGACGGTCGATCTCTTTCTGCGTATTGTGTTTTTCTTGGTGGTTCCCTCATTGCTTGGAAGACTAAGAAGCAGGTAGCAGTTTCTCGTTCGAGTGCAGAGGCTGAGTTGCGTGCTATGGCTCTTGTGAGTGCAGAGGTGACTTGGTTGCGGTGGTTGCTTGAGGACTTTGGTGTTTCTGTTGGTATGCCGACTCCTCTTTTATCTGACAGTACAGGTGCTATCAGCATTGCTCGTGATCCGATCAAGCATGAGCTTACCAAGCATATTGGTGTTGATGCTTCTTATACACGAGCGCAGGTACAGGATGGTGTTGTTGATCTTCAGTATGTGCCTTCAGAGCTTCAGCTAGATGATTTCTTCACGAAGGCACAGACCAGAGCTCAGCATTGTTTTTATCTCTCCAAACTCAGTGTTCGTGACGCACCTTGAGTTTGAGGGGGGGGTGTTAGAGGTGTAGGGGTGTAGTTTATATTTCCCTTTTGCATAAGGGCTTTTCTGTATATTTCACACCTCGGTACATCTATTTATAGAGGCTCCGGCCTCCTGAATAACATAAGTCATATTCATAACAGAGAGGACGACTATGTTCTCTTGGAGAACGATTATATTGAACAATACTACTCGTCAAGCACATTGACGCAATGATCTAGTCTACAGAGAGCTAATAAATTGCAGAAGAGATGCAAATATACAGTTTTTTCACAGATGTGTGTATGGAGCTGGCTAACGTTCTGTTATAAGGTATTTGGTAACTTCTCTTTGTATCTACTTTATGTTGAAGTGATGTGCAGCTTCGTAATACTCACGAAAACCATCTGTTTCCTTGCATCAACTGCAAGTATCATTTTGTAAAGTTAAATATAGTGCTCAATCAGAATTTTGAGAAGATAAAAGTTCCCAAATAATTTAGGTACCAGTATGGATATTTGGATAAATTATTTTTTATAAAGTATTAAAAAGCAGCAGACTCCAAAAGAAAAACATATTACTCTTGGTTGCTAATTTTGTCACCCTGATTGCAAGTATTATATATGTAACATTCAGAAAATGTAATCATTCCCTGTTGCATCTTGTAGGATTTTCAAACATCTTCAGAATTTCAACGTATGGTGCTTTTAGTATCCAGGAACACGTTGCAACGTCAAGGAACACTATTGCATTAGCCTTTCTTTCTTATTGTTCAGATAGTAAATCTAGGTATGAAAGTGTTTTGAAGTATTATACCGATCGACTCTTTGGCTGATGCTTCGTTGGGGTTTGATTGTCCATAGCTCAGCTTTCATGACTAAGTAAATAAATAACTACATCGTGTTGCATGCGTTTGATAGGAGTATCTTTCAACATAATTATCTTGAATGCCATGATGAATTATGCACGTGAATTCTTAGATTTCTTTGGAATCATCATATAAGCCTAGGCACAATTTAATTTGGCCCCGAAACCTGATTTTCAAACCAATCTGGTCCTAGAATCGGCTTGTTATATCATCATGCATATTTCTTCAATGTTTTATGTTATATACTGAGCAGGCTGTAAACAATTACATGATTAAAACGTTAAATTTTTATTGGGAAGGTTTGGATTCCATCAGAATTCTCAAGAAACTGCATTCCAAACAATACTATATTCGGTATAAACTTACAGTGATGGCTTAGGAAAATACGGACGTAACCAGGAAAACAGTTATGATCCACCAGCTACATGCAACCTTACCCCGATCCCCTATCATCTACTCTCTTCATTTCAAAATAAATGAAGCCAATTAGTTAAATTTCGAACTAATCGACATCATTTATTTCGAAACGGAGTGAGTATAATTTATTTGAGGTTGACAACATTTTGAAAGCAATAACTTCATCTGAAGGCCGGCATTATTTACCAAGTGGAGAAGCAAAATATTTGCAAACTATCTGACCTATATTGTCATTATCATTTATATTTAATCTTTCTCCAACTAAGAGCCTGTATGCATGGCAGAGCTTCTCTGAAACTGGTTCTTTATGAGAATCAGATTCTCTAAAGGGAAGTGATTCTCTTTGATTTTATATGATAAACTCTTAAAATCAGGACTGAAAATCACTTCACAGAATTAGGAAAACTATATTTTTAACTCCTAGCCCCTTAGTTTATTTCAGATAATCACTTCATCACATTATCAGCCAAGAATTATTTCTCCTAAAAAACTATATTTGACACAGTTTCCCTGATTCTTCCTGAGAATCCCCTCCATGGAGCTGTGCCAAAGGAGGGGGGGGGGGGTAACTCTAGTTCATGTAATATTTGCACGATTTCCCATTTCACGATTTCTTGGTTGTCTTGGCCAGCTGGTGTGCTCCATGGTTGACTAACTTGCCCAAATGCATCTATTTTTCGTCTCATCTCAGTGATGATTACGATTCGCTAATCATGTATTAGGTGCAGGATACGAAGCTATTTATAGCTTTCTTTTATGCCTAGCAACCAAGCTCTCGCGATACGTTGTCAAGTCAGCCCAAATATGATAGTAGCACTGGAGAGTTTGGCATATTAGTTTAGTTCATATCCATCCAGATTCCAGAACAGCACGTCCACTCTGGAACGCAGAACTGAAACTAGTGCTTCTCAAATCTTTCTTGGCAACTTTCGGCACATACTGTCACTGTTGGCAGCTGATTTGACTTGTATTTATGTACACATAAGCAGAAGCGTGTAGGATGTAATCATACTTTAGTGCAATCGAGCAAACAGTTTTACAAATCTATATGATCTCTATCTTACAATCACTGTAATTTTTTACTAAATCTCCTCCATCTGGCAACACGAGCAGAGGAAAATAAAGTGTAGACATAGTGGGCCTTAAATGAAAAAAATATAATGATCATAGAGTGGAAATTGTATGAATTTGGAGAGCTAGTTGTAAGATTGGATCAAAGCCGTAGTTGCATTATACTCCCTCAGTTCTGAAATAGATGACGTTTAGGACAGAAAAAATAGTTCTATTTGAACTAAATTAGCTGTCCTAAATGTCATTTATTTTAGAACAGAGGGATTACCTTCTTATATACACTTCTTTCATTGTTAAATTGACATCATTAGAATAATAAATTTCATTCAGAATTAAACTAAATTATTGCCCATACAATAAAATTTAAGCACGAAAGAAATAAGTTAACATGCGTGAGAGACAAATTAATGCGTGCTGATGACTCATCTCATGCACTACCACTCATGTAGACGCGTACCCATGCATGCTTTCCCGCTAATATATCCTAGATTACAAATGTGACTTTTCGCTAAGATCTATAATCTAGCAGAAGTACTTCGACCCTAAAACAATCTTCAGCGCTGTAAAGTTTACGAAAGGACAGACTTTCTGCGCATTATAGTGAAAAGACAACGATGTTCTTCACCATTATAACTAGTGGAATACATTATGCCCAATAGAACAAATAAACCCTTTTGGCAGCTTCCGATGGAGTATCTTTAGATAGAGACTAAAAGTAACCTCAATAAAGACCAGGCAATGATGATTTTCACCTAAACGCGCAGGTCATGAAATTGTGGGGAAGATGCAAGAATATAGAACAATAGACCAACCTTTTTTTTGGAATGAACATGGAAACACTTCCCTTCGATTACTATGGTAAATTATAGTATGCAGTTCAAGATAGCATGCAGTCCATCAACAAGCTTCCAATCAGCAGACACATGTAGTTGTATTTTTTTTTTACTTAGGACAGGAGCTCTGTCATTCATTGAGAGTGGAAGAAGGTCCTAAGTACAAACTATATAGTAAGAAGATTTATCATCATAGCCTCATTCAATACATTACATATAGGATTAGAGGTCTAATTCACCATCCAAGATTCCTCGAAACTCGTCCACAATGGACTCAGCCACCTGGAGGTGAGAACTTTCCTGTTCCGGGAAGATTCGCCAGTTCCTCTCTTTCCAAATTTCCCACCAGAAGGTCAGCAGGAGCCCCAGCCGAATGTTCTTCTTCCGACGGTTCCCCGAGCGCGAGATATGCGCGAGCCACTCCATTGCGTTACTTTGAGTTACGGAGCGTAGTTCTTGTGGTAAGCGTAGTCGATCCAGCACTTGGTGCCACATCGCTTCAGTAAAATTGCATTCAACAAGCATGTGATCGGCAGATTCAGGGGTACAAAGACAGAAGGAGCAGTATATGTTGTATTAGCCAGTTCTTCTTGATCTGGTTGTCTGCTGTTAATGTTTTGCCATGCATGACCAGCCATGCGAAGAAGCGACATTTTGGGTATGTTTTAGCCGGCCAGATCAAGTGCTGCCATTGTGACGGTATGCCAACCGAGAAGGTTCCATTGGTTGTCCATCTCCACTGAATGATATCCTTTTGTTCATTTAAGTTGACCTCACTTAATGCCGTTGCAAGCAGGACAAATTCTTCCAGGAGAACCTCTGAGTGCACCGATTCTAGATTTCTGATCCAGACATTGTTGTTAGTAGTTAAATTCTTACTCTCATTGGAAGAGAGGATGACACTAGGAGTTGGGGCAATTTTCTTTTCTATTTCTCACACAATGTCATACCAATCCAAGGGGTTGAGGCTACATATTTATAGCTGCCAGGGCAGCCAAGCATATGCCACAAAGATGCTAGTCTAAGATGCTTAGATGTTGTCCTAATATGCTGTCATTGGCTGACACTAAGATGATGTCCTAGTGTCCTTAATATGCTGTCCTAGTGTCCTTAGATGCTGTCCTAATTGGGGCCACAAAGACCAAAGGACTAGAGTACAACAAGCACCAAGGACTAAAGTGCAACAAACTAAAGGACTAGGGTACAAGGGACTAGGGGACCAAAGACCAAAGGACTACAAGACTTATTTCAGCATTCTCCCCTAAGTCTTGTACGTCGTCTTCTGAGAGGGTTAGACCATCCCGATCTTGGTGCGAAGTTCAATAAAATTGAGCCACCCAAGGGGCTTCATGAGCAGGTCCGCAAGCTGGTCATTGGTGTTGATGTAGTTCGCCTTGATGCTCCCTTCCTCCAAGCATTTTCGGATGAAATGGTACCTCACCCGGATGTGCTTGCTCCGTTCATGGAAAACGGGATTCTTTGCCAGGGCCAGAGCGGACACGTTGTCCATCCTGAGGTCGACCGCTCCAGTGTCTCTACTGAGGAGATCACCAAGCAGTCGACTAAGCTAGAGCGCCTGAGTCGAAGCGGTGGAGGCCGCTATGTACTCGGCCTCGCAGCTGGACAGGGCCACCACCTGCTGCTTGACCGACTGCCAGCTAACGAGGCACTTGCCGAAGAAGAAGAGGATCCCGCTCGTGCTCTTGCTGGTGTCGATGTCGCCGGCGTGGTCGCTATCGCTGTACCCGACACGGTGTGCCTCCCCAGGACACCTCGGGTAGTGGAGGCCGTGATCGAGAGTCCCCGCAACATAGCGAATGATCCTCTTCACAACCTGCTGGTGATCCGTCGTCGGTCGTTGCAGGAACCGACTAACGTAGCCGACGGAGAATGCCAAGTCCTGCCGTGTGTGGGTGAGGTAGCGAAGGCTCCCCACAAGACGCCGTACTGCGTAGCGTCCACCTCCTCCGCCGTGCTGTCGCGGCTCAGCTTCAGCCTCTCCTCCATCGGAGTGAGAGCTGGGTTGCAGTTTGTGAGCCCAGCTATCTCAAAAATGCGCTTGGCGTAGGCGGTCTGTCGAAGTGTGATCCCGGAGTTGGCCTGGTGCACCTCAATCCCAAGGTAGAAGGAGAGAGATCCCAGGTCACTCATCTGGAAGGTGGCTTTCATCTCTTCCTTGAATGCTGCCACCTCCGCATCCTTGGTGCCGGTGATCACCAAGTCGTCGACGTAGACACCCACCAGTAGGGTGTTTCCTCCATTGCCCCGCCGGTAGATGGCCGCCGCGTGCGGGCATTGCCCGAAGCACATCCTCTTGAGCGTGGAATCCAACTTGGCATTCCATGCCCTTGGTGCCTGACGCAAGCCATAGAGGGCCTTGCGCAGGCGCAACACCTTGCCCTCCTTGCCAGGGACCACAAACCCCGACGGCTGGTGTACGTAGACCTCCTCCTTCAAGTCACCGTTGAGGAACGCCGACTTGACGTCCATGTGCTGGACACGCTAGCCTTCTTGGGCAGCGAGTGCAAGAAGGAGTCGCATGGATTCCATCCGTGCCACGGGGGCAAAAGCATCGTCAAAGTTGATCCCCTCCTGCTGCACGAAGCCGCGTGCCACCAAGCGAGCCTCGTGCTTGACGATGGTGCCGGCTTCATCCCACTTCAACTTGAACACCCACTTAAGGGTGATCACACGGTGACCGCGAGGGAGATCAGCAAGCTCCCAAGTGCGGTTCGTCTCAACCGCGTCCATCTCCGACTGCATCACGGCACGCCATGCCGCATGTCTCTCAACCTCCGCGAAAGACCGAGGCTCGTCGTCGTCGCACGCAAGATGCAATTGCGCCTCCAGATCGCGAGGGACCAGTCCGGACACCGACTGGTCACCGAGAAGATCCTCCATCGTACAATACCGCAACGGCTCGGCGTCGTGGTATGCGTCGATGCGCTCCTCGTCGTGGGAGAGCGGAGTAACGAACTGCACCGGTTTGTGCTCGACATGAGCTGGTGTCGGAGGGGACGTACCCGGAGGGATGGCAGTCGGTGCTGGAGTGTGTGGGGTCGCCGGCTGTGGTGGTGGAGAGGTCGTCGCAGCCGAGGTCGTGACTGGGGAGCGTGGCGCTGAAGTTGGTGGAGAAGAGCTGCCCACTCCCCCAGTTCCCTTGAAGTGGATGTACTCGACGATGAAGTTGTCGTATGTCGAAGTCGAGCCGTCGTCCACCGCCTCTTCCCATGCCCATCCTCGCCCTTCGTTGAACACAACGTCGCGCGTCATGCGCACACGTTGTGTCTCTGGGTCGAGAATGCGGTAGGCCTTCGAGCCCTCCGCGTAGCCGAAGAACACCCCCGGAGTGCTCCTGTCGTCGAGCTTGCTGATGTGGCCAAGCTCCTTGGTGAACGCGAGGCAGCCGAAGACCCGTAGATGAGAGACCGCCGGCTTGCGCCCATACCAAGCCTCGTACCGCTACCTGCCGTTGAGAGCCTTGGTGGGCGAGCGGTTGAGGATGTAGACAGCCGTCACCACCGCCTCTCCCCAGAAGATAGCCGGCATTCCCCTCTGCTTGAGGAGGGCCCGAGCCATCCCCACAACCGTCTGGTTGCGCAGCTCAACGACGTCGTTCTGCTGCGGGCTGTAGGGCGCGGAGTAGTGGCGCTGAACACCCTCATCCGCGCAATACGACGCGAATTCAGCCGCCGTGAATTCGCCGCCGTTGTCGGTGCGCAGCACACGCAGCTTGCGGCCGCACTCCGCCTCCGCAATGGCCTGCGCGCGCCTGATGGCGTTCGCAGCCTCTCCCTTGCTGCCAAGGACCACGACCCACATGTAGCGGGAGAGGTCGTCGACGAGCAGCAGGAAGTAGCGTCGTCCTCCTGGTGTAGCTGGTGTCACCGGGCCACACAAGTCCCCGTGAACGAGCTCGAGCCGTTCCTTAGCTCGAAAGCTCGACTGCTAGGGAAAAGGAAGCCGCCTCTGCTTCGTCAATACACAGACGTCGCAGAGCTGCTCCACGTGGTCAAGGCATGGCATGCCTCGCACCATCTCCTTGGCATTGAGCTGCTTTAGGGCCTCGAAGTGAAGATGCCCAAAGCGCTCGTGCCACTGCCATGCCTCGTCGTCCCGACGAGTGGCAAGGCAGACAGGCCGTGCTACTTGCACGTGAAGGACATAGAGTCGATTGGTGCCTCTAGTTACCTTGGCAAGAAGGCGACGATGGCGATCCCAAATCCTCATGACTCTGTCCTTAATCTCTACGCGCGAACCGTTCTCATCCAGTTGTCCCAGGCTGATGATGGAGTTTCTCAACGCGGGGATGTAGTAGACTCCGACGAGCAGCCTGTGCTCACCAGACTCGGCGGTGAGGATGACGGAGCCGACACCCTTGATCTCCACATCGGAGGCGTCACCAAACTTGACAGAGCCTCGGACATTGGAGTCAAGCTCAATGAAGAACTCCCGTCAACCGGTCATGTGATGGGTGGCGCCGGTGTCGAGGCACCACCCGTAAGTCTTGTCGTTGCTGGAGCCGTCGCTGAGGAAAGCGTGTGCTCTTGGCTCATCAAGATGAAGGAGAGCCGCTGCGTTCGATACCACCGGAGGTGGCTTGATGCTTCCGTATGCCAGAAGCAAAGCTGGCTCCTCCTCTATCTGTGCCACGTGGGCCTCCTCCTCCACTTGTGCCACGTGGGCCTGGCCATGTCGTGGCTGTCGACACTCCCTGGCCCAATGACCAAGCTTGCCACAGTTGTGGCAGGTGTCGTCTCGTGTCGGCTTGTGGTTGCCGACGGTGCCGCCCTGGGCGCCTCCACGGGCGCCACCCTCGGTACGTCCGCGTGTCCCGGCCTGGGTACCTCCGCGTCCCTTGCGCGACTTGCCGCGCTTGCGGCCGCCTGTCGAGGAAGAGGACTCCCCCTTCTTCCGGTCACCCTGGCCAGCCTCCCACTGCTCGCGGGTGAGATGAAGCTTCCCGCCAATGGTGATAGGCCCCGAGAGAGGTTGTGGTTCGTCGCTGTCGATGACCTTGAGGCGACCTATCGCCTCTTCGATCGACATCGTAGAGAGGTCCAGCAGAGACTCGATCGAGCGAGCGATCTGCTTGTACTTCTCGGGGATGCACCGAAGGAGCTTCTCGACAGCTCTCTCTTCGTCGTAGGTGTCATAGCCGAACTGCACCAACTTCTGCAACAAAGAGTTGAGACGGAGAGCAAAGTCATCAACGTCCTCACCTGGCTTAAAGGCCAGGTTCTCCCACTCCTTGCGAAGCGCCTGCAGTGTGGACTTGCGGGCGCGGTCGCTGCCGATGCGTGCCGCAGCGATGGCATCCCATGCCTCCTTAGCAGTCTGCTTCTTGGAAAGCGAGAACTGCATCTCGGGCGGGACTGCAGCAATGAGGGCATCCAACGCCCATCGATCCTCGTAGTAGTCAACGTCGCCGTACTGAACTGCTTCCCACATGTGTCGCACCTGGAGCCGTACCCTCATCACCGCGGCCCACTCGACGTAGTTGGTCTTGGTGAGGGTAGGCCACCCACCGCCGGGACCGACGTCCCTGACAATGGCCTGGACCCCGTGGTGTCCATGGTACCTGTCCGGGGAGGGAGAACCGTGTCGCCTGTAATGGTCATGTTCTCCGTCGACCCAACCGCCGCCGCTGGGAGCGCCACCGGCGCGTCCGGGCCCGTCTGGGCTGCGGCTGTCACACCCATGGAGGCGTGCGGCTGCTCGCTGCACCTCTCGTGCTCGCGCCGCCTCCCTCACCGGCCTGAGCTCATCGTCGACGCCGCCGTCGACAGAGCTGCTGGAGCTACTGCCTCGCAGAGCCTCCAGCTCCGCCGCCGCCGCACGCGCTACAGCCGCCGCCGCCGCCGCTGCTTCCACTTCCGCCCTCGCTGCTGCCAGTTCCGCCGCCGCCAACCTTGCCGCCATTGCCGCTGTCACCGCAGTCTCTGCCGCCGCTCGCTCGCGCTCCTCTGCCGCGGCGACCTCCGTCTGCCGCGCGCTCGAGGCGACCGAGCGTTGAGACTGTCCGTTGGACATGGCGCACTAGTGGGGGAGGGCTGTTGGGTGTGGAAGACAAGCTGCTGCTCATCTGTGCAGGAGAGGAATGAGCTGGAACAGCCGGTGTTCCTGCTGCTGGTTGTGAACAGAGAGATGTGCGGGAAGGGGATGAGCAGGAGATGTTTAAGCTGCAGGATAGAACGGCTCTGATACCAGATGTTAGTAGTTGAATTCTTACTCTCATTGGAAGAGAGGATGACACTTGGAGTTGGGGCAATTTTCTTGTCTATTTCTCACATAATGCCATACCAACCCAAGGGGTTGAGGCTACATATTTATAGCTGCCAGGGCAGCCAAGCATATGCCACAAAGATGCTAGTCTAAGATGCTTAGATGTTGTCATTGGCTGACACTAAGATGTTGTCCTAGTGTCCTTAATATGCTGTCCTAGTGTCCTTAGATGTTGTCCTAATTAGGGCCACAAAGACCAAAGGACTAGAGTACAACAAGGACCAAGGACCAAGGACTAAAGTGCAACAAACTAAAGGACTAGGGTACAAGGGACTAGGGGACCAAAGACCAAAGGACTACAAGACTTATTCCAGCAATTGTTGTGTAATTCCTGGGCCACTATTCTATATTTAAATCAGGACTGATGTTACAGGTTAGGTGCCAGGTTACGGGTGCATACCCATTCAGCCAATTCGCCTCCCAGAAGGGTGTGAGTTTTCCATTTCCAACCGATATTGTTATGGAGGCAAAAAAGAGGTGACGGTCGGTTCTGCTGTGAAGTTTAAGCAGTTGTTTCTATTGCCTATCAATAGTGTCCCAACTATGCCATAGCCAGCACAATCGCAGTGCTCTTCCAAATTTCTCTAGGTCCTTGATCCCCAATCCCACCATCTTCTTTGGTCTTATGCAGCATTTCCATTTAACTAGGCAGTGCCCACCGTGCACCTTGTCCGGGTCGTCTCCCCTCCAGAGGAAACTTTTCTGATTCGATATATTTGCTTAGTTGCTCATATATGCCAGGAGTTTATGAACGGACATCAAGTACGTTGGCATGGCTGAGAGAACCGAGTTGATCAGGACCTCACGGCCCGAATAGGACAGTAGGCTACGCTTCCATCCCGGAAGTCTATTAGCCACTTTTTGAATTATTGGTTGGATGGAGGTCCTGGTAGTCTTCCTAGATGTAGCGACAGTCACTACACAAATCCAGCAAATTTACGACGGCCTTATTTATTTACGACGGCTAACCCTACAACCGTCGTAAATAAGATTATTTAATTGGCCGTTGTAAATAAAAGCTTATTTACGACGGCCAAGGTCAGGCCGTCGTAAATACCACCTTATTTATGATGACCTGACCTTGGCCGTCGTAACTAGACGGTATATACCCCGCGGGCCCGGGGTCGGCACGGGCATTCACGCCCGCGCCGATCCCATGCCCGCGCCGACCACGAGCCCGCCGTCGCCCCCCGCTGCCGCGCCGGGCTCGGCCGCTGCCCCGACCGCTGCCGCCCCCGCCGTCGCCCCGGCCCACAACCTCAGAGGTCGCCGCCCGGCGCTGACCGAGCCACGCCGGCCTCGGCCTCGGCGTCGGCCGCCCCCGGCTTCCCGCGGATCGCCGCCGCCTCCGACGCATTTACCCTTAAGAAAGTGGGATACTTTTCAAGTGTTTACTTTGCAGAGGAACACAATGTAAATACTTCGGCGATGCGATTGAATATGGATGAACATCCACCTTGCAGTAATCTCTCTATTTTTGCAACAAAGGGCACTACTGTTGGTGGTAGCCGGAGCTACAATTGTACCGCGGATGAAAGAACAGCTGCTTTCCTGTACATATATGCGAATATAGATGGGATGAATAAATATTTCGAGTAAGTTTTTGTCCTAACATTGATGCTTATCGGCATATTATGTAGCATTTATATGCATGAAAGTTTTTTCTGTCCAGTGAATTTCACGAGCAAAATTAGACACATAAGCAAACAAGTAGAAACGATGCTGATAAGTAGAAACGCTGCGACGGGACGGAATAAATGGACGACCTAATTTCCATTCCTGGTTCCGAGAATATAAAATGTTTTCTCGTTAACTTATAAATATTATTATAACTTATAAGTATTATAAAGTATTCTTTTAACTTCGTAATTTGGACAGTGTGTGAAAGAGCCTGACGTCCATAAAGACTTGCGACAACTATCTTATGGATTGGTTAAAGTTAGATGCTATGGCTGATATGACGTTAACGGGTTTCAATTTCGTACAACTCAATTTGAATCTCTTCGTCCTCTCGCGGCAACATGTAATACCGGAGTTTTGACGAGGACAATCGACTCTCAAGGCCGTGAAATTAATTACTATGAGATCATTAATAAAATCCTTGAATTTAGTTCTACCAGAAATAAGGAATTTCAAGTCGTCTTATTTGATTGTGATTGGTTTGACAACAATCATGGAACACGACAAAACAAATTTGACATGGTGGAAGTCAAACATAATGAACGACTACGAGGCTATGATACATTTGTTCTTGTACACTAAGTGGAGCAAGTGTATTATTTACCTTATCCATGTCCAAGCTTAATGCTTAGTGGGTGGTACATAAGGTGAATCCTCGTGAGCGGTTATATACTCCAAGAGATAATGGCTACCATGATATCAATGATGTTGACGAGGTCTATCAAGAACAAGAGTTGCCAAACTCGTTTTCCGTTCAGCCTTGTGTTGAACTCGATCACTTGGTTGGACACGCTAACGATGTAGAGAATTTTGATATGCGCAAACGAAAACAGAAAAAAATTACCAATCAAGATCGATGGTCTGGTTTAAGGAGTAGGGTTCGTGATGTCGATGAATTCTGAAACTGATTTCAAGTAACTTTTTTTCACTAAATTATAATAACTTTGTATATTTTCTTAGCATATTTATCAATTACTCCTTACAACAGGATGTCGTCAGAGAAGGGAAAAGGGAAGGGGCTTCCTCAAGGAGGCACGGGACACCCTTTTTAGGGGCAATTCGTCAGGTAAAAGCAGACACTCTCAGTTGTTGAGACACGTCCCAGACCTAGCAGGTAGACATGTGGCCTTACAGCGCACGGAGGTACATTTCTATTGGGAATTACGTTATCTTATATATCATTTAACAATTAACTATTTTTATCAATCCTTAAATTTTGCAGTCTGACTCAGAGTCATCTGAGTCAGAGTCGTAGCCTAGGGCGCCGCCACAGCCTTCGGGGTCGCCTATGGCTGTCGCGGAGGTGCCTAGCGTGGAGCCTTCCGGGTCACTAGACGTGGTCCCAGAGCAGAGGCGGCGGACGAGGAGGACGCACTTTGTGTCTCCTTCTCTAGTTACTACAGAGGGGGTCACTATTCGCCCGATCGGAGACACGTAACCAAACTATCACATAATATTCAACTTTTAGGTTCTTTTGTTTGCGGGTACATTAATAAATTCACTAAAACCTTGCAGCTCTTGGTACGACTACTCGTTCACGGGTCAGGGGCACCACAGACAGGTTGAAAGTGCATCTAGATAATCCCCGTGGTTTTGGTTGATTGATGACGACAATTAAGATGATAATAAGTTTCTACTGAGTATGAGCACAGGTGTATATCAAAGAAATGGATATGGAGTCTCTCAAGAAGCAAAAGGAAAAGAAGAAGACTTGGAAGAGTTGAAAATAGCATTTTCTATTAATCTTCACATTTTTAGTTGTGTATAGGGTCTTCTCTTTTAGAGTGCTTAAGAATCACTAGAGAGCTCAAACGAAGGATAGAACGTTAGAATCACGAGATGAGGTAGTCATAGATATGAAGAAAAGGGAAGACCGGACTTGTCCGGACAAATGGCCGGACTAGTCCGTTCAGAACCGGACTAATCCGTTTTAGACCGGATAAATAGTTCCTGAGTCAGCTCGGACTAGTCCGATAAAGGTCGGACTAGTCCTTTGTTGTGTGAGTCTGAGCCGTTATGAGACTAAGTCTCAGAAGGCCGGACTAGTCCGCCCAAGAGGCCGGACTAGTCCGCTAAGCGGACTAAGCCGCTTAGGTCCGGAGAAGAAATTTCTGAGTGTCATCGGACTAGTCCGCTCCACAGGCCGGACTAGTCCGATCTTTTCAGACTAGTCCGAAATAGGACGGAACAAAGGTTCCTGTGTGAGCTCGGACTAGTCCGAGGTTGGCTGGACTAGTCCGCAGCTCCAGTTGAGAGAGTCTTTTAGACTAAGTCTGGTAAGACCGGACTAGTCCACCCTTACCATACTAGTCCGTTCTCATACGGAACAAAGGTTCCTGACTGAGATCGGACTAGTCCGCTCTTGGCCGGACTAGTCCGGGGTCTCATGACCGTTTGAAATCAACGGTCACTAAAACTTTATTTGGTAAGCCGTGACGTGAGTGGTCCCTCAAGATCGGACTAGTCCGGGGTTGGGACCGGACTAGTCCGGACTTTAGTTGGTAACGGCTAAATGCCGGGATATCTATAAAAGGAGACCCCCCGGCTGAGAATGAAGGTGACACGAACTCAAGCTTTGAAAACTCATTCCTAGAGCTCTTCTAAGCCTCTTTCCTCACCTTCTAGACCCCTAAGATTGGATCTTAAGGTGTTAGTGGTTTTTGTGAGAGGAAAGACGTGGTGATCGAAGTTTGAGCTCTCGGTTTGATTCCTTTGCACTCTAACTGTTATTTTGAGTTCTCAACAGTTGTACTTTGAATTCTAGAACTGCTTGGTTGGTGTAGGGAGCCTCAAAGTGTGAGTAGCCCCTAAGAGCATTGTATTCACATTCGATTGATAGTGAGAAAGCCCGGGCTTGATCTTGGTGATCGCTCGGTGAGGGAAGGGTTAGAAAAGACCCGGTCCTTGGTGGACTCCTCAACGAGGACGTAGGTTCCTGTGTGGAATTGAACCTCGGGATAATTCGGGTCTCTTGTCTTCTCTACTATCTTACTTGCTCACTAGAATTACTTGTTAAACTTTCATTGTGTTATTTTCCATAAATTGTTCTATTATTTTGCAATCTGATTATTCTCAACTAATTTGTGACATTATTTGACTACCACATATTTTCAGCTCAAACAAACTTAACAGGAAATCTAAAACACAAAGTAGGCTTAGGCCGGACTAGTCCGACCACATACCGGACTAGTCCGGCCCACTCTGGTTTTATCCGCTCTTTATTTTAATTTCAGGTTTTATTAGCCTATTCACCCCCCTCTAGGCAACTTTCAATTGGTATGAGAGCCTAACTCTCCACAAAAGCTTAACCGCTTGGAGAGGAGATGGGGGACAAGGTCGGTAGCCAAATTGATCTCAACAAGGGAAAAGGAGCAAGCTCGAGCAACTTTGAAGAACAAGGTTCTAACCCACCTACCGCAGTTGCTCCTCCACAAGACGTTACAAGCTCAGAAGAAGATGAAGAAGTTCTTCGTCTCATGGCACTCCTCAAAAAGAAGGAGGAGGAGGCCAAAAGGAAAAAGAAGGAGAAGTTAGAGAAGAAACTCAAGAGTAGTCAACAAGACTACTCGCGATATCCTTTTAACTATGAACGACTAAATTCTCATTCCAGTTATTTATCAATTCCTCTAGGCAAACCACCTCACTTTGATGGAACTAACTATACAATGTGGAAACACAACATGAAGTTGCATCTAATTTCCTTGAACCCAAGTCTTTGGCATGTTGTATGTACAGGTATATATATCCCTGAAGACGAGGATGAACTCACTATAGAACAAGAACAACAAATCCATCGCAATGCACAAGCAGCAGTCGTGCTCAACTCATCTTTGAGCACTGAAGAATTTAACAAGGTAGATGGGTTGGAGCTTGCCAAAGATATTTGGGACACCCTCAAGATCGCACATGAAGGAAACCGATCCGTGAGGGAAGCTAAGATTGAGATGATAGAAGGAGAGCTTGGAAGGTTTGCCATGGAAGAAGGCGAAACACCTCAAGAAATGTACAACCGACTCAAAACTCTTATCAACAAGAGTCGGGCGTACGGATGCAAGAAATGGAATGACCATGAGGTGGTTAAAAGGATGATAAGAGCATTTATGCCTCGCAATGTGACCCTATGCACCCTAATCCGGGAAAGTCCAAACTTTCATTTGATGACTCCGGATGAAGTGCTAGGGAAGATCATTAACCATGAGATGATGGAGAAGATAGCCCAACACGTCAATGACTTAGCCAAGATCACTTCATCCAAGAAGAAGGGCATTGCTCTCAAGGCCACATCCAATTCAAAGGCAAAAGAAACACAACTCACAAGTGAAGATGAAGAAAGTGATGATGAAAGCACAGACATGGATGATGAAGAATTGGCGTTCTTCATCAAAAGATTCAAAAGGTTGATAGGGAGAAGGAGAAGCTATTACTATGAGAACAAGAGCAAAGACAAAGGCAAGTCAAGAACAAAGAAGACTTGCTACAACTGTGGAGAACATGGGCATTTCATTGTGAACTGCCCCCATAGCAAGGAAGATGACAAAAGAAAGAAGAAGAAGAATGGGAAGCCGCAAGACAAGAAATTCTTCACAAAGAAGAAGACATATGGACAAGCCCACATCGGAGGAGAATGGGACTCAAATGAAGAATCCTCCTCCGAAGATGAAGAAAGGGTGGCAACCGTAGCCATTAAGAGGCCAACCATGAAGAAATCACTCTTGCCAAACAAGGGTGATTGGAAGAGCCGAAGTCACACATGCCTCATGGCAAAGGAAGGAAAACGCAAGGTAATGACTAAACCTTCTAAGTTACATATTGAAGATGATAGTGACTTCGATAGTAGTAGTGAAAATGAATTCATGTTTAGAGGATTAAACAAAAAAGCTATAGCTAAAATGAAAATGCTATTCGGATGAAATTTTTGAACAAGAAGAGCTTCCCAATCAACAAGAAGAATTGCTTATCCTTGAAAAGGAAAGAAACCTTGAGATTGAGAAACTTCTTGAGTTTGAGAGAGAAAAGTGTTGAACACTTGAAAGCGAACTTGCCATGGGCAAAGAGACATGCGTTCAGCTTAAAAGTAAGAATATAGCGCTTCAAGATGAACTCGTAAGTTTAACCAAAGCTCACAAAAATCTTGAAGCATAACTTGACTCACTTAAGTCTAGTGTCCCAATTAATCTATCCTCTAAAAGCTCTCTCTGAACAAAGACAAAATCCAACACTAAAACTTGCAAATGTGCTAGCATTGTCTTAAACTTAAAAAATGAGCTCAAAGAGGCACAAAGCAAGAATACACACAAGAGTGGGATCTTTGATAAAGAAAAAATCAATTATGCACGTAGTGCATACACAATCACAAGATCTCCCTTCATCAAAGATGGACTTGGATATACTAGGGGAGGAAAGCAAAATGCTAGAATCCTTAAAAACAATAGCAAATTTGTAGCCTTCGTGAAAGAAAACTCAAGTCAAGACAAGAGTAATAACGTTGCATCTACCTCACATAAGATTACCAAAAATATAAAATCTATAGTATTTCATAATTTCGATGCATCTTATGTTCTTATGAAAAGCAAGTATGGTAAAGTTTATGCAAAATATGTTGGGCCACTCCACAAGAGTCCGAAAACTTGTGTTTGGGTGCCCAAATGCCTAGTAACTAACCTCAAAGGACCCAACCAAGTTTGGGTACCTAAGAGCAATGTTTAAATTGTTTTGCAGGCCTACTCCTCCAGTGGCACTAAATGGGTGCTAGATAGTGGATGCACTAACCATATGACCGGAGAGAAGAAAATGTTTGTTGAGTATGAAGAAAATGATGATCCAAATGAAGGCATCTATTTTGGTGACAACAGCCAAGGAAGGGTACTAGGTATTAGTAAAATCGCAATCTCTTCTCAACACTTTCTTTCACATGTTCTACACGTTGAATCATTGGATTATAACCTATTGTCCATATCTCAACTATGTGAGAAAGTTTATAATTGCTTATTTACTAACGAAGATGTGACCGTCTCTATAAGAAGTGACAACTCAATTGCATTTAAGGGTGTGTTAAAAGGAAAACTTTACTTGGTGGATTTTTCCACAAGTAAAGCTCAGCTTGACACATGCTTAATAGCAAAAACCAACATGGGATGGCTGTGGCATAGAAGACTAGCCCATGTTGGAATGAGGAATTTACAGAAACTTCTAAAGGGGGATCACATCCGTGGACTAAAAAGTGTTGTTTTTGAAAAGGATAGACCATGTAGTGCGTGCCAAGCAGGAAAGAAATTGGAACAGCTCACCCCGCCAAGAACGTGATGACGACAACAAGACCATTGGAGATGCTTCACATGGACCTCTTCGGCCCTGTCACTTATATAAGCATTGGCGGTAACAAGTATGGTCTTGTAATTGTTGATGATTATTCTCGTTTCACTTGGTTATTTTTCTTGCATGATAAGGGAGAAACTCAAGGAATCCTCAAGAAGTTCTTGAGGAGAGCTCAAAACAAGTTTTCTTCAAAAACTAAGAAGATTAGAAGTGACAATGGTTCTGAATTTAAGAACACTCAAATAGAAGAATTTTTGGATGAAGAAGGCATCAAACATGAGTTTTCAGCCCCTTATACTCCCGAACAAAATGGGGTAGCTGAAAGAAAGAACCGGACACTCATAGAGAAGGCAAGAACCATGCTCGACGAATACAAGACCTCGGATCGATTTTGGGTGGAGGCAATCAACACCGCTTGTCATGCTACAAACCACCTCTACCTTCATCGACTCTTAAAGAAAACTTCATACGAGCTCCTAACCGGTAACAAACCCAATATCTCCTACTTTCGAGTCTTTGGAAGCAAATGCTATATTCTTAACAAGAAGTCTAGGATTTCAAAATTTGCTTCGAAATCCGATGAAGGTTTCCTACTTGGTTATGACTCAAACACCTACGCTTATCGTGTCTTCAACAAAACCTCCGGGTGCGTTGAAATTGCACGTGACGTAGTGTTTGATGAAACTAATGGCTCCCAAGTGGAGCAAGTTGATGAATGTGTATTGGATGAAGAAGAAGCACCAAGTGAAGCACTAAGAAGAATGGGGCTTGGAGAAATCCGTCCCCAAGAAAATGTAGGACAAGATGCTACAATCTCATCTAAAGTGGCACCCCTCACTCAAGATCAAAACCAAGCACTCCAAGATCAAGACGGTCAGTTTGAGGAAGAAGAAAATCAAAACCATGGTGTTGATCAAGGGGGAGAATAAGATGAAGAAGAAGAAAACCACTCAAGAAATCAAGTGCCTCACCCAAGGGTTCATCAAAGCATTCAATGAGATCACCCCGTTGATAACATCCTCGGGGATATCACAAAAGGGGTAACAACACGTTCTCGTATAGCTAACTTTTGTGCACATTACTCTTTTGTGTTGTCCTTGGAACCATTTAGGGTGGAAGATGCACTCAAGGACCCGGATTGGGTAGTAGCCATGCAAGAAGAATTAAACAACTTCACAAGAAATCAAGTATGGGAGCTAGTGAAAAGACCAAATGCAAACGTGGTAGGCACCAAGTGGGTGTTCCGCAACAAGCAAGATGAACACGGAGTGGTAACAAGAAACAAGGCCAAACTTGTGGCAAAGGGATATGCTCAAGTCGAAGGTTTGGATTTCGATGAAACTTTTGCTCCCGTAGGTAGGCTTGAATCTATTCGTATTCTATTAGCCTATGCTACTCATCATGATTTTAAACTCTATCAAATGGATGTGAAAAGTGCCTTTCTAAACGGTCCAATCAAGGAGGAGGTACACGTGGAGCAACCACCCTGCTTTGAAGACCAATAATATCCTGATCATGTGTTTAAATTGCATAAAGCTCTCTATGGCCTTAAATAAGCTCCTAGAGCTTGGTATGAATGTGTTAGAGACTTTCTTATTGATAACGGCTTTAAGATAGGCAAAGCTGATTATACACTGTTCACAAAGAATGTAGACAACGATCTCTTTGTATGCCAAATATATGTTGATGACATTATATTTGGTTCTACTAACACATCTTTTTGCAATGAGTTTAGCAAGATAATGACAGATAGATTTGAAATGTCCATGATGGGAGAGTTGAAGTTCTTCCTCGGATTTCAAGTCAAGCAACTCAAGGAAGGCACGTTCATTAGTCAAACCAAGTACACACAAGACATACTCAAGAAGTTCGATATGGACAAAGCAAAACCTATCAAGACACCAATGGCAACAAATGGGCACCTTGACCTTAATGAAGATAGACCAAGCGTAGATCGAAAGGTATATCGCTCCATGATTGGCTCATTACTTTATCTTTGCGCATCTAGACCCGATATCATGCTTAGTGTATGTTTATGTGCAAGATTTCAAGCATCACCTAAAGAATGCCATTTAACAGCTGTTAAAAGGATCCTAAGATATCTAGTTCACACACCCAACCTAGTATTATGGTATCCAAAGGGGTCTAAGTTTAATCTCATCGGATACTCCGATGCGGATTACGCCGGATGTAAAATAGATAGAAAAAGCACCTCAGGAACTTGTCAAGTTTTGGGTAGGTCCCTAGTATCATGGTCATCCAAGAAACAAAATTCCATTGCTCTCTCCACAGCAGAGGCAGAATATGTCGCAGCCGGAAGTTGCTGTGCTCAACTTCTTTGGATGCAACAAACTTTAAGGGATTATGGTCACAATATGAACAACATTCCAGTCCTTTGTGACAATGAGAGTGCTATTAAGATAGCCCACAATCCCGTTGAGCACTCTAGAACCAAACACATAGACATTCGGCATCACTTTTTAAGAGATCACTCTATAAAGAGGGACATAGCAATCTCACACGTAAGAACTGAAAAACAACTAGCCGATATCTTTACCAAACCACTAGATGAAAAATGATTTTGTGAACTTCGAAATGAGCTGAATATATTAGACTCTAGAAATGTAAGTTGAAAAAATTGTGCAAATAGAAGTTCTCAAAAAATTCTTTCACAACCTTCAAAAATGTGCATGATTGTGAAAACTTGTACCTCCTCTATTTTCATCTCACATTATTTTTGGCTATATTGTCATCACATAATTATGTGTTTGATATATATATGGACCATATAGCAGGTAGAAGTAAATCCACCGCAAACCAAGGCAAAATTCTGATATATAAGAATTTTTAGACTTTAAAAGCCGGACTAGTCCGACCTAGAGGCCGGACAAGTCCGGGCATTCTAAAGAAGTCCGAGGAGCAGCGGACAAGTCCACAACGGACTAGTCCGCCTGGCACCCGGACAAGTCCATACTGAAGACTAGTCCGGACCTGGTCCGACTGACCGGACTAGTCCGCACTAGGGACCGGACTAGTCCGGCCCTTGGAGACTTAACCTCCAAGGGTCGGGCTGAAACCCCTCCCTCTCCCTCATTCACCTCCACTCCACTTCTCTCCTCCAAAACTCGCCCCCATTGGCGATTTTGGAGTTCTCCCTCAAATCCCTCGAGGGCATCCTCGATTCAAGGCCTATGGAGTGCGGGGAACTCTTCTCTTACCATCTCCGCTCCTTCGAACCGTGGATTTCATCACATTCCTTCACTCCAAGGTACTTTTTAACCTAGCCTTGATTTTTTACAAAAAATCCTATTCCTAGAACATATCTTGGGTACCTTATGGCCTCTCTGAGTTTCCTAGGCCATATTATTTCAAAACCCAATAATATTGCACCTACTTTGATGAATTGATAAGCAAATCACATTAGTTAGGGTTTAAAATTGTAAAGTCCGGACTAGTCCGAACTCCAACCGGACAAGTCCGGCCAGAGCGGACTAGTTCGCCACCTGCCCAGACAAGTCTGGATGATACAGTCTTAACCTTTAACTTTGGGTTTGTAAACTAATTTAAACTCAATACTCCATCAACTAAAAACTTCTTTTCTCACCAGATCATGTCAGGACCCAATGACAGCCCTCTTCCAAATCCCGAGGCTGAAGCGGCTCGTCAAGCCACTTATCGTGCGGCAGCCGAAGCAGAGGCAGTAGAGACTGCTGCAAGGGAAGCTCGGACGAAGAAGCGGGCTGACAGGGAAGCCCAAGCCTCCCAGTCCGTTGACCCTCCGAGGAGGAAGAGACTAGTCACCCTAAAGGACAAACAGACTGTCGAGCCACAAAAATCAATCCAAGACAAAGGAAAAGGCAAAGCAGCAAATCCCTCCAGGAAAAAGGCTCTAGCCAACAGGGGACTCATCATTCGTGAAAACCCTAGACGGGGAAGGGAAAATCCCCAACAGGGACCTGTTGGGCCCCTTGAAAGGGCACCGCCCATGCACAACCCAAACCGCCAACCCAATTTGGCGAGTGCAACCTTCAAGGGGAGAGGAGCCGACAAGGCCAGAAGGTTCCGGGAGGAGGAGGTCTACAAGTACGAGAAGTCCACACCAGACCCTCGCTTCTGGTGTGACTTCCATTGTGACTACTACCGGCATGTCTATCTCCCAATAAAGACACCGGTAGTTGATGCTCAGTGGGTGGATTGGCCATACATGGCCAACAAGAAACATCAAGCCTTTGATGCAGTAATTGAAGCAACAGAACGCCATGGGATCAAAGACTTGATGGCCTTTCAATATGATTGGAACATTGAGGTCATAGTCTAGTTCTACCACCTGTTACTTCCACACCTACGGAAACAGGAAAATCACATGGATGACAAATGGTGTCGTGTACTCGGTGCTATATGATGAGTTTGCTCGCATCCTAGGACTTGGGGAGCATTTGAACTATGAGATAATAGTTCACAATGAGAGAACTCTGGGCAAGGATGACTTGGACTTCATGAATCCCTCCTATCTCTCCTATGAGGCATCCTCCACCCACAACATCAAACCCTTCTTTGGAGTGATGAACAGAGTTCTGAGGAAGACTCTAGCTCCAAAAGATGGAGATGCGGGGATGATACAGGGGCACCTCAGAAACCTGTTGAAGCTGCTCAATGAACAAGAGAAATTCAATGTCTTTGACTACATCTACAACGACATCTTCAACATCTCCCACACCCCGAACAGATCCTGTGGCTATGCACCATACATCATGTGCATGATTGAAAAGTCACAGGGCTAGAATTTGCAAAGGATGTGAAGCACCGGAAGCTCCGTCCTCAGATGCCGACTCCTCTTCCTCGCCCTCCTGCATCCATGGGCAGGGGATCCACTGCAGCTCCATCCTCTTCTGCCAGACCATCCATTCCTCCGTCATAGAGTGGCTCCTCTAGTGGACTGCTCAAGATCTTCAAGGCCATATTTTCCTCGTGCTGGAAGGTGGAAGTTCGCACGCAGAAGATGAAGCAACGCCAAGAGAAGTATCTCAAGGCCATGTGCGACAAGATGGAGATACCTATGTCTCCACCGTCATCAGATGATGACGATGTGACAGAGTTTCCCACTCTCACGGAGGATGAGCTTGCCTATTTTGGATCCACCTCAGTTCCTCCTCCTACCCCCCACACCTATCACCAAGATGACGATGAAGAAGAGGATGAGGACGAAGAGACCCAGAGTGACCACGACGAAGATCAAGATGATAGTGATTAGGTTTTCTCCTTTTCCTTCCCTTTTTGGTGCCTTGATGCCAAAGGGGGAGAGAATAAGGGGGGTATTCTAGTCATAGTCATAGTCTAGTCTTGCTCATTAAACTCATTTCATGATGGTTTGTAATAACTATGCTACATTATACCACATTATGTTGTTTTTGTAATGACTATGTTACTTTATCTCTTCAAATTATGCCATAATGAAATCTGCTTGCTCATAAATGTTATATCTTTCTAAATGTGGTTACTGCTTATACTTAGTCACACCACCACAACACATGTAAGCATGAAATTCCCCATAAACTCACTCTTGTGCACATTTTTCTCTCGTTCTTGATAATCCATTATGCACACATCTAGGGAGAGTAAATCTTTATGGAAACAATCTACTATATCTACTTTTCGAAAATCTTAATGAGTTATCATCAATCACCAAAAAGGGGAAGATTGAAAGTGCATCTAGATAATCCCCATGGTTTTGGTTGATTGATGACGATAATTAAGATGCTAATAAGTTTCTACTGAGTATGAGCACAGGTGTATATCAAAGAAATGGATATGGAGTCTCTCAAGAAGCAAAAGGAAAAGAAGAAGACTTGGAAGAGTTGAAAATAGCATTTTCTATTAATCTTCACATTTTTAGTTGTGTATAGGGTCTTCTCTTTTAGAGTGATTAAGAATCAATAGAGAGCTCAAACCAAGGATAGAACGTTAGAATCACGAGATGAGGTAGTCATAGATATGAAGAAAAGGGAAGACCGGACTTGTCCGGACAAATGGCCGGACTAGTCCGTTCAGAACCGGACTAATCCGTTTTAGACCGGATAAAGAGTTCCTGAGTCAGCTCGGACTAGTCCGATAAAGGCCGGACTAGTCCGTTGTTGTGTGAGTCTGAGTCGTTATGAGACTAAGTCTCAGAAGGCCGGACTAGTCCGCTAAGCGGACTAAGCCGCTTAGGTCCGGAGAAGAAATTTTTGAGTGTCATCGGACTAGTCCGCTCCACAGGCCGGACTAGTCCGATCTTTTCAGACTAGTCCGAAATAGGATGGAACAAAGGTTCCTGTGTGAGCTCGAACTAGTCCGAGGTTGGCTGGACTAGTCCGCGGCTCCAGTTGAGAGAGTCTTTTAGACTAAGTCTGGTAAGACCGGACTAGTCCGCCCTTTGGGCCAGACTAGTCCGCCCTTACCAGACTAGTCCGTTCTCATACGGAACAAAGGTTCCTGACTGAGATGGGACTAGTCCGCTCTTGGCCGGACTAGTCCGGGGTCTCATGACCGTTTGAAATCAACGGTCACTAAAACTTTATTTGGTAAGCCGTGACGTGAGTGGTCCCTCAAGATCGGACTAGTCCGGGGTTGGGACCGGACTATTCCGGACTTTAGTTGGTAACGGCTAAATGCCGGGATTTCTATAAAAGGAGACCCCCCGGCTGAGAATGAAGGTGACACGAACCCAAGCGTTGAAAACTCATTCCTAGAGCTCTTCTAAGCCTCTTTCCTCACCTTCTAGACCTCTAAGATTGGATCTTAAGGTGTTAGTGGTTTTTGTGAGAGGAAAGACGTGGTGACCGAAGTTTGAGCTCTCGGTTTGATTCCTTTGCACTCTAACTGTTATTTTGAGTTCTCAACAGTTGTACTTTGAATTCTAAAACGGCTTGGTTGGTGTAGGGAGCCTCAAAGTGTGAGTAGCCCCTAAGAGCATTGTATTCACATTCGATTGATAGTGAGAAAGCCCGGGCTTGATCTTGGTGATCGCTCGGTGAGGGAAGGGTTAGAAAAGACCCGGTCCTTGGTGGACTCCTCAACGAGGACGTAGGTTCCTGTGTGGAATCGAACCTCGGGATAATTCGGGTCTCTTGTCTTCTCTACTATCTTACTTGCTCACTAGAATTACTTGTTAAACTTTCATTGTGTTATTTTCCATAAATTGTTCTATTATTTTGCAATCTGATTATTCTCAACTAATTTGTGACATCATTTGACTACCACATATTTTCAGCTCAAACAAACTTAACAGGAAACCTAAAACACAAAGTAGGCTTAGAACGGACTAGTCCGACCTCATACCGGACTAGTCCGGCCCACTCTGGTTTTATCCGCTCTTTATTTTAATTTCAGGTTTTATTAGCCTATTCACCCCCCCTCTAGGCAATCACAGGTGTCCGGTTGCATCTGGTCTTTAGTGCGTCTGCGCTATCCCGGTGTAATCGACGATTTCCTACAACGTCGTGGGATGACTACGCCCGTGTCTCTCACGAGGCGCACAACTACCTTCAATGTGTTGTGTGGGCGGATTTTATGGTAAGTATGGTTAATGAAATTTTGTAAATTTGTATTCTTCAATTTGATTAAATTGTTAATGCATATACAACAACAACAACCAAGCCTTTATCCCAAGCATGTTGGGGTCAGCTAGACATGAATATATATATATATATATATATATATATATATCAATGAAGTAAAGAGAGGAAGAGATATAAGAGTAACAAGAAAAAAGAAAAGAAAAAAATTAAGATTTTGGCACATGAATTGCTACTTTCCATGCGGTCCAATCATGAGCTAAGTCTCTGGATACATTTCAATCTCTCATATCTTGTTTTACCGCCTCCTCCCAGGTGAACCTTGGTCGTCCTCTACCCCTCCTAATATTTTCTCTAACTCTTAAAATCCCACTATTAACCGGTGCTTCTAGAGGTCTCCGCTGAATATGTCCAAACCACCTTAGTCGATGTTAGACTAACTTATCCTCAATCAGCGCCACCCCTACCCTATCACAAATCACCTCATTCTTTATTCGATCTCTTCTCGTGTGCCCGCACATCCACCGTAGCATGCGCATCTCTACGACGCTTATTTGTTGGACATGTTGTCGTTAACCCTTCTTTGTACGTGTTCATAATATAATTAGCATACTAACACATATCTACAGAAGCACGAGACCGGTCAGGTACCGACCGTCACTCAAGTCTGGAAGCAGGGTCATAAGGACCCATCCCAACCTGGGGAGTGCAGTCAGGTTGCGACCGATCGACTAATAAGTTATCAAAACTCATAAATTCAATTGTTACTAATACTATTGTTGTTCCTAATACACAATTTTACTGCTTTTAGGAAAAGTATGGGCGAGAGGTCGTGAGGATACACAGGGAAGGGTACGATTGGTAAAACGCGCCAACCGACCCTCAAGCCGTTTACACTAGCGGAGGCAGGAAGGCACATGGACGGTTAGTTGATCATTTTCTTTGTTTCTTTAAAATCTTGCTTCTCCTAATTATTATTCTTTTATTCTTTTGTAGGTTTGCTATTTCCGATGAAGTTGTCGACTCAAGGGTAGCGTGACCTTCTTTCGTCACTTCATCGACCGAGGGTTCCTCCATCGGGCAGACAACTCATCGTCTCTCCCATAGCGAGATAGAGAAGCTCCATAGGGAGAGACGAGATCCGTAGAGAGAGAGAGGAGCTCCAGAGAGAGAGAGAGAGAGAGAGAGAGAGAGAGAGAGAGAGAGAGAGAGAGAGAGAGAGAGAGAGATCTAGCTCGGGCCGCACAAGAGCAACAGGCCGCCTACATGGCAAACTACATGGCTCAGATGCAGGCGGCGGTGGAGGTAAGTAATTCAATATAAATTAATTTAAATCCATATCATTGCATTAGTATATTTGTTTTAATATTTTGCAATTACAGACCTTAGCTCGATAGAGTGGACAGCAGATCTTGATCCCTACGTGGCAGCCGTTAGAGTTGGCCGCCACAAGTGCCCTCACCACATGTACTTTCAAATATTCAGGTAATGTGTTTTTTATTTGCTATTTTCTAATCTAAGAAAAACTTAGTGTAGTTGAAGGGAGAGAGTGAGAATGAGAGTGAGGGGGAGAGGGAGGGAGTGAGAGTAAGAGATAGTGGTAGAGAGGGGGAGGGAGAGGGAGAGAGTGTGAGAGTGAAAAGGGAAAGAGGGAGGGAGAGAGAGACAGAGTGGTAGAGAAGGGGAGGGAGAGGGAGAGAGGGTGAGAGTGAAAAGGGAAATAGGGAGGGAGAGAGGGAGACAGGGTGGTAGAGAGAGCGGGTGAGAGAGAGGGGAGGGAGAGGGCGAGGGAGAAAGTGAGAGTGCGGGGAGGGAGAGGGAGAGTGAGTGAGAGTAAGGGGGGAGAGTGAGGTTGAGTAAGGGGGGAGAGTCGTAGAAGCTCAAACTCACTTTATCTATTTATTTGCATTGCAGAGATCGACAACGGAGGCTCAAACTCCATCTCCACAGCTACCAGCACCGGGAGGAGGTCACAGAGACGAATTCTTCGGCTCCGGAGCGAGTGAATCCGTGAGTGGAAGGGGCAATGTTTAGCGAGTGGATCCCCTTTTTGTTTAATATTTTGAATTTTTATATTTTGCATGTGTATATAAACCGTTCTGTGAGCAGGTCATCGTGTCAGGATATCTGTTTTCTATTTTTTTAAATTAAAAATCTTATTTACGACGGCTAGCTATACAGGGTCGTCAAAAGTTAACCTACTTACGACGGCTGGGGGTCTAGGACGTCGTAAGTTAGGTGTCCAGCCTACCACGTGGCACGACCATGGACGACGGCCAGTTGTTTACGACGGCTAGAAACGATCGTCATAAGTTAGTTATTTACGACAGTAACCATTGCAAATAACTTTATTTACGACCAATTATTGGAGCGGCCAGAAACCGTGGTAAATAACCAAAAACCGTCGTAAATAAATTATTTACGACGGTTTTCTCTAATTTACGACAGTTTCTGGCCGTTGTATATTGATTGGTTTCCTGTAGTGAGTCAGAGGTAAACACATGGAAAAGATGCAACTGTGATCTGGTGTGGAGTGATGAAATCCAGTGGGATGTCCGAACATGTAATTAGGAAGATCTCGGACTTGGATAGGTTGGTGATCAACCCGGTCGCCTTGCCAAAAATTTGTAGCAGTGATTTTGCGAGTAGCAGCTCACGTGCTGAGGGCTTGATGAATATAGCTGCGTCATCTGCATAAAGCGAAGGCGTTAAGTGATCATCAAGGCCTGGGAGCCTCTCAAGGACCTCTGTGAGCCTCGTGCAATAGTCGTAGCAATGGTTCATGGCTAGGAGGAACAGCAATGGGGAGAGGGTCTACCTGGCTCACCGTTTAGGACTTGTGAAGATGAGGTGTCCCAGAGGGTTGTTACCCAGCTTACCCACTTCTGTCCAAACCCCAAGAAGGTCGTCCTGTCTACCCTGAAGGCCCAGTTGACAGAGTCGAACGCTTTGGATATATCGAGTTTCATAAAGAATGCTGGGATTCTCTTCTTGTACAGATGTCGTGCTGCTACATGCAGTTGTAATTTCATGTCACCATATGGGCAGGCCTAGTACAGTGATAAAGTCAAGTCTTAGATTCCAATCAACCCTTCTTGTCAAATAAGCAAGGAAAATACAGAATGAAATTGGTTTGTGAACTATGAAGTGCCTTGACCCAACACGTCCGGTTGGAATGTGCAATGTAAAATAATCAGCAATTTTGATAGTTTAAATTGAAATATTGTGGGTGAATGTCCACGAAGAGCAAAACAAGAGGATAACAAAAGCAGAATTAATTTACAAACTTGAAATATGGTGAATGTACACATATAACAAAAAAGGATAAGTATGCTAATCTGCTTAAACCAAAATGAATTAGAACGGTCCTAGTTACAGCCAGGGGAAGAGAGAAAAATACTAGATACATTTGAGAAGCAACTGTTGTATCTAGCTCCATGGGTCATCCCATCCTTTGGGCCCTTCCCTCCTAACAAAATCTACAATGGCCCGAACTGCCTCTTGTACTCTATTGGATAAAGCATGGTTTCCCCATTCTATTTCTACTTTCTCAGCACCTCCCAATGCTCGACATAGTCTGCAGGGGAACATATAACATGAGTATGATACTATATCGGATGTGTTTGCTACATTTAGGTTTTGTTTTCACCTGTCTACCAATGCCGCCTTATCAACATATTCTGGGACATATTCATCCCCCATCGAGAAAATAACCTGCAGAGAATATTAAAGGAACTACAAAATTCAGGAGCCAAAGCACAATTTGCAGGACTTACTAATAGTTCAACCTGAAAATACATTATGAGAAAGAACAGTTTCTCCTACTTCTACAAAACACAACTAAATCTGTATATCATACTGAGGCAGAGAACATGCTCTAGGATTCTTGCTTTTCATTTAGCAGCTGTGATGCTGAATTTTCTTACCCCCTTACAAATCAGGACCATTTTCGTCCTAATGTAGCTTATAAGTATCTTCTTTAGCTCCCCAAGTCCTCTTTCATTAGCTTGCTTGAAGCGGTTGGGGGGTGAAGCTACAAAATCAAGAGAGCAAACTACAAATGGCAGTCCCTAAACTTGTATGGGGCGTCATCTAGGTCTTCGAACCCTCAAGTTGCAGATTTAGGTCGTTAAACTTGGCAAGCATCAGCTAAGTCCAAAATGCCGAAAATTACCCTAGCACTGATGATGTGGCTAGTTGCATGCCACAAATCCATCACTGTCTCATCCTCACTCTGTTTGGCACGGATAGTGATGGTGTTGCTGTTGTGGGACAAACAGCATAATGAAGAATGCCTCATCAACAGTTCAAGAGGTATTCTCAAAATTTCTGACAAAGTTGACACGTTTATAAAGTTTAGGAACTGAACTACAATATGAACATTTCGGAGATTTGGATGACACCTAAAAAAGCGCGTACCCAGTGCGGAAGGCTTCCACGCATGTGGGGTCATTTGGATGACACCTCTGGACAAGTTTAGGGACAGCTGGTGAACTTGCTATAGGCCCTGCAATATAGCCCTTTCCCTTTTGTTTATGTTGCCTTTTACTTCCTTTTAACCTATATTCCTCTCTTTTGCTTCCCTGTTTGGTTCTACTGGATTCCATCTCTAGCCTACCCAACATGTAAAAAAAAAGGCAGCCCCGTGCATGTAGCTCCCGCTTGCGCAGGGTCCGGAGAAGGGTCCGACCCATTTGGGTCTATTACTAAAATGCTTTGTTGCTGTTGCTGCTGTTATAGGCTGTTATAGACTCTTTTTATGGACGCCAATATCACAAGTGCTAAAAGAAGTAAAGATAAGATCCGGGAGGGATAAGGTTAGGAAATAAATTGTTTAGATTTGATTCTGTCTAACAGAATCAGTTGTTACTAAATAAACTGGCCCCTGTTCTATAAAGGTGGCCAGATTAGTGTAACACCCCAAAACCTGCTAAAGAGGGGAATTTAAAATTTTTTGGACGTATTGCATGTGGTGCAGAAATTCAAATTCAAACTGGAATTCAAATTCAAATCAAAACAGAAAAGAAAAGAAAAAAGAAAAAACCCAACCGGCCAGTGGGCCGAAACCCGCCAGCCGGCCCAGTTCTCCCCCGCGCCAGCCCAAGACCCCGCGCCCCCTCTCTTCCTCTCACTGACACGCGGGGCCCGCGTGTCATCTTCTACCTCCCACGCGCCAACCGACCGGACTCTTCCCCGCGCTCGATCGCAACTGATCTCCGGAAACCCGCGCCCCCAGCCCGGTTTCCGGTCGCGTACGCCTCCAACTCGATCCCAACAGACCGCCGCCCTCTCTCGCCTATATAAACGCCGACATCGCCCTGTTCCCCCCCCCCCCCCCGATCGGCCGTTCTTCTCTCCGGTGAGAACCGAAGTTTCTACAGTCGATATCTTTCGATCCTTGCTCAAATTCCCTGATCTAACGTGCTGGTCACATTCCACCGCCGCCAGGGAGCCCTTCAGGTGAAGGAAACGACGTGTCTTGCGCCCCAACAGTCACCCCGACGTGCATCGAAGATCGTCACCGTTGAAGCTCGCCGCCGACCGACTTTTAGGGCCTCCGAGTGCTGAAAAACCCCTCGGTGAGCATCCTCTACCCCTCCGCAGCCGATCCATGCAAAAAGATGCGAGTTCTAACGTGTAGCGGTAAAAGCCGAGGCTGCACCGGCGAGATTGCCACCCCCCGCCGCCGCGCGCGGGACCCGCGCGTACCGGTTCGGCGATCTAATCTGAGCCGTCTATTTTAAATCGGACGGTCCACATAAGCCCCGTGTTATAAAGGCCGGGATTCTTACGCGCTACCCCCTCGGGATCTCGGAAAACACGAGCTAGCCCCGAAATTTCTGATCTAGCCGCTGAAACTTCAGAAATTTGTGTAAATTCATTTAAAAATCAGTTTTAACCCCTGGACTTAATAAAAATTAGAAAAACCCCTCTGTTATGTGTAGTTAGACCCCTGGAAATTTATGAAATAGCAAATTAGACCCTGCAGTAGGGTGGATTTACCTTTTTGACCCTATATGATATTAAATTCAGAAATTTAAATATGTGACTAGGATTTAAATTTAAAAGGTAAGGCAAACACATGTACAAATTCAAATTTAAACTCTCCTAGCACTTGGAAAACTTTAGAATGAGTTAAAAATAGATTTTAGGCTGAAATTAATCTGTCTAATTGTTGTTCATATTTATTAGTTATAGAAACACATTTTTAGTCTAGGAAATAATTCTGAAAACTGATAAAATAAATTTTAAATTAGTTCACATCAGAGGAAAAGTTCAAAAATATATTATTTAATATTTTAGATCAGAACCTATTCTGTTTAGATGATATGTCCTACTATTTAATATTAAAAATCACTTTTAGACATAGAAAATAAATCTGAAAAATATAGGAAAATAGGTTTGCATAATTAGAAAATAATAAATGAAGTCTCTAAACCCAAAAACTTCAGTTTAGGATTTGGTAGAAGATCTGAAAAACTATTTGGAGTAGTAAATTACCTTTCATACAAACTTGATAGCTAAGAAGTGTATTAATTTAAAATTTTGTTCAAATTGGAAATGCATATATAGTGTGCAAACAGAAATCTGAATACAAAAGTTAGAAATCATATACATATGTTTAAAAGTGCATGTAGGCCAAAAATCAACACATGTAGAGTAACCACAACACTTAGAAAGGTGAATGACTTTCATAGGTATGTATGTGTGGTTTGTATGAAGTGAAAGTGTGAACTATGTCTTATGGATTGTTGTTTTCTTTTGCTATGTGTATTGGCATGAGTAGAACCTGCCCCAGAGCAAGTTATCCCCTTCCAAGACCAAGACTTTCCATTCTCAAAGCAGCAGGAAGAAGGCAAGTGTCCTTGACCACTTTGATCCTATGCTAAGATGTGTAGATAGAATTATTTGCATTGTCAATTGAAATATGAAACCCATGCTAGAAAGTTTCCCTAAAATTGCATTATCTTGTTTCCTTGTAGCTTGAGTTGGGATTTGTTTCATTGTGTCATTCATTCATATTACTTATGCTTAGCCATGCTTAGAATGGAATAAATGGGATATGATATCATCAACTTGTTTACCTTACTCTTGAATGAGATATTATGAGTTATGTAGAGGTAGGGATCGAGGCAAATTGGATGATTTGGTTGGTGCTGGGTGCACGAGACTCGGGTTTGTGTTTTGTACTTGACTGGATCCTAAAGACCGGTTCATGGAGCATGTAACCTGGCTTTACCGTGCCAACCACATGCTGAGATGGGGCAGCTTGGCCAATTAATTAGGTGTATCCCCGGCGTAGTATGGGTGTGTTGGATGGTGCGGGGAATAGGTGTCAGCTGGACTACCATATGAACCGCAAGGCTCAAGAGGGGGCCACTGCAGCGGGGTTGGAGCCTCTTGTATGTTGTTAGGGGTGAAACCTCAGTGGGCCCACGCTCGTCAGGAATCCCTTTGTAAAGGCCTCGTAGTGATCTCCTGGCTACACACCCGGGAAGTGCGAACGTGGTTCGCGGCCACTGGCATAATGGATGTTTTTTTAGTCCACCCGGCAACGGGGGATGAAATCACTACATGTGGGTACAGTGGTGCAAACTCTGCAGAGTCAAAACTGTCATGATAGCCGTGCTCACGGTCAAGAGCGGCTTGGACTTATTCATGATTAGAGGATGATGAATTGGGAAGTTGTGGATGTTAAGCGGGAAGCTTAACATTGGAGATGAGACTATGTTTACTTGATAATGATGATGGGTTGAGGGATTGGGACCATTTCACCTGTGTAGTAATGTAGGTGCCTAATAAGCTAAGGTGATAGGTATTAATTGCGTAATGCTTTAACCATGAGTTCAACCTCTCCTTACTCTAGCCATGCATGACATAACTTTCCCACTTGCTGAGTACCAACGGTACTCAAACTTGCTTTCCTGTTGGTTTATATTGCTGCTCAGGTCAAGAGAATGATGTGGTGTTTAATGACCAAGACTTTGGTCCCGAGGAAGGATTCTAGGTTCACGGAGTCCCCCGGGCAACGCCTATGACGGAGCCCACAAGATTTATATTCCGCTGCTGTTTTATTTACATGTTATGAACTTATTATCGTCCATCAAGACGTATGCTTTGTAAGACATATTTATATTCGACACGTGGCTTGTAATAAATGATGCTTCACTATTTATCATCACATGTATGAGAGAATGATCCTGGCATACATGTGATATTCACTCGGTAGTTCTTTGGGACAAACCGGGTGTGACAATTAGTTTGTATTAGGGAGAGAAATAAAACTCCTTATCTTGGGGTTTCTCCGTCGCCCTGGCTGGTTCAGATTTTTCCAGCTCGAGCGGCACCGACGCCCTCCCCTCCCAGTATCCTCTACGCTCAATCTCTCAGTCCCATCTCTGGTTGCATTCTCCCTACGTAGTCCCCGAAGGAAGCCTTTTAACATAGGCCAATAGGAAATAAAGAACTGGAAATATTGTATCCATCAATTTGATGATCTGAAACAGAGACTCCAGCTTATAGTTCCAAGGTCCATAGATTATGATACATAAAATGCATGTCAATGTTGTTGGACTACAGATCACACTAGAGAGTGGGTCGTCTTAGATTAGATGATAAAGCCAAAAAGTTGAGCGGAATAATACCTGGCACTGCGTGGTTGACATATGACCAAGCCTTTGCCTCAACTGATCTTCGCTAAGATCTGAACTGAACATATCATCATCACCCATATATGAACAAAGGGAATGGAACCTACATGTTTATTTCTATGCATTAGAATAAACCAGAAGGAAGAATGTTTTTTAATCCCTTCTTGCTAATCTTGAAATCATAACTGTCTACAAATAGAGCTTGGAAATATGCCAGCAAATATATTCGACAGAGAACTCTTGCCATCTCGTTCTAGAAACAAAAAGGCTATGTCTGAATAACTGTTTAGACCTAGTACCAAGTAAAACTTTTGGTTAAACCTGGGGTTATTTTGAAACTTGGGTCAAAGTATGGAAGATGTTGCAACCAAAACAAGTCATATGATGTAGTTGATAAATACTTGATCTCAAAAATAAAATTATTTATTTGACAAATATATGCCAGATATCCATGAAAACCAAAGAATAGTTTCACTTTGCATCATTTAAAGAAGTTATAAGAAAGAAACACCAGTTATAGCTGATAACAGGCAACATTTGGTCAGATACCAAAAAGAAAAAGAATAGAATCACCAGAATCAATAAATATTACATTATGGCTTGTAAAACAGATTAGCTAGCTTTTTGTTTTTCTTTTCGGGTTATTCGATGTTGTTGCAAAGCAAGGAGATTGGATCCGTCATCTAACTCTTTCTGCAGTAAACTAAAGTACGTATAAATGGTCATGATAACTGTGGACTCATTACTAAGTACTAACAAGCAGTATCTCTCTTGTGAACTTTCATTATTAATCCCACAGGAAGAAGAAACTACTTGCACGGTTGGATGCATTCATATCCTGTCCTTCAACTCATCCGTAAGAAATAATACCTGTAAGCAGTAATGGGAGCATCTGGATTTGCTTCCTGAGGCATCAAATCCGTCCCACGGCCCTCGCTAATCATTTTGGCTGCCATGTCTATCATTTCTGCTGTTTCTGGAAGAGTTGCTCTATACTCCCTGTCACTTACTGGGGCCTGGAGAGAGATCAGTATAGTAGTTACACTAAAATACCATTTGGGTGTTAAATTGAAAACACAAGCAATTGTTATTGACAGGAAACAGAATTCCAGCAAAGTTGCTATTTAAAAAGAAAACTCGACCAGTGGGGAATGTTGAAATATAAGTGAGTTGCCCACATTTCCCATCAGTTTAAGTTGTTAGGTGTAACCGATCGGTGCATAGTAGCTTAATATGGTATCAGAGCCAGAGGTCTCGAGTTCGAATCCTAGCGGACGCGATTTATTAAAATAAATTGCAGCCGGCTCCTATTCCACATTTGCGGCCCAAAAAGAGGCTGCACAAGAGGTAGAGTGTTGAAATATAAGTGAATTGTCCACCCTTGCCATCAGCTTAACCTTTTGAAGTCAACTGGTCGGTGCATACTAGCTTAACATGGTATCAAGGCCAGAGGTCTCGATTTCGAATCCTAACAGACGCAATATATTAAAATAAATTGCAGCCGACTCATATACCACATTTGCGGCCCAAGAGAGCCTGCACGTGAGAGAGAGTGTTGAAATATAAGTGAATTGCCCACATCAGCTTAAGCTTTTGAGGTTGCATAGTACCTTAACAAGGAAAGATCGCCGTATTATAAATAAGAAGAGTTCAACCGGAGACTCGTCAAGAAAGACCACGAAAGTTGCCCCCCCCCCCACTTCTTTTTGCAACACAAGGGGGCGCCCCTATGGGCCAGACCTTTACCTGTGCTTTGAGCCCCCCCAACCCCTACACTAAGATCCACCTTCACAGGTCTGTCCATCTCAAGTGCACACGACCAGTAGAACCAGCAAGTGACCTTTTTTACTCCAGTCTGAAAATTCGCCCCCACAGGATGCTACTAAGAGTCCTAACCGCTAGCTAAGACCTCTTTTGCAACAATAATAACAACAAAACCTTTGTCTCAAGCACGTTGAGGTGGCCTAGATATGAAACCCAAACTGGGCTTCATATCCATAGAAATGACTGTTTTGATGCCGACTCGCCAAACCTATCACAACCCTCCTCATTTATCCCGGCTTGGGATCGGCTATACCTAGAAAGGCATAGGCAGAGTTCTAAGACCTCTTTTGCAAAAAAAAATACTATAGATGATGGAAATTTACTAACATACACCACAATTAAATGTTTTTCTCTACTCAGGCATTCATAAATTAAATAGTATGAAAAGGGAGAATACCTGCAAAATGACCCCAGAAACTGCTTTGGAACAAGCAAAGTCCGTCCGCATGTAATGTACAATGTCCTGGCACCCATGGAATTTGTGTTATGTTACTTTAGAGTGTAGAATAAAAATAGTGGCTGGACATTAGTAATACCATACCTGGCAACCAGTACTGTGACCAAGCAATATTACTCCTTCAGAATTTTCCTTATTTATCAAGTAACTAATAAGTTCATCTAGCTCCAATGCATCCTTGCACAAGACAACATGCAAGTGTATGATTAGTAGATAGACCAGAGAATAAAAGACAACAACGAAGGACATGGACCAGATAAAGCAAAAAAAACTAAAACGGAAAACTTAATAAACAACAAAACTGGTAATATTATTAGTCAAAAAGTTCCCTGCTTATCATTGTTATTACACTTGGTAAAACTGCACAAAGCTTAAAGGTAAAACCTGAAGGGTCCATTACTGTTGCTCTTAAAAGGACAATCCATGGTTACTTCTGATTCTTTCCAATATGAAAATGATATGGATTGTGATTAGGAAAGTATAATTAGCAAGATAAATCGACTAACTCGCTCTCGGAAGAGGCTCTGAGTAGTATTTAAGATCTATTTTCTTGCTTTCCTTTTTTTTCTAGAGTACACAATGACACTCTTTATATAGAGAAGGCTAATCTAGAAACCTAACCCTTGCAGACGCTACAGTAACGTGCTGCTACAGTGTCATATGCCAGCCCACAAAGGCGCAGCTACTGCCCATAACATTTCATCCCTCCTTTTGAACAACTTGTCCTCAAGCTGCAATCGAAATAGCTAGCTACACTAAACAATGATGACTCGACTCAACACGACCACCAAACTTAAAGGAAAAAATGATTATGAATAAAGCCTTTTACATCTCGGCTTAACTCCGCCTATGTTGTAATAACATAGCCGGTCCCAAGCCCGGGTAAAGGAGGAGGGGTTGTGATAGGCTTGGCGAGCCAACAACTACACTTAGCCATTCTCATGAAAATGAAACCCAATAGAAATTCGTTGGGGCGTAACCCTCTTAGCGACGCGCCATATCGGAACCCGAGTATGGTGTTAAGTAGGCAAGGGTCGGGTCGCCACCGCCTTAGTGGCGCGCCATATCGGAACCCGGATATGGTGTTAAATGAGCAAGGGCCGGATCGCCACCACCTTAGTGGTGCGCTACATCATCGCTCGGATGTAGTGATAAGTGAGCAAGAGTCTTTACATCTTACTCGACGGGTGCAAAGTGTAAGGAAGCTAGCCGAGGAACATAGATTTCGGGTGGGTAGTTGGAATGTAGGATCCTTGACGGGGAAGCTACGTGAGTTAGTAGATGTTGTCATTAGGAGACGAGTAAATATCCTTTGTGTACAAGAGACTAGATGGGCGGGTCAAAAGGCGAGAGAAGTCGAGAATACCGGTTTTAAGCTTTGCTATTCTGGATCGGCTGGGACTAGAAATGATGTAGGTGTTCTAATAGATAAGAGTCTTAAGGATGGAGTAGTGGATGTTCGAAGACGAGGGGATAGGATCATCTTAATCAAGATAGTAATTGGGGACATTGTCTTGAACGTCATTAGTGCTTATGCCCCACAAGTTGAGCTCAACATGAGTGCTAAGAGGCAATTTTGGGAGGACTTCAAAGATATGGTTAGTAGTGTACCAATAACCGAGAAACTCCTCATAGGAGGAGATCTCAATGGTCATGTGGGTGCAACTAACCTAGGATTTGAGGGAGTACATGGAGGCTTTGGATGCGACGATAGAAATCAAGAGGGTAAGGACATCCTAGACTTTGTCGTAGCCTATAATCTGTTGGTAGCTAACACCCTCTTTAGAAAGAGGCAATCTCACCTAGTGACCTTTAATAGTGCCCAACACTCTAGCCAGATTGACTCTGTCCTCACTAGGAGAAGGGATAGACGGGAGTGTCTAGATTGTAAGGTGATCCCCGGGGAGTGTGTTATGACACAACATAAGCTTGTGGTAGTTGACTTTCGCTTCCATACATGTTCTTTGCGGGACAAAGGTGTCAAAATCACAAGAACAAAGTGGTGGAAGTTGAAAGGAGAATCACAAGAATCCTTTAAAAATAGGGTCATCATAGAAGGACCCTGGGGCAGAAAATAGAGATGCAGATAGTATGTGGATGAAGATGACAATTTGCATTAGTAAGGTAACTAGTGAGGTGTTCGATGTGAGAAAAGGAAGGAAACTTGTAGATAAAGACACTTGGTGGTGCAATGAGGATGTACAAAAAGCCATTAAGGGGAAGGAGTGTTTCAAGAGTTGGTATAATGATAGAAGCGCAAGCAACATGCTTAAGTACAAAGAGGCCAAGAAAAATGCAAGGCGGGATGTGAGTAAGGCAAGAGGACATGCCTATGATGAGTTATATGAGAGACTAGAGACAAAAGAAGGTGGAAAGGACATATACAAGGTAGCGAAAATCCGCGAGAGAAAGATGAGTGATTTCAATCAAGTTAAATGCATCAAAGATGAGGCTGACTGTCGAAGTGTGTAGCCGACACTTCCTCCGGGCCTGCTCTGGGCAGCCCGCGGAGGTTCTTTTTCGGAGGGGCTAGTCACTCACGGAGAGCTTCAGCGTTAGGGACGATCGAGGAAGAAGCTTGACACGGGGAGTTTTACGTGGTTCAGGCCGCCGGAGCGTAAAACCCTACGTCCACGGTGAGCAGAGCTGCTCGCTGTATTGCTTGCTGCTCAGAACCAGAGTCCTGAGCTTGAGGGTGAGAGATGTCGAATGGCTAGAGTGCGAGGGTGCGTATGAGGCGAACCCTTGCTAACGTTGCCTACCCGAACCTTTTATAGTCTAAGGCTCGAGCAGCTTACAAGGTAGGCCCAGGACCCGACAGGTGGTCCCGGGGAGATTGTCTGCCATCTACCGTATCTGCAGTTATGCCGGTAGTTGTCTCTGGCGAAGGCTTCCGAGTCTTCGTTCTGCCGCCATGCCCATGCCGCAAGCTAGTCGTAGTGGTTGATGATGGCAGGGGCGGCAGGGGATGTCTTGTCGCTGCGTTTATTGGCGGGCAGGCTCTGACACGGCGCGCCAGTCTGCGATGTGACTGGGCGCAACGGCACCTGACAGAGGCGTGCTCCGCGTCTCCGCGCCTTGGGAAGGCGCGGGTCTTGAATACCTTGTACGGGCAAGGTATGGCGCGTCTTTACTCTTGCTGCCTACCGCGTGGGGGCAGGTAGCGCCGCTCTGCTGGCCACGTGGCGGGCCCGGAGCTCTCCTCTGAGGAGAGGGAGGTCCGGCACCGCGGGTCACGTGGAGCCTTCAGAGCTCTCCCCGCGGAGGGGGGAGGTCCGGCTTCTACTGGCCACGTGGCGGGCCCGGAGCTCTCCTCTGAGGAGAGGGAGGTCCGGCGCCGCAGGACACGCGGAGCCTCCGGAGCTCTCCCCGTGGAGGAGGGAGGTCCGGCTCAGTTGGCCACGTGGCAGGTCCGGAGCTCTCCTCTGAGGAGAGGGAGGTCCGGCCCCGCTGAACACGTGGCGCCTTCGGAGTTCTCCCTGCGGAGAAGGGCGAGGTCCTTAGGCATTTCTCCCTGTGCGCGGGGGTACCCCGTATCGAGGATACCGACAGTGGCCCCCGGGCCCATCACGGAGGAGATAGCGAGCCCGAGGTGGGGCCTCCGTTTCTTCCGTTCCGCGCACCTTCTCTAAGACCCGCATTGACCGTTGCCGGAGCACGAATAGTCGCGGGATCGTGGGAGTGTGTGCCCTTTTGATGGTTGCTTTTACTGCGGCGGTTCCCAAGGCTGCCACTTCCGCACGTCGCAGCGCTTTTTTCGGGAACCACCGAAGCGTCTTGCCGGCTCGTCTCCTTGGGAGACTGACTTCTTGGCCCACCGCTTCAGCTGGACGACTTGGGTCCACTTGTCATCGACGCTTGGTCTTGGAGCCGAAGCGGTTGCCCAAGCGGCGTATTCGAAGAGTTTCGAATCGCTTTGAATTGCACCTGGGAAGTTTAAAAGGGGATCTTACCCGCATCGCGGCTTCCCTTCGCACTTCCTAGCTGTCGGTACCCTCGATATGGGGTACCCCCGCGCACAGGGGAAAATGCCTAAGAACCTCGCCCTTCAACGCAGGGAGAGCTCCGAAGGCGCCACGTGTCCAGCGGGGCCGGACCTCCCTCTCCTCAGAGGAGAGCTCCGGACCTGCCACGTGGCAAACTGAGTCGGACCTCCCCCCTCCGTGGGGAGAGCTCCGAAGGCTCTACGTGTCCTACGGGACCGGACCTCCCTCTCCTCAGAGGAGAGCTCCGGGCCCGCCACGTGGCCAGCAGCAGCCAGACCCCCCCCCCCCCCCTCCGCGGGGAGAGCTCCGAAGACTCCACGTGTCCCGCGGGGCCGGACCTCCCTCTCCTCAGAGGAGAGCTCCAGACCCGCCACGTGGCCAGCAGAGCAACGCTGCCTGCCCCCGCGCGTGTATCGTGTGGAAGCCCATTAGGGTTGCGTCCAGGGGTCTTGCACGCCCCTAAACTCCTTTTTATACAGCAGCCGTCACCACATTAGGGTCGGGTTTTGCTTAGTTACAATCTGTCATTGAACAGTGTCGCCGATCATCGATTGTGAGACCCCAAATTCGTGATCAATTCAGTTTTGATTGCAACTTCTCAGTTCTTGCTTGTGTTCTTGATTGCGCTTGCAGGGATAAGCCTTCGTGGCGAGGTCATTCGTGTGACACGGGTGATAACCAACAGAGCAGTGGTGTAGTGATTGCGGGGTTTCGTTCGTTCGGAGCCTTGGATCATCAACGTCGAGATCTCCACCCAATCAAGTTTACCCTACCTCTCGGAAGATCGGGACTCATCCTCCTATCATGTTCCAAGTGCTTTGCAACCACAAGCTCGCCCTCAAGCGTTCCAAATGCCTCTTTGGTGCCTAATTTATGTCCTATCTTGGGCACATTATTTCGGCCAAAGGGGTGGCAATGGATCCAGCCAAGGTGGCCGCCCTGGAGCAATAGTCGCCACCACGATCCCTACGGGCGCTGCGGGGGTTCCTCGGTCTTACTGGGTACTACCGCAAATTCATTGCGAGGTAAGGCGTAGTGGCAGCCCCCCTCACCGCGCTCCTGAAGAGAGGCCTTCCGATGGACCAATGAAGCCCATGATGCCTTTCTCCAACTCAAGATTGATGTCTGCACCAAGGTTTTAAATCGGCGCCTGCCAGGCGTTTGGACACCTAGGCGCCCGCCTAGGCGGCCGGCCAAACGACGCTGGTAGGCGGGCGGTGAGTGGCCGGAGGCGGGCGGGCGACGATAGCAGCAGCAGCGGGTGGAGGTAGCGGCATCGAAGAGAGGTGGAGGCGGGGCGGCATCGAGCAAGGTTGGGCTGAGTTGGGCTGGCATCTCTTATGAACCGTCAGATGAGAGATCCGACGGTCTTCTTTTCACACAGGATGTATAAAAAACTGGCCACACCTAACCCTAAACATTCTTCTCTCACCCTCACACCTCACTCTCTTCTCCCGAGTCTCCCGACGGTGGCGGCGGCGCGGTGAAGAGCCGACGGTGGCGCGGCACGGCGCGGCGGGGCGAGGGGCCGGCGGCGGGGCGGCGGGGACGGTGACCGGCCGCGGCGGCGGGGACGGTGACCGGCCGCGGCGGCGACCGCCCAGGCAAGTCGACCAGCCATGGCGCCAGAGCGCCTGGACGCCTAGGCGGCGACTAGGCGTCGCCTAGGCGACGCATGGTAAACGCTGGTCTGCACCGCTGCTCCAAATGCCTGACTTTGACAAGCGGTTCATGGTGGATTGTGATGCTTTTGGTGCAGGTTTTGGGGCAGTGCTGCACCAAGGTGACGGCGCCATCGCCTATTTCAGCAAGGCAGTGGCACCCCATCATCAAAAACTTCTAGCCTATGAGCGTGAGCTCATTTGGTTAGTGAAGGCAGTGAGAAATTGGCAGCCCTACCTCTGGGGCGCCCATTCACTGTCCGCACTGACCATTACAGCTTGAAGTTTATTCTGGATCAGCGCTTATCAACCATCCCTCAGCACACTTGGGTGAGCAAATTATTTGGTTATGACTTGACTGGGGAATACAGGGCTGAGAAATTGAATGGTGCTACGGATGCACTCTCCCGTAGAGATGAAGAAACAACAGCAGTTTTCAACATCTCTGCTCCAACTTTTCAGTTGTTTGACATACTGCGCACTGAAGCTGCTGCTGATCCACAAGTGCTGCATATTCTGTCCAAGTTGAAGGAAGGGACCATGGAGCAGGGCTGGTCAGAGGTTGATGGGTTGGTACTATTCAAGGGAAAGATGTTTGTTTCTGAAAATTCCTCTTCGTGGCCACAATTATTGGCTCGGGCACATGAAGGAGGACATGAAGTCATGCAGAAGATTTTACACAGATGGCGGGCGTCTTTCTATAGCCAATTGGCCCTGCGGCGTGTTAGGGAGTATGTGCGAGGCTGCGCAGTATGCCAGCGCAACAAAACTTCGCACGTGCACGCCGCTGGCCTATTGCAGCCACTTCCCATTCCAGTTGAGGTATGGAGTGATATTTCAATGGATTTCATTGAGGGTTTCCAAAGGTTGGGGTAAATCGGTGATCTTGACAGTAGTGGACAGATTATCAAAATTTGCCCATTTCATTGCACTTGGTCACCCTTACAGTGCAGCTTCTGTAGCCAAGGCATTCCTTGATAACATCGTGAAGCTACATGGGTTCCCTTGCTCTATCCTTTCAGACCATGGCACTGTTTTCACCTGGCAGTTTTTGGTCAGAATTGTTTGCCTTGGCTGGAGTTAAACTGCACCTGAGTTCTGCCTTTCATCCCCAACCTGATTGGCAGTCCGAGGTGGTAAACAGGGTGATTACAATGTATCTTCATTGTTTGGCAGGAGACAGATCCAAATCTTGACTTCAGTGACTTCCTTGGGCAGAGTTTTGCTACAACTCTTCTTACCAAACAGCCCTTAAATGCTCCCCATTCAGGGTGGTCTACTGCAGAGATCCTCCATCTTTAATCTCCTATCACCCTGGTGCAGCAAAGGTGGCGGTGGTGGACAGGCAGTTACAAGACCGTGATGAGTTTTTAGCGGAGATCAAGGACCGTCTGCTGCAAGCCCAAATCACAATGAAGAATTTTCAGGATAAAGGGCGCCGACCGGTGGGGTTCAGTATTGGAAATTGGGTGTGGTTAAGGCTCCAGCAGCGGGCAGCAGTGGGAGTCATTTCTGTACCACCAACCAAGTTAGGACCCAAGTATTTTGGGCCCTACCAGATTGTGAAGCGGATCGGCCAAGTCTCATACAAGTTGCTGCTGCCACCGACTTCCCGCATTCATGATGTCTTTCATGTTTCTTTACTGAAGTTTGAAGGACCAGCCCTAAGGGAGGTGGTGTCTCTTCCCAATATTCTGCATGGAAGAGTGATGCCCAGCACTGAGAAGATTCTAAAGGCAAGGCTGAACAGGGGACTGTGGGAGGTTTTGGTGAAATGGCTGGGTCCTTCTGCAGTAGACTCCACATGGGAGCCATTGGAAGACTTCAAGCAGCATACCCTGACATTAAGCTCGAGGATGAACTTTTTGTCGGGAAAGAGGGTGATGTTGTGGACTCTTTTGTGGGGCGCCAGTACCAGCGGCGCACCGACAAAAGGCCCACATCAGTGGCACAGGAAGGTGCAGATATGGTTTAGTAGTACTGAGCTGGCGCAAGAGAAAGGGATAAGTCAGTTTAGGGGTTGTTGGAGCCGAACAGAAGTCTGTTTCTGGGCTCATAGATTGGATAAGAGTCAGCTGAGCGAATTTAAGATCTGCAGTTGTGTGTGGAGTCTGCTGGCGCCTCTATAAAGGCTGCCATAGTTTGTGCTAGGATTTTCATTGAAGAATAAAGACTTTTCCTCCTCAGGGTGTCTCTCTCTTCAACCACCGTGGCTGGGCAGCAAGCCAGCCCTGGTGATCGCCCTGCCCCGGCGCCTCCATTACCCTTTGAGATCTCTTCCACCTTCCCTGATCACTCTCCACTCTCCTCTCCATACACCCCGACGCCGAAGATACAACAACCCTAATAACAGCAGTGAGGTCTAATGACAGCACTAATAAGGCATAAATACAGAATATTCTAACATCCTCCCCAGTCCCAACTCTAGCCACTGTGGATGTTGAGACTGGACCTAAAATCTTTGAAGATGGAGGATGGTAGGCCTTTGGTGAAAATGTCAGCGAACTGGGACGTCGTTGGTACATGAAGGGCGCGTATCTCCCTAGGGGCCACCTAGGCGTGGACGAAGTGTAGATCGATCTCCACATGATTGGTCCGCTGGTGCTGAACCGGGTTGGAGGAGAGGTAGACGGCGCTGACATTGTCGCAGTATACCAATGTGCTACGGGTGAGGGGGCTGTGGAGCTCCTGCAGTAGCTAACAGAGCCAGCACGCCTCGGCGACGCCATTGGCAAAGGCGCGGTATTCGGCTTCTGCACTGGACCTAAAGATGGTGTTGGAAGAGGGCTAATGATAGCTGTATTAGATGATAATCAAATGTTGGGTACAGGTCTGATTATATAGAGGGATTAGGAGAGAAAAGACTAAACTACCCCTAACCCTAATCCCTCTCTAATGACTAATATGCCCCTGTGATACACCCTTAGTTACAGAGTCTAACACCCCCCGCAGTCACAACATCTAGCCACTGCAGATGTTGAGACTGGACCGAAACTCAGAGAACTGACACGACCCCACGGTCTTGTCGAGCCAGGATCACGCTGAGTGGTGCTGCGTTGCACAGCACCGGATAACACACGTCAAATGTACAAAGCGGAAGCGAAATTTTATTACATAAACAAGTTTATGAACATGTTTACAACAAAATAAGTCCAGTCTACACTCACGGGCGTAGACCACGCGTCAAGTCCACGTTCGGCCCTTGAACGTGTACTTGCTAGCACACACACACACTAACTCTGCGGCGTGCACGACTCCCACTCGACAGGGTTCCCCTCCTGGGGTTCCGTCTCTTTCTCGGGAGTCCCGTCCTCATAGAACCCTGCAAAATCTTCAAACACAAGCAGCGAGCACGAAGGCTCAGCAAGACTGACCCGTCTCACCTAAACATGGAACTTCTACATGAGGGGATGATGGGTACATGAGGTAAAATCATTTGCAAAGGACTCGCCTAATTAGTGGAACCTTACTTTCAAGTTTTAGCAGCAGGTTGTGGAGAATCTTACGCTAAGGTACATGAGAGAGCCGCAATCAAACAAGAAACGCTTTTCTCTCATGTACTTTGCCCAAAGTTGAAATGAACTTTAGTTAGCTCTAAACTACAGCATATCATTAACAATCAGAGTCCATCTTTCAATCAGCAACATTTTAACATGTAACTAGCATGTTATTTCTACGTCACGGTACAGTGAACAAGTGGTACTCACTGACCGCAAGGGACGGTGATTATAATCGATTTACACCTACAGGGTTACCCGAACAACCCGTCACGTACGCCCGTACTCGATGTTGCCTACAACAACCATCACGGACGCCGTACGCAACTACCTTTCGCCCGTCAGCCAAATATTAAACCGGTCCCATCGTCCCGAGCAAGAGGTCTCTGCACGCGCATCTCAGTGCCGCCAGCCGGTTTACACCTCAAGCTCTCAACGTACCCTCTGAACGACGGGCAATGCCTCAATACCCAGCTACCCGAGTTACATCAGTTTCCCGGTTCCCATATAGCCGGTAGGTCTTCAGTACTGTTCTGGCTTGTTCAACAGGCCCGCACACGGCTCGGTCCTCAATCGACACAAGCGGAGCTACAGCACACAGGCCCCAAAGTCCTGCTGCCCTTACCCTCCGCTCGGTCTCATTTTCTTGCCATGTGTTTCATGTGCTATCACTACCCGAGTCGAGTGCCTCTAGCCTATGCTCGCGAGTAGTTCTAACTACTCGACTTGTACCGAATCCTACTCTATCATAGCAATGCAGTAGCTAACGGGGTTTGCAATCCTAAACTCAACTCATGGTTCTCTTGGCTATGCAGTGGGGCTTCCAAACAGACCCTAATGCAAAGAATAAAGTAACCAAGTAGGACTTCGGGTTCCTCCTCGACCTTACCGACTACATGATATAAGAGGTACATGTATTAATTTGAATGCATTTGTATTAAGTTTGAATTTGTGAAGCTTATAAGTCCCACTAGACAGAGTTAATGACTGTGAAACTTTTACTGTGGCTTGATTACAACCTAAATAGAGACTTGGTCAAGTTTTAGTTGCAGCAAAGCTCATTTGAGCCCTCCACCATTAATTATGTACTTGACCTTAATTAAAGGCTTTTAAGGTGTTCTAAAGATTTTCATGAAACAAACTATGACTTTCTGAAAACTAGATTTTCAGAGGGTTCTAATGGAGTTGGTCTCACTTAATTTGAAGGTTCCTAGCTAAAGATATGAGCTAAACAATTTCAGAGAAAATTCTGAAAATGTTTCTGAACATTTTCTATCTTCTCTGGAACAGTTTCACTAATCACACCATTAGGTGGATTAAATGAGCTCCAATGGGTCTGAAATTTTTATAGTAGTTCAGGGATATTTTGGTGAACCTCTCAGCAAAATTCCAGGATTTTTCTCCAAAGGATTCTCCAGTTAAAATTCCAAACAGTTTAAACTTTGAGGAATTAATTCTGGAAAAATAAGGAATTTCATGAAGTGAAACTTGATTTGCTGGAAAGTGCTCAGAGAGCTGAATCCAACAAAATTTGGTTCACTCGATTTGGAGCTTTCTAGCCAAAGTTATAAGGATTTGAAGTTTGAACTAAAACTGAAATTCGGGGAAAAGTTTAAATTCCTGCTCGTGGGCCCCGCACACAGTGCGTCGTCTTCCTCCTCGCGCCAACTGCGCGGCGGCGGCGATCTCCGGCGACCTTCGCCAGAACCGAGTTCTCGGCCACCCCCCGGCCCGAAACTCGCCGCCTGCCCCTTAACTGATCCCCTGGACTCGATGGTGGGGTCGCCGGCCGCCGGCGATGACCGGAAACCCGTGCGCACCGGTGACAGCACCTGCTAGGGTTTCGGTGAGGTCGGTACCGCTCTCCCGTGCACCAAATCGACCGGGAATCGGTCGGGGAGCATCAGTAGAGCATGGGAAACACGAACCAGGGCTGGGTGGAAGCTAGAAATACCGGCAACTAGGCTCTCGACGGTGAGCCGAGGTGTTCAGCCATGGCGGCGGGGAAAACGGCCATATCATGGCCGATTCTCAACGGTCTCCGGCTTGGAGCGCGCAGTAGGAGCTGGCGCCGGCTGCCCCCCCGGTGGCGCGCGTACACTGCACCCGGGAACCGATTGAGCTGTGTTTCAGTCAGTTTGTGTTGAAGTGGTGGCTGACATGTGGGTCCCTCTTCCAGTTTTAACCTCTGAAATTTACTCCTAATCATTGTTGTAAACAGTGAGCCCCATAGTACCCCTGGTAATTCAAATTATACACCCATGAGCCATTTGAATTGATCAAAGTTCAAATGAGGTTTGGTTTGAATGAATTTCAGCACAAGTTCAGTTTGAAATTCAAATAAAGTTTGAATTTCCCCCACTTAGCTAATGTCAAGATCAACTTCAAATGGAGTGAAAATTGGTGTGTGGGCTCACAAAAATGTGCTGAGTAAGAATATGCCTCCCACTTTTAAATTCATGGGATAAAAACAGTTTGAATTTGAATATGGTTTTTCAAACTGCCCTCTTTCTAACTATACCCAAAATGACCTTAAAAAGGTTTTGAATTTGGGTGAAACTTGGCATGGACATCCTTAGCAAAGTGTTGGAGTTCTCATATGTCCAGCCCACCTATATCACATGTGGTAAATACCACTTTTGCAATGTGTGAGTTTGTTCTCTAATGAGTATGTTGATGGTGGTTACTTGCTCTTCATTTGTGTTCATCATCTCTCCTCAAATGAGGTGTGTGTATGGTGATGAACACTTCAATTATGTGTCAAAAACTGAGGCCCTTACATTCCTCCCCCCTTAAAAGAATCTCGTCCCGAGATTATAAGGTGAAAATGAGAGAGAGGACGGTGAAAAAATTACCGGATATGCGACGTGAAAAAGTCGGGGTAGTTAGCGCGAAGAAATTCTTCGCTCTCCCATGTCGCTTTGTCCATGGAGTGATTACTCCATAGAACCTTGTAGAACCACAACGTACGGTTGCGTGTGGTTCGGGCCTTTTCATCGATAACCTGCACCGGTTCCTCCCGATAAGTGAGATCCGGTTGCAGCTCTTCAATATCCTCCAACTGAACGGTAGTTGATAGCTTAAGACACTTCCTCAGCCGGGCAATGTGAAAGACGTCGTGCACACCGGAAAGTGCTTCTGGTAATTTCAGCCGTTATGCCACTGATCCACATCTTTCGGTAATCTGGAATGGACCGATTAATCGGGGTGCCAACTTTCCTCTCACCCCCAAATCTGTTTACGCCCTTCATTGGAGACACCCGTAGGTATACGTGATCTCCAACTTCGAATTGTAACGGGCACCTTCTCCGGTCCGCATACTGTTTCTGACGGGATTGGGCGGCTTTTAGGTTCGCTTGAATCAGTCGAACCTTCTCTTCCGCGTTGTTGACAAGGTCAATCCCGAAGGTAACCCTTTCGCCAGACTCACACCAATTCAATGGTGTGCGGCATTTCCTCCCGTATAGCGCCTCATAGGGCGCCATCTTGATGTTGGCTTGGTACCCATTGTTGTATGAGAACTCGGATAACGGCAAGTGATCATCCCAATTCTTGCCGTGGTTGATAGTGCAAGCTCGTAGCATGTCTTCTAAGATCTGGTTTACCCGCTCGGTTTGTCCATCCGTCTGCGGGTGGTAGGCTGAACTACGGATCAGCTTCGTCCCCAAGGCAGCGTGCAGCTGCTCCCGAAAACGGGACACAAATAAAGTGCCCCGATCCGATATGATAGTACGGGGTACGCCGTATAAGCATAGGATCCGTGAGATGTACAGTTCAGCGTACTTCTTGGCGTTGTAGTTGGTGTTGACCGGGATGAAATGGGCAACTTTGGTGAGCCGATCGACGATCACCCACACAGAATCATGTTTCTGCAAGGTGGTGGGTAAACCGACGATGAAATCCATGCTCACGTCCTCCCACTTCCAGGCAAGAACGCCCAGTGGTTGTAGCAGTCCCGGTTTCCGCATGTGGTCTGCCTTCACCTTTCGACATGTATCACACTCGGACACGTATTTTGCAGTCTCTCGCTTCATCCGTGTCCACCAAAACTTGATTCTGAGTTCTTGATACATCTTGTTGCTGCCGGGGTGAATAGAAAACTTTGATAAGTGAGCCTCATCAAAGATTTTCTTCCGTAATTCCGGGTTACGGGGTACGACGATATGGTCCTTGAACCATAGGACGTCGTCTCCGTCCTTCCGGAAACATTTCAGCTCCCCACTGTCTACACGTCTCCGCAAATGTGACATGCCCTTGTCATTCTTCTGGGCTGCCGCTATCTCTTCACGGATGGTGGGGATCAAAGCTAGGTTGTAGACAGCTCCGTGTGGAATCACATGTAGTAGTGGTTCGCTCTCTTCCAACGGTGTGATGGTCAGATTGTTGACGTATGACTTGCGGCTCAGCGCATCTGCCACTACGTTTGCGTTGCCCGGATGATAATGGATCTCTATTTCATAATCCTTTATCAGTTCTAACCATCTTCGTTGCCTCATGTTCAGCTCCTTCTGAGTGAATATGTACTTGAGGCTTTTGTGGTCGGTATATAAATGTACGAGGTTACCGAGTAGGTAGTGCCTCCACATTTTCAGTGCAAGTACCACGGCAGCGAGCTCCAAATCGTGGGTTGGATAATTCTGCTCATGGTTTCTAAGCTGTCGTGATCCATACGCGACCACTCTTCGGTCTTGCATCAGCACACAGCCGAGCCCAATGCCGGATGCATCGCAGTACACATCGAACGGTTTTGTTGTGTCTGGCTGTGCCAAAACCGGTGCTGATGTCAGGTGCTTAACTAAAGCCTTGAATGCTGCTTCACATGTTGGACTCCAAACATATTTGGTAGGCTTCTTCAACAACTCTGTCATTGGATTGGCAATCTTTGAGAAGTTCGGAATGAACCTCCGATAATATCCCGCGAGTCTGAGGAAACTCCGTACCTCATGAACAGTTCTCGCAGATTTCCAATTCAGCACTTGAGTGATCTTGCTCGGGTCTACAGCGATACCCTCCGCTGAGATGATATGCCCGAGGAAAGGCACTTGCGATATCCAGAACTCGCATTTGCTGAATTTCGCGTATAACTTGTGATCCCGCAGCCGTTGCAAGACTATACGCAGATGTTTCTTGTGATCTTCCTCTGACTTGGAATATACCAGGATGTCGTTGATGAAGACCACGACAAACTTGTCCAGCTCCGGCATGAATACCGAGTTCATCAAGTACATGAAGTGAGCTGGAGCATTGGTGAGGCCGAAGGACATGACCAGGTACTCATAAAGTCCGTACCTTGTCGAGAAAGTTGTCTTTGGAATGTCCTCCGCCCTTATCTTAATCTGATGGTACCCGGATCTTAAGTCCATCTTGGAAAAGATCTTTGCTTCGACCAACTGATCAAACAACATGTCGATCCGTGGCAACGGGTACTTGTTCTTGATGGTTACGGCATTTAATGGACGATAGTCCACGCAAAGCCGTAACGTCTCATCCTTCTTCTTCACAAACAATGCCGAACATCCCCATGGTGAGGAGCTCGGCCTAATAAAACCGTTCTCCAGAAGGTCCGTGAGCTGAGTCTTCAGTTCAGCCAACTCCTTGGACGCCATCTTGTACGGCCTTCGGGATATCGGCATGGTTCCCGGTGCAAGTTCAATCTTGAACTCCACCTCTCTATCGGGTGGCATCCCCGGCAAATCACAGGAATACGTCAGGGAACTCTCGGACCACTGGAATATCTTCCAATCTGATGGTTGTGGCTTGATAGACACTTGGAAGTTTTATTTCTGGACTGTCTAGAAATAATGAGTGAGAACCGTGCACCTCTGAGTTTAAGTGCACGACTCGAAGGACGGTGTCTAAAACAGCGCAGTGGCGGGTTAACCACGACATCCCTAGGATGACATCGACCTTCTGTCCCTCTAAGATAATGAGAGACGTGGGGTACACTCTACCCGCTAAGCATAATAGTGCTTTGGAGACCATTACGCTTGCTGAAATCTTCCCACCCGGTGAACAAATTAAATATGGACTATCGGTGGGTAGTATTGGCAAGCTGTGTTTAGCAATGAAAGCTTGGCTAATAAAATTATGTGTGACGCCTGAATCAAACAGTACTATAGCGGGATGCTGGTGGAGTTGGAACATACCCGCAAGGATTGGCTCGCCCTCCGGCACGTCCTCAATGGCAAGCTGGTGGACGGTGTCGGGCCTAGGGTTTGCCCGCCGCGCATTAGTAGGGTTCCGGGGTTGATTCCTCCCCGGAAACTGCGGTGCCACTCCGCCGCCTTGCCTCTCCGGGCAACTGCTCGCGAAGTGTCCTGGACGACCACACTTGTAACATGTGGCCGCTGCTGGTGGAGTGCTCGGTGGACGAAAGCCCGACATGCGTTGCTGAGGTGCAAACGCACGCGGCATCGCCCGCTGCTACTGTTGTTGTTGCGGTGGTACTGGAAGTGCCGGCCTGAATACCGGTGAAGAGTACGGCCGACTGCGGAACGGCATCGACCGCTGTGGTGGTTGCCAGCGTGGACCCGATGGTGGGCGATTCACCATCCGAAACTTCTGAGAAGGACCACCTTCTCCGTTGCTTTGCGGCGCGCTTCGCTTTCGCTCCACCACCGCTAACTCCTTGCCGGAGTCCTCCTGAACAATCGCAGCATCAATGATGTCGTTGAGGCTGCCGCGATTGAACATCGCCAACTTGTCCTTCAGGAGCGGGTTAAGCCCCTGGTAGAAGTGGTCCCGCCGCTTCTCGTCAGTATTTGCGTGATATGACGCGTAAAGCACGAGATTGTTGAACGCCCTGGAATATTCTAACGCGTTCCGGCTCCCTTGCTGCAGGTGCAGGAACTCCTGCGTCTTCCTCTTTATTAAACCTGGCGGTATATGATAGGCCCTGAAGGCCGTCCGAAACTCCGTCCAGGTCATCACTCGGTCGGTGGGCTGTGAAGCACAGAAGTTGGCCCACCACGCGCTCGCGGATCCTTGGAGCTGCTGGACCGCGAACTGAGTCTTGCGCTGCTCGCTTATCTGGAGCAGCCCGAACTTCATCTCTATGGCGCGGAGCCAGTTGTCCGCGTCAAGTGGTTCATCCGCCCTTGAGAATACCGGGGGATGAGTAGCCAGGAAGTCGCAGTAGGAGCTCTGTTGGCGCTCCTCACGATCTTGACGTCTCTCTGGGCGAGACGTATTGGCGATAAGCGTTTGCAGCAACTCCGTGTGCTGCTGATGTGAACCCGCCATTGTCGCGACGATGTCGGCCAATGTAACCGTTGGCAGTGGCGGTGGCGGTGTTTGCTGTTGTTGTTGCTGCTGCTGTCCCGAGGAGTCCTCGGGAGGTGGTTGGGAGGTCTCTCCCCCTTGGCTAGTACCCCCAACATCAGGGTTGGCACGAGTACGCGTCATTTTGAAATTCAAAACAGCAGCAATTAGCACATGTCTTACTTAAAATTCCATAAGCAACAGTAGGTATTGAAGTGACACATGATTGATTTGCACAACATTCACATATATTGATAAAGCATAAACTTTATACAAGATACATTATTCTCGGGTCTCCGAGAAGTCGTGCTCATGTCGTCACTACCTATACATACGCTACTGTCTACACGACATGTCACCGATTACAAAAGTTGGGTTACGCTACCCTAGTTGCCCTACATGGCAACCGTAACCCCCTATTCGAAGTAGAACTCGACCTCCTGTGGGTCGTCCTCCTCCGGTACCTCTGCTGGTGGCTCTGGATCTACCACCTCTTCTCCCATCCCGGGTTCTCCCATTGCTGGAAGGCCCAAGACCACCGGTATGCCCATACCGGAGGTACGAGGTCCTGCAAAGCATGCACCTCGGCCATAGCCTGGTTATAATCTTCTTCCCAGCCTTGTCCTTCCTCAATAGCGTCGTCCCGGTCTTGAGTAAGTTCCTCGTTCTGCTGGGTCAGATTTTGTACTAGTTCTTGTAACGCCGCGATGTCGACACGGCTTTTTCTCTTCGCCTTCTTCAGACGATGCAACTGATTATGCTGTTCATTCAGTCGCTTGATCGTCGGAAGGAGCACATTGCGGAGTGCGCTGTGAGCACTCTCGAAATGGTCTCCACGGCTCGTGCTCTCCTTGAGCTTCGTGGCGAGATGCTCTGTATGAACAGCTTGGTTGTCCATCACGTCGTTTCCCGCCCTCATCTGGAGGCTGAGATTTGCCTCCGCGGGGTTGTACCTTGGGCAACTCGGGTCCGTTGCCCCAGGTACCTCTCTTCCCACACATGCTGAGCCCGTCCCTCCACCGGAACGAGCGCGTATGGAGTGCCCTCCATAGCCTGCACGTGTAGTTGGTAGAAACTGACATGGTGTCACGGGCTGCCACTTGCCACATCCCTTCCGGTTGTCTTCCTCTCACCGTGACGGTGAACGGCACCCAACCGGGTGGCATAGGTCCTGCAGGGACTTCGACATGGATTGTCCACGTCTTGTTCCCCTCTTCGCCTTCTTCCTTGGCGAAGTATTGCGGCATCTGGTTGTACCCGAAATATTGGAGCATTTGCCACAATGCTTCCGGGTAGCCGCTACGGTGAGAACAGTGGGACATCACCCACCCGTTCTCCAACTTCTTATCTGCTGTCATCTGTAAAAATATATTTGAGAAATGTCAAAGATTTATTTAAACAGTAAACCATTGAGTTATAACATAAGACATGTCATTGAACCCATAAAACTTAGAAACATAGTTCAAATTTTAAACAAATTTGACTGCTGATCTGCTGTTCCCATGACAGCCCTGACCAGTTTCCATTTCAACCTGATTTAGGTCATGTTAAAGGCAAAACCAATTCTGGAGCTCAACATCAAAGTTAAAGCTAACTTCAATAGCTTTCCAGAAAGTATTTGCTTGCCCTAAGATCTATCCTGGTTCAAAAGTTATGAGATGTCAAAGTTACCAGGATTTCTGGAGAAAATTAGACAGCACCTCCCTGCTTTAGGTACTGATTTGATCCAAGAATCTCAGTTAATTCTATTCCTGATCTGACAAAACTTTCTGTTACAAACTTGTAACCTATCCCATAAGCTTTCCAGAACTACCTCATTTTTTATTTTTGGATTTTTATGCAGGAAGTTATGCTTAATTTACAGAGAGTCTACAGAGAGTCTTTACTCTGTCCTATTTTCTGGACAGTTTCAACTCTACTGCATTTTTTGAGTGGTTAAGGGATGAAACACCTCTGGACCTCAACAGAAAAGTTAAAAAACTCTTCCAAAGCTTTCCAGAAATGTATCATACGACCCCAATCTCGAAAGAACTCAACCTCTAACCTATGGTTAACTTCAGCCTTAATTCAGCTGAAAACAGAGTGCTCTGTCCTTAACAACCTATAAGTTGAAAACTTGTTAACTTTGAATATCCTGTTCAAGGGAAAGAGTTACATCAATTTTTTTACTGCTTTGGATCAAAATCTTCAAGTTTTTAAATAAAGTTGTTCATTTAATGGGGTGTGACGTCGATACGTCATCAGATTATGTCGGTACTACGTCCTCACAAAGAAAAACCTATACCGGACTTAGCCGGCTTCGTTAATTCAGTGGCACTAAACGTCACTCGCACACGGATGCTACACGTCTACCGTTTCGTGGTCAGGCTACCTGCAAAAACTCAAACAATCGTCAGACTCGGCTGCACACCGAGCCCGGAATCCATACAGTTCGTACACCCGGCCGTCATCGCTCGCCCGGATGTTCTCAAGCCAACCACGCCTTGAGTTACGTGTTCACGTTTCAGACCACGTGACGAGGTCTCCTAAGTTGCACCACGCATGCCAGGGACAGACGTTGCTCGAATACCCCAAACGACATGAAGAGTCGTAGAGGATATCAAAGCGGGTCGGGTTACCTGCCACCCGTGGGGCTCCACCCTTCAGCTTGTGCACACTGGTGGACAGCGCTCACGTGTACCCCCCAAGACATAAACGTCCCGAGATACACGATTTTCCGACATAACAAATAGGTTAATATGCCACTTTCTATATGCTAATAACATTCTTATACGGGCTACTAACTCGTTCCTCACTGGATTTTTGAAAAAGATGACCTTTGTACTGTGTTAAACCTCAAGCGAGCTCTGATACCACGCTGACACGACCCCACGGCCTTGTCGAGCCAGGATCACGCTGAGGGGTGCTGCGTTGCACAGCACCGGATAACACACGTCAAAGGTACAAAGCGGAACAACAACAACAACAACAACCAAACCTTTATCCCAAGCCTGTTGGGGTCGGCTAGACATGAAACCCAATATCAATGAAGTAAAACAGAGGAAGAGATATGAGAACAAGGGGGAAAAAAGGAAAAAAGAAAAAAAAGGAAAAAAGAAAAGTAAAAAGAGAAAAGAGAAAAGAAATAAGAAAAAAGGAAAAGAAAAGGAGAAAAGAAAAAAAGAAAAAAACAAGACTACGATTCTGGCACATGAATTGCTACTTTCCATGCGGTCCTATCATGAGCTAAGTCTCTGGATACATTCCAATCTCTCAAATCTCGTTTTACCGCCTCCTCCCAGGTCAACCTTGGTCGTCCTCTACCCCTCCTAATATTTTCTCTACCTCTTAAAATCCCACTGTTAACCGGTGCTTCTGGAGGTCTCCGTTGGATATGTCCAAACCACCTAAGCCGATGTTGGACTAACTTCTCTTCAATCGGCGCCACCCCTACCTTATCACGAATCGCCTCATTCCTTATTCGGTCTCTTCTCGTGTGCCCACACATCCACCGTAGCATGCGCATCTCTGCGACACTCATTTGTTGGACATGTTGCCGTTTAGTTGGCCAACATTCCGCCCCATAGAGCATCGCGGGTCTGATCACCGTCCTATAGAACTTCCCTTTTAGCTTTTGTGGGACTTTCCTATCACATAGGATTCCAGAGGCTTGTCGCCATTTCATCCACCCTACCTTGATCCTGTGGCAAACATCCTCATCAATATCGCCATTGCTTTGTAACATTGATCCTAAGTATCGGAAAGAGTCCCTTCTAGGTACTATTTGTCCTTGTAGACTAACATTTCCCTCTTCACGACCAACACCACTAAAGTCGCACCTCATATACTCGGTTTTGGTCCTACTAAGTCTAAACCCCTTGGACTCTAAGGTTTGTCTCCATAACTCTAGTTTCTTATCAACACCATCTCTAGTTTCATCTACCAGCACTACATCATCAGCAAAGAGCATGCACCAAGGGATATCCCCTTGTATATCCTTCGACACCTCATCCATGACCAAGGAAAAGATGTATGGGCTCAAAGCTGATCCTTGATGTAATCCTACCGTGATAGGAAATGCATCAGTCTCACTATCACTTACGCGCACACTTGTCCTAACATTATTATACATATCCTTGATAAGGGTAATGTACTTTGTTGGCACTTTATGTTTCTCTAGTGCCCACCACATGACTGACCTTGGTATCTTGTCGTACGCCTTCTCCAAGTCGATGAATACCATATGCAAGTCCTTCTTCTGCTCCCTATATCTCTCCATAAGCTGACGAAGCAAGAAAATCGCCTCCATTGTAGACCTCCCAGGCATAAAACCAAACTGGTTTTTAGTGACATTGGTCACTTTCCTCAGGCGGTGTTCAATCACTCTCTCCCAAAGCTTCATAGTATGACTCATAAGCTTAATACCTCGATAATTAGTACAACTTTGAATATCTCCTTTATTTTTGAAGATAGGTACTAATATACTTTTCCTCCATTCTTCAGGCATCTTGTTTGACCGAAAAATGTGGTTGAATAGCTTTGTGAGCCATACTATTGCGACGTCCCCAAGACATCTCCACACCTCAATAGGGACATCGTCAGGGCCGAGGGCCTTTCCTCCTTTCATCCTTTTTAAGGCCTCCTTAACCTCAAACTCTTGTATCCTCCGCACGAACCGCCTGTTGGAGTCATCAAAGGAGTCATCCAACTCAACCATAGTGCTCTCATTCCCATCATTGAATAGCCCATTAAAGTAATCACGCCATCTGTTCTTAATCTCTTCATCCTTCACTAGAATGCGGTCAGTCTCATCTTTGATGCATTTAACTTGATTGAGATCCCTCATCTTTCTCTCGCGGATTTTTGCTACCTTGTATATGTCTTTTTCACCTTCTTTTGTCCCTAGTCTCTCATATAACTTATCATAGGTTTGTCCTCTTGCCTTACTCACAACCCGCCTTGCATTCTTCTTAGCCTCTTTGTACTTAAGCATGTTGCTTGCGTTTCTATCATTATGCCAACTCTTGTAACACTCCTTCTTCTCCTTAATGGCCTTTTGTACATCCTCATTCCACCACCAAGTGTCTTTATCTATAAGTTTCTTTCCCTTTGTCACACCGAACACCTCACTAGCTACCTTCCTAATGCAAGTTGCCATCTTCATCCACATACTATCTGCATCTCCATTTTCTGCCCAGGGTCCTTCTGTGATCACCCTATTTTTAAAGGATTCTTGTGATTCTCCCTTCAACTTCCACCACTTTGTTCTTGTGATTTTGACACCTTTGTCCCGCAAAGAACATGTATGGAAGCGAAAGTCAGCTACCACAAGCTTATGTTGTGTCACAACACACTCCCCCGGGATCACCTTACAATCTAGACACTCCCGTCTATCCTTTCTCCTAGTGAGGACAAAGTCAATCTGGCTAGAGTGTTGGGCACTACTAAAGGTCACTAGGTGAGATTGCCTCTTCCTAAAGAGGGTGTTAGCTATCAACAGATCATAGGCTACGGCAAAGTCTAGGATGTCCTTACCCTCTTGATTTCTATCGCCGCATCCAAAACCTCCATGTACTCCTTCAAATCCTAGGTTAGTTGCACCCACATGACCATTGAGATCTCCCCCTATGAGGAGTTTCTCGGTTATCGGTACACTACTAACCATATCCTCCGTCCTCCCAAAATTGCCTCTTAGCACTCATGTTGAGCCCAACTTGTGGGGCATAAGCACTAATGACGTTCAAGACAATGTCCCCAATTACTATCTTGATTAAGATGATCCTATCCCCTCGTCTTCGAACATCCACTACTCCATCCTTAAGACTCTTATCTATTAGAACACCTACGTCATTCCTAGTCCCAGCCGAACCAGAATACCAAAGCTTGAAACCGGTATTCTCGACTTCTCTCGCCTTTTGACCCGCCCATCTAGTCTCTTGTACACAAAGGTACAAAGCGGAAGCGAAATTTTATTACATAAACAAGTTTATGAACATGTTTACAACAAAATAAGTCCAGTCTACACTCACGGGCGTAGACTACGCGTCAAGTCCACGTTCAGCCCTGGAACGTGTACTTGCTAGCACACACACACACTAACTCTGCGGCGTGCACGACTCCCACTCGACGGGGTTCCCTCCTGGGGTTCCGTCTCTTCCTCGAGAGTCCCTTCCTCATAGAACCCTGCAAAAGCTTCAAACACAAGCAGTGAGCACGAAGGCTCAGCAAGACTGACCCGTCTCACCTAAACATGGAACTTCTACATGAGGGGATGATGGGTACATGAGGTAAAATCATTTGCAAAGGACTCGCCTAATTAGTGGAACCTTACTTTCAAGTTTTAGCAGCAGGTTGTGGAGAACCTTACGCTAAGGTACATGAGAGAGCCGCAATCAAACAAGAAACGCATTTCTCTCATGTACTTTGCCCAAAGTTGAAATGAACTTTAGTTAGCTCTAAACTACAGCATATCATTAACAATCAGAGTCCATCTTTCAATCAGCAATATTTTAACATGTAACTAGCATGTTATTTCTACGTCACGGTACAGTGAACAAGTGGTACTCACTGACCGCGAGGGACGGCGATTATAATCGATTTACACCTGCAGGGTTACCCGAACAACCCGTCACGTACGCCCGTACTCGATGTTGCCTACAACAACCATCACGGACGCCGTACGCAAATACCTTTCGCCCGTCAGCCAAATATTGAACTGGTCCCATCGTCCCGAGCAAGAGGTCTCTGCACGCGCATCTCAGTGCCGCCACCCGATTTACACCTCAAGCTCTCAACCTACCCTCTGAACGACGGGCAATGCCTCAATACCCAGCTACCCGAGTTACATCAGTTTCCCGGTCCCCATATAGCCGGTAGATCTTCGGTACTGTTCTAGCTTGTTCAACAGGCCCGCACACGGCTCGGTCCTCAATCGACACAAGCGGAGCTACAGCACACAGGCCCCAAAGTCCTGCTGCCTTTACCCTCCGCTCGGTCTCATTTTCTTGTCATGTGTTTCATGTGCTATCACTACCCGAGTCGAGTGCCTCTAGCCTATGCTCGCGAGTAGTTCCAACTACTCGACTTGTATCGAATCCTACTCTATCATAGCAATGCAGTAGCTAACGGGGTTTGCAATCCTAAACCCAACCCATGGTTCTCTTGGCTATGCAGTGGGGCTTCCAAACAAGACCCTGAATAAAGTAACCAAGTATGTGCTCAAAACAATAAAAATTTATAAAAAGGCTAATGCAAACCGGAGCTTGCCTTGCTGCTCTTGGTCGCTAGCTGCTCCTCCGGAGTTACGAAGTCTAGGACTTCGGATTCCTCCTTGACCTTAGCGACTACATGATATAAGAGGTACATGTATTAATTTGAATGCATTTGTATTAAGTTTGAATTTGTGAAGCTTATAAGTCCCACTAGACAGAGTCAATGACTGTGAAACTTTTACTGTGGCTTGGTTACAACCTAAATAGAGACTTGGTCAAGTTTTAGTTGCAGCAAAGCTCATTTGAGCACTCCACAATTAATTATGTACTTGACCTTAATTAAAGGCTTTTAAGGTGTTCTAAAGATTTTCATGAAACAAACTATGACTTTCTGAAAACTAGATTTTCAGAGGGTTCTAATGGAGTTGGTCTCACTTAATTTGAAGGTTCCTAGCTAAAGATATGAGCTAAACAATTTCAGAGAAAATTCTGAAAATGTTTCTGAACATTTTCTATTTTCTCTGGAACAGTTTCACTAATCACACCATTAGGTGGATTAAATGAGCTCCAATGGGTCTGAAATTTTTATGGTAGTTCAGGGATATTTTGGTGAACCTCTCAGCAAAATTCCAGGATTTTTCTCCAAAGGATTCTCCAGTTAAAATTCCAAACAGTTTAAACTTTGAGGAATTAATTCTGGAAAAATAAGGAATTTCATGAAGTGAAACTTGATTTGCTGAAAAGTGCTCAGAGAGCTGAATCCAACAAAATTTGGTTCACTCGATTTGGAGCTTTCTAGCCAAAGTTATAAGGATTTGAAGTTTGAACTGAAACTGAAATTCGGGGAAAAGTTTAAATTCCTGCTCGTGGGCCCCGCACACAGTGCGTCGTCTCCCTCCTCGCGCCAACTGCGCGACGGCGGCGATCTCCGGCGACCTTCGCCAGAACCGAGTTCCCGGCCACCCCCCGGCCCGAAACTCGCCGCCTGCCCCTTAACTGATCCCCTGGACTCGATGGTGGGGTCGCCGGCCGCCGGCGATGACCGGAAACCCGTGCGCACCGGTGACAGCACCTGCTAGGGTTCCGGTGAGGTCGGTCCCGCTCTCCCGTGCACCAAATCGACCGGAAATCGGTCGGAGAGCATCAGTAGAGCATGGGAAACACGAACCAGGGCTGGGTGGAAGCTAAAAATACCGGCAACTAGGCTCTCGACGGTGAGCCGAGGTGTTCAGCCATGGCGGCGGGGAAAACGGCCATATCATGGCCGATTCTCAACGGTTTCCTCTGATTCCAGTTCGAGCATGGGCGCTATCGTGCGTAGAAGCTACTAGGGAACGAGCTCGTCCAATCCTCGGGTATAGAGCACGAATTTCACCCGAAGGTGAGCTCGGTCCTTATGAACTGATCAAGAGTAAATTTGGAAATTCTTGGCCGAGGGTTGATCAATCGCCAAACGGCTTTCGGCTACTCCATCTACATACAATCACGCACCTTTCTTGTGCAGAGAAGAGGATGTGACAACGGCTGTGTTGTGTTGTCCACGAGAGCCCGATCGGCGGCGATGCTTGGTTCGCCGGAGAAATGGTTCGGTACAGCTCGAGGACGCTTGCTCACTGGCCAACACGGCGTCTAGGAGGTTGCTCACGATCTCCCGGTGTCGTTTTGCTGTGGAGGAGGCTGTGCTCGCGAGTGATCAGGCTTGATCAAGCGTGAGCTCGAGCGGCGGCGGTTGCAGTGGAAGAACAGGTCGAGCACGTCAGCAGCTCGGGGAATGGGCGATCGAAGCACGCCGGGGAGGGGATAAGTAGCCCGGCGACTGGTCTCCGGCTTGGGGCGCGCAGCAGGAGCTGGCGCTGGCTGCCCCCCCGGTGGCGCGCGCACACTGCACCCGGGAACCGATTGAGCTGTGTTTCAGTCGGTTTGTGTTGAAGTGGTGGCTGACATGTGGGTCCCACTTCTAGTTTTAACCTCTGAAATTTACTCCTAATCACTGTTGTAAACAGTGAGCCCCATAGTACCCCTGGTAATTCAAATTATGCACCCATGAGCCATTTGAATCGATCAAAGTTCAAATGAGGTTTGGTTTGAATGAATTTCAGCACAAGTTCAGTTTGAAATTCAAATAAAGTTTGAATTTCCCCCACTTAGCTCATGTCAAGATCAACTCCAAATGGAGTGAAAATTGGTGTGTGGGCTCACAAAAATGTGCTGAGTAAGAATATGCCTCCCACTTTTAAATTCATGGGATAAAAACAGTTTGAATTTGAATATGGTTTCAAACTGCCCTCTTTCTAACTATACCCAAAATGACCTCAAAAAGGTTTTGAATTTGGGTGAAACTTGGCATGGACATCCTTAGCAAAGTGTTGGAGTTCTCATATGTCCAGTCCACCTATATCACATGTGGTAAATACCACTTTTACAATGTGTGAGTTTGTTCTCCAATGAGTATGTTGATGGTGATTACTTGCTCTTCATTTGTGTTCATCATCTCTTCTCAAATGAGGTGTGGGTGTATGGTGATGAACACTTCAATTATGTGTCAAAAACTGAGGCCCTTACAAGAACAGCGACGACGGGAGGCCCTTCGTGAAGATGTCGGCGAACTGCATCGTCGTCGGGACGTGGTGTACCCGAACCTCGTCCCGTGCAACCCGCTCACGAACAAAATGAAGGTCGATCTCCACATGCTTCGTGCGCTGATGCTGGACTGGGTTGGTGGAGAGGTACATGGTGTTGACGTTGTTTCAGTAGATGAGGGTGCTCTTGATGACGGGAGTGTGGAGCTCCTGAAGTAGCTGCTGAAGCCAGGAGGCCTCAGCCACGCCGTTAGCCACGGCGCGATACTCCGCCTCAGCACTCGAGCGCGACACCACGGGTTGTCGCTTCGAGGACCAGGAGACGAGGTTGCCGCCTAGGAAGACGGCGTACCAGAAGTAGAGCGTCGTGTGTCCGGACAGCCTGCCCAGTCGGCGTCAGTGTACACAACCAGCTCGGAGGTCGTGTCACGCCGAAGAAGGAGGCCGTAGTCGAGGGTACCTCGTAGATACCGAAGAATCCGCTTGACAGCGGTGAGGTGCGGTTCCCTCGGTCATGCATGTGGAGGCACACCTGCCGAACCGCATATGAGATATCTGGCCTGGTGAAGGTGAAGTAGTGAAGAGCACCTGCAAGACTCCTGTAAGAAGTGGGGTCAGAGACGGGTGTCCCGTCGGTAGCGGAGAGCTTCGCCTGAGTATCCACAGGAGTGGAGCACGGCTTGCAATCAGCCATGCCCGCTCGCTGGAGGATATCCAGGCAGTACTGTCGCTGGTGAAGGAATAGGTCGCCTGGTCGGTCCTCGACCGTAATACCCAGGAAGTGGTGGAGATGGCCCAGGTCCTTCATAGCGAACTCCTGCTGCAAAGCAGAGATGGTTCGCCGAAGCAGAGCCGGACTAGATGTTGTCAGTACAATGTCATTGACGTACAGTAGGAGGTAAGTTGTGTCACTGCCCCATCGATAGACAAACAGCGAAGTGTCCGACTTGGCTTCAACAGCCCCTGTGAAACCAAGAAAGAGGCGAACCGGCTATACCAGGCTCGTGGTGCCTGCTTCAATCCGTATAGGGATTTGTTCAGCTTACAGACCATGTCTGGGTGAGCTGAATCTGCAAATCCTGCCAGCTGACTGCAGTACACCGTCTCGGTCAGTGTACCGTGGAGGAAGGCGTTCTTGACGTCCAGCTGGTGGACAGGACAAGAACGTGAGAGAGCTAGCGATAGTACGGTACGAACTGTCGCCGGCTTCACCACCGGGCTGAAAGTCTCATCGTAGTCGACTCCAGGGCGTTGAGTGAAACCCCGGAGTACCCAACGAGCCTTGTATCTCTCCAAGGTGCCATCCGCCTTCTTCTTATGCGTGACTACCCACTTGCCCGTGACAACATTGCCACGACCAGGACGGGGAACCAGGTCCCAGGTCCGGTTGGCAAGCAGGGCCTCATACTCTTCCTCCATAGCGCGGCGCCAGTTAGGGTCGGCGAGGGCGCTACGCACGGAAGTAGGTACGGGCGAGATCGAAGAAGGCTCAGTCGGTGGAGATGTCGTCGACGAGAAAGCGGCACCATCGAACCGCTCAACTGGCCGAAGACTCCCGGACGCACGTCGAGTCACCATCGGGTGGACGTGACCATGATCCCTATGAAGGAGAGGGGGGTTGTACACCGGCCGCTTGGGTACAACCATCTTCTCTCGTCGTGGGTAGACGAGAGTGGGTCTCGAGGCCGCGCGTGGCGTCGCTGGAGCAGGAGCCTCTCCCCGCGCTCGTCGCTGGTAGATAAGTGTGGGGTCAGCAAAGCGAGAAGTCGTCGTCGGTGCCGCGCGTGGCGCGGCTGGTGGCGTCGTGCTCGCTGCAGGTGACGTCGGGGAGGCGGTTGGTGACGCCGCAGGTGCTGATGCCGTACGTGGTACAGCTGGTGACGCCGAGGGCACCTGAGGTACAGTAGGTGATGTCGGGGAAGTCGAGGCCGCGCGTGGCGCAGCAGGTGATGTCGGAGGCGTCGATGCCACACGGGGTGCAGCGGGTGACGCCGGAGACGTCGATGCCACACGAGGTGCAGCAGTCGGTGTCGAGGGCACCTGAGGCGTAGCTCGTGTCGATCCTGCAGGAGAAATAGGCCAAGGCAGCTGGGAGGTAGCCTCGGGGTCAGTAGGAAAAAGGGAGTCCAGCTCTGTGGTGGAATCGGAAGAGGTGGTGGAGAAAGGAAAAGATGACTCGTCGAAGACGACGTGCCGAGAGATCAAAAGACGGTGGGTAGTGAGATCTAAGCACCGGTAACCCTTATGATCAAGGGAATACCCGAGAAAAACACATTGTGTCGAGCGGGGCGCAAACTTATGTGGGGCGGTGGCGGAAAGATTAGGGTAGCAAGCGCATCCGAAAACTCAAAGGTGATCATAAAGAGGATCAGTGCCATATAGAGCAAAGTAGGGGGTGGAGGCGCGAATCGCCTTGGTGGGAAGACGATTAATCAGAAGTGTGGCAGTATGAAGAGCCTCCACCCAGTATCGGAAAGGAATAGATGCCTGGAACATCAGGGAGCATATGACATCATTGATGGTGCGAATCATGCGCTCTGCCTTGCCGTTTTGAGGAGAGGTATACGGAAAGACATGCGTAGCTGTACCCCATGTGCGGAGAGAAAATTATGAAACGCGGAATTATCAAACTCACGTCCGTTATCGCACTGGACAGCTCGAATGGTGCGCCAAACTGAGCAGAAATCCAAACGAAAAAGTGAGAAAGAGTAACGAAAGTCTCAGACTTCACGTAATGGAAAAGTCCAGGAAAAATGAGAGAAATCATCAATTGTCACCAAATAATAATTAAAGCCCGATATGCTGGAAATGGGAGATGTCCACAAATCACAATGTATAAGATCGAATGGGTGCTCAACATGAGTCACAGAGATGGGAAAAGGGAGGCAAACATGGCGACCAAGCTGACAGGCATGACATAGGGAATCATGTGTACCCCTAGAACACGAGATACCTGAGCTACTGAACAGCTTCGACATAGCATCTGCACCAGGGTGGCCAAGCAGACGATACCAGATGGTGGATGAAGCTGTCGTAGTCAAAGCAAATGGCGGTGATGCAGCGGAAGTAGGAAGCCGAAGTGTGTATAGGGGCTCCGAGCTATCACATCGGAAAAGAGGTCACCGGGTGGAAAGATCCTTCACAGACAAACCAAAAGAATCAAATTCAATGGAAACATTATTGTCACTGGTAAAACGGCGAACAGACAGTAAGTTTTGAATGACATCCGGAGCGACAAGAATGTTTTTAAGCTGGAAAGTACCCGGAAGACCGGAATCACCTACTGAGGTGACCGCAAGAACGGGCCCATTCCCAACAACGATAGATGAAGTAAAAGAGGGATTGGGAGGGTGGGTGGAAGAGAGTATACCGGGAATAGGAGTGGTATGATATGATGCTCCGGAATCAACTACCCAGTCGGCACCTGGTGGAGTAAGGTGCATGGTGCTGAAGGAGGAAGCAAGCGACTGTCGATCCCACGTTGATGGTGGCTCCTGAAGAGGTGCCGATGGCTCCGAGTTCCCAACAGGGCAGTCAGTGCCTCCGTAGATCGGGGCTGACTGTCCGCCAGAAGAGTATCCAGGCCCACCATATGCCTGAGCTGGCGGAGCACCAGCACTGTGGGCTGGTCCACTGTAGCCCGGGGTAGCCGCGAACGCCGGTTGGGGACGTGGTGGTCGTGGAGGCTAAGAGCCCGGGGACGGTCCAGGCCACATGTAGATTTGGCCAATCCACGGGCTGTAGGGTGTGGGCCAGGGTGTGCCTCCCTAGCCGGTACCACCACTACCACCAGTAGTCGAAGCCGTGGGGTTGCTGCCTGCACTGCTGCCACCACGGCTGCCGTTCTTTCCTCAGCGACGACGGTTTCCACCTCCTGTACTGGTAGGAGTAGAAGGTGGTCGTGACGATGGTCCACCAGCAGCTGGTAAGGGTGGACGGGGGGACTGCCCGGAGCCATAGAAGGCTGTGGCAGGTCCCGAGCCAGTAGAGCCTCCTGCAGTGATCTCTTCAAGTTCAAGATCAGACCATACCTTCTCGAAGATAGGTAGTGGCTCCAGTCGGAGTAGCCACATCCGTAGGTGACAATAGCGCTCATTCAGGCCCTGAAGGACCCGAAGAACAAGAGCGTTGTTGGTGACTGGCTCACCAAGGTCACGTAGGGCATCCGCCATGCCCTTCATCTCCCGACAGTAGGTGGAGATAGAACGATCACCCTGGACGGTGTTCTGGAACCGAGTGCTGATGTGGAGGGCTCGAGCCGCGCGGTTCCCTAGAAACCGTTGCTCGAGGACTGGCCAGGCCTGTCGAGCAGTGCCGCCACCGCGCTACCTGACGATGTCCTGTAGCTCCTCTGTCAGAGAGCCAAGGATCTAGGATAGTACCAGGCTGTCCATGCTGATCCAGAACAGTCCATGCTGATCCAGGACACCTGTACTGAAGACTCGTCCTGGAGGACGTGGTCATCGAGGCAGTAGCGCCTCAGCATGAGGAGCACCATATCACGCCACCGGGCATATGAGGTGGACTCGAGGCTGAGAACAACTGGCACGAGCGTCCGGATGTTCTGAATCCCTGCGGCATGCGCATGAAGAGCGGCCACAAGTGAAGTCGAGTACGTACCAGCGTCCGAGGGAGGCTCTTGGACAGCACTCGTCGATCGGCGAGCACTCTCCTCGAGTTGGTGGGATAGTGACGCCACGGAGGCACGCTCCTGCTCTAGGGCAAGGGCGAGTGCCCGCTCGCGTTCGCAAGAGGCGGCCAGTGCTGCGGCGATGTCAGAGGTCTCCACAGTGTCGGTGCTGTAGGAAGAAGCGGTGTTCTCAGCAGTAGCACCGGCGGCTGGGAACGGAATCGGCGGGATCACGAATCGCCGTGGTGCTCCCGTCGATGTCGAGGCCGGTCGAGTCCCGTAGCACGGAAGTACCTGCCATGAAGGTGACAGCAGTGGCGGGGTTGCTGGTGGTACTGACGAGGGGTCCACCGGCAGCTGGACCGGTTTTCGAGAAAGAGGGGGCGGCGGCCCCTCCAGGGGGGGACGGCGGACCCCCAGGGGTGGCGGCGGCCCCTCTAGAGGAGGTGGCGCCCCCCCCCCCCCCCCCGGTGCGCGCGCGGCCCCTATCCGGGTGGGGGCGGCCCAAGTCCAGGAGCAGCGGCCCCGGATCCGGATGTGGCGGCGGCGGCGGCCCCTTCCTGCGCGTGCGGTCCTCCAGAGGAGGCGGCGCCCCCCCCCCCCCTCATGCGCGCGCGGCCCCGATCCAGCGGCTGGCGGCGCCCTGGCGGCGGCGGGCGACGCACCAGGGGCGGCGGCGGCTCTGGCGGCGGCGACCCAAGGTGGGGTGGCGGCGGCGGCGGCTGGGCCATTAGGATTAGGTTTAGCCCTAATCCTAATTATTCCTAGCTAATGATACCATGAAAGAGGGCTAATGATAGTTGTATTAGATGATAATCAAATGCTGGGTACAGGTCTGATTATATAGAGGGATTAGGAGGGGAGAAAAGACTAAACTACCTCTAACCCTAATCCCTCTCTAATGACTAATATGCCCCTGTGATACACCCTTAATTACAGAGTCTAACAGGTGTGTTGGCGCTTTGAGGATCAAGAGACTAGGTTGTCGCCGAGGAACACAGCGTACCCCGAGGTGGAGCGGCGTGTGTCGGGACACCCAGCCTAGTCGGCATCGGTGTAGACTTGAAGGTCCAAAGTCGTGGAGCGCCCAAGGAGAAGGCCGTGGTCGAGAGTCCCCTGAATGTAGCGCAGGATGCGCTTGACCGCTATCAAGTGGGGCTCTCGAGGATCGTGTATGTAGAGGCAGACCTGTTGAACTGCGTAAGAGATATCAGGCCTAGTGAACGTGAGGTATTGCAGGGCGCCGACCAGACTGCAGTAGTGGGTGACATCCTTAACAGGAGCAGCATCTGAGTAAGCGGAGATTTTGGCCTAGGTGTCGACAGGCTTAGAGATGGGCTTGCAGTCAGTCATGCTAGGCCACTCGATGATGTCGCGGGCGTAGGTCTGTTGGGAGAGGAAGAGTCCACCATACTTTCGAGTCACTGAGACTCCCGGGAAGTGGTGGAGGACGCCCATGTCCTTCAAGGAGAACTTCTACTGAAGAGCTGCAATGATGTGATGAAGTAAGGCCGAGCTAGAAGCAGTCAATACAGTGTCATCCACATAGAGCAGCAGGTAGGCCATGTCGAAACCCCGGCGGTAGACGAAAAGCGAGGTGTCGAACTTGACCTCCACGATACCAAGTGACAGAAGAAAAGCGGCGAACCGACTGTACCAGGCTCGGGGGGCCTGCTTAAGTCCATAGAGGGACTTGTTGGGGCGGCAGACCATGTCAGGCTGACCGGGATCGACGAAGCCTGTGGGCTGACTGTAGAAGAACGTCTCGGAAAGCATACCATGAAGGAGCGCATTCTTGACGTCGAGCTGGTGAACTGGCCAATCCCGCAAGAGAACGAGCGAGAGGACGGTGCGGACTGTGGCCGGCTTGACAACCGGGCTGAAAGTATCGTCGTAGTCGACGCCGGCTGCTGGGTGAAGCCGCGGAAGACCGAACGAGCCTTGTACCGCATCAGGGTACCGTTGGCATTGAGCTTGTGCTTGAAAATCTATTTGTCGGTGACAATGTTGGAACCAGGTGGACGAGGCACCAAGTCCCAAGTCTGATTGCCCATCAAAGCTTTGTACTCATCATCCATGGCGCATCACCAGCTGGGGTCGACGAGGGCACCGCGACAGGAAGTGGGTACCGGGGAGAGAGCGGTGGGTGCTGTTAGGAGAGCTGAGGCCGGTTGTTGGTACCCCTGCTTCCCCCGGTTGGCCATGCCGTGTTGGTTATTCACAAAAGCAATCAGGGATGCGCCTTTGGGGGGACGTGTGTCTGCTGCTCGTACGGTGTCGGGCAAGAGCCATCAGACCTCCAGTGACAAGGGCGCGGGGGGCGGTGTTGCGCGAGGACGCCGCATTAAGACCTAGAGTGGGGAGGCGGCCGGTGTTGTTGTCGAGGTGCTCACCGGCCTGGTGTGGGACACCGGCGAGCTCGGCAGTGGGCCAAACCCCAGCGGCGGACCGGAGGGTGGCGAGGCGTGGCGCGGAGACCCGAAGTCTGGTGGCAACACTAGAGAGGGAGGACGGGTGGCTGGCCGGGGAGTAGCCCTATCCCACAAGCGCAGCCGCGGACCGAGGCAGGCGCGGCGTAGGCGCTGGGGTGGCAGCATCGCGCGGCGGCGTAGGGAGTCACACGACGGCTGAGGCGCCACTGGAGGGATAGGCCGGCACGTTGCCGGAGGGAGAGGCCTGCGCGGGACTCAGGGCACCGATTGGTGTCGCAGGGAGGCGCGCGGCGCTGCCAGAGGGTGAGACCGGCATTGGACTAGAGGCGCTGGAGTTGTGCACCATGGTTCGGACCGTCGAGGTACCTACGACATTGAGTGGAGTCCAAATAGCGGGTTCGGACTTAGACGAGAAGTGTAAATCATCATTTGCAGAGGTGGGTGAGGCCACTAAGGGGAAGTCGGCCTCATCAAACACAACGTGTCGAGAGATCACGATGCGGTTTGTGGAGAGATCAAGGCAGCGATACCCCTTGTGATCGGAAGAGTAGCCAAGGAAGACGCATCGGGAGGAGCGAGGAGCGAGCTTATGGGGGGCGGTGGCGGACATGTTGCGATAGCAGGCGCACCCAAAAACTCGTAGATGCTCGTAGGAGGGAGGTGTGCCATAGAGGGCAGTGTGTGGGCATGATGCGGCTATGGCCTTGGTGGATAGTCGGTTGAGGAGGTAGGTGGTGGTGTGAAAACCCTCGACCCAATACCTAGTAGGGAGTGACGCCTGAAAGAACAAACACCGGATGATGTTGTTGGTGGAACAAATAATGCGTTCGGCTTTACCATTTTGTGGGGAGGTATGGGGGCAAGACATGCGGAGGGTGACGCCATGAGTGAGAAGGATGTTCTGTGTGGAGGTGGTGTCGAATTCCCGCCCCTTGTTGCATTGGATGCTTTTGATGGTGCACCCGAACTGAGTGGACACAAAAGAGAAGAGATGCGATAAAGTGGTGAAGGTGTCAGACTTGCGTCGCAAAGGAAAAGTCCACGAAAAGTGTGTAAAATCATACAGAACCACCAAATACTATTTATAATCCGAAATATTTAAAACAGGAGATGTCCATAAATTGCAATGCACGAGTACGAACTTTTGTGTGGTGCGGGATGAAGATAAAGCAAATGGCAACCTAATGTGGCGACCGAGCTAGCAGCATGGCGGAACGAGGGGTCAGCGCCTTTATTATATGTGATGACGGAGGAACAAGCCAATTTGGACACCCCGTCAGAGTCAGGGTGACCAAGACGTCAATGCCACGTAGAGGATGACACGACAGTCAATGCACGAGCAAGAGGTGATCTAATCCAAGAAGGGAGGCGCAAGGTGTAGAGGAGACCGCCACTATTGCACCTGAGGGTCACATTTCTGGTAGCCAGATCTTTCACAGAAAGACCAAACGGGCTCAAACTCCATGGAACAAAGATTATCAGTGGTGAAATGCCGAACAGATAGAAGGTTAGCAATGATGTCAGGAGTGAATAAAATATTGTTAAGGTAGAACAGGCCAGGAAGAACCGAGTCTCCTGCTGAGGAGACAGGCAGAATGGACCGTTGCCAACAACGATAGAAGAAAAGACGTCGAGTTAAGTGGGCGAAAAGTAGAGATTTTACCGAGGTCGGACGTGGTGTGGTTGGATGCGCCGGAGTCGGCCACCCAATCGGTCACTGCTGGAGGGGGGCTCAGCGACATCGTGCTAAATGAGTTAGCCAACGACTGCTGGTCCCAAGAGCTTGTCCACTGCGTCCATGGCTGTTGTGTTGGTTGTCGTGGTGGGGGCGCAAGGATCGGCGCGAGTGGCGGTGTGAAGGGGGGCCCCACGAGGCTGCCAGGGGCGCTGCCAACGCCCGGGGCGGTGAAGAAAGCCGGTTGCTGAGGGCGCGGCTGCTGGACCCCCCCCCCTTCGCCAGGTCGGGCCACATGGTGATGTGGCCGGTCCAATGGTTGTAGGAGGAGGGCTAAGTGCATTGTTCGCCGTTAGTGGAGGAGTTGCCACCGCCACCACGGCCGCTGCCGTCGCGTTCACGGCAACGCCCTTTGCCACGGCCGCCACTGCCACCACAGCCGTCTGAGGTGGTGTTGGGCGCTGCGGGCTAAGCAGCGAGTGGGGTGGCGCCGGGGTTCGGGGATGTCGTACCCGAGGCGCGCTGCTGGTGGTGGTTCGAGGAAGAACCATAGAACGCGATTGCCATGGTGGGCGTGGCCACCTTTTCGGCGGTGGCCAGGGCGCACTCGAGCCCGGCGAGATGCATGCTCACGGGTGCGGGTGGCGGAGAGGGCTTCGCGAACCTTGGCCAAGGCCGCCACTATTTCAGCCTCCTTTGGCTGCTTCGGCAGTCGCGACAGCCGCGGCCGCCATCTCCTCTTGCTCTGATACTGTTTTTGAGAATTAACGAACCGTTTTCCATTTTTAATGGAACTATCCGAAAATTGATCGAAAACTGAAAATGAAAATTTGGAAATCGGAACGAAAACAATTTGGGCAAATTTCTGACCAAATACTCGGAATTATGTATTTATTTGGAAATTTCCGAACAATTTCCATTTTTATTTCCAAAACAGCAATGGGCCTTGGCCCAATGCTTAACGGTCCAAGACGCTGACAGCCCGAACCGAAGCAGCCATATGTCAGGCGTTACAGGTCCAAGGGTGAGGAGAAGCCACCAGCCAAGTAGTGGAGCACCGAACCCTAAATCACTAATCTCATTGCTCGCGCCGCCCTGAGCCCTATCGCTAGGTCACCCCGGCCCCGAGGCGGCAAGGCCCTCAACGTCCGACGCGCTTGCTAGTGTGAAGTTATTATCGTTATTTGTTTATGTCATTTTAAATAATGATGATAATACTTTGGCCTTTAGGGTGTTGTTTCCGAAAGAAAATCAAACTGTTCTAATTTCGACATGTTTCCGTTCCAATATATTCGTTTCCGATATTTCCGAAATTTCTGATATCATATCCGTTTCCAATGGTATTGTTTCCGATTCTGTTTCCGAAAATTATATATGAAAATGATTTACCTATTTTTCCGACCGTTTTCACCCCTATCGGCAGTCGCGACAGCCACAGCCGCCATCTCCTCTTGCTCTTGCAGGAGGCGCAGGGCGTCGACAGGGGTGTCTGCCATGGCCGGCTGGGAGGAGAGCCGGTCGGGTGGGAGAGAGGAGAAAGAAAAGGTGTCTAAACTAAGGAAGGGAGCGGTAGCGAGATCCTAGGTCTCGTGATACTATGATAAGCTACTATACACCGACCAGTTAACCCCAAAAGCTTAATCTGATGGGGAAGGGTGGCCAATTCACTTAGATTTCAACAAGTATCATGCCAGCCCACAAAGGCCCAGCTACTGCCCATAACAAAAAATTGTAACCTTAAAATTCTGCCAGTAAATCGTATTCAAACATCTAAGGAACCTAAAGGCCCGAACAAATAATTTTGGAAGAAAATGAAAGAATTGGCAATAGTTGTCTATAGCTTAAACATGGGCAATTTTAAGTGACTCAAACTCAAACGATCAAAAAATATCAGTTATGCTAATTGGGTAATGGGCAACTTTCCAAACATTACCCCGGTCTTTAGTCTGCCACACCTCTTTTATCATGATGTTACAACAAAACATCTCAAACTAAATTGATAAAATTCATGTCAAAATCTACTCTTCTAAATTGCCCCAACAATAAAAAGTTGATTATGTATCTGGACAAAGGATCTAGATCATACTTGTTCCAAGCTGGAAATACCATATCCCGTGTAAGAGGAAGAAAGTAATGGTTGCACCAGGGACCATTTCTCAACCTCCAATGCAAGTGACAAAGGTTCCAAATAGCTGCAAGATTTTTAGAAATATATAAGAACTAATGAAATTAATTAAATCTTGACCAATACAACAGCAACAAAAACCTTTTGTCTATCCCCAGAAAAAAAACAAAGCCTTTTGTCTCAAATAGATTGGGTTGGGTTACAGATGAAACTAAACTATGACATAAAATAGTGGTGCAGTAAGATCTAGTTTGTTTCCACGCCTCCCAGAGGCATGCCTTTAAATTGCATCAAACCTTGGCTTGACTCTGGTGCTGCCTTGGCCTTGCATGGGTTTCGTTTTTCTTCTGTCAGATATTGTTTTATCATATGTCTTAACAATATTTATCTGATTTTTCTAACAAGGCATGTTGTGTGGCAAAAAATTTATGAAACTTAAGCAGGTCATATGTTGCCTACATGCCTTAGCAATAGAGGACATGATTGCTGAGCCCAACAGTCAAAACTTTACATCTTAACAAAGCGTCATTAAGATAAAGACATTTTTTCAAGGCGGTTAAGTGAAGCATACAGTGGCCCCAACTGTTGGAAATATTAACATTTGTTTAACAATAGAATAAAGGCAGCCCGGTGCATGTAGCTCCCGCTTGCGCAGAGTCCGGGGAAGGGTCCGACCCACTTCGGTCTTTTGTACGCAGCCTTTCCCTGCATTTCTGCAAGAGGCTGTTTCCAGGACTCGAACCCGTGTCCTCATGGTCACAAGGCAACAGCTTTACCGCTGCGCCAAGGCCCCCCTTCAATCGATACTTAAATTGTTCATCTGTAGTTCCACATAAAAAAAGGACAGCCTAGTGCATGTAGCTTCCGCTTGCGCAGGGTCCGGAGAAGGATCCGACCCACTTGGGTCTGTAATTCCACATATCTTTTAAATTTGGAAAAAGTCTACATAACCCCCTGAAGTATGGGCTGCAGTATACTTGACCCCCTCAACTTATAAACAAGGTATTTAACACCCTAACCTGGTTTTGCAGGGTGATTTTGCCACCGTGACAGCTGATTTGGCATGTTTTGCATGTGTGAATAACGGGCCCGCACGTCAGTGAGGGAAGTCGAGCCATTAAATCAGAGCAAAAAATCAGAGTTAAAACTTAAATATAAAAATAGTCACAAATATAATAGCTGAAACTTAGAACAAAAAAATAACATTATTAGAAAGAGGGATCTTATCACTAATATCATAGCTTAGTTTCAGCAAAATGAAAAATATAAGCTCTGATGTGAGTGATAAGATCCCTTTTTGTGTCATTTTTTTGTTTTAAGTTTCAGCTATGATAATTTTTTACTATCTGTTCTATTTAAGTTCTGGCTCTGATTCATTTTTGCTTTTATGTAATTGTTCGACTTCCCTCACTGACATGCGGGCCCACTATTCAAACATGCAAAAACATGCCACATCAGCTGCCACGGTGGCAGAACCACACTGCAAAACCATGTTAGGGGTTATTTTTATGGTTTTCTAAAGGTTAGGGTGTTAAATACCTGCAGCCCATACTTGAGGGGGGTATGTAGACTTTTTCCTTTAAATTTTGGGTATTGATCAGCCATAGCATTAAATAGTTAGATTGGACCATGATGTTACTTTTGAATTTGGTGGTTGTAAGGATTCAAACATATTCACCATGTAAGTATTTTCTAAATTCAGAGTTACTAAGGGGAACGGAAATATATGTTAAACTAACAGAGAAACTTACTCAGTGGCTAACAGTCCGTCTGTCAGGCCACCAATGAAGATCACTTGGTGGTTAAAATCACCAGTTTTGAACGCAACCTGTGGGAGTAAATGATGTGGCTATCACAGGGACAAAAAAATGATGCAGCACTAACAAACATGTCCAACGAGAGCTTAAATTAGGTATACTAGGGTTTGCAATAATAAGAAATCGATGGACATCAAGCAAACACACGGAACTGGAAGACTAAGCATGAAGCATCTATAATACTAGATTGCAAGTAAACAGAAGTCACATGTGAATGCATACAGACTTGTTTTCTACTTCAAAATGATATTACCCTGTAAAATAAGCAGCCTAAAGTACAACTCTAAGATCTAGCTGTGCAACTACAGGGTAACTAGCAAAAAAGGTGTCTTATGGGTCCAAGTCCAAACATAGCAACAGTAGCTTGTCACAGATGGCCTAACTGAATCTCCCACCGTAACTAACAACAAGAAATTAGAATACAAAGTTTTATATACCAAAAAGATAAAAGCACCAAAAAATGACCAGCAGTGTCCTCTCCCACTAGCATCGAAGAACCATCTACAAAGTGGAAACTTAAAGCACATTTTAAGTTGGAAGAAGGGCCATGTAACAGAAAGCAAACAAGAACATCTATTCCGCAGAAGGACCACATACCAAAGGAGTAAACTTACAGTATGGTATAAGTAAGTATTCTTTCTTCCACAGAAAATGGTACAGGAACTACGAGACAAGCAGCAAAAGAGCTTGTAACATCAGCGAAGGAAAATGATCACGAGCTACAGTTAACAAATTGCCAAGTCGGCTCCCTAAAGGCAAAATCACACCATAGAAGCTTCCTTTTCTATTGGAATATACACACTGAACCCCGCAAGCTAAAGCCGGGTACTCCACCAAAAAGGGATATCCACCATGTCGGGCGTCACAAAAGATCGCAATCACGTCTTCCAAAGACCATGGCACAGAGCCCGATGGCACTCTGGAGGCCTCCAGAACTACTATCCTTCCTGGGGAATTTCAAAGATTGCCAGTCTTGCACAACATTTCGGCCAATGCGGAGGAACATCTCGGAGCCTAGAGCTGTCTAGATGAGCAACTTGGTTTCCAGAACGTTCTCGAACTCGAAACGGCGTCCCCCAGATCGCCCCCGCGGCGGCTAGTAGCGAGAGGCCTCCGGGACGGACGGGCGGAAGAGGGAGAGAAAGACGGTACCTGCGCGGACTTGGGCCCGTACTTGAACAGCGTCCCCCGGAGCTGCTTCCTCCTCCCGGCGGCTGCGGCGATCACACCCTTGGCGGCGGCGGCAGGCGCGTCTGGGAGAGAGGCGGAGGCCGAGGCAGAAGCGACGCCGCCGGCCATGGAGGATGATGAGGCGCGCGCGAGGCCGGAGAACCAGGAGGATGTGGAGGCCGACGTGGTCATGATAGTGGCGGCGGGGGCGTCTGTGGCGCGCCTCACCGCGAGGTCATCGCGGGTGGTAGGGATGGCAATCACACGCGGGTGCGGGTAACCGACCGGTTTTGCGCCAACAGTGACAGCTGCCGGTGTGATTTTAAAGTCAAATTTGATAATTTTTTATAATTTAATTATTTTATCTTACTTATCATAACCTATATTATAATCTTTATAAACAACTTAATATTTTTTATTATATTACCATTTAAAATGAATGATTTCTTAGACTTATTTCTTAAATTGTGTAGTATGTTTATAAAAAAGTCAAATCCGGCATAACTGCGGATACGGTAGATAACAGTCAATCTCCCAGGGACCACCTGTCGGGTCCCGGGCCCCCCTTGTAAGCCACCCGAGTCTTGGACTATAAAAGACTCGGGTAGGCGATGATAGCAGGGGTTGGCACTCTCGCAACTCATACGCTAGACTCCAGCCATTCACACCTAAGCTGTAACTCATCCTCAAGCTCAGGACTCCGGTTCTGAGCAACAAGCAATACAGCAAGCTCCTGAGCTCGCCGTGGACGTAGGGTTTTACGCTCCGGCGGCCTGAACCACATAAAACTCGCCGTGTCAATCTCTTACTAACTCGTCCATACGCTCAAGCTCTCCGCAAGTGACTAGCCCCACCGAAAAAAGAACCTCCGTGGGCTGCCCAGTGCAGGCCCGGGGGAAGTGTCGACCGAACACTTCGACAGCTCCTGAGTCTTCGTCTTGCCGCCCTGCCCATGCCGCATGCTAGCCGTAGTGGTTGATGACGGCGGAGGCGGCAGGGGATGTCTTGTCGCTGTGTTTATTGGCTGGCCGGTTCTGATACCGCGCGCCAGTCTGTGATGTGACTGGGCGCAACGGCACCTGACAGAGGCGTGCTCCGCGTCTCCGCGTCTTGGGAAGGCGCGGGCCTTGAATACCTTGTATGGGCAAGGTATGGGGCGTCTTTACGCCCGCTGCCTACCGCTCGGGGGCAGGCAGCGCTCTTCTGCTGGACACGTGGCGGGCCCGGAGCCCCCCTCAGAGAAGAGGGAGGTCCGGCCCTGCAGGACACGTGGAGCCTTCGGACCTCTCCCCGTGGAGGGGGAGGTCCTGCTTCTGTCGGCCACGTGGCGGGCCGGAGCTCTCCTCTGAGGAGAGGGAGGTCCGGCCCCGCTGGACACGTGGCGCCTTCGGACCTCTCTGCCGCGGAGGGGGAGGTCCGTCTTCTGCAAGCCACGTGGTGAGCCCGGAGCTCTCCTCTGAGGAGAGGGAGGTCCGGCCCCGCCGGACGCGTGGCGCCTTCGGAGCTCTCCCTGCGGAGAAGGGCGAGATCCTTTCCCCTGTGCGAGGGGGTACCCCATATCGCGGGTACCTTCGGGCCTCGCCCCTGCTGAAGGGGCGGGACCCGGTCCTTCCAGTCCTATGTCGGAGTAGTTGGTAGCTCCTTCCCCCCCGCTTCGTGCAGTCCCCGTTGCTGTAACCTGGAGGTCCTGCACACAGGTAGAGGAAACGTAATTCTCCTCGGGGGGTCGTCCCCTCCCGTCTCCTAGTCTTATTCGGCTTACGATCCTGATACGTTATACGGGGCTTGGGCAATTCTGTGCGCGAGGTGCTGGGGCTCCGGCTCCCTCCAAGGTCCGGGTACGATCGTCCGATCCCTAGTACCGGACCGTGCGCCGGGGAAGCAGAGTGCACAGGCTTTGGGTTCATGACCAGGCAAAGTGGCTGTACTCCCCTGGACCTCCGGAGGGCAGGATGCGCACGCTTTGGGTACTGAGCCGGCTAAGCGGGATACGCACCCTGGACCCCTCATGCACGGCGCAGGCCTTTCCTGGAGGTGACCAACTGGCACCGCAACACCTGACTGGGGGAGGCCCGAGAGACCCACTGTAAGGGCCTCAGTTTTTGACACACATTTGCAGTGTTCATCACCACACCACACACCTCATTTGAGGAAAGATGATGAACACAAATGAAGAGCAAGTAACAATTATCAACATGCTCATTAGAGGACAAACTCACAGATTGCCAAAGTGGTATTTCCCACAGGTGATATAAGGGGGCTGGACATATGAAAACTTCCACACCTTGCTAAGGATGTCCATGCCAAGTTTCACCCAAATTCAAAACCTAATTGAGGTCATTTTGGGTATAGTTAGAAAGAGGGCAGTTTGAAACTACATTCAAATTCAAACTGTTTTTATCCCATGAATTTAAAAGTGGGAGGCATATTCTTACACAGCACACTTTTGTAAGCCCATACACCAATTTTCACTCCATTTGGAGTTGATCTTGACATGAGCTAAGTGGGACAAATTCAAACTTCATTTGAATTCAAAACTGCACTTGTGCTGAAATTCACTCAAACCAAACCCAATTTGAACTTTGATCAATTCAAATGGTTCATGGGTGAATAATTTGAATTACCAGGAGTACTATGGGGTTCACTGTTTACAACAGTGATTAGGAGTAAATTTCAGCGGTTAAAACTGGAAGTGGGACCCACATGTCAGCCACTGCTCAGATCAAACCGACTGAGACTTTTCTCACTCGGGTCGCCGAGTCGCCGCTGCGATCGCCACCGAGGGCAGCCGCCGCGCCAGCAGCTGCTTGCCCACGCGCGGGCGCGAGGCGGTGCAGAGCCTTCTTAAGGCGCCTGTCCCCCTCCTCGGCCGAGGCATCGCCGTTCTTCCCCGCAAGAACTCAGCGCCGGCCGAAGTCTTCCGCAGCTCGGAATCGATCGGAGAACGCCAATCACAGCTCCCTCCGTCCACCCCAGAGCCACGGTAAGATACTAGAGACCTTCCTCTGTCCTCCCTGCTGCTAGAATTCAGTTGAAACCGATTGATATCGGCTGAGCCGAAAGATCAAATTCGGGACTTAGAACCGCCGCACCTCGGGCTCTCGTGGACAGCCCAACCAGGGCGTTGTCACGCCCGAGCCAAGGCACCCTTGGACGCGCTGGTGACCGGTGCTGCTCACCCCCGAGCCACAGCTCGAGTGGTTGCTCACCGGCGGCGAATTTCCATTTTCCCCTTTCTGTGTGCAGAACGACCTTCGGGTGCGGTTCTGTCAAATTCGTGCTCTAGAAAGGATTAGAGGACCTCAATCAGCTCTCACACAAGCTAGACACGGTAACGCACAAGTTGCCTTCACAACTCTTGGCTGGAGAACCTCTGTACCCGGCATAATTCGAGGTCCACCAATGGCGGAATGAACGGGCGGCATCGGGCGCACGGTGAGGACCTATTTCGGGCCTTCCCCGAGCTGTCTCGAGCTCATGTCGACCTTCTCTGAGGTCCACTGATGCTTCCCGACCAGTTGCTCGAGTAGTTGGGGTGCTAGGGGAGTCAGCCGACGTGGCCGAAGTCTTTCCAAGGTGGCGGCTCGTCGCCGACCATGCTCCGGCCATTGTCATGAGCAGCTGACCCTAGAATCCTGTTCCCCGAGTAAAAGTAGGCAGGGGCGGCCAGAATCGTGAAGTTTGGAGCTGTACAGAAGCCGGCGGCGAGCTCTCCGGCGAGGTCCCTCGGCGGCAGAGCGCGGGCGTCGGGAGGTTGACGAAGGGGTGGACCCCAGCTGTCAGCGGGAGATATTTTGAATCGGGATCCGGCTGCGGCCGAGATCTGGTGTGCTGGCACGCAAATACTCTGTGAGCCCCGGTGTGCCGGACACCGCCGCGCTCGACACGTGTCCTCGCGGGCCCCCGCGGGATTTAAACTTTTCTCCGATTTTCAGAATTCTTCCAAACTTCAAATCCTCATAACTTTGGCTAGAAAGCTCCAAAGTGAGTGAACCAAATTTTGCTGAATTCAGCTCTCTGAGTACTTTCCAGCAAATCAAGTTTCACTTCATGAAATTCCTTAATTCTCCAGAATTAAATCCTCAAAGTTTAAAGTGTTTGGAATTTTAACTGGAGAATCCTGTGGAGGAAAACCCTGAAATTTTGCTGGGATGTTCACCAAAATATCTCTGAACTACCATAAAAATTTCAGGCCCATTGGAGCTCAATTAATCCACCTAATGGTGTGATTAGTGAAACTGTTCTAGAGAAAATAGAAAATGTTCAGAAACATTTTCAGAATTTTCTCTGAAATTGTTTAACTCATATCTTTAGTTAGAAACTTCCAAATTAAGTGAGACAAACTCCATTAGAACCCTCTGAAAATATAGTTTTCAGAAAGTCATAGTTTGTTTCATGAAAATCCTTAGAGCACCCTAAGAGTTCCAATTAAGCTCTAGGACATAATTAATTGTGGAGGGCTCAAATGAGCTTTGCTGCAACTAAAACTTGACCAAGTCTTTATTTAGGTTGTAACCAAGCCACAGTAAAAGTTTCACAGTCATTGAGTCCGTCTAGTGGGACTTATAAGCTTCACAAGTTCAAACTTAATACAAATGCATTCAAATTAATCCATATAATTCTTCTATCATGTAGTCGCTAAGGTCGAGGAGGAACCCGAAGTCCTAGACTTCGTTACTCCGGAGGAACAGCTAGCCTACGACCAAGAGCAGCAAGGCAAGCTCCGGTTTGCATTAACCGTTTTACAAGTTTTATTGTTTTGAGCACTTACTTGAGTATTATGATTCTTTGCATTATAGTCTTGTTTGGAAACCCAATTGCATAGCCAAGAAAACCATGAGTTGGGTTTAGGATTGCAAACCCCGTTAGCTACTGCATTGCTATGATAGAGTAGGATTCGGTACAAGTCGAGTAGTTGGAACTACTCGCGAGTATAGGCTAGAGGCACTCGACTCGGGTAGAGATAGCACATGAAACACATGGCAAGAAAATGAGACCAAGCGGGGAGTAAGGGCAGCAGGACTTTGGGGCCTGTGTGCTGTAGCTCTGCTTGTGTCGATTGAGGATCGAGCCGTGTGCGGGCCTGTTGAACAAGCTAGAACAATACCGAAGACATACTGGCTATATGGGAACCGGGAAACCGATGTAACTCGGGTAGCTGGGTGTTGAGGCATAGCTGGTCGTTCAGAGGGTAGGTTGAGAGCTCGAGGTGTAAATCGGCTGGCGGCACTGAGATGCGCGTGCAGAGATCTCTTGCTCGGGACGATTGGACCGGTTCAACATTTGGCTAACGGGTGAAAGGTAGTCGCGTACGGCGTCTGTGATGGTTGTTGTAGGCAACATCGAGTACGGGCGTACGTGACGGGTTGTTCGGGTAACCCTGCAGGTGTAAATCGATTATAATCGCCGTCCCTCACGGTCAGTGAGTACCACTTGTTCGCTGTACCGTGACGTAGAAAGAACAGACTAGTTACATGTTAAAATGTTGCTGATTGAAAGATGGACTTGATTGCTAATGACTTGCTGTAGTTTAGAGCTAACTAAAGTTCATTTCAACTTTGGGCAAAGTACATGAGAGAAATGCGTTTCTTGTTTGATTGCGGCTCTCTCATGTGCCTTAGCGTAAGGTTCTCCACAACCTGCTGCTAAAACTTGAAAGTAAGGTTCCACTAATTAGGCGAGTCCTTTGCAAATGATTTTTCCTCATGTACCCATCATCCCTCATGTAGAAGTTCCATGTTTAGGTGAGACGGGTCAGACTTGCTGAGCCTTCGTGCTCACTACTTGTGTTTGAAACTTTTGCAGGGTTCTATGAGGAAGGGACTCCCGAAGAGGAGACGGAACCCCAGGAGGGGAACCCCGTCGAGTGGGAGTCGGGCACGCCGCAGAGTTAGTGTGCGTGTGTGCTAGCAAGGGCACGTTCAAGGGCTGAACGTGCACTTGATGCTTAGTCTACCCCCGCGAGTGTAGACTTAACTTATTTTGATGCAAACAGGTTCATAACTTGTTTATGTAATAAAATTTTGCTTCCGCTTTGTACCTTTGACGTGTGTTATACGGTGCTGTGCAACGCAGCACCCCTCAGCGTGATCCTGGCTCGACAAGACCGTTGGGGTCGTGTCAGCGTGGTATCAGAGCTCGCTTGAGGTTTAACACAGTACAAAGGTCATCTTTTTCAAAAATCCAGTGAGGAACGAGTTAGTAGCCCGTATAAGGATGTTATAGTGTATAGAAAGTGGCATATTAACCTATTTGTCTATGTCGGAAAATCATGTATCTCGGGACGTTTATGTCTTGGGGGGTACACGTAAGCGCTGTCCACCAGTGCGCACAAGCTGAAGGGTGGAGCCCCATGGGTGGCAGGTAACCCGAACCGCTTTGATATCCTCTACGACTCTTCATGTCGTTTGGGGTATTCGAGCAATGTCTGTCCCTGGCGTGCGTGGTGCAACTTGGGAGACCCCGTCATGTGGTCTGAAACGTGAACACGTGACTCAAGGCGTGGTTGGTTTGAGAACATCCGAGCGAGTGATGACGGCCGGATGTACGAACTGTAAGGATTCCGGAATCAGTGTGCAGCCGAGTCTGATGATTGTTTGAGTTTTTGCAGGTAGCCTTACCACGAAACGGTAGACGTGTAGCATCCGTGTGCGAGTGACGTTTAGTGCCACTGAATTAACAAAGCCGGCTAAGTCCGGTATAGGTTTTTCTTTGTGAGGACGTAGTACCGACATAATCTGGTGACGCATCAACGTCCCACCCCATTAAATGAACAACTTCATTTAAAAATTTGAAGATTTTGATCTAAAGTAGTAAAACTTGATGTAACTCCTTCCCCTGAACAGGATATTCAAAGTTAACAAGTTTTCGACTTATAGATTGTTAAGGACTAGAGCACTCTGTTTTTAGCTGAATCAAGGCTGAAGTTAACCAGAGGTTAGAGGTTGAGTTCTTTCGAGATTAGGGTCGTATGATACATTTCTAGAAAGCTTTGGAAGAGCTTTACAACTCTTCTGTTGAGGTCCAGAGGTGTTTCATCTTTTAACCACTCGAAAAATACAGTAGAGTTGAAACTGTCCAGAAAACAGGGCAGAGCAAAGATTCTCTGTAGACTCTCTGTAAATTAAGCATAACTTCCTGCATAAAAATCCAAAAATAGAAAATGAGGTAGTTCTGGAAACCGTATGAGATAAGCCACCCGAGTCTTGGACTATAAAAGGCTCGGGTAGGCGACGATAGCAAGGGTTCGCACCTCTGCAACTCATACGCTAGCCATTCACACCCAAGCTGTAACTCACCCCCAAGCTCAGGACTCCGGTTCTGAGCAGCAAGCAATACAGCGAGCTCCATAGCTCGCCGTGGACGTAGGGTTTTACGCTCCGGCGGCCTGAACCACGTAAAACTCACCGTGTCAAGCTCTTACTAACTCGTCCATCCGCGCAAGCTCTCCGCAAGGGACTAGCCCCACCAAAAAAAGAACCTCCGCGGGCTGCCCAGTGCAGGCCCGGGGGAAGTGTCGACCGAACACTTCGACATTTGGCGCGCCAGGTAGGGGGCTTTTCCTCTTGCGCGACGAGTTTCCGCCGATGAAGATGACCAAGCTTCCCTCAGCGGCAAACTCTCCCCCTCCGCGTTCAAGGCGAACCGTGACCAGTGGGGAGTACATGTCGACACACTCAGGACGGAGTGTGTCGGCACAAGCTGGTAGCCAGCAGCCGACTCCGGCGATGCAGGCTCCGACCAGTGTGAGATCTTCTGCAGCGCTGAGCGTACACCATGGGGGTGCGCTAGCTGCAGCAAGAGCACTACTGTGCAACCCACCTGCTGGGGATGTGCCCCATTCTGTGACCCAACAATGGGTCCGCGAGGTGGACCGCCTCGTCGTCGCCGCCACGAACCCTCGGTTTCGGCGAGGGCGACGCCCCGGTCAACCGGCTGTGTCGCTGACGCGCACGCCCACGGTTGACGGGCAAACGGCGGATTCCAGCTCCTCCAGGCTCCCATCGACGGACCTGAGAAGGGAGCTGGAACGGTGCCACTTGGGCCAGGATGCCCGGGTGTACCTTGAGCGACGTCGAGAAAGGCGTCGCAACCATGAGGCTGGCGACAGCATGACGTCGGCCTCGACACAACCTGGAGGGCGGATCTTCGCCACGCGAGTCCTGCCTCAGGCATACGCCACGCAGCATATGTCACAACCATATGCGCCGCAAGCAGCGCCCCCGGTCTATGGTACAGCCTTGCCCATGCCGGGGTACACGGTGCCAAGTGCGAACCAAGCGTTCGCAGCGCCAATACCTGCAGCAGCAGGAGCAGGATGTGCGGCCCTTGCACCCCACACCTTCGCTTCGCGAGGTGGCCGTGCAAGTTTCGGCCGCACCTGCCCGAGAAGTACGACGGTAGCGTCAACCCGGCGGAGTTCCTCCAGATCTACTCCACTGCCGTACTCGCCGCAGGAGGGGATGAGGCTGTCATGGCCAACTATTTCCCCGTCGCCTTAACCGGCCCTGCCCGGTCTTGGCTCATGAACCTATCCCAGGATTCCATAACCTCCTGGGGAGAGCTCTGCCGGCAGTTCGTCTCCAACTTCGGCAGTTCCTACACCCGGCCTGGCATGGAGCTCGACCTCCACGCCATCCAGCAACAACCAGGGGAGTCGCTGCGCTCCTTCATCCAGTGGTTCTCCCAGGTGCGGAACACCATCCCACACATCCAGAACGCTTCTGTGGTGGTGGCGTTCCGGCAAGGCGTTCGGGACAAGAAGATGCTCAAGAAGCTTACGACTAGGGAAGTCCGCGATGTCTCAGAACTCTTCAGCCTGGCGGACAAGTGTGCCAAAGCAGCCGAAGGGCGGAACTGGCACTCCCTGCCAGCCTCCGAGCCAGGGGGTCAGCCGGGATCCGGCGACGCTTCATATGGAAGCGGCAGGAAGATCAAGAACGGAGGCGGAAGCAAGATAAAGTCGTCAGCCGCGGCCCCCGTTGCCACAACGGCGGCGCCCAGTGGAGCTCGGGGGCCGCGCCCCGACAAGAGGCCGCGACAATCACCGGCCCCAGACGGGGGCCAGGATGAATTATGCCCTGTGCATGGCACCAGTTATCATACCGCTGCCGAATGCCGGGAAATCCAGAAGCTCGCGGAGCGCTTCCGGAAAGGGAAGCAACCCCTAACTGATGCCCCACCCAACCGTCAAAGGGAGGGCAAGCAGAAGGTCGAATCCCTAGACGGCGTCGACCGCCAGGTGGAGTTCCAGGAGCTTCAACGCGCCGTAAAGGCAGTGCGCAATCATGGGAGCTCCAGCTCCAGTGATGACGAGCACCGGAAGATGCTCTATGTCATCTTCGGCGGGTCCGCTGACCCCCTGTCCCGAAGCACGGCTAAGGCCTTGCGCCGAGCGGTAGCGTCGGTGGCTCCCCACCCAGGTGCAGCACCGCATCCAGGTGGATGGGAACCCCCATCAGCTTCGATGACACCGACTGCCCCAGGAACATGGCTGGGGCCGGCCAACTACCGCTCGTGGTGGCCCCTACCATCGCCAACATGAAGATATACCACGTTTTGGTGGATGGCGGGGCTGGACTGAACCTCATCAGTCGCGCAGCCATCCGGAGGCTGCAGATCCCGATGGCCAAGCTCACCCCATCGAGCCCGTTCTCAGGGGTAGGGCCGGGAAGGGTCGTTCCCTACGGCCACACCAGCCTCCCGGTGACCTTTGGGGCACCAGACAGCTACCGGACAGAGTACATTTTGTTCGACGTGGCCGAGATTGACCTCCCGTTCAACGCTATAATTGGCAGGCCAGCCCTGTAACGATTCATGGCAGTAGCCCACTACGGCTACCTTGAAGATGCCTACACCAACAGGCGTCCTCAAGGTTTGTGGAGACCGTGCTGCAACAGTGTTAGCCTTGGAAAAGCTCTAGGCGCTTACAGCAGCTGGAGCACCAACCCCGGGCGGTACAGAACCAAACCGGCTCCACCCAAGTGCACGCCACCGTGCCTCTACCACAGAACCCCATGTGCAACCCCTAGACGAGGACGATGTCCCCTTGAGGCTCGCCGAATCAGCACCGATGCCACCCAGACCACCCGAGTAGCCGGGGGCCTGGATAGCAGATAGGAGGGCGTGCTCATTACCTCCCTCTGGCACAATGCCGATGTGCTGCATGACAGCCGTCGCGGATGCCAGAGATCCCTAGGGAGGTGATTGGGCACTAACTAAAGGTCTCCCCCAACGCCTGGCCCGTCCGACAGGAGCCCCTCAGACAGCCCACCGAGCAGTAAAAAGTTTCATTCGGGAAGAAACCAAGAAGCTGCTGAGCGCTGGCTCCATACGGAAAGTCCGCCACCCCCGGTGCTTCGTTGATTGCTCCAAAGGCCGGCGGGAAGCTCCGGAAGTGCATCGACTACACCAGTCTCGATAAGGCATGTCCCAAAGATCTATTTTCTCTCCCTATGATAGATCAAATAGTAGGCTTGACGTCAGGCTGCGATATACTGTGCTTCCTAGATGCTTGCTCGGGTTTCCCCCAGACCCCTATGTCTAGAGAAGTTGAAGGGCACCCTTTACCACAGTAGTCGGCCTGTACTGTTATGCCTCTATGCCTTATGGCCTAAGGAACGCTCTCCCTACCTCCGTACGTGCAATGCACAAGACCTTAGGAGAGCTAATGAGAGACTCAGTTGAGGTGTGTGTCGAAGACATTGTTGTCAAGATCAGGCAGGGTTCTTCCCTACTAGATAACCTGGCCTTAGTCTTCGTCCGTCCGACAAATGTGAGCTCAGTATACCCTCTGGAAAACCCTTAGAATACCTGGCCTCACGCTAAGGAACTGAGGCTAACCCAGAGAGGGTCAAAGCCATTGGCTCGAAGACCATAAATTCGCGGGATGCCTAGCTGCGCTGAGTCGGTTTATACCGAGGTTAGCAAAGCGAAACTTCTCTAAAGCTCCTACGCAAATCCGGTCTATTCGCTTAGGCCGACGAAGCGGAGGAAGCTCCCCTGGAACTGAACCAGCTCCTGATGACCCTACCCATAATAGCAGTCCTCGAGCCCGAAGAGCATCTGCTGCTCTACATCGCGGCGACGGCTGCGGAGGTGAGTATGGTCCTCACCGCAGAGCGGCCGGACCCCATACCACCGTAACCTGCTTCGCTGTCAAGAAACAAGTGCCAAGAAACCCCGGAGGCCCAAAACGGACCCTAGATCCCTGACACAACCTCCCGGAGGACCAGCAGGACCTCCAGGAGGTGCAACGGGACCCCCCCTCCGTAGGCCCAACAGAACCTCCCGGACGTCCAACGGGACCCCCCGGAGCTCCCGGGAAATCAGCGGGACCTCCCGGAGGTCCAAGACAGCCTGGGGGACCTCCGAGTATCAGCACCCGGCGGTCTCCCCAGGCTAAAAGCTATCCTCCACAGCCCCCACGCGATGGACAATGCCGCCAAATGGGCGGTGGAGCTACTGGAGTTTGAGCTAGGCTTCCTTCCCCGTCACGCAGACAACAGCCAAGCACTAGCTGACTTCGTGGCTGAAGTAGACGCCAGCGCAGGCTGACTCAGGGGGCCATGGAGACGGTGAACCAGGACCCTAAGCCCTGGCCTTCACCGGGCCTTACTGGATGCTGTTCTTTGACGGCTCCTCGCGAAAGCAGGGGGCCGGTGCTAGCGTACTGTTCCTCACGCCATCGGGGGGGGGGGGCAGTCTCGGTATGTGGTGCGTTTCAATTCCAAGGCAACCAACAACATGGCAGATTATGAAGCACTCATCCTTGGCCTAAAGACAGCCCTGTCTCTAGGCGCTCGCCAGTCGTTGGCTCAGGGCGACTCCCAACTGGTTTACAAGATGGTGGAGACAGACTTCCTCGCCTTGGACCTGCACCACGTACCGCGCGCTAGCAATGCCGCAGCTGACGACCTCTCAACGAAGACCCCCACCGGAGCCCCTGTGCCTGAAGGAGGCTTCGAGAGGATGTTGCCGCGGCCCACAGCCCGGGCCGCCGAGTCGGGCGAAGGGGGCTAGACCAGCACCTCGAAGCTGGCGGTCCCGGCGGCCATGGATGCCGCCAAGGATCATAAGAGTCATTGGGGACTCCGTGCAACCCAGCGCTCAAGATCCAGATGCTCAAGTCAGACCCGATGCATGGATCACGGAGGTCCGGGACTAATTGAAAGACAATATCCTCCCTGATGAACGTGTATCCGCTGAACGGATCATGCGTATGGCTAAGAGACACATGGCGGTAGAGGGGATCTATACCGACGCGGCGCCAACCACATCCTATTGCGGTGCATAACCCAGGGGGAAGGCTGCGACTTGTTCGCTGAGATCCATGGAGGCGAATGTGGGAGTCACTCTTCCTCACGCACGCTTGTTGGTAAAGCCTTTCGGCATGGCTTCTACTAGCCGGCAGCACTCCAGGATGCCGTCAAGCTGGTCGAGAGCTGCAAGGCATGCCTGTTCCACGCCAAGCAGATCCATACACCGGCTTGGACGGTACAGATGATCCAGCCCACATGGCCATTTGCCATACTGGGGCTGGACATCCTGGGCCTGGGACCATTCCCCAGAACCGAGGATGGGGACCTGCTCCCGAACCTTCGGAACACAGAACACCGCTGTAAGTTCTACCCCTAGAGCAACGATAGGACAGACCCTTCTTTTTATAATAAATTCCATAGAGTCCAGGAACAGTGCTTGGTGCAGCTAAGCCTCAGAGGACGGTCCAGGACTATGTTCAGCTTCGCCTGGTTCCGACCCCAAGCGCGTAGAGTCTTGCTTGCGGGAGTGAATTCTCACCCGCGGGTACAGATGCAGATCTCAAATTTCATCCGTAACCTCTTTTGTTTCAGGCGAGTTTTTGCTCCACCTAACTCAAAACCGGCCCATTGCCATCCGTAGCACGTGGTTGGCAGCTGCGACTTTGGCTTGGATCGAGCTGTCACCCGAGAGGTGAGAGGTGGAGGCGTTGGGACTTGCCATTGATTAAAAAATTTACCTAATAAATTTTTAAAAAAAATGAAGAAAATTAACGTGATGAGTGGGCAGCTTCATGATTGGATTTGGTTGTACAATTTTGGTATATTCTTTAGATGAATTTTGGTATTGTTGGTGGTTGTGTTGTGTAGTACATTTGTCATGTATAGTTGGTAACTTTGGCGTTCATCTTCATGTTGGCTTGCATATGCACCCGTTGACAATAACCATGAAAATGATTTATATCTTCAGCTATTTTATTCTTGTTTTACTCAAGGTAACCATTATACTTATGAGTTTTTTATTGATTTTTTGCTTCCTCTTTTTTTGTCATGCCAAATGGAAATACGAAAGTTTCATCATAAGACATCTAAAAAGAGCTTTGACAAAATAGATGGTGCAAAGTTGAGAAAAGACCATACAGATGTTTAAGGTTAATTTATGGTTCTCTATTTGATTTGGATCTATTTTGCAATAATGCATTTCTCATGCAAAAATTGCTATTCTAATAGGAAGAAACTGGATATTAATAAAAATGACAAAGCTTGCTTGAAAAAGGATACAATTATTGCCTACCCTATTTATTTGGTGAGGCACCAGCATCATTATGCACAATCATGAGCATAGCTTACCATATGATGTTAGATGATAATGGTAATTTATTGAATAATTCCTGAAAAGACTTGTGAAAAACAACAACAGTAAATACCAGCGGAGGATTTGGACGAACAAATCGCATGTACCGATTTGTAGGTAGAGAAACCGCTGAATTCGTTGTAGCGGCCTTGATGAGTCGCTACAGGCGTTGATAGCGACGTTGGGCAACAGCGCCCGATCTCGGCGGTAGGCGACCCATGGTGAAGAACGTGAGCAGTCGTGCAGAGCGCTTCCCAAAAACTTTAGTTGCCCTATCTCGGTGCAGGATTGCAAGGGCGAGTGGTTTCAGAGACCTGTTCTCCCAATCGTGAGTGCACGCCAACGCTCGGGATGGAGTAGACTAAAATGGCGGCGCAAGGAATAAAACGTGGAATAGATGGGATCGTGGGATGTCGTCACGTGCCACGCACATCACTATTTATAGAGTCCCCGAGAGGCGGTTCGATTCTGATCTTGGTCGACTCTGTAGTTGTAGACGCGTCCGTCTCCAACTTGTACTCGGCCCAACTCGAAAGCCTAAAATTCGGAAGCCCAAAAGCCCAGCTTATTTTTTTGTAGGGAAAATGGGTCGGCTCGAGGCTCGAATTCACACGAACATGCACGTGTGCGGGGCAGGGCGTGGCGAGCGAGGAGGAGCGTGCGTGGGCATCTCCTCTTCTCACTCACTCAAGGAGTGGAATAACAACCTCTCTTAAATATGGGAGTTCCAACCCTCAAACTTCTCATGTGGGATTTAACAATTAACACCACTATCTCTTACACTAACGGGACTTTGAGATTTATTTGGAGTTATTTTAGAATTTCTTTAATGGGCCTAGCTGAAATTCTAACAATCCCCCACCAGACCTCAAAGTCATTATTTGAGACATTATTCTCGTTCCTTGTTTGATATACTAGTGTTTCGGTAGAGACTGTTAAGTTGAACTTCTACCTAGATCTTTAAGTTACATCAGTTCACAACTTGGACAATGGACTACGCCTTGAATTGCATATTTTGTGTGAATCTGTTTTCACCCAAAGACCATTACTAGCACTTGACTATCAGTAGTCTACACCGCTAATGAAGCATATGAGTCTTACTCACCGGTCTATTCATGAGTTTTCTACAGATCACCCAAATCTCATAGACTGCGATATTAGACAATCGAAGCTCATATATGTGTGTTTATTTCAAGATTGCCCTGTATGACAACATATTTACTACACGTAGCCAACAGAAACACATTAAGCATATCGCCAACCTGCCTTACAATTTGAGAGTATAAGTGTGCATACTCACATAGAGAGGGTCTTAATGAAATACTCTCCTAGTGAACCACTAGCTTGTTTTTCCCATTTACTAATTCACGGGATCTTCGATCACATAGTCTGGGTTTCCACTATGGGGTCACATCCATGAGTCTCAAACCCATCTCCCTCGATTCATTTTCTATCACATTACGTGATAGTCCCTAAAGGGATCTGCCAGGTTTTTATCTATTTGTATGTACGACACGGTTATAACTCTAGAGTTTCTTATTTTCCTGATATATTTTAATCGTCTCTTGACGTGTCTTGATGATTTTACATTATCCTTAGAATTGGTCACTTTAGCAATCACGTCCTGAATGACATAGCTCATAAGGATTGTGGGTAATGATTTCTCAACCACAAGCAAATCCATCAAGAGCTCTCATAGCCATTCTGCCTCCGCGGTTGTAGTTTCTAAAGCGGTGAGTTATGCTTTTATGGTTGATGTAGTCAATATGGTCTGTTTGCAAGATCTCTATGATATAGCGCCACTAGCTAGAGTGAACACATATCCACTCGTGGCATAGAGCTCATCAATATCAGAGATCCAGTTCGAATCACTATAACCCTTAGGCACGGCCGATGGCCCAGTATAGTGAATTCCATAACTCATTGTACCTCTCAAGTAGCGCATAACCCTTTCAAGCGCATGTCAATGATCTGTACCCGAATTTGACATGAACCTGCTTAGTTTGCTCACGGCAAACGAGATATCAGAAAGGGATGCGCTTGCTAAGTACATGAGTGAACCTATTATCTGAGAATATTTAAGTTGATATCTTGGCTTTCGCTTATTCTTTCTGAGTATCACACTGGGATCATAAGATGTTGGAAAAATCTTGCTATCTATAAAGCCAAAACGGCTCAAGATTTTCTCCATATAGTGGGATTACGTCAATGTAATTCTGCTCCCATCCTTATTCAGCTTAATGTTCAAAATAACATTAGCTTCTCCTAGATCCTTCATATCAAAACACTTTGATAAAAATACTTGATCTCGTAAATTATATTAATGCTCGTACCAAAAATGAGTATATCATCCACATACAAGCATCATATAACGCTATCGCCCACACCATGGCGGTAGTAAACGCACCAATCATCCTCATTAATGATAAAGCCCGTAGACGTTAAATTTCTATCAAACTTTTCATGCTGTTGCTTAGGTGATTGTTTCAAGTCATGTAAAGATTTTAGCACTTTGCACACCTTTCTCTCTTCACCTTTTAATACAAACTCATGGCACGGCTTGGTAGGCAGTCGGAGTAAAGGCACGCCATGCCTTGTCCGATCAAGACATTCAAGACCCGTGCCTTCCCAAGGCACGGAGACGCGGCGCACGTCCCTGTTAGGTGGCACTGTGACCAGTCGCTTCACAGTTAAGACAAGTACACCATGTCAGAAGTTGTTGACCAATAGATATGGTGACAAGACATTCCCTGCCATCCCTGCCATCATCAACCACTACGCCTAGCTTGCGGCACGGGCAGGATGACAGAACGATGACTAAGAAGCCATTGCCGGAGACAACTACTAGCATTCACTGCAAGATATGGTAGATGACAGGAAATCTCCGCGGGGCCACCTGTCGAGCCCCAGGGCCCACCTTGTAAGCCGCCCTAGCCTTGAAGTATAAAAGACTCGGGTTGGCAACGTTACAAGGGGTTCGAAAGTGGGAAACTCAGTTCATCCAGATCACCAAGTTTAGAACTCCGGTTCTAAGCTTCGAGTAATACAGCTCCCGTGGACGTAGGGTATTACGCTCCGGCGGCCCGAACCACGTAAAAATCCTTGTGTCAATCCTCTCATCACCAACGTGACCTCCCGAGAGAACTAGACCCTCCCAAAAAAGAACCTCTGCGAGTTGCTCCTGAAGCAGGCCCGGGGAAAGTGTCGACGACACACTTCGACATTTGGCACGTCAGGTAGGGGGCTTTTTTCTCTTGAGACAGGTCTGCGCCAACGAAGATGACCAAACTTCCTTCAGTGCTTGGCTCTTCGCGCCCTCATTCATGGCGAACGACGACCAGTGAGGGTCATGTCTTGACACGCTCAGGGAGGAGTGTGTCGGGACAGGTTGGGAGCTCGCGTCTGACTCCAACGATGCGGACTCATACAATCTCAAGATCTGTTGCGGCGCAGAGTGCTACTCAAGCAAGTGCACTACCTGCCGCACGAGCGCTCCTGCACAATCCGCCTGCTGTGGATGCTCCCTAGGGGGCTGCCCAGCAGTGGATCCGTGACGTGGACCACCTCGTCGCTGCTGCCTTCAACCCTGCGCTGCGACAGGGACGATGCCCCAATCAACCAGATGTGTCGTTGTCACGCACACCAACGGTTGACATGCAGACGAAAGACTCCCGTTCTACCAGGCTTTCAGCAGCGGACCTGAGGACAGAGCTGGAGCGACGTCGCTTGGGGGAAGATGGTCGCGTGACCATCGAGCGACAGCGGGAAAGGCGTCGCAACCACGAGGCCAACTACAGCATGTCGACTGCCTCCACTCAGCCTGGGCCTCAGACGTTCGCCGTGCGGCCTCTGCCCCAGGCGTACGCCACGCAGCATATGCAGCAGCCATATGCCTTGCAGTCGGCGCCCCCGGTATATGGTGCACCATTGCCCATGCCGGGGTACACCGTGCCAATAGAGGACCAAGGGTTCATGGCACCAGGATCTGCAGCAGCAGGGACGGGGTGTACGGCCCTGGCGCCACACCTCTGCTTCGCAATGTGGCCACGCAAGTTCTAGCTACACCTGCCGGAGAAGTACGACGGAAGCGTCAACCCTGCAGAGTTCCTGCAGATCTACTCTACTGCCATCCTCGCGGCAGGAGGGGATGAGGCCATCATGGCCAACTACTTCCCCGTCGCCTTGACCGGCCCGGCACAGTCATGGCTAATGAACCTGCCCCAGGGTTCCATAACTTCCTGGGGGGAGCTATGCCGGTAGTTCACGGTGAACTTTGACAGCTCCTACATGCGTCCCGACACAGAGCTGGACCTCCACGCCGTGCGACAGCAACCGGGGGAATCACTGCGCTCCTTTATCCAACGATTCTCCCAGGTACGGAACACCATCCCCCACATCCATAATGCATCGGTTGTGGTTGCATTTCGACGGGGTGTTAGGGACAAGAAGATGCTCGAGAAGTTGGCCACCAGGGAGGTGCGAGACGTCTCGGAGCTCTTCAGTCTGGCAGACAAGTGCGCCAGAGCAGCAGAAGGGCGTAACTGGCACTTAAAGCTAGCCTCCGAAGCAGGAGGGCAGCTCGGAGCTAGTGTTGCGCCCCAAGGGAGCAGCAAGAAGAACAAGAAGAAAGGTGGTGGCAAGGTCAAGTCGCCGGCCGGGCCGCGCCCCGACAAGAGACCACGGCAGTCACCCGACGATGGTGACCGTAGTGAGTCGTGGCCCGGTACACAACACCAGGGGCCACACTGCTGGTGAGTGCCGAGAGATCAAGAAGCTCGTGGAGCGCTTTCACGAGGGGAAGCAACTGCGCACAGACGGGTGTTCCCTTCCGCCAGAGAGAGGGCAAGCAGAAGGTCGACCCCCAGGACAATGGCGACCGAGAAATGGAGTACCAGGAGCCTCAACGCACCGTGAAGGCGGTCCACAACCATGAGGACTCCAGCTCTGGTGAAGACGAGCACCGAAAGGCGCTCCATGTCATCTACGGAGGGTCCTCGGACCCCTCGTCCCAGAACGCAGTCAAGACCCTGCGCCGAGCAGTGGCGTCGGTGCCTCCTACCCCAAGTGCAGCGCCACACCTCAAGTGGGTAGGGACCCCCATCAGCTTCGACGCCTCCGACTGCCCCAAGAACATGGCTGGGGCTGGACAACTGCCTCTCTTGGTAGCCCCAACCGTAGACAACGTGAAGATGTATCACATACTGGATGGATGGCGGGGCCGACCTCAACCTCATCAGCCATGTAGCTTTTCAGAAGCTACAGATTCCCATGGCCAAGCTCACCCCGTCGAGCCCGTTCTCAGGGGTAGGGCCGGGACAGGTCGTCCCATATGGGAACATAAGTCTCCCGGTGACCTTTGGAGTTCCGGACAACTACTGGACAGAATGTGTTCTTTTCGATGTCACGGAGGTTGACCTCCCCTTCAACGCCATCATTGGTAGACCGGCCTTGTACCTGTTTTTGGCGGTAGCCCACTACAGCTACCTGGTCCTGAAGATGCCTACACCCACTGTTGTCCTCAGGATCCATGGAGACCGCATCGCCGCAGTGTCAGCCTTGGAGAAGCTCCAAGCACTTGCGGCAGCCCGAGCACAAGCCCCTAGCGGTGCAGAACTTGACGGGTCCACCCGAGTGCACGCCATCGTGCCTCGACCTCTGCACCCCGAGTGCAACCCTCCGACGAAGACAACGCCCCCCTGAAGGTCATCCAAGTCAGCTCCGAGGCTGTCCAGACCACCGCATAGTCGGGGCCTGGACAACAAATAGGAATGCACGCTCATCACCTTCCTCCGGGACAATGTCGACGTGTTTGCATGGCAACTGTCACAGATGCCCGGGATCCCTAGAGAGGTGATTGAGCACCATCTAAATATCTACCCCGGCACTCGGTCGATCCAGCAGAAGCCCCGAAAGCAGTCCATCGAGCGGCAGAACTTCATCCGTGAAGAGATAAAGAAGTTGCTTGATGCCGGCTTCATACGGGAGGTCCACCACCCCCGGTGGTTGGCAAATCCTGTTGTCGTCCCAAAGGCCGGCGGGAAGCTCCGGATGTGCATCGACTACACCAGTCTCAATAAGGCATGCCCTAAAGATCCATTCCCTCTCCCTAGAATTGATCAAATTGTAGACTCTACATCAGGCTGTGATTTATTATGCTTCCTAGATGCCTACTCAGGCTTCCACCAAATACCAATGTCTAGAGAAGATGAGGAACGCACTGCTTTCGTAACAGTAGATGGCATGTATTGTTATGTCTCCATGCCTTATGGTTTGAAAAATGTTCTTCCTACCTTTGTACGTGCTATGCATAAAACATTTGGAGAGCTAATCCGAGACTTAGTAGAGGTGTATGTAGATGACATCGTTGTCAGAGTTAGAGAGAGCACATCCTTGTTAGATAACCTGGCTCTAGTCTTTGATAAATTTAGCTCCACGCGCACCAAGCTAAACGCGGACAAATGTGTGTTCGGTGTCTCCTCTGGAAAGCTCCTTGGATTCCTGGTCTCACACCGAGGGATCGAGGCCAACCCAAAGAAGATCAAGGCCATCAAGCTGATGCGACCCCCGGCTCGCATCAAGGACGTCCAGAAGCTCACGGGATGTCTAGCAGCGCTCAGTCGGTTTATATCTAGGCTAGATGAGCGGGCTCTTCCCTTCTTCAAGCTCCTGCACAAAGCCGGTCCATTTGTTTGGACCGAAGAAGCAGAAGAAGCATTCCAGGGGTTCAAGCAGCACCTATCGCCGCTGCCCATCATGGTTGCCCCTGAGCCCGGTGAGCATCTACTGCTCTACATCGCGGCGACGACAGAAGTGGTGAGCATGGTCTTAGTCGCAGAGCGGCCGGAACCCTCGCCACTACAACCTGCTCCTGTTGCAGAAGTCAAGCACCAAGGCTGTCCGGACCCCATGGGGGGCCCCGACAGCTAGGAGATCTCTGAGGCCCAGCCCTCAGAGACCACAGTCGACCTCCCGGAGGTCCAAGACGACCGAGAAGTCTCCGAGTCCCATCCCCCGGAGGTTGCCTCGGACCTAGAGGACAGGAGGTCCCAGGGTCCGGTGCCAATGGAGGAAGACGTCCCGGATCCCCTAGGGAGGGTCCAGACCATCCAAAGGCCCGTCTACTACATCAGTGAAGTCCTCCACGACACCAAGACCAGGTACCTGGAGGTACATAAATTGATGTATGCAGTGCTCATGGCGTCCATGAAGCTCCGGCACTACTTCCAAGCCCACAGGATCTCGGTGGTCACCTCCTATCCGCTGAGGACCATCCTCCATAGCCCTAACGTGACTGGCAATGTCGCCAAGTGGGCAGCGGAGCTGGCAGAGTTCGAGCTGGACTTCCTACCACGTCATGCAGTCAAGAGCCAAGCACTAGCTAACTTCGTGGCCGAGTGGACGCTATTACCAAGCAACCCAGGGGGCCCTGAAGGTGGAGAACCAGAGCCCCGGGCACCGGTCTTCACCGAGTCTCACTGGACGCTCTACTTCGACGGCTCCTCGCGGAAGCAGGGGGCCTGAGCCGGCGTACTGCTCCTCACGCCGACGGGGGAGCAGTTCAAGTACATGGTGCGCCTCAACTTCAAGGCAACCAACAACATGGCCGAGTATGAAGCTCTTATTTTTGGCCTGAAGACGGCGCTGTCGCTCGGCGTTCGCCAGTTGTTGGTCAAGGGCGACTCCCAGCTAATCATCAAGCAAGTCAAGGGTGAATGCTCCTGCAACGACCCACAATTAGCTGCGTATCTTCTCTACGTGCAGATGTTGGAGAAGGACTTTGAAGCCTTGGACCTGTGCCATGTACCACGCGTCGACAACACCGTCGCTGACGACCTGTCAACGAAGGCCTCCACCGGAGCCCTGGTGCCCGAAGGAGCCTTCGGAAGGACGTTGCCGCGACCCACAGCTGACCTGCCAAACCGGGCAAAGGGGGCGAGACCAACACCTCGAAGCTGGCAGTCCCGGCGGCCCTGAATGTAGCCTAGAGGGGGGTGAATAGGCTTTTCGATGCTTTGTTGAAACCTGAAATACTTAGTAGTCTATCAAATACAGGGAAATCGGACTAGTCCGGTAGAGTGCGGACTAGCCCGTTTTCAAAACAGAGAAATATCGGACTAGTCCGGTACTGGGCAGACTAGTCCAGTATACATGGACCAAGGAGATCAAGATTGATCAATGTTCACTTCTAATACTTTATGCAGCGGAAATTGAACGATAACTTAGATGTATTGTAACAATAATACAATGAATGACAGGAATCAACTTGATTTTAATTTTTGAACGTGAGTTTCAAAGGATTGATTAAACACTCTAAAATGATGAACAATTAATAAACAAGAGTGGGAGACAAGTTTTTATCCCGAGGTTCGATTCCACGAAGGCAATCTATGTCCCCGTTGAGAAGTCCACTAAGGACCGGGTCTTCTCCAACCCTACCCTCGTCGAATCGCCATAAAGGCCGATTCTCTTCCACTAATCACAAGGGACAATAGAATTGTTCAAGGGGCCTTCTCACAAGTTGAGGGCTCCCCAAGAATTGCAACGAATGAATGAACATGACTCAACACACTCAACAGATGAACAATTAACAATGAAAAGTGTGCGAGAGATCAAACCCAAGAGCTCAAGATGGTGTAGGACTAGCCTCTCCTTTGATCAATTGCCAATCCAAAAGAATTGATCCTTCTTGGGTTAGAATGTACGGAGAGAGGTGAATTTTGGGCTCTTGAGAGGTGTGACGGCGCAAGGGAGTCAAAAGTTTTGTTGGTATGGCCGTACACCTCTTTTTATAGTTGGATTTCCAAATGGTACGTTAGGGTTTGCGATGTCCAGACTAGTCCGTGGTTGACTCCGGACTAGTCCGGTGTGCGGTGTTTAGAAAACCCTAAGTGTCGTGAGATATCAGACTAGTCCGTGTTATTGCGGACTAGTCCGTTTTCTGTCCATAGACAAAATCGGACTTGTTCGTATGATATCGGACTAGTCCGTTTTCTGGTCAGAAAGAAAATTGGACTAGTCCGGCTGATATCGGACTAGCCCGACCGTGTTGAAATTGTGCGGTAAGTTTGATTTCTTTCTCTTGAGCTCTTGGGGTGTGTTTCTCCAACACACTCTATACTAAGTGATCTATTCTTTTCCGTTCTTGAGCTCTTATCACTTTGGATCCTCCTTCTCCTTTCTTTTTGCTCCTTTTCTTCTTAATTTCTTTGAGGACCTGCGCTCATTCTTAACAATTTTGTTAGGGTCTCATTTGTTTGTCATAAATCAACCAAAACCCACAAGGGGTGCCTAGATGCACTTTCAATCTCCCCCTTTTTGGTGATTGATGACAACCAATTGAGATCTCACAAATATGACAATAAGAATTTAGATTTTCATAAAGTGTGCACATATGAGTTTTGAACAAAATATGCAATGAAGACATGAGAGATATGTGCACTCTTTATGGTGGGGATGCAAAACTACATGTGTGAGTAGTAATTTTGATGTAAATATCATTATGAGCATAATCATCAAGAGTTATAACATACATCATTCATCAAAAGCATAACATAGTCATCATTTCACATCATGAAAGCATAAAGATGGCATAATAGCATAAGTCTTACAACAGCATAACAGTCTTACACAAGCTCTTCTCTTAAGCTAAGATACAAAATGAAGAAAGACCTACGACCTATGACTTCCCCTCAATCTCTCCCCCTTTGGCATCAAGACACCAAAAAGAAAGAGAGAAGGGATCTACTTGTCGTGGCCAGCTCACTCCTCGATGTCTGTCCTTTCTTCATCTTCATCATCAGTCTGAGGAAGAGGAGGAGAGGAACCACTCATCGTGCCAAAGTAGGCACGCTCTGATGGAGAGAGAGGAGGAAGCTCTGTAAACTCAAATGTAGAGTCCTCTGAGATAACCGGAGATCCAATGGGGTCAATCTCCAGTTTTTGGCATATTTCTTTGACATTTGCCTTCATGTATCTCATATCTGCTTTTCTTGCCTTGTTCATCTTATGTAGCTTCACTTCAGTTTTGCGGCAAGAGCTGAAGATAGCAGCCAAAAACTTCATGATCCCATTGGAGGAACCCTTATGTGGAGAGGCCCTAGTCTTGGATGTAGGCCTTGCCTCTTCATGCGCTCTCTCTGGATGTTCTTCAAGTGATCCAGGTGAGGGAGCAGATGGGAGGGAGGCCTGAGGAGGCTTCTGAGGCCTTAGAGCAGTGTGCTCTACATCCTTCACAAACTCAATTCCTGTGACTTTCTCAATCATGAACATCAAGAAAGGAGCATGGCCACAGGAACGGTTTGGTGTGCAGGATATGTTCACCATGTCATTCCAAATATAGTCGAAGATATTAAATCTTCTCCTCCTGCTGATCACTTTCATCAAGGTTCTCAGATAACCTTGGATGCTTCCGGCATCTCCATCCTTTGGAGCGATTGTCTTTCGGAGCACTCTGTTGAGAACAATGAAGAAATGCTTCATGTTCTTGGTTGAGGGAGGGTTGAAAGGAATTCGAGTATCATAGAGGAACTCCATCTTGTCCTTCTCCACCACTCCTAGATTGTGAATCACAATCTCATCATCATTAGTGTCCTCAAAATGCAGCAGTATGGCAAATTCAGTGTAGGAGATTGTGTACTTGGATCCATGTGTCATCTAAGTCACTTTGTCCTCTCCATCATGAGCAAAGTGGCAGGTCGAGTAAAAATGGGCGATGATCTCATCATTCCAGTTGTACCTGAAGGCAAGCAGGTCCTTGAGTCCATGTCTCTCTGTAGCCTCTATGACCTCCTCAAAAGCTTCACGACTTTTCCTTTCAAAATACGTCCAGTCTATCCATTGACTTTGGACCACTGGAGTCTTCATTTGGAGGTACACTAAACTGTAGTAGTCCGAGTGAAAGTTACTCCAAAATCTCTTATCGGCTGCCTTTTTGCCGGAGCTGTAGGCATCAACCTTCCTCAGGTTCCATGCCAGTTCGCTCCCTTTGCCATTGAATTTCTGCTCCGATGGATCTCTATTTCCCTGCCTTGGAGTTGTCATCTTCAGGGGACCAATCGGGCCGGAAGCAAGCCCCTTTCCCTTGCCCTTGACTTGGCGTTGAGCCGCCAAGCTGGAACCAACGACATTTGCTCTTGAAGCTGGTCTCTTGATTGTGACCTTTCGGCAAACTCTAGGTGGGGTGAGCGAGGGCTCATCAGCATGATCTTGTCTCCTTTTAGAGCGAGACTCCGAATGATGAGATATGACATCTTGATCCATTTCTGCCCTAAAGTCGGAGAGACTTTCATTTGATCCCGACATGTTTTCTGACAAGGAAGATAAAGTGGGTATGAATAATCAAGAATGACAAAAGATTGCATTGAGTAGACCTAAGCTAGGATTCCCTAACAAGATCTCTGAATCAGGGCATACCGGACTAGTCCGGTGTTCAGGGTCGGACTAGTTCGGAGTACCGGACTTGTCCGCCCTAATAACAGACTAGTCCGTTATGTGGCTGCTCAAGCCCTAATTTGTTGAAATTTGAGATTATTCATTGCAAATGTGATCTAGGGTACATGTAATACATCAATGAAGCATGTATTGACTAGAGGATCTAAGCTATTTGAGCAGAAACAAGGAAGATCAAAGGTTCTAGGGTTTGGAGAGAAGTTTACCGAATACTTCGATTCGAGGTGTTGAGGAAGTTTTTGATCCGGACTAGTCTGGGGTCTTTGATCCCTTGGCGGTGGAGAACGATTTTCCGCGGAAATTTGAGAGATTTTGGTGGAGAACTTGCAAATTCACCTTGGAAGCTCTTGAGTGAGGAGAGAGAGAGAGTTGGGAGAGTTATGAGGGTGAAGAAAATAAGGTTTCAGCCGTCCTTAGGGTTATGGAGTCGAAATATCGGACTAGTCCGGACCATATCAGACTAGTCCGTTTTCTGTCTAGAGAGAAAAACGGACTAGTCCGTGGTTGTCTGGACTAGTCCGGACTAATGGACTAAGTGCGGACTAGTCTGCCAATGCGGACTAGTCCGGGGTGACCACGGACTAGTCCGTGGTCCCTTGTACAGAGGTGTATAAAACATATATATATATATATATATATATATATATATATATATATATATATGTATTCAAGGGTTTCTATTGGGAAATAAGGTACAAAGGCACATAGGTATTCTTGATGAGTATGATCAGTGAACATACAACAATCAAGCTATGACCATAATTCATCAAGATCAAATAATTAACATAGTTTTTAAGAGAAAAATAGAGAGAGATGATTTTTCAATATCATTAATATGATTTTAAGGATGGCATACAGATATGCAAGTTTTCAAGCCACGTTTCGAGCATCAAGGATATTTAGCTCATTTCGGAGATCACACAAGTGTTTTTCATCAAGTGGCTTGGTAAAGATATCGGCTAGTTGTTTTTCAGTGTTGACATGGGAAATGGATATGTCTCCTTTCATTGAGTGATCTCTCAAGAAATGATGTCGGATATCTATATGTTTGGTTCTAGAGTGCTCAATAGGGTTATGGGCTATTTTGATAGCACTCTCATTGTCAAAAAGGAGTGGAATACGGCTCATATTGTAACTGTAATCCCTTAGAGTTTGTCGCATCCAAAGGAGTTGTGCACAACAACTCCTGGCTGCAACATACTCCGCTTCGGCTGTGGATAGAGCAATTGAATTTTGTTTCTTGGAGGACCAAGAAACTAGGGATCTACCTAGGAATTGGCAAGTACCAGAAGTACTTTTTCTATCTACCTTACATCCGGCATAATCCGCATCGTAGTATCCAATGAGATTGAATTTTGAACCTTTGGGATACCAAAGGCCTAGGTTGGGTGTATGAACTAAATATCTCAAGATCCTTTTAACGGTTGTCAAATGACACTCCTTAGGATTGGATTGAAACCTTGCACATAGACATATACTCAACATGATATCAGGCCTAGATGCACATAGATAGAGTAGGGAGCCTATCATGGAACGATATACCTTTTGATCCATATTAGGTCCGTCTTCATTTAGGTCCAAGTGTCCATTTGTCGCCATGGGAGTCTTTATGGGCTTTGCTTTGTCCATTCCAAACTTCCTGAGAATGTCTTGACTGTACTTTGTTTGGCTTATGAACATCCCACCCTTTTGTTGCTTCACTTGGAATCCCAAGAAGTACCTTAGCTCTCCCATCATGGACATCTCAAATCTATCTGTCATAATCTTGCTAAATTCTTGAAAAAAGGATTTGTTAGTTGAACCAAATATTATATCGTCAACATAGATTTGGCAAATGAAGAGGTCATCATCAAAGTGTTTAGTAAACAAGGTGTAATCAGCTTTTCCGATCTTGAAGTCATTTTCAATTAAAAAATCTCTAAGGCACTCATACCAAGCTCTAGGAGCTTGTTTGAGGCCATAGAGAGCCTTACGCAGTTTGAACATGTACTCGGGGTGCTCTTGATCTTTAAAACCGGGTGGTTGCTCCATGTACACCTCCTCCTTGATCGGTCCGTTGAGAAAGGCGTTTTTCACGTCCATTTGATAAAGCATGAAATCATGGTGAGTAGCATATGCAAGTAATATACGAATCGACTCAAGCCTAGCTACGAGAGCAAAAGTCTCATCGAAATCCAAACCTTCGACTTGTGAGTACCCTTTTGCCACAAGTCGTGCCTTGTTCCTTGTTACTACTCCATGTTCGTCTTGCTTGTTGCGAAAGATCCATTTAGTGCCGACGACATTGGACTTGGGTCTCTCAACAAGCTCCCACACTTCGTTCCTTTTGAAGTTGTTCAGTTCTTCTTGCATCACCATCACCCAGTCTGGATCTTTTAATGCATCCTCGACCCTGTATGGTTCCAAAGAAGATACAAAGGAATAGTGTTCACAAAAATTAGCTATGCGAGATCGAGTTACTACTCCCTTTCAGAGGTCACCGATTATATTGTCAACGGGGTGATCTCTTTGGATGCTTTGGTGCACTCTTGGATGTAGCACTTGTGGTCTTGAATCTTCATTATCATCTTCTTCTCTCCCTGGATAGTTGCCCTCATTGATGTTTTGGCCTTCTTGATTTTCTTGAGGTTGATCTTGTATGGAAGCTCCCCCTCGATCATTTTCCTCATCTGTGGTTCATTTTATTCATTCGCATTTGAAGGTGGCACTTGTGGTCGAACATCGCCCAAAGCCATTCTTCTCAATGCTTGACATGGAGCTTCTTCTTGATCTAGCACACATTGATCAACTTGCTCTTCTTGAGAGCCGTTAGTGTCATCAAACACTACGTCACGTGCTACTTCAACAAGTCCGGAGGTTTTGTTGAAGACACGATAAGCGTAGGAGTTCGAATCATAGCCAAGTAAGAAACCTTCATTGGACTTCGAAGCAAACTTCGAGGCCCTTGGCTTTTTATTTAAAATATAACATTTTGAACCAAAGACTCAAAAGTATGAAATATTTGGTTTGTTACCCGTGAGTAGTTCATAATAGGTTTTCTTGAGCAGCCGATGAAGATATAGTCAGTTTATGGCGTGACAAGCGGTGTTAACCGCTTCAGCCCAACTGTCCGAAGTCTTGTATTCATCGAGCATTGTCCTCGACATCTCAATGAGAGTTCTGTTCTTCCTTTCGGCTACTCCATTTTGTTGAGGAGTGTATGGTGCTGAAAATTCATGCTTTATCCCTTCTTCGTCTAGATACACCTCAACTTGGGTGTTCTTGAATTCTGTTCCATTGTCACTTAGTATGTTCTTGATCTTCAATGAGAATTCATTTTGGGAACGCTTGATGAACTTCTTGAGAGTTCCTTGAGTTTCTGTCTTATCATGCAAAAAGAAAACCCACGTGAAGCGTGAAAAATCATCAACAATGACTAGACCGTATTTATTACCGCCGATGCTTATGTAGGCAATTGGACCAAATAGATCCATGTGAAGGAGCTCAAGCGGTCTTGTTGTAGTCATGACATTCTTCGCGGGATGGGGTGCTCCTACTTGTTTTCCTGCTTGACATGCTCTACACAACTTGTCTTTCTCAAAAACAACATCCTTAAAACCTCGGATGTGATCGCCTTTGAGGAGTTTTTGAAGATTCCTCATACCAACATGTGCTAGCCGTCTATGCCACAGCCAACCCATGTTGGTCTTTGCAATCAAGCATGTGTGAAGTTCAGCTTTATCTTTGTTGAAGTCAACTAGATAAAGTTTTCTCTTCAACACACCCTTGAATGCAATTGAGTTATCACTGCTTCTAAAGACAGTCACACCCTCATTAGTGAATAAGCAATTATAACCCTTGTCGCATAATTGAGATATGGACAACAAATTATAATCCAGTGAGTCAACATATAAAACATGAGATAGAGTATGTTGTGATGAAATTGCAATTTTACCTGTACCAAGCACTTTTCCTTGACTATTATCACCAAAGTAAATGCCTTCGCTTGGATTTTCATTTTCTTCATATTCCATGAACATTCTTCTTTCTCCGGTCATGTGATTAGTGCATCCACTATCTAGCACCCATTTTGTTCCGCCGGATGAATAAGTCTGCAAAAATAAATTATGCCTTGGTCTTAGGTACCCAAGCTTGCTTGGGTCCTTTGAGGTTAGTCACAAGTGATTTGGGCACCCACACATGAGACTTGGTATTCCCATGGCGTGGCCCAACATATTTAGCATAAACTCTTCCAAGATTACTTTTCATAAGTACATATGAAGTATCAAAGGTTCTAAATAGAAGTTTTTGTTCATATGTGTTCACATTGTTAAATTTATCAACATTACTAAGCTTTGTAGTTTTAGAAGAGTTTCCCTTGACAAAGGCAATGCAACCCTTGTTATTCTTGTGGTTTTTAGCATTGTGCTTTTCACCATTAGAATATACAATGCCATATTTGACATTAGGAGGTCTTGTGACCAAGTATGCACTGCGTGCATACTTGATCTTCTCCTTGTCAAATATGCCACTTTTAGAAGATTGCTTGTCCTTTGTCAAGTTTGGCTTTTTCTTCATGTTAGTGTCATTTTTGGCACAAGTACAAGTAATGCTAGTTTCAGACTTTGTGTGTTGAGAATGTGAGCTAGACGTTGATGAAGAACCAGTTTGCTTGAGTGACTCAACTTGTCCCTCAAGGATCTTGTTAACTTTGGTTAAGTTAGCAAGTTCATCCTTTATGGTGGTGTTTGAGTCTTTTAACTTCAAGCAAGCTTCCTTGCTTGAAGCTAATTCAAGCTCTAGTGATTTATTTTGTTCCTTTTCAAATTCAAGAAGCTTTTCGATCTCAAGATATTCCTCCTTTTGGGAGATAATCATATCTTCTTGAAGATTGAATAGCTTCTCCATATCAATAAGCTTATCAAGTAGAAATTTCATTTTAGCAGCTGTCTTTTTGTCTAAACCCCTAAACATATATTCATCTTCATCACTGCTATCATCCTCACTAGAGTTATCACTATCACTAGTAAAAGAATGCGAGAAGGAAGATTTAGTTGGTACCTTTCGTTTACCTTCCTTTGCCATTAGACAGGTGTTGTCGGTGTCCTTCCATGCGCCCATGGTTGGGAAGAGAGTGGATCTCTTGGTAGTCTTCTTTATGGCTATGGTGGCAATCTCTTCTTCTTCTTCGGATGAAGATTCATCATTGGAGTCCCACTCCTTCCCTAGATGCGCTTGGCCATATTGCTTCTTCTTCTTGAACATTTTCTTTGGTTGAGACTTGTTATCCTTTGTCTTCTTGTTTTCATCATGTGGACAATCTACTATGAAGTGATCATATCCTCCGCAGTTATAGCACGCCCGTCTCATCTTGGATCTTTGTTTGTCCCTTTGTCTTCCTTCATTTGAGCTGTTGCCCTTTCTTCTTCTCATCATTTTCTTGAACTTCTTCATGAACAGGATCATGTCTTCTTCATCGATATCACTGCTTTCTGTCGTCTTCTCCATAAGTTTCTCGAGCTTCCTTTGATACGGATTTACAAGTTGACTTCAAGGCGACTCCTTTCTTCTTTGCTGAGGTGAGATCGACAATTTCCTTAACATGCTTGGCTTGCTTCTCCATCATCTCAAAGTTGATGATCTTGCCAAGAAGTTCGTCTGGGGTCATCTTTCGATACCCGAGGCTTTCTCTGATCATTGAGCAAAGAGTTACATTGCGAGGCATGAACGCTCTGAGAATCAGCTTCACAACCTCATGATCATTCCACTTCTTGCTGCCATAGGCTCAGACTTTGTTGATAAGATTCTTCAGTCGATTGTACATATCTTGTGGTGATTCATCTTCTTCTATCTCGAATCTTCCTAATTCAGCTTCAATCATTTCTATCATGGTTTCGCGTACGTGACGATCACCTTCATGTGCAGTTTGTAGTGTGTCCCATATCTCCTTGGCAATTTCGAGCCCATCCACCTTGGTGAACTCGTCTCGTCTTAGTGATGACGTGATCACAGCTGCAGCTTGAGCATTTCGATGAATGGCTTGTTCTTGGTTTGGGGTCAGCTCTTCATCATCATCCAGGATATCTATCCCTGTACACACTATATGCCACAAACTCGGATTAAGAGATATGAGATGCATTTTCATATTTTGTCTCCACATTGAATAATCATTTCCATCAAAGTAAGGTGCTTTCCCTAGGGGAATTGATAAGTAATGATTATTGTGAGAATTCAAATGCTCATAATCAAAAGGATATCGGAAGTAGTCTGTGTGACTGCCCCCTTTCTTTTTCTTTTCATCATCGGTGTTTTTCTTCCCTTTTGGAGAGATTGCCTTCTTCTGTAGAAGGGCCTTGAGTTGGAGCACCTCATCATCATCGTCCTCACTGTCTTGAATGACGTCGAGTAGCTTCTTTAGCTTTTGAGTCCTTTCACCATTACTCTTTTCGTCGTCGATCTTCTTGTGTACATCCTTGACGTCTGTAACACCCCAAATTTTTAGTCAAGATTCAAATCTTTGGATTTAGAACCATAAACCATGTTCAGAGGGGAATTTAGAAATTTTTGGACGTATTGCATGTTTTGCAAAAATTCAAATTCAAACTGGAATTCAAATTATACTCAAAACAGAAAAGAAATGAAAAAGAAAAAGGAAAACCGGAAAAAAAAACTGGCCAGTGGGCCGAAACCCCAGCCGGCCCAGCAACCTCCCGCGCAGCCCGCCCCCGCGCGCGCCGCGCTGCCCCTCGCTGACATGCGGGACCCGCCTGTCATCCCTAACCCCGCGACCCCGGATTCTTCTCCGCGCGCGCGCGATCGCAACCGATCGGGAAACCGCGCTCCGCAGCAGAATTCTGGACCCTGAGGACTCTAACTCGATCACAACAGAACCACCGCCCTTCCCCGGCTATAAAAGCAACTGATCCGATCAGTTTTTCGCACGCGATCGCCGATTTTCACTCCGGTGAGCACCGAGACTTCGCCGGTGAATTCTAGCCGATCTAAGCTCGGAAACTCTGATCTAACTCGTTGGTCTTGATCCACCGCCTCCGGGGAACTTTGCAGGTGCAGAAAACCCGAAGATATACGGTGCAAATCCAGCTCCGACGAGCTTCGCCGTGGTTTTGCCTCGGACCTCGCCGCAGAGCACTTTCCAGGACCCCCGAGCTCGAGAAAACCCCCGAGGTGAGATCCCTGACCTCCCCTCTACCGATCTAGGCCATAAGATCACAGTTCTAGGCAGAATTCTCGAGGATCCGAAAGTTTCCGGCGAGATCGCCGCTTCCCGCCGCCGTGCGCCGCCGGCAGCGCCGCCCGCGCTCGATCAGAGCGACGTGGCCGCTTGTGCGCCGTTTATTTTAAATCGCACGGTAGACTTTAAAACCCCGCGTACCGGTTCGATGTTATAATCTCAGCCGTCGGTTTAAAATCAGACGGTCCACGTCAGCCCCGCGTTATAAAGACTGGAATTCTTACGTGCTACCCCCTGGGGTTCTCTGGAATTGAGAGCTAGCCCCGGAAACTTCAGATCTAGCCCCTGGAACTCCAGAAAATCATGTAAATTCATTTAAAAATCAGTTTTAGCCCCTGGACTTAATAGAAATTATGAAAAACACCTCTGACAAGTGTAGCTAGACCCCTGGAAATTATGAAAATAATATTATAGACCCTGTAATGAGGTGAATTCATTATTTTAGCTCTGTTTAGTATTTAATTTAGAAAATTGAACATGTAACTAGTGTTTAAATATTAAAAAGGGGGACAAACCTAATTGTCAAAATTATTAAAAACTTTCTCAGTACTTAGAAAACTTTGGAGTGAGATAAAAATATATTTTTGGGGCTGAAATAAATCTGTTTCATCTATTATTCACATTTAATAGTATAGGAACACATTTTTAAGTAAAGAATAGTTAAAGAAAAATAGGGAAAATAATTATGAAATAGTATACATCAGAAGCCAAGGTCAAAATATGATCTTAAATTATTTAGGACCAGAACCTAATCTGTTTAGGTAGTGTGTATTACTATTTAATAATAATATGCACAATTATGCATAAGAATATAAATCTGAAAATATAGAAACTAGTAAATGATAAATGGAGTTTCTAAAATACAAAGAATTCAGTTTAGGGTTGATAGAAATTATGAAGGCACATATGGAGAAGAAAAATATTTTTCATACATACTTGGTAGTTTAATATAAGGAATTTATTTAAAACTGAAACACACATATACACATATATATATATATGTATATATATATATATAGTATGTGAGTATAAATATGAACACCAAAGTAGGAATCCTACACATGTAAATGAAAGTGTATGCAAGCCCCAAATCAACACACATAGAGTATCCACAACACATAAAATGGTAAAGAAACTTTCATAAATGTGAATGTGTGGTTTGTATGAAGTAGAAGTGTGAACTATGTCTTATGATTGTTGTTTTTCTTTTGCTATGTGTGATGGTATGAAGTAGAACCTGCTCAAGAACAAGTTATTCAATTCCAAGACCAAGACTACCCATTTCAAGAGCAGCAAGAAGGAGGCAAGTGTCCTTGACCACTTTGATCCTATGCTAGGATGTGTAGATAGAATTATTTGCATTGTCAAATGAAATATGAAACCCATGCTAGGAAAGTTTCCCTAGAATTGCATTACCTTGTTTCCTTGTAGCTTGGGTTGGGATTTATTTTACCATGTCATTTATTTTCATGCATATGCTTAGCCATGCTTAGAATGGGGTATTTGGGACATAAAATCATCAGTTTATATTACCATACTCTTGAATGAGATATTGTGAGTTATGTAGAGGTAGGGATCAAGGCAAGTTGGATGTTTTGGTTGTGTGCTGGGTGCACGAGACTTGGGTTTGTGTTTAGTACTTGCCTGGATCCTAAGGACCGGTTCATGGAGCATGTAACCCGGCTTTACAGTGCCAACCACATGCTGAGATGGGGCAGCTTGGCCAATTAATTAGGTGTATCCCCGGCGTAGTATGGGTGTGTTGGATGGTGCGGGGAGTAGGTGTCAGCTGGACTACCATATGAACCGCAAGGCTCAAGAGGGGGCCACTGCAGCGGGGTTGGAGCCTCTTGTATGCTGTTAGGGGTGAAACCTCAGTGGGCCCACGCTCGTCGGGAATCCCTTTGTAAAGGCTTCGTAGTGATCTCTTGGCCACACACCTGGGAAGTGTGAATGTGGTTCGTAGCCACTGGCATAATGGAGGTTCTTTTAGTCCACCCGGCAACGGGGGATGAAATCACTACTTGTGGGTACAGTGGTACAAACTCTGCAGAGTCAAAACTGTCTTGACAGCCGTGCTCACGGTTAAGAGCGGCCTGGACTTATTCATGATTAGAGAATTGATGGTTTTGGAAGTTAAGCGGGGAAGCTTAACATTGGAAATGATGATTATGGTTATTGGTTTATGATGATGGGATGGGAGATTTGGACTTTTTCACCTGTGTAGTAATGTAGGTGCTTAATAAGCTAAGGTGATAGGTATTAATTGCGTAGTGCTTTAACCATGAGTTCAACCTCTCCTTGTTCTAGCCATGCATGATATAATTTTCCCACACTTGCTGAGTACCATTGGTACTCAACCTTGCATATTTGTGGTTTATATTGCTGCTCAGGTCAAGATAATGAGATGGTGTATAATGACCAAGATTTTGGACCCGAGGAAGGTTTTTAGGTTCATGAAGACCCCCGGGCAACACCTGTGATGGAGCCCTAAAGAATAATATTCCGCTGCTAGTTTATTTACTTGTGATGAAGCATTAGTGTTCATTGAGACATTTGTGATGTAAGACTTATTTATATTCGACACCTGGCTTGTAATAAATGATGCTTCACTATATGTCATCACATGTATGAGAAAATGATCCTGGCATACATGTGATATTCACTTGGTTGTTCTTCGGAAAAACCGGGTGTGACAGAGGTGGTATCAGAGCCAAGGTTGCCCGTAGGAACGTGGACCTAGGTAGAAATGGACGTATTAAAGGGCCCTATTTTCTTAAAAACTATTTTCCAAGGTGTGGGTAAAAGAGTGTTATTAAAAGAGTCATTTTCTTCATCTTACCCCAACTTCCATTCAAAAATAGGATTTTTGTTTGAAATTTTATCTAACCTAATTTTAAATTCTTTTGTTTTAGATGGTTCGCATGATTCGCACCGCTCGTAAATCCACGGGAGGGAGAGTTCCCGTAGTTGCCCTTGCTGAAAGAGAGGAGAGTCGTCCAGTGACGTACCTTTCCTACGGATTGGCAGTGGGAGATTTGTTGAGCCGTCTTCGACGTATGCTCGAAGCCGCCGGCAATACAGGCAAGCTCATCATCCACTATAACTCCACCAGGACCATCCGTGAGAAGAGGGAAGAATGGAGTTCGGAGATGAGGATTATACACGAGAATCAGCTGCTTAAGATCCACCACTCTCCAGCTTGTCGAGCAACACAAGTTGACGCGGAGAGAGATGTCACGTGGGAGGCCATCACCTGCCAGAGCCACATCTATCGTCGCCACTTGGACAAAACTGAGTACATGTATGTCCTCCAACGTGAGAGTGGTACCACGGAGTACAAGTACCCACCGGTGCAGCAAGGGACTTCCCATGAGCACATGGACTTGTGCTTGGAGGATGCTGCTATGCTCAGCACTCGACTGCAGGAGTGTCAACAAGAGCTTCAGGATGTCCGAGATACTCTGAAGGAGACGGAGGCATTGCTGCGAGCTTGCTTAAAGGCGAGAGAAAGAGGGGATGGGAATGAACTGTGTGTCACCGTAAGTGATCCATGGACCCTTGACTCCCCGGATCGCCGAGCAATCAGGCGTCGTCGCACTTCTCCACCAGCAGCCTCCCCACCCAAAGCAGAGTCAGAAGGTAGCCGAAATAAGGAGGAAGATCCCGAGGAGCCAGCTCAAGAGGACGAGTAGTGTAGAGTCTTTCCCCTAGCTAGCAAGAGGTCGAGTAGTCGAGTCGTTACGTAGTTAATGGTGTGATAATGCTTGGTGTGTGACGTGAGTTGTGGAAGCCATGAGCAAGTGTCCACAGCCTCGTCTTCAGATTGTTTTGCTTTGGTGTGTGAACCCACAGGAAATAATAGTGCATTTATTGGGTGTGAGATATAAAACCCTCGTAAGATTTTAACAAAACTTCAACACTTCAAAGTACAAACAAGTGAAAGTAGTAAGATGATACTAAATACTTTCAAATTAACATTTGTTGATTCTGCCAGATGGCCGGAAGAGGAAAAGGACGTGCTGCCAACCCCGCCAACAACAATGATGAGGCATGCAACTCTCATCTTTCTGGAGGCCAGAACCGGGGTGGTCGCCGTGAAGAAGTTGATCCTCTCCACCAAATGCTGGAGAATCAAAATCAGCTCATCCAGAACTTGACTCAAGTAGTGGCCAACTTGCATCAAGTTCCACCTCCACAAGCTGCACCACGCCAACCAAGGTTGAGTGAGTTTCTAGGAACTCAACCTCCAAAGTTTGCAAGTGCTGCTGAACCTCTGGAGGCAGATGATTGGCTGAAGACCATTGAAAGTAAGATGAGAATCATACAATGCCAAGGGTATGAGAGGGTGCTGTTTGCCTCTCATCAATTGCAGGGACCTGCTGCTGATTGGTGGACCGCCTACGTGGCCGCCCATCATGACCCTGAGAGCATCACTTGGGAAGAGTTCAAGCGTAGCTTCCGCAACCATTACATCCCAAGAGGTGAACTCAAAAACAAGAGGAAAGAGTTTTTGGGACTGCAGCAGGGAAACATGACGGTGAGGGAATACCTCACTAAATTCACCCAACTGTCCCGTTATGCTCCACGAGACATAGAGACAGATGAGCAGAAACAAGATTGTTTCGTGGAAGGACTTACCGCAGAGATGCAGTGTGCAATGTCCTCCAATGAGTATGAAAGCTTTCAAAAGATGGTGGACAGAGCATTTGTGGTGGAAAGGAAGCTGAAGGCCCTTGAAAATGAGAATAAGAGGAAGGCTGGGTGGTCACATCAAGCCTCAGGAAGCAACACCCGCCCACGTATGATGCAGCAACCTACGGGGCAGACAAGCCGTGCTGTGGTACCCTATTCAGCACCAAGAGGGTACAACCCAAACTACAGGCCACCCGCAGCACCAGCACAGCCGCAACGTCAGTTTATGCAGCAGCCTCGTCCTGCATATCCACCTCGACCAGCAGTGCAAGGACCCCCAAACCAACCCCAAGACAACAAGGGCCAAGCATCTAAGATTGGGGTGCAGTGTTTCAGCTGTGGTGAAGTGGGGCACTACGCCCATAAGTGTCCAAAGAAGAAGCCCACGCAGCCACAGCCGCAGAACGTAATGAGAGGACGAGTAAACCACGTCACTATGGAGGAAGCACAAGAGGCACCCGACGTGGTAGTTGGTAAGTTTCCTGCCAATTTACACCTTGCAACTCTGCTGTTTGATTCTGGTGCTACCCATTCGTTCATTGCTCAAGGGTTTGTTAAGAAGCATGACCTAGCAACCACACAAATGAACCATATGCTAGCGGTAAATTCTCCAGGTGGAGAAATAAGGACAAGACAAGTGTGTCCCAAAGTGAACCTAGACATTAATGGGGTAGTATTTACCGCTAACCTCATAGTGATCGATTCACAAGGGATAGATATTATTTTGGGTATGGATTGGTTGACCAAACATAAAGGAATCATCCATTGTTCGACCAGAACGGTGGAACTAACTCACCCTAGTGGCACAAGAGTAAAGTTCATAACGATACACGAGCCTAGGAGGGACATTAAATTAAATCAAGTGGAGGTGAAAGTTGAGGAAATCAGGACTATCAGGGAATATCCAGATGTTTTTCCGGAGGAGTTGCCAGGAATGCCTCCCGACCGTGACGTGGAATTCGCAATCGAGCTAGTACCGGGAACAGCCCCGATATACAAGAGACCTTATCGAATGGACTCCAAGCAGCTAGAAGAGCTCAAGAATCATTTGAGAGAATTGACGGAAAAGGGGTATGTTCGCCCTAGTTCCTCACCATGGGGAGCTCCGGTAATATTTGTGCCCAAGAAAGATGGAACTCAAAGGTTATGCGTGGATTACCGTGCCTTGAATGAGGTGACCATCAAGAACAAGTATCCATTACCCCGTATTGAAGACTTGTTTGATCAGTTGAGGGGAGCTTGCGTGTTCTCGAAAATTGATCTCAGGTCGGGATACCACCAACTCAAGATAAGGCAATCTGATATTCCCAAAACAGCTTTCGTATCTCGGTACGGACTGTATGAATACACTGTCATGTCTTTCGGGCTAACCAATGCCCCGACATATTTCATGTACCTCATGAACAAGGTATTCATGGAATATCTGGACAAATTTGTGGTAGTTTTCATAGATGATATTCTCGTCTTCTCTAAAGATGAAGAAGAACATGAGAAACATCTAAGGTTGGTGTTACAGAGGCTGAGAGAACACCAACTATATGCCAAGTTGAGCAAGTGTGAGTTTTGGCTAAAGAGAGTTCCCTTTTTAGGACATATAATCTCGGAGGGAGGAATCTCCGTAGATCCCGCCAAAATCGAAGATATCCAGAAATGGAAAACCCCTGAAAATGTCGGGGAAGTTCGAAGCTTTTTGGGATTGGCTGGATACTATCGACGGTTTATTGAGGGATTCTCCAAGATCTCGAGACCTCTCACCAAACTGTTGGAAAAGGGAATCACATTCACCTGGACGCCACAGTGCGATACGAGCTTTCAGGAGCTAAAGAAGAGATTGACAACAGCCCCCGTGTTGGTTATGCCAGATATGCAGAAGAATTTCACGGTGTACTGCGATGCCTCTGGAAACGGGTTGGGATGTGTTCTCATGCAAGAGGGACATGTCGTGGCATATGCATCCCGGCAGCTTCGGAAGCACGAGAAGAACTATCCTACACATGACTTAGAACTAGCTGCAGTGGTACACGCGTTGAAAATTTGGCGGCACTATTTGATGGGAAAGAGGACAGAGATATATACGGATCATAAGAGTTTGAAGTACATATTCACACAGCCAGATCTCAACCTTAGACAAAGGAGATGGTTAGAGCTAATCAATGACTTTGATGTAGGCATCAACTATCATCCCGGGAAAGCAAACGTCGTGGCCGATGCCTTGAGTCGGAAAGTGCAGGTCAATAAGTTGAGCTTGAAGGATATGCCTGCAGAATTGAAGGACGAGGTTATAAGGCTCAATCTATGTCTAGTAAATAGTGGTGAAGCCATCGCCATGGAAGTGGACTCCACACTCGAGCAAGACATACGCGAGGGCCAAAAGAATGATGAGAAGATACAAGGGATCAGACAGCTCATCAAGGAAAATAAAGCTCCTGGTTTTAGAGAGGATGAACAAGGAACGGTGTGGCACGGGAAAAGGATCTGTGTGCCAGAAGTAAAGGAGATTCGTAAATTAATTTTGAAGGAGGCTCACGATTCCGACTATTCCATTCATCCTGGGAGTACGAAGATGTATCAGGACCTCAAAAGCAGGTATTGGTGGTATGGCATGAAGCGAGATGTCGCGGAACATGTTGCCCTATGTGACACATGTCAGTTGGTGAAAGCAGAACATCAACGACCCGCGGGATTGCTGCAACCACTCAAAGTGCCTGAATGGAAGTGGGAAGAAATCAGCATGGATTTTGTCGTGGGATTGCCTAGGACCCAATCCGGGTATGATTCAATATGGGTCATTATTGATCGGCTAACCAAGGTAGCTCATTTCATCCCTGTGAAAGAAAGCTACAGCGGATCCAAATTGGCAGAATTGTACATGTCAAGGATCGTGTGTTACCATGGAGTGCCAAAGAAGATAGTGTCGGACCGAGGGACACAGTTCACCTCGAGGTTTTGGCAAAAGTTGCATGAAACCATGGGAACCCATCTGAATTTCAGTTCTGCCTATCATCCCCAAACTGACGGGCAGACGGAGAGAACCAATCAGATCCTTGAAGATATGTTGAGGGCATGTGCACTCAAAAACAATAGAAGTTGGGACAAGAACTTACCGTATGCGGAGTTTTCCTATAACAACAGTTATCAAGCTAGTATGAAGATGTCACCATTTGAAGCTTTGTATGGAAGGAAGAGCAGAACTCCCCTATTTTGGAACCAAACAGGAGAAAGTAAAGTGTTTGGTCCCGAAGTATTACAAGAAGCCGAGGCGAAGGTGAGGGAGATTCGCAACAATTTGAGGATAGCACAAACACGCCAAAAGAGCTATGCTGATGTACGAAGAAGAGAACTCGTTTTCAACGTGGGAGACTATGTTTATCTCAAGGTATCCCCTATCAGAGGACTTCGTCGGTTCAAGGTGAAAGGGAAGTTGTCACCTCGATACATCGGACCCTTTCAAGTTTTGGAAAGAAAAGGCGAAGTGGCGTACCAACTAGAGTTGCCGGTTCATCTGTCGGACGTGCACGATGTGTTCCATGTGTCGCAACTCAAGAAATGTCTGAGGACGCCTGAAGAGGTGTTACCCATGAATGAAGTGGATGTAGCTGAGGATTTGTCTTATGCCGAGCAACCATACAAGATTTTGGAGACAATGGAACGTATCACCAGAAATAAGAGAATCAGAATGTGCAAGGTACAGTGGAAGCATCACTCAGAGGAGGAAGCCACCTGGGAACGGGAAGATGAGCTTAAGGCACAATTTCCGGAATTATTTTCTTAGAAACACCAATCTCGAGGACGAGATTTCTTTTAAGGGGGGTAGAGCTGTAACACCCCAAATTTTTAGTCAAGATTCAAATCTTTGGATTTAGAACCATAAACCATGTTCAGAGGGGAATTTAGAAATTTTTGGACGTATTGCATGTTTTGCAAAAATTCAAATTCAAACTGGAATTCAAATTATACTCAAAACAGAAAAGAAATGAAAAAGAAAAAGGAAAACCGGAAAAAAAACTGGCCAGTGGGCCGAAACCCCAGCCGGCCCAGCAACCTCCCGCGCAGCCCGCCCCCGCGCGCGCCGCGCTGCCCCTCGCTGACATGCGGGACCCGCCTGTCATCCCTAACCCCGCGACCCCGGATTCTTCTCCGCGCGCGCGCGATCGCAACCGATCGGGAAACCGCGCTCCGCAGCAGAATTCTGGACCCTGAGGACTCTAACTCGATCACAACAGAACCACCGCCCTTCCCCGGCTATAAAAGCAACTGATCCGATCAGTTTTTCGCACGCGATCGCCGATTTTCACTCCGGTGAGCACCGAGACTTCGCCGGTGAATTCTAGCCGATCTAAGCTCGGAAACTCTGATCTAACTCGTTGGTCTTGATCCACCGCCTCCGGGGAACTTTGCAGGTGCAGAAAACCCGAAGATATACGGTGCAAATCCAGCTCCGACGAGCTTCGCCGTGGTTTTGCCTCGGACCTCGCCGCAGAGCACTTTCCAGGACCCCCGAGCTCGAGAAAACCCCCGAGGTGAGATCCCTGACCTCCCCTCTACCGATCTAGGCCATAAGATCACAGTTCTAGGCAGAATTCTCGAGGATCCGAAAGTTTCCGGCGAGATCGCCGCTTCCCGCCGCCGTGCGCCGCCGGCAGCGCCGCCCGCGCTCGATCAGAGCGACGTGGCCGCTTGTGCGCCGTTTATTTTAAATCGCACGGTAGACTTTAAAACCCCGCGTACCGGTTCGATGTTATAATCTCAGCCGTCGGTTTAAAATCAGACGGTCCACGTCAGCCCCGCGTTATAAAGACTGGAATTCTTACGTGCTACCCCCTGGGGTTCTCTGGAATTGAGAGCTAGCCCCGGAAACTTCAGATCTAGCCCCTGGAACTCCAGAAAATCATGTAAATTCATTTAAAAATCAGTTTTAGCCCCTGGACTTAATAGAAATTATGAAAAACACCTCTGACAAGTGTAGCTAGACCCCTGGAAATTATGAAAATAATATTATAGACCCTGTAATGAGGTGAATTCATTATTTTAGCTCTGTTTAGTATTTAATTTAGAAAATTGAACATGTAACTAGTGTTTAAATATTAAAAAGGGGGACAAACCTAATTGTCAAAATTATTAAAAACTTTCTCAGTACTTAGAAAACTTTGGAGTGAGATAAAAATATATTTTTGGGGCTGAAATAAATCTGTTTCATCTATTATTCACATTTAATAGTATAGGAACACATTTTTAAGTAAAGAATAGTTAAAGAAAAATAGGGAAAATAATTATGAAATAGTATACATCAGAAGCCAAGGTCAAAATATGATCTTAAATTATTTAGGACCAGAACCTAATCTGTTTAGGTAGTGTGTATTACTATTTAATAATAATATGCACAATTATGCATAAGAATATAAATCTGAAAATATAGAAACTAGTAAATGATAAATGGAGTTTCTAAAATACAAAGAATTCAGTTTAGGGTTGATAGAAATTATGAAGGCACATATGGAGAAGAAAAATATTTTTCATACATACTTGGTAGTTTAATATAAGGAATTTATTTAAAACTGAAACACACATATACACACATATATATATATGTATATATATATATAGTATGTGAGTATAAATATGAACACCAAAGTAGGAATCCTACACATGTAAATGAAAGTGTATGCAAGCCCCAAATCAACACACATAGAGTATCCACAACACATAAAATGGTAAAGAAACTTTCATAAATGTGAATGTGTGGTTTGTATGAAGTAGAAGTGTGAACTATGTCTTATGATTGTTGTTTTTCTTTTGCTATGTGTGATGGTATGAAGTAGAACCTGCTCAAGAACAAGTTATTCAATTCCAAGACCAAGACTACCCATTTCAAGAGCAGCAAGAAGGAGGCAAGTGTCCTTGACCACTTTGATCCTATGCTAGGATGTGTAGATAGAATTATTTGCATTGTCAAATGAAATATGAAACCCATGCTATGAAAGTTTCCCTAGAATTGCATTACCTTGTTTCCTTGTAGCTTGGGTTGGGATTTATTTTACCATGTCATTTATTTTCATGCATATGCTTAGCCATGCTTAGAATGGGGTATTTGGGACATAAAATCATCAGTTTATATTACCATACTCTTGAATGAGATATTGTGAGTTATGTAGAGGTAGGGATCAAGGCAAGTTGGATGTTTTGGTTGTGTGCTGGGTGCACGAGACTTGGGTTTGTGTTTAGTACTTGCCTGGATCCTAAGGACCGGTTCATGGAGCATGTAACCCGGCTTTACAGTTCCAACCACATGCTGAGATGGGGCAGCTTGGCCAATTAATTAGGTGTATCCCCGGCGTAGTATGGGTGTGTTGGATGGTGCGGGGAGTAGGTGTCAGCTGGACTACCATATGAACCGCAAGGCTCAAGAGGGGGCCACTGCAGCGGGGTTGGAGCCTCTTGTATGCTGTTAGGGGTGAAACCTCAGTGGGCCCACGCTCGTCGGGAATCCCTTTGTAAAGGCTTCGTAGTGATCTCTTGGCCACACACCTGGGAAGTGTGAATGTGGTTCGTAGCCACTGGCATAATGGAGGTTCTTTTAGTCCACCCGGCAACGGGGGATGAAATCACTACTTGTGGGTACAGTGGTACAAACTCTGCAGAGTCAAAACTGTCTTGACAGCCGTGCTCACGGTTAAGAGCGGCCTGGACTTATTCATGATTAGAGAATTGATGGTTTTGGAAGTTAAGCGGGGAAGCTTAACATTGGAAATGATGATTATGGTTATTGGTTTATGATGATGGGATGGGAGATTTGGACTTTTTCACCTGTGTAGTAATGTAGGTGCTTAATAAGCTAAGGTGATAGGTATTAATTGCGTAGTGCTTTAACCATGAGTTCAACCTCTCCTTGTTCTAGCCATGCATGATATAATTTTCCCACACTTGCTGAGTACCATTGGTACTCAACCTTGCATATTTGTGGTTTATATTGCTGCTCAGGTCAAGATAATGAGATGGTGTATAATGACCAAGATTTTGGACCCGAGGAAGGTTTTTAGGTTCATGAAGACCCCCGGGCAACACCTGTGATGGAGCCCTAAAGAATAATATTCCGCTGCTAGTTTATTTACTTGTGATGAAGCATTAGTGTTCATTGAGACATTTGTGATGTAAGACTTATTTATATTCGACACCTGGCTTGTAATAAATGATGCTTCACTATATGTCATCACATGTATGAGAAAATGATCCTGGCATACATGTGATATTCACTTGGTTGTTCTTCGGAAAAACCGGGTGTGACAACGTCCATATCGTCTCTTCAAGCGATGAGTCTCTTTTGAAGAGTTTGGCTCTGATACCAATTGAATGAATCCTACAGGGCGGGGGGTGAATAGGCTTTTCGATGCTTTGTTGAAATCTGAAATACTTAGTAGTCTATCAAATACAGGGAAATCGGACTAGTCCGATAGAGTGCGGACTAGTCCGTTTTCTAAACAGAGAAAAATCGGACTAGTCCGGTACTAGGCGGACTATTCCACTATACGTGGACCAGGGAGATCAAGATTGATCAATGTTCACTTCTAATACTTTATGCAGCGGAAATTGAACGATAACTTAGATGTATTGTAACAATAATACAATGAATGACAGGAATCAACTTGATTTTAATGTTTGAACGTGAGTTTCAAAGGATTGATTAAACACTCTAAAATGATGAACAATTAATAAACAAGAGTGGGACACAAGTGTTTATCCCGAGGTTCGATTCCATGAAGGCAATCTACGTCCCCGTTGAGGAGTCCACTAAGGATCGGGTCTTCTCCAACCCTACCCTCGTCGAATCGCCACAAAGGCCGATTCTCTTCCACTAATCACAAGGGGCAATAGAATTGTTCAAGGGGCCTTCTCATAAGTTGAGGGCTCCCCAAGAATTACAACGAATGAATGAACATGACTCAACACACTCAATAGATGAACAATTAACAATGAAAAGTGTGCGAGAGATCAAACCCAAGAGCTCAAGATGGTGTAGAACTAGTCTCTCCTTTGATCAATTGCCAATCCACAAGAATTGATCCTTCTTGGGTCAGAATGTATGGAGAGAGTGAAAGTTGCCTAGAGGGGGGGGGTGAATAGGCTAATAAAACCTGAAATTCAAATAAACAGCGGATAAAACCAGAGCAGGCCGAACTAGTCCGGTCTGAGGTCGGACTAGTCCGGTCTAAGCCTAATTTGTGTTTTAGGTTTCCTTTTAAGTTTGTTTGAGCGGAAAATATGTGGTAGTCAAATGATATCACTAATTAGTTGAGAATGATTAGATTGAAAATAATAGAACAATTTGCGGGAAATAACACAATGAAAGCTTGACAAGTAATTCTAGTGAGCAATTTAAATAGTAGAGATACCAAGAGACACAATTTATCCCGAGATTCGATTCCACACAGGAATCTACGTCCTCGTTGAGGAGTCCACCAAGGACCGGGTCTTTTCCAACCCTTCCCTCACCGAGCGATCACCAAGATCAAGCCCGGGCTTTCTCACTATCAATCGAATGTGAATACAATGATCTTAGGGGCTACTCACACTTTGAGGCTCCCTACACCAACCAAGTAGTTCTAGAATTCAAAGTACAACTGTTAAAAACTCAAAATAATAGTTAGAGTGCAATGGAATCAAACCGAGAGCTCAAACGTCGATCACCACGTCTTTCCTCTCACAAAAACCAGTAACTCCTTAAGATCCAATCTTAGGGGTCTAGAAGGTGAGGAAAGAGGCTTAGAAGAGCTCTAGGAATGAGTTTTCAGCGTTTAGGTTCGTGTCTCCCCAATTCTCAGCCGGGGGTCTCCTTTTATAGAAATCCCGGCATTTAGCCGTTACCAACTAAAGTCCGGACTAGTCTGGTCCCAACCCCGGACTAGTCCGATCTTGAGGGACCACTCACGTCACAACTTACCAAATAAAGTTTTAGTGACCGTTGGATTCAAACGGTCATGAAACCCCGAACTAGTCGGCCAAGAGCGGACTAGTCCGATCTCAATCAGGAGCCTTTGTTCCGTATGAGAACGGACTAGTCTGGTAAGGGCGGACTAGTCCGGCCCAAAGGGCGGACTAGTCCGGTCTTACCATACTTAGTCTAGAAACTCTCTAAATTGGAGCTGCGGACTAGTCTAGCCAACCTCGGACTAGTCCGAGCTCACACAAGAACCTTTGTTCCGTCCTAATTCGGACTAGTCTGAAAAGATCGGACTAGTCCGACCTGTGGAGCGGACTAGTCCGATGGCACTCAGAGATTTATTCTTCGGACATAAGCGGCTTAGTACGCTTAGCGGACTAGTCCGTCCTTCTGAGACTTAGTCTCATAACGGCTCAGACTCATACAACAACGGACTAGTCCGTACTTGAACGGACAAGTCTGAACTAACTCAGAGGCTTTTTATCCGGTCCAAAACGGATTAGTCCGGATCTGAACGGACTAGTCTGACCAGTTGTCCGGAAAAGTCCGGTCTCCCCTTTTCTTCATGTCTATGACTTCTTCGTCTTATGATTCTAACTTTCTACCCTTCGTTTGAGCTCTCTAATGATTCTTAAGCACTCTAAAAGAGAAGACCTTGTACATAACTAGAAAATATGAAAATTAATAGAAAATTGTATTTTCTACTCTTCCAAGTCTTCTTCTTTTCCTTTTGCTTCTTGAGAGACTCCATATGTATTTCTTTGATAAACACCTATGCTCATACTCACTAGAAACTTATTAGTATCTTAATTGTCGTCATCAATCAACCAAAACCCAAGGGAATTACCTGGATGCACTTTCAGAGAGGTGAATTTTGGGCTCTTGGGAGGTTTGACGGCGCAGGGGAGTCGAAAGTTTTGTTGGTATGGCTGTACACCTCTTTTTATAGTTGGGTTTCCAAAGGGTACGTTAGGGTTTGCGATGTCTGGACTAGTCTGTGCTTGACTCCGGAATAGTCCGGTGTGCGGTGTTTAGAAAACCCTAAGTGTCGTGAGATATCGGAATAGTCCGTGTTATTGCGGACTAGTCCGTTTTCTGTCCAGAGACAAAATCGGACTTGTCCGGATGATATCGGACTAGTCCGTTTTCTGGTCAGAAAGAAAATCGGACTAGTCCGACTGATATCGGACTAGTCCGGCCGTGTTGAAATTGTGCAGTAAGTTTGATTTCTTTCTCTTGAGCTCTTGAGGTGTGTTCCTCCAACACACTCTATACTAACTGATCTATTCTTTTCAGTTCTTGAGCTCTTATCACTTTGGATCCTCCTTCTCCTTTCTTTTTGCTCCTTTTCTTCTTAATTTCTTTGAGAATCTGCGCTCATTCTCAACAATTTTGTTAGGGTCTCATTTGTTTGTCATAAATCAACCAAAACCCACAAGGGGTGCCTAGATGCACTTTCAAGCCCTGCAGCCAGTGCCTGCCAAGGATCGTATGCGCCACTGGGGACTCTGTGCTACCCAGCGCCCAAGATCCAGAAGCTCAAGTAAGCCCCGATGCCTGGATCACGGAGGTCCGGGACTACTTGAAAGACAACATCCTTCCTGATGAACATGCATCTGCTGAACGGATTGTGCGGATGGCTAAGAGATACACGCTGGTAGAAGGGGATCCATACCGGCGTGGCGCCAACGACATCCTATTGCGGTGCATAACCCAGGAGGAAGGCTCCGACCTGCTCGCAGAAATCCATGGTGCCGAGTGTGGGAACCACGCATCTTCCCGCACGCTGGTCAGTAAAGCCTTCCGGCATGGCTTCTACTGGCTGACAGCCCTCCTTGACGCCGTCAAGCTGGTTAAGAGATGCAAGGCGTGCCAGTTCCATGCCAAGCCGATCCACACACCGGCGCAGACGCTGCAGATGATCCCACCCTCGTGGCCATTCACGGTCTCGGGGGTTGGACATCCTGGGGCCCTTCCCTAGAGCCGTCGGGGGATACCGGTTCCTCTACGTCGCCATCGACAAGTTCACCAAGTGGCCGGAAGCTGCACCAGTCATCACCATCAACAAGCAATCAACAGTCAAGTTCATCAAGTCAATCATCTGCAGGTTCAGGGTCCCGAACAGTATCATCACCGACAACGGGACCCAGTTCACCAGTGCAGCGTTCCAAGAGTACTGCGAAGACCTTGGCATCCAGGTGTGCTATGCATCCGTTGCTCATCCAAAGAGCAACGGGCAAGTTGAAAGAGCCAACGCTGAGATCCTTCGGGGCCTCAAGACTCGCACCTATGCCAGCTTGGAGAAGCATGGTGCCAAGGGGGTGGACGAGCTTCCGTGCGCACTGTGGGCCAGCCGGACATCTCAGAGCCGGGCCACAGGGGAAACACCTTTCTTCATGGTATACGGGGCCGAAGCCGTGCTTTCCCCGGAGGTCACCATGGTGTCCTCCCGTGTCCGAGGTTACGACGAAGCCATGCAGGACCAGCTCCGGCGTGAGGACATCGACCTCGTCGACGAGGCAAGATGGCAAGCAATGCTCCGAAACGCACGGTACCGGCAGGCGCTCCGGCGCTACCACCAGAGGTCCGTGCATGCTCGGGAGCTCAAGGAAGGCGGCCTGGTGCTGCGGCGCATACTTTCTCGAGAAGGGGCCAACAAACTCTCCCCCAGCTAGGAAGGTCCCTTCCGAGTCACGAAAGTTTGCCGCCCCGGGTGCGTGCGCCTTGCTACGGAGGACGGGGACCCGCTCCCCAACCCTTGGAACATAGAACACATCCGTAAGTTCTACCCTTAGAGCAGCGGTAGGACAGGTTTTTTCTTTTTCCTTTAACAGATCCCATAGAGCCCAGGAGCAGCGCTCGGAGCAACTAAGTCCCACGGGGTGGTCCAGGACTACGTCCGGCTTAGCTTGGTCCTGTACCCTAAGCGCGTAGGCCATGCCCCCCTTCACAATGGGGTGGGTCGTTGCCTCCATGTACAACCTGTTTTGCTCCTATGGACTTATATGAATGAAAAGAACCCTGTCCTACCACACTTACTTATGTGTTCATTTAAATTACGCATTAATTTTTATGATCACCTTCCCATGCTCAAAACAGTGTACGTTCATCGTATACTCGGCTCTCCTTTCCCACACTCATGCCTAGTCGGCATTTGCCATCCCGCCGAAGGCGGTTGTGCTTGAGGTACCTGCCAAAGGCCCGGAGGCCTCTCGGACCTCCCCCTGTTAGGGTACTGTGACGCCAGTTGGTCTCCTCCAGGAAAGACCTACTCCAGAGTGGGAGGTCCAGGGTGTGCAGCCTGCTTTGCCTGGTCTTGCACCCAAAGCGTGCACACTATGCCTCCCCAGCGCTACGGTCTAAGTACTAGGGGTCGGACGGTTACACCCTGACCAAGGAGGGAGCTGGACCTCCGGTACCGAGTGCATTGAATTACGCAAGCCCTGTATACCGACCTAGGACCGTAAGCCAAATAAGACTAAGAGATGGGGAAGGGAGGACCTCTGAGCAGAATTACCATTTCCCTACTCGTGTGCAGGACCTCCTGAGAGGCCTCCCGGACCTCCGGCGCCGGAGCTCCAACACCGGCGTGCTCCGGACGGTCGGGGGGCCCTGGCCTTGGCTCCCCTGCAAGAATGTGGTAGGTGTGCCCAATGCATTGGCCACACCTACCAGGGGGGCACTACCGGGACTACGCAAGGGAAGGCCGGAGCACCCGGTTGTATTGAAGTCCCAAGACTTCTCAAGACCAGAGCTCTAGACTCCAACTCAAGACCCCTTGGGTCCTTATAAGAACAAGGGCCCAAGGGAGGTGTCTGTGCTAAAAAGCTTCGGGATCGGTGCAGACCTCCCGGGGTCCTTATGGAGCTAAGGGCTCGGGTAGGGCAAGCCAGGAAAAGGAAGCAGAAAGCACAGGTGTAACACCCTCAACTTCGTAATTCATGCATGCATTCATATTTTTATAGGGGAAATATTTTAAAAGAAGTATATACGAAGAAAGAATTAGAATTATAGCCGAAAAGAGCCAATTCCAGTTCGCCGAGGAGCGCTGTAGACACTTCCTGCGGCCCGCTGGCCACGTGGTGTCTTCGGAGCTCATCCCTGCAGAAGGGGTGAGGTCCGGCATCACCAGACATGTGGCATTCTTGGAGACCACGTCCGAAGAGAGGGAGGTCCGGCTCTGACACATGGCATTCTCGGAGCCCACCTCTGAAGAGAGGGGAGGTTCGACTCTGACACGTGGCATTCTTGGAGCCCACCTCTGAAGAGAGGGAAGGTCCGGCTCTAACACGTGGCACTCTCAGAGCTCACCTCCGAAGAGAGGGGAGGTCTGGCACTGACACGTGGCGCACGCGGAGCTCGCCTCTGAGGGATAGGGAGGTCCCACCCGCCTGACACGCCGCGCAACAGGAGCTCGCCTCTGCGGAAGAAGGGAAGCCCGACCCCCGCTGGACACGTGGAGCCTCCGGAGCTTATCTCTGCGGAAGGACGAGATCCTTAAGTGGTTTTCCCCTGTACGTGAGTACTCGGTACTGAAGAAACCGCCACGATTTCTTCCACGTTGAATACTGCAACCAAATCGATTGGAGATAAGTTGTTAAGATCCAAAACAATTTGAATAGGACTCTTATTTGAAATCCAATTGGAGTAGGACTCTTTTCTTCCCCTTATAAATAGAACCCGAAACACCCCTTGGTCGTAACACCTTCCGAAGTCGACGACTTGGAGACCCTAACTTCCAACTCGCCGAGTTCCACCCCTTACTGGAGTTCAGTCGCCGGTTAGCGCCACCGACGAGCATCGCTAGGAGGAAGGCCCCGACACCAAGGAGAGGTGAGGTAGGTCTTTGTTACCACCTTACGACATCATCGTGGTTTTCTTCGCATCTGTTTTTTCGATCCCTTCAAATAGAAGCTCCGGTCACAAGCACCTGGCCAACTCAGATGATTAGGTGGGATGTTTTTTTCGGGTATGGATGTTTGGCTTGGTCATGGTATGGTTTGGGATGGTCATTGGTATGGTCATCGGTTTGGTTATTGGTATGGTTTGGTCTTTGGAATTTGGTTTCGGGACTGTTGAGTCCTGGTAATGAGAATGGTTTCGGACTGTTGAGTCGAAACCATGAGCTTTGGTTTCGGACATGAGATGGATATGATCATGAGATGGTCATTATGAGCATTAGAAAAAGTTGAGAAAGATAAATGTCTGGATGAGACATGAAAAGAGGAGAATCATGATGGAGGTATGTTGATGTTTTAATCGGATACATGTTGGGATTAAATTTACTTAAAGTTAGTTGCTGCTTTTTATCATGTTTGAGAAATAAACTTTGCTTTCTGCAATGAGCCTTTTTGTTCCTACCTTGCTATAAGCTACATATCATATTTTCCCGCACTTGCTGAGTACGTCATGTACTCAAACTTGCATTATTACTTCATCATCAGCAACAAGAGACGAGTACTTCAAAGATCATGTAGAGTACTAGACGTGTGATCTACCGTCAACTTCCCTGTGGAGTAGGAGATGGAGCCACTGCTTCCGTGCTTAGTTTGCTTCCGCTATCGTGTAGAAGACTTTTGCTGCTAGAATAAGATAGACTTCCGCTGCAAGAATAAGTTAGAGATTGATGTAATAAAGCACTTGAACCCTATTATTCGTGGTTATATTCTGAGTTCAGTTTGTGGATTACATGTGTATGTGTGATGAACATGTGAGACCTATGTGTGCTGAATACATTGGCTTTGACGATAAAAGTTTTGAATACTACCAAAACACCTTTTTAACAAGGTCCGACTCTAGGTCCGAGCTCCTGCAAGGTCCGACGATAGGTTCGACTTGCTTTGTCTAGGTCTGACTTATTTTGGCTAGGTCCGACTTATTTTTGCTAGCTCTGGTGCTAGGTCCGACTAGCTTTGGTAAGTTCCGTGCTAGGTCCGACTAAGCTTTAGTAAGCTCCGGCGCTGGGTCCGACTAGCTTTGGTAAGATCCGGTTCAAGGTCCGGTTAGCTTTGGTAAGGTTCGGAGCTTGATTGCAATTGTTCTGCTTTTAACTTCCAATGTTTCAAACTTGCTTTACTCTTATGGAAAGTTTGCTTAGTATTATTTTACTAAGTTTTTGGTGTGTTTTGGTGGTTATGGCTGATATCATTTTGCTATGGTTTACAACATGCTTATGTGAGGTGCTCACGTAAGATGTTGTAGTTTCGGAACTAACGAGAGTCAAGTTGAGGACTTGTGCTCAGAAGTATTTGTTGTTTATTCATGTGCAGGTGTTGCTTGAGTTCAAGACATGGCTGGTGACGGGATCCATTGAACTAGTCTTAGGGAGAAGATGAGGTTCAACAACCAAGTTCGGGAGGAATTGTGGTTGAGTTGATCGGGAGGTTGCGCAGTATGTTTGAATCAAGAACAATGCATATGAAGGTTTCTTGAACGTCGTTGGAAGATGTTTACACGTGTGCAAGGAGTGCATGGACGTGGCTGCATGGTTCCAAGGCGTGATGAAGAGATGTGAACGTAAAGAATTGGTCGGAAAGGTCCAACCGACTAGGTTATGGACTCAGGCTGCGGCTGAGTCGTGTTTGACTCAAATATGGAAAGTTTTGAGTTGGTTATGATAGGATTTCGTGTGGGTCACAAATTTAAGTTATTTCAGGAATGTTTGGGACGTTCCTAAGGTGTTTGGAAGTCTTAATATTGCTTCTATCTGCGTATAGAAGAGTCTTGAGCAGTATTGGAAAGTTACAGTTTGAATCCAAGTAGGAGTAGGAGTCCTAGTTTGAGTTGAGTTGGCCTTCGGGCTGGTTATATAAGAAAGGGAGGCCAGAGCTCGTGGTGCACGACTTTAGGGCTGTTCCTCTTGTGTTTTGATAAATAAAATTCGTATTCTAAAGGAACTTTTGTGCCTTGTTCATCCGACTTGTTTCAGACAAGTTTTTCTCGTCGAGTTTATGTTCAGCACTACCTTGCTTCGGTGGTTTTATCATAACTCGAGTTTTACAGATCCAATTGATGTGATTCTTTTTTGTTTGTCTTCACAACTTGATTATCTATCATCTATGAAAATTTCACGGTCATTTAATTTGTGGTTTCTGATCTACACGAGTTTCTTTGCAGTATTCTAGAACTGTTTTTCTCGCGTAGGACAGATTGACCTTTGTTCGATCTTTCGATCGTAACTTGAGTTTCTCTCAAAGGATTTTCATGATTCTTGTTGTGACGTCTTCGTCACTTGATTCTCTACAATCTATAATAGTTTTGTCACAGTTGAACACGTTTAGATTAGTCGCGCACATGGTTTCTTTAACAGATCAATTTTCTGCTAAGGGGTGTTTTGTTGCTTCCGCTGAAAAGTTTTTATCTACCATTCACCCCCCTCTGGTAGCTTTACACGTGTACTTCGATCCTACAATTGGTATCAAAGCCAGGTTGCTCTAATCTTTGTTATTTGCATGTGTTTTTACTAATCATCATTGAGAAATACTCCGCCAAACCTTGTGTGTTTAGTGGTATTGATTTTCAGGTTTGGAAGGCACGCATGGAAGCTTTCTTCTAGGCGCAAGCCTTTGCAATATGGGAAAAGGTGTACAAGCCTTACGATGTGCCTTCAAACGATCAAGTCACAGCTACAAACATGAGAGATGTCGACAACAACAACAAGGCTCGGAACTTGATCATACAAGGACTAACTCAGAGCGACTTCGACCGTGTTGCACACCTCCGATCGGCGTACGATGTGTGGAGAGCACTTTGTGACTACCACGAAGGATCCAACACGATCAAGGAGGTAAGACAGGATATGTTCAAGAAAGAATACATGCGCTTTGAGATGCAACCCGGTGAGTCCATTGATGACCTCTTTGCTCGCTTTAATAAAATTCTCAGCAACTTGCGTAGCGTCAATGTTAATTTTTCAGATGTTGAAAATGGTAGGCAATTACTAAGTGCATTAGACATGTCAATTTGGGAGATGAAAGTAACATCAATACGTGAATCCACTGTCATGAGTAATCTTACATTAGATGTGCTTTATTTTAAGCTAAAAACTCAAGAAATTGACATTATATCACGTAAGAACCCAAATAAGACTATTGCATTTGTCTCACAACGTGATATGCCTAGCTCCGGCCAATCATCTAGCAATACACTTGCTTTGCTGTCTTCACTAACCCTGGAACAGATTGAGGAGTTTCCAGAGGAGGAGCTAGTACTTCTTTCTACTAGGTTCGCAGAAGCATTGCAAAATGTGAGAACTAGAAGGAGAGGAAGCTCCGGACCTCAATGATGCTTTGAATGTGGTAAGACATGACACTTTCGTACATATTGCCCTAACCTTTCAGGTCCTTCTAACCGTGATGAAAAGCAGAATAAAGTCAAGTCCTCTTTTGGCAACACCAACAAGAAAAAGAAGGGTTTTACAGGACGCAAACCGATAAACAGTTTCATCACCGCACTTCAAGAACTTGGCTCGAGTGATGTAGACATTGAAATTGATGAAGATGATCTGGCAAACTTGTGCTTCATGGCGGGCAAATCAAAATCAAGTATGGAGGATGCAGAACACAACAGTGACAACGAAGAGGTATGTCCTACTTGCGAAGAAATGTGTGATGCTATTTCTCGTGCCACTATTATTGTTAAGAAAAAGGACAAAAAGCTTAGGGACAATGCTGTTAAAATTGAGTCACTAGAATATGAAATTAACCGTTTAAAATCCTTGATTCCTAGTGATGATTCTTGTTCCTCATGTGATTTAATATATGAACAATTGTCCTCTCTAAGAAGTGCACACACCTCCACACTTGATAAACTTGAACTTGAAATCGAAAAGAACAAAAAGCTTGTTGCACTTAAGATGCTTGTTGTTCTACAATTGATTTGCATTGTTCTACTTGCGATGATCTTGATAAGAAACTACAAGATGCTATGAAACAAATTTCTATATTGAACAATGCTTTACGTTCTCATGAAGTTAATTATTGTTCCAATTGCAAATTAAAAGGAAAAACTTCATGTGAAAATTGCCTTGATCTATCAAATAAACTTGATAACATGCATAGGACATTAGACCCGTATTGTAATGGGAATAAGAACCTAAACTTGCTACTGAATTCTTCCAAGTCTTGCAATGATAAAACTGGTTTAGGTTTTGATTCACATGCTCATGCTAAGGAACATCCACCTAAAATTGTAAAATCATTAGGAAGTGGTTTGATTCAAATAGTTCCTAAACAAAAAGAAGTGGTTTTTAAATCTGCAGGAGTGTTGTCACATTCAAGTTCAAATAAGCATACTGCATGCTCATCTAGAAATGAACACAAAGTTAAATTTCATTGTACCTATTGTGGTAGAGATGGTCATGTCATAGATTTCTGTTATAGACTAGCTAAACAACATAAAAAGGAAAGAATGCAAGCTAGATCTTATAACTCTCATGCAAAATTTGCTGCACATACTAAACCGAGTGTCAGGAACATGCAACCTGCTGTTATGAGTCAGAAATATTCAAAGTTTACCTCCGGAACTTCAGTTTTTGCCTCCGGAACTTCTGTTTTTGCCTCCGGAGCTACTGATTTTCGTGCTACACAAGTAACACCTCATAGGTCAGTAGTTAAGAACAAAAAATCTCAAACTTTGACTCATAAACCTGCTGTTTTATCTCAGCTTTCGCATGTTATTTCTGCTGGACGTCGTGTGACTCAGTACTGGATTCCTAAATGCCTTTTAACTAACCCCAGTATTGAGTCATCGACGTATTGTGCTTCTATGTAGGTTACACGCTTGAGGAAGGAGAACATTTGGATTGTGGATTCAGGTTGCTCACACCACATGACCGGTAACAAAGTATGGTTCTCCTCCCTCTCTTTTGTGTCACGTGTAGAGAATGTTACTTTTGCCGATAATTCTTCAACTCCTATAATTGCTAAGGGTTCGGTTAGAGTAAATGATCACTACACTTTGAAGGATGTGGAACTTGTCAAAAATTTGAAATACAACTTGCTTTCTGTTTCACAATTGCTAGATGAAAATCTAGAAATTATTTTCAATAAAAACTGATGCAAAGTTGTAGGTTCAAATAGTGAGCTTATTTTTAACATGTCTCGGTTTGGAAGAGTTTTTAAAGCTGATTTTGATATGTATTCCTCTAAGCATAGATGTCTAGTTGCAAATGATTCTAAAGATTTATATTTTTGGCATCGTAGACTTGGTCACGTAGGCTTTGATTATCTCACGCGTGTTAGTGCTCTTGATCGCATACGTGGGCTGCCTAAGCTTAAAGGGGACAAAGAAATTGTGTGCTCTTCTTGTAGACATGCTAAGATGGTTGCAGGTTCACATGCTCCTCTCACAATGATCATGACAACTGAACCGGGTCAACTTTTACACCTTGACACCGTAGGACCTTCACGTGTTCAATCCTTCGGAGGTAAATGGTATGTTCTTGTGATTGTTGATGACTATTCTAGATACTCTTGGGTTTACTTTATGGCATCTAAGAATGAAGCTTTTAGTCACTTTAGAACTTTATTTTTTAGATTATCAATTGATCACCCAGGATCTTTAAGAGCAATTAGAAGTGATAATGGAACCGAATTTAAAAATCAATCGTTTGATCACTTTTGTGCTGAAAATGCAATAGATCATCAATTTTCTTCATCATATGTACCACAACAAAACGGTGTTGTAGAGAGAAAGAACAGAACCTTAGTTGAGATGGCTAGGACTATGCTTGATGAATATCAAACTCCTAGGAAATTTTGGGCTGATGTAATTGCAACCGCTTGTTATGTCTCAAATCGTGTTTTCTTGCGTTCTAAGCTAGGTAAAACACCATATGAGCTCAGGTTTGGACATAGGCCTAGTGTCACTCACTTTAGGGTCTTCGGTTGCAAATGCTTTGTTAATAAACATGTAATCTTGATAAATTTGAAGCTAGATCTGTTGATGGCATGTTTCTTGGTTATCCATCTCATACTAGAGGCTACCGTGTGCTTTTACTTGATACTAACAAAATTGTGGAGACTTGTGAGGTTTATTTTGATGAAGCTATCCTAGATACTAGTTCAAATATTGTAGGTCCAGATCCATATTCGCAGGGGGAGAGTATTTTCGTTGAAGAAGAGGAAGAAGTGGTGCTGCTGCCCGAAAATTCAGCAGCTAATGACATTGTTCCAGCTCCTGATCTTGATCCACAGCCAGCACCGACAACCACCATTGCTGGTCCAGATCCTCCTCACGTCACAATCTCATCTATTTGTGATGAACATGAAGAAGAAGCTTGTGAAGTGTCCACTCCCCTCCGGATTCTCAAAAGTCATCCTCCACAACAAATTATTGGAAGCTTACATGAACGAGTTACAAGATCTAGGTTTTTCGACCCCAATTCTCATGCTCATTCTGCTTTGGTGCTTCTTTTGAACCCAAAGATATATCACACGCACTCACTAATGAATCTTGGATTATTGCCATGCAAGAAGAGTTGGAAAATTTTGAAAGAAATAATGTTTGGAAACTTGTATCTCCACCTCAAGGTCACACTTTAATTAGAACTAAATGGGTGTTTAAAAATAAACAAAGTGAGGATGGGGTTGTGGTTAGGAATAAGGCTAGGTTGGTTGCTCAAGGTTTCATACAAGTTGAAGGTCTAGATTTTGATGAAACTTTTGCTCCTGTTGCTAGATTAGAAGCCATAAGAATTTTGTTAGCTTTTGCTGCATCTAAAGGTTTTAAGCTATATCTAATGGATGTCAAAAGTGCGTTTCTTAATGGCTACATAGATGAGGAGGTTTATGTCAAACAACCACCTGGTTTTGAAAATCCAAATTTTCTAATCATGTTTACAAACTGTCCAAAGCCTTGTACGGTCTCAAACAAGCCCCTAGAGTATGGTATGATAGGTTAAAAACATTCTTACTTGAAAAGGGGTTTACCATGGGCAAGGTTGATAAAACTCTTTTTGTGCTTAAGCATGACAATGGCTCATTATTCGTTCAAGTGTATGTGGATGATATTATCTTTGGTTGTGCTTCTCATGATCTTGTGTCCAAGTTTTCAGCTATGATGAGTTCAAAATTTGAGATGAGTATGATGGGAGAATTCACGTACTTTTTGGGGCTGCAAATCAAGCAAACCAAGGAGGGTACCTTTGTGCATCAAACAAAGTATACAAAAGATCTCCTAAGACGCTTCAACATGGACAAAAGCAAGCCTCTTCGGACACCAATGGGAACAGCAACAACACTTGAACTTGATGAAGATTGTGATCCCGTTGATCAAAAAGAATATAGAAGCATGATAGGATCACTTTTGTATATCACGACATCAAGACCGGACATACAATTCAGCATATGTCTTTGTGCACGGTTTCAAGCCTCCCCACGTGCTTCACATCGTCAAGCCATCAAAAGGATTCTCAGGTACTTACATGGAACTCAAGAATTTGGCATTTTCTTCCTTCTTCCTCAACCGTTACTTTGAAAGCTTTTTCCGATGCTGATTTTGGGGGTTGTAGTATTGATAGGAAAAGTACTTCTGGTGCTTGTCATTTTCTTGGTAATTTACTTGTTGCCTGGTCCTATAGAAAACAAAGTTCAGTTGCACAATCCACAGCCGAATCTGAATATGTAGCTGCTGCTAGTGCTTGCTCAACAATTCTTTGGATTGTTCAAACACTTAAGGACTATGGGGTTGATCTAGATAGTGTTCCACTGTTTTTTGATAACACTAGTGCCATTTGCATTGCTAAAAACCCCGTGCAACATTCGAGAACTAAGCACATTGACATTAGGTATCACTTTCTCCGTGATAATGTCAAAAAAGGTAACATTGTGCTTCACCATGTAGATACCGAACAATAATTGGCTGACATTTTTACAAAACCTTTGGATTTCACTCGTTTTTGTTACATTCGTAGTGAAATAGGGGTTATGCATCCTCATGGCTTAAATTGAGGGAGAATTCTGAAACTTGGGAAGTCTATGTGTGAATCTGAAATTAAAATAATATGAGCATAGTATTTCATGCATATATGACTTTGTGATTCCTTTTTCATGCTGAAAGTTCTTACTACATTACTCGTGTTATACATTTTGTAGTTTTTACCATGTCTAGTAATTGGAATAATTAATTACACTAAATCTGGTCATGGTCGAACTTTCTTGCTGTTTTGAACTAGTTGCATGCTCACAAGTGCTTTTAATCATAAAGAATTAATCAAGTAAAAACTCACATGTTGAGTTTTTATGTTCAAATAAAAAAATGAGAAAAGATCAAGAGAATATGCATGCATCGCACTTCTTCTTTTGAGATGGCTTATCATTACACTTAGATATGAACTTGAAAGGAGTTGTGTATGACTAAAACCATGTCCTTAAGCTTCTGACTGTCAAATGACATAGGCTTGGCTTGGTTGGTTAGAATAAGGCTGATGCTGCATATAATCTCTTGCAAAAGTCATAAGATCAAAATTTGTGCTTTAAATGATAAATAAAATGCAGCAACAAGTGTCATGTTTTCAGGTCTTGAAATAGTTAAGTTTGTGAGATTATGACTTGCTTAAATTGAGAATTACACTTGATCTCTAGCATGACTTACACTACTTTATGTATCTCATTGATGTGATAGTGTAAGTTACTTGATAGTATGATTTGGATGAGTTTTGTTTTATATGTATATGTTATAATGTGCTCATAACAAATTCACGCAACTGTCACGGTATGCCCCCGAGGATGTCAACTCGGACCAAAGGAAGCAGTACTTGTTCATGAGAGGGTTGAACAATGAGATCCAAGTTCAACTTCTCAACAATGACTATGCAAACTTCCAGAAGCTAGTTGACAAAGTTATAGTGGTTGAGAGCAAGATCCAGGAGATCGAGCAAGAGGGCAAAATAAAAATGCCATACCAGCCACAAGGGAGCAACGTACGCCCCCTGTACATGCCACCAGCTGCACCACAGTTTGGCTCGTCTGCTCCTACTTTTCACCCTAATCAACCACCGTAGCAATGACCCGTTGTGGAAGCACCCCGTATGCCCATGCCTCCTGCACCCCGTCCAAACATGGGTGCTTTTGCTCAAAACCACCCCCGCCCTAACGTTCCTGCTGTCTTGGGCAACAAGGCATGCTTTGCATGCGGAGAAGCGGGACACTTTGCAAGTCAGTGCCCGAGGAAAGGTCTTGGACAGCCAAGCAACACGCCCAAGCAGAACCCACGGCTTAACGGAGGAGCTACGCAAGGTAACCGTGGGCAGCAGAACTACGCTCGTGGCAACGTGAATCATGTCTCCGCTGAGGAGGCGCAACAGGCTTAGGATGTTGTGATTGGTATATTCCTTACCAACTCCAACCCAGCCACTGTTTTATTTGATTCCGGAGCATCACATTCATTCATATCATACAAGTATGTTGCCAAGTATAATCTACCCATATCACACATGAAATATACTATGTTAGTTAATTCTCCCGGTGGACAGATGAGGACTAATATAGTATGTCCAAAAGTGAACCTTAAAATAAGGGGGGCAGACTTCCTTGCCAACCTCATTGTCTTGGATCCACAAGGGCTTGACATAATACTCGGAATGGATTGGTTAAGCAAGCACAACGGAGTGATCCAATGTGCTAAGAGGAGCGTGCAGTTGACAAACGAGCACGGTACTCGTATTGAGTTCGAGTCAGCTCAACCAACAACCGAGAAGGCAACATTGAACCACGTCGAAGGAGCAACATTGGAAAGCATTCCGGTGGTTCAAGAATTTTCGGACGTGTTCCCGGAAGAACTTCCAGGTATGCCACCTGACCGAGACATTGAGTTTTCCATTGACTTGGTACCCGGAACTGCACCTATAGCAAAGAGACCATATAGGATGCTCGTTAATGAGCTAGTGGAACTTAAGAAGCAAATTCAGGAGCAGCTAGCGAAGGGTTTTATACGTCCAAGCTCGTCACCATGGGGAGCCCCTGTGCTCTTCGTAGACAAGAAGGATGGGACCCAAAGGATGTGCGTGGACTATAGGTCTCTCAATGAGGTGATGATCAAGAACAAGTACCCTCTGCCCCGTATAGAGGACCTGTTCGACCAGATGAAAGGTGCCCGAGTTTTCTCCAAGATTGATCTTCGGTCGGGATACTTCCAGCTGAAGATTAAGCCCTCCGACATACCCAAGACTGCCTTTCGAACACGGTATGGTTCGTATGAATATACCATTATGTCTTTTGGGTTAAAGAATGCACCCACATACTTCATGTACCTCATGAACAAGGTCTTCATGGAGTACTTGGACAAGTTCATCGTGGTTTTCATCGACGATATCATGGTGTATTTGAAAAGCGAGGAAGAACATGAAGAACACTTGAGATTGACATTGCAGAAGCTGCGAAAGCATCGATTGTATGCCAAGTTCAAGAAATGTCAATTTTGGCTAAAGGAGATATCGTTCCTAGGCGACATCATCTCCGAGGAATGAGTATCGGTTGATCCCGGAAAAGTTGGAGATGTTCTGAAGTGGAACCAACCGCAGAACGTGAGGGATATTCGAAGTTTCCTTGGGATGGCCAGATACTACCGACGGTTCATCAAGGATTTCTCCAAAATAGCAAAGCCTATGACTGAATTGCTAATGGAGGGAAAAGCATTTCAGTGGACACAAGCGTGTCAAGAAAGCTTCGAGGAGCTCAAGAAAAGGCTAACCACAGAGCCGGTTTTGGTATTGCCGGACGTGAGCAAGAGCTTTGACATATATTGTGATGCATCAAGACAAGGGCTTGGATGCGTGCTCATGCAAGAAGGACAAGTGGTAGCCTATGCGTCAAGACAACTAAAGAAACACGAGCTGAATTACCCCACACATGATTTGGAACTCGCAGCCGTGGTGCATGCATTGAAGATTTGGAGACATTATATCCTTGGCCACCGATGTGAGATCTATACGGATCATAAAAGCCTCAAGTACATATTCACCCAAATGGATTTGAATTTGAGGCAACGTCGATGGTTGGAACTCATCAAGGATTATGATGTTGGAATCAACTATTACTTTGGAAAGGCCAATGCAGTAGCTGATGCATTGAACCAAAAGGGAGCATGTCACCAACTCACGGTTCGGGATCTACCACCCGAGCTGCGCAAGGAGTTCGAACGGTTACATCTCGGGTTCTTGAATGAGATGGAAGTGATGGAACTCCAGTCTTCGCTGGAACAAGAGATACGAGATGGCCAAGCAACAGATGAGGAAATCAAGGAGATCAAGGAAAGAATCCGAGAGGCATAGAAAAGAACTTCAAAGACGACGGGAAGGGTACGCTTTGGCTAGAGAAAAGGATTTGTGTACCTAACGTGAAGCACATCTATGACACAATATTAAATGAGGCACATGACTCACCTTATTCCATACATCCCGGCAGTACAAAGATGTACAAGGACTTGAAAATTGTTATTGGTGGGATGGTATGAAAAGGGACATAGCTGAATATGTTTCCTTATGCGATACATGCCAACGGGTAAAGGCAGAACATCAAAGACCCGTTGGACTGTTGCAACCATTGAGAGTACCCGAGTGGAAGTGGGAAGACATCAGCATGGATTTCATCATCGGATTGCCACGTACTCGGTCAGGTTACGACTCCATCTAGGTTATCATGGACCGATTGACGAAAACCGCCCATTTTCTTCCTGTTAAAACCATGTACCGCGTGGCAGATCTAGCCGAGCTGTACATGGAGCAAATCGTGTGTCGCCATGGAGTCCCGAAGACGATAGTTTCAGATCGGGGTTCTCAATTTACCTCTAGGTTCTGGTGGAAGCTGCATGAAGCCATGGGTACACGGCTAAATTTCAGCTCGGCTTATCACCCGCAGACCGACGGGCAAACGGAAAGGACAAACCAAATTTTGGAGAACATGTTGAGAGCCTGCGCTTTAAAACTTGGACGTAGATGGGATAGGACCTTGCCGTATGCTGAGTTCTCATACAATAACAGCTATCAAGCCAGCTTGAAGATGTCACCCTTCGAAGCATTATATGGTAGACGATGTAGGACGCCGCTGTTTTGGAACGAGACTGGAGAGGACCAAGTGTTTGGACCCGAAGTGCTGCAAGAAGCTGAGAAGCAAGTCCAAACAATACGGGAGAACTTGAAGGCTGCTCAGTCACGACAAAAAGGTTATGCGGACAATAGGCGAAGAAAGTTGACCTTTGAAATAGGAGACTTCGTGTATCTTAAGGTATCGCCTATCCGTGGCCAACGACGTTTCAACGTCAAAGGCAAGTTAGCACCTCGCTACATTGGACCATTTAAGATTTTGGGCAAGCGAGGGGAGGTAGCGTATCAACTAGAGCTCCCGATGCACCTCTCTGACGTGCATGACGTGTTTCACGTATCCCAGCTCAAGAAGTGCTTGAGAGTACCAGAAGAGCAAGTACCAATGGATGAGCTCGAGCTTCAAGAGGATCTGACCTACGTAGAGCACCCTGTCCGAAGGAAAGGGTCACGAGGAACAATATGATCCGTTGGTGCAAGGTACAGTGGATCCATCACACGGAAGTCGAAGCCACATGGGAGCGTAAGGAAGACCTCAAGGAAGAATTCTGTGACACCCTCATTTTCGGGTTCTGCATATATTCATATTTTATATGTAGAAAACATTTTAAAATAAGTAGAATAGAGAAAATATTAAAAAGATAGCCAAAAAGAGCTAAATTCCAGTCTACAGAGAGCGCCGAAGACAATTCCCGCGGCCGCTGACCATGTGGCACGTTCGGAGCTTACCTCTGAGAGGTCCGGCCCCGCCGGAAACGTGTCACCTTCGGAGCTCACCTCCGGAAGGTCCGACACTACCGAACACGTGTCACGGCCGGAGCTCGCCTCCGGGAGGTCTGACACTGATAGACACGTGTTGACCTCGGAGCTCATCTCTGAGGAAAAAGGCAGTCCGGTGCTACTTGACGCGTGGCATTCTTGGAGCTCACCTCAGAAGAGATACGTGGTGCACATGGAGCCCGCCTCTGAGAAAGAGGGAGGTCTCACTCGCTTGACATGCGGCACAACAGGAGCTCGTCTTTGCAGAAAGGGGAGACCAGGCCCCCGATGGACACGTGGAGCTTCCAGAGCTCATCACTGCGGAGGAAACGAGTTCTGGAGCGGTTTTTGCTTCTGTACGCGTGGGAATACCGGTACGGGAGGAAGCCGACACGAATTCCACAATGTTACCGCACCAAATCAGCTAAATATAAGCTATTAAGATTTAAAAACAGTTTGAATAGGACTTTTATTTGAAGTCCAATCAGACTAGGACTCTTCTCCTCCCGATAATAAATAGAACCTAGAACCTTTGGCCGAAACCACAAACTTCTTTTCCAATTCCTGAGCCGACGACTTAGAGCCCTAGCACCAACTCACCGAATAAACCCTTCGTCGGAGTTCAGTTGAGGGAGATCGCCGAAAGAGAGCCCCAATGATCTGTCTTGCTAGGAGTAGGACCCCGAGACTAAGAAGAACGTAAGGTTGGTCTCCAATACTACCTTACGACATCATCGCGTTTTCTTTGCATCTGTTCTTCGATTCCTTTCGAACAGAAGCTTTTTGGTGGACAGATCACTTGTTGATCAATTTGATCTAAAGTCAAGATCCTCGCCACGTCCACAATTGATCTCTACAACTCTGTTCATCGTAAAACCCATGCAAGACATGCAAGAACACGTACAAACTAAACTGCATCATAGGATTAACATGCATAAGCATCATCACATCTAGTTAAAGTTTGTGCATGATATTGATTGTTCTAAGTCTTGTATGTGCGTGATCATGTATAGAAGGACAAGCTCAGGGAACTACCTACGACGGGCTACAACAACAAGATTTTGAGCAACCGGAACAGCGAGAACAAGGCAAGTGCCCCTTGACCATATTGATCCTATGTTTTGAGAAACTATTTTATTTTGTGAAAAGTTGTGTGTGCTGAGTTAAACATGATGGGAAACCTTTTATAGGACTTTACTAGTTTTGGTTAAACCACCCTTGTCGCCTGGGAACTTTATGAGTAGGGTATGGTTTTTGCTTTTATGCTTCGCTGAGTCTATGGGATTGGGAGGCGAGATAGATGTGTCTAGATAACTGCACTCGTAATGATAATGAGAAACTGACATTGTTAATGAACATGAATCGGAGGGAGATCTAGGCAAGCCTGGGTTTGTGCATGAGGTAGCCTGAGATGGTGGTTACTTGCCGTAGATCTAAGGACCGGTTCATGCGAGCACATGCCAGGATAACAGTGCCACCACAAGGCCAAGTATGGGTGCGGCTTAGCTGAGTAATTAGGTAAGTTGCTAGATTGTTATGGACCGTGGAAGGCACGGGGAATGGGAGTCGAGTGAGGACTGTCCTGAGAACTGCATGGCACAAGAGGGGGCCGTGGGTGGGAGAATTGGAGATTCTAGCCTGCCGGTGAAACCTTAGTGAGTCCATACATCTAGTAGCTCCTTTGTAAAGGCTATTTTGTGATCTCTTGACCATACACCAATGGTTGTGTACTGGTATAATGGAGGTTCTGCAGTCGCCGACGGGTGACAAAATCACAAACTTGTGGGTAAAGAGGTGCAAACTCTGTAGAGTCTAAAACTATCATGATAGCCGAGCTTACGGTCACGAGCGCCTAGCCAACTTCCATGATTAGTTGGGATGGTTATTGGTTATGGTTTTGGTTATGGTTTGGTTTTCGGGACTATTGAGTCTGGGTGATAAGATTTGGTTGCATGACTGTTGAGTCATGGCAACGAGATTGGTCTCGGTGTGAGATGGATTTGTTTATGAGATGAAATGGTAGCGAATACGAGATGGTATTCGTGAGATGGTAGCGAATACGAGAAGGTATTGGTGAGCAAGAATGAAGTTGATTAATGTCTGGTTGGGACATGGAAAGTGATGGAGGTATGTTGGTATTTTAATATATGTTGGGATTACATTCACTTAAAGTTAAGTTGCTGTTTTATCGTGGTTTTGATAAATAACTTTGCTTTCTGTAAATGAGCCTTTTTATGCCTACCTTGTTGTGAGCTACATATCATATTTTCCCGCACTTGCTGAGTACATCATTGTACTCAAACTTGCATTATTATTTCATCATCAGCAACAGGAGAATATTACTATGAAGACCAAGTGGAGCATTAGGCGTGTAATCTATCCTCAACCTTGCCTGTGAGGATAGAGTAGAGATGGAGCCGCTGCTGCTTAGATTGCTACCGCACTAGTTAGAAGACTTCCGCTACATAAAAATAAGACTTCTGCTGTTAAATTAAGACTCCCGTTGTTAGCATGAGTCCAAGACTCATGAGACATTGTAATAAAACCCTGTTATTTGTGGTAATATATATTCTGAATTCAGTTTGTGGAACATATGTGTATGTGTGATGAACATTCTGGGCACACATATGCATCAGTTCTCGGTTCCGTGGTTTTCCACAGAATTGAGGACGTCACAGATTGGTATTAGAGCCACGGGTTAACGGTAGGTTACACGCTTAGATATAAGTCACAGATTGGTATCAACCTGCCACGGATAGATCACACAACCTAGATAGATCATAGATTGGTAGCTAAGCCACGCTGACCATAGGATGTAAGCCTAGGATGCATAGATTGGCATTGGAACTACCTTGACATAGATACAAGCCTAGGAGAAGCCATAGATGGATCACAGATTGGCATCACCCTAAGCCATATAGGACCCCCATTGAATAAGCCTTGAATAGGAGTTATGTGAGCCCTTGTGATGATTGTTTGTGATTGTGTGCTTAGTGTGAGTTGTGGGACGTCTCAAGCGTTGTCCATATCCACACATAAGTAGAAAAGAGGTGTGAGATGCCTCGGCACTTGTTCACATCCTCATATGGGCTAATATATATAGTCCAATCCACCTTGATGCATATAGTTAGGGGGATCCATCTAAACTTCTAAACCTCTATTCTATCCAATTCTACTCAAGATGGTGAGAAGAAATGCTGGCCGTTAAGGGAGGAACGTCCATGGAAACCAAGAGGAGGACCACGTCGAAGTTCCTGAAAATAACAACCCCGGAGCTGGTGAAAACAACCTGGAACGGTTGATGGCCATGCAGAATCAGCTCATGCAAACCATGATCCAAACTTTGGGTCAGCTGCAGGCCAACAACAACAACCCCGTTCCGGCACCACCGCCACCACCACCGGCTCACAAAAGACTGGGAAAGTTCATGAGGACTCGATCACCCACTTTTGCTCAAGCTAATGACCCCATGGAGGCCGACGACTGGTTGAAATCCATGGAGAAGAAGCTTGCCATAGTTCAGTGCAATGAACAAGAGAAGGTTCTCTTTGCGTCGCACCAACTCATGGGAGCTGCCGCTGACTGGTGGGATGCTTTGTGCAACGCTCATGTCGACCCGGAGACGATCACTTGGACTGAGTTCAAGAGAGTTTCCGCTCTCATTACATCCCTGCTGGTATAATGATGCTCAAGAGACAGGAGTTCGAAGGTCTCTGCCAAGGACAGAGAAGCGTGAATGAGTATCTCAACAAGTTCACGCAACTGTCCCGGTACGCCCCCGAAGATGTTGTCACACCCGGTTCTTCCGAAGAACAACCAAGTGAATATCACATGTATGCCAGGATCATTTTCTCATACATGTGATGACAAATAGTGAAGCATCATTTATTACAAGCCAGGTGTCGAGTATAAATAAGTCTTACATAGCAAACGTCTCGATGGACAATAATAAGTTCATCACAAGTAAATAAACTAGCAGCGGAATATTATTCTTGAGGGCTCCGTCACAGGCGTTGCCCGGGGGTCTCCATGGACCTAGAAACCTTCTTCGGGTCCAAAGTCTTGTTCATTATACACCACCTCATTATCTTGACCTGAGCAGCAATATAAACCAACAAAATATGCAAGGTTGAGTACCAATGGTACTCAGCAAGTGTGGGAAAATTATATCATGCATGGCTAGAACAAGGAGAGGGTGAACTCATGGTTAAAGCACTACGCAATTAATACCTATCACCTTAGCTTATTAAGCACCTCCATTACTACACAGGTGAAATAGTCCCAAGCTCCCATCCCATCATCATAATCCAATAACCATAACATCATTTCCAATGTTAAGCTCCCCGCTTAATATCCACAACTTCCAAAACCATCAATCCTCTAATCATGAATAAGTCCAAGCCGCTCTTGACCGTGAGCACGGCTGTCATGACAGTTTTGACTCTGCAGAGTTTGTACCACTGTACCCACATGTAGTGATTTCATCCCCCGTTGCCGGGTGGACTAAAAGAACCTCCATTATGCCAGTGGCTACGATCCACATTCACACTTCCCAGGTGTGTAGCTAGGAGATCACTACGAAGCCTTTACAAAGGGATTCCCGACGAGCGTGGGCCCACTGAGGTTTCACCCCTAACAGCATACAAGAGGCTCCAACCCCGCTGCAGTGGCCCCCTCTTGAGCCTTGCGGTTCATATGGTAGTCCAGCTGACACCTACTCCCCGCACCATCCAACACACCCATACTACGCCGGGGATACACCTAATTAATTGGCCAAGCTGCCCCATCTCAGCATGTGGTTGGCACTGTAAAGCCAGGTTACATGCTCCATGAACTGGTCCTTAGGATCCAGGCAAGTACTAAACACAAACCCGAGTCTCGTGCACCCAGCACACAACCAAAACATCCAACTTGCCTTGATCCCTACCTCTACATAACTCACAATATCTCATTCAAGAGTATGGTAAAATAAACTGATGATCTCATATCCCAAATATCCCATTCTAAGCATGGCTAAGCATATGCATAATAATAAATGACATGATAAAATAAATCCCAACCCAAGCTACAAGGAAACAAGGTAATGCAATTCTAGGGAAACTTCCTAGCATGGGTTTCATATTTAAATTGACAATGCAAATAGTTCTAACTACACATCCTAGTATAGGATCAAAGTGGTCAAGGACACTTGCCTCCTTCCTGCTGTTCTTGAAATGGGTAGTCCTGATCTTGGAAAGGAATAACTTGCCCTTGAGCAGGTTCTACATCATACCACCACACATAGCAAAAGAAAAACAACAATCCATAAGACATAGTTCACACTTCCACTTCATACAAACCACACATTCATATTTATGAAAGTCATTCACAATTATATGTGTTGTGTTACTCTATGTGTGTAGATTTGTGGCTTGCATGCACTTTTAATCATGTGTATATGATTCTTACTTTTGTGTTCAGATTTATACTTACATACTATATATATGAGTTTCCAGTTTAGATAGATTCCTTATATTCAATTACTACACCTTTTAGCTACCAAGTATGCATGAAATGTATTTTCCTTCTCCATATGTGCCTTCAGAATTTCTACCAACCCTAAACTGAATTCTTTGGATTTTAGAAACTCCATTTATTATTTACTAGTTGATATATTTTCAGATTTATTTTCCTATGCATAATTGTGTACTTTATTATGAAATTAGTAATACACATCATCTAAACAGAATAGGTTATGGTCCTAAATAATTTAATTACTCATTTTGACCTTTGCCTCTGATGTAAATTATTTCACAATTATTTTCCCTATTGTCTAAAACTATTCATTACTTAAAAATGTGTCCCTAAATATGAATAATAAATTAAACAGATTCAATTCAGCCCAAAATATGTTTTTATCACACTCCAAAGTTTTCTAAATACTGAGAAAGTGTTTAATTTAATTATGACAATATGTTTGTCCCACTTTTTAATTTTTAAACACTAGCCACATATTCATTTCCTAATTTAAATACTAAACAGGGCTAAAAAGATAAACTCACCCCACTACAGGGTCTATAATATTATTTTCAGAATTTCTAGGGGTCTAGCTACACTTATCAGAGGTGTTTTTCCTAATTTGTATTAAGTCGAGGGGCTAAAACTGATTTTTAAATGAATTTACATGATTTTCTGGAGTTCCAGGGGCTAGATCAGAAGTTTTCGGGGCTAGCTCTTATTTCCCGAGAACCCCAGGGGGTAGCACGTAAGATTTCCAGTCTTTATAACGCGGGGCTGACGTGGACCGTCCGATTTTAAACCGACGGCTGAGATTATAACGTCGAACCGGTACGCTGGGATTTAAACCCTACCGTGCGATTTAAAATAAACGGCGCACAAGCGGCCACGTCGCTCTGATCGAGCGCGGGTGGCGCTGCCGGCGGCGCACGGCGGCGGGAAGCGGCGATCTCGCCGGAAACTTTCGGATCTTCGGGAATTCTTCCTAGAACTGTGATTTTATGGCATAGATCGGTAGAGGGGAGGTCGGGGATCTCACCTCGGGGGTTTTCTTGAGCTCGGAGGTCCTGGAAGGTGATCGGCGACGAGGTCCGAGGCGAAACCATGGCGAAGCTCGTCGGCGCCGTGTTTACACCGCAAGTCACCGAGTTTTCTGCACCTGCAAGGTTCCCCAGAGGCGGTGGATCAAGACCAGCGAGTTATATCGGAAATTCCGAGCTTAGATCGGCCAGAATTCGCCGGAGAAGTCTCGGTTCTCACCGGAGTAAAAACAGCCGATCGCGTGGGAAAAACAGAACGAGGCCGGGGTTTTTATAGACGGGGGAGGGCAGCGGGGTGGTTTAGATCATGTCCGCTTCACCCCCGAGCGAAATTCGACTGTGATCCGCAGCAATTCCGATCGGTTTGGATTCGGTGAGAGAGAGTCCGGCGCGGGCGCGAGGTGGAAGACGATCTGGTGGGTCCCGCCTGTCAGCGGAAGGAAACGGCGCGCGCGGCTGCGGGCTGGCGCGGGGGCTGGGTGGGCCGGCTGGTGGGTTTCGGCCCACTGGCCGGTTTTTTTCTGTTTTCTCTTTTTCTTTTTCTATTTCTTTTCTGATTTGAGTTTAATTTGAATTCCAGTTTGAATTTGAATTTTTGTAAAACATGCAACACGTCCAAAATTTTTTTAAATTCCCCTCTTAACATGATTTAAGGTTTTGAATCAAAATTTTGGGGTGTTACAGCTCTACCCCCCTTAAAAGAAATCTCGTCCTCGAGATTGGTGTTTCTAAGAAAACAATTCCGGAAATTGTGCCTTGAGCTCATCTTCCCGCTCCTAGGTGGCTTCCTCTTCTGAGTGATGCTTCCACTGCACCTTGCACATCCGGATTCTTTTATTTCTAGTGAGTCGTTCCATCGTCTCCAAAATCTTGTATGGTTGCTCGGCATATGACAAATCCTCAGCTACGTCCACTTCATTTATGGGTAACACCTCTTCAGGCGTTCTCAGACATTTCTTAAGTTGTGACACATGGAACACATCGTGCACATCCGATAGACGAGCTGGTAATTCCAGTTGATACGCCACTTCGCCTTTCCTTTCCAGAACTTGAAAGGGTCCGATGTATCGAGGTGACAACTTCCCTTTCACCTTGAACCGACGAAGTCCTCTGATAGGGGACACTTTGAGATAGACATAGTCTCCCACATTGAAAACGAGCTCTCTTCTTCGTACATCGGCATAGCTCTTTTGGCGTGTCTGTGCTATCCTCAAGTTATTGCGAATTTCCCTCACCTTCGCCTCGGCTTCTTGTAGTACTTCTGGACCAAACACTTTACTTTCCCCTGTTTGGTTCCAAAATAGGGGAGTTCTGCACTTCCTCCCATACAAAGCTTCAAACGGTGACATCTTCATACTAGCTTGATAGCTGTTGTTATAGAAAAACTCCGCATACGGTAAATTCTTGTCCCAACTCCTATTGTTTTTGAGTGCACATGCCCTTAACATATCTTCAAGGATCTGATTGGTTCTTTCCGTCTGCCCGTCAGTTTGGGGATGATAGGCAGAGCTGAAGTTCAGATGGGTTCCCATGGTTTCATGCAACTTCTGCCAAAACCTCGAGGTGAACTGTGTCCCTCGGTCCGACACAATCTTCTTTGGCACTCCGTGGTAACACACGATCCTTGACATATACAACTCTGCCAATTTGGATCCACTGTAGCTTTCTTTCACGGGGATGAAATGAGCTACCTTAGTTAGCCTATCAATGATGACCCATATTGAATCATACCCTGATTGGGTCCTAGGCAATCCCACGATGAAATCCATGCTGATTTCTTCCCATTTCCATTCAGGCACTTCGAGTGGTTGCAATAATCCCGCGGGTCGTTGATGTTCTGCTTTCACCAACTGACATGTGTCACATAGGGCAACATGTTCTGTGACATCTCGCTTCATGCCATACCACCAATACCTGCCCTTGAGGTCCTGGTACATCTTCGTACTCCCAGGATGAATGGAATAGTCGGAATCGTGAGCCTCCTTCAAAATCAATTCACGAATCTCCTTTACTTCAGGCACACAGATTCTTTTTCCATGCCACACCGTTCCTTGTTCATCCTCTCTAAAACCCGGAGCTTTATTTTCCTTGATGAGTTGTCTGATCTCTTGTATCTTCTCATCATTCTTTTGGCCCTCGCGTATGTCTCGCTCGAGTGTGGAATCCACTTCCATGGCGATGGCTTCACCACTATTTACTAGACATAGATTGAGCCTTATAACCTCGTCCTTCAATTCTGTAGGCATGTCCTTCAAGCTCAACTTATTGACCTGCACTTTCCAACTCAAAGCATCGGCCACGACGTTTGCTTTCCCAGGATGATAGTTGATGCCTACATCAAAGTCATTGATTAACTCTAGCCATCTCCTTTGTCTGAGGTTGAGGTCTGGCTGTGTGAATATGTACTTCAAACTCTTATGATCCGTATATATCTCGGTCCTCTTCCCCATCAAATAGTGCCGCCAAATTTTCAATGCGTGTACCACTGAGGCTAGTTCTAGGTCATGTGTAGGATAGTTCTTCTCGTGCTTCCGAAGCTGCCGGGATGCATAAGCCACGACATGTCCTTCTTGCATAAGAACACATCCCAACCCGTTTCCAGAGGCATCGCAGTACACTGTGAAATTCTTCTGCATATCTGGCATAACCAACACTGGGGCTGTTGTCAATCTCTTCTTTAGCTCATGAAAACTCGTCTCGCACTGTGGCGTCCAGGTGAATGTGATTCCCTTCTCCAACAGTTTGGTGAGGGGTCTTGAGATCTTGGAGAATCCCTCAATAAACCGTCGATAGTATCCAGCCAATCCCAAGAAGCTTCGAACTTCCCCGACATTTTTAGGGGTCTTCCACTTCTGGATATCCTCGATTTTGGCGGGATCTACGGAGATTCCTCCTTCCGAGATTATATGTCCTAAGAAGGGAACTCTCTTCAGCCAAAACTCACACTTGCTCAACTTGGCATATAGTTGGTGTTCTCTCAGCCTTTGCAACACCAACGTTAGATGTTTCTCATGTTCTTCTTCATCTTTGGAGAAGACGAGAATGTCATCTATGAAAACCACCACAAATTTGTCCAGATATTCCATGAATACCTTGTTCATGAGATTCATGAAGTATGCCTGGGCATTAGTTAGCCCGAAAGGCATGACGGTGTATTCATACAGTCTGTACCGAGATACGAAAGCTGTCTTGGGAATATCAGATTGCCTTATCTTGAGTTGGTGGTATCCCGACCTGAGATCAATTTTTGAGAACACACAAGCTCCCCTCAGCTGATCAAACAAGTCTTTTATGCGGGGTAATGGGTACTTGTTCTTGATGGTTACCTCATTCAAAGCATGGTAATCCATGCATAACGTTTGGGTTCCGTCTTTCTTGGGCACAAATATCACCGGAGCTCCCCATGGTGAGGAACTAGGGCGAATATACCCCTTCTCCGTCAATTCTCTCAAATGATCCTTGAGTTCTTCTAGCTGCTTGGAGTCCATCCAACAAGGTCTCTTGTATATCGGGGCTGTTCCAGGCACTAGCTCAATTGCAAATTCCACTTCACGATCGGGAGGCATACCTGGCAATTCTTCCGGAAAAACGTCTGGATATTCCCTGATAGTCCTGATTTCCTCAACTTTCACCTCAACTTGATTTAATTTAATGTCCCTCCTAGGCTCGTGTATTGTTATGAACTTTACTCTTGTGCCACTAGGGTGAGTTAGTTCCACCGTTCTGGTCGAACAATGAATGATTCCCTTATGTTTGGTCAACCAATCCATGCCGAAAATAATATCGATCCCTTGAGAATCTATCACTATGAGGTTAGCAGTAAACACTACCCCATTAATGTCTAGATTCACCTTGGGACACACTTGTCTTGTCCTTATTTCTCCACCTGGAGAGTTTACGGCTAGCATATGGTTCATTTGTGTTGTTGCTAGGTCATACTTCTTAACAAACCCTTGAGCAATAAACGAGTGGGTAGCACCAGAATCAAACAGCAGGGTTGCAAGGTGTAAATTGGCAGGAAACTTACCAACTACCACGTTGGGTGCATCTTGTGCTTCCTCCATAGTGACGTGGTTCACCCGTCCTCTGGTTACATTCTGCTGTTGTGGCTGCGCGGGCTTCTTCTTTGGGCATTTGTGGGCGTAGTGCCCCACTTCACCGCAGCTAAAACATTGCACTCCAACCTTAGGTGCCTGGCCTTTGTTGTCTTGGGGTTGGTTTGGGGGTCCCTGTACTGCTGGTCGAGGTGGATATGCGGGGCGAGGCGGCTGTACAAACTGACGTTGTCGCTGTGCTGGTGCTGCCGGTGGCCTGTAGTTCGGGTTGTACCCTCTTGGTGATGAGTAGGGTACCGCAGCACGGTTCGTCTGCCCTGCAGGTGGCTGCATCAGACGTGGGCGGGTGTTGCTCCCTGAGGCTTGATGTGACCACCCGACCTTCCTCTTATTCTCATTTTCCAAGGCCTTTAGCTTCCTTTCTACCACAAACGCTCTGTCCACCATCTTTTGGAAGCTTTCATACTCATTTGAGGACATTGCACACTGCATCTCCGCGGTAAGTCCTTCCACGAAACAATCTTGTTTCTGCTCATCAGTCTCTATGTCCCGTGGGGCATAACGGGATAGTTGAGTAAATTTAGTGAGGTATTCCCTCACCGTCATGTTTCCCTGCTGCAGTCCCAAAAACTCCTTCCTCTTGTTTTTGAGTTCACCTCTTGGGATGTAATGGTTGCGGAAACTACGCTTGAACTCTTCCCAGGTGATGTTCTCAGGGTCATGATGGGCAGCCACGTAGGCGGTCCACCAATCAGCAGCAGGTCCATGCAATTGATGAGAGGCAAACAGCACCCTCTCATACCCTTGGCACTGTATGATCCTCATCTTGCTTTCAATGGTCTTCAGCCAATCATCTGCCTCCAGAGGTTCAGCAGCACTTGCAAACTTTGGAGGTTGAGTTCCTAGAAACTCACTCAACCTTGGTTGGCGTGGTGCAGCTTGTGGGGGTGGAACTTGATGCAAGTTGGCCACCACTTGAGTCAAGTTCTGGATGAGCTGATTCTGATTCTCCAGCATTTGGTGGAGGGGATCAACTCCTTCACGGCGACCACCCCGGTCTTGGCCTCCAGAAAGATGAGGGTTGCATGCCTCATCGTTGTTGTTGGCGGGGTTGGCAGCACGTCCTTTTCCTCTTCCGGCCATCTGGCAGAATCAACCAATGTTAATTTGAAAGCATTTAGTATCATCTTACTACTTTCATTTGTTTGTACTTTGAAGTGTTGAGGCTTTGTTGTACTTTTACAAGGGTTCATATCTCACACCAAATAAATGCACTATTATTTCATGTGGGTTCACACACCAAAGCAAAACAATCTAAAGACGAGGCTGTGGACAATGGCTCATGGCTTCCACAACTCACGTCACACACCAAGCATTAACACACCATTAACTACGCAACGACTCGACTACTTGACATCCTTCTAATTTAAGGGAAAGGCTCTACGCTACTCGTTTTCTTGAGCTGGCTCCTCGGGATCTTCCTCATCATTTCGGCTGCCTTCTGACTCTGCTTTGGATGGGGAGGCTGCTGGTGGAGAAGTGCGACGACGCCTGATCGCTCGACGATCTGGGGAGTCAGGAGTCCATGTATCATTCACGGTGACACACAGTTCATTACCATCTCCTCTTTCTCTCGCCCTCAAGCAGGCTCGCAGCAACGCTTTCGTTTCCTTCAGGGTGTCCCGGACATCCTGAAGCTCTTGTTGACACTCCCGCAGTCGAGTGCTGAGCATAGAAGCATCTTCCAAGCACAAGTCCATGTGCTCATGGGAAGTCCCTTGCTGCACCGGCGGGTACTTGTTCTCCGTGGTACCACTCTCACGCTGGAGGACATACATGTACTCAGTTTTGTCCAGGTGGCGACGATAGATGTGACTCTAGCAGATGATGGCCTCCCAGGTGACATCCTTTTCCGCATCGACCTGTGTCGCTCTACAAGCTGGAGAGTGGTGGATCTTAAGCAGCTGATTTTCGTGTATAATCCTCATCTCCGAACTCCATTCTTCCCTCTTCTCACGGATGGTCCTGGTGGAGTTATAGTGGATGATTAGCTTGCCCGTATTGCCGGCGGCTTCGAGCATACGCCGAAGACGGCGCAATAGGCCTCCTACTGCCAATCCGTAGGAAAGGTACGTCACCGGACGGCTCTCCTCTCTCTCGGCAAGGGCAACTACGGGAACTCTCCCTCCTGTGGACTTGCGAGCGGTGCGAATCATGCGAACCATCTAAAACAAAAAGAATTTAAAATTAGGTTAGATAAACTCTCAAACAAAAATCCTATTTTGAATGAAAATTGGGGTAAGATGAAGAAAGTGACTCATTAAAATAATACTTTTCAATTCACACCTTTGTAAAATAGTTTTTAAGAAAATAGGGCCCTTAAATACGTCCATTTCTACCTAGGTCCACGTTCCTACGGGCAACCTTGGCTCTGATACCACTTCTGTCACACCCGGTTCTTCCGAAGAACAACCAAGTGAATATCACATGTATGCCAAGATCATTTTCTCATACATGTGATGACAAATAGTGAAGCATCATTTATTACAAGCCAGGTGTCGAGTATAAATAAGTCTTACATAGCAAACGTCTCGATGGACAATAATAAGTTTATCACAAGTAAATAAACTAGCAGCGGAATATTATTCTTGAGGGCTCTGTCACAGGCGTTGCCCGGGGGTCTCCATGAACCTAGAAACCTTCTTCAGGTCCAAAGTCTTGTTCATTATACACCACCTCATTATCTTGACCTGAGCAGCAATATAAACCAACAAAATATGCAAGGTTGAGTACCAATGGTACTCAGCAAGTGTGGGAAAATTATATCATGCATGGCTAGAACAAGGAGAGGGTGAACTCATGGTTAAAGCACTACGCAATTAATACCTATCACCTTAGCTTATTAAGCACCTACATTACTACACAGGTGAAATGGTCCCAAGCTCCCATCCCATCATCATAATCCAATAACCATAACATCATTTCCAATGTTAAGCTCCCCGCTTAACATCCACAACTTCCAAAACCATCACTCCTCTAATCATGAATAAGTCCAAGCCGCTCTTGACCGTGAGCACGGCTGTCATGACAGTTTTGACTCTGCAGAGTTTGTACCACTGTACCCACATGTAGTGATTTCATCCCCCGTTGCCGGGTGGACTAAAAGAACCTCCATTATGCCAGTGGCTACGATCCACATTCACACTTCCCAAGTGTGTAGCCAGGAGATCACTACGAAGCCTTTACAAAGGGATTCCCGACGAGCATGGGCCCATTGAGGTTTCACCCCTAACAGCATACAAGAGGCTCCAACCCCGCTGCAGTGGCCCCCTCTTGAGCCTTGCGGTTCATATGGTAGTCCAGCTGACACCTACTCCCCGCACCATCCAACACACCCATACTACGCCGGGGATACACCTAATTAATTGGCCAAGCTGCCCCATCTCAGCATGTGGTTGGCACTGTAAAGCCAGGTTACATGCACCATGAACCGGTCCTTAGGATCCAGGCAAGTACTAAACACAAACCCGAGTCTCGTGCACCCAGCACACAACCAAAACATCCAACTTGCCTTGATTCCTACCTCTACATAACTCACGATATCTCATTCAAGAGTATGGTAAAATAAACTGATGATCTCATATCCCAAATATCCCATTCTAAGCATGGCTAAGCATATGCATAATAATAAATGACATGATAAAATAAATCCCAACCCAAGCTACAAGGAAACAAGGTAATGCAATTCTAGGGAAACTTCCTAGCATGGGTTTCATATTTAAATTGACAATGCAAATAGTTCTAACTACACATCCTACTATAGGATCAAAGTGGTCAAGGACACTTGCCTCCTTCCTGCTGTTCTTGAAATGGGTAGTCCTAATCTTGGAAAGGAATAACTTGCTCTTGAGCAGGTTCTACATCATACCACCACACATAGCAAAAGAAAAACAACAATCCATAAGACATAGTTCACACTTTCACTTCATACAAACCACACATTCATATTTATGAAAGTCATTCACAATTATATGTGTTGTGGTTACTCTATGTGTGTAGATTTGTGGCTTGCATGCACTTTTAATCATGTGTATATGATTCTTACTTTTGTGTTCAGATTTATACTTACATACTATATATATGAGTTTCCAGTTTAAATAGATTCCTTATATTCAATTACTACACCTTTTACTACCAAGTATGCATGAAATGTATTTTCCTTCTCCATATGTGCCTTCAGAATTTCTACCAACCCTAAACTGAATTCTTTGGATTTTAGAAACTCCATTTATTATTTACTAGTTGATATATTTTCAGATTTATTTTCCTATGCATAATTGTGTACTTTATTATGAAATTAGTAATACACATCATCTAAACAGAATAGGTTATGGTCCTAAATAATTTAATTACTCATTTTGACCTTTGCCTCTGATGTAAATTATTTCACAATTATTTTCCCTATTTTCTAAAACTATTCATTACTTAAAAATGTGTCCCTAAATATGAATAATAAATTAAACAGATTCAATTCAGCCCAAAATATGTTTTTATCACACTCCAAAGTTTTCTAAATACTGAGAAAGTGTTTAATTTAATTATGACAATATGTTTGTCCCACTTTTTAATTTTTAAACACTAGCCACATATTCAATTTCCTAATTTAAATACTAAACAGGGCTAAAAAGATAAACTCACCCCGCTACAGGGTCTATAATATTATTTTCAGAATTTCTAGGGGTCTAGCTACACTTATCAGAGGTGTTTTTCCTAATTTTTATTAAGTCCAGGGGCTAAAACTGATTTTTAAATGAATTTACATGATTTTCTGGAGTTCCAGGGGCTAGATCAGAAGTTTCCGGGGCTAGCTCTTATTTCCCGAGAACCCCAGGGGGTAGCACGTAAGATTTCCAGTCTTTATAACGCGGGGCTGACGTGGACCGTCCGATTTTAAACCGACGGCTGAGATTATAACGTCGAACCGGTACGTGGGGATTTAAACCCTACCGTGCGATTTAAAATAAACGGCGCACAAGCGGCCACGTCGCTCTGATCGAGCGCGGGCGGCGCTGCCGGCGGCGCACGGCGGCGGGAAGCGGCGATCTCGCTGGAAACTTTCGGATCTTCGGGAATTCTTCCTAGAACTGTGATTTTATGGCATAGATCGGTTGAGGGGAGGTCGGGGATCTCACCTCGGGGGTTTTCTTGAGCTCGGAGGTCCCGGAAGGTGATCGGCGACGAGGTCCGAGGCGAAACCACGGCGAAGCTCGTCGGCGCCGTGTTTACACCGCAAGTCACCGAGTTTTCTGCACCTGCAAGGTTCCCCGGAGGCGGTGGATCAAGGCCAGCGAGTTATATCAGAAATTCCAAGCTTAGATCGGCCAAAATTCGCCGGAGAAGTCTCGGTTCTCACCGGAGTAAAAACAGCCGATCGCGTGGGAAAAAAAGAACGAGGCCGGGGTTTTTATAGATGGGGGAGGGCGGCGGGGTGGTTTAGATCATGTCCGCTTCACCCCCGAGCGAAATTCGGCTGTGATCCGCAGCAATTCCGATCGGTTTGGATTCGGTGAGAGAGAGTCCGGCGCGGGCGCGAGGTGGAAGACGATCTGGTGGGTCCCGCCTGTTAGCGGAAGGAAACGGCGCGCGCGGCTGCGGGCTGGTGCGGGGTTGGGTGGGCCGGCTGGTGGGTTTCGGCCCACTGGCCGGTTTTTTTCTGTTTTCTCTTTTTCTTTTTCTTTTTCTATTTCTTTTCTGATTTGAGTTTAGTTTGAATTCCAGTTTGAATTTGAATTTTTGCAAAACATGCAACATGTCCAAATTTTTTTTTAAAATTCCCCTCTTAACATGATTTAAGGTTTTGAATCAAAATTTTGGGGTGTTAGAGATGTCAACTCGGACCAATGGAAGCAGTACCTGTTCATGAGAGGGTTGAACAATGAGATCCAGGTTCAGCTCCTCAACAATGACTACGCGAGCTTCCAGAAGCTGGTTGACAAGGCTATAGCGGTTGAAAGCAAGATCCGAGAGATCGAGCGAGAGGGCAAGAGGAAGATGCAATACCATCCACAAGAGAGCAACGTACGACCTCGGTACATGCCCCCATCTGCACCACAGTATGGATCGACTGCTCCTGCATACCGCCCTAATCAGCCACCACAGCAACGACCCGTTGCACAAGCACCTGGTGTGCCTTTACCTCCTGTGCCCCGACCCAACATGGGCGCTCCTGTTCAAAACCCCCGCCCCAACGTACCTGCTGCCGTAGGCAACATGGCATGCTTTGCCTACAGGGAAACTTGACACTTCGCGAGCCAGTGCCCGAGGGGAGGTCCTGGACAGCAAGGCAATGTGCCCAAGCAGAACCCACGGCCAAACGGAGGGGACAATCAAGGAAACCGTGGACAGCAGAACTATGCTCGCGGCAATGTAAACCATGTCTCTGCTGAGGAAGCACAACAGGCTGAGGACACCGTAATTGGTATGTTCCTTGCCAACTCCAACCCAGCCACCATCTTATTTGATTCTAGAGCATCACATTCCTTCATATCATCCAAGTATGTTGCCAAGCATAATCTACCCATATCACATTTAAATTGTACTATGTTGGTTAATTCTCCTGGTGGAGAGATGAGGACTAATATAGTATGTCTGAAAGTAAGCCTTAAAATAACGGGGTAGACTTCCTTGCCAACCTCATCGTCTTGGATTCCCAAGGGCTTGACATAATACTCGGGATGGATTGGTTAAGCAAGCACAACGGAGTAATTCAATGTGCTGAAAGGAGCGTGCAGTTGACAAACGAGCACGGTATTCCTATCGAGTTTGAGTCAGCCCAACAAACAACCAAGAAGGCAATTTTGAACCACGTCAAAGGAGCAACATTGGACAACATTCCAGTGGTTCAAGAGTTCTCGGACGTGTTTCCGGAAGAGCTTCCAGGTATGCCACCTGACCAGGACATTGAGTTTGCCATTGATTTGGTACCCGGAACTGCACTCATAGCAAAGAGACCCTATAGGATGCCCACCAATGAACTAGTGGAACTCAAGAAGCAAATTCAGGAGCAGTTGGAGAAGTGTTTTATACGTCCAAGCTCGTCACCATGGGGAGCCCCCGTGCTCTTCGTAGACAAGAAGGATGGGACCCAAAGGATGTGCGTGGACTATAGGTCTCTCAACGAGGTGACAATCAAGAACAAATACCCTCTGCCCCGTATTGAAGACCTCTTCGACCAAATGAAAGGAGCCCGAGTGTTCTCTAAGATTGATCTTCGGTCGGGATACTTCCAGCTGAAGATTAAGCCCTCCGATATACCCAAGACTGCTTTTCGAACACGGTATGGTTCATATGAATATACCGTCATGTCTTTTGGGTTAACAAATGCACCCGCATACTTCATGTACCTTATGAACAAGGTTTTCATGGAGTACTTGGATAAGTTCGTCGTGGTTTTCATCGATGACATTATGGTGTATACAAAAAGTGAGGAGGAGCATGAAGAACATTTGAGATTGACCTTGCAGAAAATGTGCGAGCATCAATTGTATGCCAAGCTTAACAAGTGTCAATTTTGGCTAAAGGAGATATCGTTCCTAGGCCACATTATCTCCGAGGAAGGAGTATCGGTTGATCCCGGAAAAATGGAAGATGTTCTGAAGTGGAACCAACCGCAAAACGTGAGAGATATTCGGAGTTTTCTTGGGATGGCTGGATACTACCGACGCTTCATCAAGGACTTCTCTAAGATAGCAAAACCTATGACGGAGTTGCTAACGAAGGGAAAAGCGTTCCAGTGGTCATCAGCGTGCCAAGAGAGCTTTGAGGAACTCAATAAAAGGCTAACCACAACGCCGGTTTTGGTATTGCCGGACGTAAGCAAGAGCTTTGACATATATTGTGACGCATCAAGAAAAGGGCTCAGATGTGTGCTCATGCAAGAAGGGCAAGTGGTAGCCTATGCCTCACAATTAAAGAAGCACGATCTTAATTATCCTACACATGACTTGGAGCTAGCAGCAGTAGTGCATGCATTGAAGATTTGGAGACATTATATCCTTGGTCATCGATGTGAGATCTATATGGATCATAAAAGCCTCAAGTATATATTCACACGAACAGACTTGAATTTGAGGCAATGTCGATGGTTGGAACTCATCAAGGATTGCGATGTTGGAATCATCTACCATCCTGGAAGGGCCAATGTAGTAGCTGATGCATTGAGTCGGAAGGGAGCATGTCACCAACTCACGGTTCGGGAGCTACCACCCAAACTACGCAAGGAGTTCGAATGGTTACACCTCGGATTCTTGAACAAGATGGAAGTGATGGAACTCCACTCTTCATTGGAGCAAGAGATAAGAGATAGCCAAGCAACGGATAAGGAGATCAAGGAGATCAAGGAAAGGATCTGACAAGGAATAGAGAAGGATTTCAAGAAAGATGACAAGGGTACGCTTTGGCTAGGAAAAAGGATTTGTGTGCCTAACGTGAAGCACATCCGTGACATGATATTAAAAGAGGCACATGATTCACCTTATTCCATACATCCCGGAAGTACCAAGATGTACAAGGACCTGAAGACTTGTTATTGGTGGGATGGTATGAAGAGGGACATAGCTGAATATGTTTCCCTATGCGACACATGCCAACGGGTGAAGGCCGAACATCAAAGACCCGCTGGATTGTTGCAACCCTTGAAGGTACCCGATTGGAAGTGGGGAGACATCAATATGGATTTCATCGTCGGATTGCCACGTACTCAGTCGGGTTACGACTCCATCTGGGTTATCATGGACCAATTGACGAAAACAACCCATTTTCTCCCTGTAAGGACCAAGTACAACGTTGAACAATTAGCCGAGTTGTACATGGAGCAAATCGTTGTGCCATCATGGAGTCCCGAGGAGGATAGTCTCAGATCGGGGTTCTCAGTTTACCTCTAGATTTTGGAGGAAGCTGCAGAAAGCTATGGGTACACGACTGGATTTTAGCTCTGCTTACCACCCGCAGACCGATGGGCAAACGGAAAGGACAAACCAAATTTTGGAGGACATGTTGAGAGCCTGTGCCTTGAAATATGGACGTAGTTGGGATAGGAGCTTGTCGTACGCGGAATTCTCCTATAACAACAGCTATCAAGCCAGCTTGAAGATGTCACCTTTCGAAGCATTATATGGCAGACAATGTAGAACGTTGTTGTTTTGGAATGAGGCCGGAGAAAACCGAGTGTTTGGACCCGGAGTGCTACAAGAAGCTGAAAAGCAAGTCCAAACGATAAGGGAGAACTTAAAGGCTGCTCAGTCACGACAGAAAGGCTATGCGGACAATAGGCGAAGGAAGTTGACTTTTGAAGTAGGAGACTTCGTATACCTCAAGGTATCGCCTATCCTTGGCCAACGACGTTTCAACATCAAGGGCAAGCTAGCACCTCGCTATATCGGACCATTTAAGATTTTAGACAAGCGAGGAGAAGTAGCCTATCAACTAGAGCTCCCAACGCACCTCTCCGACGTACATGACGTGTTTCATGTATCTCAGCTCAAGAAGTGCTTGAGAGTGCCAGAAGAGCAAGTATCAATGGAAGATCTCGAACTTCAGGAGGACCTGACCTATGCAGAGCACCCTGTCCGAATCTTGGACGTAAAGGAAAGGATCACGAGGAACAAAGTGATCCGATGGTGCAAGGTGCAATGGAGCCATCACACCCAAGCTGAAGCCACATGGGAGCGTGAAGAAGATATCAAGACAGAGTTTGCTCATCTATTCGCTACTAACGAATCTCGAGGGCGAGATTCAATTTAAGGGGGGTAGATTTGTGACACCCTCATTTTCGGGTTCTGCATATATTCATATTTTATATGTATAAAACATTTTAAAATAAGTAGAATAGAGAAAATATTAAAAAGATAGCCAAAAACAGCCAAATTCCAGTCTACATAGAGCGCCAAAGACAATTCCCGTGGCCGCTGACCACGTGGCGCGTTCGGAGCTCACCTCCGAGAGGTCCGGCCCCGCCGGAAACGTGTCACCTTCGGAGCTCACCTCCAAGAGGTCCGGCCCCGACGGAAACGTGTCACCTTCGGAGCTTACCTTCGGGAGGTTCGACACTGCCGAACACGTGTCACCGCCGGAGCTCGCCTCCGGGAGGTCCGACGCTGATAGACACGTGTCGACCTTGGAGCTCGTCTCTAAGAAAAAAGGGAGTACGGTGCTACTTGATGCGTGGCATTCTCGGAGCTCACCTCAGAAGAGAGGGGAGGTCCGGAATTGACACATGGCACACCCGGAGCCACCTCCGAAGAGAGGGGAGGTACGGCACTGACACGTGGCGTGCGCGGAGCCACCTCCGAATAGAGAGGAGGTCCCGACCGCCAGGATACGTGGTGCACATGGAGCCCGCCTCTGAGAAAGAGGGAGGTCTCGCTCGCTTGACACGCGGCACAACATGAGCTCGTCTTTGCGGAAAGGGGAGACCAGGCCTCCGATGGACACGTGGAGCTTCCGGAGCTCATCCGTGGAGGAAACAAGTTCTGGAGCGGTTTTTGCTTGTACGCATGGAAATACCGGTACGGGAGGAAACCGACACGAATTCCACAATGTTACCGCACCAAATCAGCTAAAGATAAGCTGTTAAGATTTAAAAACAGTTTGAATGGGACTCTTATTCGAAGTCCAATCGGACTAGGACTCTTCTCCTCCTGATTATAAATAGAACCCAGAACCTTTGGCCAAAACCACAAACTTCTTTTCCAACTCTTGAGCCGATGAATTAGAGCCCTAGCCCTAACTCGCCGAATAAACCCTTCGCCGGAGTTCAGTCAACGGAGATCGCCGGAAGAGAGCCCCAACGATCTGTCTTGCTAGGAGAAGGACCCCGAGACCAAGAAGAACGTAAGGTATGTCCCCAATACTACCTTACGACATCATCGCATTTTCTTTGCATCTGTTCTTCGATTCCTTTTGAACAGAAGCTTTTTCGTGGACAAATCACTTGTTGATCGATTTTATCTAAAGTCAAGATCCTCGCCACGTCCACAATTGATCTCTACAACTCTGTTCATCATAAAACCCATGCAAGCCATGCAAGAACACTTACAAACTAAACTGCATCATAGGATTAACATGCATAAGCATCATCGCATCTAGTTAAAGTTTGTGCATGATATTGATTGTTGTAAATCTTGTATGTGCATGATCATGTATAGAAGGACAAGCTCAGGGAACTACCTACGATGGGCTACAACAACAAGATTTTGAGCAACTGGAACAGCCAGAACAAGGCAAGTGCCCCTACCTACGATGGGCTACAACAACAAGATTTTGAGCAACTAGAACAGCCAGAACAAGGCAAGTGCCCCTTGACCATATTGATCCTATGTTTTGAGAAACTATTTTGTTTTGCGAAAAGGTGTGTGTGCTGAGTCAAACATGATCGGAAACCTTTTATAGGAGTTTACTAGTTTTGGTTAAACCACCCTTGTCGCCTGGGAAGTTTATGAGTCGGGTATGGTTTTTGCTTTTATGCTTCGCTGAGTCTATGGGATTGGGAAGCGAGATAGATGTGTCTAGCTAACTGCACACGTAATTATAATGAGAAACTGATGTTGTTAATGAACATGGATCGGAGGGAGATCTAGGCAAGCCTGGGTTTGTGCATGAGGTAGCCTGAGATGGTGGTTACTTGCCGTAGTTCTAAGGACCGGTTCATGCGAGCACATGCTAGGATAACAGTGCCACCACAAGGCCAAGTATGGGTGCGGCTTAGCTGAGTAATTAGGTAAGTTGCTAGATTGTTATGGACCGTGGAAGGCGCGGGGAATGGGAGTCGAGTGAGGACTGTCCTGGGAACTGCATGGCACAAGAGGGGGCCCGTGGGTGGGAGAATTGGAGATTCTAGCCTACCGGTGAAACCTTAGTGAGTCCATACATCTAGTAGCTCCTTTGTAAAAGGCTATTTTGTGATCTCTTGACCATACACCAATGGTTGTGTACTGGTATAATGGAGGTTCTACAGTCGCCGACGGGTGATGAAATCACACACTTGTGGGTAAAGAGGTGCAAACTCTGCAGAGTCTAAAACTATCATGATAGCCGAGCTTACGGTCACGAGCGCCTTGCCAACTTCCATGATTAGTTGGGATGGTTATTGGTTATGGTTATTGGTTATGGTTTTGGTTATGGTTATGGTTTGGTTTTCGGGACTGCTGAGTCCGGGTGATAAGATTTGGTTGCATGACTGTTGAGTCATGGTAACGACATTGGTCTCGGTGTGAGACGGATTTTTTTATGAGATGAAATGGTAGCGAATACGAGATGGTATTCGTGAGATGGTAACGAATACGAGAAGGTATTCGTGAGCAAGAATGAAGTTGATTAATGTCTGGTTGGGACATGGAAAGTAATGGAGGTATGTTGGTATTTTAATACATGTTGGGATTACATTCACTTAAAGTTAAGTTGCTGTTTTATCGTGGTTTTGATAAATAACTTTGATTTCTGCAAATGAGCCTTTTTACACCTACCTTGTTGTGAGCTACATATCATATTTTCCCGCACTTGCTGAGTACATCATTGTACTCAAACTTGCATTATTATTTCATTATCAGCAACAGGAGAAGATTACTATGAAGACCAAGTGGAGCATTAGATGTGTGATATGTCCTCAACCTTGCCTGTGGGGATGGCGTAGAGATGGAGCCGCTGCTGCTTAGATTGCTACCGCACTAGTTAGAAGACTTCCGCTGCATAAAAATAAGACTTCCGCTGTTAAATTAAGACTTCCACTGTTAGCATGTGTCCAAGACTCATGAAACATTGTAATAAAACCCTGTTATTCGTGGTAATATATATTCTGAATTCAGTTTGTGGAACATATGTATGTGTGATAAACATCTTAGGCACACATACGCATCAGTTCTCGGTTCCGTGGTTTTCCACAGAATTGAGGGCGTCACAAATTCCCTCATCTATTCTCCATTCTATCGAATCTCGAGGGCGAGATTCAGTTTAAGGGGGGTAGGTTTGTAACACCCTCAACTTCGTAATTCATGCATGCTGTCAAAGTGTTCGGTCGACACTTCCCCCGGGCCTGCACTGGGCTGCCCGCGGAGGTTCTTTTTTCGGTGGGGCTAGTCCCTTGCGGAGAGCTTGAGCGTATGGACGAGTTAGTAAGAGCTTGACACGGCGAGTTTTACGTGGTTCAGGCCGCCGGAGCGTAAAACCCTACGTCCACGGCGAGCTATGGAGCTCGCTGTATTGCTTGCTGCTCAGAACCGGAGTCCTGAGCTTGGGGGTGAGTTACAGCTTGGGTGTGAATGGCTAGCGTGTGAGTTGCTGGAATGCGAACCCAGGGTGTGAATGGCTAGAGTGCGAACCAACCCAGTTCGAACCCTTGCTACCGTTGCCTACCCGAGCCTTTTATAGTCCAAGGCTCGAGTGGCTTACAAGGGGGGCCCGAGACCCGACAGGTGGTCCCGGGGAGATTGCCTGCAGACTACCGTATCCGCAGTTATGCTGGTAGTTGTCTCTGGCGAAGGCTTCTGAGTCTTCGTCTTGCAGCCCTGCCCATGCCGCATGCTAGTCATAGTGGATGATGACGGCGGGGGCGGCATGGGATGTCTTGTCGCTGCATTTATTGGCTGGCAGGCTCTGACACCGCGCGCCAGTCTGTGATGCGACTGGGCGCAACGGCACCTGACAGAGGCGTGCTTTGCGTATCCTCGTCTTGGGAAGACGCGGGCCTTGAATACCTTGTACGGGCAAGGTATGGGGCGTCTTTACGCCCGCTTCCTATCGCTCGGGGGCAGGCAGCGCCGTTCTGCTGGCCACGTGGCGGGCCCGGAGCCCTCCTCAGAGGAGAGGGGGGGTCCGGCCCCGCGGGACACGTGGAGCCTTCGGACCTCTCCCCGCGGAGGGGGAGGTTCGGCTTCTGTCGGCCACGTGGCGGGCCCGGATCTCTCCTCTGAGGAGAGGGAGGTCCGGCCCCGCCGGACGCGTGGCGCCTTCGGAGCTCTCCCCACGGAGGGGGAGGTCTGGCTGCTGTAGGCCACGTGGCGAGCCCGGAGCTCTCCTCTGAGGAGAGGGAGGTTCGGCCCCACTGGACACGTGGTGCCTTCGGAACTTTCCTTGCGGAGAAGGGCGAGATCCTTATGCATTTCCCCCTGTGCGCGGGGGTACCCCATATCGCGGGTACCGACAGTGGCCCCCGGGCTCTCCTCGGGGGAGGTAACGAGCCCGAGGTGAGGCCTTCTCCCACCCGCGCACTTTCTTGTCTTGAGTACTCCCTGTGCTGGCAGGGTCTTGACGGCTTCGGAGTTCAGCCTCTTAGGAGAGGGTGAAGCTTGGCATCGGAGCTCGGCCCGGCTGTGGGGGCGGAGGTCCGGAAGTCATCGGAGCTCAGGTCCACGAAGGGCGTGAGGTCTGGCATCAGGGCTCGCCTCTGAAAGGAGGGCAAGGGCTGGCATCGGAGCTCGGCCCAGCTGTGGGGGCTGAGGTCCGGAAGTCATCGGAACCCAGGCCAGCGAAGGGCGTGAGGTCCGGCGTCAGCGCTCGCCTCTGAAAGGAGGGCGAGGGCTGGCCTCGGAGCTCGGCCCAGCTATGGGGGCGGAGTCCGGAAGTCATCGGAGCTCAGGCCAGCGAAGGGCGTGAGGTCCGGCATCAGCGCTCGCCTCTGAAAAGAGGGCGAGGGCTGGCCTCGAAGCTCGGCCCAGCTGTGGGGGCGGATGTCAGGAACTGCTCAGTGGTCCCCCCTTTCCTGTCCCTTAGTCTCATTTGGCTTACTGTCCCAGGCCGGAATACGGGGCTTGGGTAATCCAGTGCACTTGGTCCCGGAGGTCTGGCCCCAGCCCCAGTCAGGGTGTAACCGTCCGGCCCCCTGGTACTCAGACCGCAGCGCCGGGGGGCAGAGTGCGCATGCTTTGGGTGCCAGACCGGGCAAAGCAAGGCTCCTGACCCCCCGGTCTAGCGTAGGTCTTTTCTCGGAGGAGACCAACTGGCGGTACAGTACCCTTACAGGGGGAGATCCAAAAGGCCACCGGGCCTCTGGCAGGTACCCCAAGCACCACCGCCTTCGGCAGGACGGCAAATATCGACTATGCATGAGAGCAGGAAAGAGGAACCGAGTGTACAATGGACGCACACTGTCTAGAGCGTGGGGAGGTGTTCATATAAATTAATGCGTAATTTAAATAAACACCTAAGTAAGCATGGTGAACTTACTGGGGTGGCGTCAGAGCGCCTGTCTTCACGCAGAGCGGGTCATGCGTGGCTTCGTCGTACGCCGGACACGGGGGGACCCCCATGGCGATCTCAGGGGAAGCACGACTTCGGTCCCGCATACCATGTGGAAGGGTAGTTCCCGTGACCCGGCCCTGGGAAGTCCGGCTGGCCCTCGACATGGAAGAGCCGGTATCCCCCGACGGCTTTGGGTGCGCGTCTGCACCGGTTGTGTGTGTCTGCTTGGCGTGGACCTGGCACGCATTGCATCCCTAACCGGTTTGACGGCGTCCAGGTGGCTCTCGGTCAGTAGGAGCCATGCCGGGTGGCTTAACCAACCAGCGTGCGGGACGATGAGCATTCCCAGCACTCGCCTCCTTGGACTACTGCAAGCTATTCGCAGCCTTCCTCCTGGGTTATGCACCGCAATAGGATGTCGTGGCGCCACGCCAGTAAAGATACCAGCGCGTAGCACTTAGCCATCCGCACCACCCGTTCAGCGAATGCACGTTCATCAGGAAGGATGTCCTTCAAGGAGTCCCGAACCTCCGTGGTCCATGCATCGGGACTACTTGAGCTTCTGGATCTTGAGCCCTGGGTTGCACGGAGTCCCCAGTGACACTTACGATCCTTTGGCGGCATCCATGGCTGCCGGGACTGCCTAGCTTCGAGGCACTGGTTCAGCCCCCTTCGCCCGGCTCGGCGGGCCGGGCTGTGGACCGCAGCAACGTCCTCTCGAAGACTCCTTCGGGTGCAGGGGCTCCGATGGAGGCCTTCGATGAGAGGTCGTCAGCTGCGGCCTTGCCAGCGCGCGGTACATGGCGCAGGTCCAAGGCGAGGAAGTCTTTCTCCAACATCCGCACGTGGAGCAGATAAGCAACTAGCTGTGGGTCATTGCAGGGGCATTCACCCTTAACTTGCTTGATAACTAGCTGGGAGTCGCCCTGCACCAACAACTGGCGAGCGCCCAGAGACAGGACTGTCTTTTAGGCCAAAGATGAGTGCTTCATACTCTGCCAAGTTGTTGGTTGCCTTGGAATTGAGACGCACCATGTACCCAGACTGCTCCCCCGATGGCATGAGAAGCAGTACGCCGGCACTGCCCCCCTGCTTTTGCGAGGAGCCGTCGAAGAAGAGCGTCCAGCGAGGCCCGGTGAAGACCGGAGCTCGGTACATTGGTTCACCGTCTTCGCAGCCCCCTGGTTCAGCCTTCGTTGGCGTCCACTCAGCCACAAAGTCAGCCAGTGCTTGGCTCTTGGCTGTCTGACGTGGTCTGGAGCTCAGCTTGAACCCCGCCGTCTTCGGGTTGTCTTCCGGCTTCGGAAGCTGGCAGTGAGTGCCAATTCCACCCTTCGGCTGCTCTGTCGCACTTGTCCGCCAGGCTGAAGAGCTCAGAGGCATCGCAAACCTCTCTGGTCGCTAGCTTCTCAAGCATCTTCTCGTCCCGGACACCCTGCCGGAACGCCACCACCACAGAAGCACTTTGAATATGCGGGATGGTGTCGCGTACCTGGGAGAACCGCTGGATGAAGGAGCGCAGTGATTCCCCAGGTTGTTGCTTGATGGCGTGGAGGTGAAGCTCCGTGCTGGGACGGGTGTAGGAGCTGCCGAAGTTGGCGATGAACTGCCGGCAGAGCTCTCCCCAGGAGGTTATGGAACCCTGGGGTAGGTTCACGAGCCAAGACCGGGCTGGGCCGGTCAGGGCGACGGGGAAATAGTTGGCCATGACGGCCTCATTCCCTCCTACGGCAAGTACGGCGGTGGAGTAGATCTGGAGGAACTCCGCCGGGTTGACGCTGCCGTCGTACTTCTCGGGCAGGCGCGGCCGAAACTTGCGTGGCCACCTCGCGAAGCGAAGGCGGGATGCAAGGGCCGCACATCCTGCTCCTGTTGTCACAGGTATTGGTGCCCCAAACGCTTGGTTCGCGCCTAGCACAGCGTACCCCGGTATGGGCAAGGCTGCGCCATAGGCCGGGGGCGCCGTTTGCAGGACATATGACTGTGGCATATTCTGCGCGGCGTAGGCCTGGGGCAGAGATCGCGTGGCGAAAGTCTGCTCTTCAAGCTGGGTCGAGGCCGACGACACGCTGTCGCCAGCCTCTTGGTTGCGACGCCTTTCTCGACGTTGCTCGAGGCATACCCGGTCATCTTGGCCCAAGTGACACCGTTCCAGCTCTGTCCTCAGATCCGTTGTCTAGAGCCTGGTGGAGCTGGAATCTTCCGTCTGCTCGCCAACCATTGGCGTGCGCATCAGCGACACAGACGGTTGGCCGGAGCGTCGTCCCCGCCGAAGTCGAGGGTTTGCGGCGGCGACGACGAGACGGTCTACCTCGCGAATCCACTGCTGGGTCGCTGCCTGAGGTGCGTCCCCAGCAGGCGGATTGCACAGTAGCGCTCTTGCTGCGGCTTGCGCACCCCCGCTGGGTACGCCTAGCGCTACTGAAGACCTGACGCTGGTTGGAGCCTGCATTGCTGGGGTCGGCGCTGCCAGAGCCGGCTGCTGGCTCCCAGTGCAGGTATTGGTGCCGCGAACGCTTGGTTCGCACCGGGCACAGTGTACCCCGGTATGGGCAAGGTTGCGCCATAGGCCGGGGGCGCCGTTTGCAGGACATATGACTGTGGCATATTCTGCACGGCGTAAGCCTGGGGCAGAGATCGCGTGGCAAAAGTCTGCTCTTCAGGCTGGGTCGGGGCTGACGTCATGCTGTCGCCAGCCTCTTGGTTGCGACGCCTCTCTCGGCGTTGCTCGAGGTATACCCGGGCATCTTGACCCAAGTGACACCGTTCCAGCTCTGTCCTCAGATCCGTCGACTGGAGCCTGGTGGAGCTGGAATCTGCCGTCTGCTCGTCAACCATTGGCGTGCGCATCAGCGACACAGCCGGTTGGCCAGAGCGTCGTCCCCGCTGAAGTCGAGGGTTTGCGGCAGCGACGACGAGACGGTCTACCTCGCGAATCCACTGCTGGGTCGCTGCCTAAGGCGCGTCCCCAGCAGGTGGATTGTGCAGTAGCGCTCTTGCTACAGCTAGCGCACCCCCACCGGGTACGCCCAGCGCTACTGAAGACCTGACGCTGGTTGGAGCCTGCATTGCCGGGGTCGGCGCTGCCAGAGCCGGTTGCTAGCTCCCAGCTTGTACCGACACACTCCGTCCTGATTGTGTTGACATGTACTCCCCCTTGGTCGCGGTTCGCCGCGGACGCGGGGGAGGAGAGTTTGCCGCTGAAGGAAGCTTCTGAGTCTTCGTCTTGCAGCCCTGCCCATGCCGCATGCTAGTCGTAGTGGATGATGACGGCGGGGGCGGCATGGGATGTCTTGTCGCTGCATTTATTGGCTGGCAGGCTCTGACACCGCGCGCCAGTCTGTGATGCGACTGGGCGCAACGGCACCTGACAGAGGCGTGCTCCGCGTCTTGGGAAGACGCGGGCCTTGAATACCTTGTACGGGCAAGGTATGGGGCGTCTTTACGCCCGCTGCCTATCGCTCGGGGGCAGGCAGCGCCGTTCTGCTGGCCATGTGGCGGGCCCGGAGCCCTCCTCAGAGGAGAGGGGGGTCCGGCCCCGCGGAACACATGGAGCCTTCGGACCTCTCCCCGCAGAGGGGGAGGTTTGGCTTCTGTCGGCCATGTGGCGGGCCCGGAGCTCTCCTCTGAGGAGAGGGAGGTCCGGCCCCACCGGACGCGTGGCGCCTTCGGAGCTCTCCCCACGGAGGGGGGAGGTCTGGCTGCTGTAGGCCACGTGGCGAGCCCGGAGCTCTCCTCTGAGGAGAGGGAGGTCCGGCCCCACTGGACACGTGGCGCCTTCGGAACTTTCCCTGCGGAGAAGGGCGAGATCCTTATGCATTTCCCCCTGTGCGCGGGGGTACCCCATATCGCGGGTACCGGCACATGCATTCATATTTCATATAGGGGAAACATTTTAAAAGAAGTAGAGACGGAGAAAGAATCAGAAATATAGCCAAAAAGAACCAATTCCAGTTCGCCGAGGAGCGCTGTAGACACTTCCCGCGGCCCGCTGGCCACGTGGTGCCTTCGGAGCTCATCCCTGCGGAAGGGGTGAGGTCCGGCATCGCCAGACACGTGGCATTCTCGGAGCCCACCTCCAAAGAGAGGGGAGGTCCGGCTCTGACATGTGGCATTCTCGGAGCCCACCTCCGAAGAGAGGGGAGGTCCGGCTCTGACATGTGGCACTCTCGGAGCTCACCTCCAAAGAGAGGGGAGGTCCGGCACTGACATGTGGCACACACGGAGCTCGCCTCTGAGGGAGAGGGAGGTCCCGCCCGCCTGACACGCGGCGCAACAGGAGCTCGCCTCTGCGGAAGAAGGGAAGCCCGGCCCCCGCTGGACACGTGGAGCCTCCGAAGCTTATCCCTGCAGAAGGACGAGATCCTTAAGCGGTTTTCCCCTGTACGCGAGTACTCGGTAATGAGGAAACCGACACGATTTCTTCCATGTTGAATACTGCAACCAAATCGATTGGAGATAAGTTGTTAAGATCCAAATTTTTTTGAATAGGACTCTTATTTGAAATCCAATCGGAGTAGGACTCTTTTCTTCCCCTTATAAATCGAACCCGAAACACCCCTTGGTCGTAACACCTTCCGAACTCAACGACTTGGAGACCCTAGCTTCCAACTCGCCGAGTTCCACCCCTTGCCGGAGTTCAGTCACCGGTGAGCGCCGCCGACGAGCTCCCCACTGCTGCCGTCGCTAGGAGGAAGGCCCCGACACCAAGGAGAGGTGAGGTAGGTCTTCGTTACCACCTTACGACATCATCGCGGTTTTCTTCGCATCTGTTTCTTCGATCCCTTCAAACAGAAGCTTTTTTTCGTGTGGACAGATCACTTGTTGATCAGTTTTTAACAGTGGAACTGATCTAGATCTTGAGTCGCGATCATCACCACGTTCACACTAGATCCTTACATCTTTGTTCATCGTAAAACCCCATGCAAGCCATTAAAACATGCAAGAATACGTACAAACTAAAACTGCACCATAGGATCAGCATGCATCTACACCATTGCATCTTGAGTAAAGTTTGTGCATGATAATTGATCGCTGTGAATCTTGTATGTGCGTGATTGTAAGTAGAAGGACAAGCTCAGGGAGCTATCTATGAAGGGCTATAACACCAAGACTTCGAAGCGCCTGAGCAACAAAAGCCACAAGAACAAGGCAAGTGCCCCTTGACCATATTGATCCCATATTTTGGAAACTGTTTTGTTTGCGAAAACATGTATGCTTGAGTCAACTTGATGGAACATCCTTTTATAGGAGTTTACTAGTTTTGTTAACCACCCTTGTCGCCGGGAAAGTTGATGAGTCGGGTATGGTCGCTTTTGCGTTTTGCTTCGCTGAGTCCATGGGATATGGGAAGCGAGATAGAATGTGTCTAGCTACTGCACTCATATGAACAACGATAATGAGAACTTGATGTTGATAATGAACATGAATCAAGGGAGATCTAGGCAAGCTTGGTTTGAGGATGTGGTAGAATGAGATGGTGGTTTACTTGCCGTAGATCTAAGGACCGGTTCATGCCAGCACATGCCAGGAATACAGTGCCACCACAAGGCCAAATATGGGTACGACTTAGCTGACTAATTAGGTAAGTTGCTAGATTGTTATGGACCGTGGAAGGCGCGGGGAATGGGAGTCGAGAGAGGACTGCCCTGGGAACTGCATGGCACAAGATGGGGCCCGTAGGTGGGAGAATGGTGATTCGAGCCTGCTGGTGAAACCTTAGTGAGTCCATACATCTAGTAGCCCCTTTCTAAAGGCTATTTTGTGATCTCTTGGCCATACACTGGCGGTTGTGTACTGGTATAATGGAGGTTCTGCTGTCGCCGACGGGTGACGAAATCACAAACTTGTGGGTAAAGTGGTGCTACCTCTGCAAAATGTAAAACTATCATGATATCCGTGCTTCCGGTCACAAGCACCTGGCCAACTCACATGATTAGATGGGATGTTTTTTTTTGGGATGGATGTTTGGTTTGGTCATGGTATGGTTTGGGATGGTCATTGGTATGGTCATCGGTTTGGTTATTGGTATGGTTTGGTCTTTGGAATTTGGTTCCGGGACTGTTGAGTCCTGGTAATGAGAATGGTTTCGGACTGTTGAGTCAAAACAATGAGCTTTTGTTTCGGATATGAGATGGATATGATCATGAGATGGTCATTATGAGCATGAGAAAAAGTTGAGAAAGATAAATATCTGGATGAGACATGAAAAGAGGAGAATCATGATGGAGGTATGTTGATGTTTTAATTGGATACATGTTGGGATTAAATTCACTTAAAGTTAGTTGCCTGCTTTTATCATGTTTGAGAAATAAACTTTGCTTTCTACAATGATCCTTTTTGTTCCTACCTTGCTATAAGCTACATATCATATTTTCTCGCACTTGCTGAGTACGTCATATACTCAAACTTGCATTATTACTTCATCATCAGCAACAGGAGAAGAGTACTTCGAAGATCATGTGGAGTACTAGGCGTGTGATCTACCATCAACTTGCCTGTGGAGTAGGAGATGGAGCCGCTGCTGCCGTGCTAAGTTTGCTTCCGCTATCGTGTAGAAGACTTCCGCTGCTAGAATAAGTTAGAGACTTCCGCTGCAACAATAAGTTAGAGATTGATGTAATAAAGCACTTGAACCCTATTATTCGTGGTTATATTCTGAGTTCAGTTTGTGGATTACATGTGTATGTGTGATGAACATCATGGGCACACATATGCATTAGTTTGGATCCGTTATCACGGGACCGGGCGTCACAACAGGCACATAAAACAACAAGTTTATTCATTGAAGAGCTCCATGAGCTGGTCTACAAACAGAAGACAAAAGGAAAAATACAAAAGCCCTCCAGCTACAAGGGCAAGCGTCTAAGAGTCCCCGGCCTCCCGCTGGAACCGAAACGCGACGAGGGCGGCGACGTCTCCGACTCCGGCCCTGGCGATCTCCTCCCGCTCAGCGACGGGGCCCCGCACCACCCGCTCCAGAGAGATGGAGGAGTCCCAGCTCCGGAAGCACGTAAGCACGTGCACGGCGACCTCCTTCACCAAGCCCCTCCCCTCGACCTCGAGCTCATCGCTCATCACAGCTTCCAGCCTCTCCATCTTGGCGCCGATGGACTCGAGTGCCAGGAGCACCTGGGCCATCTCTTGCGCCGGTGCCCCCATCCTCACGGGGCTGAAGCCAAGAGGCACTAGAGAAGACTCCGCCTGGCCAACGAAGTCCCAGACTCCCTGGGCCTCGACGGTCCGTGAAGCCCGGAGCTGCTCCACCTCCTGACGAGCCACCAGCAGGGCGCCAAGTCCTTCCTCGGTGAACCTCTTCTCCTTGGCCGCAAGGTCGTTCTCCCGGAGCTGGAGGTCCCGGGTAAGGCTCTCCAATTCCGACACCCGGAAGTCGGCAGCAAGCTCCCGGTTCAGCACCATCTGGCGGTCCATGGAAACCTGCTCCTCCCTTTCGGCCAAGGCTGCCTCCCGGAGTTTCAGCTCCCCGGCCCTGGCCCTCAGGTCGCCTTCTCCCGCCTGCAACTGCTCGGCGACCTCCTTCTCCTCGTCTGCTACGGCGCGCTCCCGCTCCGTGACGGCACACTCGCGCAGCACCAGCTGCAACCGGATCTCCTCGTTGGCGACGATGCGGGCCTGAACACCATCATAGGCCTCGCGGCCCTCCTGCATGATCTTCCGGGTCTCGGTGTCCAGGCGGTCGACGGCGTTCTTCTGCACAATGAGGCGAAAAAGAACCTCCGCGGGCTGCCTAGAGCAGGTCCAGGGGAAGTGTCGGCCACACACTTCGACATTTGGCGCGAGGTAGGGGGCTTTTCCCTTGCGCGACGAGCTTCTGCCGACGAAGATGACGAAGCTTCCTTCAGCGGCAAGCTCTTCTCCCCCGCGTTCATGACGGACCATGACAAGCGGGGACTACGTCTCGACACACTCTGGACGGAGTGTGTCGGCGCAAGCTGGAAGCCAGCAGCCGACTCCGGCAACGCAGGCTCCAGCGAGCGTGAGATCCTTTGCAGCGCTGAGCGTCCCCCACGGGGGCGCGCTAGCTGCAGAAAGAGCGCTACTGCACAATCCACCTGCTGGGGACGCACCTCGGTCAGCGACCCAGCAGTGGATTCGTGAGGTAGACCATCTCGTCGTCGCCGCCACAAACCCTCGACTTCAGCGAGGACGACGTTCCGGCCAACCGGCTGTGTCGCTGACGTGCACGCCAACGGTTGACGGGCAGACGGCAGATTCCAGCTCCACCAGGCTCCCATCGACGGACCTGTGGACAGAGCTGGAACGATGCCACTTGGGCCAAGATGCCCGAGTGTTCCTCGAGCGACGACGAGAAAGGCGTCGCAACCAAGAGGTCGGCGACAGCATGACGTCTGCATCAACCCTGCCTGAGGCGCAGACTTTCGCCACGCGATCTCTGCCCCAGGCATACGCCACGCAGCATATGCCACAGCCATGTGCCCTGCAAACGGCGCCCCCGGTCTATGGCGCAGCCTTGCCCATACTGGGGTACACTGTGCCAGCAGCGAACCAAGCGTTCGCGGCACCAACGCCTGCGGCAACAGGAGCAGGATGTGCGGCCCTGGCGCCCCACCTTCGCTTTGCGAGGTGGCCACGCAAGTTTCGGCCGCACCTGCCCGAGAAGTACGACGGCAGCGTCAACCCAGCGGAGTTTCTCCAGATCTACTCCACCGCCGTCCTTGCTGCAGGAGGGGACGAGGCCGTCATGGCCAACTACTTCCCCGTCGCCTTGACCGCCCAGCCCGGTCTTGGCTCATGAACCTCCCCCAGGGTTCCATAACCTCCTGGGGAGAGCTCTTCCAGCAGTTCACCACCAACTTCGGCAGCTCCTACACCCGGCCTGGCATGGAGCTCGACCTACACTCCATCCAGCAACAGCCTGGAGAGACGCTGCGCTCCTTCATCCAGCGGTTCTCCTAGGTACGGAACACCATTCCACATATCCAAAATGCTTCTGTGGTGGTGGCGTTCCGGCAGGGTGTCCGGGACAAGAAGATGCTCGAGAAGCTCGCGACCAGAGAGGTCCGTGACGTCTCAGAGCTCTTCAGCCTGGCGGACAAGTGCGCCAGAGCAGCAGAAGGGCGGAACTGGCACTCCCTGCGAGCCTCCGAGTCAGGAGGACAGCCCGGATCTGGCACTGCTTCCTATGGAAGCGGCAAGAAGATCAAGAACCGTGGCGGTGGCAAGATGAAGACACCGGCCGCGGCTCCCGTTGCCGCAGCAGTGGCACCCAGTGGAGCTCGGGGGCCACGCCCCGACAAAAGGCAGCGACAGTCACCAGCTCCAGATGGTGACCAAGGCGAGCTATGCCCCATGCACGGCACCAGTTACCATACTGCTGCCGAGTGCCGGGAGATCCAGAAGCTCGCGGAGCGCTTCCGGAAGGGGAAGCAGCTTCGAACTGATGCCCCACCCTTCCGTCAAAGGGAGGGCAAGCAGAAGGTCGACGCCCCAGACAACGTCAACCACCAAGTGGAGTTCCAGGAGCCTCAGCGCGCCGTGAAGGCGGTGCGCAACCATGAGGACTCCAGCTCCAGTGATGACGAGCACCGGAAGATGCTCTACGTCATCTACGGTGGGTCCGCTGACCCCTCGTCCCGAAGCGCAGTTAAGACCCTGCGCCGAGCGGTAGCGTCGGTGGTCCCCCTCCCGAGTGCCGCGCCTCACCTCAAGTGGATGGGAACCCCCATCAACTTCGATGCCACCAACTGCCCCAGGAACATGGCTGGGGCCGGCCAACTACCGCTCTTGGTAGCGCCCAGCATCACCAACGTGAGGATGTACCACGTTCTGGTAGATGGCGGGGCTGGGCTGAACCTCATCAGTCGCGCAGCTTTCTAGAAGCTGCAGATCTCGATGGCCAAGCTCACCCCATCGAGGCCGTTCTCAGGGGTAGGGCCGGGACAGGTCGTTCCCTACGGCAACATCAGCCTTACGTTGACCTTTGGGGCACCGGACAGCTATCGGACAGAGTACATTCTGTTTGATGTAGCGGAGATCGACCTCCCCTTCAACGCCATAATTGGCAGGCCAGCCCTGTACCAATTCATGGCAGTAGCCCACTACGGCTACCTCGTCTTGAAGATGCCTACACCAACAGGCGTCCTCAGGATTCATGGAGACCGCACTGCTGCAGTGTCAGCCTTGGAAAAGCTCCAGGCACTTGCAACAGCTAGAGCACCAGCCCCTGGCAGTGCAGAACCGGACCGGCTCCACCCAAGTGCACGCCACTGTGCCTCTACCGCAGCACCCCGTGTGCAACCCCTGGACGAGGGCGACGTCCCCCTGAAGGTCGTCCAAGTCGGTGCCGATGCTACCCAGACCACCCGTGTAGCCAGGGGCCTGGATAGCAAATAGGAAGGCGCGCTCGTCACCTTCCTCCGGCACAATGTTGACGTGTTTGCATGGCAGCCGTTGCAGATGCCGGGGATCCCTAGGGAGGTGATCGAGCACCACTTGAAGGTCTTCCCCGACGCCGGCCAGTCCAACAGAAGCCTCGCAAGCAGTCCATCGAGCGGCAAAACTTCATCCGGGAAGAAATCAAGAAGCTGCTGGACGCTGGCTTCATACGGGAAGTCCACCACCCCCGATGGTTGGTGAACCCCGTTATTGTACCGAAGGCCGGCGGGAAGCTCCGGATGTGCATCGACTACACCAGTCTCAATAAGGCATGTCCCAAAGATCCATTCCCTCTCCCTAGAATAGATCAACTAGTAGACTCGACATCAGGCTGCGATATGCTGTGCTTCCTAGATGCCTACTCGGGTTTCCATCAGATCCCTATGTCTAGAGAAGATGAAGAGCACACCTCCTTCATCACAGTAGATGGCCTGTACTGTTATGTCTCTATGCCTTATGGCCAAAAGAATGCTCTTCCCACCTTTGTACGTGCAATGCACAAAACCTTTGGAGAGTTAATAAGAGACTTAGTTGAGGTGTATGTCGATGACATCGTTGTCAAGGTCAGGCAGAGTTCATCCTTGCTAGATAACCTGGCCTTAGTCTTTGACAAACTGCGCTCCACGTGCACCATGCTGAACCCTGACAAGTGTGTGTTCGGCGTATCCTCTGGAAAACTCTTAGGATTCCTGGTCTCACACCGAGGAATTGAGGCCAACCCAGAGAAGATCAAGGCCATCGACTTGATGTGGCCTCCCGTCCGCATCAAAGAAGTCCAGAAACTCACGGTATGCCTAGCCGCGCTGAGTCGGTTTATACCGAGGTTAGCAGAGCGAGCGCTCCCCTTCTTTAAGCTCCTGCGCAAATCCGGTCCATTTGCTTGGACCAACGAAGCAGAAGAAGCTTTCCAGGAGTTGAAGCAACTCCTGACGACCCTACCCATCATGGTAGCCCCCGAACCCAAAGAGCATTTGTTGCCCTACATCGAGGCGACAACTGAAGTGGTGAGTATGGTCCTCATCGCAGAGCGGCCGAACCTCTCGTCGCCATAGCCTGCTCCGGTAGCAGGAGACAGGCACAAGGAAACCCCAGGGGTCCAAGACGGCCTCCAGGACCTCCAAGACAATCTCCCGGAGGTCCAAGACGGACCCCCGGACCTCCACGACAACCTCCCAGAGGCCCAACGGGACCTCCCGGAGCTCCCGGAAAACCAGCGGAACCTTCCGGAGGTCCAAGGCGGCTTAGGAGCCTTCGAGTCCCAGCTCCCGGAAGCCCACCTGGACCCACCGACCTCCGGTAGGCCTGAGCCAATGGATGAAGACATCTCTGGCCTGGGAGGGAGGGTCCGGACCATCCAGAGTTAAGGGTGAATGCTCCTGCAATGACCCACAGCTAGCTGCTTATCTGCTCCACGTGCAGATGTTGGAGAAAGGCTTCCTCGCCTTGGATCTGCGCCATGTACCGCGCGCTGGCAAAGCCGCAGCTGACGACCTCTCAACGAAGGCCTCCACCGGAGCCCCTGTGCCCGAAGGAGTCTTCGAGAGGACGTTGCTGCGGCCCACAGCCCGGCCTGCCGAGCCGGGCGAAGGGGGCTGGACCAGCACCTCGAAGCTGGCGGTCCCGGCGGTCCTGCAGCCATGGACGCCGCCAAGGACCGTAAGTGTCACTGGGGACTTCATGCAACCCAGCGCTCAAGATCCAGGAGCTCAAGTCAGACCCGATGCATGGATCACGGAGATCCGGGACTACTTGAAAGATAACATCCTCCCTGATGAACGTGTATCCGCTGAACGGATCGTGCGCATGGCTAAGAGGTACGCGCTGGTAGAAGGGGATCTCTACCGGCGTGGCGCCAATCACGTCCTATTGCGGTGCATAACCCAGGGGGAAGGCTGCGACTTGCTCGCTGAGATCCATGGAGGCGAATGTGGGAGTCACTCTTCCTCACGCACGCTTGTCGGTAAAGCCTTCCGGCATGGCTTCTACTGGCCGATAGCACTCCAGGATGCCGTCAAGCTGGTCGAGAGCTGCAAGGCGTGCCAGTTCCACGCCAAGCAGATCCATACACCGGCTCAGGCGGTACAGATGATCCCGCCCTCATGGTCGTTCGCCGTATGGGGGCTGGACATCCTGGGACCATTCCCCAGAGCCGTCGGGGGATTCCGGTACCTCTACGTCGCCATCGACAAGTTCACCAAGTGGCCGGAAGCCACACCCATCATCACCATCAACAAGCAATCCACAGTAAAGTTCATCAAGTCAATCGTCTACCGGTTCGGGGTCCCGAACAGAATCATTACTGACAACGGGACCCAGTTCACTAGCGCAGCGTTCCAAGAATACTGCGAAGACCTCGGCATCAAGGTGTGCTATTCCTCCGTGGCTCATCCAAAGAGCAATGGACAAGTTGAGAGGGCCAATGCCGAGATTCTTCGAGGCCTCAAGACCCGCACCTATGCTGGCTTGAAGAAACATGGCGCCAAGTGGGTGGACGAGGTTCCGAGCACACTATGGGCGAACCGGACATCCTAGAGTCGGGCCACCGGAGAGACACCCTTCTTCATGGTGTACGGGGCCGAGGCCATGCTTCCCCCAGAGATCACCATGAAGTCCCTCCGTGTCCGAGCTTACAACAAAGCCGCACAGGACAACCTCCGGTGTGAAGACATCAACCTTGTCGACGAGGCTCGATTACATGCGGCACTCCGCAACGCACGGTACCGACAGGCGCTCCGACGCTACCACCAAAGGTCCGTGCGTGCCCGGGAGCTGCAGGAAGGTGACTTGGTGTTGCGGCGCATACTTTCTCGCGAAGGGACCGACAAACTCTCCCCTAGCTGGGAAGGTCCTTTCCGAGTCACAAAAGTGTGCCGTCCCGGATGCATACGCCTTTCCACCGAGGATGGGGATCCGCTCCCGCATCCTTGGAACATAGAACACCTCCGTAAGTTCTACCCCTAGAGCAATAGTAGGACAGCCTCTTCCTTTTGTAATAGATTCCATAGAGTCCAGGAACAGCGCTCGGAGCAGCTAAGTCTCAGGGGACGGTCCAGGACTACATTCAGCTTGGCCTGGTTCCGACCCTAAGCGCGTAGGGTCTTGCTTCCCTTCTTAATGGGGCAGGTCGTTGCCTCCATGTTTAGCCTGCCTTCCTCCTATGGAAATTTATATGAAAAGAAACCTGTCCTACTTTGCTCTTCCCTTGTGCTCATTTAAATTACGTATCAATTTTTATGACCGCACTTCCGGTGTATGCTCACCATGCACTTAGCTCCTTTTTCTCATTCTCACCTCTAGTCGGCATTTGCTGCCATACCAAAGGCGGTTGCATTTGAGGTACCTGCCGATGGCCAGGGGGCCCCGAGCTCCCGGCACTTCGCGCACGGTAGTTCCCACACACCGACAAATGGATAGGGACCGTAAGCCAAATAAGACTATGAGATAGGGAAAGGAGAGCCCCAAGGAGAATTACGTTTCCCTTACTTGTGTGCAGGACCTCTCGGCCCTAGCTCCCCGTAGGAGTATGGTAGGAGCACCCAATCAATGGGCCACTCCTACCAGGGGGCCGCTACGGGATCGCGCAAGACCGGAGCTCCAAGGCAAGACCGAAGGATCTGGACCTCGCCCCCTCTGCAGGGGCGAGCCCCAAAGGCCCCACGTGTCCAGCGGGGCCGGAGCTCCCCTCCCCTCAGGGGGGGCTCCGGGCCTGCCACGTGGCCGGTAGAAGCCGGACCTCCCCCTCCGAGGGGAGAGCTCCGAAGCCTCCATGTGTCCCACGGGGCCGGGCCTCCCTCTCCTTAGAAGGGAGCTCCGGGCCCGCCACGTGGCCAGCAGATCCAGACCTCCCCATTCTCATGGGGCGAGCTCCGGAGACCTCCGGGACCCTTAATACATTAAGGACACGGGGAAGGTGTCTGTGCAGAGCTTCGAGATTGGTGAAGGCCTCTGAGTACCTTGCGGAGCTAAGGGCTCGGCCAGGCAAAACCAAGAAGAAGACTAAAGCACACAAGACACAGAAGATAACAAGAGTCTATTCATTCGAGGCTCCATGAGCTGGGATACAGACTCAACAAAAATAAAAAAAGAGACCACGGGGGCGGATGCCTAAGAGTCCCCGTACACCCGTTGGGACCTAGAGGCCACAAGGGCGGACACGTCCTCGACCTCGGCCCTGGCAGCTTCCTCCCGCTCGGTGGCGGGCCCTAGACGGACTGGCTCCAGAGAGAAGGAAGGGTCTTGGCTCCGGAAGCACACCAACACATGCGTAGCGACCTCCTTTGCCAGGCCTCGTCCCTCCACCTCAAGCTCATCGGCGATCACCGCTTCTAGCCGGCCCAGCTTGCCACCGATGGACTCAAGCGCCGGGATTGCCTCAGACACCTCCTGCGCTGGAGCCCCCGTCCGCACCGGGCTGAAACCAAGAGGAACCAAGGCGGACCCCGCCTCGGTGACAAAGCTCCAGACCGCCTGGGCCTCGACAGACCACGAAGTTTGGAGCTTCTCTACCTCTTGACGGGCCGCCAGCTCGCGATCCAGCGCCGCCTGGCGCTACCGGGAGCATTGCTCCTCCCTCACAGCAGCAGCCGACTCGCGGAGCTCCAACTCCTCAGCCCGGGCCCTCAGCTCGCCCTCTCCGGCCTTCAGCCGTGCGGCAAGCTTCTCCTCCTCGGCCGCCACGGCACGTTCCCGGTCGGCGACGGCGCACTCTCGACGAACTACCTGCAGCCGCAACTCCTCCGCGGCAACAGAGCGCGCCTCGGCCTTGGCTTCAGCCTGGGCCAGAGCTTCGCGGAAGGAAGCGCGGAGCCGCCGGGTCTCTGAGTCCAGGCGGCCAACGGCTTTCTTCTGAGCGTCGAGCAGAGCACCCATGGCCTCAAGCCTCGACTGCCTCGAGTCAAGCTCTGCCTTAGCCTCTTGGGTCCGCTGCTGCAGGAGGTGCTCCCAACTAAGAAGGCACTCCCTCTCTCCAGCCAGCGCCCCCCGCTCCCGCTCAAAGGCGGCCAGGAACTATCGGGCGCCAGTCTGAACATGCCCCAAGGCATCCCACATGGGCACCGGGACGACGGGGGTAGGAGTCATGCCCCTGACCTCCCCTGTCGCGTCTACGACCGGCGAAGGTGCTGGTGCCTCAGCAACTGAAGCAAGACGCTGACCCGGGGGAGCCAGGGAGCCAGCAACTGCACCTACAGCAGCCCTTCCAGCCTCAGCACCGGACTTCCGGGCTGGTGAAGGAGGACGAACAGGTGCTGCCGCAGCCACCGGAGAGGGCGAACCCGCCGGCACAGAAGAAGCCCCCGCCGACTTGGGGGCCGTTGGAACCACCGCAGTTCCCAGATGCTGCGGCGCGGAGCCTCCGCCAACTGGAGATGGCCGGGTAATAGGCCCGCCCCCGGCAGCTGGTCGGTCCCTGCAGGAAAAGAATGCTCTCAAGCTAAGAGAGGAGAAGGGAACGCTACTCCTACAAGCCAGAAAGAGCAACACTTACTGGGCGACGTGAGCGCTCCAACGGGCTTGTAGCCCCGGCCTCTAGGCCGCAGTAGAACCGCCAGGACCTGCGGCCGGGACGTTCGTGGGCTGTGGCGTCTGGACCCTTGGCACACTCTCCGGCACACTCCCCGGCGTCGCCCCACCGGCGTCCATCCTAGAAGCCCCTCCACCTGAGGAAGGGTGGCGGGACGCTTGGGGTTCTTCGGACTGCCGCTGTCCGGGAAGAGACCCGCTGGAGTGGGACACCCAGGGTCTCTTTGGGTCGCCACTCGATGGACCAGCGCCTCCAGGAGATGGGTGCAAGGGTGCACCGGCCCCCTGACTCGGCGCAAGCGACGCCCTCAGAGGAGACCGGGCACGTTTCTTCTCCGGCTGCCCGGGGGCCGGCTCCTTCCCCTTCCCCTTGTCGGCGGCTTGAGTTCCGCCGGCCCTCGGGGCGGGTTGGGCGGCGACAGACGCCTCGCGCTCCGACCCGGAGCGCTCGTTCACCGGGATCGAGATGCCCCGGAGGGTATCCCCAACCTGACGGACGGCGATCCCGATGTCATCGAGGTTCGGCATCTTCCGCAGTAGCTCTAACCTCCTCTACGGCTCTAAGAAGAGGGGAGTGGCAGAGGATGGGAAGGCGGGGTCGCCACTGGGGATGTAGTCACCGCTCACCTTGCCCACCATCTCGTACAGCTCCTCATCGGAAGGATCAGAGCCGAGACCCCTCTCCAACCTGGTGCAGTCCTGCTCACCAGTGTAGTACCATGCCGGGCGGTTGCGCTGCTGCAAGGGCGCAATACGACGTGACAAGAAATCCATTAGCACCATCAGGGATGTTAGCCCCTCGTTGACAAGAACCGGATCCGCTCCAAGACCGGTGCGTACTCCTGCTCCAGCTCTGGGACCTCCTCCCAGAAGCGACGCTCGGTGGTTGGGCCGGCGGTTGGGAGCTGCAGGCGATCGTGCTCGTCGGTCTGCACGATCACCCAGTTCTCCCTCCAGTTTTCCCACCTCGACGCACTGAAAGGTAGAAGGTACCCAGAGACCTTTGGGTCCTTGCAGCGATGCTGGAAATAGTACACTCCCATCTGGGTCTTCGAGCCGTGCCCGGTCATCCGCAACACGAAGAAGTAGCGGAAGAGCGTCACTGAAGCATGCACCCCCACAAACATCTAGCAGAAATGGACGAAGACGGCAGCCATCGCGAAGGAGTTGGGGGAAAGGTGGTGGAGCTGGAGACCATACGTCTCCAGCAATGTGACGAAGAAGGAAGAAATTGGCAGGACGAACCCCGCCATGGCGTAGGCAGTAAAGAAGACCATCTCCCCCTTTTCCAGGAGCAGGGGGAGAGATCCCCGGCGGACCCGGCGTTTCTGCTCCTCCGTGTGCCAGCCCAGCAGCCTGCGCACTGGCCCAAGCTCGGCGGAACGAACGAGACGCGACGGGAGCAGGTTGGAAGCCATGGCAGGGGAGAGCTCAAGGACAGGGAAGACAAAGGCGCAAGAGTTCAAGGAAGGTGCAAGCGCTGGGAAGTGCGAAGGGAAGCCGCGATGCGGGTAAGATCCCCTTTTAAAAACTTCCCAGGTGCGATTCAAAGCGATTCGAAACTCTTCGAATACGCCGCATGGGCAACCGCTTCGGCTACAAGACCGAGCGCCGATGACAAGTGGACCCAAGTCGTCCAGCTGAACAGGTGGGCCAAGAAGTCAGTCTCCCAAGGAGACGAGCCGGCAAGGCGCTTCGGCGGTTCCCGAAAAAAGCGCCGCAACATGCAGAAGTGGCAGCCTTGGGAACCGCCGCAGTAAAAGCAACCATCAAGTGGGCGCACGCTCCCACGATCCCGCAACTGTTCGTGCTCCGGATCGGTCAATGCGGGACTTAGAGAAAGTGCGTGGAACAGAAGAGACGGAGGCCCCACCTCGGGCTCGCTATCTCCCCCGAGATGGGCCCGGGGGCCACTGTCGGTACCCTCGATACGGGGTACCCTCGCGCACAGGGGGAAATGCCTAAGGACCTCGCCATTCTCCGCAGGGAGAGCTCCGAAGGCGCCATGTGTCCAGCGGGGCCGGACCTCCCTCTCCTCAGAGGAGAGCTCTGGGCTCGCCACGTGGCCAGCAGAAGTCAGACCTCCCCCCTCCGTGGGGGAGCTCCGAAGGCTCCACGTGTCCCGCGGGGCCGGACCTCCCTCTTCTCAGAGGAGACCTCCGGGCCCGCCACGTGGCCAGTAGAAGCCAGACCTCCCCCCTCCGCAGGGAGAGCTCCGAGGACTCCACGTGTCCCACGGGGCCGGACCTCCCTCTCCTCAGAGGAGAGCTCCGGGCCCGCCACGTGGCCAGCAGGACAACGCTGCCTGCCCCCGCGCGGTAGGCAGCGGGCATAAAGACGCACCACACCTTGCCCGTACGAGGTATTCAAGGCCCGCGCCTTCCCAAGACGCGGAGATGCGGAGCACGCTGTCAGGTGCCGTTGTGCCCAGTCGCATCATAGACTGGCGTGCCATGTCAGAGCCTGCCCGCCAATAAACACAGCAACAAGACATCCCCTGCCGCCCCTTCCATCATCAACCACTACGACTAGCTTGCGGCATGGGCAGGGCGGCAGAACGAAGACTCGGAAGCCTTCGCCATAGACAACTACCGGCATAACTGCAGATACGGTAGTCGGCAGGCAATCTCCCCGGGACCACCTGTCGGGTCCCGGGCCCCCCCTTGTAAGCCACTCGAGTTTTGGACTATAAAAGGCTCGGGTAGGCAACGTTAGCGAGCATTCGAACCCTGTGAACTCGCATGCTAGACATTACTAACCCTCAAACTCAGGACTCCAGTTCTGAGCAGCAAGCAATACAGCGAGCACCTCTGCTCACCATGGACGTAGGGTTTTATGCTCCGGCGGCCTGAAACACGTAAAACTCGCCGTGTCAAGCTTCTCCCTCACTCGTCCCTAACGCTGAAGCTCTCCGCAAGCGTCTAGCCCCTCCAAAAAAGAACCTCCGCGGGCTGCCCAGAGCAGGTCCGGGGGAAGTGTCGACCACACACTTCGACATCACCGTCAGCCGATGAGACCCTACAAGCACAGGAAACACTCGAGACAAGAATAAAAGAAGAACTAGAGTACGCAAGTACTAAGACTCGATAAGTACAACTTACCGAGGGACATGGACATTCCAGCGGGCATGAAGCCCCGAATTGTGAGGCGGGGCAGGGCCGCCAGAGCCTGCCGTCGCCGCCGGGGCCTGCGCCGAAGGTACCTAGACTGGCAGAACAGGGGGCGCACCCGGAGCCCCCCTGGGAGCTGGAGCAGTGGAGCTCCCGCCGGCAGCACCGTTGGCACCGCTCACCGTGCCAGTCCCTGAAGCATCTGAAGGCCGGGGCGCCTGCGTCCCTAACTGTGCCTCCGGCCAACTCCCATCAGTAACTCTGTCGGCACCACTCGCCTTGCCACCCGCCGGAGAGCTTGAAGGCCGGGGGCCTGTACCCCTGGCTGGGTTCCCAAACGGCCACCGCCAGCAGCTCCGCTGGCACCGCTCGACGCGCCGGCGGACGGAACATTTGAAGGCCGGGGCGCTGCGCCCCCGGTTGAGTCCCGGCTGCGCTCCCTCCGGCACCGCTGCTTGCCGAGCCTGCAGCGGGGACACTCGACGACCTGGGCACCTGAGCCCCTGGCTGGGCCCCAGACACCGTGACACCGGCGTCCCTCCTCCGAGCTCCACCTGTGGAAGGAGTGTTGGTCGCTCGGGGCTCCTCCGACCGCCAATGACGGAAGGGAGTTCCGTCGGCACGGAAGACCCGAGGTCTCTTTGGGTCGCTGCCTGACGGACCAGCGCCTCCTGATGAAGAGCGTGAGGACACTCTGGTCCCCTGACTCGGCGCGAATGATGCCCTAGGCGGAGACTGGGAGCGCTTCCTTGGCGGCGTGCTGGAGGCTGGCACCTTGCCCTTCCCCTTATCGACAGTCGGCGGCGCCCTGTCGCTCCTCGGCGTGGGATGGGCGTCGGACGACGCCTCATGCTGCGCTCTGGAGCTGTCAACCTCAGTGATCGAGAACCCTCGGGAAGCATCACCGATCTGTCGCACGATGATGCCTATATCGTCCAAGGTTGGCCTCTCCCGGAGCAGCCTCGACCTCAGCGTTGGCTCCATGAAGAGGGGGAGGCAGGAACCAGGAATTGATAGAGAGTGGTCATCGCGGATGTCACTGCTTACCCACATCACCATCCCCTTCAGCACCTTGACGCACGGGTCGGAGTCTATGCCCATCTCCAGCCTGGTGCAGTCATGCATGCCAGTGTAGTACCACGCCGGGCGGTTGCGCTGCTGCAGAGGTGCAAGGCGGCGTGACAGGAAGTCCGCTAACACCATCAGGGACGTCAGCCCCTGCTCCGCCAGGAACTGGATCCGATCTAGGACTGGCGTGTACTTCGGCTTCAGCTTCGGGCACTCCTCCCAAAAGCGGCACCCGGTGGATGGGGCCTCGGTCAGCAGCTGAAGACGATCGTGCTCATCAGTCTGCACGATCACCCAGTCATCCCTCCAGTTCTCCCACCTCGAGGCACTGAAGGGTTGAAGGTACTTGGAGGCTTTCGGATCCTTGTTGCGGTGCTGGAAGTAGTATGCTCCCAACTGGTTCTTCGAGCCGCACCCGGTCGCCCGCAGCAAGAAGAAGTGACAAAAGAGCGTCACTGAGGCACGGACCCCCACGAACATCTCGTAGAGGTGCACGAAGACAGCAGCCAAAGCGAAAGAGTTTGGGGAAAGGTGGTGGCGCTGGAGACCATAAGTCTCCAGGAGAGTCATGAAGAAGGAAGAGATCGGGGGGACAAACCCGGCCAAGGCGTAGCCGGGGAAGAGGACAATCTCTCCTCTCCCCAGACGCAGGGGAAGAGATCCCCGCCGAAGGCAAAGCTTCTGCTCCTCGGAGTGCCATACAAGGAGCCTACGCACCGGCCCAAGGTCCCTTGTCCGGGCAATGCGCGTCGAGGGCAGGTTGGAAGCCATCAGAGGCGAAGGAGTAGGAACTTTGAAAGCAAAGGAGGCTTGGGCGCATGAAAGAACAAGGAAGGCTCAGGCGTAGGGAGATGTGTGAAGGGAAGCCTACGATGTAGAAGGGATTCCCTTTAAACCTCCCTGAGGCAATTCAAAATGCCTCGCATGCGCCGCTCGGGGCGGACACCCCAGGTCCAAGCCCCAGCGACAATGACAAGGGGGTCCAAGCCGTCCTGCGGAAGCAGAGGACCAAGAAATCAGTCCCTCAAGCGGACAACCCGGAGGTTCCTGACAAGGTGCTGCAACATGCAGTAGTAGCAGCATTGGGAACCGCCACGGTTAAAGCAACTATCAAGCTGGGGTCACGTCCCCACGACCCTCCTCCCAGAATTAAACACGTGGCCACGCGCCAGGGGGGTGCTGTCCCGGTAACTGCCCCGCACGCCGGCGCTTCCCATTAATGGGGAGTATGCGTGGGCCCGCGCGGTTGGGTCGTTCTGCTCTTGCAACACCCTAAAGGAGTTTCCAAGAAAGTGCGCAGGGTAGAAAAGGAGAAGGCCCCACCCGCGGGATCGTTATCTCCCCTGAGGTGGCCCCCGGGGCCACTGTCGGTACCCTCAGTACCGGGTACCCCCGCGCACAGGAGAAAAACCGCCTAAGGACCTCGCCCCCTCCGCATGGGTGAGCTCCGAAGGCGCCACGTGTCCAGCAGGGACAGGCCCCCCTCTCCTCAGAGGCGAGCCCCGGGCCTGCCACGCGGCCAGCAGAGCCGGACCTCACCCCCTCCGCAGGGGTGAGCTCTGAAGGCGCCACGTGTCTAGCAGGGTCGGGCCTCCCCTCTCCTCAGAGGCAAGCCCCGGGCCTGCCACACGGCCAGCAGTGCTGGACCTCACCACCTCCGCAGGGGCGAGCTCCGAAGGCGCCACGTGTCCAGCGGGTCCGGGCCTCCCCTCTCCTCAGAGGCGAGCCCCGGGCCTGCCATGTGGCCAGCAGTGCCGGACCTCACCCTCTCCGCAGGGGTGAGCTCCAAAGGCGCCACGTGTCCAGCGGGGCCAGGCCTCCCCTCTCCTCAGAGGCGAGCCCCGGGCCTGCCACGTGGCTAGTAGTGCCGGACCTCACCCCCTCCGTAGGGGTGAGCTCCGAAGGCGCCACGTGCCGTGCTGCCCACCCCGACTCGGTAGGCAGCAGGAGTAAAGGCACGCCAGGCCTTGTCCGATCAAGACATTCAAGACCCACGCCTTCCCAAGACGCGGAGACGCGGCGCACATCCCTGTCAGGTGGCACTGTGACCAGTCGTGTTACAGTTAAGACAAACACACCATGTCAGAAGTTGTTGACCAATAGATACGGTGACAAGACATTCCCTGCCATCCCTGCCATCATCAACCACTACGCCTAGCTTGTGGCACAGGCAGGATGGCAGAATGACGACTAAGAAGCCATTGCCAGAGACAACTACCAGCATTCACTGCAAGATATGGAAGATGGTAGGAAATCTCCCCGGGGCCACCGTTCGGGCCCTGGGGCCCACCTTGTAAGCCGCCCGAGCCTTGAAGTATAAAAGACTCGGGTTGGCAGCGTTGCAAGGGGTTCGAAAGTGGGCAACTCAGTTCATCCAGATCACCAAGCTTAGAACCGGAGTTCTAAGCTCCGAGTAATACCGCTCCCGTGGACGTAGGGTGTTACGCTCCGGCAGACCGAACCACGTAAAATTCCTTGTGTCAATCCTCTCACAACTAACGTGACCTCCCGAGAGAACTAGCCCCTCCGAAAAAGAACCTCCACGGGTTGCTCTTGAAGCAGGCCCGGGGGAAGTGTTGACGGCACACTTCGACAGATCCTAACAGTGCTATGCATATCTTTCATAGGAAATATATTGTCAAAAAATATTGCATCACGAGATTCCATAATAGTATCAAAATGCATATCAGGAACCTTCGATTTAACTACAAAAAATCTATATGCGATGCTCCGGTGAGCATAGTCTAGAAACACAGAATCCACAGTGTTTAGTCCAAGCTTGCATTTCTTGGTAATTAGAATATTAACCTTTGCCAAACATTCCCAAGTACACAAATATAAAAGTGATGGTTTTCTCACAACCCACTCCTCATGTGGGGCTTTCTTTTTATTTTTATTTGGAACGTGATTTAGAACATGACATGTAGTCAATAGAGCCTCCCAACCATGCCTTAGATAAACCGGAAGTGTCTAACATGGCATTCAACAAGTCACACAATGTGTGGTTTTTCCTCTCAGCTACCCCGTTTGATAGGGTGAATAGAGAGGCGTCCTCTCATGTATAATACCGTTTTTCTCACACAAATCATCTAATATTTTTGGAAAATACTCACCGTCATGAGCTGACCTAAGACATTTAATCTTTCTCTCTAATTGATTTTCCACTTCAGCTTTATTTATTTTAAGGTAGTCTAAAGCTTCGTCTTTAGTTTGCAACAAGTAAACATACCAAAATATAGTAGAGCCGTCTATCAATGTCATGAAGTATTTCTTTTTATATTTCGTCAACACACCAATCATCTCGCATAGATTGGTGCCAAGTTTCTCTCCTGGGTTGCCTTGCGAGGCTTTTGAGTCTGCTTTGATTGCACACAACTATGACACTTAGAACCTTTAGCAATAGTGAATTTTGGAATTAATATGAGACTCGATAGTCGATTCATTAAATCAAAATTGACGTGACATAAATGAGAATATCAAACACTCGCATCATCATTGACACTGCCACAAATATGGTTTACTGACTTATTATTAAACTCTAAAAGGGAAAAGCTGAACAAGCCTCCGCATTCATAGCCTTTACTAATAAATTGTTCATACTTCGACACAACTATTTTATTGGGCTCTAAAACTACTTTAAACCCATCTCTACATAGAAGAGAGCCGCTAACAAGATTCTTGTTCATAGTAGAGACATGTTGCACGTTACTCAGCTGGACAATCTTTCCTAAAGTGAACTTCAAATCGATCGTGCCAACACCATTGTCGGAGTGTATGAGCTACGACACTCCTCCCGGCCTGCTACAGAAGCAGCCCGCGAGGTTCTTTGATTGGAGGGGGCTTGGCACCCTAAGTGATCCGGCTTGAGAGAGCGGATCGACATCGAGATTTACTTGGTTCGGGCCGCCAGAGCGTAACACCCTACGTCCATGGGAGTGTCTGTTCTATTGCTTGCGCATGTGTGCGTGAGAGGGTGTTGGGTTGCGAACCCCTTATCGGGTTGTCACCCCGGTCCTTTTATGGTCCAAGGTCGGGGTGGTTAAAATGTGGCTTGGGGCCCGACAAGTGGCCCCGAAGCTATGCGAACCCTATACATGATATAGGGTTTTGTACTCTAATAAGAGCAGTCGGTGGGGAAGTTAAGTCCCGCCGCATGGCGCGCTGAGCGCCCCTGTCCGTGTGTCAGGTGATGATGAAGACGTCGTCTTGTCGCCGTGTCTTGTCGTTCCGCTTGGGCGGTCTAGTGCCGTTGGGCGGAACTATACCGCTGTCACGCCTTGTCGTCCAATCTTGTCCCCATAATGGCGGTCAGGCGGAGGACAGAGGCGTGCACCGTGCGCCATGCTTCTGGGCAAGGCGCGAGCCTTGAAAGTGCGACCTGACAGCGCACTTCCACCTTAACTTCGTCAGCCCTCGGCCTACGATGGATCGTGGGGCACGTAGCGGCTTTGGAGCTCTTGCCGACGAGTTCGGAGCCGGGAGACATGTGGCAGCTACGGGCCTCATTTCAGCAGGGAGGCTCGGAGCGGAGCCCAGGGCATGTGTCGTCTCCGGAGCTCTCCTCAGCAGGGAGGAGGTTCTGAGGCTAGAGACACGTGGCATCTCTGGACCTCAACTCAGCGGGGAGGCTTGAACCGGAGTCCAATGCACGTGTCAACTCTAGAGCTCTCCTCAGCAGGGAGGAGTGTTAGAGCCCGGATACACGTGGCAGCTCCGCACCTCACCTCAGCGGGGAGGGTCGAACCGGAGCCCAGGGCACGTGTCGGCTTTAGAACTCAAGCGCACGTGGCAGCCCCAGGGCTGACATCGGGGCCAAGGACACGTGGCTACGCCGAGGCCCGCCTCAGCAGGGAGGCAGGGCCCAAACTGTATTTTACCCTCTATGCGGGGGTACCCTGTCTGCAGGGTACCAACAGTGCCCCCTGGACCCATCTCGTGGGAGGCAACGAGCCCGCAGGTGGGGTCTCCATCTTTCCCGCGTGGTGTTTTTGATCCTGCACTTTGGAAACCGAAGTGGTGGCGAGATTTTTGCGTAGTGGACGAGTGGTTGTACCCGGCAGACGAGAAGGTTGCATGTCCTTGGCGTAGTGGGCGCATTCGCTAGTCAAAGCGGCAGCGCGTTCGGACCCGAGACGCCGAGGACCTATTCGGACCTTCAGACATGGAAGAAAGGGGTAATTGTGCTCTTTGGTCACCCTTCCCTGTTTGGTAGCTTTACTGTGGCTTACGGTCCTCAGGTGAGCTATGAGGCTTGGGTATTTCGATTTGGGTCGTCCGGGCTATGGTTAAAGCCTTGCCAAGGGGTATGAGCCATCCGGTTCCCCGGTACTAAGTTGTAGAGCTGGAGAGGCAGAGTGTGCACGCTAAGGGTACGGAACAAGACATAGCAGGCTAAACACCCTAGACCACCCACTGGCGTAAGCCTTTCAGGGGAGGGGTCATTCGGCGCCATACGGCCCCCAGGCAATGAGACAATCAAAGGTCCCCAAGTTACGGTTAAAACTTTGCTCAGGGGTATGAGCCGTCCGGCTCCCCGGTACTGAGCTGTAGTGCTGGAGAGGCAGGGTGTGCACGCTAGGGGCACGGAACCATGCATAGCAGGCTACACACCCTGGACCTCCCGCTGGCATAGGACTTTCAGGAGAGGGAACATTTGGCGCCATAGGGACCCCGAGCAATGAGACAACCATAGGACCCCGGGTACGCCACAGGTAGCTCAAGCAGACCCGCCTGCAGAAGGATAGCACAACTCTTGCTAATGGTTGAACACAGGAAAAAGTGACTGGCCAGCAGTATGGAAAGAAAGCACGAAAAGAAAAGGAGGCAATGTCCGGGGTCCGGTTACTTTTCTATCCATAGGCGTGTACTTTCAGGCCCCTAAGTACTCAGTTCTAGCGTGGAGGAGGCAGTGCGGCATGCTTAGGGTACAGGACCAGGCTAAGCAGGCTGCACGCCTTAGACCTCCCGCGGGCGTTAACCTTTCAGTGAGGAGACCTTCCAGTGCCAGGGGACCTAGGATAAGTACGTAGGACAGGCTCTGGACATGTCATTTATAGTTGATATGCATGCTTAAGCACAAACTGTAAAGAGAAAATGTGCAAGGTAAGACAAATTTTTCTCATTTCAGGCTTCCTTCATAGGAGGAAACAGGCCATACAAGAAGGCAGCGACCCGCTCCGGATGGTAAGAGTAGCAGGACTCTTCCGGAGTTTAGCTGTTCTAAGCATGTTCCTAGACACTATGACGCCCTTACAGAGAAAATAGAACCCTACTGCTGCACTAAGGATTGAACTTATGGAGGTGTTCTATGTTCCATTGTCACACCCGATTTTTCCGAAGAACAACCAAGTGAATATCACATGTATGCCAGGATCATTTTCTCATACATGTGATGACAAATAGTGAAGCATCATTTATTACAAGCCAGGTGTCGAATATAAATAAGTCTTACATAGCAAATGTCTCGATGGACAATAATAAGTTCATCACAAGTAAATAAACTAGCAGCGAAATATTATTCTTGAGGGCTCCGTCACAGGCGTTGCTCGGGGGTCTCCATGAACCTAGAAACCTTCTTCGGGTCCAAAGTCTTGGTCATTATACACCACCTCATTATCTTGACCTGAGCAGCAATATAGACCAACAAATATGCAAGGTTGAGTACCAATGGTACTCAGCAAGTGTGGGAAAATTATATCATGCATGGCTAGAACAAGGAGAGGTTGAACTCACGGTTAAAGCACTACGCAATTCATACCTATCACCTTAGCTTATTAAGCACCTACATTACTACACAAGTGAAATGGTCCCAATCTCCCATCCCATCATCATAATCCCATAACCATAACATCATTTCTAATGTTAAGCTCCCCGCTTAACATCCACAACTTCCAAAAACCATCACTCCTCTAATCATGAATAAGTCCAAGCCGCTCTTGACCGTGAGCACGGCTGTCATGACAGTTTTGACTCTTCAGAGTTTGTACCACTGTACCCACATGTAGTGATTTCATCCCCCGTTGCCGGGTGGACTAAAAGAACCTTTATTATGCCAGTGGCTACGAACCACATTCACACTTCCCAGGTGTGTAGCCAGGAGATCACTACGAAGCCTTTACAAAGGGATTCCCGACGAGCGTGGGCCCACTGAGGTTTCACCCCTAACAGCATACCAGAGGCTCCAATCCCGCTGCAGTGGCCCCCTCTTGAGCCTTGCGGTTCATATGGTAGTCCAGCTGACACCTATTCCCCGCACCATCCAACACACCCATACTACGCCGGGGATACACCTAATTAATTGGCCAAGCTGCCCCATCTCAGCATGTGGTTGGCACGGTAAAGCCAGGTTACATGCTCCATGAACCGGTCCTTAGGATCCAGGCAAGTACTAAACACAAACCCGAGTCTCGTGCACCCAGCACACAACCAAAACATCCAACTTGCCTTGATCCCTACCTCTACATAACTCACAATACCTCATTCAAGAGTATGGTAAAATAAACTGATGATCTCATATCCCAATTATCCCATTCTAAGCATGGCTAAGCATATGCATAATAATAAATGACATGATAAAATAAATCCCAACCCAAGCTACAAGGAAACAAGGTAATGCAATTCTAGAGAAACTTCCTAGCATGGGTTTCATATTTCATTTGACAATGCAAATAATTGTATCTACACATCCTAGTATAGGATCAAAGTGGTCAAGGACACTTGCCTCCTTCTTGCTGCTCTTGAAATGGGTAGTCCTGATCTTGGAAAGGAATAACTTGCTCTTGAGCAGGTTCTACATCATACCATCACACATAGCAAAAGAAAAATAACAACCCATAAGACATAGTTCACACTTCCACTTCATACAAACCACACATTCACATTTATGAAAGTTCTTCACCATTATATGTGTTGTGGTTACTTTATATGTGTTGATTTGTGGCTTGCATGCACTTTTAATCATGTGCGTATGATTCCTACTTTTGTGTTCACATTTATACTTACCTACTATATATATATGAGCTTCCAATTTAAATAAATTCCTTATATTCAACTACTACACCTTTTCACTACCAAGTATGTATGAAAGTATTTTTCTTCTCCATATGTGCCTTTAGAATTTCTACCAAATTCAAACTGAATTCTTTGGATTTTAGAAACTCCATTTATCATTTACTAGTTGCTATATTTTCAGATTTATTTTCCTATACATAAATGTGTAGTTTATTATGAAAATAGTAAGACACATCATCTAAACAGAATAGGTTCTGGTCCTAAATAATTTAATAACATATTTTGACCTTTGCCTCTGATGTAAAATATTTCACAATTATTTTCCCTATTTTCTAGAACTATTCTTTACTTAAAAATGTGTCCCTAAATGTGAATAGTAAATTAAACAGATTCAATTCAGCCCAAAATATGTTTTTATCTCACTCCAAAGTTTTCTAAATACTGAGAAAGTTTTTAATTTAATTATGACAATATGTTTGTCCCACTTTTTAATTTTTAAACACTAGCCACATATTCAATTTCCTAATTTAAATACTAAACAGGGCTAAAAAGGTAAACTCACCCCATTACAGGGTCTATAATATTATTTTCAGAATTTCCAGGGGTCTAGCTACACTTATCAGAGGTGTTTTTCCTAATTTTTATTAAGTCCAGGGGCTAAAACTGATTTTTTAAATGAATTTACATGATTTTCTGGAGTTCCAGGGGCTAGATCAGAAGTTTCCGGGGCTAGCTCTTATTTCCCGAGAACCCCAGGGGGTAGCACGTAAGATTTCCAGTCTTTATAACGCGGGGCTGACGTGGACCGTCCGATTTTAAACCGACGGCCGAGATTATAACATCGAACCGGTACACGGGGGGTTTAAACCTTACCGTGCGATTTAAAATAAACGGCGCACAAGCGGCCACGTCGCTCTGATCGAGGGCGGGCGGCGCTGCCGGCGGCGCACGGCGGCAGGAAGCGGCGATCTCGCCGGAAACTTTCGGATCTTCGGGAATTCTTCCTAGAACTGTGATTTTATGGCATAGATCGGTAGAAGGGAGGTCGGGGATCTCACCTCGGGGGTTTTCTTGAGCTCGGAGGTCCTGGAAGGTGATCGGCGACGAGGTCCGTGGCAAAACCACGGTGAAGCTCGTCGGCGTTGCGTTTACACCGCAAATCACCGAGTTTTCTGCACCTGCAAGGTTCCCCGGAGGCGGTGGATCAAGACCAGCGAGTTAGATCGGAATTTCCGAGCTTAGATCGGCCAGAATTCGCCGGAGAAGTCTCGGTTCTCACCGGAGTAAAAATCGGCGATCGCGGGGGAAAAACAGAACGAGACCGGGGTTTTTATAGACGGGGGAGGGCGGCGGGGTGGTTTAGATCATGTCCGCTTCACCCCCGAGCGAAATTCGGCTGTGATCCGCAGCAATTCCGATTGGTTTGGATTCGGTGAGAGAGAGTCCGGCGCGGGCGCGAGGTGGAAGACGATCTGGTGGGTCCCGCCTGTCAGCGTGAGGAAGCAGCGCGCGCGGCTGTGGGCTGGCGCGGGGGCTGGGTGGGCCGGCTGGTGGGTTTCGGCCCACTAGCCGGTTTTTTTCTGTTTTCTCTTTTTCTTTTTCTATTTCTTTTCTGATTTGAGTTTAATTTGAATTCCAGTTTGAATTTGATTTTTTGCAAAACATGCAACACGTCCAAAAATTTTTAAATTCCCCTCTTAACATGATTTAAGGTTTTGAATCAAAATTTTGGGGTGTTACAGCTCTACCCCCCTTAAAAGAAATCTCATCCTCGAGATTGGTGTTTCTAAGAAAACAATTCCGGAAATTGTGCCTTGAGCTCAACTTCCCGCTCCCAGGTGGCTTCCTCTTCTGAGTGATGCTTCCACTGCACCTTGCACATCCGGATTCTTTTATTTCTGGTGAGTCGTTCCATCGTATCCAAAATCTTGTATGGTTGCTCGGCATATGACAAATCCTCAGCTACGTCCACTTCATTCATGGGTAACACCTCTTCAGGCATCCTCAGGCATTTCTTGAGTTGTGACACATGGAATACATCGTGCACATCCGATAGATGAGCCGGTAACTCTAGTTGATACGCCACTTCGCCTTTCCTTTCCAAAACTTGAAAGGGTCCGATGTATCGAGGTGACAACTTCCCTTTCACCTTGAACCGACGAAGTCCTCTGATAGGGGACACCTTGAGATAGACATAGTCTCCTACGTTGAAAACGAGCTCTCTTCTTCGTACATCGGCATAGCTCTTTTGGCGTGTCTGTGCTATCCTCAAATTTTTGCGAATTTCCCTCACCTTCTCCTCGGCTTCTTGTAGTACTTCTGGACCAAACACTTTACTTTCCCCCGTTTGGTTCCAAAATAGGGGAGTTCTGCACTTCCTCCCGTACAAAGCTTCAAACGGTGACATCTTCATGCTAGCTTGATAGGTGTTGTTATAGGAAAACTCCGCATACGGTAAGTTCTTGTCCCAACTCCTATTATTTTTGAGTGCACCTGCCCTTAGCATATCTTCAAGGATCTGATTGGTTCTTTCCGTCTGCCGTCAGTTTGGGGATGATAGGCAGAACTAAAGTTCAGATGGGTTCCCATGGTTTCGTGCAACTTCTGCCAGAACCTTGAGGTGAACTGTGTCCCTCGATCCGACACAATCTTCTTTGGCACTCCATGGTAACACACGATCCTTGACATGTACAACTCTGCCAATTTGGATCCGCTGTAGCTTTCCTTCACGGGATGGAGTGAGCTACCTTGGTTAGCCTATCAATGATGACCCATATCGAATCGTATCCTGATTGGGTCCTAGGCAATCCCACGATGAAATCCATGCTGATTTCTTCCCATTTCCATTCAGGCACTTTGAGTGGTTGCAATAATCCCGCAGGTCGTTGATGTTCTGCTTTCACCAACTGACATGTGTCACACAGGGCAACATGTTCCGCGACATCTCGCTTCATGCCATACCACCAATACCTGCTCTTGAGGTCCTGGTACATTTTCGTACTCCCAGGATGAATGGAATAGTCGGAATCGTGAGCCTCCTTCAAAATCAATTCACGGATCTCCTTTACTTCAGGCACACAGTTTCTTTTTCCGTGCCACACCGTTCCTTGTTCATCCTCTCTAAAACCCGGAGCTTTAATTTCCTTGATGAGTTGTCTGATCTCTTGTATCTTCTCATCATTCTTTTGGCCCTCGCGTATGTCTCGCTCGAGTGTGGAGTCCACTTCCATGGCAATGGCTTCACCACTATTTACTAGACATAGATTGAGCCTTATAACCTCGTCCTTCAATTCTGCAGGCATGTCCTTCAAGCTCAACTTATTGACCTGCACTTTCCGACTCAAAGCATCGGCCACGACGTTTGCTTTCCCGGGATGATAGTTGATGCCCACATCAAAGTCATTGATTAGCTCTAACCATCTCCTTTGTCTGAGGTTGAGGTCTGGCTGTGTGAAAATGTACTTCAAACTCTTATGATCCGTATATATCTCGGTCCTCTTCCCCATCAAATAGTGCCGCCAAATTTTCAACGCATGTACCACTGCGGCTAGTTCTAGGTCATGTGTAGGATAGTTCTTCTCGTGCTTCCGGAGCTGTCGGGATGCATAAGCCACGACGTGCCCTTCTTGCATGAGAACACATCCCAACCCGTTTCCAGAGGCATCGCAGTACACCGTAAAGCTCTTTTGCATATCTGGCATAACCAGCACTGGGGCTGTTGTCAATATTTCCTTTAACTCCTGAAAACTCTTCTCGCACTGCGGCGTCCATGTGAATGTGATTCCCTTCTCCAACAGTTGAGTGAGAGGTCTCGAGATCTTGGAGAATCCTTCAATAAACCGTCGATAGTATCCAGCCAATCCCAAGAAGCTTCGAACTTCCCCGACATTTTCAGGGGTCTTCCACTTCTGTATATCCTCAATTTTGGCAGGATCCACGGAGATTCCTCCCTCCGAGATTATATGTCCTAAGAAGGGAACTTTCTTCAGCCAAAATTCACACTTGCTCAACTTGGCATATAGTTGGTGTTCTCTTAGCCTCTGCAACACCAACCTTAGATGTTTCTCATGTTCTTCTTCATCTTTGGAGAAGACGAGAATGTCATCTATGAAAACCACCACAAATTTGTCCAGATATTCCATGAATACCTTGTTCATGAGATACATGAAGTATGCCGGGGCATTAGTTAGCCTGAAAGGCATGACGGTGTATTCATACAGCCCGTATCGAGATACGAAAGCTGTATTGGGAATATCAGATTGCCTTATCTTGAGTTGGTGGTATCCCGACCTGGATCGATTTTCGAGAACACACAAGCTCCCCTCAACTGATCAAACAAGTCTTCAATGCGAGGTAATGGGTACTTGTTCTTGATGGTTACCTCATTCAAAGCACGGTAATCCACGCATAACCTATGGGTTCCGTCCTTCTTGGGCACAAATATCACCAGAGCTCCCCAAGGTGAGGAACTAGGGCGAATATACCCCTTTTCCGTCAGTTCTCTCAAATGATCCTTGAGTTCTTCCAGCTGCTTGGAGTCCATCCGATAAGGTCTCTTGAATATCGGGGCTGTTCCAGGCACTAGCTCAATTGCAAATTCCACTTCACGATCGGGAGGCATACCTGGCAATTCTTCCGGAAAAACATCTGGATATTCCCGGATAATCCTGATCTCCTCCACTTTCACCTTAACTTGATTTAATTTAATGTCCCTCCTAGGCTCTTGTATTGTTATAAACTTTACTCTTGTGCCGCTAGGGTGAGTTAGTTCCACCGTTCTGGTCGAACAATGGATGATTCGCTTATGTTTTGTCAACCAATCCATACCCAAGATAATATCTATCCCTTGTGAATCTATCACTATGAGGTTAGCAGTAAATACCACCCCAGTAATGTCTAGATTCACCTTGGGACACACTTGTCTTGTCCTTATTTCTCCACCTGGAGAGTTTACTGCTAGCATATAATTCATTTGTGTTGTTGCTAGATCATGCTTCTTAACAAACCCTTTAGCAATGAACGAGTGGGTAGCACCAGAATCAAACAACAGGTTTGCAATGTGTAAATTGGCAGGAAACTTACCAACTACCACGTCGGGTGCCTCTTGTGCTTCCTCCATAGTGACGTTGTTCACCCGTCCTCTCATTACATTCTGCTGTTGTGGCTGCGCAGGCTTCTTCTTTGGGCATTTATGGGCGTAATGCCCCACTTCACCACAGCTAAAACATTGCACCCCAACCTTAGGTGCTTGGCCTTTAGTGTCTTGGGGTTGGTTTGGAGGTCCTTGCACTGCTGGTCGAGGTGGATATGCGGGGTGAGGCTGCTGTACAAACTGACGTTGTGGCTGTGCTGGTGCTGCCGGAGGCCTGTAATTCGGGTTGTACCCTGTTGGTGCTGAGTAGGGTACCGCAGCACGGTTCGTCTGCCCTGCTGGTTGCTGCATCAGACGTGGGCGGGTGTTGCTCCCTGAGGCTTGATGTGACTACCCGGCCTTCCTCTTATTCTCATTTTCCAAGGCCTTTAGTTTCCTTTCTACCACAAACGCTCTGTCCACCATCTTTTGGAAGCTTTCATACTCATTTGAGGACATTGCACACTGCATTTCTGCGGTAAGTCCTTCCACGAAACAATCTTGTTTCTGCTCATCAGTCTCTATGTCCCGTGGGGCATAACGGGATAGTTGAGTAAATTTAGTGAGGTATTCCCTCACCGTCATGTTTCCCTGCTGCAGCCCCAAAAACTCCTTCCTCTTGTTTTTGAGTTCACCTCTTGGGATGTAATGGTTGCGGAAACTACGCTTGAACTCTTCCCAAGTGATGTTCTCAGGGTCATGATGGGCAGCCACGTAGGCGGTCCACCAATCAGCAGCAGGTCCATGCAATTGATGAGAGGCAAACAGCACCCTCTCATACCCTTGGCACTGGATGATCCTCATCTTGCTTTCAATGGTCTTTAGCCAATCATCGGCCTCCAGAGGTTCAGCAGCACTTGCAAACTTTAGAGGTTGAGTTCCTAGAAACTCACTCAACCTTGGTTGGCGTGGTGCAGCTTGTGGAGGTGGAACTTGATGCAAGTTGGCCACCACTTGAGTCAAGTTCTGGATGAGCTGATTTTGATTCTCCAGCATCTGGTGGAGGGGATCAACTCCTTCACGGTGACCACCCCGGTCCTGGCCTCCAGAAAGATGAGGATTGCATGCCTCATCGTTGTTGTTGGCGGGGTTGGCAGCACGTCCTTTTCCTCTTCCGGCCATCTGGCAGAATCAACCAATGTTAATTTGAAAGCATTTGGTATCATCTTACTACTTTCATTTGTTTGTACTTTGAAGTGTTGAGGCTTTGTTATACTTTTACGAGGGTTCATATCTCACACCAAATAAATGCACTATTATTTCATGTGGGTTCATACACCAAAGCAAAACAATCTGAAGACGAGGCTGTGGACAATTGCTCATGGCTTCCACAACTCACGTCACACACCAAGCATTAACACACCCTTAACTTAACGTAACGACTCGACTATTCGACATCTTGCTAACTAAGGGAAGGACTCTACACTACTCGTTTTCTTGAGCTGGCTCCTCGGGATCTTCCTCATCATTTCGGCTGCCTTCTGACTCTGCTTTGGATGGGGAGGCTGCTGGTGGAGAAGTGCAACGACGCCTGACCGCTCGGCGATCCGGGGAGTCAGGAGTCCATGTATCATTCACGGTGACACACAGTTCATTCCCATCTCCTCTTTCTCTCACCCTCAAGCAGGCTCGCAGCAACGCCTCCGTTTCCTTCAGGGTGTCCCGGACATCCTGAAGCTCTTGTTGACACTCCTGCAGTCGAGTGCTGAGCATAGCAGCATCCTCCAAGCACAAGTTCATGTGCTCATGGGAAGTCCCTTGCTGCACCGGCGGGTACTTGTACTCCGTGGTACCACTCTCACGTTGGAGGACATACATGTACTCAGTCTTGTCCAGGTGGCGACGATAGATGTGACTCTGGCAGGTGATGGCCTCCCAGGTGACATCCTTCTTCGCATCGACCTGTGTCGCTCTACAAGCTGGAGAGTGGTGGATCTTAAGCAGCTGATTTTCGTGTATAATCCTCATCTCCGAACTCCATTCTTCCCTCTTCTCACGGATGGTCATGGTGGATTTATAGTGGATGATTAGCTTGCCCGTATTGCCGGCGGCTTCGAGCATACGCCGAAGACGGCGCAACAAGCCTCCTACTGCCAATCCATAGGAAAGGTACGTCACCGGGCGGCTCTCCTCTCTTTCGGCAAAGGCAACTACGGGAACTCTCCCTCTTGTGGACTTACGAGCGGTGCGAATCATGCGAACCATCTAAAACAAAAAGAATTAAAATTAGGTTAGATAGACTCTCAAAAATCCTATTTTGAATGAAAATTGGGGTAAGATGAAGAAAGTGACTCATTAAATAACACTTTTCAACACACACCTTGTAAAAAAATAGTTTTTAAGAAAATAAGGTCCTTAAATATGTCCATTTCTACCTAGGTCCACGTTCCTATGGGCAACCTTGGCTCTGATACCACTTCTGTCACACCCGGTTTTTCCGAAGAACAACCAAGTGAATATCACATGTATGCCAGGATCATTTTCTCATACATGTGATGACAAATAGTGAAGCATCATTTATTACAAGCCAGGTGTCGAATATAAATAAGTCTTACATAGCAAATGTCTCGATGGACAATAATAAGTTCATCACAAGTAAATAAACTAGCAGCGGAATATTATTCATGAGGGCTCCATCACAGGCGTTGCCCGGGGGTCTCCATGAACCTAGAAACCTTCTTCGGGTCCAAAGTCTTGATCATTATACACCACCTCATTCTCTTGACCTGAGCAGCAATATAAACCAACAAATATGCAAGGTTGAGTACCGATGGTACTCAGCAAGTGTGGGAAAGTTATGTCATGCATGGCTAGAACAAGGGGAGGTTGAACTCATGGTTAAAGCACTACGCAATTATTACCTACCACCTTAGCTTATTAAGCACCTACATGACTACACAGGTGAAATGGTCCCAATCTCCCATCCCATCATCATAATCAAATAACCATAACATCATTTCCAATGTTAAGCTCCCCGCTTAACACTCACACCCTCCAAGGTCATCATACTCTAATCATGAATAAGTCCAAGCCGCTCTTGACCGTGAGCACGGCTGTCATGACAGTTTTGACTCTGCAGAGTTTGTACCACTGTACCCACATGCAGTGATTTCATCCCCCGTTGCCGGGTGGACTAAAAGAACCTCCATTATGCCAGTGGCTACGAACCACATTCACACTTCCCAGGTGTGTAGCCAGGAGATCACTACGAAGCCTTTACAAAGGGATTCCCGACGAGCGTGGGCCCACTGAGGTTTCACCCCTAACAGCATACAAGAGGCTCCAACCCCGCTACAGTGGCCCCCTCTTGAGCCTTGCGGTTCATATGGTAGTCCAGCTGACACCTATTCCCCGCACCATCCAACACACCCATACTACGCCTGGGATACACCTAATTAATTGGCCAAGCTGCCCCATCTCAGCATGTGGTTGGCACGGTAAAGCCAGGTTACATGCTCCATGAACCGGTCTTTAGGATCCAGGCAAGTACTAAACACAAACCCGAGTCTCGTGCACCCAGCACACAACCAAAACATCCAACTTGCCTTGATCCCTACCTCTACATAACTCACAATACCTCATTCAAGAGTATGGTAAAATAAACTGATGATCTCATATCCCAATTATACCATTCTAAGCATGGCTAAGCATATGCATAATAATAAATGACATGATAAAATAAATCCCAACCCAAGCTACAAGGAAACAAGGTAATGCAATTCTAGGGAAACTTCCTAGCATGGGTTTCATATTTCATTTGACAATGCAAATAATTCTATCTACACATCCTAGTATAGGATCAAAGTGGTCAAGGACACTTGCCTCCTTCTTGCTGCTCTTGAAATGGGTAGTCCTGATCTTGGAAAGGAATAACTTGCTCTTGAGCAGGTTCTACATCATACCATCACACATAGCAAAAGAAAAATAACAACCCATAAGACATAGTTCACACTTCCACTTCATACAAACCACACATTCACATTTATGAAAGTCCTTCACCATTATATGTGTTGTGGTTACTTTATATGTGTTGATTTGTGGCTTGCATGCACTTTTAATCATGTGCATATGATTCCTACTTTTGTGTTCACATTTATACTTACCTACTATATATATATGAGCTTCCAATTTAAATAAATTCCTTATATTCAACTACTACACCTTTTCACTACCAAGTATGTATGAAAGTATTTTTCTTCTCCATATGTGCCTTTAGAATTTCTACAAACTTCAAACTGAATTCTTTGGATTTTAGAAACTCCATTTATCATTTACTAGTTGCTATATTTTCAGATTTATTTTCCTATACATAAATGTGTACTTTATTATGAAAATAGTAAGACACATCATCTAAACAGAATAGGTTCTGGTCCTAAATAATTTAATAACATATTTTGACCTTTGCCTCTGATGTAAAATATTTCACAATTATTTTCCCTATTTTCTAGAACTATTCTTTACTTAAAAATGTGTCCCTAAATGTGAATAGTAAATTAAACAGATTCAATTCAGCCCAAAATATGTTTTTATCTCACTCCAAAGTTTTATAAATACTGAGAAAGTTTTTAATTTAATTATGATAATATGTTTGTCCCATTTTTTAATTTTTAAACACTAGCCACATATTCAATTTCCTAATTTAAATACTAAACAGGGCTAAAAAGGTAAACTCACCCCATTACAGGGTCTATAATATTATTTTCAGAATTTCCAGGGGTCTAGCTACACTTATGAGAGGTGTTTTTCCTAATTTTTATTAAGTCTAGGGGCTAAAACTGATTTTTAAATGAATTTACATGATTTTCTGGAGTTCCAGGGGCTAGATCAGAAGTTTCCGGGGCTAGCTCTTATTTCCCGAGAACCCCAGGGGGTAGCACGTAAGATTTCTAGTCTTTATAACGCGGGGCTGATGTGGACCGTCTGATTTTAAACCGACGGCCGAGATTATAACATCGAACCGGTACGCGGGGGTTTAAACCCTACCGTGCGATTTAAAATAAACGGCGCACAAGCGGCCACGTCGCTCTGATCGAGCGCGGGCGGCGCTGCCGGCGGCGCACGGCGGCGGGAAGCGGCGATCTCGCCGGAAACTTTCGGATCTTCGGGAATTCTTCCTAGAACTGTGATTTTATGGCATAGATCGGTAGACGGGAGGTCGGGGATCTCACCTCGGGGGTTTTCTTGAGCTCGGAGGTCCTGGAAGGTGATCGGCGACGAGGTCCGAGGCAAAACCACGGCGAAGCTCGTCGGCGCTGCGTTTACACCGCAAATCACCGAGTTTTCTGCACCTGCAAGGTTGCCCGGAGGCGGTGGATCAAGACCAGCGAGTTAGATCGGAATTTCCGAGCTTAGATCGGCCAGAATTCGCCGGAGAAGTCTCGGTTCTCACCGGAGTAAAAATCGGCGATCGCGGGGGAAAAACATAACGAGGCCGGGGTTTTTATAGACGGGGGAGGGCGGCGGGGTGGTTTAGATCATGTCCGCTTCACCCCCGAGCAAAATTCGGCTGTGATCCGCAGCAATTCCGATCGGTTTGGATTCGGTGAGAGAGAGTCCGGCGAGGGCGCGAGGTGGACGACGATCTGGTGGGTCCCGCCTGTCAGCGTGAGGAAGCAGCGCGCACGGCTGCGGGATGGCGCGGGGGCTGGGTGGGCCGGCTGGTGGGTTTTGGCCTACTGGCCGGTTTTTTTCTGTTTTCTCTTTTTCTTTTTCTATTTCTTTTCTGATTTGAATTTAATTTGAATTCCAGTTTGAATTTGAATTTTTGCAAAACATGCAACACGTCCAAAAAATTTTAAATTCCCCTCTTAACATGATTTAAGGTTTTGAATTAAAATTTTGGGGTGTTACATCCATGGATTGGGTAGAGGTACCCCATCCTCCGTGGCTAGGCGAACGCACCCGGGGCAGCATACTTGTGTCACTCGGATGGGACCCTCCCAGTTGGGGGTGAGTTTGTTCCCCCCTTCTCAAGAAATATTTGCCAAAGCACCAGGTCACCCACCTCGAGCTGTCTACTCCGGACGAACCTCTGCTGATAACGTCGGAGCGCTTGACAGTATCGCGTGTTTCGAGCAGCTGCTTACCACCTTCACTCCTCGACAAGGTCGATATCTTTACGTCGGAGCCGATCCTGCGTGGCTTCGTCATACGCTTGGACACGGGATGAGCCCATGGTGATTTTCGGGGGGAGGACGGCCTCAGCCCCATACACCAAGAAGAAGGGTGTTTCCCCTGTCGAGCGATTGAGGGACGTCCGGCTAGCCCGCAGTGCATAAGGAAGCTCTTCATCCCAATTGGTGTCGTGCTTCTTCAAGCTGTTGTACGTGCGCATCTTGAGTCCCCTGAGTATCTCGTTGTTTGCTCTTTCGACTTGACTGTTACTCTCTGAGTGAGAAATAGAAGCATAGCAAACTTGGATGCCGAGGTCTTCGTAGTAATCTAGGAACACTGCACTGGTGAACTGAGTCCCGTTGTCGGTTATAATTCTGTTTGGGACCGCGAACCGGAAGATGATCAACTTGATGAACTTGACTGCTGAGTGCTTGTTGATAGTTACTACAGGCGCAGCTTCCAGCCACTTGGTGAACTTGTCTACGGCGACGTAGAGGTACCGGTACCCTCCGACGGATCTAGGGAATGGTCCTAGGATGTCCAGCCCCCACATGGCGAAGGGCCATGAGGGCGGGATCATCTGCAGTGTCTACGCTGGTGTGTGGATCTGCTTAGAGTGGAATTGGCACATCTTGCATCTCTTGACTAGGCCGACGACATCCTGGAGAGCTGTCGGCCAGTAAAAGTCATGCCGGAAGGCTTTACCGACAAACGTGCGGGAAGATGCATGGATCCCACACTCGACTCCATGGATCTCTGCAAGCAGGTCACAACCCTCCTCCCGGGTTATGCACCGCAATAGGACACCGTTACGCCACACTAGTAGATATCCCCTTCTACCAGCGTGTATCTCTTAGCCAACCGAGCGATCCGTTCAGCGGATACACGTTCATTGGCAAGGAAATTGTCTTTCAAGTAGTCCTGGATCTCTGTGATCCATGAGTCAGGACAAACTTGAGCACTTGTATCTTGAGCGCCGGGTTGCACGGAGTCCCCGGTGATGCTTACGATCCTTGGCGGGCGCCATGGTAGCAGGGCCGTCGGGACCGCCAGCTTCGAGGTGCTGATCTCACCCCCTTCACCTGGTTCGGCCGGCCAGACGGTAGGTCGCAGCAACTTCCTTTCAAAGACCCCCTCAGGCACCGGAGCCCAAGTGGAAGCCTTCGTTGATAGGTTGTCGGCTATTTTGTTGTTGGTGTGAGGAACATGGCACAAATCCAAGGATAAGAAGTCCTTCTCCAACTTCTGTACTTGAAGGAGATAAGCTGCAAGCTGTGGGTCGTTGCAGCAGCACTCTCCCTTGACTTGCTTGATGATCAGCTGAGAATGACCGTTGACCAACAACTGCTGGACGCCAAGGGATAGTGCGGTCTTTAACCCGAAGATGAGAGCTTCATACTCTGCCATGTTGTTGCTTGACTTGAAGTCAAATCACACCATGTACTTGACCTGCTCTCCAGTTGGTGTAAGGAGCAGAACCCCCGCTCTGGCACCTTTCCTGCGCGAGGAGCCATCGAAGAAGAGAGTCAAGTAAGGCCCAGTGAAGACCGGAGCTCTGGGCTTTGGTCCACCGATGTCTTGGCCCCCTGGCTGGCATGGTGGCGGTGTCCACTCTGCCATGAAGTCAGCTAGCGCATGACTCTTCACCGCATGGCGCGGTAAGAAGTCCAACTTAAACTCCGCCAGCTCCGCAGCCCATTTAGATATGTTTCCAGTTGCGTTGGGGCTGTGGAGGACAGTTCTCAGCGGGTATGAGGTAACCACCGAGATCTTGTGAGCTTGGAAGTAGTGGCGCAACTTCCTTGAAGCAACGAGGACTGCATAGAGCAGCTTGTGCACCTCTAGATATCTTATCTTGGCATCATGGAGGACCTCACTCATGAAGTAGACCAGACGCTGGATGATTCGGACCCTCCCGGAGGGGCCCGATGCGTCTTCTTGTAGAGGTCCCGAACTCAGAGGGGCGACCCCCGGGTCCGGAACTGCACTCTGGGAGCTCAGACCCAGATGCGCATTGGTCGTCAGGTCTAGCTGGCTGAGACCCGACTAGATCTTCTCGGGGAGGTCTGGGACTCGGAGCCCCAAGGCCCCCGGGTCTGGGACTGCATTCTGGGAGCTCGGACCGGGATATGCATTGACCATCATGCCCGACTGTTTGGGACCTGATTATCTCCCCATCCCTAGGGTCTCATACGGAGTCTGAGCCCTGAGACTTTAGACCAACGACAGCTAGAGCCTCATCTGGGACTTGAGGTCGACGGAGTTCTGGCCGCTCCGCAACCAAAACCATGCTCATGACCTCAGTTGTGGCAGTGACATAGATGAGTAGAAGGTCGCCTTGTTCTGTGGCCACCATGCTCGGCAGCGTTGTGAGGAACTTCTTCAGCTCCTGGAACGCCTCATCCGCCTCCTCGGTCCATACGAATGGACCAGATTTGTGCAGAAGCTTGAAGAACGGAAGAGCTCGCTCAGCCAATCTAGAGATAAACTGAGTGAGCACAGCCAAGCATCCGGTAAGCTTCTACACGTCCTTGATGCGGGCAGGGGGACGCATCAGTTCTATCGCCTTAATCTTCTCTGGGTTAGCTTCAATTTCTCGGTGTGAGACCAAGAAACTGAGAAGCTTCCCAGCAGAGACCCCAAAGAAACATTTGTCTGGGTTCAACTTCGCGTGTGTCGAACGCAGTCTATCAAAGAGGCTAGGTTATCAAGCAGAGATGCTTGCGACTTAACCTTCACTATGATGTCATTACATAAACCTCTATTAGGTCCTGAATGAGGTTCCCAAATGTTTTATGCATTGCATGCACAAAAGTGGGAAGGGCACTCTTAAGACCATAAGGCATGGACACATAGCAGTATAAACCATCTACTGTGATGAAGGCGATATGCTCTTCATCTTCCCTAGACATAGGTATCTGGTGGAAACCTGAATATGTGTCTAGGAAACACAGTAGGTCACAGCCGGATGTGGAATCGACTATTTGGTCTATACGGGGGAGAGGAAACGGATCCTTCGGACATGCCTTATTGAGGGTGGTTGTAGTCGATGCACATACGTAGCTTTCCGCCAGCCTTGGGGACGACAAGAGGGTTGGCCAACCACCGTGGATGATAGACTTCTCAGATGAAGCCAGCATCAAGCATCTTCTTGATTTCTTCACGGATGAAGTCTTGTCGCTCGATGGATTGCTTATGAGACTTCTGTTAGACCGGACAGGCGTCGATGTGGATCTTAAGTCGATTCTCAATCACCTCCCTGGGGATCCCGAGCATTTCTGACGGTTGCCATGCAAACATGTCAACATTTGCTCGGAGGAAGGTGACGAGAGCATCTTCCTATTTGTCACTCAGGCCCCCAACGATTTGGGCGGTCTGGGCGACATCAGGACCGACTTGGACGACCTTGACTGGTACGCCTTCACCGTCCGAGGGCTGCACATGGGGTACAGATGTCATCCTTCACTAACGCATGCTTGTAGGCGGTCAGCTAGCTTTAGCGTGACTGGAAGCGGCCTTCTGTGCTGCTGCCAGCGCTTGGAGCTTTTCCAGTGTTGAGACAGCTGCAGTGCAGTCATCGCGGATCTTGAGGACGCCACTCAGGGTTGGCATCTTCAGGGCCAAGTAGCCGTAGTGGGCTACTGCCATGAACATGGTACAGGGTTGGCTTGCCAATTATGGCATTGAAGGGGAGGCTGACCTCCGCAACGTCGAAGACGGCGCTTTCCGTACGATAGTTCTAAGGCGTCCCGAATGTCACCGGGAGGGAGATGATACCGCATGGGAAGATTGGGTCTCGGACTAACCCCGAGAATGGTCTCGAGGGGGTAAGCTGGGACATAGGGATTTGCAGCTTCTTGAAGGCTGCGAGGCTGATAACGCTAAGAGACGCCCCGCCATTGATCAACACATGGTAGAGCTTCATGTTGGAGATGGTCGGGGCGACGAGGAGAGGCAGCTGCCCGACGCCTGCCATGTTCTTGGGGCAGTCGGAGGCGTCGAAGCTGATCGACGTCTCCATCCACTTGCAATGTGGTGTCGGCCCCAGGACTGGAGCGGCGGCCTCCACTGCTCGATGGGGGGTCTTGATGACCCGTGTGGACGAGACATCGGAAGAACCCCCGTACATCACATAGAGTGTGTCAGCTGTTTGACCATGAGGCACGCCGATCGTCTGGCCGTCGGTCTGGCCAGACCTGCCCGCTCTAGAGCGGGAGGTAGCCTCGTTGTATTCCACCTGGAGACGACGGTGAGTTGGGTGAGAAGACTCGCCATGAGAGGTGATGTTCACCATGGTCGCGTGGAGAGTGCGGAAAGCTTCCCCTACCTGGTGCGCCAAATGTCAGAGTGTGTGAGCTGAGACACTCCTCCTAGCTTGCTACGGAAGCAGCCCGCGAGGTTCTTTGATTGGAGGGGATTGGTGCCCTACTCTATCCGTCTCGAGAGAGCGGATGAACACCGAGATCTACGTGGTTCGGGTCGCAGGAGCGTAATACCCTACGTCCATGGAAGTGTCTGTTCTATTGCTTGCGCGTATGTGCGTGAGATGGTGCTGGGTTGCGAACCCCTTGTCGGGTGTTCACCCCGGTCCTTTTATAGTCCAAATCCAGGGTGGTTACAATGTGGCTTGGGGCCCGACAAGTGGCCCCAAAGCTATGCGAACCCTATACATGATCTAGGGTTTTGTACTCTGAGTACAGCAGTCGGTGGGGGAGTTAAGTCCCGCCGCCTGGCGCGCTGAGCGCCCCTGTCTGTGTGTCACGTGATGATGAAGATGCCGTATTGTCGCCACGTCTTGTCGTTCCGCTTGGGCGGCCCAGTGCTGTTGGACAGCACTGTACCACTGTCACGCCTTGTCGTCCCGTCTTATCACCGTAATGGCTGTCAGGTGGAGGACGGAGACGTGCACCATGCACCATGCTTCTGGAGAAGGCGCGAGCCTTGAATGCGCGGCGTGACAGCGCACTTCCTCCTTGACTTCGTCAACCCTTGGCCCACGATGGGACGTGGGGCATGTGGCGGCTTCGGAGCTCTTGCCGATGGGTTTGGAGCCGGGAGACACGTGGAAGCTCCAGGCCTCACCTCAGCGGGGAGGCTTGGACCGGAGCCCAGGGCACGTGTCGGCTCCGGAGCTCTCCTTAGCACGGAGGAGGTTCTGAGCCTAGTGACACGTGGCAGCTCTAGACCTCACCTCAGTGGGGAGGCTCGGACCGGAGACCAGAGCACGTGTCGGCTCTGGAGCTCTCCTCAGCAGGGAGGAGGTTCTGAGCCTAGAGGCACGTAGCAGCTTCAGACCTCACCTTAGCGGGGAGGCTCGGACCGAAGCCCAGGGCACGTGTGGGATCCGGAGCCCTCCTCAGTAGGGAGGAGTGTAGGAGCCTGAATACACATGGCAACTCCGGACTTCACCTCAGCGGCGAGGCTCAGACCGGAGCCTAGGGCACGTGTCGGCTTTAGAACTCAAGTGCACGAGTAAGCTGCAGGGCTGACCTCATGGTCAAGGACACGTGGCTACAGCGGGGCCTGCCTCAGTAGGGAGGTGGGGCCCAGGCTGTCTTTTACCCTCTATGTGGGGGTACTCGGTCTGCAGGATACCAATAACCATAAACAGAAGCATGTGACTCATTCCCCATTAGGACGGAGGAATCCCGAACGAACTGGTAAGAAGTGAACATAGACATGTCAGAACATACATGAACATTAGCACTCGTATCAAACCACGAAGATAGTGTTTAAGAAACAGAAAGAACAGTAAAGGAATTATCGTACTCATCACCATTGCTAGACGTCACGATGTTGACATTTTTTTCTCTTTACAATCTGCCCTATCAGGACAGTCCTTCGGAAAGTGCCCCTGCTCGCCACAGGTATAGCAACCCTCACTGGTTTTGTTTGACTTCTTATTCTTCTTGAGAGCAGTAGTATTATTTGGATTGAATTGAGACTTGTTGTTCCCTTTGTTCTTGACATCAGATTTTTGCATCATATTTGCATTGGCGCTAGATTGACCCTCTCCTGCTTTCTCAGTAGCTCCATCTATAAACTATAGCGGAAGCAAACTAAGCAGCAGCAGCGGCTCCATCTCTACTCCACAGGCAAGGTTGAGGGTAGATTACACGCCTAATACTCCACAGGGTCTTCATAGTACTCCTCTCCTGTTGCTGATGATGTATGATAATGCAAGGGTGAGTACATGACGTACTCAGCAAGTGCGGAAAGTATGACATGTAGCTTACAACAAGGTAGGTATAAAAAGGCTCATTGCATTAAAGCAAAGTTTATTTCACAAATCATGATAAAAACAACAACTAGCTTTAAGTGAATGTAATCCCAACTTGTATTTAAACATCAACATACCTCCATCATGATTCACCACTTTTCATATCTCATCTGAACATTTATCTTTCTCAACTTTTCACATGCTCATTAATACCATCTTGTATTCACTACTATCTTATCTCATATTCAATTCCATCTCATAACCGAGATAAATCTCATTGCCATGACTCAACAGTCATGCAACCAATCTCATTACCCGGACTCAACAGTCCCAAAAACCAAATCCAAAGACCAAACCATCACCAAACCAATAACCAAACCAAATACCATCCCAATAACCATCCCATCTAATCATGTGAGTTGTCTAGATGCTTGTGACCGTAAGCTCGGCTATCATGGTAGTTTTACACTCTGCAGAGGTTGCACCACTTTACCCACAGGTTTGTGAATTCGTAACCCGTCGGCGACTGCAGAACCTCCATTATACCAGTACACAACCGTCGGTGTATGGCCAAGATATCACAAAATAGCCTTTACAAAGGGGCTACCAGATGTATGGACTCACTAAGGTTTCACCAGCAGGCTAAAATCTCCAGTTCTCCCACCTACGGGCCCTCTCTTGTCCCATGCAGTTCCCAGGGCAGTCCTCACTAGACTCCCATTCCCCATGCCTTCCACGGTCCATAACAATCTAGCAACTTACCTAATTAGTCAGCTAAGCCGCACCCATATTTGGCCTTGTGGTGGCACTGTATTCCTGGCATGGCTCGCATGAACCGGTCCTTAGATCTACGACAAGTAAAACCACCATCTCATTCTACCACTTCCACGAACCAAGCTTGCCTAGATCTCCCTCCAATTCATGTCCATTATCAACATCAGTTTCTCATTAACATTATTCATACGAGTGCAGTTAGCTAGACACATTCTATCGCTTCCCATATCCCTTAGATTAGCGAAGCAAAAAAGCAAAAACCGACCATACCCGACTCATCAACTTTCCCGGCGACAAGGGTGGTTAAAAAAACTAGTAAACTCCTATAAAAGGGTTTCCCATCAAGTTGACTCAAGAACACACACCTTTTCGCAAACAAAACAGTTTCAAAAACATGGGATCAATATGGTCAAGGGGCACTTGCCTTGTTCTTGCGGCTTCTGTTGCTCACGGATCTCGAAGTATTGTTGTTGTAGCTCGTCGTAGATAGCTGTCTGAGCTTGTCCTTCTATTTATGATCACGCACGTACAAAGTTCATAGCAATCAATCATTATGCACAAACTTTACTCAAGATGCAATGGTGCATATGCATGCTAATCCTATGATGTTATTTTTATTAGATCGGTTTGTACGTGTTCTTGCATGTTTGCATGGCTTGCATGGGGTTTCACGATGAACAGAGGTGCAGAGATCAAATGTGGATGTGGCGATGATGTTGACTCAAGATCTAGATCAGATCGATCAACACGTGATCTGTCCATGAAAAAGCTTCTGTTCGAAGGGATCGAAGAACAGATGCAAAGAAACCGTGATGATGTCGTAAGGTGGTATTGGAGACCTACCTTACTTCCTTCGGGTCCTTCGTCCAGAAAAACAGATTGTCAGCTCTCATCCGGCGATGGCGATCGTGGTCCGGGCTTGTCGGCGGTCTCTCAGGTGGTCAAACTCCGCTGAAGGGGTTTAGCTCGGCGAGTTGGGGGCTAGGGCTCCAAGTCATCGACTCGGGAGGTGGAAAAGAAGTACGTGGTTGCGGCCAAAGGTTCTGGGTTCTATTTATAAGAGGGAAACAAAGAGTCCCCACTCTGATCGAAATTCGAATAAGAGTCATATTCAAATTGTTTTTGAAACTTAACAACTTATCTTCAATTGATTTGGTGCGGTAGCAACGTAGAAGAGTTCGTGTCGGTTTCCTCAGTAACGGGTACTCACGTACAGAGAAAAACCGCTTCAGAATCGCGTCCTTCCGCAGGGATAAGCTCCGGAGGCTCCACGTGTCCAGCGGGGGCCCGGGCTTCCCTTTTTCCTCAGGGGCGAGCTCTAGTTGTGCTGCGTGTCAGGCGGGCGGGACCTTTCCTCTCCCTCAGAGGTGACCTCCGTGTGCGCCATGTGTCTGGTGGGTCAGGACCTCCCCTCTCTCCAGAGACGAGCTCCGCATACGCCACGTGTCAGTTCCGGACCTCTCCTCTCTTCGGAGGTGGCTCCGGGGGTGCCACGTGTTAGTGCCGGACCTCCCCTCTCTTCGGAGGTGGGCTCTGGTAGTGCCACGTGTCCGTTCTGGACCTCCCCTCTCTTCGGAGGTGAGCTCCGAGAATGCCACGTCTCAAGTAGTGCCTATCTTCCTTACTTCTCGGAGGCGAGCTCCGAGGTCGACACGTGTCTGTCAGTGTCGGACCTCCCGGAAGTGAGCTCCAGAGGTGACACGTGTCCAACAGTGTCGGACCTCCCGGAGGTTATCTCCGAGAGCGACACGTATCCCGTGGTGTCGGACCTCTCGAAAGTGAGTTCCGAGAGCGACAAGTGTCCAGCGGGTTGGGCCTTACTTCCCCGCAGCGACTAGTTCCGGTGGCGACACGTGTCCTGCGGGGCTGGCCTCACTCCTCCGCAGAGGCTAGCTCCGGGGGCAACACGTGTCCCATGGGGTCAGACCTTGCCCCTTCCGTAGAGATGAGCCCCGAGCCTGCCACGTAGCCAGTTTAGCGGCGGACCTCTCCCCCTTCGCGGGGATGAGCTCCGAAGGCGCCACGTGGCCAGCGGGCCGCGGGAATTGTCTACATCGCTCCTTGGCGAACTGGAATTGGCTCTTTTTGGCTATCTTTTTTATTCTTTTTTCTGTTTCCACTTCTTTTAAAATGTTTTCTTTATATAAAATATGAATGCATGCAAAAATCGAAATTGAGGGTGTCACAAATCTACCACCCTTAAATTGAATCTCACCCTTGAGATTCGCTAGTGGAGAATAGATGAGGGAATTCTACCTTGAGGTCTTCTTCACGCTCCCATGTGGCTTCAGCTTCTGTGTGATGGCTCCACTGTACCTTGCACCAACGGATCACTTTATTCCTCATGACCCTTTCCTCCACGTCCAAAATTCGGACATGGTGCTCTACATAGGTCAGATCCTCTTGAAGTTCAAGATCATCCATCGGTACTTGTTCTTCTGGCACTCTCAAGCATTTTTTGAGCTAGGATACATGAAACACGTCATGTACGTCAGAGAGGTGCGTTGGGAGCTCTAGTTGATAGGATACTTCTCCTCGCTTGTCCAAAATCTTAAATGGCCTGATGTAGCGAGGTGCTAACTTGCCTTTGACGTTGAAACGTCGTTGGCCTCGGATAGGCGATACCTTAAGGTATACGAACTCTCCTACTTCGAAAGTAACCTTCCTTCGCCTATTGTCCGCATAACCTTTCTGTCGTGACTGAGCAGCCTTCAAGTTCTCCCGTATTGTTCGGACTTGCTTCTCAGCCTCTTGTAGAACTTCGGGTCCAAACACTTGGTTCTCCCCGGTCTCATTCCAAAACAACGGCGTTCTACAATGCTTCAAAAGGTGACATCTTCAAAGTGGCTTGATAGCTTTTGTTATAGGAGAATTCAGCATATGGCAAGCTCCTATCCCAACTACGTCCATGTTTCAATACACAGGCTCTCAGCATGTCTTCCAAAATTTGGTTGGTCCTCTCGGTTTGCCCATCGGTTTGCGGGTGATAAGCATAGCTACAATCCAGTCGTGTACCCATAGCCTCATGCAGCTTCCTCCAGAACCTAGAGGTAAACTGAGAACCCCGATCTGAGACTATCCTCTTCAGGACTCCATGGCGGCACACGATTTGCTCCATATACAGCTAGGCTAGTTGTGCAACGTTGTACGCGGTCTTAACAGAAAGAAAATGGGCTGTTTTCATCAATCGGTCCACGATAACCCAGATGGAGTCGTAACCCGACCAAGTACGTGGCAATCCGATGATTAAATCCATACTGATGTATTCCCACTTCCACTCGGGTACCTTTAAGGGTCGCAACAGTCCAGCGGGTCTTTGATGTTCGGCCTTCACCCGTTGGCATGTGTCGCATAAGGCAACATACTTTGCTATGTCCCTTTTCATACCATCCCACCAATAACAAGTCTTTAGGTCCTTGTACATCTTTGTACTGCCGGGGTGTATGGAATAAGGTGAGTCATGTGCCTCCTTTAATATCGTGTCGCGGATGTGCTTCACGTTAGGCACACAAATCTTTTTTCCTAGCCAAAGCGTACCCTTCTCGTCTTCCTTGAAGTCCTTTTCTATGCCTTGTCGGATTCTTTCCTTGATCTCCTTGATTTCCTCATCCGTTGCTTGGTCATTTCTTATCTCTTGTTCTAGTGAAGAGTGGAGTTCCATCACTTCCATCTCGTTCAAGAAACCGAGATGTAACCGTTCGAACTCCTTGCGCAGCTCGGGCGGTAGCTCCCGAACCGTGAGTTGGTGACATGCTCCCTTTCGGCTCAATGCATCAGCTACTACATTGGCCTTTCCAGGGTGATAGTTGATTCCAACATCATAATCCTTGATGAGTTCCAACCATCGACGTTGCCTCAAATTCAAATCCATTTGGGTGAATATGTACTTGAGTATTTTACGATCCGTATAGATCTCACATCGATGACCAAGGATATAATGTCTCCAAATCTTTACTGCATGCACCACGGCTGCAAGTTCCAAGTCATGTACTGGAGTAATTCAGCTCGTGTTTCTTTAGTTGTCTTGACGCATAGGCTACCACTTGTCCTTCTTGCATGAGCACACATCCAAGCCCTTGTCTTGATGCGTCACAATATGTGTCGAAGCTCTTGCTCACGTCCGGCAATACCAAAACCGGTGCTGTAGTTAGCCTTTTCTTGATCTCCTCAAAGCTTTCTTAGCACGCTGGTGTCCATTGGAAGGCTTTTCCTTTCATTAGCAATTCTGTCATAGGTTTTGCTATCTTGGAGAAGTCCTTAATGAACCGTCGGTAGTATCTAGCCATCCCATGAAAACTCCGAATATCCCTCACGTTTTGCGGTTGGTTCCACTTCAGAACATCTCCCACTTTTCTGGGATCAACCGATACTCCTTCCTCGGAGATGATGTGGCCTAGGAACGATATCTCCTTTAGCCAAAATCGACACTTGCTGAGCTTGGCATACAATTGATGCTCTCGCAGCTTCTGCAATGTCAATCTCAAGTGTTCTTCATGTTCTTCCTCACTTTTCGAATACACCATGATATCGTCGATGAAAACCACGATGAACTTGTCCAAGTATTCCATGAAGACCTTATTCATGAGGTACATGAAGTATGGGGGTGCATTCGTTAACCCAAAAGACATCACGGTATATTCATACGAACCGTACCGTGTACGAAAGGCAGTCTTGGGTATATCGGAGGGCTTAATCTTCAGCTGGAAGTATCCCGACCGAAGATCAATCTTGGAGAAGACTCGGGCTCCCTTTATTTGGTCAAACAGGTTCTCTATACGGGGCAGAGGGTACTTGTTCTTGATCATCACCTCATTGAGGGACCTATAGTCCACGCACATCCTTTGGGTCCCATCCTTCTTGTCCACGAAGAGCACGGGGGCTCCCCACGGTGACGAGCTTGGGCGTATAAAACCCTTCTCTGGCTGCTCCTGAATTTGCTTCTTCAGTTCCACTAGCTCGTTGACGGGCATCCTATATGGTCTCTTTGCTATAGGTGCAGTTCCGGGTACCAAGTCAATGGAAAACTCAATGTCCCGGTCAGGTGGCATACCTGGATGTTCTTCCGGAAACACGTTCGAGAATTCTTGAACCACCGGAATGCTTTCCAATGTTGCTCCTTCGACGTGGTTCAACGTTGCCTTCTCGGTTGTTGGCTGGGCTGACTCGAACTCGATATGGGTTCCGTGCTCGTTTGTCAACTGCACGCTCCTCTTAGCACATTAGATTACTCCGTTGTGCTTGCTTAACCAATCCATTCCGAGTATTATGTCAAGCCCTTGGGAATCCAAGACAATGAGGTTGGCAAGGAAGTGTACCCCTCTTATTTTAAGGTTTACTTTCGGACATACTATATTAGTCCTCATCTCTCCACCGGGAGAATTAACCAACATAGTATACTTCAAGTGTGATATGGGTAGATTATACTTGGCAACATACTTGGATGATATGAATGAATGCGATGCTCCAGGATCAAATAAAATGGTGGCTGGGTTGGAGTTGGCAAGGAACATACCAATCACGACGTCGTCAGCCTGTTGCGCTTCCTTAGCAGAGACATGGTTCACGTTGCCGCGAGTGTAATTCTGCTGTCCACGGTTTCCTTGATTGGCTCCTCCGTTCGGCCGTGGGTTCTACTTGGGCACGTTGCTTGGTTGTCCATGACCTCTCTTCGGGCACTGGCTCGCAAAGTGTCCTGTCTCCCTGCATGCAAAGCATGCCTCGTTGCCCACGACAGCAGGTACGTTGGGGCGGGGGTTTTGAACAGGAGCGCCCATATTGGGTCGGGGTGCAGGAGGCAAAGGCACACGAGGTTCTTGCATGGTAGGACGTTGCTGCGGTGGTTGATTAGGGCGAAAAGTAGGAGCGGACGATCCATACTGTGGTGCATCTAGGGACATGTACCGGGGGCGTACGTTGCTCCCTTGTGGCTGGTATGGCATCTTTCTTTTGCCCTCTTGCTCGATCTCTCGGATCTTGCTCTCAACCACTATGGCTTTGTCAACTAGCTTCTGGAAGTTTGCATAGTCATTGTTGAAAAGTTGAACCTGGATCTCATTGTTCAACCCTCTCATGAACAAATACTGCTTCCTTTGGTCGGAGTTGACATCTTCGGGGGCATACCTCGATAGTTGCATGAACTTGTTGAGGTACTCATTCACGCTTTTCTTGTCTTGGCGGAGACCTTCAAACTCTTTCCTTTTTAGCATCATGACTTCAACGGGGACGTAATGAGAGCGGAAACTCTCCTGGAACTCATTCCCAGTAATAGTCTCCTGGTTGACATGAGCGTTGCAGAGAGCGTCCCACCAGTCAGCGGCTGCTCCCATGAGTTGGTGCGATGCGAAGAGAACCTTCTCTCGGTCATTGTACTGAACTATGGCAAGATTCTTTTCCATGGACTTCAACCAATCATTGGCCTCCATGGGGTCATTAGCTTGTGCAAAGGTAGGTGCTCGAGTCCTCATGAACTCTCCCAACCTGTTGTGAGCCGGCGATGGTGGCGGTGGTGGTGGAGGTGGTGCAGGAACGGGGTTGTTGTTGTTGTTGGCTTGCAGCTGACCCAAAGTTTGGATCATAGTTTGCATAAGATGGTTCTGCATGGCCATCAACCATTCTAGGTTGTTTGCACCAGCTCCGGGGTTGTCATTCTCAGGAACCTCAACGTGGTCATCCTCTTGGTTGCCACGGACTTTCCTCCCTTGACGGCCAGCGTTTCCTCTCACCATCTATGAGAGAGTCGGATAGAATAGAAGTTAGAAGTTTAGAGTGAACCCTCCAACTATATGCATCAAGGTGAATGGACTATATATCATCCTATATGAGGATGTGAACAAGTGCCGAAGCATCTCACATCTCTCTACTATGTGTGGATATGGACAACGCTGAAACGTCCCACAACTCACACTAAGCACTCAAGCACAAACAATCATCATAAAAGTTTCAGCACACGACTCCTATTCAAGGCTTACTCAATGGGGGTCCTATGTGGTTTGGGGTGATACCAATCTGTGACTACCAATCTGTGACTTTTTGTCCTATGGTCAATGGGATTCTAATGCCAATCTATGCATTCTACCTAGGCTTGCATCCTATGTTCAGCGTGGCTCCTAATACCAATCTGTGACTAGGCTTGTGTCCTACGGTCAACCGTGGTTCAGCTACCAATCTGTGATCAATCTAAGCTTGTGACCTACAGTCAACCGTGGTTTTTAAAACCAAACTGTGACCTATCTAGGCGTGTGACCTACGATCAAACATGGTTCTGATACCAATCTGTGACGCCGCTATCCCGAGAAGAAAAACCTCTCGGAACCGAGACTGATGCATATGTGTGTCCAGGATGTTCATCACACATACACATATAATCCACAAACTGAATTTAGAATATATATAACATCGAATGAATAGATTCAAGAACTTTATTACATCAATCATTATTGCAGCGGAAGTCTTATCTTAGCAGCGGAAGTCTTATTCTAGCAGTGAAAATCTTCTAAACTATAGCAGAAGCAAACTAAGCAGCAGCAGCGGCTCCATATCTACTCCACAGGAGGGGTTGAGGGTAGATTGCACGCATAATACTCCATAGGGTCTTCATAGTACACCTCTCATGTTGCTGATGATGTATGATAATGCAAGGGTGAGTACATGACGTACTCAGCAAGTGCGGAAAGTATGACATGTAGCTTACAACAAGTTAGGTATAAAAAGGCTCATTGCATTAAAGCAAAGTTTATTTCACAAATCATGATAAAAACAGCAACTAGCTTTAAATGAATGTAATCCCAACATGTATTTAAACATCAACATACCTCCATCATGATTCGCCATTTTTCATATCTCATCCAAACATTTATCTTTCTCAACTTTTCACATTCTCATGAATACCATCTCATATTCACTACCATCTCATCTCATATTCAATTCCATCTCATAACCGCGATCAATCTCATTGCTATGACTCAACAATCATGTAACCAATCTCATTACCCAGACTCAACAGTCGCGAGAACCAAATCCAAAGACCAAACCATCACCAAACCAATAACCAAACCAAATACCATCCCAATAATCATCCCATCTAATCATGTGGGTTGTCCAGGCGCTTGTGACCGTAAGTGTGACGCCCTCAATTCTGTGGAAAACCACGGAACCGAGAACTAATGCATATGTGTGCCCAGGATGTTCATCACACACACACATATGTTCCACAAACTGAATTTAGATTATATATTTCCACGAATAACAGAGTTTATTACAATATCTCATGAGTCTTGGACTCATGCTCACAGCGGAAGTCTTTATTTCTATGCAGCGGAAGTCTTTATTCTAATGCGGAAGCAATTTAACTAATGCGGAAGCAATTCTAGGCAGCAATGGCTCCATCTCTACTCCATTCCCACAGGCAAGGTTGAGAACAGATCACACGCCTAACGCTCCACTTGGTCTTCATAGAAGTCTTCTCCTGCTGCTGATGATGAAATAATAATGCAAGTTTGAGTACAATGATGTACTCAGCAAGTGCGGGAAAATATGATATGAAGCTCATAGCAAGGTAGGTATAAAAAGGCTCATTTGCAGAAAAGCAAAGTTATTTATCAAAAGCACGATAAAATAGTGACTTATCTTTTAAGTGAATGTAATCCCAATATGTATTAAAATACCAATCATACCTCCGTTATGCTCATTACTTTCCATGTCACAATCAATCAACCTCATTCTCGCTCATGAATACCTCCTCGTATTCGCGACCATCTCACGAATACCATCATGTATTCACTACCATTTCACCTCATATAACAACTTCGTCTCCCACCGAGACCAACCTTGTTGCCACGACTCAACAGTCATGCAACCCATCATATCACCCGGACTCAACAGTCCCAAACCAAACCATAACCAAACCATCCAAAACCATAACCAATAACCATCCCAATAACCATCCCAACTAATCATGGCAGTTGGCCAGGCGCTCGTGACCGTAAGCTCGACTATCATGATAGTTTTAAGAACTCTGCAGAGTTTGCACCTCTTTACCCACAAGTTTGTGATTTCGTCACCCATCAGCGACTGCAGAACCTCTATTATACCAGTACACAACCGTCGGTTTATGGCCAAGAGATCACAAAATAGCCTTTACAAAGGGGTTACTAGATGTATGGACTCACTAAGGTTTCAACGGCAGGCTAGAATCTCCAATTCTCCCACCCACGGGCCCCCTCTTGTGTCATGCAAATCCCAGGGCAGTCCTCACTCGACTCCCATTCCCCGCACCTTCCACAGTCCATAACACTTTAGCACTTACCTAATTACTCAGCTAAGCCGCACCCATACTTGGCCTTGTGGTGGCACTGTTATCCTGGCATGTGCATGCATGAACCGGTCCTTAGATCTACGGCAAGTAAACCACCATCTCATGCTACCTCATTCACAAACCCAGTCTTGCCTAGATCTCCCTCCAATCCATGTTCATTAACAACATCAGTTTCTCATTATCGTTACGAGTGCAGTTAGCTAGACACATCTATCTCGCTTCCCGATCCCATGGACTCAGTGAAGCATAAAAGTAAAAACCATACCCGACTCATAAACTTCCCAGGCGACAAGGGTGGTTTAACCAAAGCTAGTAAACTCCTATAAAAGGGTTTCCCATCATGTTTGACTCAGCGCACACACCTTTTCGCAAAACAAAACAGTTTTTTTTCGAAAACATAGGATCAATATGGTCAAGGAGCACTTGCCTTGTTCTTGCGGTTCCGGTTGCTCTTGGATCTCGAAACCTTGTTGTTGCAGCTCGTCGTAGACAGCTCCCTGAGCTTGTCCTTCTATATGAAATCACGTCCATACAAGATTCATAACAATCAATACTATGAACAAACTTTAAACTAGATGCGATGATGCGTATGCATGCTATCCTATAATGCAGTTTAGTTTTATTAGGTCGGTTTGTACGGGTTCTTGCATGGCTTGCATGGTTTTACGATGAACAGAGGTGTTCGGATCAGATGTGGACGTGGCGATGACCTTGTCTTAAGATCAACCCGATCAACTAGTGATCTGTCCACGAGAAAGCTTCTGTTCAAAAGGAATCGAAGAACAGACGCAAAGAAAACGCAACGATGTCGTAAGGTGGTATTCGAGACCTACCTTACGTTCTTCTCAGTCTCAGGTCCTTCTCAGATTGTTGGGCTCTCTTCCGGCGATCTCCCTTGCTGAACTCCGGCGATGGCTTTCTCGGCGAGTTGAGGCTAGGGCTCTAAGTCGTCGGCTTAGGAGTTGGAAAAGAAGTTTGTGGTTTCGGCCAGAGGTTCTGGGTTCTATTTATAATCGGGAGAAGAAGAGTCCTATTCTGATTGGATTCTGAATAAGAGTCCTATTCAGATCGTCGTTGAATCCTAACATCTTATCTTTAGTTGATTTGGTGTGGTAACATTGTTGAATTCAGGTCGGTTTCTTCTCCGTACCGATATTTCTACGCATACAGAATCCACGTTACCTTCTCGGTGGTAAGCTCCGAAAGCTCCACGTGTCCATCGGGCCTGGTCTCTCCTTTTCCGCAGAGACGAGCTCCGGTGGTGCCGCGTGTCAAGCGAGTGAGACTCCCTCTCCTTTGGAGGTGAGCTTCGCGTGCGCCACGTATCCTGGCGGTTGGGACCTCCTCTCTTATTCGGAGGTGGCTCCGCACACGCCACGTGTCAGTGTCGGACCTTTCCTCTCTCTGGAGGTAGCTCCAGCGCCAGACTTCCTTTCCTCTCAGAGACGATCTCCGAGGTTAACACGTGTCCAACAGTGATGGACCTCCTGGAGATAAGCTCCGGTGGCGACACGTGTCTGATAAAACCGGACCTCTCGGAGGTGAGCTCCGAGATCGACACGTATCCGCGGGACTGGTCCTCTGATTCCCGCGGTGACTAGCTCTGAAAGTGACATGTGTCCTGTGGAAATGCCTTTGCTTCTTCCGCAGAGGCTAGCTCCGGGGGAAACACGTGTCCCACAGGGTCGGACCTCTCCCCCTTTGCAGAGATGAGCCCCGAGCCTGCCACGTAGCCAGTTTAGCGGCGGACCTCTCCCTACTTCGCAGGGATGAGCTCCGAACACGCCACGTGGCCAGCGGGCCGCGGTAAGTTGTCTTCGGCGCTCTCGGTGAACTGGATTCGGCTCTTATTGGCTACCTTTTTGATATTTCCTCTGTCCCTACTTCCTTTAAAATGTTTTCTCTTCATGGAACATGAATATATGCAGAAACCAAAAATGAGGGTGTTACAAATCTACCCCCCTTAAATTGAATCTCGCCCTCGAGATTCGTCAGTAGGGAATAGATGAGGAAATTCTGCCTTGATGTCTTCTTCACGCTCCCATGTGCTTCAGCTTCGGTGTGATGGCTCCATTGTACCTTGCACCATCGGATCACTTTGTTCCTGGTGACCCTTTCCTTTACGTCTAAAATTCGGACAGGGTGCTCCGTATAGGTCAGGTCTTCTTGAATTTCAAGCTCTTCCATTGGTATTTGTTCCTCTGGTACTCTCAAGCACTTCTTGAGCTGGGATACATGAAACACGTCATGTACGTCGGAGAGATATTGTGACGCCCTCAATTCTGTGGAAAACCACGGAACCGAGAACTAATGCATATGTGTGCCCAGGATGTTCATCACACATACACATACGTGCCACAAACTGAATTCAGATTATATATTACCACGAATACCATAGTTTATTACAATATCTCATGAGTCTTGGACTCATGCTCACAGCGGAAGTATTTATTTCTATGCAGCGGAAGTCTTTATTCTAATGCGGAAGCAATTCAACTAATGTGGAAGCAAATCTAAGCAGCGATGACTCCATCTCTATTTCATTCCCGCAGGCAAGGTTGAGAACAGATCACACGCCTTAATGCTCCACTTGGTCTTCATAGTAATCTTCTCCTGCTGCTGATAATGAAATAATAATGCAAGTTTGAGTACAATGATGTACTCAGCAAGTGCGGGAAAAACATGATATGTAGCTCATAACAAGGTAGGTATAAAAAGGCTCATTTGCAGAAAAGCAGATTTATAAAACCATGATAAAACAACTTAACTTTAGATGAATGTAATCCCAACATGTATTAAATTACCAACATACCTCCATCACTTTCCATGTTCCATCCGAGCATTAACCAACTTTATTCTTGCTCACGAATACCTCCTCGTATTCTATCACACCCGGTTTTTCCGAAAAACAACCAAGTGAATATCACATGTATGCCAGGATCATTTTCTCATACATGTGATGACAAATAGTGAAGCATCATTTATTACAAGCCAGGTGTCGAATATAAATAAGTCTTACATAGCAAATGTCTCGATGGACAATAATAAGTTCATCACAAGTAAATAAACTAGCAGCGGAATATTATTCTTGAGGGCTCCGTCACAGGCGTTGCCCGGGGGTCTCCATGAACCTAGAAACCTTCTTCGGGTCCAAAGTCTTGGTCATTATACACCACCTCATTATCTTGACCTGAGCAGCAATATAGACCAACAAATATGCAAGGTTGAGTACCAATGGTACTCAGCAAGTGTGGGAAAATTATATCATGCATGGCTAGAACAAGGAGAGGTTGAACTCACGGTTAAAGCACTACGCAATTCATACCTATCACCTTAGCTTATTAAGCACCTACATTACTACACAAGTGAAATGGTCCCAATCTCCCATCCCATCATCATAATCCCATAACCATAACATCATTTCTAATGTTAAGCTCCCCGCTTAACATCCACAACTTCCAAAAACCATCACTCCTCTAATCATGAATAAGTCCAAGCCGCTCTTGACCGTGAGCACGGCTGTCATGACAGTTTTGACTCTTCAGAGTTTGTACCACTGTACCCACATGTAGTGATTTCATCCCCCGTTGCCGGGTGGACTAAAAGAACCTTTATTATGCCAGTGGCTACGAACCACATTCACACTTCCCAGGTGTGTAGCCAGGAGATCACTACGAAGCCTTTACAAAGGGATTCCCGACGAGCGTGGGCCCACTGAGGTTTCACCCCTAACAGCATACAAGAGGCTCCAACCCCGTTGCAGTGGCCCCCTCTTGAGCCTTGCGGTTCATATGGTAGTCCAGCTGACACCTATTCCCCGCACCATCCAATACACCCATACTACGCCGGGGATACACCTAATTAATTGGCCAAGCTGCCCCATCTCAGCATGTGGTTAGCACTGTAAAGCCAGGTTACATGCTCCATGAACCGGTCCTTAGGATCCAGGCAAGTACTAAACACAAACCCGAGTCTCGTGCATCCAACACACAACCAAAACATCCAACTTGTCTTGATCCCTACCTCTGCATAACTCACAATATCTCATTCAAGAGTATGGTAAAATAAACTGATGATCTCATATCCCAAATATCCCATTCTAAGCAGGGCTAAGCATATGCATAATAATAAATGACATGATAAAATAAATCCCAACCCAAGCTACAAGGAAACAAGGTAATGCAATTCTAGGGAAACTTCCTATCATGGGTTTCATATTTAAATTGACAATGCAAATAACTCTAGCTACACATCCTAGCATAGGATCAAAGTGGTCAAGGACACTTGCCTCCTTCCTGCTGCTCTTGGAATGGGTAGTCCTGATCTTGGAAAGGAATAACTTGCTCTTGAGCAGGTTCTACATCATACCATTACACATAGCAAAAGAAAAACAACAATCCATAAGACATAGTTCACACTTCCACTTCATACAAACCACACATTCACATTCATGAAAGTAATTCACCATTATATGTGTTGTGGTTACTCTATGTGTGTTGATTTGTGGCTTGCATGCACTTTTAATCATGTGTATATGATTCCTACTTTTGTGTTCACATTTATACTTACCTACTATATATATATGAGTTTTCAATTTAAATAAATTCCTTATATTCAACTACTACACCTTTTTACTACCAAGTATGTATGAAAGCCACACATGATTCCGCAGGGATAAGCTCCGGAGGCTCCATGTGTCCAGCGGGGGCCTGGGCCTCCCTTTTTCCTTATGGGCGAGCTCATGTTGTGCCGTGTGTCAGGCAGGCGGGACCTTCCCTCTCCATCAGAGGTGAGCTCCGCGTGCACCACGTGTCTGGTGGGTCGGGACCTCCCCTCTCTCCAGAGACGAGCTCCGCGTACACCACATGCCAGTTCCGGACCTCCCCTCTCTTCGGAGGTGGCTCCGAGAATGCCACGTCTCAAGTAGCGCCTATCTTCCTTACTTCTCGGAGGCGAGCTCTGAGGTCGACACGTGTCTGTCAGCGTCAGACCTCCCGGAGGTGACACGTGTCCAACAGTGTCGGACCTCCCAGAGGTTAGCTCCGAGAGAGGCACGTGTCCCGCGGTGTCGGTCCTCTCAGAAGTGAGTTCCGAGAGCGACAAGTGTCCAGCGGGTTGGGCCTTACTTCCACGCAGCGACTAGCTCCGGTGGTGACACGTGTCCTGCGGGGTTGGACTCGCTCCTCCACAGAGGCTAGCTCCGGGGGCAACATGTGTCCCACGGGGTCGGACCTCGCCCCTTCCGCAGAGACGAGCCCCAAGCCTGCCACATAGCCAGTTTAGCGGCGGACCTCTCCCCCTTCGCGGGGATGAGCTCCGAAGGCGCCACGTGGCCAGCGGGCCGTGGGAATTGTCTACAGCGCTTCTCGGTGAACTGGAATTGTCTCTTTTTGGCTATCTTTTTTATTCTTATTTTCTGTTTCCACTTCTTTTAAAATGTTTTATTTATATAAAATATGAATGCATGCAAAAATCGAAATTGAGGGTGTCACATCCTGTCTCTTATGTTTGAGAGCTTTGGCGAAATTACTCCATAAAAGAGGCATCTTTGCAATAATGCAACCAACCACAAACTTGTCAGGTAATGGACACTTGAGGAGATTGAGCTCTCTCGCGAGACATTGTATCTCATGAGATTGTTCAACTACAGGACGGTCTTTAACCATCCTGTAGTCATGAAAATTCTACATGATATACAGTTCACCGCCTGCATCGGCTGCACCATACTTAGCATTAAGTGCATCCTAGGGCTCTTTCCTATCTGTGACTGTTAGATAAACATCACAGAGTTTATTGTCAAGAACACTTAAGATACATCCTCTCGAGGCGGAATTGGCTTCCTCAAACTTTGTCTGTTCTTTAACAAACAAAGGACCTTGAAGCCTGCCCTCAGTTACCCAGAAGATGTTAAGTGATTGAAGCCAGATCGTGGCCTTAACTTGCGACCTCTTAAAGTGCACACCAGAGAATTTCTCCAGCCTCAGTGCATCGACTAAAGTCATCATGTTCAACTCAGGAAATTGTCTAATATGGTTTTTAGATTGTTAGATGATAATGGCAATTTAGTAAATAATTTCAGAAAAGACTCATGAAAAACAACAGCGGTAAACACCGGCAGAGGATTGGACGAGCAAATCGCACGTACCGATTTGTAGGTAGAGGAATTGCCAAATCTGTTGTCGCGGGCATGATGAGTCGTTGTAGGTGTTGATGGCGACATTGGGCAGCAACACAGATCTCGGCGGTAGACGACCTGTAGTGAAGAACGCGAGCAGTCGCGTAGAGCCCTTCCCAAAACCTTATTTTCCCTATCCTGGTGCAGGATCACAAGGGCGAGCGGCTCCGGAGACCTGCTCTCTCCATCGTCGGTGCACGCCGACGCTTGAGATGGAGTATACTACGATACGGTGCAAGGAATAGAACGTGGAATAGAAGGAAGCGTGGGATGCCGTCTCATGTTGCGCACGTCCGCTATTTATAGAGTCCCCAAGAGGCGGTTCGATACTGATCCGGGTCGACTCGGTAGTTGTAGACGCGCTCGTCTTCAAGTTGGACTTGGTCCAACTCGAAAGCCCAAAATTTAGAAGCCCAAAAGCTCAGCTCAATTTTCTGCAGCAAAATAGAAATCAGGTTTGTCTCGAGACTCGAATTCACAAGAACATGCTCGTGCGTGCGCGTGTGCTGGGCGGGGCGGGGCGAGCGAGCGAGGAGGAGTGCGCATGGGCCTCTCCTCTTCTCACTTACTCAAGGAGTGGAATAACAACCTCCCTAGTTCCACCCCTCTAACTTCCCATGTGGTATTAAATAATTAGCACCACTCGCTCTTGCACTAATGAGTCTTTGAGATTTATTTGGAATTATTTCAGAATTTCTTTAATAGGCCTCGCCCAAATTGTAGCATGTGATAGCTACATTTAGGAGCTAGAGGTCAAACACAATTGAGCGGGGCGAACATGCCACCAGGATCATGCTCAGGAGTAATAATTTAGCAAAGACAAAAAAATAGTAATCCCTCCGTTTTGAAATAAGGATGTTTAGGGGGGAAAATCTAGTTCAACTTAAACTAAATTAGTTGTTCTAAGTAGGGATGGCAATTTCACCCGCGGCTGTGGCTATCCGATAGGATTTGCACCCGACGGGTGAGGGTGGGATTTTCCACCTGCGGGTCTAACCCACACCTTACCTGACTTGTACCCGCGGGTTTTGCATCCTACGGGTGCGGGTTTTATTTTGCACCCACGGGTACCCAAAAGTTAATGTTTATAATTTTAAATTCAAATTTCATTGTTTCTATAATTTAATTATTTCATCTTACTTTTCACAACCTATATTTACAATCTTTATAAGTAACTTAAAAATGGATGATATTTTAGACTTATTTATTAAATATTGTATTATGTTTATAAAAAAATCAAACCCGACGGGCACCCAAAACCCGATGAAAGCCGACGAGTGCGGGTGCGGGTCTCAAATTTGATCCGTAACCTCTTTTGTTTCGGACGGGTTTTTGCTCCGTCCGACCCGAACCGACCCATTGCCATCCCTAGTTCTAAGTGTTATTTATTTTACATCAAAGGGGGTAAGATAGAGTGGAAATAAGAAAAAAATAAAGCCAATTTGTTTCAGTTGGGCTCAGACCATGGGTGATATCGAAATAACCTGCATGATTATTCCATTAGCACAAATCCTTCTCTCATTCATCTTTACTCTCGTGATTGAATTATATAATCAAGCTAAATAATTTAAAATTAAAGCACCTTCTTTGAATGAAAGAGTAAAAGGAAAATCAAATACCTAATTTCTTTTGCAAGAAATAAATTTCTTCAATAATTTATGTAGACGATTTTGTATTTGTTTGATTACATTGTTTGACCACACTGGTGCAGATTTAGAAGCTGAATAAAATAACTGTTTCAAGGATTAACTACTCTTATATATGTAGACATGTATCAATAATGAATTGATTTCAACATGTGCACAAGCGTATATGCAATTAATAAATACTAAGAGTTTGTATTACCTTGTAACAATATAGAGCAACAAAGTTCTTTTTATTTCCATTGATCCCATTTTATGGTTTACCTCAATCCTTAATGCTGTAATAATGAAACTGAATGACATTTCCTATCGTGGCAGTCCATAATATTATGAATTATATAAAAATTAGAAAAATATTTAGAAAATACAAAAGTATAAATGGGTGTTATGAACAAACCTTGGTTTCAAAATACTTGGAGACTTCAACTTCACAATTTATTATTTGACCCTCTAACAATTCTCTTAGAGTACTTTTGCTGACCTATATGTTGTTTTTTATTGTTTTACTTAACTAAATAGTTGAACAAATATTGTAAGTCAAACATAAATAGTAAAATTCAGAAATGTCAAGTATTGTGAAATGGAGGTTAGTATTTCATTATACTTTATCATCTTTCTTAATGTGTGATTTCATGCTAAAGTATAGTTAGCTCTATTTCTATACTATATAATGCTTATATAAAGAAGAAGCCTATTTTACTCCCTCTAACAAATCACTTGGTCTATTTGACCCTCTAAACAAAATCACGGCTTAATTTACTCCATCTAACTATTCAAGGCAATGCAATGTACCCTTTTATGTAATTTTTTATTTCTCTCTATATAATTTGAGTTTAAAGATGATTTTGCTTGATGGTAGTTGACATAGTAATCTATGTTAAGAATTATAATGTATTTTGCCTTGATTAGTATCACGATTTAATAGCATCTAATATTATATTAAAAATATGAATATAAAAAATTGTATGCAAATTATTCTTGAAGAAAACTATATGGATTATTTGGCTAACACAGTGAATGATGTTATCTATCATCCTGCATAATATGAAAATGATCTTTTTCTTTTACAACTAGAAACAGAAAAAGGTAGATCCTATAGGGATGTATTTCACCTATTTAAATAGTTTAAGAGAGTAAATTCAGCCAAAATTTTGTCTAGGGATTTAAACTGAACCTATGTCTCAGAAAGTGGATTGTTCAGATGAGTAAAATGGACTTCAAATATTATATCTCATTTTCTACTTTACCACCTTGAGAACATACCATGTTTTCTGGTGCGTTCGGTTGGAAGACGAGGTCGGATGGGATCGTCCCGTCCATACTTTCTGAGATATGGTCATCCAAGTTGATAAAAACATGATAGAATGCTAACAAAATAAGTGACCATTTTTTCCCTGAAATGAGGCCAGTACCTCAGTTATCCATTAAAAAGGCATAAAAGGGTGTTGTCACAACATATCAATGTTACCTCGTGTGTAATAACCTTGACATTTCATGAAAGACACCAAACTCGACAACGTCAGACACTCAAAACTGTATCATCGTCATCATCATTATTAGACAATAATAAAGATAATAAAAAAACTTGTCATCCTTGTATTTCTGCAAGTCATCAGGATGTAAACGTAATAAAAGGCTGATTTCGTAAGAAAATCATATTAGTCTCTTCAGAGTTCAGACATTATACAAGGTTTCCATACCTATATTACGCATTGCTCAAAAAGAACCAGAGCTTACCATCTTTTCACCTTTGCACAACTGCAACTCAAAACTGATATACGAGCACACATACATACAGAAACCACCACAACAGAATATTACAGGTACACATAAATTATTCATCTAGCTGGTCATTCGTGTGCGCTATTGACCATAAGCCCTTGAACATTCCCGCTGACTGGAGTGAGAAGTCTGAGACAACACCGAATAGCTCTGGCAGGTTTGATCGGAGAAGATTGAGGGATTTATCTCTGACTGCTCTGCATTGCGTCGTATACTTCTCCTCCAGGTCTTTCAGTGCTTGCTCCAACCTTTCCACGGCAGCTTTTCGTTCCACCACTGGAGCAGCAAGCGATCCATCAGGGTTGTTCATGCCTACCCCTTTATCCCAATTTTTTCGAGCCCAATCATCGAATTGCCTCCTCTTCCTCTCATGCTCCCTCCTAGTCTCCTCAATTTTTATCCTCAACTCCAGCTCCTCCTCCTGGTGAATTAGGATTGTTTTTACCACTTCTGCAAATGTGTATATGGCCTTTTTTGTAGGTTCATCTGGGAGCTTCTCCAGAATATCATGCCAAGCATGCAGCAGCCTCTTGATTGGAGGGGTGGTCTCATGTGGCTGTGATGAGTTAGGCTTCAGGTTGGTATCAATGGGAATAACATTTAGCTTGATCCAGTTGTAGAGGCTGCCTACATAATCCTTCTGATATGACATGAAATTGCCAAACTGCGTGTGCCACGCCTGAACAATGTTCCACAGCTGCACAGTCCTTTCATGATGTTGCTCACTCGTTTCCTGTGCAGCAACCGAGATATCAGAAGATTTGAGCTCTAAGATGATCCTGAGCTGTAATTTGTGGTGCGCGTACATTATATCCCACATGTGCCACATTCTGTCAGAGGAAAAAAACATTACTGCATATCATAAGATACAGCCTACAAAAGTGTGACATTTAACTTGTTTGCCATCTAGTTTGTCCTATAAATTTCGTGAAATCTTCAACCGTGGCATGCAGAGAGACCCTCGTAGTTTTAATAACATACCAAAGACTGTTTCACTGATGTTAGAACCATGTCCTACTTTCGGTGTCACGATTAGTGGAATATTTTGAAACCTTGATTTATCTAAACATAGATGAAACAAGTTCCAACATAAAAAAATCAAGAGAACATGCGGGAGAGGAAGGTACTCTATGATGGCTATAAGGTGCTAAATGCTCGTAAAAAAAGGTATAAGGCATTCTTCTAGAAATATATTTAGGAAAAGGAACACCTTCATGTAAAAACAATTATAATAAAATCCACTAAGACCAGTCAATCTAGCACAGAATGACATGTCACATCCTACCCAAAAAAATAAAGGCCCAACATGTCAAGAACAAATAATGATATTCTAACTACAACAAACAATATAATAGGGACAAAAATAGAATTTAGTAGTTGGTACTTAAAGAAAAAGAAGCTTACCCCTTCACTAGTTCAAGGAGTTTTGGGTAAAGCTGCTTATCTCTTAGCCGGTTAATTTCTGCAACTGTTGATTCCATAGTTTGTAAATCAACTATATATTTTGTGTGCAAGTGACTGACAACAGCCTTGGTCTTCTCAACCGATGAAGAACGAGCACCACGCTGCTTCTTTTTGTTTAGAACAGCTAGCTTTCGTTGATAAGTCATTTTGATAACCTCGAACTCCTGTGCCCATGGTAAATACGTATCATCTGATGTATCAACATAAGAGATAAAACTATGAAAGAAACTGAAGTGTCCAAGCAGACATAGGACAGGAAACAGCTACGGCTATAGCACAAGGGTCCCTAACCTAGCACAGCTACAAAGGTTTGTTGACAAGTTGTTTGCACAGCCATTAATGGATACAATAAGATGTTACAGGGAGTAGGGACTTGAATAATGACACTTGGAGTAATTAAATAGATGCATGAATGATTCTGAATATCTGTGCAAATAAAGCACAGGAGCAACAATTTCATTAGAAACAATGAAAAAAATATGTGATGCATCCTTTTATTTTTGGTGTAAAATACACACATCTAAATATGATTTGCTTCTAAGACATGGCTATTTTTAAAACAGTAGAAATAGTGGTTGCTCAATTTTTATTTCAATTTAATAACTAGAAAGATATATTCGCCTTGTGACCTTGAGGTCATGGGTTCAAGTCCTGAAAACAGCCTCTTGTAGAAATGTAGGGAAAGGTTGCGTACAAAAGACCTAAGTGGGTCGGACCCTTCCCCGGCCCCGGCGCAAGCGGGAGCTACATGCACCGGGCTGCCTTTTCTTTTTTTTTAACTATGTATTATAAGATGTTTGAACATAACAGAAAATTTTCTTTTTAAATGAAAAGGACAGCGTTTAAAAGGTGTCGCAGTCTAGGCATCCAGATGCTCTAGCCTGGACGTCATGGCTAGTCGACTCGCCTGGCCAGCACCTGGCCAATTCCGCCTCACAGGCTGCCACCTGGGTGCCATGGCCAGACGCCTAGGCGGGTGCCTTGGCGTCTAGGCGCTGTTTTAAAACAGTGGAAAGGATAGAACAGCTTAAAATACACAAAAATAGACTTTGTTCTCACATTCCAAAGTGACATGGGGAGGAATTGATCATGGGATAGCTCCAGGGTCCAGGCTGGACATGCCGACAAAAAATTTCATGGACCATCTGGTTGCCTTATTACTGATAATAGTGAAAAGAGTTGTGAAATATCACACATGTTTCAATAGTGAGAGGGTAAAAACATGACAGTGAAGCAGCTGTAGAATTTTTTGCAAGAATAAATGGTCCTGTATATTATTCTCAGTATCAATGACTAGAGGGTAAATTTTAGTTGAAGCTGACAAATATATTGTAACTCTCCACTTTTGTCATGGGTGAGAAGAGAAAAGATGCACAAGAACATGTGTGCCTATAGGAGACGTGATTCTTAAACGAGTAGAATGAGCAGATGCATGATTTGTATTTTACACGAGTTATTAAAAAGGCATGGTGTACCTTAACTTCATGGCAAAGCTTTTTCTCCCATGCAAGAAGCTTATCGAGTACGGTAGCATGTGTTTCCCATTCATCATCATCCAACTCATTTTTCACATTCTCCGATTGAGGAATCCTTTTGAACGAGCGGTTCCAAGTGATGACTTGCATGACTCTGGCAGAATGGTCCACAAATCCTAACAAGACCGAGGCAATACACACAATATTAACAAATGAAGGGAACAAATATCTGTTAAGAGTTTTTCACATTTTCATGCTGACTTGAGTTTGTATCACCCAACAGCCCTTCAAATAGAAGCAGGACAGGGACAGCTGAACCAAGGTTTTTTTTTAAAAAATCATGGAGTGCCAGACAATCACCACCTAAACGTAGCCCCCACCCCAAGGAGTTAAAAATTCTGAATAAACAAACATTCCCCTGTACATGAATATTCCCTTAAAACCAGAGCATCCATCTCGTTACCTCAACAAACACAAAAAAGAACAGTATTCCGTATCCCATTTCAATAGTCAACCATGCAATCAATTCATTTCAGTAAGTCAATGTTACGCAATCAAGTAATACTTAAAGCCTTAACGTGGAACAGTTCAACTTATCACATAAATCTCGAGCAAAAAACTTGTGGAAAAGGCCCCAACGAAACCCCTGAGGACATGAGACTTGATTTATCCAGCTATACCACTTGTATACTATTGTGTCACTTGTCTACCGCGTTTTGATGCATGCTTCTAAGCATTTTCATCCCTCGAAGATTACTACAATAACAACAACAACAACAACAACCAAGCCTTTATCCCAAGCATGTTGGGGTCGGCTAGACATGAAACCCAATATCAATGAAGTAAAAGAGAGGAAGAGATATAAGAACAAGAAAAAAAAAGAAAAAAGGAGAAAAAGAAAAAAAGGGGGAAAAAGAAAAAAAAAGAAAAAGAGAAAAAAGAGAAAAAAAAAAGAAAAAAGAGAAAAAAAGAAAAGGAAAAAAGAAAAAAACAAGACTAAGGTTTTGGCATATGAATTGCTACTTTCCATGCGGTCCTATCATGAGCTAAGTCTCTGGATACATTCCAATCTCTCAAATCTCGTTTTACCGCCTCCTCCCAGGTCAACCTTGGTCGTCCTCTACCCCTCCTAATATTTTCTCTACCTCTTAAAATCTCATTGTTAACCGGTGCTTCTGGAGGCCTCCGCTGGATATGTCCAAACCACCTAAGTCGGTGTTGGACTAACTTCTCTTCAATCGGCGTCACCCCTAACTTATCACGAATCGCCTTATTCCTTATTCGGTCTCTTCTCGTATGCCCGCACATCTACCGTAGCATGCGCATCTCTGCGACACTCATTTGTTGGACATGTTGCCGTTTAGTTGGCTAACATTCCGCCCCATAAAGCATCGCGGGTCTGATCACCGTCCTATAGAACTTCCCTTTTATCTTTTGTGGGACCTTCCTATCACATAGGGTTCCAGAGGCTTGTCGCCATTTCATCCACCCTACCTTGATCCTGTGGCAAACATACTCATCAATATCGCCATTGCTTTGTAACATTGATCATAAGTATCGGAAAGAGTCCCTTCTAGGTACTACTTGTCCTTGTAGACTAACATTTCCCTCTTCACGAGCAACACCACTAAAGTCACACCTCATATACTCGATCTTGGTCCTACTAAGTCTAAACCCCTTGGACTCTAATGTTTGTCTCCATAACTCTAATTTATTATCAACACCATCCCTAGTTTCATCTACCAGCACTACATCATCGGCAAAGAGCATGCACCAAGGGATATCCCCTTGTATATCCTTCGACACCTCATCCATCACCAAGGAAAAGATGTATGGGTTCAAAGCTGATCCTTGATGTAGTCCTACCGTGATAGGAAATGCATCAGTCTCACTATCACTTACACGCACACTTGTCCTAACATTATTGTACATATCCTTGATAAGGGTAATGTACTTTGTTAGAACTTTATGTTTCTCTAGTGCCCAACCACATGACTGACCTTGGTATCTTGTCGTACGCCTTCTCCAAGTCAATGAACACCATATGTAAGTCCTTCTTCTGCTACCTATATCTCTCCATAAGGTGACGAAGCAAGAAAATCGCCTCCATTGTAGACCTTCCAGGCATAAAACCAAACTGGTTTTTAGTGACATTGGTCACTTTCCTCAGGCGGTGTTCAATCACTCTCTCCCAAAGCTTCATAGTATAACTCATAAGCTTAATCCCTTGATAATTAGTACAACTTTGAATATCACCTTTATTTTTGAAGATATGTACTAATATACTTTTCCTCCATTCTTCAGGCATCTTGTTTGACTGAAAAATGTGGTTGAATAGCTTTGTGAGCCATACTATTGCCACGTCCCCAAGGCATCTCCACACCTCAATAGGGACATCATCAGGGCCGAGAGCCTTTCCTCCTTTCATCCTTTTTAAGGCCTGCTTAACCTCAAACTCTTGTATCCTCCGCACGAACCGCCTGTTGCAGTAATCAAAGGAGTCATCCAACTCAACCATAGTGCTCCCATTCCCATCATTAAATAGCCCATTAAAGTAATCCCGTCATCTATTTTAATCTCTTCATCCTTCACTAGAATGTGGTCAGTTTCATCTTTGATGCATTTAACTTGATTGAAATCCCTCATCTTTCTCTCGAGAATTTTTGCTATCTTGTATATGTCCTTTTCACCTTCTTTTGTCTCTAGTCTCTCATATAACTCATCATAGGCTTGTCCTCTTGCCTTACTCACAGCCCGCCTTGCATTTTTCTTGGCCTCTTTGTACTTAAGCATGTTGCTTGCGCTTCTATCATTATGCCAACTCTTGAAACACTCCTTCTCCTTAATGGCTTTTTGTACATTCTCATTCCACCACCAAGTGTCTTTATCTACAAGTTTCCTTCCTTTTTTCACACCGAACACCTCACTAGCTACCTTCCTAATGCAAGTTGCCATCTTCACCCACATACTATCTGCATCTCCATTTTCTGCCCAGGGTCCTTCTGTGATCACCCTATTTTTAAAGGATTACTATGGTTCTCCTTTCAACTTCCACCACTTTGTTCTTGTGATTTTGACACCTTTGTCCCGCAAAGAACATGTATGGAAGCGAAAGTCAACTACCACAAGCTTATGTTGTGTCACAACACACTCCCCAGGGATCACCTTACAATCTAGACACTCCCGTCTATCCCTTCTCCTAATGAGGACAAAGTCAATCTGGCTAGAGTGTTGGGCACTACTAAAGGTCACTAGGTGAGATTGCCTCTTCCTAAAGAGGGTGTTAGCTACCAACAGATCATAGGCTACAGCAAAGTCTAGGATGTCCTTACCCTCTTGATTTCTATCGCCGCATCCAAAGCCTCCATGTACTCCCTGAAATCCTAGGTTAGTTGCACCCACATGACCATTGAGATCTCCTATGAGGAGTTTCTTGGTTATCGGTGCACTACTAACTATATCCTCCAAGTCCTCCCAAAATTGCCTCTTAGCACTCATGTTGAGCCCAACTTGTGGGGCATAAGCACTAATGACGTTCAAGACAATGTCCCCAATTACTATCTTGATTAAGATGATCATATCCCCTCGTCTTCGAACATCCACTACTCCATCTTTAAGACTCTTATCTATTAGAACACCTACGCCATTTCTAGTCCCAGCCGATCCAGAATAACAAAGCTTGAAACCGGTATTCTCGATTTCTCTCGCCTTCTGACCCGCCCATCTAGTCTATTATACACAAAGGATATTTACTCGTCTTCTAATGGCAACATCTACTAACTCACGTAGCTTCCCCGTCAAGGATCCTACATTCCAACTACCCACCCGAAATCTATGTTCCTCCGCTAGCTTCCTTACGCTTTGCACCCGTCGAGTAAGATGCAAAGACCCTTGCTCACTTATCACTACATCCGGACGATGATGTAGCGCGCTACTAAGGTGGTGGCGATCCGGCCCTTGCTCATTTAACACCATATCCGGGTTCCGATATGGCGCGCCACTAAGGCGGTGGCGACCCGGCCCTTGCCCACTTAACACCATACCCGGGTTCCGATATGGCGCGTCGCTAAGAGGGTTACGCCCCAATGAATTTCTATTGGGTTTCTGTCGAAGTGTTCAGTCGACACTTCCCCCGGGCCTGCACTGGGCAGCCCGCGGAGGTTCTTTTTTCGGTGGGGCTAGTTCCTAGCGGAGAGCTTGCGCAGATGGACGAGTTAGTAAGAGCTTGACACAGCGAGTTTTACGTGGTTCAGGCCGCAGGAGCGTAAAACTCTACGTCCACGGCGAGCTATGGAGCTCGCTGTATTGCTTGCTGCTCAGGGTCGGAGTCCTGAGCTTGGGGGTGAGTTACAGCTTGAGAGTGTATGGCTAGCGTATGAGTTGCAAAGTGCGAACCCTTGCTATCGTCGCCTACCCGAGCCTTTTATAGTCCAAGACTCGTGCAGCTTACAAGGGGGGCCGGGACCCGACAGGTGGTCCTGGGAAGATTGTCTATTATCTACCGCATCTGCAGTTATGCCGGTAGTTGCCTCTGGTCGAAGGCTTCTGAGTCTTCATCTTGCCGCCCTGCCCATGCCGCATGCTAGTCGTAGTGGTTGATGACGGCGCAGGCGGCGTGGGATGTCTTGTCGCGATGTTTATTGGCTGGCAGGTTCTGACACCGCGCGCCAGTCTGTGATGCGACTGGGCGCAACGGCACCTGACAGAAGCGTGTTCCGCGTCTTGGGAAGACGCGGGCCTTGAATACCTTGTACGGGCAAGGTATGGGGCGTCTTTACGCCCGCTGCCTATCGCTCGGGGGCAGGCAGCGCCGTTCTGCTGCCACGTGGCGGGCCCGGAGCTCTCCTCTGAGGAGAGGGAGGTCCGGCCCCGCTGGACGCGTGGCGCCTTCGGACCTCTCTCCCGCGGAGGGGGAGGTCCGGCTTCTGTATGCCACGTGGCGGGACCGGAGCTCTCCTCTGTGGAGAGGGAGGTCCGGCCCCGCCGGAAGCGTGGCGCCTTCGGAGCTCTCCCTGCGGAGAAGGGCGAGTTCCTTAGGCTTTTTCCCCTGTGCGCGGGGTACCCCATATCTCAGGTACCGACAGTTGCCCCCTGGCCCATCTCGGGGACATAGCGAGCCCGAGGTGGGACCTCCGTCTCTTCCGATCCGCGCACTTTCTCTAAGTCCCGAATTGACCGCTGCCGGAGCACGAACGGCCGCGGGATCGTGGGAGCGTGCGCTCACTTGATGGTTGCTTTTACTGCGGCGGTTCCCAAGACTGCCACTTCTGCACGTTGCGGCGCTTTCTTCGGGAACCGCCGAAGTGCCTTGCCGGCTCATCTTCTCAGGAGACTGACTCCTTGACCCACCGCTTCAGTTGGGCGGCTTGGGTCCACCCGTCATTGGCACTCGGTCTAGGAGCCGGAGCGGTTGCCGATGCGGTGTATTCGAAGAGTTCCGAATCGCTTGGGATTGCACCCGGGAAGGTGTGAAATGAAACCCCCATGTGGGTACACTCCCCTTATAAGGCTTCCAGCCCCTGCGCCTCCCTCGGGTCTCTGCAGTCTTGTCTTCTTCCATGGCTCTTAACCCGCCTTATGGGGGGAGAATTGCTCTCGGTTCCCTCCAGCGATGGCGTCTGCACCAAGCCTGGGACTCAGGGAGCCTGCCTGCCCTGCCTCTGAGGGTGGTGCCGCCAAGGGATCTCTGGTTTGTCCTCCCGACGGAGCCCTTCCTTGGTGACAGCAGGCAGAAAGCTCCTTGGCGTTGCGTCCCTTCCCAAGTGGTGGAGTCTTCAAAGAAACCGCTGAAGCACCGAGGAGGATCCCAGGCGGCAGAGTCTCCGAGAAGACCGCTGAAGCTGCGGAGGGGGGGCCTCAGGAGCACCCTTGATGACTCCAGCTTTTGCGCAGGTGATGAGGGAAGGGGGCTCCAGGGGCACCCTTGACGACACCGGCTTTTGCGTCGATGATGAGGGAACTTCAGGATAAGGAAGCCGCCGATGCACCATGGAGGATCCCAGACGGTAGAGTCTCCAGGAAGACCGCTGAATACTGCGGAGGGGGCCTCAGGAGCTCCCTTGGTGTCACCGGCTTTTGCGCCGGTGATGAGGGAGGCGATTCCTGCGCTCGAGTCATAGAGCGAGAGAGTTCCGCCAGGGCTGAAGCCTGGTGATGCGGCCGTTCTTGCAACTTTTGGATTCTAGTCGTGTCAGGAGACTCTTGGGACTTGTTTCTTTCTTTTTATCGAGTCTGTAGTCCAGCTCATGGAGCCTTGCATAGCTTGACTCTTTAAGATATTTGTGACCGTGATGCTCCTTCTCGGCTTTGCCTGACTGAGTCCTTAGCTCCGCAAGGTACTTCAGAGGCCATCTCCAATCTCGGAGCTCTGCATAGACACCCTCCCCGGGTCCTAACCGTGTTAGGGGCCCCCGGGGGTCTCCGGATCTCGCCCTTTGGGGAGCTCCAAATCTGCCTGCCACGTGGCGGGTCCGGACCCCCTCCTTAAGAGGCGGGAGCTCCGGCCATGTTGGACACGTAGGGCTTTCGGAGCCCTCCTACCGAGGGGGGAGGTCCGGTTTCCGCCTGCCACGTGGCGAGCCCAGAGCCCTCCTCAGGGGAGGCGAGAGCTCCTGACCCACTGGACACGTGGGGCCTTCGGGCCTCGCCCCTGCTGAAGGGGCGGGGCCCGGTCCTTCCAGTCCTGGGCCGGTGCTGCCGATAGCTCCTTTCCCCCCGCTTTATGTAGTCCCTGTCGCCATAGCCTGGAAGCCCTGCACACAGGTAGAGGAAACGTAATCTCCTTGGGGGGCTCCCCCTCCCTTATCTCATAGTCTTATTTGACTTACAGCCCCTAACCATATGCTTGGTGCTTGGGGACTGTAGAGAGGGGGAGCTGAGCACATGGCAACCATGCACTGCAAGGGTGGTTAAAAAACTTAATACACAATTTAAATGAGTACGAGGAAAGAGCAAAGTAGAGCAGATTTCTTTTCGCACAACTTTCCACAGGAGGAAGGCAGGCTACACATGGAGGCCACGACCCGCCCCATTAAGAGGGGAAGCAAGACTCTACGCGCTTGGAGTCGGAACCAGGCAAAGCTGAACGTAGTCCTTACCGTCCCCTAGGGCTTAGCTGCTCCGAGCGCTGCTCCTGGACTCTATGGAGTTTATTACGAAAAGAAAGTATTGTCCTATTTTTGCTCTAGGGGTAGAACTTACGGAGGTGTTCTATGTTCCAAGGGTTCGGGAACAGGTCCCCATCCTCGGTGGAAAGGCGCACACACCCTGGGCGGCATACTTTCGCGACTCGGAAGGGGCCTTCCCAACTAGGGGAGAGTTTGTGGGCCCCTTCGCGAGAAAGTATGCGCCGCAACACCAGGTCACCTTCCTACAGCTCCCGGGCACGCACAGACCTCTGGTGGTAGCGCCGAAGCGCTTGTCTGTACCGCGCGTTACGGAGTGCCGCATGTAATCGGACCTCGTCGACGAGGTCGATTTCTCCACGCCGGAGGTTGTCCTGCGTGGCTTCGTCGTAAGCCCGGACACGGTGAGACTTCATGGTGATTTCTGGGGGAAGTACAGCTTCGGCCCCATACACCATGAAGAAGGGTGTCTCCCCGGTGGCCCGGCTCTGGGATGTCCGGTTAGCCCATAGTGTGCTCGGAAGCTCATCTACCCAATTGGCACCATGTTTCTTCATGCTGGCGAAGGTGCGAGTCTTAAGGCCCCGGAGAATCTCCGCGTTGGCCCTCTCAACTTGCCCATTGCTCCTTGGGTGGGCGATAGAGGCATAGCACATCTGAATACCAAGGTCCTCGCAGTAGTCTTGGAATGCTGCGCTGGTGAACTGGGTCCCGTTGTCGGTGATGATTCTGTTCGGGACCCCGAACCGGCAGACAATAGACTTGATGAACTTTACTACGGATTGTTTGTTGATGGTGACAACTGGTGTAGCTTCCGGCCACTTGGTGAACTTGTCGATGGCGACATAGAGGTACCGGAATCCCCCGACGGTTCTGGGAAATGGTCCCAGGATGTCCAGCCCCCATACGGCAAATGGCCACGAGGGCGGGATCATCTGTACCGCCTGAGCCGGTGTATGGATCTGCTTGGCGTGGAACTGGCACACCTTGCAGCTCTCGACCAGCTTGACGACATCCTGGAGTGCTGTCGACCAGTAGAAGCCATGCCGGAAGGCTTTACCGACGAGCGTGCGTGAGGAAGAGTGACTTCCACATTCGCCTCCATGGATCTCAGCGAGCAAGTCGCAGCCTTCCCCCTGGGTTATGCACCGCAATAGGATGTGGTTGGCGCCACGCCGGTAGAGATCCTCCTCTATCAGCGTGTACCTCTTAGCCATACGCACAATCCGTTCAGCGGTTGCATGTTCATCAAGGAGGATATTGTCCTTCAAGTAGTCCCGGATCTCCATGATCCATGCATCGGGTCTGACTTAAGCTTCTGGATCTTGAGCGCTGGGTTGCACGGAGTCCCCAGTGACGCTTACGATCCTTGGCGGCATCCATGGCTGTAGGGCCGCCGGGACCGCCAGCTTCGAGGTGCTGGTCAAGCCCCCTTCGCCCGGCTCGGCGGGCCGGGCTGTAGGCCGCAGCAACGTCCTCTCGAAAACTCCTTCGGGCGCGGGGGCTCCGGTGGAAGCCTTCGTTGAAAGGTTGTCAGCTGCGGCATTACCAGCGCGCGGTACGTGATGCAGGTCCAAGGCGAGGAATTCTTTCTCCAACATCTGCACGTGAAGCAGATACGCAGCTAGCTGCGGGTCATTGCAGGAGCATTCGCCCTTGACTTGCTTGATGACCAGTTGGGAGTCGCCCTGTGCCAACAACTGGCGAGCGCCTAAAGACAGGGCTGTCTGCAGGCCAAAGATGAGTGCTTCATACTCCGCCATGTTGTTGGTTGCCTTGAAATTTAGACGCACCATATACCCAAACTGTTCCCCCGATGGCATGAGGAGCAGTACGCCGGCACCGGCCCCCTGCTTTCGCGAGGAGCCGTCGAAGAAAGGTGTCCAGTGGGGTTCGGTGAATACCGGAGCTTGGTGCTCTGGCTCACCGCCTTCATGGCCCCCTGGGTCAGTCTTCGTTGGTGTCCACTCCGCCACAAAGTCAGCCAGTGCTTGGCTCTTGACTGCATGGCGTGGGAGGAAGTCCAGCTCAAACGCCGCTAGCTCCGCCGCCCATTTAGCAACGTTGCCAGTCGCATGGGGGCTGTGAAGAATTGTCTTCAGCAGATACGAGGTGACTACCGAGACCCGGTGGGCCTGGAAGTAATGGCGGAGCTTCCTGGAGGCCACGAGCACCGCATACAGCAGCTTGTGGACTTCTAGGTGCCTTGTCTTGGCATCATGAAGTACTTCGCTGATGTAGTAGACAGGCCTCTGTATGGTTCGAACCTTCTCTCTTAGGCTTGGGAGGTCCTCGTCCATTGGCCCCGGCCCGCTGGAGGTGAGTGGACCCACGGGGGCCTCCGGGAACTGGGACCCGGAGGCCCTTAAGCTATCTTGATTATCCGGGAGCTCCGAGGGGTCTTGAGGGACCTCCGGGAGGTCCCAATTGGCCCCCGAAGATTTATCTTGGGGGTCCGGGAGACCGTCCTGGACCTCCGGGAGGTCGACCTGGACCTCCGGGGGGTCCGGGAGACCGTCTTGGCCCTGCGGGGCCTCCTGGCGTCTGTCTTCGGCTACCGGAGCAGGTTGCGAAGGTGAGGGGTCTGGCCGCTCCGCGACGAGGACCATACTCACCACTTCTGTTGTCGCCGCAATGTAGAGCAGCAGGTGCTCCCCGGGCTCAGAGGCTACCATGATAGGTAGGGTCGTCAGGAGTCGCTTCAACTCCTGGAAAGCCTCTTCTGCTTCGTCAGTCCAGGCAAAAGGGCCTGACTTGCGCAGGAGCTTAAAGAAAGGGAGTGCCCGCTCTGCTAGCCTCGGTATAAACCGACTCAGCGCGGTTAGACATCCCGTGAGTCTCTGAACATCCTTGACGCGGGCAGGGGGCCACATCAAGTCGATGGCCTTGATCTTCTCTGGGTTGGCCTCAATCCCTCGGTGTGAGACCAGGAACCCTAAGAGCTTCCCAGAGGACACGCCGAACACACATTTATCTGGGTTCAGCTTGGTGCGCGTAGAGCGCAACTTGTCAAAGACTAAAGCTAGGTTATCTAGCAAGGATGAACCCTGCTTGACCTTGACAACTATGTCATCGACGTACACCTCAACTAGGCCTCTTATTAACTCCCCAAAGGTTTTGTGCATCGCCCGCACAAAGGTGGGGAGTGCATTCTTTAGGTCGTAAGGCATAGACACATAGCAATAAAAGTCGTCTACTGTGATGAAGGAGGTGTGCTCCTCGTCCTCCCTAGACATGGGGATCTGATGAAACCCGAGTAGGCGTCTAGGAAGCACAGCATATCACAGCCTGACGTTGAGTCTACTATTTGATCTATTCTAGGGAGAGGGAATGGATCTTTGGGACATGCCTTATTGAGACTGGTGTAGTCGATGCACAACCGGAGCTTCCCGCCGGCCTTCGGGACAACGACGGGGTTCGCCAACCACCGGGGGTGGTGGACCTCCCGTATGAAGCCAGCGTCCAGCAGCTTCTTGACTTCTTCACGGATGAAGTTTTGCCGCTCGATGGACTACTTGCGGGGCTTCTGTTGAACCGGCTGGACGTCGGGGAAGACTTTCAAGTGGTGCTCGATCACCTCCCTGAGGATCCCCGGCATCTGTGACGGCTGCCATGCAAACACGTCGACGTTGTGCCGGAGGAAGGTGACGAGCGTGCCTTCCTATTTGCTATACAGGCCCCTGGCTACCCGGGTGGTCTGGGTAGCTTCGGCGCCGACTTGGACGACCTTTAAGGGGACGCCGCCCTCGTCGAGAGGTTGCACGCGGGGTGCTGTGGCGGAAGCACGGTGACGTGCGCTCGGGCGGAGCTGGTCCGGCTCCGTATTGCCGGGGGCTGATGCCCCAGCTGTTGCGAGCGCTTGGAGCTTCTCCAGGGCCGACACTGCAGCAGTGCGGTCCCCACGAATCCTGAGAACGCCCGTCGGTGTTGGCATCTTCAGGACGAGGTAGCCGTAGTGGGCTACAGCCATGAACCGGTACAGGGCTGGCCTGCCGATTATGGCGTTGAAGGGGAGGTCTATCTCCGCTACGTCGAACAGAATGTACTCTGTCCGATAGCTGTCCGGAGCCCCGAAGGTCACCGGGAGGCTAATGTTGCCGTAGGGGATAACCTGTCCCGGCCCTACCCCTGAGAACGGGCTCGACGGGGTGAGCTTGGCCATCGGGACCTGCAGCTTCTGGAAAGCTGCACGGCTGATGAGGTTCAGCCCAGCTCCTCCATCTACCAAAACATGGTACATTCTCACGTTGGCGATGGTAGGGGCTACCAGGAGCGGCAGTTGGCCGGCCCCAGCCATGTTCCTGGGGCAGTCGGTGGCGTCAAAGCTGATGGGGGTCCCCATACACTTAAGGTGCGGTGCAGCACTTGGGAGTGGCGCCACCGACGCTACCGCTCGGCGCAGAGTCTTGACTGCGCTTCGGGACGAGGGGTCGGCGGACCCGCCGTATATGACGTAGAGCTTCTTCCGACGCTCATCGTCACTGGAGCTGGAGTCCTCATGATTGTGTGCCGCCTTCACGACACGCCGAGGCTCCTGGATCTCCTCTGGGTGGTCGATGTTGTCTGGAACATCCACCCTCTGTTCATCTTCCTTTGAACGGAAGGGCAGGGCATCAGCCCGCTGCCGCTTCCCCTTGCGGAAGCGCTCTGCGAGCCTTCGGATCTCCCGGCACTCGGCAGTAGTGTGACGACAGCTGCCGTGCACGGGGCACATATTGTCCTGATTACCTTCTTGGATCGGTGACCTTCGCTGCCTCTTGTCGGGGCGCGGCCCCCGGGCCCCACTGAGCGTCGCTGCAGTGACGACTGGGGCCGCGGCCGGTAATCTTATCTTGCTTCTGCCTTGGCTCTTGGTCTTCCTGCTGCCTCCATAGGGAGTAGGACCAGATCCGGGCAGTCCTCCTGACTCAGAGGACGGCTGTGAGTGCCAGTTCCGTCCCTCGGCTGCTCTGGCGCACTTGTCCGCCAAGCTGAAGAGCTCTGAGGCATCGCGGACCTCCCTGGTCGCGAGTTTCTCAAGCATCTTCCTGTCTCGGACGCCTTGCCGGAACGCCACCACCACAGAAGCATTTTGAATGTGTGGGATGGTGTTCCGCACCTAGGAGAACCGCTGGATGAAAGAGCGCAGCGACTCCCCAGGTTGTTGCTGGATGGCGTGGAGGTCGAGCTCCGTGCCAGGCCGGGTGTAGGAACTGCCGAAGTTGGCTATGAACTGCCGGCAAAGCTCTCCCCAGGAAGTTACGGAACCCTGGGGGAGGTTCATGAGCCAAGACCGGGCTGGGCCAGTCAAGACGACAGGGAAGTAATTGGCCATGACGGCTTCATTCCCTCCTGCGGCAAGTACGGCGGTGGAGTAGATCTGGAGGAACTCCGCCGGGTTGACGCTGCCGTCGTACTTCTCGGGCAAGTGCGGCCGAAACTTGTGCGGCCACTTTGCGAAGCGAAGGTGGGGCGCGAGGGCCGCACACCCTGCTTCTGTCGCCGCAGGTTCTGGTGCCGCGAACGCTTGGTTCGCACTGAGCACCGCGTGCCCCGGTATGGGCAAGGCTGCACCATAGGCCGGGGGCGCCATCTGCAGGACATATGACTGTGGCATATTCTGCACGGCGCAGGCCTGGGGCAGAGATCGCGTGGCGAAGGTCTGCTCTTCAGGCTGGGTCGAGGCCGACGTCATGCTGTCGTCAGCCTCTTGGTAGCGACGCCTTTCTCGGCGCTGCTCGAGGTATACCCGGGCATCTTGACCCAGGCGACACCACTCCAGCTCTGTCCTCAGATCTGTCGATTGGGGGCTGGTAGAGCTGGAGTCTGCCGTCTGCTCGTCAACCAATGGTGCGCGCATCAGCGACATGACCGGTTGGCCAGAGCGTCGTCCCCGCCGAAGTCGTGGGTTTGCGGCGGCGACGACAAGACGGTCTACCTCGCGGATCCACTGCCGGGTCGCTGCCTGAGGCGCGTCCCCAGCGGGCGGATTGTACAGTAGTGCTCTCGCTGCAGCTAGTGCACCCCCACTGGGTACGCCCAACGCTACTGAAGACTTGATGCTGGTTGGAGCCTGCATTGCCGGGGTCGGCGCTGCCAGAGCCGGTTGCTGGCTCCCAGCTTGTACCGACACACTCCGTCCCAAGTGTGTCGACATGTACTCCCCCCTGATCGCGGTTTGCCGCAGAGGCGAGGGGGGAGAGTTCGCCGCTGAAGGAAGCTTGGTCATCTTCGTCGGCGGAAACTCGTCGCGCTAGGGGAAAACCCCCTACCTGGCGCGCCAAATGTCGAAGTGTTCAGTCGACACTTCCCCGGGCCTGCACTGGGCAGCCCGCGGAGGTTCTTTTTTCGGTGGGGCTAGTTCCTAGCGGAGAGCTTGCGCAGATGGACGAGTTAGTAAGAGCTTGACACAGCGAGTTTTACGTGGTTCAGGCCGCCGGAGCGTAAAACCCTACGTCCACGGCGAGCTATGGAGCTCGCTGTATTGCTTGCTGCTCAGGGCCGGAGTCCTGAGCTTGGGGGTGAGTTACAGCTTGAGAGTGTATGGCTAGCGTATGAGTTGCAAATTGCGAACCCTTGCTATCGTCGCCTACCTGAGCCTTTTATAGTCCAAGACTCGGGCAGCTTACAAGGGGGGCCGGGACCCGACAGGTGGTCCCGGGAAGATTGTCTATTATCTACCGTATCTGCAGTTATGCCGGTAGTTGCCTCTGGTCGAAGGCTTCTGAGTCTTCATCTTGCCGCCCTGCCCATGCCGCATGCTAGTCGTAGTGGTTGATGACGGCGCAAGCGGCGTGGGATGTCTTGTCGCGGTGTTTATTGGCTGGCAGGTTCTGACACCGCGCGCCAGTCTGTGATGCGACTGGGCGCAACGGCACCTGACAGAAGCGTGTTCCGCGTCTCCGCGTCTTGGGAAGACGCGGGCCTTGAATACCTTGTACGGGCAAGGTATGGGGCGTCTTTACGCCCGCTGCCTATCGCTCGGGGGCAGGCGGCGCCGTTCTGCTGCCACGTGGCGGGCCCGGAGCTCTCCTCTGAGGAGAGGGAGGTCCGGCCCCGCTGGACGCGTGGCGCCTTCGGACCTCTCTCCCGCGGAGGGGGAGGTCCGGCTTCTGTATGCCACGTGGCGGGCCCGGAGCTCTCCTCTGTGGAGAGGGAGGTTCGGCCCCGCCGGACGCGTGGCGCCTTCGGAGCTCTCCCTGCGGAGAAGGGCGAGTTCCTTAGTCTTTTTCCCCTATGCGCGGGGGTACCCCATATCTCAGGTACTGACAGTTTCATTTCCATGAGAATGGCTAAGTGTAGTTGTTGGCTCGTCAAACCTATCACAACCCCCTCCTCCTTTACCCGGGCTTGGGACCGGCTATGTTATTACAACATAGGCGGAGTTTACTCGAAGATTAGAAAAAGGTTTTTTTCTTTTTTGATTAAATTGGATTAATCTTCCGTTCAAACAGTGTGATTCTGATCGAATTGTCTCAGTGCCCACAGCTCAGTCAAAGGATGAGAGCAGGCTCGGTAATGGCAAGGTACCTCGCGTCTCGGCGAAGTTGGAGTGGTAGTGCATCCTGGCCGCCTCGAGCATCTTGGACACCTCGTGCGCGCTCTCGGATGCCTTGAGGAAGTGGTCGTCGAGTCTGCGCAGGACGTCACCGAGCCTCGCCGGCTGCGGCGGCACCATGACCACGGCCCGGCCCTTCTTGCCCTCCAGCTTCCTCGCGGCCTTCTGCGTCGCTGCCCGTCTCGCCACGGGCTCCGTCGCCGGCTTCTTGCCCTCGGCCACCTCCTCGGCAGCCGACTGTGGCAGCTGCGGGCGTGGCGGAGGTTGTTGCTCGGTTTCGGGCGGTGGAGGCCGGGGAGGCCCGGGCTCTCTCCGCTCGGCCGCCCACGATGCCTCAGCGGCGCTGGGGTCCAGCGTGGACGGCATGGCGTCACGGGACCCGAAGATGAACTCGTCCAAGAAATTCCCCTGTGGCGCCGGCTTGGGCTCCTCTGCCTCCGCCGGCGGCACGGGCGGCGGGGAGCGCGCGGGCGGGGGTTGGCTCGTCAGCGGGGGCGGCGGGGGCGGCGCCTGGACGTCGTCGTCCACCCGCTGCCGCGCGTCGTCCCCGACGGCGTAGCCCTCCTCCTCCTCCTCCTCCTCGACGATGGCCGCCTCGCCGGACGGCTTCTTCCCGATGGTCTGGGCGAGCGGGAGGTCCGGCGCGCTCATGGACCTGACGAGCGGCGCGGCCTCCGTGGGTCCTGGTCCCGGCGGCGGCGGCGGCGGGAGCACGGGCTCCAGCGGCGGGGGGAGCGCCCTGGCGGCGCCCGGGACGGAGGTGGAGCGCGACACGGGCCCGGGGGCGTCGCCCGCGGCTGCGTAGTCGGAGAGCGCGGCGCCGACGTTGTGCAGCGCGGCGGCGTGGCCCGCGTGCGCGCCCGCCAGCGCGCGGCGCGCCGCCACGGCCGCCCGCAGCAGCCGCTTCCGCTCCCGGCACCGCGACACCACGCCGCCCTCGGCGTCCTCCTTGGACGGGGCGCACCCCATCGCTTCGCCGCTCTGCAGTGGCTGGCTGGCTTTGCTTCGTGCGGAGGTGCGGATGATGGGCGAATGGTTTTGATTTGTTTTTGACGGGGTCCGCCCGTCCTCGTTACGGGCGGTGGATGCGGATGCCTTTTCCGCTTTGGAATAAAGCGGTTATGCGGGCGCCAAAAGAGAAACAAGGACACTGTGTCGCCGTTGCCGACCCGGGCGACCAAAACAGAAAGGACGTCGCAGGCAAATACTCCAGTTCGATCGCTCGCAAATAGAGCTAGCCATCTTCTTGCACGTCCATTCGAATCCATTCCCGTGCAGATCCACTCCTGTATTCGCTGGATTTCCGCTTTTCCCCGCCGCCGTTCCACAGCTGTCATGCACATAAATCGTGAAACCTGGTACGTATGCTCCCTGTCATGCATGTCACCATACTCTTGATTTTGTAGCATGTCCACAGTGGGATAATTTTAAGATACCAATCTATTCTTGTTTCAGCTTCTTTTAATCACAGAAAAATAATTTTGTATGCTAAAATAGTGAATATCGTTCTTTACATTTATATATGTCTCTCATGTTGTTCTAAAATTGACAAATGACACTGTTAGGGATGACAATGGGCCATGTTCAGGTCTGGTGGAGAAAAACCTACCCAAAACAAAAGAGTTGTCAGTTGAAATTAGAAACCCGCACCCGTCGGGTCTCGGGCGAGTTTCAGGTGCCCGTTTGGTTTGAATTTTTTATAAACATACTACAACATTTAATAAACAAGGCTAACGAAAATCATTCGTTTGAATAGCAATGCAACAAAAAATATTAAGTTACTTGTAGAGATTGTAGATATAGGTTGCGATAAGTAAGATGAAACAAATAAATTATAGAAGAAAATTATTTTTAACTTCAAAATTATAAAAATAAGTTGTTTCGGGTACCCGCGGGTGAAAAAATAAACCCGCACCCGAAACAAGTCAGGTCAGGTGCGCCCACCGGCACCCGCACCCAGGTGCAAAAACCGTCGGATACCCGCACCCGCGGCTAGGATTGCCATCCCTAGACATTGTGCCAATGTTAATAAGCATGCATTAAGTTTTAACCCCTTTAGTTATGTTTAAACTTGTCATTTTGTCGACGTTAAATGTATCCATGTAAGTATTTGTGAAACATGTGCTAGAAATTTCTTTTACTACATGTAGATGTCCTATAAAGTTTCATACTTATATCACTTTCATGTTAATCAACTCTCAGCTCACAATAGTTTTTTCACAGCTCACAGATAGAATTAGGGTGCATTTGGCAACAAGAAACGTTTCAGATTCTAGGTTGAATCACTTGGAACGGTACCAAACAGTAAAAAAGTGAAACATTTCAGTAGTGAATCTATAAGAAACGATTCACTTTTTTGTCTACGAATCTGAATCACCTGAAAAGGTGTTCCACGCCCTGAATCACTTCATTTTGTTATACCTACCCTCCAATTTCGTAATTATTTACAGTAATTCACCATCGTCTACCCTTATTATCAACTCGTTGCCGTTGTTGCGGCGCAACAAAGATTTATCCGTACATGTGGATGATGATATATATTTTGCAATGACACTTATAAATAATATTTATTATAAGAATTTATTATATATTATACTATAACAAAAACAATATAGTCAACCAAGGATAAATAGGTCATTTTAATTCTGCTCCTCTCTATACTGAAACGGAAATCAGAAAACTAGCTAAACGGTTTCTAAAGTAATTCTGTTTCAGTTAAGAAATATTTCTGCATTGAAACAGAAACATTTCTGATTCTTGTAGAATCTGGAACTGTACCAAACGGGACCTTAGATTTTCAAGAATCCACAATTGAATCAAACACATACTTAGATAACTACAAATTATCTTGAGATGTGGACAGTGTGAAATATTTTTTAATCTCCCTATCTGATAAAATTGCATTATTTGTTCATGTGTGTACACACTACTCTTACCTACACACCCACACACATCTAGAATCTAGCTACGTTGCACTACCATTATACCTTCACGAGCTAGACACATCTGAAATATTATTCTGTGGAATAAATACCGGTGAGACACTAGTGCCCTTGGGGATTGAGCCTGGGTGGGTGAGATAGTAACACAATGATCTCACACTAGGCTGAAAGCCTGTTCTCATGCCAAATTTGTTTATTTGATAAACCTCATCCAAAAAAAGAGTCTATGTCCAGAACATATCTATACTTTTTGTCAAATAAATAATTTCACCATTCACTTAGATTTAACCTGTTTTGTACAGAACCAGAGTAATTTGTTAATACCATGGACTACACACAACTTCAAATCAAGTCATTCAAGTTTAATTGTTTTTATATCTTAATTATCTAACTCTATGCAAAGTTTCATATCATTTTCATCTTGCATCGCATCATGCCATCCATTCTTATATCGATTTTTTTTGTTTATCGAACTACGCATCGGAGAGTGAAGTTGTTGTGTTTAATCATGCTGAGGAGACTTCTTCTACTTTTAAAGTTAAGCATCTATGAATATTGGACTACTATTTTTATTCATCCTTTGGTCCTTCCACGCAGGGAAATCCGTTTTCCTGTTGACACACCGACTGCCCCTTGTTGGCACCATAAGAACAGGAAGGAAAAGAAGAGAGCAAAAGAAAACAAACACTATAAGAGGATAGCTGCGAATAAGAGGTTTCTTTTTCCTCTGTACAAAAAAATGCAACTCTGTTTCTGATGGTGGCGCTACGAAGCAAGGGAAAAATCGGGTGCTGTCTAACAAAGATTAAAATAATTATTGTCATCTTGAGCGTCATCTCAAGCACTGGCGTACTGGACCATGTGCGGGGCATTATATCTAGTCTTGTGGGCCGAAAAATCAGAGAGGTGCTGGAAGTCCCTGCATGTTACAGTGATACGCCCGACCTCCGGCACGGAGAGGCGAGCGGGATGGTGTCATCTTCGGCATTCGTTGCCTCACGCGCGTGGACGGAAAAGGAGCAGCTAGTGCAGGCATCAGTCGATTTAGGGCATCCGTGCGTGGCAGCGGGGAAGCATGGAGAAGGTGATAGGCTAGGCGGGTCGCGGAAGATCCGGCAGCGCGGTCGCTGTAAGAGACGAAGGAGGTGGAAAGTTCAAGAGTTGGGAGGACCCGCTCTGGGAGCCGCTGCAGCCATCTCGTCACCGCCTTGCCGCCATGGGTAAGGTGCGCTCGCTGGTGCCGGGAAGGTGTGCGGCCAGATGCTTAAGGTGGCGAAGCAGGACAAGAAGAAGCAGCCTCGCGGCCGCAGGCATAAGAGGTTGCAATACCACCGTCGTCGTCTTCGGCAAGAAGCGCGGCCCAACTCCTCCATGAAGGAAGCGGCACGACGCCCTTGTGTTCTGGTTCTTGTATGCTTATGCTCTTGTTGGTAGTAGATTCATTGAAGTATTGATATGCAAGCAAAGGAAGGAACTCTCTGTAGTTTCAGTTCGTTCGTGTGATGATGAGATAGAACCTGAGATGATGTGCCTACGTTGAGAATTTGAGATATGAGTCCACGCCTTCAATTTGCTTACGGTTTAAAAAGTAAAAAGGAGGACGGGCGCAGGAGGGAGATCCGAGTAGAAAATCAAGATTTGAGTTTGGATACTTTATCTTGTATGCAAAGAGAAAGCATATCATCTTTATGCTCTGTTTTTCTCGATGAACAACGGTATGGTTCGTAGATCAATTCATAAAGTTCTGCTTCACTTTTAGGTAACTGTTATCAATTTTTAAAGCTCATGATATTAATTTCGAGTTATATAATTATTTTATTCTTAACTCCGCCTATGTTGTAATAACATAGCCGGTCACAAGACCGGGTAAAGGAGGAGGGGGTTGTGATAGGCTTGGCGAGCCAACAACTACACTTAGCCATTCTCATGGAAATGAAACCCAATAGAAATTCGTTGGGGCGTAAACCTCTTAGCGACGCGCCATATCGGAACCCGGGTATGGTGTTAAGTGGGCAAGGGCCGGGTCGCCACCGCCTTAGTGGCGCGCCATATCGGAACCCGGATATGGTGTTAAATGAGCAAGGGCCGGATCGCCACCACCTTAGTGGCGCGCTACATCATCGCCCGGATGTAGTGATAAGTGAGCAAGGGTCTTTGCATCTTACTCGACGGGTGCAAAGCATAAGGAAGCTAGCCGAGAAACATAGATTTCGGGTGGGTAGTTGAAATGTAGGATCCTTAACGGGGAAGCTACGTGAGTTAGTAGATGTTGCCATTAGAAGACGAGTAAATATCCTTTGTGTACAAGAGACTAGATGGGCGGGTCAGAAGGTGAGAGAAGTCGAGAATACCGGTTTCAAGCTTTGGTATTCTGGATCGGCTGGGACTAGAAATGGCGTAGGTGTTCTAATAGATAAGAGTTTTAAGGATGGAGTAGTGGATGTTCGAAGACGAGGGGACATGATCAACTTAATCAAGATAGTAATTGGAGACATTGTCTTGAACGTCTTTAGTGCTTATGCCCCACAAGTTGGGCTCAACATGAGTGCTAAGAGGCAATTTTGGGAGGACTTGGAGGATATGGTTAGTAGTGTACCGATAACCGAGAAACTCCTCATAGGAGGAGATCTCAATGGTCATATAGGTGCAACTAACCTAGGATTTGAGGGAGTACATGGAGGTTTTGGATGCGGCGATAGAAATCAAGAGGGTAAGGACATCCTAGACTTTGCCGTAGCCTATGATCTGTTGGTAGCTAACACCCTCTTTGGGAAGATGCAATATCACCTAGTGACCTTTAGTAGTGCCCAACACTCTAGCCAGATTGACTTTGTCCTCACTAGGAGAAGGGATAGACGGGAGTGTCTAGATTGTAAGCTTGTGGTAGTAGACTTTCGCTTACATACATGTTCTTTGCGGGAAAAGGTGTCAAAATCACAAGAACAAAGTGGTGGAAGTTGAAAGGAGAACCACAAGAATCCTTTAAAAATAGGGTGATCACAGAAGGACGCTGGGCAGAAAATGGAGATGCAGATAGTATGTGGGTGAAGATGGAAACTTGCATTAGAAAGGTAGCTAGTGAGGTGTTCGGTGTGAAAAAAGGAAGGAAACTTGTAGATAAAGACACTTGGTCGTGGAATGAGGATGTACAAAAATCTATTAAGGAGAAGAAGGAGTGTTTCAAGAGTTGGCATAATGATAGAAGTGCAAGCAACATGCTTAAGTACAAAGAGGCCAAGAGAAATGCAAGGAGGGCTGTGAGTAAGGCAAGAGGACAGGCATATGATGAGTTATATGAGAGACTAGAGACAAAAGAAGGTGAAAAGGACATATACAAGATAGCGAAAATCCACGAGAGAAAGATGAGTGATTTCAATCAAGTTAAATGCATCAAAGATGAGACTGACCACATTCTAGTGAAGGATGAAGAGATTAAGAATAGATGGCGAGATTACTTTAATGGGATATTCAATGATGGGAATGGGAGCACTATGGTTGAGTTGGATGACTCCTTTGATGACTCCAACAGGCGGTTCGTGCGGAGGATACAAGAGTTTGAGGTTAAGCATGCCTTAAAAGAATGAAAGGAGGAAAGGTTCTCGGCCCTGATGATGTCCCTATTGAGGTGTGGAGATGCCTTGGGGACGTGGCAATAGTATGGCTCACAAAGCTATTCAACCACATTTTCAGTCAAATAAGATGCCTGAAGAATGGAGGAAAAGTATATTAGTACCTATCTTCAAAAATAAAGGTGATATTCAAAGTTGTACTAATTATCGAGGGATTAAGCTTATGAGTCATACTATGAAGCTTTGGGAGAGAGTGATTGAACACCGCCTGAGGAAAGTAACCAATGTCACTAAAAACCAGTTTGGTTTTATGCCTGGGAGGTCTACAATGGAGGCGATTTTCTTGCTTCGTCACCTTATGGAGAGATATAGGGAGCAGAAGAAGGACTTACATATGGTGTTCATTGACTTGGAGAAGGCGTACGATAAGATACCAAAGTCAGTCATGTGGTGGGCACTAGAGAAACATAAAGTTCCAACAAAGTACATTACCCTTATCAAGGATATGTACAATAATGTTAGGATAAGTGTGCGCGTAAGTGATAGTGAGACTGATGCATTTCCTATCACGGTAGGACTACATCAAGGATCAGCTTTGAGCCCACACATCTTTTCCTTGGTGATGGATGAGGTGTCGAAGGATATACAAGGGGATATCCCTTGGTACATGCTCTTTGCCGATGATGTAGTGCTGGTAGATGAAACTAGGGATGGTGTTGATAAGAAATTAGAGTTATGGAGACAAACCTTAGAGTCCAAGGGGTTTAGACTTAGTAGGACCAAGACCGAGTATATGAGGTGTGACTTTAGTGGTGTTGCTCGTGAAGAGGGAAATGTTAGTCTACAAGGACAAGTAGTACCTAGAAGGGACTCCTTCCGATACTTAGGATCAATGTTACAAAGCAATGGCGATATTGATGAGGATGTTTGCCACAGGATCAAGGTAGGGTGGATGAAATGGCGACAAGCCTCTGGAATCCTATGTGATAGGAAGGTCCCACAAAAGCTAAAAGGGAAGTTCTATAGGACGGTGATCAGACCCGCGATGCTTTATGGGGCGGAATATTGGCCAACTAAACGGCAACATGTCCAACAAATGAGCGTCGCAGAGATGCGCATGCTACGGTGGATGTGCGGGCACACGAGAAGAGACCGAATAAGGAATGAGACGATTCGTGATAAGTTAGGGGTGACGTCGATTGAAGAGAAGTTAGTCCAACATCGACTTAGGTGGTTTGGACATATCCAGCGGAGGCCTCCAGAAGCACCGGTTAATAGTGAGATTTTAAGAGGTAGAGAAAATATTAGGAGGGGTAGAGGACGACCAAGGTTGACCTAGGAGGAGGCGGTAAAACGAGATTTGAGAGATTGGAATGTATCCAGAGACTTAGCTCATGATAGGACCGCATGGAAAGTAGCAATCAATGTGCCAGAACCTTAGTCTTGTTTTTTTCTTTTTCTTTTTTCTTTTTTTTTTCTTTTTTGTTCTCTTTTTTTGTCTTTTTTCTTTTTCCCCCTTTTTTCATTTTTTCCTTTTTCCTATTTTTTATTTTTCTTTTGTCTTGTTTTTATATCTCTTCCTCTCTTTTACTTCATTGATATTGGGTTTCATGTCTAGCCGACCCCAACATGCTTGGGATAAAGGCTTGGTTGTTGTTGTATATAATTATTTTATTCTTACTTTCAAAGGTCGCTCATAATTATTGTAACTGTTAAACATCACCGTTGTAATTTTCATTTGTGAAGAAGAAATTGAAATGATAAGATATAAATGAGTGGTAGTTGATATGGGGTACGTTTTAGAGTACGACGAGTGCAGCAACATGTGCTGGGAAACAAAAAAAATTTAGAGTGCGCTAGAAAGAGTTGAGAATATTATTTTGGAGTAGGTTTTTGGAGTACATGAGCGCCGCCAGTCTAAGATTGGGTTGCGCCTTGCCATGGATGGGTGAAGTGGTGAACGGAGCCTGTCGAAGTGTGCGATCGACACTTCCCCCGGGCCTGCACTGGGCAGCCCGCGGAGGTTCTTTTTTCGGCAGGGCTAGTCTCCTAGCGGAAAGCTTGCGCGGATGGACGAGTTAGCGAGAGCTTGACACGACGAGTTTTACGTGGTTCAGGCCGCCGGAGCGTAAAACCCTACGTCCACGGCGAGCTATGGAGCTTGTTGTATTGCTTGCTGCTCAGGGCCGGAGGCCTGAGCTCGGGGGTGAGTTACAGCTTGAGAGTGTATGGCTAGCGTATGAGTTGCAAAGTGCGAACCCTTGCTATCGACGCCTGCCCGAGCCTTTTATAGTCCAAGACTCGGGCGGCTTACAAGGGGAGCCGGGACCCGACAGGTGGTCCCGAGAAGATTGTCTATTATCTACCGTATCTGTAGTTACGCCGGTAGTTGTCTCTGATCGAAGGCTTCTGAGTCTTCATCTTGCCGCCCTGCCCATGCCGCACGCCAGTCGTAGTGGTTGATGACGGCGCAGGCGGCATGGGATGTCTTGTCGCGGCGTTTATTGGCTGGCAGGTTCTGACACCGCGCGCCAGTCTGTGATGCGACTGGGCGCAACGGCACCTGACAGACGCGTGCTCCGCGTTTCCGCGTCTTGGGAAGACGCGGGCCTTGAATACCTTATACGGGCACGGTGAGGAGCGCCTTTACGCCCGTCGCCTACCGCTCGGGGGCAGGCAGCACCGCTCTTCTGGCCACGTGGCGGGTCCGGAGCCCTTCTCTGAGGTGAGAAGGGTCCGGCCTGCGGGGCACGTGGAGCCTCCGGACCTCTCCCCGCGGAGGGGGAGGTCCGGCCTCTGTATGCCACGTGGCGGGCCCGGAGCTCTCCTCTGCGGAGAGGGAGGTCCGGCCCCGCTGGACGCGTGGCGTCTTCGGACCTCTCTCCCGCGGAGGGGGAGGTCCGGCTTCTGTATGCCACGTGGCGGACCCGGAGCTCTCCTCTGAGGAGAGGGAGGTCCGGCCCCGCCGGACGCGTGGCGCCTTCGGAGCTCTCCCTGCGGAGAAGGGCGAGTACCTTAGGCATTTTATCCTGTGCGCGGGGGTACCCCATATCTCAGGTACCGACAGTGGCCCCCGGGCCCATCTCGGGGGAGATAACGAGCCCGAGGTGGGACCTCCGTCTCTTCCGATCCGCGCACTTTCTCTAAGTCCCGAATTGGCCACTGCCGGAGCACGAACGGCCGCGGGGTCGTGAGAGCGTGCGCTCACTTGATGACTGCTTTTACTGCGGAGACGGGAGCCCCGACCATGTTGAACACGCAGGGCTTTCGGAGCTCTCCCACCGTGGGGGCAGGTCCGGTTTCCGCCTTCCACGTGGCGAGCCCGGAGCCCTTCTCAAGGGAGGAGAGAGTTCCGGGCCTGCTGGACACGTGGGGCCCCCGGGTCCCGCCCCCTCTAGCGCTGGGTCGAAGTAGTTGGTAGCTCCTTTCCCTCTACTTCGTGCAGTCCCCGTTGCCGCAACCTGGAAGTCCTGCACACAGGTAGAGGAAACGTAATTCTCCTTGGGGGCTCCCCCTCCCTTATCTCATAGTCTTATTTGACTTACAGCCCCAACCATATGCTTGATGCTTGGGGACTTGTAGAGAGGGGGAGCTGAGCACATGGCAACCATGTACTGCAAGGGCGATAAAAAAGAACTTAATTCACAATTTAAATGAGTACAAGGAAAGAGCAAAGTAGGGCAGACTTCCTTTCGTACAACCTTCCATAGGAGGAAGGCAGGCTAAACATGGAGGCCACGACCCACCCCATTAAGAGGGGAAGCAAGACTCTACGCGCTTGGAGTCGGAACCAGGCAAAGCTGAACGTAGTCCTGGACCGTCCCCTGGGGTTTAGCTGCTCCGAGCGCTGCTCCTGGACTCTATGGGGTTCATTACGAAAAGAAAGTACTGACCTATTTTTGCTCTTAGGGGTAGAACTTACGGAGGTGTTCTATGTTCCAAGGATTCGGGAGCAGGTCCCCATCCTCGGTGGAAAGGCGCACACACCCGGGGCGGCATACTTTCGCGACTCGGAAGGGGCCTTCCCAACTAGGGGAGAGTTTGTGGGCCCCTTCGCGAGAAAGTATGCGCCGCAACACCAGGTCACCTTCCTGCAGCTCCCGGGCACGCACAGACCTCTGGTGGTAGCGTCGAAGCGCCTGTCTGTACCGCGCGTTACGGAGTGCCGCATGTAATCAGACCTCGTCGACGAGGTCGATTTCTCCACGCCGGAGGTTGTCCTGCGTGGCTTCGTCGTAAGCTCGGACACGGTGAGACTTCATGGTGATTTCTGGAGGGAGTACAGCTTCAGCCCCGTACACCATGAAGAAGGGTGTCTCCCCGGTGGCCCGGCTCTAGGATGTCCGGTTAGCCCATAGTGTGCTCGGAAGTTCATCTACCCAATTGGCACCATGTTTCTTCAGGCTGGCGAAGGTACGAGTCTTGAGGCCCCGGAGAATCTCCACATTGGCCCTCTCGACTTGCCCATTGCTCTTCGGGTGGGCGACAGAGGCATAGCATACCTGAATGCCAAGGTCCTCGCAGTAGTCTTGGAATGCTGCGCTGGTGAACTGGGTCCCATTATCAGTGATGATCCTGTTTGGGACCCCAAACCGGCAGACAATAGACCTGATGAATTTTACTGCTGATTGTTTATTGATGGTGACAACTGGTGTAGCTTCCGGCCACTTGGTGAACTTGTCGATAGCGACATAGAGGTACCGGAACCCCCCGACGGTTCTGGGAAATGGTCCCAGGATGTCCAGCCCCCACACGGCAAACAGCCACGAGGGCGGGATCATCTGTACCGCCTGAGCTGGTGTATGGATCTGCTCGGCGTGGAACTGGCACGCCTTGCAGCTCTCGACCAGCTTGACGGCATCCTGGAGTGCTGTCGGCCAGTAGAAGCCATGCCGGAAGGCTTTACCGACAAGCGTGCATGAGGAAGAATGACTTCCACATTCGCCTCCATGGATCTCAGCGAGCAAGTCGCAGCCTTCCCCCTGGGTTATACACCGCAATAGGATGTGGTTGGCGCCACGCCGGTAGAGATCCCCCTCTACCAGCGCGTACCTCTTAGCCATACGCATAATCCGTTCAGCGGTTGCATGTTCATCAGGGAGGATATTGTCCTTCAAGTAGTCCCGGATCTCCGTGATCCATGCATCGGGTCTGACTTGAGCTTCTGGATCTTGAGCGCTGGGTTACACGGAGTCCCCAGTGATGCTTACTGTCCTTGGCGGCGCCCACGGTTGTAGGGCCGCCGGGACCGCCAGCTTCGAGGTGCTGGTCAAGCCCCCTTCGCCTGGCTCGGCGGGCCGGGCTGTGGGCTGCAGCAACGTCCTCTCGAAGACTCCTTCGGGCGCAGGGGCTCCGGTGGAAGCCTTCGTTGAAAGGTCGTCGGCTGGGGTATTACCGGCGCGCGGTACGTGGTGCAGGTCCAAGGCGAGGAATTCTTTCTCCAACATCTGCACGTGAAGCAGATAGGCAGCTAGCTGGGGGTCATTGCAGGAGCATTCGCTCTTGACTTGCTTGATGACCAGCTGGGAGTCGCCCTGTGCCAACAACTGGCGAGCGCCTAAAGACAGGGCTTTCTGCAGGCCAAAGATGAGTGCTTCATACTCCGCCATGTTGTTGGTTGCCTTGAAATTGAGACGCACCATATACCCAAACTGTTCCCCCGATGGCATGAGGAGCAGTACGCCGGCACCAGCCCCCTGCTTTCGCGAGGAGCCGTCGAAGAAGAGTGTCCAGTGGGGTTCGGTGAAGACCGGAGCTTGGTGCTCCGGTTCTCCGCCCCCATGGCCCCCTGGGTCAGTCTTCGTTGGTGTCCACTTCGCCACAAAGTCAGCCAGTGCTTGGCTTTTGACTGCATGGCGTGGGAGGAAGTCCAGCTCAAACTCCGCTAGCTCCGCCGCCCATTTAGCAACGTTGCCAGTCGCATGGGGGCTATGAAGAATTGTCTTCAGTGGATACGAGGTGACTACCGAGACCCGGTGGGCCTGGAAGTAATGGCGGAGCTTTCTGGAGGCCACGAGCACCGCATACAGCAGCTTGTGGACTTCCAGGTACCTTGTCTTGGCATCATGAAGTACTTCGCTGATGTAGTAGACAGGCCTCTAGACGGTTCGAACCCTCTTTCTCAGGTCTGGGAGGTCCTCGTCCATTGGCCCTGGCCCACTGGAGGTGGGTGGACCCACGGGGGCCTCCGGGAGCTGGGACCCGGAGGCCCTTAAGCTATCTTGATTGTTGTGTACAGAGACGGCGGCAGTGAGGTAGCTCCGTTCGTGCGCTGTGCGTGAGAAGGAGGAAACCAATTCGGTTCTTTGGTCTGTGGAGGGGATCACGTTGAAAAACAACCCACACCGGTGCCAGCGCGAGGGAGAAAGCAGAAGGTGGCTCGGCAGCCGCTTCTCGGTGGTGTCCGGTGCAGTCCCCCCCCCCCCCCCCCCCCCCCCGTGGGTGAGGAGAAACAGAGAATTCCTTGCTTTGTGTGCAAGTTTAGATCTTCAGCTCAATGACATGTGGGTCCCCTACTTCTCTCCTCTCCAAAAGATCTCCTCAAGTTAATCCTTCCAAATTCCAAAACTCTGAGTTTGAAAGGTGGCTAGAATTTGAATTTGCCAATTTCAGTTTGAATTTGCATAGCAAATTTGAATTTGGTTGGAAGTTGAAAATGCTTCCAAATAATTCCTTTTTGAGCCCATCCTTCAATGGCAAGTTTGTCATCCCACTTTTTCCATAATTTCCAAACTATATGGCTGCATGAGTATTCAAAGTTTTTGGCCACCATTTGTGTGAACTTTGAATTTAGAAAACTGATTTTTAAACTTTCATGCAAAGAGGTATTTAAATCCTTATTCGTTCAACACCTTCAAAGAAAAATATGAGCCTCATTTTGGATGATCATCCATGTATCACTTTGCATGAAGAAAAGTTTTAGCAAGTCTCATTTTTCATGCCTTTTCCACACCTATGAATTTAAACCTCGGCTTTTATTCATATACATTTTTGGGACTTTTACATTCCTCCCCCTTAAAAGAATCTCGTCCCGAGATTACAAAAGACGAACGAGACGGGAGAGGTAATTTACAAACTGTACAAAGCTAAAAGTTCCGGATAGTTGGTGCGGAGATAATCTTCACTTTCCCACGTCGCCTCTTCCGTGGTATGATTACTCCACAGCACCTTGTAAAATTTGATCATCCGGTTCCGGGTTACCCGGGTCTTTTCATCCAAAATCTGAACCGGTCGCTCAGTGTAGGTAAGGTCCGGTTTCAACTCGTCAATTTCTACGGTGCGGACAGCAACGGTAAATTTGAGGCACTTCCGCAGCTGTGACACATGAAATACATCATGAACACCCGCTAGACTTGCCGGTAGTTCCAGCCGGTAGGCTACGGGTCCGCACTTCTCTGTGATGGCAAAAGGACCTATAAAACGGGGAGCGAGTTTCCCCTTTACACTGAACCGGTGAATTCCCTTCATCGGAGACACACGAAGATAAACGTGCTCTTCGACGTAAAAGTGCAACGGCCTACGCCTTTGATCGGTGTAGCTCTTCTGTCGGGATTGTGCAGCCTTCAAATTTTCTTGTATCAACCGAACTCGGTCTTTGGCTTTGTTGACAAGATCAACCCCAAACAGAACTCTTTTGCCGGACTCACACCAATTCAGCGGTGTGCGACACTTCCGGCCGTAGAGAGCTTCATACGGTGCCATTTTATTACTCGCTTGATACCCGTTGTTGTATGAAAACTCCGCCAACGGTAAGTGATCATCCCAATTCTTACTGTGGTGGATGGCACACGCTCTCAACATATCTTCAAGCACTTGGTTCACCCTATCAGTTTGTCCATCGGTCTAAGGGTGATATGCGGAGCTTCTAATCAGCTTGGTGCCCAATGAGGCATGCAGCTGCTCCCAAAACCGAGCAACGAACAGCGCACCTTGATCTGAAATAATAGTATTCGGGACACCGTGTGAGCATATAATTCTGGAGATATACAACTCCGCATATTGCTTTGCTCGATAATGAGTGTTCACCGGTATGAAATGAGCTGATTTCATTAACCGGTCGACGATCACCCATATTGAGCCATGCTTCCGGGATGTGAGTGGTAATCCGACGATGAAATCCATACTCACATCCTCCCATTTCCATGCCGGTATTTTAAGTGGTTGTAGCGGTCCGGCTTTCCGCATGTGATCAGCCTTGACCCGTCTACACGTATCACACTCGGATACGTACTTAGCGATTTCCCTCATCATCCGCGTCCACCAAAATTTCTGTTTCAAATCTTGGTACATCTTGTTACTGCCGGGATGAATGGAAAACTTAGACAGGTGGGCTTCATCCATGATCTTCTTCCGGAGTTTCATGTTACGTGGTACCACTATGCGGTCGTTAAACCATATCGTACCGTTCTCATCCTTCCGGAAACACTTCACCTCTCCGTTGTCTAGTCTTCTCCGTATGTGAGACATACTCCTGTCTCTTCTTTGAGCCTCAACAATCTCTTCACGGATCATTGGAATGAGCGTGAGATTATAAAGCGTGCCATACGGAATGACACGGAGACTTGGTTCTTCATCTTCCAACTCAGCAATCGCCAAGTTGTGAACATGGGCTTTCCGACTAAGCGTGTCGGCAACCACGTTTGATTTTCCCGGATGGTAGTGGATCTCAATTTCATAATCTTTGATGAGCTCTAACCACCTCCGTTGTCTCATATTCAGCTCCTTCTGCGTGAAGATATACTTCAAGCTTTTATGGTCGGTGTAGAGGTGGATAAGATTACCAAGCAGATAATGCATCCACATCTTTAACGCCAACACCACAGCAGCAAGCTCAAGATCATGAGTGGGATAATGCTGCTCGTGGTTTCGCAGTTGACGAGACCCATAGGCGACTACACGCCCTTCTTGCATTAGAACACAGCTGAGACCGATGCCGGATGCATCACAATAGACATCAAATGGCTTTGTTGTGTCCGGCTGAGCAAGAACTGGAGCTGTTGTGAGATGTTTCACCAAACTTTTGAATGCGGCCTCACATGCTGCATTCCACATGTATTTAGTGCCCTTCTTCAGCAGCTCCGTCATTGGTTTAGCAATTTTTGAGAAGCTCGGAATGAACCTCCGATAATACCCCGCTAAACCTAGGAAACTTCGGACCTCGTGAACAGATTTGGGAGATTCCCACTTCAGCACTTGTTCAATTTTGCTAGGGTCCACGGCAATGCCCTCTACTGAAAGAATATGGCCTAGGAAAGGCACTTGATCAATCCAGAATTCATACTTGCTGAACTTGGCATCTAACTTGTGCTCCCTCAGCCATTGTAGTACGATGCGCAAATGTTCAGTGTGCTCTTCTTCAGATTCGGAGTAAACCAATATGTCATCGATAAATACCATGACGAACTTGTCTAACTCTGGCATGAATACTGAATTCATCAAGTACATGAAGGGTTCCGGAGTGTTGGTTAACCCAAATGACATGACGAGATACTCATAGAGTCCGTATCTCGTCGAGAATGCTGTCTTTGGTATGTCCTCCGGTCGGATCATGATTTGATGATATCCAGACCAAAGATCCATCTTCGAGAATACCTTTGCACCCACAAGTTGATCGAACAAGATGTCGATGCGGGGCAAAGGATACTTGTTCTTTATCGTGACAGCATTTAGAGGACGATAATCAACACATAGCCGCAGTGTTTCGTCCTTCTTCTTAACGAACAGCGCAGAGCAACCCTAAGGTGAAGAACTTGGTCGTATGAAACCCTTGATCATGAGTTCATTTAGTTGCTCCTTCAACTCCGCTAGCTCGTTAGGTGCCATCTTGTAAGGCCTTCGTGAGATAGGTGTCGTTCCCGGCGCCAGCTCAATCTTAAACTCGACGTCCCGTTCGGGCGGCATGCCCGGAAAATCATCGGGGAACATGTCGGGATAATCACGTACCACCGGAATATCTTCAAGTTTAAGTGCTTCCGTGTGGTAGGCCTCCACCATATCTGGGTCTTTGCTGTCCAAAAACAGTGTGTGCTGTCTGAATCGGCGAGTCAATCTAGACAGCCCGGTTACCGATATTGAGAATGGCACCGTGATGGTTTAACCAAGACATCCCCAATATTATATCTATTTTATGCCTATCCAACATAATCAGCGATGTTGGGTATATTTTTCCTCCCAAACACAAAGCTGCTCGGGACACAATCTGATTAGCAGAGATATTTCCTCCCGGTGAACGTATAAGATAACTCGTTGTGGGAGTATTGATGGATAATTGGTGCTGATCCACGCATGTTTTGCTGATGAAATTGTGGGTTGCACCGGAAATCAAAATGTATGAGCACGGGCACGTCTTTGAGAGTAAACATGTCTGCTAACACCGGTGCTCCCTCCGGGACATCCTCAATAGCAAGATGTTGCACACTCCCGGATTGCAATGCTGTTATATTGACTTGAGCTTGTGGCGGCATACCACCTGATGATGATGGTTGTCCGCTGTTCAACAACTTCTCCCGGCATTCTTGCCTAAAATGCCTAAAACGGTGGCAATAAGAACACCGATGTTTCCCCGGTTCTTCGTTTGTTTGGGGTTGAGAAGTTGATGTACTTGGCTGCAGCAATGATGCACCAGAAAACAATCGTTGCTGCTGCAATGGTATTGCTTCAAGACATGATTCTTGAGCAGGAAATCTGAGACATGTTGATCTAACTTGTGCTTGCCATAGTTCATCGGATGGGGTGTGGTATACCACCCGGTATTTTCGAGGAACAACTGGTGTGCCTTCTTGCACATCATCCCGGTTCCTCTTCTCTACTTGACACTCAAGTGTCGCTTGTTCTTGCAGCAGGGCAGCACTGATCAAATCGGTGTAATTGCCTTGATTGAACAAAGCAAGCCTATCTTTTAATATGGCACCCAGGCCATGAAAGAAGTAGTCACACCTTGCAGCTTCGCTCGTCGCATAAGCAGGGGCATATTGTTCTAAAAGGTTGAACCGTTTGACATAATCGAGGACACTCATGTCTCCCTGCTTCAAGTTCCTTAATTCCTGCTGCTGGGCCTTGATAAAACCCATAGGAATGTGACGAGCACGGAATGCTTCACAAAATTCTGTCCATTCCACTTGATGGTCTTCCGGAACGGTGGCAAGATAAGAGAACCACCAATTTCCGGCGGATCCATGGAGCTTTTGAGCTGCAAATAATGTCTGATACTCATCGCACTCAAACACTCCAAATTTGGACTCCATAACCCGAAGCCACTGATCAGCTTCCACTGGTTCGTTGGCTTCCGTGAAAATTGGCGGTTGTGTCGCCAAGAAGTCGAGATAGGCGTTCCAAGGTGGAACGACCTGTTGTGTACGTTGGCGTAAGCCCTGTTGTACCAAGACTTGGAGTAGTCTTGTGTTCTCCTGACTTGACTCGACCATCTGAGCCATGACATCCGCCCATACCGTTGATGGTGATGCCCGTGGTGGAGTCGAGTTATCGCCGTCTCGGCGAGAACCTTCAGCCCTACTCGGAGAATGAGTACGCACCATACTGCAAAAGAATAATTTTGAGGGGAGTCAAAACTTGATCTCAGCAGTATGTGCAAGTATGTAAAACATGAACATGCTAAAACTTTATGAAAGCATAACAAAAATTCATGTTTCCACATCTTCCTAAAGCAAACCTAATCAGTCCCTTATTCTGTACAGAACAGACCTTTCTGTACTTAACCCAAATTTTGATCCAGTTACAAGCTTTTTCATAACTCAACTTGAATACCAATTAAAATTAACTCCAGTATCTTTTCAACGAGTACACATATGCCCCTAGATCATTTCTGGATCAAAAGTTATGATTGTTCAAAGTTGACAGAATTTTTGGATAAAATTTGCCAGCATCTCCTTTGTATGTTGCTGTTTTCATCACAGTTGTACATAAAAATGGAGTACAACTCTGAACAAACTATGAACTACAAAATCGTTTAAATTTTCATAACCTTTCCATCGGTGTATTATATGACCCTTAGAAATTTTTCTACAGGATGTTATGGCTAATTTACAGAAACATCCAGAGAAGTTTGCAGCTGTCCTGTTCTCTGAACAGTTTGCATTCACTGGACATTCAACCAAGTTGGCATCTGATTTTTCTCGGGAGGTCTACCGAAAAATTGTAGAGCACTTAAAAACCTTTCCAGAACTGTATCATACACCTTCATTGGGTTAATCTACTCAGAGTTATGCTCTGTCGAAGTCCAGCAAAAATTTCTGCCAGAACAGAGCATTCTGTTTTTGAGATCAAAAGAAGCCTAACAATTCTCTTCTTTGAAACTTAGTTTAAATGAAGAGCTCGGTAACTAATATGTGTTTTCTTACATCCATTTTTAGTTTGAAAGTTAGTCATGAATGATTTCTTCATAGAAAAGAAGACTATCAAGTACAGTACGGTGGCGATGCACCGTAAGATATATGACGGTACTACGTTGCCACACAAAAGAAAAACCTAACCGGATTACACCGGCATATACGTATCCTTAGGTGGCACTAAAACAGTCACTCGCAAACGTATTCTACACGTACTATGGTTTTCGTGGTTAGTACCTACATAAAACACACTCAATCATCAGGTTTGTCTGCACACCGAACCCGGTCCCAATACAGTTTGTACACCTGTCCGTCATCACTCGCACAGGTGTTCTCAAGCCAAACACGCCTTGAGCTATGAGTTCACGTTACTAACCACGTGGCGGGGCTTCCCATACTTTCGCGAAGCACTCCAGGGAAGGGTGTTGCTCGAATACCCCAAACAACATGAAGAGTCGTACAGAATACTAAAGCGGGTCGGGTTACCTGCCACCCATGGGGCTCCACCCTTTAGCTTGTGTGCACTGGTGGACAGCGCTTACATGCACCCCTCAAGACATAGAACGTCCCGAGATGCACGATTTTCCGACATAACAAATAGGTTAGCTTGCCACCTTCATAATATGCTAATATAGTAGTCCTTATATGGGCCTAATACCGTTATCTCACCGTATACTAAGTTTTTAACGTAATATGATGCTCAATCCGTGCGCTATCCCCAACGCAGCTCTGATACCACGCTGTGGGGGACTTGTAAGTGCATCTAGGTATCCCCGTGGGTTTTGGATGATTGATGACGACAAATTAAGAGACTAATGAGCTGAGATGATCATAAGCACAGGACACTTCCAAGGCGGGCACCTAAACTCTCAAAAAAAAGGAAAAAGATGAAGAACGACATCGAAGACTCAAAGAGTAGAAATTAGGGTTTCACTTGAGTCTTTAGTAGGCTAGCCATGTAAAAGAAAGAGTGTGCGTGTCAAGTGCATTGAGATCATAGAAGAGAGCTCAAAGCGTTAGAAGTGTCAAATCCTTAGTGGAGAGAGGTAGAGAGGTAAAGTTGGGCAGGCCGGACTTGTCCGGGGGAAGAGGCCGGACTGGTCAGGAAGTCCTACGGCTTAGTCCGTTAAAGGGCAGACTAAGAGTTCCTGACTGAGATCGGACCTGTCCGTTTTGGACGGACTAGTCCGTTTCTCTCTAGGTGAGTGTTTTTGGGGATAAGTCCTGGTAGACCGGACTTATCCGCCTGAGTGGCCGGACTAGTCCGGGCTAGCCAGACTTGTCCGTTTTCACACAAACTAAGTGTTCCTGTGTGAGTTCGAGCTAGTCCGTTCTAAGGCGGACTAGTCCGGGTCGTCCAGACTTATCCGTTCTCACCCGGACAAATAGTTCCTGTGTGAGATCGGACTAGTCCGGTGTGAGGCAGACTAGTCTGGACTTTCGGTAGGTGGCAACGGTTGGCTTCAGGACTTCTATAAAAGGAGATGCTCCGACGTCATTTAAAAAAAAACTAGAACCCTAGCGTCGCCACAGCGATCCAAGATCCCCCCTAATCCTTCTCTCTTGCCTACTCACCCTCTAGAGCCAATTCTTAAGTGAATTTGGGTGTGTGAGAAGAGGAGAAGGAAGAACTTCGCGTTTAGGATCTTGGAGTGATCTCGTGCACTTGGTGTGATCTGTGGCTTGTGAGATCTGTGAAGTTTGTGGAAGTGATCAAGTGGGAGCCTCGGATTGTGAGCAGCTCCAAAACTTTGTAAGTTCACCCTTGAGATAGTGAAGAACCGGGTTGGCCTTAGTGGCGACTTGGTGAGGAAAGGGTTGTTAGACTCGGTCCTTTGTGGGCTCCTCAATGGGAACGTAGATTCCCGAGTGGAATCGAACCTCGGGAAAAAATCCTCAGTGTCTCTTGCATGTACATTTCTTTGATGATCAAGATTGCTTAGGGTTTGTTTTAATTATTTCGCTATACATCGTCACACTCTTGCAATTCATTTCAATATTCTGTCACACTTGTCGTATAGAAGTGCTAGTTGTCTCATCCATATTTTGTTAAACTAAAATTTGGAGAAAACCCCTTAAAAATCAAGTATTAGATCTTTCCAGCAGTTTGACCAGACTAGTCTGCCTCCAAGACAGACTAGTCCGGCCTTTTAGGCCTTTCCAACAGGTTGATCGGACTAGTCCGCCCCTGAGCCAGACTAGTCCGGCTCTTGAGTTCTAATCTCGTTTAATTAAGTCATTTCAAGTATTTTAGTCTATTCACCCCCTCTAGGAAATTTCAATTGGTATCAGAGCAGGTGTCTCTATCAAAAGTCTAACCAGTCGGAGAGAAGATGGCTAGAGTGGAGGAATACGAGATTCCGTCGACGTCACAAGGTGACAACACATATGACAAGAAAAAGGACACGGATGTGCTGCAAGACCACTCGAGTGACGATGAAGAAGTTCGCCAGCTCAAGGCACGACTTCGCGAGAAGCTAGTCACTCAAGTAAAGAGAAGAAGAAGCCGCAGGATCAAGAAAGGAGTGGTCAACCGAACTACTCCCAATATCCTTTCAACTATGAACGATTAACTTCCAACAATCACTACTTATCTATTCCTCTGGGCAAACCTCCTCAATTTGATGAAAATGATTACTCAATGTGCAAGCATAATATGAAGATGCATCTAATATCCTTAAACCCTATCTTGTGGCAAATTGTCTTAACAGGTGTCCATCTTCCAAGAAATGAAGAAGACGTTACCCCGGAGCAAGCCATTATACTTCATCGCAATGCTCAAGCAGTTGGGGTGATCACCTCATCCTTGACTCGAGAAGAGTTCAACCGAGTCGATGGATTAGAGGTGGCTAAAGACATATGGGACACACTCAAGACAGCGCATGAAGGAAACCGAGTCATTAGGGAAGCCAAGATCGAGATGATTGAAGGAGAGCTTGGGAGATTCACCATCATGGATGGTGAGTCCCCTCAAGACATGTACAATCGTCTCAAGATCCTCGTCAACAAGATCCGATCTTATGGATGCACTCGGTGGACGGATCATGAGGTGGTGAAGAGGATGCTTCGGGCATTCATGCCTCAAAACATTGCTCTTTGCTCCTTGATCTGTGAGAGCCCGGGATATGCTCAAATGACCCCGAAGGAAATGCTTGGAAGAATCATCAACAAAGAGATGATGGAGAAGGAAGCCATGTTCTATAGAGACATCCAAAGGCTCGCCTCCTCAAAGAAGAAAGATGTTGCTTTCAAAGCAACATCCTCATCACAAGACTTCGAAGCAAGTGATGACGAAGGTCTCGACACTGATGAAGAAGAGGCGCTTTTCATCAACAAATTCAAGAGGATGATGAGAAGAAGGAAGGGGAGCAACCATTATGAGAACAAGAACAAGGAAAGGTCCAAGCCCAAGACGAAAAGAGCATGCTACAACTATGGTGAATATGGACACTTCATTGTGGATTGTCCATATGAAGAGAGTAAGAAGAAGAAAGATGGCAAGTCTCAAGAGAAGAAATTCTTTAAGAAGAAGAAGCCATCAGGACATGCCCACCTTGGGAAGGAATGGGACTCAAAAACGAAGACTCATCCTCCGAGGATGAAGAGAAAGTGGCAACACTTGCCATTGGAAGGAGCAAGCTCTTCTCAACAATTGAAGACTTCAAGTCTACATGTCTCATGGCTAAGGAGGGAAGAAGAAAGGTTAAATCTAAACCATCCTCCTCTACCTCTTCACTTGATAGCTTTGATAGTAGTAGTGATAATGAATCCATGCTTAAGGATCTAAGTAGGAGCACCTTGAAAAAGATGAGATTGTTGTCGGAAGAAATCTTTGAGAAGGATGAACTCATCAACCGTCAAGAAGACATGATCATCCTTGAAAAGGAGAGATGTCATGAGCTTGAAGAGCTCCTTGAGGTTGAAAGGGAAAGAAGCAAGGCATTTGAGCGTGAACTCGCTTTGAGCAAGGAAACTTGCTCAAATCTTGAAGACACAACTGGTGTGCTCAAGGATGAAATTGTTAACTTGACAAAAGTCAACAAGATCCTTGAAACACAAGTTGAGTATCTCAATATCAATGCACCTTCTTCCTCTATGATTTCACCCTACTCAAAGAAATCTCCCGAAGCAACTCAAACTTGCAAGTGCTCAAACTTAATCCTAAAACTCAAAGATGAACTTAAGTTGGCACAAAACAAGCAGTCACCGAAAGGTGGTATATTTGACAAGAAAAAAGTGGCATATGCACGAAGTGCATATACCAATGTAAGACCTCCACATGTCAAAGATGGTCTTGGCTATTCTCGAGAGTGGAGGTAACATGATAAAACTCCCAAGAAGAGAAAAGACTTGATTGTTTTTGTCAAGGAAGGTTCATCCAACAAAGAAAATGTAAAGAACATTGCAAACTCATCTAACATGCCTAAAAATAAACCTCATCCTTTGTTTCATGATTTTGATGCCTAATATGTTTTATTGAGAAACAAATTTGGGAAGATCTATGCTAGGTATGTTGGGCAACTCCGCAAGAGTCCAAAACCTTGTGTGTGGGTGCCCAAGTGCCTCTTGACTAACATGAAAGGACCCAACCCCTCTTGGGTACCAAAAGATAATGCATAACTCTATTTTGTAGGCATACTCCTCCGATGGATCAAAATGGGTGCTTGACAGTGGATGCACAAACCATATGACCGGAGAGAAGGATGTTTGTTGAATATGAGGAAAACGAAGATCCAAGTGAAGGAATATATTTTGGGACAATAGCCAAGGGAAAATCCTTGGCACCGGTAAAATTGCTATCTCTCCCAATTATACTCTCTCAAATGTTTTGCATGCTCCCTTGATTATAACCTTCTATCCATATCCCAACTATGTGATAAAGGTTATAATTGTATTTTCACTAATGAGGGTGTGAGTGTCTTGAGAAGAAGCAATGACTCAATCGCCTTTAAGGGCGTGCTCAAGGGAAAGCTTTACCTTGTGGATTTTACCACGGATAAAGCTCAACTTGACACGTGCTTAATGGCAGAGGCTAACATGGGATGGATTTGGCATAGAAGGCTAGCCCATGTTGGGATGAGGAACTTGCAAAAACTTCCCAAGGGAGAACACATTCGAGGCTTGAAAAATGTTGTTTTTTGATAAGGAGAGGCCATGTAGTGCTTGTCAAGCCGGAAAGCAAGTTGGAGCTCAACATCCATCCAAAAATGTCATGACGACCACAAGACCCTTGGAGCTACTTCACATGGACCTTTTCGGCCCAATCGCCTACATAAGCATCGACGGTAACAAATATGGTCTTGTTGTTGTAGATGATTATTCTCGTTTCACTTGGGTGTTCTTTTTGCATGACAAAGGAGAAACTCAAGGTGTGCTCAAGAAATTCTTGAGAAGAGATCAAAACGAGTTCTCCTTAAGAATTAAGAACATAAGGAGCGATAACGGCACCGAGTTTAAGAACGCTCAAGTGGAAGAATACTTGGATGAAGAAGGCATCAAGCATGAGTTTTCAGCCCCTTACTCCCCTCAACAAAATGGGGTTGCTGAGAGGAAGAATAGAACTCTCATTGAAATGGCAAGAACCATGCTTGATGAGTACAAGACGTCGGACCGGTTTTGGGCGGAAGCGGTTAACACCACTTGCCATGCCATAAACCGGTTGTATCTTCATCGACTTATGAAGAAGACGTCTTACGAACTTCTAACCGGTAACAAACCAAACATCTCGTATTTTCGTGTCTTTGGGAGCAAGTGTTATATTCTCAACAAGAAGTCTAGGACTTCGAAGTTTGCTTCAAAGTCCGATGAAGGTTTCTTGCTTGGTTATGACTCAAACACCTACGCCTATCGTGTTTTCAACAAAACTCTCGGAATCGTTGAAATAGTGAGAGACGTAGTGTTTGATGAGACTAATGGCTCCAAAGTGGAGCAAGTTGATCAAAGTGTGCTAGATAAAGAAGAGGCTCCACAAGAAGTACTTAAAAGGATGGCACTTGGAGAAATTTTTTCTCAAGAACATCCTCAAGACTCAAATGATCATCCAACAAACGAAAATATGTCTCCCTCCCATGATCAAGCTCAAGATGAGCAAGGCCAACCTCAACAAGATCAAAACGATCAAAGTCAAGATAGAGGATTGGATCAAGGGGGAGATGAAGAAAAGAGTGACAATGAAGATGAAGATCAAAGAGTTCAACCACCTCGTCCAAGAGTGCACCAAATTGTTCAACGAGATCATCCTGTCGACAACATACTAGGAGATATCTCCAAAGGGGTGACCACTCGCTCTCGAATGGCTAATTGTTGTAAACATTACTCTTTTATTTCCTTTTTGGAGCCCCGCAAGGTAGAAGAAGCACTACAAGATCCATATTGGGTGGTGGCCATGCAAGAGGAACTCAGTAATTTTCAAAGAAATCAAGTGTGGGAACTTGTAAAGCGACCCAATGCAAATGTTGTGGGAACCAAGTGGGTATTCCGCAACAAGCAAGACGAGTATGGGGTTGTAACAAGAAACAAGGCAAGACTTGTTGCAAAGGGATATGCACAAGTAGAAGGTTTGGATTATGATGAAACTTTTGCTCCCGTAGCTAGGCTTCAATCAATTCGTATCTTGCTTGCTTTTGCAACTCACCATGATTTCAAGCTATACCAAATGGATGTGAAAAGCGCTTTCCTCAACGGTCCAATCAAGGAGGAAGTGTACGTGGAGCAACCACCCGGATTTGAGGACGATAAGTATCCCAACCATGTCTTTAAACTTCGGAAAGCCCTCTATGGCCTCAAACAAGCTCCTAGAGCTTGGTATGAGTGTCTTAGAGATTTTCTTATTAAAAATGGTTTTGGGATAGGAAAAGCAGACTATACACTCTTCACTAAGCATTTTAATGATGATTTATTTGTGTGCTAACAAAGCTTTTTGTGATGAGTTTTCAAAGATAATGACTGAAAGGATCGAGATGTCAATGATGGGGGAATTGAGGTTCTTCCTAGGATTTCAAGTCAAACAACTCAGGGAAGGAACGTTCATAAGTCAAACCAAGTATACTCAAGACATACTTAAGAGGTTCGACATGGACAAAGCCAAACCCATCAAGACTCCCATGGGAACCAACGGACATCTTGACCTTAATGAAGATGGTCCAAGTGTGGACCAAAAGGTATTTTGTTCCATGATAGGCTCTTTACTTTACCTTTGTGCATCTAGGCCTGATATAATGCTTAGTGTGTGTATGTACGCACGGTTCCAAGCAGCTCCTAAGGAGTACCACTTGACGGCCGTCAAGCGAATTCTTAGATATTTGGTTCACACTCCTAACCTAGGACTTTGGTATCCCAAGGGATCCAAGTTCAATCTCATTGGATACTCCGATGCCGATTATGCCGGTTGTAAGGTAGATAGGAAGAGCACGTCAAGGACTTGTCAATTTCTTGGTAGGTCCTTGGTTTCGTGGTGTTCAAAGAAACAAAACTCATTGCCCTATCCATAGCCGAAGCGGAGTATGTCGCAGACAGGAGTTGTTGTGGACAACTCCTATGGATGCGACAAACTCTTAGGGACTATGGTTACACTTTGAGCCATATTCCACTCCTATGTGACAATGAGAGTGCTATCAATATTGCTCACAATCCCGTGGAGCATTCTAGAACCAAACATATTGATATCCGTCACCATTTCCTGAGAGATCACTCTATCAAGGGAGATATCGTTATCTCTCATGTTAGAAGTGAAAAGCAATTGGCGGACATCTTCACAAAACCCCTTGATGAGAAACACTTTTGTGACCTAAGGAGTGAACTGAATATCCTCGATTCTCAAAATGTTGCTTGAAGTGTGCACATCTGTTTGTTGCTTGTTTATAAACTTCAAAAACCGCATGTTTTCAACATACTACCCTAATCTCTCTTACTCTATGAAAACTATGTTCAAAAGGACCCTTTGTCAAATATGGTCATTGTTTGTTTGTTGTATGCTTACTGACCATGTTTGCTAAAGATATTTGCAAAAACTTGTCCAAAAGGATCATATTCTTGAACTAAAACTCAAATTATATGAATTTCAGCTTGTAGCCGGACTAGTACGCCTATGAGGCCGGACATGTCCGGTCCCAGAGAATTCCGGATCTGGTCCATCAAACGGACTTGTCTGGATACTGAACCCAGACTAGTCCGGCCCCGCGGGACACGTGTCGCCACCGGAGCTCACCCCTGTGAAAGGGATGAGGTCCAGCCCCGCAGGACATGTGTCGCCACCGGAGCTCACCCCAGTGGAAGGGATGAGATCCAGCCCCGCGATACACGTGTCGCCACCGGAGCTCACCCCTGTGGAAGGGATGAGGTCCGGTCCCGCGAGACACGTGTCACCACCGGAGCTCACCTTTGAGGAGAGGAATGGCCCCGACCCGCTGGACACATGTCGCCATGGGAGCTCGCCTCCGAGGAAAGGAAAGGCCCCGGCCTGCTGGACACGTGTCGCCACGGGAGCTTGCCTCCGAGGGGAGAAGAGGCCCCGGCTTGCTGGACACGTGTCGCCACGGCAGCTCGCCTCTGAGGAGATGGGAGGTCCGGCCCCGCCGGACACGTGGCATCCTCAAAGCTCGACTCTAAGGAGAGGGGAGGTCCGGCCCCACCGGACACGTGGCGCTCTCGGAGCTCGCCTCTGAGGAGAGGGGAGGTCCGGCCCCGGTGGACACGTGGCGCCCTCGGAGCTTGCCTCTGTGGAGAGGGGAGGCCCAGCCCCGCTGGACACGTGGTGCCTTCAGAGCTCACCCTAGCAGTGGCCACGTGGCAAGGTCGGACTTCGCAGCGGACAAGTCCAAATCGGACTAGTCCGCCTCGGTAGGCCGGACAAGTCCGACCCCAGAGAAGTCCAGCTCTGGTCCGCCAACCGGACTTGTCCAGACACTTAACACGGACTAGTCCGCCCCTGGGGACTTAACCTCCCAGGGGCAGCCAAACTTTTCTCTTCGCAGACTAGTCCGCTCACATCCTCTCTCAAGCCGGAAGCGCCCACAAATTGGTGATTTTCGCTTTCCTCCACCAAAAATCTTGTCCAATCCACGGATTGGAGACCTAAGGAGTGCGGAAACCGTTCCCCGGGCTTCATTACTCAAGTTTCAACTCTAAAATTCATCACATTTGAAGATTTCAAGAGGTATTTTTGACCTAACCAAAAATCCTTCCTTTTCTTCACTCTTAGGTCTTTTGATAAAAACCTCTTCACAAATATTGTTCCTAGTGTTGATGCGATCATAGCCTAGGAGTATTGCAACTTAATTCGAAGTTCTTGCGAAAAATTGTTAGGGTTAGGTTTCTTTCTATATAACCTGGACTAGTCCAGTTTTGGGCGTACAAATCCGTTCTCGAGCAGACTAGTCCGGTCCTTTAACGGACAAGTCCGGTTTACACAGAACAAACTCCAACTTTAGCCATTTTTCATGAATTCTCTTGCAATATTCCACTTCCTTGACCTCTAATATCCCATCTCTCAGGAAATATGTCGAACTCCGACCAAAGCTCTCCCCTTCCAAGTCCCACAGCCGAGGAGGCGCGACAAGCCCTTCATCAGTGCATTATCAAAGAAAGGGCAGCAAAGGAGGCCCAAGCGGCTAAAGAAGCCGTCCGTCGAGAGGCAAGAACAAAGAAGAAGCATGATCTCGACGAGGAGGCACAAATTGCCCAAGCCGTTGAAGAATCCTTGAAGGATCAACTGAGAAAGAAAAGGGCCGAACGTGAAGCCCAGAGCTCCCAAGCTGCTAGTGCCTCAGAGCCCAAGAGAAAGAGGCTGGTCACCTTGGGAGATAAAGAGAAGGAAAAGGAATCCGAGGGTAGCGTTCCTCATGATCCAAAGAAGGGTAAGGCTCCACTTCCTGAGCAGCCCAAGAACAAAAAGGCAACTTGTGAGACCTATGTGTTATGAATACATTGGCTTTGACGATTAAAGTTTTGAATACTACCAAAACACCTTTTTAAAAAGGTCCGACTCTAGGTCCGAGCTCCTGCAAGGTCCGACGATAGGTCCGACTTGTTTTGGGTAGCTCCGGCAAGGTCCGACGTAAGGTCCGACTTGCTTTGTCTAGGTCTGACTAATTTTGGCTAGGTCCGACTTGTTTTTGCTAGCTCCAGTGCTAGGTCCGACTATCTTTGGTAAGTTCCATTCTAGGTCCAACCAAGCTTTAGTAAGCTCCGGCGCTGGGTCCGACTAGCTTTGGTAAGCTCCGGTTCAAGGTCTGTTAGCTTTGGTAAGGTTCGGAGCTTGATTGCAATGGTTCTGTTTTTAACTCGCAATGTTTCGAACTTGCTTTACTCTTATGGAAAGTTTGCTTAGTATTATTTTACTAAGTTTTTGGTTTGTTTTGGTGGTTATGGCTGATATCATTTTGCTATGGTTTATAACATGCTTATGTGAGGTGCTCATGTAAGATGATTGTAGTTTCGGAACTAACGAGAGTCAAGTCGAGGACTTGTGCTCGGAAGTATTGGTTGTTTATTCATGTGCAGGTGTTGCTTGAGTTCAAGACATGGCTGGTGACGGGATCCATTGAACTAGTCTTAGGGAGAAGATGAGGTTCAACAACAAAGTTCGGGAGGAATTGTGGTTGAGTTGATCGGAAGGTTGCACAGTATGTTTGAATCAAGAACAATGCATATGAAGGTATCTTGGACGTCGTTGGAAGATGTTTGCACGTGTGCAAGGAGTGCATGGACGTGGCTGCATGGTTCCAAGGCGTGATGGAGAGATGTGGACGTAAAGAATTGGTCGGAAAGGTCCAACCAACTAGGTTATGAACTCAGGCTGCGGCTGAGTCGTGTTTAACTCAAATATGGAAAGTTTTGAGTTGGTTATGAGAGGATTTCGTGTGGGTCACGAATTTGAGTTGTTTTAGGAATGTTTGGGACGTTACTAAAGTGTTTGGAAGTCTTAAGATTGCTTCTATCTGCGTGTAGAAGAGTCTTGAGCAGTATTGGAAAGTTACAGTTTGAATCCAAGTAGGAGTAGGAGTCCTAGTTTGAATTGGGTTGGCCTTAGGGCTGGTTATATAAGCAAGGGAGGCCAAGGCTCGTGATAGCACGACTTTGGGGCTGTTCCTCTTGTGTTTTGATAAATAAAATTCGTATTCTAAAGGAACTTTTGTGTCTTGTTCGTCCGACTTGTTTCAGACAAGTTTTTCTCGTCGAGTTTCTGTTTAGCACTACCTTGCTTCGGTGGTTTTATCATAACTCGAGTTTTACAGATCCAATTGATGTGATTCTTTTTGGTTTGTCTTCACAACTTGATTATATATCATCTGTGAAAATTTCATGGTCATTCAATTTGTGGTTTCTGATATACACGAGTTTCTTTTCAGTATTTCAGAACTGTTTTTCTCGCGTAGGACAGATTGACCTTTGTTCAATCTTTCGATCGTAACTTGAGTTTCTATCAACGGATTTTCATGATTCTTGTTGTGACGTCTCCATGAATTGATTCTCTACAATATATACTAGTTTTGTCACAGTTGAACACGTTTAGATTAGTCGCACACACGGTTTCTTTAACAGATCGGTTTTTTGCTGAGGGGTGTTTTGTTGCTTCCGCTGAAAAGTTTTTATCTACCATTCACCCCCCTCCCTCTGGTAGCTTTACACATGTACTTCGATCCTACACAACTGCCAAAGCACCGACAAATAGAGCAGGAGGGATAAAAATCAGAGAGAAAGGGCAATCGAAGCCCATCGGCCCCTTAAAGATGGTTGCCCCTGCTAGAGACCCAAACCGGCAGCCCAACAATCCGGCATTTGTATTCAAAGGAAAGGGGGCTGAAAAGGCGAGAAGGCTGAGGATGGATAAAGTCTATGGCTATGAGAAGCACATAGCCGACCCTAGGTTTTGGTGTGACTTTCACTGTGATTACTACCGCTTGGTGTACCTAAAAATGAAGACCCCAGTCCCTCAAGCTCAATTGGTAGATTGGGACTAAATGGCCAAAAGGGAGCACGAAGCTTTTGATGCAGTGATTGATGCTGCAGAGCGCCATGGAATCAAGGAAATCATGATCTTCAAGTATGACTGGAACATTGAGGTAATTGTGCAGTTCTACACCACTGTGTACTTCTCCACCTACGGTGACCGGAAAATCACCTGGATGACACATGGAGAGCAGTACTCAGTCACCTATGAGAGGTTTGCACAGATACTTGGCCTCGAGGAGCACTTGGATCATGAGATTATCATTTCCAATCTCAAGGTAGTGGACACGGATCAGCTTGACTATATGTATCCTAGTCATGTTCCCTATGAGGCCCGGCTTGCTAGGAACATCGAGCCGTTCTATAGCATCCTCAACTGGATTCTGAGGAGGACCATTGCCCCCAAGGATGGAGATGCAGGGGTAATTCAAGGAAACTTAAGGCATCTCCTACTCTTGATAGATGGTGAAGAGAAGTTCAACCTTGTTGAGCATATTTATGATGACATCTTTGTGACGCCCTCAATTATGTGGAAAACCACGGAACCGAGAACTAATGCATATGTGTGCCCAGGATGTTTATCACACATACATATATGTTTCACAAACTGAATTTCAGAATATATATATATATATATCCACGAATAACAGAGTTTATTACAATGTCTCATGAGTCTTGGACTCATGCTCACAGTGGAAGTCTTTATTTCTATGCAATGGAAGTCTTTATTCTAATGCAGAAGCAATTTAACTAATGCGGAAGCAAATCTAAGCAGTGATGACTCCATCTCTATTCCATTCCCATAGGCAAGGTTGAGAACAGATCACACGCCTAATGCTCCATTTGGTCTTCGTAGTAGTCTTTTCCTGCTGCTGATGATGAAATAATAATGCAGGTTTGAGTACAGTGATGTACTCAGCAAGTGCGGGAAAATATGATATGAAGCTCATAGCAAGGTAGGTATAAAAGGCTCATTTGCAAAAAAGCAAAGTTATTTATCAAAAGCACGATAAAACAGCGACTTATCTTTAAGTGAATGTAATCCCAACATGTATTAAAATACCAATCATACCTCCGTTATGATTATTACTTTCCATGTCACAATCAATCAACCTCACTCTCGCTCACGAATATCTCCTCGTATTCGCTACCATCTCACGAATACCATCGTGTATTCGCTACCATTTCACCTCGTAAAATAACTCCGTCTCCCACCGAGACCAACCTTGTTGCCATGACTCAACAGTCATGCAACCCATCTTATCACCCGGACTCAACAGTCCCAAAACCAAACCATAACCAAACCATCCAAAACCATAACCAATAACCATCCCAAATAATCATGGTAGTTGGCCAGGCGCTCATGACCGTAAGCTCGGCTATCATGATAGTTTTAAGAACTCTGCAGAGTTTGTACCTCTTTACCCACAAGTTTGTGATTTCGTCACCCGTCGGCGACTGCAAAACCTCCAATATACCAGTGCACAACCGTCGGTGTATGGTCAAGAGATCACAAAATAGCATTTACAAAGGGGTTACTAGATGTATGGACTCACTAAGGTTTCACCGGCAGGCTAGAATCTCCAATTCTCCCACCCACGGACCCCCTCTTGTGCCATGCAGTTCCCAGGGCAGTCCTCACTCGACTCTCATTCCCCGCGCCTTCCACAGTCCGTAACACTCTAGCAACTTACCTAATTACTCAGCTAAGCCGCACCCATACTTGGCCTTGTGGTGGCACTGTTATCCTAGCATGTGCATGCATGAACCGGTCCTTAGATCTACGGCAAGTAACCACCATCTCATGCTACCTCATTCACAAACCTAGGCTTGCCTAGATCTCCCTCCGATCCATGTTCATTAACAACATCAGTTTCTTATTGTCATTATGAGTGCAGTTAGCTAGACACATCTAACTCGCTTCCCAATCCCATGGACTCAGCGAAGCATAAAAGTAAAACCATACCCGACTCATAGACTTCCCTGGCGACAAGGGTGGTTTAACCAAAACTAGTGAACTCCTATAAAAGGGTTTCCCATCATGTTTGACTCAGCACACACACCTTTTTGCAAAACAAAACCGTTTTTCCCAAAACATAGGATCAATATGGTCAAGGGGCACTTGCCTTGTTCTTGCGGTTTTGGTGGCTCTTGGATCTCGAAACCTTGTTGTTGCAGCTCGTTCTAGACAGCTCCCTGAGCTTGTCCTTCTATACAGGATCACGAACATAAAAGATTCATAACAATCAATATCATGCACAAACTTTGAACTAGATGTGATGATGCATATGCATGCTATCCTATGATCAGTTTTATTAGATCGGTTTGCACGTGTTCTTGCATGGCTTGCATGGTTTTACGATGTGCTCGGATCAAATGCGGACGTGACGATGAGCTTGTCTTAAGATCAACCCGATCAACTAGTGATCTGTCCACGAGAAAGCTTCTGTTTGAAAGGAATTGAAGAACAGATGCAAAGAAAACACAACGATGTTGTAAGGTGGTATTGGAGACCTACCTTACGTTCTTCTCGGTCTCGGGTCCTTCTCCGATCGTTGGGCTCTCTTCTGGCGATTTTCCTCGCTGAACTCCGGCGATGGCTTTCTCGGCGAGTTGGGGGCTAGGGCTCTAAGTCGTCGGCTCAGGAGTTGGAAAAGAAGTTCGTGGTTTCGGCCAGAGGTTCTGGGTCCTATTTATAATTGGGAGAAGAAGAGTCCTAATCTGATTGTATTCGAATAAGAGTCCTATTCAGATCATCATTGAATCCTAACATCTTATCTTTAGTTGATTTGGTGCGCTATCATTGTGGAATTCAGGTCGGTTTCTTCTCCGTACCGATATTTCTACGCGTTCAGAATCCAAAACCGCTCCAGAACTCGTTACCTCCGTGGTGATGAGCTCCGGAAGCTCCACGTGTCCACCGGGGCCTGGTCTCTCCCTTTCCGCAGAGACGAGCTCCGGGTGTGCCGTGTGTCAAGCAAGCGAGACCTCCTTTCTCCTTCGGAGGTGAGCTCCGTGTACGCCACGTGTTAGTGTCGGACCTTCCCTCTCTCCGGAGGTGCCTCCTGCGCCAGACTTCCTTTCTTCTCAGAGACGAGCTCCAAGGTTAACACATGTCCAACAGTGACGGACCTCCCGGAGATAAGCTCCGGTGGCGACACGTGTCCAATAGAACCGGACCTCTTGGAGGTGAGCTCCGAGATCGACACGTACCCCGCGCGACTGGTCCTCTGATTTCCACGGTGACTAACTCCGAAGGTGACATGTGTCCTACGGAAATGCCTTTGCTTCTTCCGCAGAGGCTAGCTCCGGGGGCAACACGTGTCCCACAGGGTCGGACCTCTCCCCTTTTGCGGAGATGAGCCCCGAGCCTGCCACGTAGCCAGTTTAGCGGCGGACCTCTCCCCACTTCGCAGGGATGAGCTCCAAACACGCCACGTGGCCAGCGGGCCGCGGTAAGTTGTCTTTGGCGCTCTCGGTGAACTGGATTCGGCTCTTATTTGGCTATCTTTTGATATTTTTCTCTATTCCTACTTCTTTTAAAATGTTTTCTCTTCATGAACATGAATATATGCAGAAACCAAAAATGAGGGTGTCACAATCTTCAACATCTCTCACACTCCCAACCGCTCATGTGGTTATGCACCGTACATCATGTGCCTAATTGAGAAGGTGTCGGGGATAATCTTTGTCAAGGATGTCACTCATCGACCTCTCCGTCCTCAGCTACCCGCCATTCTGCCAGAACCCTCAAGGAGAAAAAATGCTCAACCTCCGTTCTGCTCAGCGGCCCCTTCTAGCTCAGCGGCCCCTTCTAGCCCCGAACCCGCGCCCCTCTCTTCCTCTCACTGACACGTGGGGCCCGCGTGTCATCCCTCACCTCCCACGTGCCCGGCCGACCCCGGGACTCTTCTCGCACCCGAATCCAAACCACCTCTGAAAAACCGTGCCAACAGCTAATCTTCGGCCCCGGACGCTGCTATTTAACCGAGTCAATCCTCCGCCGCCTCCCCCCGTGAAATTCCCGCAAAGAAACTCGCCGAATTCCCCATCGCGCTCCACTTTTCTCTCTGGTGAGAACCGAAGCTTCGATCACCGGTTTCTTTCGATCCTTGCTCGCGTTTTCCGGTCTAACGCGCCGATCATGTTCCACCGCCTCCGGGGAGTCACGCAGGTGAAGAAAACCCGGTGTTTTGCACCCTAGACGCAGCTCCGGCGAGCACCGCCGCTATTTCATCTCGGACCTCGCCGCCGACCGCCTTCTAGGGCCTCCGAGTTCAAGAAAAAACCCGAGGTGAGATCCCCGACCTCCCCTCTACCGTTCTAAGCCATGAAATCCAAGTTTTAGGAGGTATAGACGAAAATCCAAAGATATCCGGCGAGATCGCTGCCTCCCGCCGCAGCGCGCCGCCGGGCAGCGCCGCCCGCGCACGGCCAGGGCGACGTGGCCCCCTGAGGCCCGTCCATTTTAAATCGTACGGTTCTTATTAGATCTAACCCGTACCGCTTCGCGTTATAATCTCGGCCGTCTATTTTAGATTGGGCGGTCCACATCAGCCCCGCGTTATAAAGATCGGGATTCTTACGAGCTACCCCTTGGGGATCTCGGGAAACACGAGCTAGCCCCGGAAACTTCTGATCTAGCCCCTGGAACTTCAGAAATTCATGTAAATTCATTTAAAAATCAGTTTTAGCCCCTGGACTTAATAAAAATTTGGAAAACCCCTCTGTTATGTGTAGTTAGACCCCCGAAAATTTATGAAATAATAAATTAGACCCTGCAGAAGTGTGGATTTACCTTTTTGACCCTATATGATATTAAATTTAGAAATTTGAATATGTGACTAGGATTTAAATTTAAAAGGTAAGGCAAACACATGTACAAATTCAAAATTTAAACTCTCCTAGCACTTGGAAAACTTTAGAATGAGTTGAAAATAGATTTTTAGGCTGAAATGAATCTGTCTAATTGATTGTTCACATTTATTAGTTATAGGAACACATTTTTTAGGTTAGGAAATAATTCTGAAAATTGGTAAAATAAATTTAAAATTAGTTCACATCAGAGAAGTTTAAAAATATATTATTTAATATTTTAGATCATAACCTATTATGTTTAGGTGATATGTCCAACTATTTAATATTAAAACCCACTTTTAGGCATAGAAAATAAATCTGAAAAAATATAGGAAAATAGGTATGCATAAATAGAAAATGATAAATGAAGTCTCCAAATTCAAAAACTTCACTTTAGGATTTGGTAGAAGATCTAAAAACCTATTTGGAGTAGGAAATTACCTTTCATGCAAACTTGGTGGCTAAGAAGTGTATTAATTAAATATAAAGAATTTGTTCAAATTGGGAATTCATATATAGTGTGCAAATAGAAATCTGAATACAAAAGTTAGAAATGATATATGTATGTTTAAAAGTGCATGTAGGCCAAAAATCAACACATCTAGGGTAACCACAACACTTAGAAATGTGAATGACTTCCATATGTATGTATGTGTGTTTTGCATGAGTGAAAGTGTGAACTATGGCTTATGGATTGTTGTTTCCTTTTGCTATGTGTATTGGCATGAGTAGAACCTGCCCCAGAGCAAGTTCTCCCTTTCCAAGACCAAGACTTTCCATTCCCAGAGCAGCAGGAAGAAGGCAAGTGTCCTTGACCACTTTGATCCTATATTAGGATGTGTAGATAGAATTATTTGCATTGTCAATTGAAATATGAAACCCATGCTAGGAAGTTTCCCTAGAATTGCATTATCTTGTTTCCTTGTAGCTTGGGTTGGGATTTATTTTATCATGTCATTTATTTATATGCTATGCTTAGCCATGCTTAGAATGGGATAAGTGGGATATGGGATCATCAATTTATTTACCTTACTCTTGAATGAGATATTATGAGTTATGTAGAGGAAGGGATCGAGGCAAGTTGGATGATTTGGTTGGTGCTGGGTGCACGAGACTCGGGTTTGTGTTTAGTACTTGCCTGGATCCTAAGGACCGGTTCATGGAGCATGTAACCTGGCTTTACCGTGCCAACCACATGCTGAGATGGGGCAGCTTGTCCAATTAATTAGGTGTATCCCCGGCGTAGTATGGGTGTGTTGGATGGTGCAGGCAATAGGTGTCAGCTGGACTACCATATGAACCGCAAGGCTCAAGAGGGGGGCCACTGCAGCGGGGTTGGAGCCTCTTGTATGCTGTTAGGGGTGAAACCTCAGTGGGCCCATGCTCGTCAGGAATCCCTTTGTAAAGGCTTCGTAGTGATCTCCTGGCTACACACCTGGGAAGTGTGAATGTGGTTCGCGGCCACTGGCATAATGGAGGTTCTTCTAGTCCACCCGGCAACGGGGGATGAAATCACTACATGTGGGTACAATGGTACAAACTCTTCAGAGTCAAAACTATCATGACAGCCGTGCTTACGGTCAAGAGCGGCTTGGAATTATTCATGATTAGAGGATGATGAATTTGGAAGTTGAGGATGTTAAGCGGGGAGCTTGACATTGGCTATGATGTTATGGTTACTTGATTTTGGTGATGGGTTGGGAGATTGGGACCATTTCACCTGTGTAGTAATGTAGGTGCTTAATAAGCTAAGGTGATAGGTAATTATTGCGTAGTGCTTTAACCATGAGTTCAACCTCTCCTTGTTCTAGCCATGCATAACATAACTTTCCCACACTTGCTGAGTACCAACGGTACTCAAACTTGCTTTTCTGTTGGTTTATATTGCTGCTCAGGTTAAGAGAATGATGTGGTGTTTAATGATCAAGACTTTGGTCACGAGGAAGGATTCTAGATTCACGGAGTCCCCCGGGCAACGCCTGTGACGGAGCCCGCAAGATTTATATTCCGCTGCTGTTTTATTTACATGTTATGAACTTATTATCGTCCATCAAGACGTATGCTTTGTAAGACATATTTATATTCGACACCTGGCTTGTAATAAATGATGCTTCACTATTTGTCATCACATGTATGAGAGAATGATCCTGGCATACATGTGATATTCACTCGGTTGTTCTTTGGGACAAACTGGGTGTGACAGTTCTCTTCGGTTTCGTTCCAAAACAGCGGTGTTCTACACCGTCTACCGTATAATGCTTCAAAAGGCGACATCTTCAAGCTAGCTTGATAGCTGTTGTTATAGGAGAATTCGACGTACGGTAAACTCCTATCCCAACTACGCCCACGTTTCAAGGCGCAAGCTCTCAACATGTCCTCCAAAATTTGGTATGTCCTTTCGGTTTGCCCATCGGTTTGTGGGTGATAGGCGGAGCTAAAATCCAGTCGTGTTCCTATAGCTTTCTGCAGCTTCCTCCAGAATCTAGAGATAAATTGAGAACCTCGATCAGAGACTATCCTTTTCGGGACTCCATGAAGGCACACGATCTGCTCCATGTACAACTCAACTAATTGTGCAACATTGTAATTGGCCTTTATAGGGAGAAAATGGGCGGTTTTCGTCAATCGGTCTACGATAACCCAGATGGAGTCGTAACCCGACTGAGTACGTGGCAATCTGACGATGAAGTCCATGCTGATGTCTTCCCATTTCCACTCGGGTACCTTCAAAGGTTGCAACAATCCAGCGGGTCTATGGTGTTCGGCCTTCACCCGTTGGCATGTGTCGCATAGGGCAACGTATTTGGGTATGTCCCTTTTCATACCATCCCACCAATAACAAGTCTTCAAGTCCTTGTACATTTTGGTACTTCCGAGATGTATGGAATAGGGTGAGTCATGTGCCTTCTTCAATATCATGTTGCGGAGGTGCTTTACGTTAGGCACACAAATCCTTTTCCCTAGCCAAAGCGTACCCTTCTCATCTTCTTTGAAATCCTTCTTTATTCCTTGTCGGATCCTCTCCTTGATCTCCTTGATCTTCTCATCCGTTGCTTGTCCATCTCTTATTTCTTGCTCCAATGAAGAGTGGATCTCCATCATTCCCATGTTGTTCAAGAATCCGAGGTGTAACCGTTCAAACTCCTTACGTAGTTCGGGTGGTAGCTCCCGAACCGTGAGTTGGTGACATGCTCCCTTCCGACTCAATGCATCAGCTACTACATTGGCCTTCCCAGGGTGATAGTTGATTCAAACATCGTAATCCTTGATGAGTTCCAACCATCGACGTTGCCTCAAATTCAAGTCCGTTTGTGTAAATATGTACTTGAGGCTTTTATGATCCGTATAGATCCCACATCGATAACTAAGGATATAATGTCTCCAAATCTTCAATGCATGCACTACTGCTGCTAGCTCCAAGTCATGAGTAGGATAATTAAGCTCGTGCTTCTTTAATTGTCGTGAGGCATAGGCTACTACTTGTCCTTCTTGCATGAGCACACATCCGAGCCCCTGTCTAGATGCGTCACAATATATGTCAAAGCTCTTGCTTACGTCCGGCAATACCAGAACCGGTGTTGTGGTTATCCTTCTCTTGAGCTCCTCAAAACTTTCTTGGCATGCTGGTGTCCATCGGAAGGCTTTTCCCTTCGTTAGCAGCTCTGTCATAGGCTTTGCTATCTTAGAGAAGTTTTTGATGAATCTTCGATAGTATCCCGCCATCCCAAGAAAACTCCAAATATCCCTCACATTTTGCGGCTGGTCCCACTTCTGAACATCTCTTACTTTTCCGGGATCAACCGATACCCCTTCTTCAAAGATAATGTGGCCTAGGAACGATATTTCCTTTAGCCAAAATTGACACTTGTTAAGCTTGGCATACAATTGCTGCTCACGCATTTTCTGCAAGGTCAATTTCAAATGTTCTTCATGCTCCTCCTCACTTTTTGAATACACCATAATGTCGTCGATGAAAACCACGACGAACTTATCCAGGTACTCCATGAAAACCTTGTTCATGAGGTACATGAAGTATGCGGGTGCATTTGTTAACCCAAAAGACATGACGGTATATTCATACGAACCATACCGTGTTCGTAAGGCAGTCTTGGGTATATCGGAGGGTTTAATCTTCAGCTGGGAATATCCCGACCGAAGATCAATCTTGGAGAACACTCGGGCTCCTTTCATTTGGTCGAACAGGTCCTCTATACGGGGCAGAGGGTATTTGTTCTTGATTGTTACCTCGTTGAGAGACCTATAGTCCAGGCACATCCTTTGGGTCCCATCCTTCTTGTCTACGAAGAGCACAGGAGCTCCCCATGGTGATGAGCTTGGACGTATAAAACCCTTCTCCAACTGCTCTTGAATTTGCTTCTTGAGTTCTACCAGTTCATTGACAGGCATCCTATAGGGTCTCTTGGCTATGGGTGCAGTTCCAGGTACCAAATCAATGGCAAACTCAATGTCCCGATCAGGGGGCATACCTGGAAGCTCTTCTGGAAACACGCCCGGGAATTCTTGAACCACTGGAATGCTGTCCAATGTTGCTCCTTCAACGTGGTTCAAGATTGCCTTTTGAGTGGTTTGTTGGGATGACTCAAACTCGACACGGATGCCGTGCTTATTTTTCAACTGCATGCTTCTTTCAGCACATTGGATTACCCCGTTGTGCTTGCTTAACCAATCCATCCCGAGTATAATGTCAATCCCTTGGGAATCCAAGACACACTATATTAGTCCTCATCTCTCCTCCGGGAGAAGTAACTAACATAGCACATTTTAAGTGGGATATTGGCTTGGCAACATACTTGGATGATATGAAGGAATGTGATGCTCCAGAATCAAATAAGATGGTGGCTGGGTTGGAGTTGGCAAGGAACATACCAATTACGACGTCCTCAGCCTGTTGTGCTTCCTCAGCAGAGACATGGTTCACGTTGTCGCGAGCATAGTTCTGCTGTCCACGGTTTCCTTGATTGTCCCCTCCGTTCGGTCGCGGATTCTGCTTGGGCATGTTGCCTTGCTGTCCAGGGCCTCTCCTCGGGCACTGGTTCACGAAGTGTCCTATTTCCCCTCATGCAAAGCATGCCCTGTTGCCTACGGCAGCAGGTACGTTGGGGCGGGGGTTTTGAACAGGAGTGCCCATGTTGGGTCGGGGTACAAAAGGCATGGACACACGAGGTGCCGGTGCAACGGGTCGTTGCGGTGGTGGCTGACTAGGGCGGTATGCAGGAGTGGTCGATCCATACTGCGGTGCAGTTGGGGGCATGTACCGAGGTCGTACGTTGCTCCCTTGAGGCTGGTATGGCATCTTCCTCTTGCACTCTCGCTCAATCTCTCGGATCTTGTTTTCAACCACTATAGCCTTGTCAACCAGCTTCTGAAAGCTTGCGTAGTCATTGTTGAGGAGCTGAACCGGGATCTCGTTGTTCAACCCTCTCATGAACAGGTATTTCTTCTTCTGGTCTGAGTTGACATCTTCAGGGGCATACCGGGACAGTTGTGTGAACTTGTTGAGGTACTCATTCACACTTCTCTATCCTTGGCGGAGACCTTCGAACTCCTGTCTCTTGAGCATCATTACACCAGCAGGGATATAATGAGAACGGAAACTTTCCTTGAACTCAGTCCAAGTGATCGTCTCCGGATCGACATGAGCATTGCTTAAGGCATCCCACCAGTCAGCGACGGCTCCCATAAGTTGGTGCGACGCAAAGAGAACCTTCTCTCGGTCATTGCACTGTACTATGGCAAGCTTCTTCTCCATGTACTTCAACCAGTTGTCGGCTTCCATGGGATCGTTAGCTTGAGCAAAGGTGGGTGGTCGGGTCCTCATGAACTCTCCTAGCCTGTTATGAGCTGGCGGTAGTGGTGGCGGTGGTGCCGGAACAGGGTTGTTGTTGTTGGCCTGCAATTGACCCAAAGTTTGGATCATAGTTTGCATAAGTTGGTTCTGCATGGCCATCAACCGTTCCAGGTGGTTCTCGCCAGCTCCGGGGTTAACAGGAACTTCATCGTGACCATCCTCTTGGTTGTCACGGACGTTCCTTCGGCCGGCGTTTCCTCTCACCATCTGTGGGAGAGAACAAAATAGAATAGAATGTTAGAAGATTAGTTAGATTCTCTCAACTATATGCATCAAGGTGAGTTGGACTGTATATATATACTAGCCTATATGAGGATGTGAACAAGTGCCAAAACATCTCACACCTCTTTCTACTTATGTGTGGATATGGACAACGTTTTGAGACGTCCCACAACTCACACTAAGCATATAATCACAAACAATCATCACAAGGGCTCACACAACTCCTATTCAAGGATGGTTTCCTATGTCAAGGTAGTTTCAGTGCCAATCTAAGCGTCCTAGGATGCTTCCTTGGGTCATCGTGGCTTAGCTATCATTCTGTGTCCAATACCAATCTGTGATTGTATCAAGGTGTGTAATCTACCCCTATCTGTGGTTTTTGATACCACTCTGTGTTTCCTATTTAGGTGTGTAACCCACTGTCAACCCGTGGCTCTAATATCAATCTATGATTTCTATCTTAGGCGTGTAACCTACTGTCAACCCGTGGCTCTGATACCAATCTGTGACGCCCTCAATTCTGTAGAAAACCACAGAACCGAGAACTAATGCATATGTGTGCCCAGGATGTTTATCACACATACACATATGTTCCACAAACTGAATTTCAGAATATATATATATATATCCACGAATAACAGAGTTTATTATAATGTCTCATGAGTCTTGGACTCATGCTCACAGCGGAAGTCTTTATTTCTATGCAGCGGAAGTCTTTATTCTAATGCGGAAGCAATTTAACTAATGCCGAAGCAAATCTAAGCAGCGATGACTCCATCTCTATTCCATTCCCACAGGCAAGGTTGAGAACGGATCACACGCCTAATGCTCCATTTGGTCTTCGTAGTAGTCTTCTCCTACTGCTGATGATAGAATAATAATGTAAGTTTGAGTATAATGATGTAATCAGCAAGTGCGGAAAAATATGATATGAAGCTCATAGCAACGTAGGTATAAAAAGGCTCATTTGCAGAAAAGCAAAGTTATTTATCAATAGCACGATAAAATAGCGACTTATCTTTAAGTGAATGTAATCCCAACATGTATTAAAATACCAATCATACCTCCGTTATGCTTATTACTTTCCATGTCACAATCAATCAACCTCACTCTCGCTCACGAATACCTCCTCGTATTCGCTACCATCTCACGAATACCATCCTGTATTTGCTACCATTTCATCTCGTAAAACAACTCCGTCTCCCACTGAGACCAACCTTGTTGCCATGACTCAACAGTCATGCAACCCATTATCACCTAGACTCAACAGTCCCAAAACCAAACCATCCAAAACCATAACCAATAACCATCCCAACTAATCATGGCAGTTGGCCAGGCGCTCGTGACCGTAAGCTCGGCTATCATGATATTTTTAAGAACTCTACGGAGTTTGCACCTCTTTACCCACAAGTTTGTGATTTCATCACCCGTCGGCGACTGCAGAACCTCCATTATACCAGTACACAACCGTCGGTGTATGGTCAAGAGATCACAAAATAGCCTTTACAAAGGGGTTACTAGATGTATGGACTCACTAAGGTTTCACCGGCAGGCCAGAATCTCCAATTCTCCCACCCACGGGCCCCCTCTTGTGCCATGCAGTTCCCAGGGCAGTCCTCACTTGACTCCCATTCCCTGCGCCTTCCACAGTCCATAACACTCTAGCAACTTACCTAATTACTCAGCTAAGCCACACCCATACTTGGCCTTGTGGTGGCACTGTTATCCTAGCATGTGCATGCATGAACCGGTCCTTAGATCTACGGCAAGTAACCACCATCTCATGCTACCTCATTCACAAACCCAGGCTTGCCTAGATCTCCCTCCGATCCATGTTCATTAACAACATCAGTTTCTTATTGTCATTACGAGTGCAGTTAGCTAGACACATCTAACTCGCTTCCCAATCCCATGGACTCAGCGAAGCATAAAAGTAAAACCATACCCGACTCATAGACTTCCCTGGCGACAAGGGTGGTTTAACCAAAACTAGTAAACTCCTATAAAAGGGTTTCCCATCATGTTTGACTTAGCACAGACACCTTTTTGCAAAACAAAACAGTTTTACCCAAAACATAGGATCAATATGGTCAAGGGGCACTTGCCTTGTTCTTGCGGTTCTGGTGGCTCTTGGATCTCGAAACCTTGTTGTTGCAGCTCGTCGTAGACAGCTCCCTGAGCTTGTCCTTCTATACAAGATCACGCACATACAAGATTCATAACAATCAATATCATGCACAAACTTTGAACTGGATGCGATGATGCATATGCATGCTATCCTATGATCAGTTTTATTAGATCGGTTTGCACGTGTTCTTGCATGGCTTGCATGGTTTTACGATGTGTTCGGATCAGATGCAGACGTGACGATGACCTTGTCTTAAGATCAACCCGATGAACTAGTGATCTGTCCACGAGAAAGCTTCTGTTCGAAAGGAATCGAAGAACAGATGCAAAGAAAACACAACGATGTTGTAAGGTGGTATTGGAGACCTACCTTACGTTCTTCTCGGTCTCGGGTCCTTCTCCGATCGTTGGGCTCTCTTCCAGCGATTTTCCTGGCTGAACTTCGGCGGTGGCTTTCTCGGCGAGTTGGGGGCTAGGGCTCTAAGTCGTCGGCTCAAGAGTTGGAAAAGAAGTTTGTGGTTTCGGCCAGAGGTTCTAGGTTTTATTTATAATTGGGAGAAGAAGAATCCTAATCTAATTGTATTCCGAATAAGAGTCCTATTCAGATCGTCGTTGAATCCTAACATCTTATCTTTAGTTGATTTGGTGCGGTGTCATTGTGGAATTCAGGTCGGTTTCTTCTCCGTACTTATATTTCTACGCCTATAGAATCTAAAACCGCTCTAGAACTCGTTACCTCCATGGTGATGAGCTCCGGAAGCTCCACGTGTCCACCGGGGCCTGGTCTCTCCCTTTCCGCAGAGACGAGCTCCGGTTGTGCCGCGTGTCAAGCGAGCGAGATCTCCTTTCTCCTTCGAAGGTGAGCTCCGCGTATGCCACGTGTTAGTGCTGGACCTTCCCTCTCTCCGGAGGTGGCTCCAGCGCTAGACTTCCTTTCTTCTCAGAGACGAGCTCCGAGGTTAACACGTGTCCAACAGTGACGGACCTCCCGGAGATAAGCTCCGGTGGCGACACGTGTCCAATAGAATCGGACCTCTTGGAGGTGAGCTCCGAGATCGACACGTATCCTGTGCGACTGGTCCTCTGATTTCCGCGGTGACTAACTCCGAAGGTGACATGTGTCCTGCAGAAATGCCTTTGCTTCTTCCGCAGAGGCTAGCTCCGAGGGCAACACGTGTCCCACAGGGTCGGACCTCTCCCCTTTTGCGGAGATGAGCCCCGAGCCTGCCACGTAGCCAGTTTAGCGGCGGACCTCTCCCCACTTCGCAGGGATGAGCTCCGAACACGCCACGTGGCCAGCGGGCCGCGGTAAGTTGTCTTTGGCGCTCTCGGTGAACTGGATTCGGCTCTTATTTGGCTATCTTTTGATATTTTTCTCTATTCCTACTTCTTTTAAAATGTTTTCTCTTCATGAACATGAATATATGCAGAAACCAAAAATGAGGGTGTCACAATCTTCAACATCTCTCACACTCCCAACCGCTCATGTGGTTATGCACCGTACATCATGTGCCTAATTGAGAAGGTGTCGGGGATAATCTTTGTCAAGGATGTCACTCATCGACCTCTCCGTCCTCAGCTACCCGCCATTCTGCCAGAACCCTCAAGGAGAAAAAATGCTCAACCTCCGTTCTGCTCAGCGGCCCCTTCTAGCTCAGCGGCTCCCCCATCATCTCCTCCTCCGCAGTCCATGAGCGGATTCTTCAAGTGCTTCAACGCATTTTTCGCCTCCTGTCGGCGTGTGGAGGTCCGGACTCAACGCATGGAGAGGCGTCAGGAGAAGTACCTCAAGGTTGTGTGTGACAAGCTTGAGGTACCCATTTCTCCCCCTAAGGAGAGTGATGGGGAACTCACTCCATATCCAGAGTTCACCGCTGGTGAGCTTGCCCAGTTCAGGGAAGATGGAAGCTCTTCCAAGGCCATGCCTCCATCCACCACCGCCGACGAAGAAGAAGAGGATACGGAGGCTACGGAGAGCGATGAAAATGGTGATGAAGAAGAAGATGGAGAAGATGACGAGTAGACTTAGGCGTATCTTCCTCCCTCCTTTTCTTTTTGGTGCCTTGATGCCAAAGGGGGAGAAATGTGAAAAGGATGTCCTATTTTTTATCATCTTCTAGTCTCGTAATAGATCTTTTGGATATGACTCTTTTGGACATGGCTATCTACGTTTTATGTTTTATGCATGCCTATCTTTTGTGTAACACAACGTGTTGGATTTTATTGCTGTTTTATGCTTGTTGTCTTATCACATTTTTAATTTGGAGCACAACACGTAGGCACCCCACCATAACATGTGAATGTATGCCAACTCCCCTCTTTTACTCTTGCATACATTCAGGGGGAGTTTTGCATACGTACACTTGTTATAAAAATAAAATTTTTACCTCTTATGTTGAAACTTAATGTGTTGTCATCAATCACCAAAAAGGGGGAGATTGTAAGTGCATCTAGGCATCCCCGTGGGTTTTGGATGATTGATGACGACAAATTAAGAGACTAATGAGCTGAGATGATCATAAGCACATGACATTTCCAAGGCGGGCACATAAACTCTCAGAAAAAGGAAAAAGATGGAAAACGACGTCGAAGACTAGAAGAGTAGAAATTAGGGTTTAACTTGAGTCTTTAGTAGGCTAGCCGTGTAAAAGAAAGAGTGTGTGTGTCAAGTGCATTGAGATCATAGAAGAGAGCTCAAAGCGTTAGAAGTGTCAAATCCTTAGTGTAGAGAGGTAGAGAGGTAAAGTTGGGCAGGCCGGACTTGTCTGGGGAAAGAGGTCGGACTGGTCTGGAAGTCCTACGTCTTAGTCCGTTTTGGGGCGGACTAAGAGTTCCTGACTGAGATCGGACCTGTAGTTTTGGACGGACTAGTCCTTTTCTCTCTAGGTGAGAGTGTTTTTGGGGCTAAGTCCTGGTAGACCGGACTTATCTGCCTGAGTGGCCGGACAAGTCCGGGCTAGCCAGACTTGTCCGTTTTCACACGGACTAAGAGTTCCTGTGTGAGTTCAGGCTAGTCCATTCTAAGGCAGACTAGTCCGTATGGGTGTGAGATGAGAGCTCCCACGGCTAAGTCTTGGTGGACCGGACTTGTCCGCCTTAGTGGTCGGACTAGTCCAGATCCTCCAGACTTGTCCGTTCTCACCCGGACAAATAGTTCCTGTGTGAGATCGGACTAGTCCGGTGTGAGGTGGACTAGTCCGGACTTTCGGTAGGTGGCAACGGTTGGCTTCAGGACTTCAATAAAAGGAGATGCCCCGACGTCATTTAAAAAAACCTGGAACCCTAGCGCCGCCACAGCGATCCAAGAGCCCCCCTAATCCTTCTCTCTTGCCTACTCACCCTCTAGAGCTAATTCTTAAGTGAATTTGGGTGTGTGAGAAGAGGAGAAGGAAGAACTTCGCGTTTAGGCTCTTGGAGTGATCTCGTGCACTTGGTGTGATCTATGGCTTGTGAGATCTGTGAAGTTTGTGGAAGTGATCAAGTGGGAGCCTCGGATTGTAAGCAGCCCCAAAACTTTGTAAGTTCACTCTTGAGATAGTGAAGAACCGAGTTGGCCTTAGTGGCGACTTGGTGAGGAAAGGGTTGTTAGACCTGGTCCTTTGTGGACTCCTCAACGGGGACGTAGATTCCTGAGTGGAATCGAACCTCGGGAAAAAATTCTCAGTGTCTCTCTTGCATGTACATTTCTTTGAAAATCAAGATTACTTAGGGTTTGTTTTAATTATTTCGCTATACATCGTCACACTCTTGCAATTCATTTCAATATTTTGTCACACTTGTCGTACAGAAGTGCTAGTTGTCTCATCCATATTTTGTTAAACTAAAATTTGGAGAAAAACCCTTAAAAATCAAGTTTTAGATCTTTCCGGCAGTTTAACCAGACTAGTCCGCCTCCAAGGCAGACTAGTCCGGGCTTTTAGGCCTTTCGAGCAGGTTGATCGGACTAGTCCGCCCCTGAGCCAGACTAGTCCAGCTCCTGAGTTCTAATCTCGTTTAATTAAGTCATTTCAGGTATTTTATCCTATTCACCCCCCCTCTAGGAAATTTCAGGACCCGCCACCGAGCGACGCCCTAGACAGGATCTCGTCGGGTGGTGCCGTGATATGCGGCACCCAACAGCACACGGGTCAAGGAAACACATCACATTACATAAATCATTTGCGGAGGCATACAAAAGTGTTTTACAAATACTTATCTCAAAATAAGCTACAGCGGAAGACTATAACTCTCACGACTCATTTCTAACATAGCAACAAAGAAACAGTCCAGCCTACGGACGTTTCTTACTAGCAACATGAAGAACAGTCTGCAGCGGCGAGGATGCTCTTGAATAACCACTCGGAGGTTCCCGAGTCTCATCGACATCCCTTCATAAGCATGAAGTCAATGCTACAAAACAACACGGATAGCATCCGTGAGCATAACGCTCAGCAAGACTTAACCGTCACCCTAGCCATGAAACTCTACATGAGGTTATGGACATAAAGTAGGATGGAATAATGCATAATTAAACTCGCCTAAAAATGAATCCTTACTTTCAGGTATTATTTGCAGCAATTTGGGTAACCTTGGGCACGCCACATCGGGGGTCCACAATCAAACAAGAAACGCTTTCCCCCGATGCAATTTGCTCACGACATAAAAGAATCGAGTTTGCACTAGCTAATCATCAAAGATACATCACAAAGATAGTATAAATTTCAAACCAATGTGATTAGTTCCTTTCTCATGCAAGGCTTACTACGTCACGACTGTGAGAACAAGTATGCTCGGTCCATTCCGCGAGCGACGGTGATTTGAATCAATAACACCCGGACTACACGACACGTACGCCCGTACTCGACGTTGCCTACAGCAACCATCACTGATGTCGTACGTGGCAGCGTTTCTCCCATTTCACCCCCGTTGAATCGATCAAGTCACCCCGTACAGTAGCCACTCTCATGGTGCACCTACCGACATGAGATGTCATGAGAAGGTTACCCACATACTGCACACCGGCCGTCTCGCCTGAGGCGACCCGAAAAGGCTCAACGCAAGCTTCTCGAGGTACATCGGTTTACTGGGTCCCATATAGTCAGCATGAGTCTGGTACACAACTCAAACTTGTTCAACAGGGCCGCATACGGATCGGTCCTTGACCAACACGGGTAGGTCTATAGCACCCAGGCCCCTATGTCCTGCTACCCCTACAACCATCTGGTATGAACTTTAACTTGCTACACATTTTCTGAACCAATCCTGTATGCCCCTGTTGTCCTGATCATGCGAGTAGCATCTCACCACTCGACTTCTACCGAACCTTATTTAAGCATGGCAGTTCTACATGGTGAAAGACACCAACCCAATACTCCATGAGTTCTTTTGGTCATGCAAGAGGAGTATCAAACAAGTAGACCTAATGCACACTTCATATCTTAACCGAAAGTGAATACAAAATAAAAACTTAAAAGCTGTTAAATGCAAACTGGAGCTTGCCTGTTTTGCAGGGTAGTTGTATATAATCAGTTAGTGATCCTTGCTGATCAACCCTTAATTCTCCGGAGTCTGATCCACTTCAATGAATCGCTCCTTTGAATCCCCTTCGTCGTGATTCCTTTTGAAATGTATATGCACAAGTTTTATAGAATGCAATGGAAAGAATTATAGAATGGATTTCTTAGAAACAGAGGTTGTGTGGAAAAGCCAAGAATGGCTTGGTTTGCCTCTGTTGTGCAAAGAAACAGGAATGACTAACTTGGCCTTAATGTTTTTGCTATACACTAACTACTTTCCCTAATGAACATAATAGATGAGCTGAAAAGAATTGAATGCAACTGAAGAACAAGAACTCCAATGGCCTCAACACTTTTACAGCAGGTTCTATACTACCTAGGGATTTAGCTTGCCAAATTGCAGCTAATGTGGAGTCAAATGGTGTTCTCCATAATTCCTACAATGTCCCTTATGTATTTCCCATATACATAAGTATGGAGCACAATAACAGGGAGTTCTATGCTCAACTTGAGCTGATAATCTACATGTGAGTTCCTGGTCACATCAGAGTCAATTGATCCAAAATTTAGACCTTTTCCTTGAGTAGTTCCTCCAGAACAATTCTCTAAGCATTTCTACTCAAAGGAATTAATTCTGAAGTACTGTGCATTTTTATGCCCAATTTAGGGAACTACAATTTCAAGTATGTCTCATATATATTGCCTAAATTTTCCTATGATTTTTGGAGCTATGTATTGCCCAGAATACATTTTACAAGTGGGAAACATTTTCTGAAAATGTTTCTGGACTCTTATGAACACAGCATTTTTATTTAGAAAATTCCTACTCAAGTGATCTTCAAATGAGCTGAAAATTTGCTAGAAGGTCAACAATATGCTAAAGAATATTCTGGCAAAATTTGAGGATTTTTGGATAAACCAAACTCCCTCAATAATTTATTTTCAAAAAAAATTCAAAGAAGTTTCCAGAATTTAATATTGACTTTCATACAAAATTGAGTTCATATTTGGATAGATCTTTGAACAAGGAATCCAACCCAATTTGAATCACTCAAATTGAAGGTTTATACACAGAGATATGATTTCCAAAGTGGGAACAATCTCTGGAATTGTTTTTCCTATTGAAATTCAATTGGGCCCGCTATTTAAATTCCAGCCAAAAGGAAATGGGCCACACCGGCCCATGGCGTTTTGGCATGCAGCCACAGCTGATCCCCAAGCCACAGCTGATCCCGAATTTAAACACTGAGTCGCTGACAGCCGGGACCCATGCTCCTTCTTCTTCCTCCGGCTTCTTTCCCTCGCCTGCGCGTTCCCCCTCGCCGGAGCAAACTGGTGCTAAAGGAGAATTGATCGCCAGCTACTCCAGCTGCTATGTGCAAAATTTGACGTGCTAAGAACAATTAGAGGTGGAGAATTCGGGGTTCCCGTACCGGATGCTCGGGTTGAAGCCGTCGGAGCAAAATCCCGAAATTCACCGTCGATACTTCACAGTTTGCTCCAAACTTTGGGCGGAAGCTGTGCCACAGTAGCGCGCTCCCGTGGACGTGCTTGCTCAGGCTTGAAAACCACCGTGGATGGCTGTCCACATGCACCCGGTCGTCGGTTTGAGCAAGGTCGCGGCGGGTGAGGATGTTGACATGGAAAGGAGGCCGAAGCTCGCTAGCTTCGGGGTCGGGGAGGTGTAAACTGAGCTTGTGGTGCTGTCTAGCAGCTCGGGGTGGAGAAGGCACAAGTTTTCCCAGCTTCCCGGTTGTGTACAGAGACGGCGGCAGCGAGGTAGCTCTATTCGTGTGTTGTGCGTGAGAAGGAGGAAACTAATTCGGTTCTTCGGTCTGTGGAGGGGATCACGTTGAAAAACAACCCACACTGGTGCCAGCGCGAGGGAGAAAGCAGGAGGTGGCGTCCGGTGCAGTCCCCCCCCTGTCACACCCGGTTTCTCCGAAGAACAACCGAGCGAATATCACATGTATGCCAGGATCATTTTCTCATAGATGTGATGACAAATAGTGAAGCATCATTTATTACAAGCCAGGTGTCGAATATAAATACGTCTTACAAAGCTTACGTCTCGATGGACGATTAATAAGTTCATAACATGTAAATAAACTAGCAGCGGAATATTATTCTTGTGGGCTCCGTCACAGGAGTTGCCCGGGGACTCCATGAACCTAGAATCCTTCTTCGGGTCCGAAATCTTGGTCATTGAACACCACATCATTCTCTTGATCTGAGCAGCAATATAAACCAACAAATATGCAAGTTTGAGTACCGATGATACTCAGCAAGTGTGGGAAAGTTATGTCATGCATGGCTAGAACAAGGAGAGGTTGAACTCATGGTTAAAGCACTACGCAATTAATACCTCACCTTAGCTTATTAAGCACCTACATTAATACACAGGGAAATGGTCCCAATCTCCCATCCCATCATCATAATCAAATAACCATAACATCATTTCCAATGTTAAGCTCCCCGCTTAACATCCACAACCTCCAAGGTCATCATACTCTAATCATGAATAAGTCCAAGCCGCTCTTGACCGTGAGCACGGCTGTCATGACAGTTTTGACTCTGCAGAGTTTGCACCACTGTACCCACATGTAGTGATTTCATCCCCCGCTGCCGGGTGGACTAAAAGAACCTCCATTATACCAGTGGCCACAAACCACATTCGCACTTCCCAGGTGTGTAGCCAGGAGATCACTACGAAGCCTTTACAAAGGGATTCCCGACGAGCGTGGGCCCACTGAGGTTTCACCCCTAACAGCATACAAGAGGCTCCAACCCCGCTGCAGTGGCCCCCTCTTGAGCCTTGCGGTTCATATGGTAGTCCAGCTGACACCTATTCCCCGCACCATCCAACACACCCATACTACGCCGAGGATACACCTAATTAATTGGCCAAGCTGCCCCATCTCAGCATGTGGTTGGCACGGTAAAGCCAGGTTACATGCTTCATGAACCGGTCCTTAGGATTCAGGCAAGTACTAAACACAAACCCGAGTCTCGTGCACCCAGCACCAACCAAATCATCCAACTTGCCTTGATCCCTACCTCTACATAACTCATAACATCTCATTCAAGAGTATGGTAAATAAACTGATGGTCTCATATCCCAATTATCCCATTCTAAGCATGGCTAAGCACAAGTAATATGAGTGAATGACATAATAAAACAAATCCCAACCCAAGCTACAAGGAAACAAGATAATGCAATTCTAGGGAAACATCCTAGCATCGGTTTCATATTTCAATTGACAATGCAAATAATTCTATCTACACATCCTAGCATAGGATCAAAGTGGTCAATGACACTTGCCTTCTTCCTGCTGCTCTGGGAATGGAAAGTATTGTTCTTGGAAGGGAAGAACTTGCTCTGGGGCAGGTTCTACTCATACCATCACACATAGCAAAAGAAAACAACAATCCATAAGACATAGTTCACACTTTCACTTCATACAAACCACACATTCACACCTATGAAAGTCATTCACACTTCTAAGGGTTGTGGTTACTCTATGTGTGTTGATTTTTGGCCTACATGCACTTTTAAACATATGTATATTATTTCTAACTTTTGTATTCAGATTTCTGTTTGCACACTATATATGAATTTCCAATTTAAACAAATTCTTTAATACCCTCTTTAGCTACCAAGTTTGCATGGAAGGTAATTTCCTACTCCAAATGGGTTTTCAGATCTTCTACCAAATCCTAAACTGAAATCTTTGGATTTGGAAACTTCATTTATCATTTTCTAGTTATGCATACCTAGTTGCTATATTTTCAGATTTATTTCCTATGCCTAAATGTGAACTTTATTATGGAAATAGTAAGACACCTCATCTAAACAGAATAGGTTCTGATATAAAATATTAAATAATATATTTTTGTACTTCTCCTCTGATGTGAACTAATTTAAATCTATTTTACCCATTTTCAAAATTATTTATTAACCTAAAAATGTGTTCCTAGAACTAATAAACATGAACACACCCAAACATATTTCATTTCAGCCTAAAATTTATTTTTAGTTCATTCTAAAGTTTTCCAAGTGTTAGTAGAGTTTAAACTTGAATTTACAATGTGTTTGTATTTCCTTTTAAATTTAAGTCCTAGTCACACATTCAAATTTCTAAATTGAATATCATATAGGGTTAAAAAGGTAAGTTCACCCTACTACAGGGTCTAATTTATTATTTTAAGAATTTCCAGGGGCCTAACTATGCATAACAGAGAGGTTTTGCTAATTTTTATTAAGTCCAGGGGCTAAAACTGATTTTTAATTGAATTTACATGAATTTCTGAAGTTCCAGGGGCTAGATCAGAAGTTTCCGGGGTTAGCTCGTATTTTCCGAGATCCTCAAAGGGTAGCGCGTAAGAATCCCAGCCTTTATAATGCGGGGCCGACGTGGACCGTCCGATTTAAAACAGACGGCTCAGATTAGATCGCCGAACCGGTACACGCGGGTTTTAATTCCACCGTGCGATTTAAAATAGACGGCGCACAAGCGGCCACGTCGCTGCCCGGCGGCGCACGGCGGCGGGAGGCGGCGATCTCGCCGGAAAACTTCGGATCTTCATCTATTCTTCCTAAAACTGGGATTTCATGGCATAGATCGGTAGAGGGGAGGTCGGAGATCTCACCTCGGGGTTTTTCTTGAGCTCGGAGGTCCTGGAAGGCGGTCGGCGACGAGGTCCGAGGTGAATTCACGGCAATGCTCGTCGGCGCTTTGTCTGAAGCGCAGACCACCGAGTTTTCTGCACCTGCATGATTCCCCGGAGGTGGTGGAACACGATCGGCGCGTTAGATCAGAGAACCTGAGCAAAGATCGAGAGAAAACGGTGATCGGAGCTTCGGTTCTCACCGGGAGGAAAAACAACCGATCGCAGGAGAAAAACGGGACGATGCTGGTGTTTATATAGCCGGGTGAGGGCGGCGTTCGGTTGGGATCGAGCTGGAGTCGTCCAGAACCGAAATTCGGCTGGGATACGCGGGTATCCGGGGTGATTCCGATTCGGGGGAGAGAGAGGAGTCCCGGGTCGGCAGAGCGCGCGCGCGAGGAGGAAGACGACGGTGGGCCCCACATGTCAGTGAGAGGAAAACGGGGCGCGCGGCTACGGGCTGGCGTGGGGGCGAGGTGGGCCGGCTGGTGGGTTTCGGCCCACTGGCCGGGGGAGTTTGTTTTTTCCTTTTTCTTTTTCTTTTTCTTTTCTGTTTTGAGTTGAATTTGAATTCCAATTTGAATTTGAATTTCTGCACCACATGCAATACGTCCAAAATTTTTTAAATTCCCCTCTTAACAGGTTTTGGGGTGTTACAGCTCTACCCCCCTTAAAAGAAATCTCGTCCTCGAGATTGGTGGTTCTAAGAAAACAATTCTGGAAACTGTGCCTTAAGCTCGTCTTCTCGCTCCCATGTGGCTTCCTCTTCCGAGTGATGCTTCCACTGCACCTTGCACATCCGGATTCTTTTATTTCTTGTGAGGCGTTCCATTGTCTCCAAAACCTTGACCGGTTGCTCGGCATAAGACAGATCCTCGGCTACGTCAACCTCATTCATGGGTAACATCTCTTCAGGTGTCCTCAGACATTTCTTGAGCTGTGACACATGGAATACATCGTGCACATCCGATAGGCGAGCCGACAGTTCTAGTTGATATGCCACTTCGCCTTTCCTCTCCAGAACTTGAAAGGGTCTGATGTATCGGGGTGATAACTTCCCTTTCACCTTGAACCGACGAAGTCCTCGGATAGGGGACACCTTGAGGTAGACATAGTCCCCCACGTTAAAAACGAGCTCTCTTCTTCGTACATCGGCATAGCTCTTTTGTCGTGTCTGTGCTATTCTCAAGTTGTTGCGGATTTCCCTCACTTTCGCCTCGGCTTCTTGTAGTACTCCAGGCCCAAACACTTTACTTTCCCCCTTTTGGTTCCAAAATAGTGGAGTTCTGCACTTTCTCCCATACAAAGCCTCAAATGGTGACATCTTCATACTAGCCTGATAGTTGTTGTTATAGGAGAACTCCGCATACGGTAAGTTCTTATCCCAACTCCGATTGTTTTTGAGTGCACACGCTCTCAGCATATCCTCAAGGATCTGATTGGTTCTTTCCGTCTGCCCGTCAGTTTGGGGATGATAGGCAGAACTAAAATTCAGATGAGTTCCCATGGTTTCATGCAACTTCTGCTAGAACCTTGAGGTGAACTGTGTCCCTCGATCCGACACTATCTTCTTTGGCACTCCATGGTAACACACGATCCTTGACATGTACAACTCCGCCAATTTGGATCCGCTGTAGCTTTCTTTCACGGGGATGAAATGAGCTACCTTGGTTAGCCTGTCGATGATGACCCATATCGAATCATATCCTGATTGGGTCCTGGGTAATCCCACTATGAAATCCATACCAATTTCTTCCCATTTCCATTCAGGCACTTTGAGTGGTTGCAATAATCCCGCGGGTCGTTGATGTTCTGCTTTCACCAACTGACATGTGTCACATAGGGCAACATGTTCCGCGATATCTCGCTTCATGCCATACCACCAATACCTGCTCTTGAGGTCATGGTACATCTCCGTACTCCTAGGATGAATGGAATAGTCAGAATCATGAGCCTCCTTCAAAATCAATTCACGGATCTCCTTTACCTCAGGCACATAGATTCTTTTCCCGTGCCACACCGTACCTTGTTCATCCTCTCTGAAACCAGGGGCTTTATTTTCCTTGATGAGTGGTCGGATTTCTTGTATCTTCTCATCATTCTTTTGACCACCGCATATGTCTTGCTCTAAGGTAGAGTCCACTTCCATGGCGATGGCCTCACCACTATTCACCAGACATAGGTTGAGTTTTATAACCTCTTCCTTCAATTCTGTAGGCATGTCCTTCAAGCTCAACCTATTGACTTGCACCTTCTGGCTTAAAGCATCTGCCACGACGTTCGCTTTCCCAGGATGATAGTTGATGACCACATCAAAGTCGTTGATTAGCTCGAACCATCTCCTTTGTCTGAGGTTGAGATCTGTCTGTGTGAAAATGTACTTTAAGCTCTTATGATCCGTATATATCTCTGTCCTCTTCCCCATCAAGTAATGCCGCCAAATCTTCAACGCGTGTACTACTGCAGCTAGCTCTAGGTCATGTGTAGGATAGTTCTTCTCGTGTTTCCGGAGCTGCCGGGACGCGTAAGCCACGACATGCCCCTCTTGCATGAGAACACATCCCAACCCGTTTCCAGAGGCATCGTAGTACACCGAAAAGTTTTTCTGCATATCTGGCATAACTAGCACTAGGGCTGTTGTCAATCTCTTCTTCAGTTCCTGGAAACTCGTCTCGTACTGCGGCGTCCATGTGAATGTGATTCCCTTCTCCAACAATTTGGTGAGGGGTCTCGAAATCTTGGAGAAACCCTCGATAAACCGTCGATAGTACCCAGCCAATCCTAAGAAGCTTCGAACTTCCCAGACATTCTCAGGGGTCTTCCACTTCTGTACATCCTCGATTTTGGTGGGATCTACGGAGATTCCTCCCTCCGAGATTATATGTCCTAAGAAGGGAACTCTCTTCAGCCAAAACTCACACTTGCTCAACTTGGCATATAGTTGGTGTTCTCTCAGCTTCTGCAACACAAACCTTAGATGTTTCTCATGTTCTTCTTCACCTTTGGAGAAGACGAGAATGTCATCTATGAAAACCACCACAAATTTGTCCAGATATTCCATAAATACCTTGTTCATGAGATACATGAAGTATGTCGGGGCATTAGTTATCCCGAAAGGCATGACGGTGTATTCATATAGTCCGTACCGAGATACGAAAGTTGTCTTTGGAATATCCGTTTGCCTTATCTTAAGTTGGTGGTATCCCGACCTGAGATCAATTTTTGAGAACACACAAGCTCCCCTCAACTGATCAAACAAGTCTTCAATGCGGGGTAATGGGTACTTGTTCTTGATGGTTACTTCATTCAAGGCACGGTAGTCTACGCATAACCTTTGGGTTCCGTCCTTATTGGGACAAATATCACTGGAGCTCCCCATGGTGAGGAACTAGGGCGAATATACCCCTTCTCCGTCAATTCTCTCACATGATCCTTGAGTTCTCCCAGCTGCTTGGAGTCCATCCGATAAGGTCTCTTGTATATCGGAGTTATTCCAGGCACTAGCTCAATTGCGAATTCCACTTCGCGATCAGGAGGCATACCTGGCAACTCCTCTGGAAAAACATCAGGATATTCCCTGATGATCCTGATCTCCTCTTTCTCTCGCCCTCAAGCTGGCTCGAAGCAACGCCTCAGTCTCCTTCAGGGTGTCACGTACATCCTGAAGCTCCTGCTGACACTCCTGCAGTCAAGTGCTGAGCATAGCCGCATCCTCCAAGCACAAGTCCATGTGCTCATGGGAAGTCCCTTGCTGCACTGGCGGGTACTTGTACTCCATTGTACCACTCTCACGCTGGAGGACATACATGTACTCAGTCCTGTCTAGGTGGCGACGGTAGATGTGACTCTGGCAGGTGATGGCCTCCCAGGTGACATCCTTCTCCGCATCGACCTGTGTCGCTCGACAAGCTGGAGAGCGGTGGATCTTAAGCAGCTGATTTTCATGGATAATCCTCATTTCTGAACTCCACTCTTCCCGCTTCTCACGGATGGTTCGGGTGGAGTTGTACTGCATGATTAGCTTGCCCGTATTGCCGGCGGCTTGGAGCATGCGTCGAAGACGGCGCAACAAGCCTCCTACTGCCAATCCGTAGGAGAGATACGTCACCGGACGGTCCTCCTCTCTCAGGGCAAGGGCAACTACGGGAACTCTCCCTCCGGTGGACTTGCGGGCGGTACGGATCATGCGGATCATCTAAAACATAAAGCATTTAAAATTAAGTTAGATAAGATTTTAAACCAAAAATCCTATTTTGAATAAAAGTTGGGGTAAGATGAATAAGGTAACCACATTAAATAACACTTTTCAACACACACCTTTGAAAAATAGTTTTTAAGAAAATAGGGTCCTTAAATACGTCCATTTCTACCTAGGTCCACGTTCCTACGGGCAACCTTGGCTCTGATACCACTACTGTCACACCCGGTTTCTCCGAAGAACAACCGAGTGAATATCACATGTATGCCAGGATCATTTTCTCATACATGTGATAACAAATAGTGAAGCATCATTTATTACAAGCCAGGTGTCGAATATAAATACGTCTTACAAAGCTTACGTCTCGATGGACGATTAATAAGTTCATAACATGTAAATAAACTAGCAGCGGAATATTATTCTTGTGGGCTCCGTCACAGGAGTTGCCCGGGGGACTCCATGACCCTAGAATCCTTCTTTGGGTCCGAAGTCTTGGTCATTGAACACCACATCATTCTCTTGACCTGAGCAGCAATATAAACCAACAAATATGCAAGTTTGAGTACCGATGGTACTCAGCAAGTGTGGGAAAGTTATGTCATGCATGGCTAGAACAAGGAGAGGTTGAACTCATGGTTAAAGCACTACGCAATTAATACCTATCACCTTAGCTTATTAAGCACCTACATTACTACACAGGTGAAATGGTCCCAATCTCCCATCCCATCATCATAATCAAATAACCATAACATCATTTCCAATGTTAAGCTCCCCGCTTAACATCCACAACCTCCAAGGTCATCATACTCTAATCATGAATAAGTCCAAGCCGCTCTTGACCGTGAGCACGGCTGTCATGACAGTTTTGACTTTGCAGAGTTTGCACCACTGTACCCACATGTAGTGATTTCATCCCCCGCTGCCGAGTAGACTAAAAGAACCTCCATTATGCCAGTGGCCACAAACCACATTCACACTTCTCAGGTGTGTAGCCAGGAGATCACTACGAAGCCTTTACAAAGGGATTCCCGACGAGCATGGGCCCACTGAGGTTTCACCCCTAACAGCATACAAGAGGCTCCAACCCCGCTGCAGTGGCCCCCTCTTGAGCCTTGTGGTTCATATGGTAGTCCAGCTGACACCTATTCCCCGCACCATCCAACACACCCATACTACGCCGGGGATACACCTAATTAATTGGCCAAGCTGCCCCATCTCAGCATGTGGTTGGCACGGTAAAGCCAGGTTACATGCTTCATGAACCGGTCCTTAGGATCCAGGCAAGTACTAAACACAAACCCGAGTCTCGTGCACCCAGCACCAACCAAATCATCCAACTTGCCTTGATCCCTACCTCTACATAACTCATAACATCTCATTCAAGAGTATGGTAAATAAACTGATGGTCTCATATCCCAATTATCCCATTCTAAGCATGGCTAAGCACAAGTAATATGAGTGAATGACATAATAAAACAAATCCCAACCCAAGCTACAAGGAAACAAGATAATGGAATTCTAGGGAAACATCCTAGCATGGGTTTCATATTTCAATTGACAATGCAAATAATTCTATCTACACATCCTAGCATAGGATCAAAGTGGTCAAGGACACTTGCCTTCTTCCTGCTGCTCTGGGAATGGAAAGTCTTGTTCTTGGAAGGGAAGAACTTGCTCTGGGGCAGGTTCTACTCATACCATCACACATAGCAAAAGAAAACAACAATCTATAAGACATAGTTCACACTTTCACTTCATACAAACCACACATTCACACCTATGAAAGTCATTCACACTTCTAAGGGTTGTGGTTACTCTATGTGTGTTGATTTTTGGCCTACATGCACTTTTAAACATATGTATATTATTTCTAACTTTTGTATTCAGATTTCTGTTTGCACACTATATATGAATTTCCAATTTAAACAAATTCTTTAATACCCTCTTTAGATACCAAGTTTGCATGGAAGGTAATCTCCTACTCCAAATGGGTTTTCAGATCTTCTACCAAATCCTAAACTGAAACCTTTGGATTTGGAAACTTCATTTATCATTTTCTAGTTATGCATACCTAGTTGCTATATTTTCAGATTTATTTCCTATGCCTAAATGTGAACTTTATTATGAAAATAGTAAGACACCTCATCTAAACAGAATAGGTTCTGATATAAAATATTAAATAATATATTTTTGAACTTCTCCTCTGATGTGAACTAATTTAAATCTATTTTACCCATTTTCAAAATTATTTATTAACCTTAAAAATGTGTTCCTAGAACTAATAAACATGAACACACCCAAACAGATTCCATTTCAGCCTAAAATTTATTTTTAGTTCATTCTAAAGTTTTCCAAGTGTTAGTAGAGTTTAAACTTGAATTTACAATGTGTTTGTATTTCCTTTTAAATTTAAATCCTAGTCACACATTCAAATTTCTAAATTGAATATCATATAGGGTTAAAAAGGTAAGTTCACCCTACTACAGGGTCTAATTTATTATTTTAAGAATTTCCAGGGGCCTAACTATGCATAATAGAGGGGTTTTGCTAATTTTTATTAAGTCCAGGGGCTAAAACTGATTTTTAATTGAATTTACATGAATTTCTGAAGTTCTAGGGGCTAGATCAGAAGTTTGCGGGGTTAGCTCGTATTTTCCGAGATCCCCAGGGGGTAGCGCGTAAGAATCCCAGCCTTTATAATGCGAGGCCGACGTGGACCGTCCGATTTAAAACAGACGGCTCAGATTAGATCGCCGAACCGGTACACGCGGGTTTTAATTCCACCGTGCGATTTAAAATAGACGGCGCACAAGCGGCCACGTCGCTCTGACCGAGCGCGGGCGGCGCTGCCCGGCGGCGCACGGCGGCAGGAGGCGGCGATCTCGCCGGAAAACTTTGGATCTTCGTCTATTCTTCCTAAAACTGGGATTTCATGGCATAGATCGGTAGAGGGGAGGTCGGAGATCTCACCTCGGGGTTTTTCTTGAGCTCGGAGGTCCTGGAAGGCGGTCGGCGACGAGGTCCGAGGTGAATTCACGGAGATGCTTGTGGGCGCTGTGTCTGAAGCGCAAACCACCGAGTTTTCTGCACCTGCGTGATTCCCAGGAGGCGGTGGAACACGATCGGCGCGTTAGATCAGAGAACCCGAGCAAAGATCAAGAGAAAACGGTGATCGGAGCTTCGGTTCTCACCGGGAGGAAAAACAGCCGATCGCGGGCGAAAAACGGGACGATGTCGGTGTTTATATAGCCGGGGGAGGGCGGCGTTCGGTTGGGATCGAGCTGGAGTCGTCCAGAACCGAAACTCGGCTGGGATACGCGGGTATCCTGGGTGGTTTCGATTCGGGGGAGAGAGAGGAGTCCCGAGTCGGCCGAGCGCGCGCGCGAGGAGGAAGACGACAGCGGCCCCACATGTCAGTGAGAGGAAAACGGGCCGCGCGGCTACGGGCTGGCGCGGGGGCGAGGTTGGCCGGCTGGTGGGTTTCGGCCCACTGGCCGGGGGTTTTTTTTTCTTTTTCTTTTTCTTTTATGTTTTGAGTTGAATTTGAATTCCAATTTAAATTTGACTTTCTGCACCACATGCAATACGTCCAAAAATTTTTAAATTCCCCTCTTAACAGGTTTTGGGGTGTTACACCCCCCCCCCCCCCCCGCCTCCGTGGATGGGGAGAAACAGAGAACTCTTTGCTTTGTGTGCAAGTTTAGATCTTCAGTTCAATGACATGTGGGTCCCCTACTTCTCTCCTCTCCAAAAGATCTCCTCAAGTTAATCCTCCCAAATTCCAAAACTCTGAGTTTGAAAGGTGCCTAGAATTTGAATTTGCATAGCAAATTTGAATTTTGTTGGAAGTTGAAAATGCCTCCAAATAATTCCTTTTTGAGCCCATCCTTCAATGACAAGTTTGTCATCCCACTTTTTCCATAATTTCCAAACTATATGGCTGCATGAGTATTCAAAGTTTTTGGCCACCATTTGTGTGAACTTTGAATTTAAAAATCTGAGTTTTAAACTTTCATGCAAAGAGGTATTTAAAATCCTTATTGGTTCAACACCTTCAAAGAAAAATGTGAGCCTCATTTTGGATGATCATCCATGTATCACTTTGCATGAAGAAAAGTTTTAGAAAGTCCCATTTTTCATGCCTTTGCCACACCTATGAATTTAAACCTCGGTTTTTATTCATATACATTTTTGGGACTTTTACATGCAGCACCGTCGCTAGCCGTGGTAGAGGCTTGCCGGCTCGGGGAAGCCTCACCATCATGCTCAGCGTGACGGGTTAGGGGCTGGCGGCGAGCAGGAGCTCGAGAGGAGGCCGGAAGAGTGAGCTTCAGTGAACTCCGGCGAGGGGCGGCGCTCTGGAGTTGTCCAGAGGTTGAAGAATGGGCCAGGCCCGCATGTCAGTCACTCGGTTAGAAGGGGGTGGATCTTCCGTGGCGCCAGATCAACGTGTGACATTACGCGAAAGATTCTATGGCGCCGTGTGGCATTGCTGAGGAAGCGCCACGTAGCCCTGGACCCCCACCGTCAGAGTTTAAACTTTTCCCCGAGTTAATTTGAATTCTAGATTTCCGCCAAACATTGGAAAAGCATTACTTTCGCAAGTAAACTCCAAATTTAGTGATTCAAATTGGGTTATATTCAGTTTGAAAAACTCTATCCAAATATGCAACACAATTTGTATGAAAGTCAAAAAATAATTCTGGAAAATTCTTTAAAGCTTTTCAGCAAAAAAAAATTAGAGGGAGTTTGGTTCATCCAAAAATCCTCAAATTTTGCCAGAATAACCCTTAGGATGTTATTGAACCCCGGTAAATATTTTCAACTCATTTAGAGTTGAGTTTATTAGGGGAATTCAGATTACAATTTATTGGGTTCAAATGTATACAGAAACATTTTCAGAAAAAGCCCAAACTTGAAAATTCAGTTCTGGGCAACCCTTAACTGCAAAAATCCTAGGAAAATTCATGCAGGATCTATGAACTATAATAGACATTTTAGTTCACTAAGTTTGACATGAACATGTGAGTTACTTCATAATTAATTCCTTTTTGCTTAATTGCTTATAGAATTGTTTTGAATACACCACTCAGTGAAAAAGTGCTAATTTTTGTCCAGATGATTTTCTTGTGACAAGGAACTCACATAAAAATTTTCAGATCCATTGGAGCTCTGGATCATCACTTTTCTGTATTTCCTCTTTAGGTGATCAAAACACAAGTGAGGAATGCACTTATCACGTGATCATCTTGCTTAACCCAAACCCAGCCACTAGCACCAGTGTCATTTTAAATTCTTAAACAAAGTTCCAGTTTCTAACTTGTCATTAGATCTTGTTAGCAAAAGCTTTACAATTAAATACTTGTGCATATTCATAACATCTAGCATCGACGTGAAGATTGTGAAGTAATTGAAGTGGAGATCAAAGAGGGAGGAAAGCAAGTGATCATCACTAACTGAAAATTATATATATTCTTAGTCACCTGCAAAACAGGCAAGCCCCGGTTTGCATTCAAGCAATTTTATAAAGTCTTTTCATTTCTAGAGATCATAGCTTTGAATTATTGATTGCATAAGGTCTAGATGATATTTAAGACCCAATTGCATGACCGGATTAACCCAAGAGAGAATGGGTAGTGTAGCACCTCGTCAAGTGGATTTAGGCTACGCTAAATGTACTTTGGAAGGACCGGTAGAATTCAAGTAGTTGGAATCTACTCGCGAGTTTAGGGCTTGGTTTCATCGGAGCGGGTCGTGAATAGAATCATTGAGGAAAGTTCACAAGTAAGAAATGGAGAATGGGCAGGGAGATTGAGATGCAGCAGGCTGCGGACCGTCCGTGCATAGCCCTGCCTGTGTCGGTTAAGGCCCGTCCGTACTTGGCCCTGTTGGAAAAGTTTGAGTTATGTACTGGGCGCATACTAGCTATATGGGACCCAGGAAACCGATGTACCTCGTGAGATCCACATTGGAACTTTTCTAATCGGCTTAAGCTTTCGGCGTCTGTACAGCAGAAGGTAACTCGCTCACGAACATATCACTGCGGGTATGTACCTTGAGGGAGCTTGCTGTTCAGGGCGATTGGACTGCGCCCTGTGTGGAAGAACTTGGGAAAGGTGGCTGCGCACAACATCAGTCGAGGTTGCTGCCAGCAACTTGGAGTATGGGTGTACATGTCGTGTAGCCCGGGTGTGTACTGATTTGAATCACCATCGCTCGCAGTTATATGAGCATACTTGCCCACTGCGTCTTGACGTAGTAAGAACTGAAGTGATTTCCTTTGAATTTGATAAGGCTTTTGATTTAACTTGTATTGTAACCATGCTTGAATTAGAGATAGTGCCAATTAAACTTTACTTCACTTTGTGCAAGAAGCATCGCAACAAAGCATTTCTTGTTTGATTGTGGAGTTGCGATGTTGTTCGGCTCCAGGTCTTTAAAATGAGGCTTAAAATCTGAAAGTTAAGGATCAACTATAGGCGAGTCCTTTATGCAAATTCAGCAACCTTATTCAATCCGTCGTGCATGTAGAGTTTCTTGTTTAGAGGAGACAGATCAGTCTTGCTGAGCCTATGTGCTCACGCTTGCTATATGAGTGGTTTTGCAGGTTAACATCGATGCTATGAGAAGGTTGTCTGGTGAGACTCGGAGACTTCCGAGTCGTTTAACACATGGAGAACCCAGCTGCTGCAGTTGTCTTTGTGTTGCTAGCGAGAAGAGTCCGTGGGCTAGACATCTTCTCGAGTGCTTAGTAGTTATTCAACGTGAGATGAACTAGTCTTCCGTCGTAGTTATTTGATGTAAATTATTTACAAAGAACATTTGTAAGCTCCCGCTTTTGATTTATGTAATACATTTTTCTTATATGTGTGCTGTTGGGTGCCGCATATCACGGCACCACCCAATGCGATTCCCGGGCGAGCGGCACGGCCCCGTGATCGGGTCGGGCCCTGTCAATTGGTACAGGTTACACGTGAAGTTGAGGTTCCTGCTGTGTACCTGTTCTCAGTTCGGACAGGGTGAACTATCACGCCAACGAAAGTTCGGACAGTGCGAACTGACTTGGTTCTTTTTTGTGCTAGCCAATGATGTTCTTTCATGGGTAAACCTGAGTAACACATAATTACATGACTTAGGTAGCATATCATTCTTATCAATATTAAAATATAATCCAGAGAGGGAAGAATTCACCTCTTGTTTGATTTTTGAAAACGAGTGTGCATAGCAAGTCCTTCATAAGCTCATGTACATGTATGTCATGCCTGGATGTCCACATCAGCCGACCTCAGGGTCAGCCTTTTGCTTGCCCTCCCGCTTGCGGAAGGGCGCGCCGTCTTGCCGCTGCTGCAGCTCATGGAAGCGCTCCGCGAGCTCCTTGATCTCACGACACTTGTTAGCGCCGTGGCGGCTGGAGTTGTGCAACGAACACCATTGGCCGTCGTCGCTGACGGACGGCGGTCATGGGCGTTTGTCGGTGCGCGGGGCACGACCCCCACCGGCTGCTGCTGCTACGGCAACGGTGGGGGCCCCGGCTAGAGGCTTGTCCTTGCCTCCAACCTTCTTCTTCTTCTTCTTGCCGATGCCTTGAGCAGTGGCTTCACCGGCACTCCCCATCGCCAGGGCGGGTCGTGAGTGTCAGTCTCAACCCTCCACGGCCCTGGCACACTTGTCCGCCAGGCTGAAGAGCTCAGAGACGTCTTGCACGTCATGCGTGGCCAACTTCTCGAACATCTTCTTGTCTTTGACACCCTGCCATAAGGCGACAAGGACGGAGGCATTGTAGATGCGGGGGATGGTGTTCCTAATCTGGGAGAACCGCTAGATGAAGGATCGCAACGACTCCCCCTCGCGCTGACGCATGGCGTGGAGATCGAGCTCGCTGCCAGGGCACGTGTAGGAACTCCCAAAGTTGGCTGTGAATCTCTAGCACAACTCTTCCCAGGAGGAGATGGGCCTGGGGAAGGTTCTTGAGCCATGACCAGGCAGTGCCTGTCAAGGCCACCGGGAAGTAGTTGGCCATGACGGCCTCACTCCCTCTTGCAGCTAGGATGGAGGTGGAGTAGATCTGAAGGAACACGACAGGGTTGACAGTACCGTCATACTTCTCCGGCAGGTGTGGCCGGAACTTGGGTGGCCAAACCACCATGCAAAGGTGCAGGGCAAGTGCCATGCAGCCCCCACCTGCTCCAGGGGAGGCACGAGTCTGCGCAGGGTGCCCCGCTAGTACGGCAATCGGGTGTAGTACTCTCCCTCGAGGTTGCGGACTCTCACTACGTTGCTTGATGGTGACACGGCCATCTTCGCCCACGCGATGGCGGTCTATCTCGACCCTGAGGTTGCCTGTGGCTTACCAGGCCGTGGTCGCAGCGCGCGTTGCCGCCGTCTCACGGGCCACTGTCGGTGTATGCGACAGGGCCTGTGAGGGCTCGGCCCGCTGCCTTCTATAGGCGGGTGTGTTCATGGCAGCGGCGACGAGGTGGTCGACGTCATTGCACCACTGCTCTGCCGGCCCTGGGTTAGCACCCTCGCTAGGGGATTGTGGAGAAGAGCGTGTGCTGCGGACAGCACGCTCTCTAGGCTTGGAACTGGCAGCGTAGTTGCCACCGTGGAGGTAGAAGGCTGCCACGTGGCGGCAGCCGTGGGTGCCTTGGGCACGGCAACCTCCTGGTCGTTTGCCCAACCAGATCTACCTGCCCTGGAGTGGGAAGTGGCCTCCTCGTCCCTCCCCTGAAGTCGGCGGTGAGTGGGGTGAGACGAGCCGGCGATGGAGTGGATGTTCACCATGGTGGTGATGCTCGGTCGTCTAGAGAGCGCGAAACCCCCTACCTGGCGCGCCAAATGTCTAAGTGTGAGCTGTGATACTTCCCCCGTTACAGCTACTGGAGCAGTCCACGGAGGTTTGTTGTTTGGAGGGCTAACGTCGCTAGATCGATTGAGGCTTATGAGCACGGTGAACACGAAGATTTACGTGGTTCGGGCCACTAGAGCGTAAAACCCTACATCCACGGGAGTGAGTGTTGTATTGCTTGCGTGTGTGAGTGTCGGGGGATCGAAGATCGAACCCTTTGCCGGGTGGCCGCCCTGGTCCTTTTATAGTCCAAGGTCGGGGCAGTTACAATGTGGCCCGGGGCCCCACAGGTGGCCCCGCGGCTGTCCGTACCCTATACATGCTCTAGGGTATTTACAGCTACATGTAGTGTCACTGTCGGTGGAGTTAAGGAGTGGCGCCTGACACGTTGGGCACCTCTGACCAAGTAGATGATGGCGAATGATTACCCCATCTTGTCGCCGCGTCCCCTCAGTTTGCTGGGCAGCACTGTGCAGCTGTCACGCCTCACCGTCCAGTCTTGTCACCGTAATGGTGAACAAGAGTGGCCGGAGGCGTGCGACTCGTGCCATACATCTGGGGAAGGCGCAAGTCTTGAATGCGTGGTCTAACAGCGCACGTCTTCCTTGACTTCCAAGGTCCACGGCCCACGACGGATCGTAGGGCACGTGGCGGCTCCGGAGCCCTCCTCGGCGAGGTCGGGCCCAGAGCCTGGGCACACGTGGCAGCACCGGACTTTGCCTCAGCGGGGAGGCCAGGTCCGGGGCCAAGGACACATGGCGGCTCCGGAGCCCTCCTCAGCGGGGAGGTCCGGCCCGGAGCCTGGGCACATGTTGCAACAACGGACCCTGCCTCAGTGGAGAGGCCAGGTCCGGGGCCAAGGATACGTGGCGGCTCCGGAGCCCTCCTCAGTGGGGAGATCCGGCATGGAGCGTAGGCACACGTGGCAGCATTGGACCCTGCCTCAGTGGGGAGGTCAGGTCCGGGGCCAAGGAAACGTGGTGGCTCCGGAGCCCTCCTCAGCGGGGAGGTCCGGCCCGTAGCCTGGGCACATGTGGCAGCACCGGACCCTGCCTCAGCGGGGAGGCCTGGTCCGGGGCCAAGGACACGTGGCCGATCCAGTGCCTGCCTCAAGAGGGAGGTGGGGTCTGCACTGTCTTCAACCCTCCACGCGGGGGTCCCCGATCTGCAGGGTACCGACATCGACATTAGGAGTAGCAATGCTGATATAAGCGCCTGCTTGAGCTGGATGAATGCGTTATGTGCCTCCTCCGTCCAGTGGAATGCTTCTCTCTTTAGGAGGGCGGTGAGGGAGGCAGCTAGTGTGCCATACCTCGCAATAAATTTGTGGTAGTATCTGGTGAGGCCAAGAAAGCCCTGCAACAGCCTTGGTTGCGGCCATCACTCGTTGGCTGCCACCCCATCGACAGAAATAATGTGCCCCAGGTAGTACATGGAGTCTTTGCCAAAAGAGCACTTCATCTTGAGCGTGAGCTTGTGGTAGCGGAGGGCCTCGAAGACCTGCTTCACATGTTGTAGATGCTCTTACCAAGATCTGTTAAACACCAAAATGTCATCGAAGAAGACAAGTATAATTTTTTGAATAAAAGTATGAAGTACTTCATTCATGAAGGACTTGAAATGTCGAGTGGAGCGTTACATCTGAAACATTGTTTTGTTGATGTCTTCCGGATGCATGTGCACATAATAATAGCCATTGTGAAGGTTGAGCTTGGTGAAGAACCTCGCACCACGAAGTTCATCCAGGAGCTCATCAACCACTGGAATAGTAAACTTGTCCTTCACGGTCTTTGAATTCAGCTTGCGGTAGTCAATGTAGAACCGTCAAGTACCGTCCGCCTTCTTGACCAACAACACCAGAGAAGGGAAGGCCGAAGTGCATTCTCAATTGATGCCTTGGCACAGTATTTCCTCGCACTGCTTCTCAATTTCAACTTTGAGAAGCTGAGGATAGCGGTAGGGTCGGACCGCCACTAGAGGGGAACTTGGAAGAAGAATACGATGATCCTGTCATAAGGGCTGTGGCAGCCCCTGCGGTTCTTCGAAGATGTCTTGAAAGTACTCCAGCAACACACCCAGGAGGTCTGCAGGAGAGGACAGGGTGGTGCATCCTGGTGCTGGTCGCCCCATCCCTGTCCATTGGACCTTTCTGCCTTGCTGCCAGGAGGTTAGGCTCATATCTTCAAAATTCTAAAAGACTTGGCCTAAAGAACGGAGCCACTACACAACATCAAAACCATCCAGGGACAGCACGTAGCAAGTGACGTCGAAGTCTTCGCCTCCAATGGAGAGTGGCGCCTTTGAACAGCCCCTGCGCATAGCACCTGTTCACCATCGGCCACCTTGACACGCAATCCTAGCCGTGGTTCCACCTTCAGCCCGAGTGTATCAAAGATAGCCTCGCGAATGAAGGTGTGAATGGACCCAATGTCCACCAGAGCCACCAGATCGACGCCATTAACCTATACAGCCAACTTCATAGTGTTGGCGACGTCTATTCCAGTGAGGGCATGTAGAGAGATGCCCAAATTGCTGCTGCCTCTTCTTCCTCCATGTCGTCGTCCATCTCCAGAAAATACACGCTCTTAAAAGTAGATTTGTGGTCGCTGGTGTACTTCTCAGGGCAATGGTAGCATTCACCATTAGCGTGCTTGGCCGCCATTTCTTCTGGAGTGAGCCGTTTGAATCTGGTCTTACCGGTGGAATGGCGGACTGCTGTTTCTTTAGGAGGGCCGGCAGGCAGGGTCTTGACAGCCTTGCGGGCTGGTGCAGCACGTAATCGCCTCTCATAGTCCCTTGCAAGACTCATGACAGTCTGCAAGTTAGAGGGAAACTACAGCTCCATGTCGGTTCTCAACGGCTCGCCCAGCCCTGCTGTAAACATGTTAACCTGCTGTTTGAAAGTTAAATCAGCGCAGCGACACAGCAGGACCAGAATTAGCGTTGATAATCCTCCACCAACCCCGTCCAGCGGAGATCTTTCAACTCAGTGAACTCGTTGGAGCGCAGGGGTGGCCCAAACCTCATGTGTCACAAAGTCTATGAACCGGGGCTAGGAGATGATGCCGAAGTCTCGTTCCAAGGCGAAGAACCATTCATCGGCAACCCCGTCTAGATGCAGAGATGCAATCCAGACCTTCTCCTCTTATAAAGTGTGCATGCCATGAAAATACGTGTCATACTTGTTGAGCCACGGTAGGGGATCCAACTCGCCATCAAATCGGAGAAAACTGATCTTAGGTCTTCAAACGCCGCCGGGGGGCATGGAACCTCCCTTTGTTGCTGCCAACAGAATCACCATCGCTTTTTTATGGCTGATGTGAAGGGAAAGGAGTTGCTGCTGTATTTCCCTTTCTCCATGCGCTCTGTCAGGAATAATCCTTAGTTGTACTGTTTTTATCTCCTTTGGTTCTTTTATTTGCTGCACGTTAAATTTGCTTGGTCAAGTTGTACTGGGATCGGCAAGGCACGTAGGTCCGGAGTGCGTCGTGGAGCATGCATGGTACTGTAACCATGCATCACGTTGGTAGTGGGTCGAGTGGTGATCTGGTGTTTGCTCATCGAGGTTTGTTATGCTGTTTAAGAGTCAGGCAGTGAATGAAAAACGGAGTCAGTTGCTCCCAAAAAGAACCGAAAGTTGTGTTATCCTGGTTCGTGTGTGTTTCATCTGAGTTCGCGTGCATTCATGTGTGTCCCAGCGGTGAGAAACATCATCGATCCGGCATTGGATTTCTGTCAATTGGCATCAGAGCCGGCGTTGAGCTGGGCGACGACCGCGACGTGTCGTCGACGAGCACGATCACGTACAGATGGCGAAGATTGGCGGCAAGAATGATGGGACCATGGGTAGTGGAACGCCGTAATGGGACAGTGATGGCAGCGGCAAGAAGTATGTTGAAGGAAAAAATCTGCCGGGCTGGTTATGGGGGGAGGCACTGACTACTGCAGTATATGTGCTCAATAGATGTCCAACGAAGAGTGTTGAGGGAATGACACCCTATGAGGCATGGCATGGAAGGAAACCAGGTGTGCAACATTTGAGAGTGTTCGGATGCATCGCATATGTTCGCAACACTACTCCTCATCTCAAGAAACTAGATCATGGAAGAAAGATGATCTTCATCGGGTATGAAGAAGGTACAAAGTCATATTGTGTATATGATCCGACTGACGGTCGTGTCCATGTGACTCGGGATGTGGTATTTGATGAAGAAGCACAATGGGAGTGGGATGATGTTGCAGGAGAAATCAGGGCCAGTAGTGATGATATCTTCACTGTCGAATATAGTATTGGGGGTTTGCTACCCCAGGAAGCTGAAGACGTGTATGTTGAAGAAGCGGTACATGAAGAGGAGGAGACGGGCATACCACTGCCTGGTGGTTGTGATGATGCGGTGGTACATGAAGACGATGTTGAATTTGTCTCACCTCCTAGTAATTATGAGCAGCAACTGGATGCTGACTGTGATGATGTTGCACCGCTGCGGTTCAGATGTGTAAGGGATTGAACCTAGAAGGGTGGTTTTGGAGGAGCTCAATGTAATAAGCCATGATGAGCCTATGTCATTTGCAGAAGCTTGTCATGAGCCATGTTGGAAGAAAGCAATGCAGGAAGAGCTGAGCTCTATTGAAGAAAATGACTCTTCGATGCTAGTGGACTTGCCACAAGGCCGAAGAGCGATTGGAGTGAAGTGGGTATACAAAGTTAAACGAGATGAACTTGGAGCAGTGGTCAAGCCCAAGGCACGTCTTGTCGTAAAAGGGTATGCTCAGAAAAGCGGTATAGACTATGATGAGGTCTTTGCACCCGTGGCACGTTTAGACACCGTGTGTATGCTTATAGCTCTTTCGGCACATGTTGGTTGGGAGATACACCACATGGATGTTAAGTCCACTTTTCTAAATGGGAATTTACGTGAAGAAGTATATGTGGAGCAACCAGCAGGTTTTGTGAAGAAAGGCAATGAGCACAAGGTATATAAGTTGAAGAAGGCTCTCTATGGTCTCCACCAGGCGCCCAGAGCATGGAATGAGAAACTGAATGCCACTTTGTTGTCTTTCGGTTTCAAGAAAACCGCATCTGAGCATGCAATCTACACTAGAAATGTCAATGATCATCAATTGGTTGTTGGAGTCTATGTGGATGACTTGCTCATCACAGGTGCAGACCAAAGTGAGATCAAGAAATTCAAGACAGAAATGGCCAAGACATTCAAGATGAGTGATTTGGGAGTTCTTCACTATTACCTAGGTATTCAAGTTAAGCAAAGTCCTGCAGGTATCTCCATGTGTCAAAGCTCGTATGCAGAGAAGATACTGGAGAGGAGTGGTATGAAAGAATGCAATGCATGTCAGGTACCCATGGTGACACAACTGAAGCTGAGCAAAAATAGTGAAGGGTCACCGGTAGATGCACATGAGTATCGAAGCATTGTGGGAAGTCTAAGGTACCTGGTTAACACTCGACCAGATCTTGCATTTTTGGTAGGGTATGTAAGCAGATTTTTGGAGAATCCAAAGGAAGAACACATGGGATCTGTGAAGCATATTCTTCGCTATGTGCAGGGAACAAAGGAATGGGGACTTTGGTTCTAGAGAAAGAAAGATGTAACACTAAGGGTTTAGTGACAGTGATTTTGTAGGAGATGTGGATTCAATAAAGAGCACTACTGGAGTGATGTTTTTCCTGGCAGGGAGTCCTATTACCTGGCAATCGATGAAACAAAAGGTAGTAGCACAATCTAGCTGTGAGGCTGAATACATATCAGCAGCAAATGCAGCCTGTCAAGGTGTTTGGCTTGCTCAGGTTCTAGCAGAAGTGCTAGGTATGGAAATCAAAGCTCCAACATTGAAAGTAGATAACAGATCAGCCATTGCTTTAATCCACAATCCAGTGTTGCATGGTTATAGCAAACATATAGAGGTGAAGTATCATCTAGTGCGGGAATATGCTGAGAATGGTCAAGTAAAATGTGGAGTTTGTCAGGAGCGAGGAACAACTGAGTGATATCCTCACTAAACCACTTGGGAAGATCATGTTCCAGGAACTTCGTGACAAGATCGGACTCGTTGAAGTCGGTTCAAAGCACAACAAGTATTAGGAGGAGATTGTAAGGAATAATCCTTAGTTGTGCTGTTTTTATCTCCTTTGGTTCTTTTATTTGCTGCACGTTGAATTTGTTTGGTCAAGTTGTACTGGGCTCGGCAGGACACGTAGGTCCGGGGTGCGTCGTGGAGCATGCACGGTACTGTATCCATGCATCACGTTGGTAGTGGGTCGAGTGGTGATCCGGTGTTTGCTCATCAGTTTGTTATGCTATTTAAGAGTTAGGCGGTGAATGAAAAACGGAGTCAGTTGCTCCCAAAAAGAACCGAACGTTGTGTTATCCTGGTTCGCGTGCGTTTCATCTAAGTTCGCTTGCGTTCGTGTGTGTCCCTGCGGTGAGAAACGTCGTCGATCCGGCGTTGGATTTCTGTCACGCGCCAACCTCATATCATGGGCGTCCATCCTGTTGTTCAGCGTGGTGAGTTGGGCGAGAATGCGATCCAGCTTTGCTGAATCGGTGAGGGCCACAAAATCATCCTCGGAGTCGGACATGATGGTCGGTGCTCTGATGGAATCTGATACCAAATTGATATGTTTACTGCGTCGAGGTGTGCGGAGAGGTGAATGGAGGGTGAGTTGTGATGGAGGAAGAGATCTCAGGGGGTGGTAAGGGCGCCTAGTGATAGGAGGATGAGTCCTGATCTTCCGAGAGATAGGGTAAACTTGATTGGGTGGAGATCTCGACGTTGATGATCCAAGGCTCCGAACGAACGAAACTCCGCAATCACTACACCACTGCTCCGTTGGTTATCACCCATGTCACACGAATGACCTCGCCACGAAGGCTTGTCCCTGCAAGCGCAATCAAGACCACAAGCAAGAACACAGAAGTTGCAATCAAAACTGAATTGATCACGAATTTGGGGTCTCACAACCGATGATCGGTGACACTGTTCAATGACAGATTGTAACTAAGCAAAACCCAGCTGTTTGTGACGGCGGCTAGGGGTATAAAGGAGGTGGAGGACGACCAGGGGGGTGCTGGGGTCGTGACCTAACTCTAAGACACGTACATAATGGACTTGGACTCGATACAAGGCCCAATGGCCCAACTAGGTGATGCAACACCCTGACAGACTCTAAACTTTATATTGTTTCGAAGTTTCCCTTCGACTCCGAGAGAATTTTGACGTGGGGTCAGTTCCATTGGAAATTTTATCCTCTCAGCTTTCCGTGCATATGTAGAACGTCAAAAACAGAGTCCGTATGCCTCCTGTGCATCCATTTTAAGGTGGACTGCTCCTGGGCCCGAGTTGGACTCGAGTTTGAGTTGGGCTCGGTCTCTAACTTCTTGTTGGCGTATTTTCAGGTCCTCCACGCCTCCAAACCTCTCTCCATGTATCTCCATGTCCTCTCCGTGGTTCGTAATCATAATTAATCCATTAGGTAGCAAAATACTCTCAAAATTCACATATAAAGAATTGTTCAGGAACGAGCTCACCTCTAAATTCAATTGTCGTGCTCGAGCTCTAGTAATTGGATCTTGCATATCTACCATGTGAGTGTTGTGTATATCTGCAGGAGTGATGTCCACATCATCCTCCCCCTCTTGCATTGGAGTCGTCCTCGACTCAAGCTCATCTTCTTCTCCCAAGTATGGCTTCAAATCTGAAATGTTAAATGTGGGACTAACCCCAAACTCGGGAGGCAACTCAAGTTTATATGCATTGTCATTTATCTTCTCAAGAACCTTAAAAGGTCCAGCAGCACGTGGCATGAGTTTGGACTTTCTCAAATCTGGGAACCTATCTTTTCTCAAATGAACCCACACCAAATCACCGGGTTCCAATTTTACCTCCTTCCTACCTTTACTAGCAGCAATGCGATACTTTTCATTCATTTTTTCAATTTGTAACTTAGTAGTTTCATGCAACTTAAGAATAAATTCAGAACGTTATGTAGCATCTAAGTTCACAATTTCAGTATGTGGTAAAGGTAACAAATCAATTGGAGCACGAGGATTGAAACCATAGACTACCATAAACAGACTTAACTTGGTTGTGGAGTGAATAGACCTATTATAAGCAAACTCAATATGTGGCAAACACTCCTCCCACATGTGGCGGACAGAAATCCGCTCATCCAGGATCGCAGAGGGTGGTGTCGCACGATGCGACACCCGACAGCACACGTCATAAGAACACAATATATTACATGGGAAAAACAAACTGAACTGTACAAAAAGGTACAACTTCAGTTACAAACTAGTATTTATTTTACACAGCAGAAGTCTACTCTGTACAACTCACGCCCGCCTATCTAGCAAAAGTCGGTTGCCCAGCCCTAGGGCAACCAACACTGGCTGCACTCCTCAGCTCAGCGCGGCGTGTACGGCTCCCACTCAGCCGTGGTCCCCGACGGAGGGTAACCCTCGCCGGTGGACACGTACTCCGAGTCAGTGGGTGGCTCCTCACCTGAAAAACACTTAAGCAGCAACCGTGAGCACGATGGCTCGACAAGACTTAACCGACTCACCTAAGCATGAAACTCTACATGAGGTGTGCCATGAACATAGGATAGTAATATTGCAGCAAAGGGACTCGCCTACAAGTTCATCCTTAGTTCATCTTTTAGCAACAAGTTAACCGTTCAGAAATCTGAAATTTAGTAAGCAATATTTGGTGGCACACATGTAGCAATACAATTATATCATAACAGCAATAATGAATCATCATATTTCATACATTAGCCTACGTCACGACTTAGTGACCAAGTGGTACTCTTCACCGCAAGGGACGGTGAATCGACTCGATATACACCTGCAGGGAAACCCAAAGAGCATGTCACGTACACCCATCCGTGGAGCTGCACAGCACGCTCACTCGATGTCGTACGGGACAACCTTTCATCCGACATCCCAAACATCGAACCGGTCGCACCGAAATGAGTAGGAGGTTCCCCACACGGAGCATCTCTCTATGCTCGTTGGCAGATTTCCACCTTGCTGCCCTCAGGCTACACCTATAAATCGGTGCGTTATGCCTCGACGCCCGGAGGTTTAGGCTACATCAGTTTATCGGGGCCCATATATCCGATATGCCTTCGGTACGTTCAAACTTGATCAGCGTGGGCCGCACACATATCGGTCCTCAATCGACACGGAGAGGGTCGCCCACAAAAGACTCCCTCTTGCTGCGCCCTAGCCCCTGCCTAGTCTCATTTTCATTCCTAAAATGATCTCGCATCACTCGAACCAATCCCATGTGTCCCAAGCCTATCTCGCGAGTAGATTCCAACTACTCGACTTGTACCGAAGTCCTATGAATCTTTAAGCATAGCCTGTCTATTCGAAGTCTTAGACACTACCCTCATCTTATCGGAAACTTTTTGGTTATGCACGTGGGGTTCCATCCATCCTATACCTAATGCACATTCATACTTCATACGACACATATAAACAAAGTAAAACTTATAAAAAGGTTAATGCAAACCGGGGCTTGCCTTGTTGCTGCTGGTCAGGAGTTAGTTCTTCTTCCAGAAGTAGGAAGTCGAGTACCTCCGGAGCTTCCTCGCCTTCAGCGACTACACGTTAATGAAATACTACATGTTAATGGATATGCACATAAGTTTATTGTAATGCTTCTGCTATTAGTTCTAATAACAAGTTTTTAACAACTGGAACTCTGTTTAAGAATTTAAAATGGAACTGGGGTTTAGTGGTTTGGACTTGGACCTAAGCACATGGTTAAGTGCTAAGTGGTTATCCCCCTCTTCCACATTGATCACCTCAAGTGGTTAAATAGAGCAGGGGTGATCCAGAGCTCCAATGGAGCTGAGAATTTTTGTGTGAGTTCCTTGTCACAAGAAAACCCTCTGGACCAAAAACTAGCACTTTTCATGGTGTGGTTTGTTCAGAATATTTTTTCTTGGTAAATAGGCAAAGAAGACTTAATTCTGAGATAACACCCCTGTTCATGCCAAACTCAGTGAACTACAATTTCAATTATAGCCCCTAGAGTTTGCATGAATTTTCCTAGCATTTTTGGATCTAAGGTTTGTCCAGAACTGAATTTCCAAGTTTTGGAAATTCTCTGAAAATGTTTCTGTATTCAAATGAACACAGCACCTTCAAATCTGAATTTCCCTGATCAAATCAACTCCAAATGGTCTGAAACTTTTAAAGGGGTTCACTAACATCCTAAAAATTATTCTGGCAAAATTTGAGGATTTTTGGATGAACCAAACTCCCTCTAAAATTCTTTTGCTGAAAAGATTCACAGAATTTTCCAGAATTAAATAATGGGTTTCATACAAATTGGGTTGTATATTTGGACAGAGATAGGCAAGATTAATCCAACCCAATTTGAATCACTATATTTGGAGCTTCCTAACAAAAGTTATAGGGTTCCAAAGTTTGGGGAAATTCTGGAATTTGAATTAACCGGGGAAAAGTTCAAATTCCTGACAGCGGGCCCGGCCTCCACGTGTCACCACCTCGGCTGCGCAACACGGGGCCACAGAACTGTTCTCCGCGTGGTCACAGCTGATCCGGTGCAACAGAAAATCCCCACGCTGTGCATCGAGGGACTGACGAGCGGGCCCGGCCGGCTCGTCTTCTTCCTCGCGCCCGCCCTTTTTCCCGCGCCGCCCCCTCGCCGGCACCCCTCTGAAGCTCGCCGGACTTGGCTTCCCGACCGCCTCTCGGCCGGAAACTCGCCACCTGAGCCTAATTTCATGCGCTGAACACGATGGCACCGACTGCTCCGGCCGGCGGTGGCCCTAACCTAGCCGGCGACGGTGCAGCGGCTCGGACTCACTTCGGTTATGACATCTGGCCAACTCAAGCCGCCAAAACCTCGGTGGAAGAGCTCTACAGCACCGGGGGATCTCAGAGAAGGTCGGCAAGGCCATGCAAGGGCTCAGGAAGAGCTCTAACCTAGCCGTCACCGTGAGCCCGACCCTTCCCGCCATAACCGCGGTTGGAAAACCGGGAAATACGCCGGCTACAGCCAAAACTAAGCTAGGGTTGCAAATCAAACTTGGGCGCCATCGAGTCTAGCTCCTGTGAGCACAGTTTAGTGAACTGACAACGAGAAGGGAGTGGGGATTCGGAGGTCTCATACCGGAACGTCGTCCTGTGGTCGTCGGCGAAGTTTTTCCAAATTCTTGCTCGGTGGTTCACGGCTGGTCTTGTGGTTTGGGTGGAAGCAGAAGTGCTCACCGGCGCATCCGGGGATGTCCCCTCTTGGGCATGAAAGAGCCTGGTGTAGGCTGTCCACGTGCGCCCGGTCGCCGGTTAGTCTTGGCTTGCCGCGGACAACGGAATTCAGGGCTCGGACACTGCCGGAGCTTGCTAGCTCTCGCGCTGGGAAGGTGAGGAACGAGGGTGTAGCTCTGTTGTGCAGGTCGGAGGGTGCTGTGGCACAGTTTGAGCTGGCTCCCGATGATTTCCCTGAGGTGGCGGCGAGCTCGGTGGTTATCGGGTGTAGGGAGCAGAGGCGAAACGCCGATCGCTCGGTTCAGAGGGGATGGATCACGCCGAGGCAGCGAGTCGGTAAGCTGGTTGCCAGCGCGTGTGGTGGGGCGAGGTTGCTGCTCGCTTGGTTCAGTGTCGAGCGCTGCCGAGGCCCGGTAAACCGAGCTCGCTCGGTGTTACTTCGGTCCGAAGTCTAGCTGACTAGTGGGCCCTCTTCTCCCCCCTAATCCTCTCTGTTGTGCAAATATCCCACCTACTCAGACTTGAAAAGGGAACCTAGACACCAATTCAGAGGAAGAATTTGAATTCATCAACTTCAAACTGGTGTGGCCACATTCCCTTCATATTTGAATTTGAAAATTCAAACTCAGTTTGAATTGTTACAAATTTGGCTCCCGACAAGATGAAGTCCAATGGGACTGAAAATTGGTGGGGTTACTCAGAAAAATATGCTGAGTTCGAATATGAAGCTAACTTTTGAATTTGAGTGATGAAAATTACTGCAATTTGAATTTACATTCAAATTGGCCTCTTTTCAAATACCTCCAAAAGTGCCTAAAAAAGTGTTGGATTTACATGAAACTTGGACTGAACCATCCCAAGACTTTTCAAGTCCTAGGGGTGAGCTCAACCTCTCATGTTCAGTGTAGAAATCCTACTTTGTGAAAGTGTAGGCTTTCCCCTCTAATCACTCTTTTGATGGAGGTTACTTGCTCTCCACAATTTTTCACAAGCTATCCACCACAAAACTGTGGTGTTGTGAGGTGATGAAAATTTTTTGCAAGTCCCTTTTCTTGGGCTTTTACATCCCTCCCCCCTTAAAAGAATCTCGTCCCGAGATTATAAAAGGAAAGATAGCGATGGTAGTAGGGACTTACCCATGTTGAGGGGCCATGAACTCCGGGTAATTTGAGCGAAGGAATTCTTCGCTCTCCCACGTCGCTTCTTCGGCGGTGTGGTTACTCCAGAGTATTTTGTAGAACCACAACATTCCGCTACGTGTGGTTCCGGCTTTCTCATCAAGAATTTCCACCGAATACTCATCATATGTCAAATCCGGTTTCAGCTCGCCGATGTCTTCGGTAGGAACAGCAGCTGTATGCTTTAAACATTTTCGCAGTTGCGAAACATGGAAAACGTCATAGACACCAGCAAGAGATGCCGGTAACTCCAGTCTATACGCCTCTGGTCCACACTTCTCGGTGATAACATAGGATCCAATGAAGCGGGGAGCGAGCTTCCCCTTGATGCCGAACCGGTGCACGCCTTTCATTGGAGACACGCGGAGGTACACGTGTTCACCAACGTAAAAGTGCAAAGGCCTACGCCTCTTATCAGAGTAGCTCTTCTGCCGGGATTGAGCGGCCTTCAAATTAGCTTGGATCGTCCGAACGTGCTCTTCGGCGTCGTTCGCCACATCAACGCCGAATGTGACCCTCTCACCGGACTCGCACCAGTTTAATGGGTGCGGCATTTACGACCGTAGAGAGCCTCGTAGGGTGCCATCTTGATACTCGCCTGATAGCCGTTGTTGTACGAGAATTCCGCCAATGGTAGGTGATCATCCTAGTTCCTACCATGGTGGATGGCACATGCTCTCAGCATGTCTTCTAGAACTTGATTCACCCTCTCTGTCTGGCCATCTGTCTGAGGGTGGTAGGCGGAGCTCCTGATCATCTTAGTACCCAATGCAGCATGTAACTGCTCCCAAAAGCGAGACACAAACAATGCACCTCGGTCTGAGACTATGGTTTTGGGTATGCCATGCAAGCATAGAATCCTGGCAATATATAACTCCACATATCTGTTGGCATGGAAATGTGTATGCACGGGGATGAAGTGAGCTGACTTGGTTAGTCGGTCAACGACCACCCAAATGGAATCATGTTTGTTGGATGTTAAGGGTAATCCCACAATGAAATCTATGCTCACATCTTCCCATTTCCATGCTGGAATTTTCAGGGGTTGCAACAGCCCTGACTAACTCATATGATCCGCCTTCACTCGTCTACACGTATCACACTCGGATACGTACTTCGCTACCTCCCGTTTCATCCGTGTCCACCAAAATTTCTTTTTCAAATCTTGGTACATTTTGTTGCTGCCCGGATGAATGGAGTACTTAGACAAGTGAGCTTCATCAAGGATCTTTTTCGTCAACTCCATATCCCGGGGTACGACTATGCGGTCATTGAACCATAGCGTCCCCTCATCATCCTTCCGTAAACACTTGATCTCCCCGTTGTCTATCCGTCTCCGGAGATGTGCCATGCCTTTATCCTCTTTCTGAGCTGCAATGATGTCCTCCCTGATGGTAGGGATGAGGGCAAGGTTGTCCAGCGATCCATAAGGAACCAAGTATAAACTCGGCTCTTCCTCCTCCACCGGTGTAATGGTGAGGTGATGGACATGTGATTTCCGACTCAGCGCGTCGGCAACCACATTCGCCTTGCCGGGGTGGTAGTGAATCTCAATTTCATAATCTTTGATCAGTTCTAACCACCTCCTTTGCCTCATGTTCAGCTCCTTCTGGGTGAAAATGTATTTCAAGCTCTTGTGGTCGGTGTAGAGATGCACTAGATTTCCCAGGAGATAGTGCCTCCACATTTTTAGCGCCAAAACCACTGCAGCAAGCTCAAGATCATGAGTCGGATAGTGCTGCTCATGGTTCCGAAGTTGGCATGAACCATAGGCGACCACATGTCCTTCCTGCATCAACACGCAGCTGAGCCCAATACCGGACATGTCACAATACACGTCGAAGGGCCTTGTTGTATCCGGCTGAGCTAAGACCGGGGCTGTTGTGAGATGCTTCATCAATGCTTGGAACGCTCCTTCACACGCCGTGTTCCAAACATATTTTGTTCCCTTCTTCAGCAATTCTGTCATCAGCTTAGCGAGCTTGGAGAAGCTTGGAATGAATCTCCGGTAGTATCCCGCTAACCCGAGGAAGCTTCTAACTTCGTGAACTGAAGTGGGGGCTTTCCATTTCAGCACTTGCTCTATTTTGCTTGGGTCAACCGCAATGCCTTCAGCTGAGATAATATGTCCCAAGAATGGCACTTGGCTGATCAAAAACTCGCATTTACTGAACTTGGCGTAGAGCTTGTGGTCTCGCAATCGTTGAAGAACGATCCTCAAGTGTTCGGCATGTTCGGCTTATGTCTTGGAATAACCCAAGATATTGTCGATGAACACTACCACGAACTTGTCCAGCTCCGGCATGAACACCAAGTTCATGAGATACATGAAATGGGCTGGAGCTTTTGTGAGACCAAAAGACATGACGAGATATTCATATAATCCATATCTCGTCGAGAAGGCCATCTTCGGGATATCCTCCACCCGGATCTTTATCTGATGATATCCAGAGCGAAGGTCCATCTTGGAGAACACACTTGCACCCACAAGTTGATCAAATAATATGTCGATGCATCTCGTATGTAGATAATGTAATAACTTTGCACAAGCCATACCATTACCAGACCAAATACAAGCTAGTTACATCCAACTTAATGAACCTCCTCTTTGGAAGCTCACCACAACTAGGTTTGGTCACTACGAGACGTTACTATCGCATTGTCATCACGTATACCCCCCTTTTATCTTCAATACGACACAAACATGGTCTCTAGTAAAAGAAACTTGAGTGAGGCCTATACTCAAATCTTTCACTAGTTGAAGATAACCTCTCATGAGTATGTTCTACCCCATTGGAAGTACTCAAACCCTCTCTAGAGTACAACAATTTCTCCAATGAGTTCAACTGTCATTCCTCTGTCAGAATGACCAGTTTCTACATATTCCAAGTTTTGATCTGGTTCTGGGCAGTTTCATGACTCAAGTTGAATACCAAAGTTAAAGTTAACTTCAGTATTTTTCCAACAAGTATTCATTTGCCCCCATATCAGCTTTGGTTAAAAAGTTATGGTAATTCAAAGTCAACAGAATTTTTGGATGAATTTCAACAGCATCTCCCTTGGAAGTGGCTGTTTTCAACCCTGGTTTCCACTGAAATCTGTGCTGAAATTTCAGAAACTTTGAATTGCAAGGATGTAACACATCTTCTAGCCTTTCCAAATATGTATCATATGACAATTTTAGATTTTTCTACTGGGAGTTATGTTTGAAAAACAGAATAGTCCAGAGAGTGTTTTTAACTCTGCCCTGATTCTGGACAGCTTACATTTCTCAGGGATTTAAGCCATCTTAAGGTGTGTTTGAGCTCTGGAAGTCTACAACAAAGTTGTAGAGTACTGAAATACCTTTCCAGAACCATATGCCACACCTCCCTCGGCTAAAAGACCTGTGAGTTGTGCTCTGTCGAAGTTCAGCAACCTTGCTGCCCAAAACAGAGCACTCTGTTTTTCATCCCTTTGGCTATCCTGCTCCACTATCCCATTCTTATACCCAACCAGGGTCCTAAATGTTGAACCTAGAGATTTTAATTCCTTGTTATCATTATTTTGCATGCATATGCCTATGATATCTCGGTACTACGTTCCTCACAAAAGAAAATCCTAACCGGATTATACTGGCATATACGTCTCAAATGTGGCACTAAACGGTCTCTCGCACACGTTTACTACACGGATACATACGTGGTTAGTACCTGCAGAAAACCACACAATAGTGATGCACACAAAGGTTGTTCATTTCAGGCAGTTCCATATTTAAAAGTAAATACAAACGCCCGTATCATTGTCATACGGCCGTCCTTGAGTTAGGTCACGTCTCAAGGTACGTGATCGTGTTTCAACACCACACGACGGGGAACCCGAGTATGTCATGAACGGGTCGTCACGGTTGGAAATGTTATCAACCCAACAGATACCACCTACTGCCCTGCAGGGCACGCCGATGGCAAGCGTTGCGTATGTCCTCCTGGGCTATTTCCAGACGAACACACTCTCGCGTTATTGACCACGCGATGGGGTCTCCACTTACTTGCCTAATGCACGGTAGGGATCAGCGTTTCATATGAACTCAGGAACATGAAGAGTCCAAGAGTTTCATATTGACGTCTCACACCAAGCTGTGAGACCTATCCCTGAACCACGTTCCTCGTCAGGGGAGCTAACCGCAATTGAACCGCTTTCGGTGGCGTTCCTTACCATGCTTACCAGAGCGTAGGTGCATCGTTACATAATTGAAATTCATAATTAAAACACATAGGTTAGTCTTTGCCACTTTAAGTAACTATGCTAATATAGTCCCTACTTGGGCAAACTAATGGATCCTCACCGTAAACCTAAGTTTTCCCATAATACAGTCCTTAAGTACTGTGCCATCCCCAATGCAGCTCTGATACCAGGCTGTGGCGGACCGGAATCCGCTCATCCAGGATCACAGAGGGTGGTGCCGCACGATGCGACACCCGACAGCACACGTCATAAGAACACAATATATTACATCGGAAAAACAAACTGAACTGTACAAAAAGGTACAACTTCAGTTACAAACTAGTATTTATTTTACACAGCGGAAGTCTACTCTGTACAACTCACGCCCGCCTATCTAGCAAAAGTCGGTTGCCCAGTCCTAGGGCAACCAACACTGGCTGCACTCCTCAGCTCAGCGCGGCGTGTACGGCTCCCACTCAGCCGTGGTCCCCAACGGAGGGTAACCCTCGCCGGTGGACTCATACTCCGAGTTCGTGGGTGGCTCCTCACCTGAAAAACACTTAAGCAGCAACCGTGAGCACGATGGCTCAACAAGACTTAACTGACTCACCTAAGCATGAAACTCAACATGAGGTGTGCCATGAACATAGGATAGTAATATTGCAGCAAAGGGACTCGCCTACAAGTTCATCCTTAGTTCATCTTTTAGCAACAAGTTAACCGTTCAGGAATCTGAAATTTAGTAAGCAATATTTGGTGGCACACATGTAGCAATACAATTATATCATAACAGCAATAATGAATCATCATATTTCATACATTAGCCTACGTCATGACTCAGTGACCAAGTGGTACTCTTCACCGCGAGGGACGGCGAATCGCCTCGATATACACCTGCAGGGAAACCCAAAGAGCATGTCACGTACGCCCATCCGTGGAGCTGCACAGCACGCTCACTCGATGTCGTACGGGACAACCTTTCATCCGACAGCCCAAACGTCGAACTGGTCGCACCGAAACGAGCAGGAGGTTCCCCACACGGAGCATCTCTCTATGCCCGTTGGCAGATTTCCACCTTGCTGCCCTTAGCCTACACCTATAAATCGGTGCGTTATGCCTCGACGCCCGGAGGTTTAGGCTACATCGGTTTATCGGGGCCCATATATCCGATATGCCTTCGGTACGTTCAAACTTGATCAGTGTGGGCCGCACACGGATCGGTCCTCAATCGACACGGACAGGGCCGCCCACACAAGACTCCCTCTTGCTGCGCCCTAGCCCCTGCCTAGTCTCATTTTCATTACTAAAATGATCTCGCATCACTCGAACCAATCCCGTGTGTCTCAAGCCTATCTCGCGAGTAGATTCCAACTACTCGACTTGTACCGAAGTCCTATGAATCTTTAAGCATAGCCTGTCTATTCGAAGTCTTAGACACTACCCTCACTCCTATCAGAAACTTTTTGGTTATGCACGTGGGGTTCCATCCATGCTATACCTAATGCACATTCATACTTCATACGACACATATAAACAAAGTAAAACTTATAAAAAGGTTAATGCAAACTGGGGCTTGCCTTGTTGCTGCTGGTCAGGAGTTAGTTCTTCTTCCGGAAGTAGGAAGTCGAGTACCTCCGGAGCTTCCTCGCCTTCAGCGACTACACGTTAATGAAATACTACATGTTAATGGATATGCACATAAGTTTATTGTAATGCTTCTGCTATTAGTTCTAATAACAAGTTTTTAACAACTGGAACTCCGTTTAAGAATTTAAAATAGAACTGGGGTTTAGTGGTTTGGGCTTGGACCTAAGCACATGGTTAAGTGCTAAGTGGTTATCCCCCTCTTCCACATTGATCACCTCAAGTGGTTAAACAGAGCAGGGGTGATCCAGAGCTCCAATGGAGCTGAGAATTTTTGTGTAGTTCCTTGTCACAAGAAAACCCTCTGGACCAAACATTAGCACTTTTCATGGTGTGGTTTGTTCAAAATATTTTTTCTTGGCAAATAGGCAAAGAAGACTTAATTCTGAGATAACACCCCTGTTCATGCCAAACTCAGTGAACTACAATTTCAATTATAGCCCCTAGAGTTTGCATGAATTTTCCTAGCATTTTTGGAGCTAAGGTTTGTCCAGAACTGAATTTCCAAGTTTTGGAAATTCTCTGAAAATGTTTCTGTATTCAAATGAACACAGCACCTTCAAATCTGAATTGCCCTGATCAAATCAACTCCAAATGGTCTGAAACTTTTAAATGGGTTCACTAACATCCTAAAGAATATTCTGGCAAAATTTGAGGATTTTTGGATGAACCAAACTCCCTCTAAAATTCTTTTGCTGAAAAGCTTCACAGAATTTTCCAGAATTAAATAATGGGTTTCATACAAATTGGGTTGTATATTTGGACAGAGATAGGCAAGATGAATCCAACCGAATTTGAATCACTATATTTGGAGCTTCCTAGCAAAAGTTATAGGGTTCCAAAGTTTGGGGAATTTCTGGAATTTGAATTAACTGGGGAAAGTTCAAATTCTTGACAGCGGGCCCGGCCCCCACGTGTCACCACCTCGGCTGCGCCACACGGGGCCACAGAACTGTTCTCCGCGTGGTCACAGCTGATCCGGTGCAACAGAAAATCCCCACGCTGTGCATCGAGGGACTGACGAGCGGCCCGGCCGGCTCGTCTTCTTCCTCGCGCCTGCCCTTTTTCCCGCGCCGCCCCCTCGCCGGCACCCCTCTAAAGCTCGCCGGACTTGGCTTCCCGACCGCCTCTCGGCCGAAAACTCGCCGCCTGAGCCTAATTTCGTGTGCTGAACACGATGGCACCGACTGCTCCGGCCGGCGGTGGCCCTAACCTAGCCGGCGACGGTGCAGCGGCTCGGACTCACTTCGGTTATGGCATCTGGCTAACTCAGGCCGCCAAAACCTCGGTGGAAGAGCTCTACAGCACCGGGGGATGTCAGAGAAGGTCGACAAGGCCATGCAAGGACTCGGGAAGAGCTCTAACCTAGCCGTCACCGTGAGCCCGACCCTTCCCGCCATAACCGCGGTTGGAAAACCGAGAAATACGCCGGCTACAGCCAAAACTAATCTAGGGTTGCAAAGCAAACTTGGGCGCCTCGAGTCTAGCTCCTGTGAGCACAGTTTAGTGAACTGACAACGAGAAGGGAGTGGGCATTCGGAGGTCTCATACCGGAACGTCGTCCTATGGTCGTCGGCGAAGTTTTTCCAAATTCTTGCTCGGTGGTTCACGGCTGGTCTTGTGGTTTGGGTGGAAGCAGCAGTGCTCACCGGCGCGTCCGGGGATGTCCTCGCTTGGGTGTGAAAGAGCCTGGTGTAGGCTGTCCAGGTGCGCCCGGTCGCCGGTTAGTCTTGGCTTGCCGCGGACAACGGAATTCAGGGCTCGGACACTGCCGGAGCTTGCTAGCTCTCGTGCTGGGAAAGTGAGGAACGAGGGTGTAGCTCTGTTGTGCAGGTCGGAGGGCACTGTGGCACAGTTTGAGCTGGCTCCTGATGATTTCCCAGAGGTGGCGGCGAGCTCGGTGGTTATCGGGTGTAGGGAGCAGAGGCGAAACGCCGATTGCTCGGTTCAGAGGGGATGGATCACGCCGAGGCAGCGAGTCGATAAGCTGGTCGCCAGCGCGTGCGGTGGGGCGAGGTGGCTGCTCGCCTGGTTCGGTGTCGAGCGCTGCCAAGGCCCGGTAAACCGAGCTCGCTCGGTGTTACTTCGGTCCGAAGTCTAGCTGACTAGTGGGCCCTCTTCTCCCCCCTAATCCTCTCTGTTGTGCAAATATCCCACCTACTCAGACTTGAAAAGGGAACCTAGTCACCAATTCAGAGGAAGAATTTGAATTCATCAACTTCAAACTGGTTTGGCCACATTCCCTTCATATTTGAATTTGAAAATTCAAACTCAGTTTGAATTATGACAAATTTGGCTCCCGACAAGATGAAGTCCAATGGGACTGAAAATTGGTGGGGTTACTCAGAAAAATATGCTGAGTTCGAATATGAAGCTAAATTTTGAAGTTGAGTGATGGAAGTTGCTGCAATTTGAATTTACATTCAAATTGGCCTCTTTACAAATACCTCCAAAAGTGCCTCAAAAAGTGTTGGATTTACATGAAACTTGGAATGAACCATCCCAAGACTTTTGAAGTCCTAGGGGTGAGCTCAACCTCTCATGTTCAGTGTAGAAATCCTACATTGTGAAAGTGTAGGCTTTCCCCTCTAATCACTCTTTTGATGGAGGTTACTTGCTCTTCACAATTTTTCACAAGCTATCCACCACAAAATTGTGGTGTTGTGAGGTCATGAAAAGTTTTTGCAAGTCCCTTTTCTTGGGCTTTTACACCACAACCTCAAATTGTCTTTCAAAACAGCCCGCAACATAGTAGATAAGGTATGATTAACTACCTCCGTTTGCCCATCAGTTTGTGGATGACAAGTAGTAGAAAACATCAACTTTGTTCTGAATTTATACCATAAAGTTCTCCAAAAGTGACTCAAAAACTTAGCATCCCTATCAGAAACAATAGTATTGGGAACACCATGCAAACGCACAACCTCATTAAAGAACAAATCAGCAACATGTGAAGCATTATCGGTCTTGTGGTAGGGTATAAAATGAGCCATTTTAGAGAAACGATCAACAACCACAAAGACACTATCCCTCCCCCTCTTTGTTCTAGGCAATCCTAAAACAAAGTCAATAGAAATATCCTCCCAAGGTGCACTAGGAACCGGAGGAGGCATATAAAGACCTGTGGGTTAAGTCGAGACTTAGCTTTGTTGCATGTCATGCAACGTGAAACGTAGCACTCCACATCACGCCTCATTCGTGGCCAAAAGAAGTGAGCGGCCAGCACATCCTCTGTCTTTTTAACACCAAAATGTCCCATCAAACCACCTCCATGCGCTTCCTGCAACAACAAAAGATGAACGGAGCTAGCTGGAACATACAGCTTGTTAGCACGGTAGAGAAGGCCTTCACGCAGCAGGAATTTTTGCCATGTTCTTCCCTCTCTAAATTTTCAAAGGCATCTTTGAAGTCCAAATCAGTAGCATATAACCTCTTTATGGTTTCCAAACCAAAGATTTTCTGAGAAAGTTGGGATAGTATGGTATAACGTCTAGATAAAGCATCGGCAATCACATTGTCTTTCCCTTTCTTATGTTTAATGATGTAAGGAAATGATTCTATGAACTCAATCCATTTAGCATGACGTTTGTTCAGATTAGCTTGTCCTTTAAGATACTTCAAAGACTCATGATCTGAATGTATGACAAATTCTTTAGACCATAGGTAATGTTGCCAAGTTTGCAAGACAAGCACTAAAGCATAAAGTTCTTTGTCATATGTAGAATAATTCAGCGAAGGCCCATGCAATTTTTCACTAAAGAAGGCAACAGGTTTACCTCCTTGAATTAGCACTCCTCCAATGCCAATGCCGCTCGCGTCACACTCAAGCTCGAAGGTCTTCTCAAAATCAGGAAGTTGCAGCAATGGTGCTTGTGTGAGCTTCGACTTGAGAACATCAAAAGCTTGTTGTTGTGCTGGTCCCCATCGAAACGGCACTCCATGCTTTGTCAACTCGTGGAGAGGTGCCGCAATGGTGCTGAAATCCCGCATGAAACGTCAGTAGAAACCTGCGAGACCAAGAAAACTCCGAACCTGTGTGATCGTAGTTGGAAGTGGCCAGCTCGTGATGGCAACAATCTTTGCCTCGTCCACCTCAATGCCCTGCGAAGTAACAACATACCCAACAAAAGACACACGATCGGTGCAAAAGGTGCAATTCTCATGGTTACCATATAAACGTGCATCGCGCAAGACATTAAAAACAGCACGCAAATGTTCAAGATGCTCGTCATATGACTTGCTGTAAATAAGGATATCATCAAAGTAAACCACCACAAATTTACCAATGAAAGCACGTAAAACCTCATTCATCAACCTCATGAAAGTGCTGGGCGCATTAGTTAAACCAAATGGCATGACTAACTATTCATAAAGTCTGAATTTAGTTTTAAAAGCAGTTTTCCATTCATCACCTAAAGCCATACGAATCTGATGATACCCACTACGCAAATCAATCTTGGAGAAAATAACAGAACCACTCAACTCATCAAGCATGTCATCCAATCTAGGAATAGGATAGCGATAACGAATGGTAATGTTATTGATGGCTCTACAATCAACACACATGCGCCAAGTGCCATCTTTTCTTGGAACCAAAAGAACAGGAACAGAACAAGGACTAAGACTCACAAATGTACCCGCGGTCCAGAAGATCTTGGACTTGTCGCTGAATTTCCTTAGTCTCGTCGGGGTTGGTCCTGTAGGCAGCACGGTTTGGCAAGCTCGCCCCTGGAACCAAATCAATCTTGTGCTCAATGCCTCGCACAGGTGGTAATCCAGGGGGTATCTCTGATGGAAAAACATCCATATATTCCTGCAAAAGGTTTGCAACAGCAGGTGGCAAGACAATGGTTGTATCCTCAATGGAATATAAAGCATGTTTGCACACTAAAGCATAGCAAGTTCCATTAGAGGCATATAAATCATCAAGATCAGATTTAGTTGCAAGCAAAATAGGATTTTTCAACTTAATAGGTTGCTGAATTTCAGAATTGAAAACACCCTTTTGCTTAGCATTATTCTTTTTCTCCTGCTCAAATTGTACAATTTCAGTGGGACTCATAGGAAGCAACACAATTTTCTTGCCCTTATGCATGAGAGTATACTTATTAGATCGACCATGGTGAATAGCATCAGTATCAAACTCCCAAGGACGTCCCAACAAAAGAGAACAAGCATCCATAGGTACCACATCAAAATCAGCAAAATCATGATAAGAACCAATGGAAAAATGTATCCTTGCTGTTTGTGTTACCTTAACCTTACCATTGTTGTTAAACCATTGAATGTGATAAGGGTGGGGATGCTCCCGTGTGGTCAAGCCAAGCTTCTTGACCACCTCAACATTCACCAAATTGTTGCAGCTACCACCATCAATGATGGTATGTACACGGCAGTCCTTGACGACGAGAAACATGTTGAAAAGGTTGTGACGTTGGCGGTTGTCGTCCTCTCGAACCGTGGCACTCAAAGCTCGCTGCACAATCAAAGTCCTATAGTTGTTTGTCGCAGATGTACCAAGAACCTCCTCAGCACCATCATCCAAACCTGAAATGTTAGTTGCAATAATATTTTCATCTTCAATATCAGAAGCACTAACATACCCACCATCAGCAGTGGCAATGATCGCCCGTTTGCTGGGGCAATCTCGTTGCATATGGCCAAGTCCCTGGCAGCGGTGGCACTTGATGGCGGAGCTGCGACTTGTCAAAGTGTTGGGTGCAACCGCCTTTGCTGCAACACCTGGAGGCATCTGGGACTTGCTGTTATCTTGTCCTCGTGATGTAGAAGGTGCGATGCTGCTGCGTACAACACCCGTGGAGGGTGGTGTAGAAGCACGTACGCTCGAGGAGGGCGCTGCTTTAGATGGCACCAGAAATTGTCGTGGCGTGAAGGTGTTGTTCCGCCGCTGCTGTTGGCGACCCTGCACTTCTTTTTCTGTTAACATAGCAAGTTGAAATAAACGTTGAATAGAATGATATTCCTTGTAGTCAACTATGTCCTGGATCTCACGCCGCAAGCCCCCATAAAACCTAACAATTTGGTCTTTCTGATCCACAACTACCCCACAACGAAGCATACGTTTCTGCAACTCTTGGTAGTACTCTTGGACAGTCATGTCACCCTGATCAAAGCGTTGCAATTTCTTAAGAAGATCACGTCTATATGAAGGAGGAATGAACCTAGCACGCATCTCTTCTTTTAACGCAGCCCATGTCTGTGGTGCATTACGTGTATTGACAAGTTCATTCCACCAAATTATAGCAAAATATTCAAACTCACTAGTGGCTTGTCTAACTCTATGTCGCTCAGGAACAAGATGAGAGCTAAATTTTTGTTCTACCGTCATCTCCCAATCCAAGTAAGTCTCAGCATCATAAGATCCATAAAATGTTGGAATAGAAAACTTAATCTTAGCATAAGGATCATTATCTTGTTCAGGAGCATGAGGACGAGGTCTACCTCCCATACCTTGACGATTTCGTCGAGGGCGACGGCGCTGCTGTGCATCAACCTCATCGTTATTGAAGTCATCCTCTGTGTCGTAGTGAGCATGTGCATCACCATCAAGGATGATAGAGGGTGTAGCTTGTTGGGGAAGACGAGTCTCCATCTCGTCCAACCGTGTGGTCAGACCAGCAACACTTGTATGGAGCCTCTGAAAGGTGGCTGTTGTAGTGGTCTGGTAATTGTTGAAAGCTTCGGTCATTGCCCGCATCATGTCCTTTAGTTCCATGTGGGACACGCACTCATCATCATCCGGAGGTGTAGAACCAGAGGTCTTATCCATAGGCTTCTTTCCTGTCATTGTTAGTACAAAACAGAAACGAAGACAAAAAGATCGTGAACAACCCTATTACTACGCTCTCCGAAGTGCGTGGAAAATCGATCAGTAAGATGCGTCTTACGCCACTCTTACAAGTTTCTTACCAGCACTGCAGGTGGCCAATGGTGACCGGTGTGAAGCAAGCAGAGAGTGGGTGTGATTGCAAAGGTTATCTGTTCTGCTCGAGAGAAGGTGGAGCTTGGAAGGCTCAAATGCAATATATGTATGTGGCACACAAGTTAGTAACAGATAGCAATGCTGAATAAGTGCCCAAAGAATTTCACCTAGTTGCTGGCCTAAGAATGTATTAGAACAGTTGTGGCAACAAGCAAGGACAAGGATGAATGATGATGAACAACAAGGATAATATCAGCAAGTATCCAGCACTCGCACAGAAATAGCACACCCCTTAGCCTCCTGTTTTTGTCTTGAAGCACTAGTAGAAATCAAAATCTTTTTTTCTCTTTTTTTTTGATATTTTTTCTCAACCAGGGGCACAAGAATAGAAACAGCACCAAGTATTAGCTCAAACCGATGAAAGATGAGATCGGCACAAATTCAGGAGCGATTGGAAAAACTGGTGCTGGAACTTCGGAGTTCAAAACGAGGGCCTTATTAATTTTTTTTTAAAAAATTTGAAAACGCCGTATGTGGACTTTTTCAAGACCTTTCTGGGAAAAAAATGCGCCTCAATTGGAATTACGAGCAAAAAGTTATGCCCGTTTTAAGGAGGATACCCCGAATCAGGTTTTGGTGGTGGTGGAAACTGCAACAGAAACGAATCGGTGGATGGAATTTTTTTGTAGATTGGTTTTTTGTAGATGGCAGCGGATGGAAGAAACAAAACTGAACCAAAACAAATCTAAACCAGCAACCAGACTCAACCTAGGACACGAACTCAGAATTACGGACTCCAAAACTAAATTGTGCAAAAGGTTGAGCGGGGGTTGTAGGTCAGGGAAACTAAATTTTGTGGCTTTTTGTGGACGATAGGACTGAAACAAAATAAATCTAAAGGGCACACAAGTATACCTCATGGTGAACCTGGAAATCTGATACCAATTGATAGGAGGATGAGTCCCGATCTTCCGAGAGGTAGGGTAAACTTGATTGGGTGGAGATCTCGACGTTGATGATCTAAGGCTCCGAACGAACGAAACCCCGCAATCACTACACAACTGCTCCGTTGGTTATCACCCGTGTCACACGAATGACCTCGCCACGAAGGCTTATCCCTACAAGCGCAATCAAGAACACAAGCAAGAACAGAGAAGTTGCAATCAAAACTGAATTGATCACGAATTTGGGGTCTCACAACCGATGATCGGCGACACTGCTCAATGACAGATTGTAACTAAGCAAAACCCAGCTGTTTGTGACGGTGGCTAGGGGTATAAAGGAGGTGGAGGACGACCAGGGGGGTGCTGGGGTCGTGACCTAACCCTAAGACACGTACATAATAGACTTGGACTCGATACAAGGCCCAATGGCCCAACTAGGTGATGCAACACCCTGACAGACTCTAAACTTTATATTGTTTCGAAGTTTCCCATTGACCTCGAGGGAATTTTGATGTGGGGCCAATTCCATTGGAAAGTTTATCCTCTCAGCTTTCCGTGCATATGTAGAACGTCAAAAACGGAGTGCGTATGCCTCCTGTGCATCCATTTTAAGGTAGACTGCTCCTGGACCCGAGTTGGACTCGAGTTTGAGTTGGGCTCGGTCTCTAACTTCTTGTTGGCGTATTTTCTGATCCCCTACGCCTCCAAACCCCTCTTCATGTATCTCCATATCCTCTCCGTGGTTCCTAATCATAATTAATCCATTAGGTAGCAACATACTCTCAAAATTCACATATAAAGAATTGTTCAGGAACGAGCTCACCTCTAAATTTAATTGTCGTACTCGAGCTCTAGTAATTGGACCTTGCATGTCTACCATGTGAGTGTTGTATATATCTGCAGGAGTGATGTCCACATCACCTAGGCAGAGGGTTCACCGCGGCTGGACTGCTGCCCAGCCACGATGATTGAAGAGTGGTGCGTCCACAGGGGGAAAGGACCTTTATTCTTCAATGGTCCCCTAGTACAAACTATGACAACCTTTTTATCCAGCTAACACTTATCTAAACTCCACTGCGCCAGGAACAGACTTCTGAGCGCCAGAACAGATAGCAACAGGCTCAACAAATTAAATCCCTTCCCCCTGCGCCAACAGCAGAAACCCTTGATCTATGCTGCTCCTCCCTGCGCCACCTATGTGGGCCTTTGTGGGTGCGCCGCTGGTACTAGCGTCCCAGAAAGAGTCCACATTATAAAGAGCTGGTCAAAGCGTGTAGCTAAACATCGATTTCGATGATAGGTTGGTGTAGTGGAGATTTCTTGATCACAGCACGAAATTGATAGTTTGTAGATTATATATTCACTTTCCAGGCATAAATATCATCTTGGTGTCCACTAATAACATTATTTTTCTTTCTACTGTCTTTATTTCTCTTATCTTTTGATCTTTGGTACCAAGATACATAATCTGTACTGGTGAATATTTTTATTGCTGTAAAAAGGAAACATTATTTGTTATTAAATTTTCCTTACAACAAACCAGGCTTCAAAGGTTGATGCTACTTGTCTTGAAGATGTTGACTGGGATAACCTTCTTGATGACAGATGAATGCTGATTGCTGACTTAGCTTCAATACAACATGCTGATAGTATTAGTTGTTTGGTAAACTGCCAAATTTCTCATTGCATTGACCTATTCCTTGATGACTTCAACTTTGTAATCTGATCAAATTTGAATGGCTCGTTCTTCTTGTATGAACTAGAAGATAGCTCAAGCAGTACAGATTTTAGTGAAGCAAATTTGTTCTTTAAGGGAAGACAAGACATGCTCTGTTTTTAATAGATAATACCACTAGTGTGTGATTAAAAGTCTTTAAGTGAAATCTGTGTAAATAAGAATTTTATGACCGTTAAAATTATTATAAATATTTTTGTACTCAGGTCTGGGGAGCTTTGCCGTCAGAGATGGAACCAGATGGTCCGCTTTGGTGGTCACAGAGAGAGGTCTTTCATTGAGCAAGTGGAAGTACTACTCTCAAGGCGGTACGCTGTGGAGATGGTCAACTATAGGAAATGAGAGGTGTTTGATTTACCACCCACCCCTCCAAGCGCTCTAACTGTTGACGGGTATTATATGACATCCTGCATGTCTTCTCCAGCGTCTCTTGTTGTACGTGCATTCTTATGTATGGCGCCTGTTGAAATGTTTGTTATACGTACTCATCTGTAATGCAGATAGTAGAGCTCTCTAGATCTCTCAACAACCAGTCTTCTGTGATATTCTATTGTATGACGCGTCAAGGTTGTACGTGGTGTTTATAACCATTTTTTCCTATCTACTTACAGCTTAGGCACTGATAAAATTCTCTTTTTTTTTGCTTTTACCTTCTTTACTAGACAAGTTTTTTCTTTTTTTTTCTTTCTCTTTATTGCAAAAGCTTGGATACAAAGAGTGAAGTGTTACTTTAGAAGGACAAATAGTACCTATAAGGTAATCCTTTTAATATTCGTGATTAATTTTAGGAAGCAATGGCGATATTGATGTGAATGTTTATCATATGATCAAGGTGGATGAAATGACGACAAGCATTTTCAAATCCTATGTGATAAGAAAGTGTCATAAAAGTAAAGTTTTATAGGATGATGATTAGACCTGTGATGTTATATGAGATGAAATATTGGCTAATTAAAGGCAACATGTTAAACAAATGAGTGTTTTTAAAATGCATATGCAACAGGTGATGTGTTGTTAAACAAGAAAAGGTCGGATGAAGAATGGAGTGATACGTGATAGGATAGATGTGACATCAATTAAAGATAGGATATTCTAACATCGACTGAGACGGTTTGAGCATATCTATCAGAGACAAGCACCTGATATAAATGAGGTTCTAAAGGGTGGGAAGAATATTAGGAGAGACAAGACCGACCAGAATTTACATGGGAGGAAACGATAAAATTAGACTTGAGGGATTGAAATGTACCTAGTGATTTGGCTCACGATAGGATTGTATGAATTAGTAAGTCATGCGTCATAATCTTATTTTTTGTATTTTATTACTCTTATATATCTTTCTCTCTTTTACTTTCTTTAAAAAATTAAAATCATTGGATTTCATATCTAGCCTACCCAACGTGATTGGCAAAATATTTTGTTGTTGTTGGTTTTGCAAAAGTGCCATCAGTTTGGACCGGTTCTTTCTTATTGATCAAAATTAGCCAGCCACTTCACTTTTTTGGAAATTTGAATAACCTAGAAATTTGGCAAGGCAGTCACAGATATTGCCTTGAGAATTGGGGGGACTTATACGCTTGTTACGGCATCGGATTGGATCATATTAGTAGAGAGCCAATACCAAGTCGTATTCTGTAAAAAAATAAACCCTAGTCGGACCTGAGCACCAAGCCCCGACTAAAAAAGGACCAATTGTTTTGCTTGACCCTAACTGCATAAATGACTTTGCTAGGGTCAGTGCTGCCGCCGCCGAGCCGCATCGTGAGTCGGAGCCACTTCTGAGATCCGCGTTCGCGCTGCCCCACACATCAGATCTGAGGCGGCTGGAGCCGCGGTTGAGCTAGAATGAGAAGCGAGCGACAGGGAAGAGAAAGATGGGGGAAATACATTGAGGTTGAGAGAAAATAAAGGAGGGAGAAGGCAATAAATAGAGGGGAAAGGAAAAAAAGAAAAACACGGAGAATAAAAGAAAAAAAGAAAAATAGAAAAATAGAAGGAAAAGGGAATGAAAGAAAGGGAAAAAAGAGAAAAAAGGAAATAGAAGGAAATGAGAGGGAAAAAAGGAATTGGGTGTATTTAAAAAAATAGTATTTACAAGTGAAGAAAAAAATTAAAATATAGTAACAATAGGTGGTATTTTGTATGCTATGTTTTTAAATTACGATGATTACAGTAACACAGTGTTCAAAAGAATAAAATTTTTTAAGGTTTGTTTGGATATAATAAATATCTGTACATTTCACTGTAAAATGGAATGAATAATAAACTAATTTTTATTTCAATCCACGTTAATTCACTCCAAATGGGAAGAGGTAGAAATATTTTGGAGGGGCAAAACTGTAAAGCCGCGCTTCTCCTCTCCTGCGTTGGCTTCCAGTTCTACCCCGGCGCCTCATCACCGCCACCGGCGACATTGCAGCCGAGGACGGGACGACGTGAGCAGGTCAACCGAGGTCATCTCCCATCGACAGGCGCGGATCTCCTCGTCGTCATCCTCCTCGCTCTCTAGTGGTACGGATTAGCATGGATCTGAAACCCAGCCGGGTTTGAGTTCGATTTTTCCAACACGAATGATCTGTGATTTTAATCATTCAATTAGTTTCGTATTTTTTTATCGTACCTTGATATTCTTGTCTGATTAAGATCTTCCATTCGTGATTCTTTAGGTTCTTCGCCTTGACCTCGCGAGATCGATCTGCCTTCTGCCGGCAGTCAAGTCCACCCTTATACTATATAATGTATGATGACTGTGCAAAAATGGCAATTTTTTGTCGCGGTTTTGATCTAGAGCCTAGTAGTGAATCTTCATCTTTTTTCTCAGGTTGAAGAATGCTTCTTTGAGGTTCCTGCTAGATGGGGGCTACCGGCTGCCGTACCAAACGCTTCCGGTTGGGTATTCAGAAAATGTTCTCCCTCTGATTAGGAAGTTTTGCTCGGCGCCTATGGAGAGGATCACCGACAGAAAAGGCGATGGTAAGTTCCGGGGTCAGGATGCGGCTGATATGCCACTTGACAACACCGATACCAATAGTGTGGTCCGTCATACTGAGGATAGTATTTGTGCTACGAGAAAGGGATTAGAGAAACAAGGACCCAAGAAACTACATGAAACAAAAGCTAATGTTCTTGCGTCCCGGGCTTCTCAAGAGGCTCACTATCACGGGAAGAAATTGCCAGACAGAGCCGTCCAACCTCCCCTTCTCCAGGTTGTATTGAACACTCCTGCCAATGTTCTCAGAACCGTTCTTGATAAATGGGTTGAAGATGGTAACTGTCTGGAAACAAATGACCTCCTACGTGTTTACTCCCATCTTAGGATGCATCGGCGGCACCGCAAAACTTTTCAGGTATTGCTTTGCCACCTTTTCCGTGACTGCTGGGTTGCATCAATTAAGCATATATATTTTAAGATAAATACATTTCAAATGGTTAATACAATACTCTGCAGCATTTAGCCTGGCTCGCCTTTTCTCCTAGTTGCTAATAAGTAATAATCATATGAAGTTGAAATATCTCAAAATTGCTACCTTTCCGACATCTGATGTCTCTAATCTTTCTATCCTGGCAAACTTACTAAATCATAAACAATGATCAGATTTGTGTCCGCCGTAGATCTTGGATTGGAGACTAGAGACTAGAGATGAGTTATATGAGAGACTAGAGATAAAAGAAGGTGAAAAGGACATATACAAGATAGCAAAATATTCAGGAGAGAAAGACGAGGGATTTCAATCAAGTTAAATGCATCAAAGATGAGACAGATCACATTCTAGTGAAGGATGAAGAGATTAAGAATAGATAGCGGGATTACTTTAATGGGTTGTCCAACGATGGGAATGTGAGCATTATGGTCGAGTTGGATGACTCTTTTGACTTCGGTTCGTGCAGAGGATACAAGAGTTTGAGGTTAAGGAGGCATTAAAATGATGAAAGGAGGAAAGGTCCTCGACCTTGATGATGTCCCTATTGAGGTGTGGAGATGCCTTGGGAACGTAGTAATAGTACGTCTCAAAGCTATTCAACCTAGGGGTGAAATATGGACGGAAATATCCTAGATCATCCGATACCGTTTTTGAGAATTATCGAACCGTTTTCCGTTTTTAACGGAATTGTCTGGAAATTGGCCGAAAATCGAAAATGAAAATTTGGAAATCGGAACGAAAACGATTTGGGCATAACTGAATACTTGGAATTCCGTATTTATTTGGAAATTTCCGAACAACTTCTGTTTCTATTTCCGAAACAGCAATGGGCCTTGGCCCAATGCCAACGGTCCAAGACGCCGAAAGTCCGAACCGAAGCAACTCTATGTCAGGCGTTACAGGTCCAAGGGTGAGGAGAAGCCGCCAGCCAAGCAGTGGAGCGCCGAACCCTAAATCCCTAATCTCATCGCGCTCGCACCGCCCTGAGCCCTATTGCCAGGTCACCTCGGCCCTGAGGCGGCAAGGGCCTCAACATCCGACGCGCTTGCTAGTGTGAAGTTATTATCATTATTTGTTTGTCATTTTAAATAATTATAATAATACTTTGGCCTTTAGGGTGTTGTTTCCGAAAAAATTGAAACTGTTCCGATATCGACATATTTTCGCTCCGACATATCCGTTTCCGATATTTTCGAAATTTCCGATATCATATCCGTTTTTTATGATACTGTTTCCGATTCCGTTTCCAAAAATTATATATGAAAATAAAAATGATTTAACTATTTTTCCGACCGTTTTCACCCCTAATTCAACCACATTTTTCAGTCAAACAAGATGTCTGGAGAATGGAGGAAAAATATATTAGTACCTATCTTCAAGAATAAAGGAGATATTCAAAGTTGTACTAATTATTGAGAGATTAAGCTTACAAGTCATACTATGAAGCTTTGGGAGAGAGTGATTGGACACCGCCAGAGGAAAGTGACCAATGTCATTGAAAACCAGTTTGGTTTTATGCCTGGGAGGTCTACTATGGAGGCGATTTTCTTGCTTCGTCAGTTTATGGAGAGATATAGGGAGCAGAAAAAGGACCTATGTATGGTGGTCATTGACTTGGAAAGGCGTATGACAAGATACCAAGGTCGTGGGCACTAGAGAAACATAAAGTGCCAACAAAGTACATTACCCTTATCAAAGATATGTACAATAATGTTAGGACAAGTGTGCACGTAAGTGATAGTGAAACTGATGCATTTCCTATCACGGTAGTACTACATCAAGGATCAGCTTTGAACCCATACATCTTTTCCTTAGTGATGGATGAGGTGTTGAAGGATATACAAGGGAATATTCCTTGGTGTATGCTCTTTGCCGATGATGTAGTGTTGGTAGATGAAACTAGGGATGGTGTTAAGAAATTAGAGTTATGGAGACAAACCTTAGAGTCTAAGTGGTTTAGACTTAGTAGGACCAAGACCACGTATATGAATTGTGACTTTAGTGGTGTTGGTTGTGAAGAAGGAAATGTTAGAAGAGGTGTTGGTTGTGAAGAAGGAAATGTTAGTCTACAAGGACAGATAGTACCTAGAAGGGACTTTTTCCGATACTTAGGATCAATGCTACAAAGCAATGTCGATATTGATAAGGATGTTTGCCACAGGATCAAGGTAGGGTGGATGAAATGACGAGTCTCTGGAATCCTATGTGATAGGGAGGTCCACAAAAGCTAAAAGGGAAGTTCTATAGGACGATAATCAGACTCGCAATGCTATATGGGGCGGATTGTTGGCCAACTAAACGACAACATGTCTAACAAATGAGTGTCGCAGAGATGCGCATGCTTCGGTGGATGTGTGGGCACACAAGAAGAGACCGAATAAGGAAGATGATTCGTGATAGGGTAGGGGTGGCACCGATTGAAGAGAAGTTAGTTCATCATCGACTAAGGTGGTTTGGGCATATCCAGCGGAGACCTGCAGAAACACCGGTTAACAGTGGGATTTTAAGAGGTATAGAAAATATTAGGAGGGGTAGAGGACGACCAAGGTTGATCTGGGAGGAGGCGGTAAAACAAGATTTGAGAGAGACTTAGCTCATGATAGGACTGCATAAAAACTGCATAGAAAATAGCAATTCATGTGCTAGAATCTTAGTCTTTTTTTTTTCTTTTTTCTTTTCTTTTTTTCTTGTTACTCATATATCTCTTCCTAACTCCGCCTATGTTGTAATGACATAGCCGGTCCCAAGCCCGGGTAAAGGAGGAGGGGGTTGTGATAGGCTTGGCGAGCCAACAACTACACTTAGCCACTCTCATGGAAATGAAACCCAATAGAAATTCGTTGGGGCGTAACCCTCTTAGCGACGCGCCATATCGGAACCCGGGTATGGTGTTAAGTGGGCAAGGGCCGGGTCGCCACCGCCTTAGTGGCGCGCCATATCGGAACCCGGATATGGTGTTAAATGAGCAAGGGCCGGATCGCCATCACCTTAGTGGCGCGCTACATCATCGCCGGGATGTAGTGATAAGTGAGCAAGGGTCTTTGCATCTTACTCGACGGGTGCAAAGCGTAAGGAAGCTAGCCGAGGAACATAGATTTCGGGTGGGTAGTTGGAATGTAGGATCCTTGACGGGGAAGCTACGTGAGTTAGTAGATGTTGCCATTAGGAGACGAGTAAATATCCTTTGTGTACAAGAGACTAGATGGGCGGGTCAAAAGGCGAGAGAAGTCGAGAATACCGGTTTCAAGCTTTGGTATTCTGGTTCGGCTGGGACTAGGAATGGCGTAGGTGTTCTAATAGATAAGAGTCTTAAGGATGGAGTAGTGGATGTTCGAAGACGAGGGGATAGGATCATCTTAATCAAGATAGTAATTGGGGACATTGTCTTGAACGTCATTAGTGCTTATGCCCCACAAGTTGGGCTCAACATGAGTGCTAAGAGGCAATTTTGGGAGGACTTGGAGGATATGGTTAGTAGTGTACCGATAACCGAGAAACTCCTCATAGGGGGAGATCTCAATGGTCATGTGGGTGCAACTAACCTAGGATTTGAAGGAGTGCATGGAGGTTTTGGATGCGGCGATAGAAATCAAGAGGGTAAGGACATCCTAGACTTTGCCGCGTAGCCTATGATCTGTTGATGGCTAACACCCTCTTTAGGAAGAGGCAATCTCACCTAGTGACCTTTAGTAGTGCCCAACACTCTAGCCAGATTGACTTTGTCCTCACTAGGAGAAAGGATAGACGAGAGTGTCTAGATTGTAAGGTGATCCCGGGGGAGTGTGTTGTGACACAACATAAGCTTGTGGTAGCTGACTTTCGCTTCCATACATGTTCTTTGCGGGACAAAGGTGTCAAAATCACAAGAACAAAGTGGTGGAAGTTGAAGGGAGAATCACAAGAATCCTTTAAAAATAGGGTGATCACAGAAGGACCCTGGGCAGAAAATGGAGATGCAGATAGTATGTGGATGAAGATGGCAACTTGCATTAGGAAGGTAGCTAGTGAGGTGTTCGGTGTGACAAAGGGAAAGAAACTTATAGATAAAGACACTTGGTGGTGGAATGAGGATGTACAAAAGGCCATTAAGGAGAAGAAGGAGTGTTACAAGAGTTGGCATAATGATAGAAACGCAAGCAACATGCTTAAGTACAAAGAGGCTAAGAAGAATGCAAGGCGGGTTGTGAGTAAGGCAAGAGGACAAACCTATGATAAGTTATATGAGAGACTAGGGACAAAAGAAGGTGAAAAAGACATATACAAGGTAGCAAAAATCCGCGAGAGAAAGATGAGGGATCTCAATCAAGTTAAATGCATAAAAGATGAGACTGACCGCATTCTAGTGAAGGATGAAGAGATTAAGAATAGATGGCGTGATTACTTTAATGGGTTATTCAATGATGGGAATGAGAGCACTATGGTTGAGTTGGATGACTCCTTTGATGACTCCAACAGGCGGTTCGTGCGGAGGATACAAGAGTTTGAGGTTAAGGAGGCCTTAAAAAGGATGAAAGGAGGAAAGGCCCTCGGCCCTGACGATGTCCCTATTGAGGTGTGGAGATGTCTTGGGGACGTCGCAATAGTATGGCTCACAAAGCTATTCAACCACATTTTTCGGTCAAACAAGATGCCTGAAGAATGGAGGAAAAGTATATTAGTACCTATCTTCAAAAATAAAGGAGATATTCAAAGTTGTACTAATTATCGAGGTATTAAGCTTATGAGTCATACTATGAAGCTTTGGGAGAGAGTGATTGAACATCGCCTGAGGAAAGTGACCAATGTCACTAAAAACCAGTTTGGTTTTATGCCTGGGAGGTCTACAATGGAGGCGATTTTCTTGCTTCGTCAGCTTATGGAGAGATATAGGGAGCAGAAGAAGGACTTGCATATGGTGTTCATCGACTTGGAGAAGGCGTACGACAAGATACCAAGGTCAGTCATGTGGTGGGCACTAGAGAAACATAAAGTGCCAACAAAGTACATTACCCTTATCAAAGATATGTACAATAATGTTAGGACAAGTGTGCGCGTAAGTGATAGTGAGACTGATGCATTTCCTATCACGGTAGGATTACATCAAGGATCAGCTTTGAGCCCATACATCTTTTCCTTGGTCATGGATGAGGTGTCGAAGGATATACAAGGGGATATCCCTTGGTGCATGCTCTTTGCTGATGATGTAGTGCTGGTAGATGAAACTAGAGATGGTGTTGATAAGAAATTAGAGTTATGGAGACAAACCTTAGAGTCCAAGGGGTTTAGACTTAGTAGGACCAAAACCGAGTATATGAGGTGCGACTTTAGTGGTGTTGGTCGTGAAGAGGGAAATGTTAGTCTACAAGGACAAATAGTACCTAGAAGGGACTCTTTCCGATACTTAGGATCAATGTTACAAAGCAATGGCGATATTGATGAGGATGTTTGCCACAGGATCAAGGTAGGGTGGATGAAATGGCGACAAGCCTCTGGAATCCTATGTGATAGGAAAGTCCCACAAAAGCTAAAAGGGAAGTTCTATAGGACGGTGATCAGACCCGCGATGCTCTATGGGGCGAAATGTTGGCCAACTAAACGGCAACATGTCCAACAAATGAGTGTCGCAGAGATGCGCATGCTACGGTGGATGTGTGGGCACACGAGAAGAGACCGAATAAGGAATGAGACGATTCGTGATAAGGTAGGGGTGGCGCCGATTGAAGAGAAGTTAGTCCAACATCGGCTTAGGTGGTTTGGACATATCCAACGAAGACCTCCAGAAGCACCGGTTAACAGTGGGATTTTAAGAGGTAGAGAAAATATTAGGAGGGGTAGAGGACGACCAAGGTTGACCTGGGAGGAGGCGGTAAAACGAGATTTGAGAGATTGGAATGTATCCAGAGACTTAGCTCATGATAGGACCGCATGGAAAGTAGCAATTCATGTGCCAGAATCGTAGTCTTGTTTTTTTCTTTTTTCTTTTCTCTTTTTCTTTTCCTTTTTTCTTATTTCTTTTCTCTTTTTCCTTTTTCTTTTTTCCTTTTTTTTCTTTTTTTCCTTTTTTTCCCCTTGTTCTCATATCTCTTCCTCTGTTTTACTTCATTGATATTGGGTTTCATGTCTAGCCGACCCCAACAGGCTTGGGATAAAGGCTTGGTTGTTGTTGTTGTTGTTGTACTCATATATCTCTTCCTCTTCTTTACTTCATTTTAAAAAAATATATAAGAAAAATTATGGGTTTCATGTCTAGCCTACCCTAACATGCTTGGCATAAAGGCTTGGTTGTTGTTGTTGTAGATCTTGGATTGGAATTCTATACTAGGTCCTTCAAGAGTGCACATTTTGTGTGGCAATATGTCCGTGGTTTTGTCTCCACACTTTTATGAAACTGAAATACCTTCTTTTCCGGACTCCCGGGTTAATAGGATTGATAGAGTACTCAGACCACCAAGGTATACCTTCTTTTCCGGAAGCCCACCTGCAAAGGACTCCGGCGTTAAGCGTGCTTGGCCCGGAGGAATTTGGGGATGGGTGACCGACTGGGAAGTTTTTCGGGTGCGCACGAGTGAGGACAAAGTGCACAGAAAATACGAGTGGTGGTATGTGGGGACAGTCTATAATCCTAGAGAGCCATCAGAAATGGTATCAGAGCCGACCCTCGCAGTTTCACGGGTGCGTACGGGTCAGTGACAAGGATACGGTAGCGTACGGGTCAGGGACGCAAGTACGTACGCATGACACGTGGGTCCTTTATGTGGGACACGGTATGGTACGTATGCTGCTAACCAGACGTACGGTATGCGTATGCCAGTACTGAACGTACGGACGTGGCTAGGAGGGGACGTTCCTGTCTTGGCGTTGACCGACGAGGACGTCGGTCTTCTAAGGGGGGTGGATTGTGTGATATCCTGGCTCCCGGGTTAATAGGATTGATAGAGTACTCATACCACCAAGGTATACCTTCTTTTCCGGAAGCCCACCTGTAAAGAACTCCGGGGTTAAGCGTGCTTGGCTCGAAGGAATTTGGGGATGGGTGACCGACCGGGAAGTTTTCTCGGGTGCGCACGAGTGAGGACAAAGTGCGCAGAAAAGACGAGTGATGGTATGTGGGGACAGTCTGTAATCCTAGAGAACCATCAGAGGGGTCGGGGGGGGGGGGGGCACTGACCTTCGCCTGGTGAGGCCGTCGGCGGATCGGAGTGGGGCGCCGGCGGAGGAAGGCAGCAGGCCGGGGGAGGCCGCCACCGATCTGTGCGTAAGCCAGCGGGGGAGGTCGCGCCGCCTGTGGAGGAGATCCGCGCAGTTGGGGAGAGGGAGTGCCAGGCACAGAGATTGGCGGCGGCAGGTGGGGAGCGCCGGGCATAGAGAGGCGGCGGCGGGTGGGGAGCGCCGGGCACAGAGAGGCGGCGGCGCCCACGCGACTGCGCGAGGAGATGGGCAGGGGGCGGGTGGGGTGCGGCTGAGGTTAGGGTAAAATGAGTTGGGCTGCTGCTAGTAGGCTGTAGTCTTTTCTTCTCTTGTTTTTTTCTTTTCCATTTTATTTCTACTCTTAATTTTTGCTATATTTAAATATTAGTAAGGCGTCGCCTCGCCTTACGCCTTACCGCTTAAAAGATAAAAGGGGATATGTTGCCTTACTGCCTTAATAACTATGGAAGCACCACAGTGTTTTTTATAGGATCAAACAACAGGAGTAATATTTCATAGGAGAACCCTTTTCAAAGTTTTGACAGGCATAGGTCCAACACGAATCTGTTTATGATCAAGGTGAAACAAACATCTCAGGTGGATATGGATCTTAAAAGGAGGGATTTGAAGGAGATTCTTGAGATCTATCCTCGAGATTTACATACAAAGGGCAAAGGGGACAGAATAGTTTGTACAATAGGATGGGATCCCTTTTGCTTGATGCTGATGAAGTGATGAGCCATGGGCAGGATAGTGGTATGGACCTGCTAGTTAAGAAGCAGGAAGTTCAATTGAGAAGAGCGAAGGTTTTAGTCTGTTGGATGACCTGTTTATTTCTCTCTTTACCTTATTCTTATTTTTTGACACTATGATCCGTGCAAATGTTGTCAGACCCTCTAAAGTTTCAAACATCATTATGGTCATGATTAGTAGAAGTCTCCTTTTGGTTTCTTATACTACCTTTTGTCTGTCATTTCACTTTATTATCAGGGCACCTTTTGTTTTCTGTACAGCATGATCTTAATTATGCTCATAACTCGTTGTTTAGGGAGAATTCAGCTTAGGTCTCATGCATATGTAGATGTTTTTTATTGAAAATCATCAGTACTCGTGTTGTTTAGTAAGAGCTATAGGGCTTCTATTTTCCTTAACCCACATTATGTTTTTGGCGTATGGCAGTTTCCCCATGTTAGTGCAGTTTTGCTTCCTTAGCATTATTGCGTCAAAGAATTCCTTTGTTAATGTATAATATGTCACATATGACATGCATATGTACTGCCTTTCTACAATTTCATTTAAGTACTAATCTGATACAGGTCCCTTTGCTTGTGATGTTTTTGAAGTTATAGAATTGTGAAACAAAATGTACTCAATTTTAGTATTTTATTTCTGAATGTCTGCAGTTTGTTGAGTGGATTGAAAGAGGAGAACTGCTAAATTTTGAAGAACGTGATTACGCTTCTCATCTTGATAAAGTAGCACGCTACAAGGGTATTGAAGCTGCTCAAAAATATTTCGAGAGGGTCCCAAAATCCTTCTGGAATCAGGTGCTCTATGGAACTCTACTTGCTAGTTGTGTGCGTTTGACTGATGTCCAGAAGGCAGAAGAAGTCTTCCAGGAAATAATGAATTGCTCGTTCCCTTTGACTGTCTCTGCTTGTAACCAAATATTGTCGCTGTACAAGAGGATAGCTCATAAAGATTTAAGGGTAGCTTGCAAAAAGGTAGATGATATCCTCATGCTAATGGAAAAGGAAAATGTAAAACCTTCTCCCTTTATGTACAAGCTCCTGATTGACTTGAAAGGGCAGTCAAATGACACATCAGGCATGGATGCAGTTTTAGATATGATGAAAGCCAATGGTGTTGAGCCAAATGTTGTCACCCAGACAATGATTGCTAAATTCTACATATCTGTAGGCCTCACAGAGAAAGCAGAAGAAGCTATCAGGGTGATGGAAGTATATGTAAATGATAAACGGCGTGCAACCAGATCCCTTCTAGACCTCTATGCTATTCTTGGCAGGCCAGATGATGTAGCAAGAATATGGAAGTCATGCACTGAACCTAAGTTACGTGACTACTTAGCTGCAATTGGGGCATGGAGTAAACTTGGACATATTGAACAAGCAGAAGAAACCTTTGAAACCCTGCTGAACACGTCGCAAAAGCTCACTTGCAAGTACTTCACTGCACTGCTAAATGTGTGTGCAGAGAATAAGCTTCTGTCCAAGGGTAAAGAGCTTTTAGAAAGGATGCACTCCGCGGGGTGTCCAATTGGCCCTGTAACCTGGGATGAAATTGTCAACCTCTATGTGAATTCAGGCGAGGTGAAGAAAGCTGAGTCATTTCTGTTGAATGAAGCAGAAAAAAATCCTGACAGAAGTCCACTTTTCTGCTCATACATAAAGTTACTGAAGGCCTATGCAGAGAAGGGTGATATCCATAACGCTGAGAATATATTTGATACGCTGAAAAAAATGAGGTACCTAGAAAGGATACCACCTTATGGTTTCTTACTTGAAGCTTATGTCAATGCCAAGGTTCCAGCATACGGGTTCAGGGAGAGGATGAGAGCTGACAAAGTGCACCTAAGCAAGACCGTGATCAAACAGTTGAATCGTCTTGAAAACTTGCAGAAAGGAGGCAGAACAGAAGAGTAGAGTGAATTTTCATTTTTGTTATCCAATTGTGGTTGATCCCGTTGAATATTTTTCAAGAAGTTTCATGCAGAGAGTCTTGGAGAGGCTAGACTGTAGGATAGAGGAATCCACAATTGTGTTGTCTTTCCAACATGAAGTTTGTGTTCCTGCTACATACTGTGTTACAGGATGGTAAAACTTTTAGGTTACTATTCACTATTCAGAGTTGGAAGTTTCTCTTGCCTGTGTTTGTGGTTAATCCTCGAGTAATAATGAAGCCAAATGACTTTTTTCTCAGGCTGTTTGCTTACATAGATGTAGACTGATCCATTTTCTTAAGAATATCTTTGGTCAAATCAGTGAGGATTTTGCTCGAGGAAGCATTTTCTAGATTCGGCCACCTGTTTGCCACAGTTGGGCTCTATGTTGTACAGTCCCAAATGCACGTATTTTGAGAATTGAGACGTCAAAATGTTCAATGATATTGGAAGAGACCATATAAATCTGTATATAGTAACAAATGTAAATGCCGACCCTTGTTTACAACGCCAGAATCAATCTATCAGTATGCTACTGGTTTTTATCACTTTCATACCAAGTCACATAAGCGATTCCTTGCAATAAAATAAAACAAGGATGATAAACCATGCTTTGCGCACATGTGAGGTCGCACGATGGTTCCTTTTCTCTAAAAGGCATGCTACCCAATCCTCTGGTTGGGTTACAACCGTCAGGCGTCAAACTTCTAATCTACATCAAGCCAAGCTTATACGTCAAACTAAATCAAAACACATCAATCGAAATCAAAACGTGTTTTTTGATAGCATGACAGTTATTTTGTTTAATGATCCTATGATTCTGTCACTATCACGGTGTCTTTCCTTTTCCTAGTGTGGAACCACTTTAAATCTAAATTCCCGCTGAAATCAGAGCATGTTTGTTTGCACTATGGATTTCGAGAATTTGTTCGATTGTGAAAATCCATGAAAAAACTAGATTGTTAAAAGCTCTGGTATAAAAGCTGAAACAAATAGATAGATCGTGAGATTATAGACTATATTTGACACGATATAAACTAGATTCTGATAAAAACTAGGGGAGAATAGGTTATGAGATTTTTAGGGGTTCGGGTTATAGAGTCTGGACTAAAATTTCCTATTTTTTATACTACATCTTATAGAAGTAAGTAGAATATATGAATCACCAGTGGAACAGGGCCTCAATCGGAACCGGCAGGGGTTTCGATGCTGTTAAAACTGTGAAGTCACAGCTCTCATGCGCCCCCTCCCCGTCGTAGTCCTGTTGCGTCCCATCACCGGCGGCTGGAGGACAAGGCCAGCCTCACCGAGATCTCCCATCCAGAGGCTCCGCCTGCCTTCTCCTCCTCCTTCGCGCTCTCTACTAGCACTTATTTCTATCCTATCGTGCAACTCTGTCCAGGTTTGAGTTCGATTTCTTCAACACTAGCGGGACATGATCTTGAGCATTCAATTAGTTGCGGATTTGTTTTGTCCATTATCTGATTTAGATCTTCAAACCATGATGTGTTTAGGCTCTTCTTGACATTGCAAGATCAATCTACCTTATGCCAAAGTCAAATCTATTCCTGATATAATGTATGATGACTGCAAAAAATGATAAATTCTAGCAATTTTGTTCAAGGGGCCTAGTATTGAATTTTGTCATTTTTTCCAGGTTCAGACCGTCAGCGGCAGCAGTAGTGGAACCGGGTATCCTCAGTCAGTACTGTATACTGGAGAATTTCCCACCGATTCGGCTGGCCAGCATCTCTCCTAAGGGGTGCACGGTTGTTGGCTCCCGCGCTTGGAGTCCTCCGGGCAACGAGGAGGCGAGCGACGAGGCAAAAGAGGGGGGACGTCGCTAAGCGGCGCGGGGGCTACCAGTTGTCGTCCCAAAAGCTTCTAGTTGGGTATTCAAAAAATGTCTCCCCTCTGATTCGGAAGTTTTGCTCTGCACCCACTAAGTCTCTCTCAAACAACAAAGTTAATGATGAGTTCCCTGGTCAGGATGTAACTGATATGTACCATTTCGATAGTGAGACCAACCCCTGGCAACAGTACTATAAGTGCAACTAATAAAGGATCCAAGAAATAAGGAACCAATATATTTGAAATGCAGGACACAAAATTGTTCCATCTGGGAGGTGTGCCTATTTAAAAGGATTGTCGATGTTATATAGCCGTGTACATCCAATACGACTTCTACTAGGACTCTAACCTAACTCCTAATCTGCAACACTATTTATATTATTAGAGCTCCTTATTCCTATTCAACTAGGACCCCTAACCCGATATGATACTGCCTACAGTTCGAACGACAACAACAGCCCACAATGGCAAGGATCATCCAACAATCTCCTCTCGATTCAAGTGCTTACGGATTGAGGACTACAGGATAATAAACGTTCTAGGTTACTGTTCAAAGTTGCAAGCTTTTATTGACAATGTTTGTGGTTAGATTCATAATCCTCTAGTAGATGAATCTCCAAAAGTTATGAACACAAAGACGGCGATGAAAAACGAATCAAAATCTCAATCCAATCAGTGTCCCTCGCTCAAATCCTCTCACAACTTTACTCAATCTCACAAAGATCCAACCTGGGAAGGTAGAGGGTGAGAGAGATGGCTAGAGTGCTCAAGAATATGTTTTGCTGTGTTGAAAATCAAGAGGGTTCAGCTGAGGACAAACGGGATTATTTATATCAATCCCCAAAACCTATCCATTAGGTTAAATACCGAAGGTCCAGACATGCCCGAACCTACCCAGACAAGTCCAGCGTCTGACCTTTCAAACCCTAAAAGTGTCCCCTCTCAACCATAAGTTTTTTAATGAGTAAAGTGCATTGGTGGTCCTAAAACTCGTATTGGTGTACCGTATAGGTCCTTAAACTTTGAAAACGCAAATATGAGTCCCTAAACTTATTAAAATGTATCATTTAGGTCCGAGATTCTAAAAATACCCCTATGGCCGTGATCGTGTAAGTTTCGTCATACTCTTTCCCTCCTTACAGCTATGTCATCATGACAAACTAATACTCAAGAATATATTTAGTTGAATCATTGTAGTTCTGGTTGATGTTATTTTCTCTAATGGTGCACGACTAGGCCAGGTATATGTCGGCCTCAAATGTTATTAATGACTTAGTTATGAGCAATGTATGACCATACTTTTTTTTGTTGCGCTGGTGTGCAACTAAATGTATGTGCTTATGAAGTCCAGCAAATGATGAGGATACTAGGATTCTCCTTCATGACATGAAATGGGTAATGCAAATTTGAGTTTCTGATGTGTCTGAGCCAATGTCACCTGCTTTTTTTTTGTTTTTGCTACTTTTATTTGGTTGAATGGTTCCTGTTTTCCCACTCCAGTTTCTGTGAACTTGTTCTTCTATCAATTGTGACGATGACACGTTGTAGGGAAAGAAAGAGTGTGCCAAAAACATACAAAATCATAGCCATAGGGGTATTTTCGGTATCTTGAACCTAAATGACATACTTTAACAAGTTTAGGGACTCATATCTGCATTTTAAGAATTTAAGGACGTAGAAGACACCCTGAGATAAGTTTCAGAACTGTCAGAGCACTTTACTCTAATTTCCATCCACTAGTCCGACATGTTCGGACCAATATAGAACCAATGTTCTCTAGCCCTACCCGAGATTTTTCTGGGTGACCTAGACTTTTCTGGACCAACCCGGACCAACCTTTTGGGGGTTGTGCCCCTATAAAAGGAGCCCTCTTCCCGTTCCGGCACCCCCCCAAGTGACGATGAGCCCTCTTGTGCCCTAGTGTCGTCCCCGAACTCGTCCGCCGCTGCACCATCGTCACGCGCAGTCGTTGAGCTCTGCCGATCCTGCGTGAACCCGTGGGTGAGTTCCCCATCTCCTCTTCTTTGTTTTCCGCTAGATCCCACCGAGAATAGCCAGCTAGGGAACAAAAAGATGAAAGTCCAACGACCTCCAGTCATGGCACCGCCGTCGGGCTCGTCGTCCGCTGTCCACCTCCGACCGCTCCCCTCTTCTTCTTGGTTGTTGTATCTAATCCAATGACCCGAAATAAAAACCTCGAAGGGGTATGCCTTTTGGTCCACCGTGGACCATAGACCAGCCCTCTACCCCCAGTCCACGGAGCCGTAGACCTAGTCCATGCCTTTTACATAGAAAAATAAATCAGGAAAATTAGGGTAAAGGCCAAATTGTAGAATAGCCCCCTGGAATCAATAAAAATAATAGATCTAACTCTAGATTTTTGCATATCAGCCCCTAGGATGTAAGTTAATTATAATTTGTTCCTAAAATTTACAATAAAGCCCTTAACTAATATGTATGTTATTTTCTAGTTTTGTATTTTTATATTTAAGCCCATATACTTTCCATAAATCATTAATTAGCCCCTGATCTTTAGTAATTTCATATTAGCCCCTGGAAACATAATAATTTTGCTTTTGTCTATGTTAATTTGTAATAATTATTTTTGGATCAGAATAAATAGGATAAATACCTAAATAGCATATTAAATAGTAGAATAATTCCAAAAAAACTAGGAAATTGTTATTAATTATTTTAACACTGCTAATAATTAGAACTAATTATTATAAGCCCTAATTAATTGTAATAAAATCCAAATGTACATAATTAATTATGAAACTTTATATATTAATTACTAAACACATAAAATTAATTATGAATCTTACTAAATGCATGTTAATGCTTAAAATCATAGTTGATTCAAGTACTTGTATGCACTCATGTAATATCATATTGATTTGCATTGTTGCAATGCATTTATTGTGTATGTTTGCTTGTTTATGTGTGTGATTGTAAGTAGACGAGTACGCTTAGGATCCTACGTACAAGGACCTTCAGCATCAGGACTTCGAGACGCTTGAGCAACCCACCACGCAGTAGAAAGGCAAGTTCCCTTGACCATATTGATCCTATTTTCAAGAAAAAATATCATTTGGTTTGTGAACTTGCATGCTTGTGTTAATTTAATGGGGAAAAACTATTCTTAGGGTTTACAAGTATTAATTTGCTTTTTGTCGCACAAGAAAGATGAAGAGTTGGTTCGGTATTTTCTTTTTGTCTTAGCATGCTTAGCTGGGATTTATAGAAATTTATTAACTTACTTAATAAACTTATAATCAGCTGAATAATGATGACCCTTTTTAGCAAAATGGAACTTAGTGATCTAAGCAAGCATGTTTTGTAGGTTGAGGTCGGATGGTTTGGTAGTAGGCTTGCTTTAGATCTAAAGACTAGTCCGTGCAGCGACCACCCAGGAAAACAGTGCCACTATGAGGCCAATGTGGGTAAGTCTTAGCTGAATACTTGTATGGACCATATAGGGGAGCGGGAAATGGGAGTCGCAGGAGACTACCCTATGATATGAATGACATAAGAGGGGGCCATTGGGATGGATTGGTACTTAGTTGGAGTTACCCTCCTCCTCTTAGTGGGCCCTTACATAGTGGTAGTTACTTTGTAAAAGTTATTTCGTGGTGTCTAGGCCACACACACAAGCTAGTGTGCATTTTACGTAATAGAGGTTCCTTAGTCACCGACAGGTGATAAAATCATGAACTTGCGGATAAAGTGGTGCCACCTGTGCAGAGTGTAAAACTGTCTTAACAGTCGTGCTCATGATCACACGAGCAAACTGAATCCTCACATAATTGGTTTTGGACTTGGTAGGGTATAGTCAGTATTGGTTATTTGTTATGGTTGGTTATAGTTGTGGATGATAATGGTTAATGGTTATGGTTGATTGTGTAGGATTAATGATGATGGAAATAGATGGATATAAATTATATTGGAATTTACGAGTTGGATATTGATGTTGATTGATTATATTGGGAATGACCGCATTTAGTAATTATAGGTTGCATTTAAAACTTTGTGCATTAAAATTTGCTCAATGCAATAAAACCTCTTTATGTCATACTTGTATTTGGCTACATGTCATATATTATCACACTTGTTGAGTACGACAAGTACTCACACTTTCTCTTCACACTAGCTACTTAGCTACAAGAGACATATAAGAGAATTCCGGTGATGACTACATGGAATACTAGACATGTGTTCTCACCATCCATTGCTTGTGGATTGGAGCTGCTTACGCTAGTTATTTCCGCTGCTATAGTAATAAAAACTCATTTATAAGCTATTAAACTATTGCAATAAAGGTACTTATTTATTCATGATATGCTTATAATTTTGATTGTCACTTATGATCTCACCATGTGTGTGTAGCTGTACCATCGACATATATACTGTAGACATGGTTTGTTTCTAAAACTGGTTCACTAAGGAAACCGATCAATTTACAACGGCTAGAACTGTCGTAATTAAGCCCTAAACCATCATAATTAAGCTATTTATGATGGTTTCCACTTATTTACAATTGCAACAGACTGTCATAACTTTTTAGTCGTAAATAAGCTTATTTACGACGGTCAAGGTTGACCGTCATAATTAACTGAGAGGGTGCCAGCTGGCACCCTCTGGAAGGTTTTTTACGACGGCCACCACCTGCCATCATAAACAATAGAGGCTTATTTACGACGGCGAGATTGGCCGTCGTAAATAAGCTATGTAATTTAAAAAAACAGAAAAATGCTAACGTGGCACGATGACCAGCTCACAAGCAGACACAAAAATTAATATATCAAACACACAGGCAGTTCATAATATAATATTATCAAACAATCAATGATACTACACAGTCCCACGTCCGCTATCTCCGGATCCCAGAATATCATCATCGCGCCATGTTCCAGGTCTCGGTAGCACAGGGGATGGAGTGTGAGCCTCCGTCACCGATTCCTATAAGATGTAAGAGCAATTATGGCCATGTTTGAGAAAATATAGCTAAGTTTGACTAAGTTTTGGCTAAGTTTTGCTATGATTGAATAAATTTATTCTAGTTTGTTATAGTAATCTAATGTACGATGTTTTGAATAAATAGTGCTTACCTGTGCCGCAGAAGAAGGCACCTATGGCTCCGGCATCAGTGGCGGCCATATGGAAATGATAATTTGTTGTCCCTGTGCTAAAGCTTGTGATAGAAAAACATTAGAACATGAGTAGGAATGAAATTATACAATTGCTTTGTATTTGAATCTATTACCTATATCGCCGCTTCTATTTGTGCATTATAGGTGTCTTGAGAGTCTTGAGTGGCCTTCAATAAGGCTGCTTGCTCATGGAGCTTCTTCTCTGTCCGGCGTAGCTCCTCGTGGACACTTAGAAGCTCCAGCTCATTCGCTGACATCCGTCGGCTGGGTCCAACGGACGAAGACTGCAAGGAGAAGCTCCTCAAAGGTATTGCATCGCTCGAGTCAACCACTCCATCGAAAACGGCAAAACTATACAAAAAAGATTAAGATTTAGATAATGTAAGTCGAATTGAAAAAAATAAACAAGATCTCACCGTCCATGGGTGTGACGCCCCGGTTCTGTGAGGAACCTGGACTGATGCGTATGTGTGCCCAGGATGTTCATCACATATACACATGTATTCTATAAACTGAATTCATAATATATATAACCACGAATGAATAGGGTTTTATTACATTGTCTCATGAATTTCTAACTCATTCTAACAGCAGAAGTCTTTAATCTAGCAGCGGAAGTCTTATTCTAGCAGTGGAATTCTTCTAACTATTGCGGAAGCAAACTAAGCAGCAGCAGCGGCTCCATCTCTACTACACAGGCAAGGTTGAGGATAGATCATACGCCTAATACTCCACGTGGTCTTCATAGTACTCATCTCCTGTTGCTGATGATGTATGATAATGCAAGGGTGAGTACACGACGTACTCAGCAAGTACGGAAAGTATGACATGTAGCTTATAAACAAGGTAGGTATAAAAAGGTTTATTGCAGAAAGCAAAGTTTATTTCTCAAAACACGATAAAAAACCAGCAACTAGCTTTAAGTGAATGTAATCCCAACATGTATTTAAACATCAACATACCTCCATCATGATTCACCACTTTTCATATCTCATCCGAACATTTATCTTTCTCAACTTTTCACATGCTCATGAATACCATCTCGTATTCACTACCATCTCATCTCATATTCAATTCTGTCTCATAACCGAGACCAAATCTCATTATCACGACTCAACAGTCATGAAACCAATCTCATCACCAAGATTCAACAGTCTTGAAACCAATCTCATTACCAGGACTCAACAGTCCCAAAAACCAAATCCAAAGACCAAACCATAACCAATCCAATACCATCCCAAAAACCATCCCATCTAATCATGTGAGTTGTCCAGGCGCTTGTGACTGAAAGCACGACTATCATCATAGTTTTACACTCTGTAAAGGTGGTACCACTTTACCCACAAGTTTGTGAGTTCGTCACCCATCGGCGACTGCAGAACCTCCATTATACCAGTACACAACCGTCGGTGTATGGCCAAGAGATCACAAAATAGCCTTTACAAAGGGGCTACTAGCTGTATGGACTCACTAAGGTTTCACCAGTAGGCTCGAATATCCAATTCTCCCACCTACTGGCCCCCTCTTGTGCCTTGTAGTTCCCAGGGCAGTCCTCACTCGACTCCCATTCCCCCCGCCTTCCACGGTCCATAACGATCTAGCAACTTACCTAATTAGTCAGCTAAGCCGCACCCATATTTCGCTTTGTGGTGGCACTATTATCCTGGCATGGCTGGCATGAAACGGTCCTTAGATCTATGGCAAGTAAACCACCATCTCATTCTACCTCATCCACAAACCAAGCTTGCCTAGATCTCCCTCCGATTCATGTTCATTAACATCAAGTTCTCATTATCATTATTCTCATGAGTGCGGTAGCTAGACACCTTCTATCGCTTCCCATAACCCGTAGATTAGCGAAACAAAAAGCAAAACCCGACCATACCCGACTCATAAACTTCCCTGGCGTCAAGGGTGGTTAACAAAACTAGTAAACTCCTATGAAGGGTTTCCCATCAAGTTGACTCAAGCATTCACAGTTTTCGCAAACAAAACAGCTTTCAAAACATGGGATCAATATAGTCAAGGGGCATTTGCCTTGTTCTTGCGGCTTATGTTGCTCACGGATCTCGAAGTCTTGTTGTTGTAGCTCGTCGTAGATAGCTCCCTAAGCTTGTCCTTCTATTTATGATCACGCACGTACAAAGTTCATAGCAATCAATCATTATGCACAAACTTTACTCAAGATGCAATGGTGCATATGCATGCTAATCCTATGATGTTGTTTTTCTTAGATTGGTTTGTACGTGTTCTTGCATGTTTGCATGGCTTGCATGGGGTTTCACGATGAACAGAGGTGTAGAGATCAAATGTGGATGTGGCGATGATCTTGACTCAAGATCTAGATCAGGTCGATCAACACGTGATCTGTCCATGAAAAAGCTTCTGTTCGAAGGGATCGAAGAACAGATGCAAAGAAACCGCGATGATGTCGTAAGGTGGTATTGGAGACCTACCTTACTTCCTTCGAGTCCTTACTCCTGAAAAATAGATCGTTGGCTCTCCTCCGATGATGGCGATCGTGGTCCGGGCTCGTTGGCGGTCTCTCCGATGGTCAAACTCCGACGAAGGGGTTTAGCTCGGCGAGTTGGGGGCTGGGACTTCAATTCGTCGACTCGGGAGGTGGAAAAGAAGTACGTGGTTGCGGCGAAAGGTTATGGGTTCTATTTATAAGAGGGAAACGAAGAGTCCTACTCTGATCGGAATTCAAATAAGAGTTCTATTCAAATTGTTTTTGAATCTTAACAACTTATCTTCAATTGATTTGGTGCGGTAGCAACGTGGAATTCGTGTCGGTTTCCTTCCGTGTCGGTATTCCCGTGCGTACAGAAGCAAAAACCGCTTCAGATCTCATTACCTCCGCGGCGATGAGCTCCGGAGGCTCCACGTGTCCTGCGGGGGTCGCGCCTCCCTTTTCCGCAGAGGCGGGCTCCGATTGTGTCGCGTGTCAGGCGGGAGAGATCTCCCCTCTCCTCGGAGGTGAGCTCCGAGTGCACCACATGTCTGGTGGGTCGGGACCTCCCCTCTCTCCAGAGACGAGCTCCGCGTACGCCACGTGTCAGTTTTGGACCTCCCCTCTCTTCGGAGGTGGCTCCGGGGGTGCCACGTGTCAGTGTCGGACCTCCCCTCTCTTTGGAGGTGGGCTCCAGTAGTGCCACGTGTCCGTTCTAGACCTCCCCTCTCTTCGGAGGTGAGCTCCGAGAATGCCACATCTCAAGTAGCGCCTATCTTCCTTACTTCTCAGAGGCGAGCTCCGAGGTCAACACGTGTTTGTCAGCGTCAGACCTCCCGGAGGTGATCTACGGAGGTGACACATGTCCAACCGTGTCGGACCTGTCGGAGGTGAGCTCTGGAGGTGACACATGTCCGGTAGGACCAGACCTCCCGGAGGTAAGCTCTGAGAGTGACATGTGTCCCATAGTGTCGGACCTCTCGGAGATGAGCTCCGAGGGTGACACGTGTCTGGCGTGGCCGGACCTCTCGAAGGTGAGCTCCGAGAGCGACATGTGTCCCGCGCGGCTGGTCCTCTCTTTTCCGCAGTGACTAGCTCCGAGCCTGCCACGTAGCCAGTTTAGCGGCAGACCTCTCCCCCTTCGTGGGGATGAGCTCCGAGGGGCCACGTGGCCAGCGGGCCGCAGGAATTGTCTACAACGCTCCTCGGCAAACTGGAATTGGCTCTTTTTGGCTATCTTTTTTATTCTTTCTTTGTTTCAACTTCTTTTTAAATGTTTTTCTATATAGAATATGAATGCATGCAGAAATCAAAATTGAGGGTGTCACAAACCTACCCCCCTTAAATTGAATCTCGCCCTCGAGATTTGATAGTGGAGAATAGATGAGGAAATTCTGCTTTGAGGTCTTCTTCACGCTCCCATGTAGCTTCGACTTCCGTGTGATGGCTTCATTGTACCTTGCACCAACGGATCACCTTGCTCCTCGTGACCCTTTCCCTTACGTCCAAAATTCGGACAGGGTGCTCTACATAGGTCAGATCCTATTGAAGTTCAAGTTCATCCATTGGTATTTTCTCTTCCGATACCCTCAAGCACTTCCTGGGCTGGGATACGTGAAACACGTCATGCACGTCGGACAGGTGCATCGGGACCTCTAGTTGATAGGCCACTTCTCCTCGCTTGCCCAAAATCTTGAATGGCCCGATGTAGCAAGGTTCTAGCTTGCCTTTGACGTTGAAATGTCGTTGGTCTTGCATAGGCGATACCTTAAGGTATACGAAGTCTCCTACTTCGAAAGTCAACTTCCTTCGCCTATTGTCCTCATAGCCTTTCTGTCATGACTGAGCAGCCTTCAAGTTCTCCCGTATTGTTTGGACTTGCTTCTCAGTCTCTTGTAGCACTTCGGGTCCAAAAACTTGGTTCTCTCTGGTCTCGTTCCAAAACAACGGCGTTCTACACCGTCTACCATACAATGCTTCAAAAGTTGACATCTTCAAGCTGGCTTGATAGCTGTTGTTATAAGAGAACTCAGCGTACGGCAAGCTTCTATCCCAACTACGCCCATTTTTCAAGGCACAAGCTCTCAACATGTCTTCCAAATTTTGGTTTGTCCTCTCGGTTTGCCCATCGGTTTGCGGGTGATAAGCGGAGCTAAAATCCAGTCGTGTACCCATGGCCTCCTGCAGATTCCTCCAGAACCTAGAGGTAAAATGAGAACCCCGATCTAAGACTATCCTCTTCGGGACTCCATGGCGCCACACGATTTGCTCCATGTACAGCTCGGCTAGATCTGCCACGCGGTACGTGGTTTTAACAGGAAGAAAATGGGCTGTTTTCGTCAATCGGTCCACGATAACCTAGATGGAGTCGTAACCCGACCGAGTACATGGCAATCCGACGATGAAATCCATACTGATGTCTTTCCACTTCCACTCAGGTAACTTTAAGGGTTGCAACAGTCCAGTGGGTCTTTGATGTTCGGCCTTCACCCGTTGGCATGTGTCGCATAATGCAACATACTCGGCTATGTCCCTTTTCATACCATCCCACCAATAACAAGCCTTCAAGTCCTTTTACATCTTTGTACTGCCGGGATGTATGGAATAAGGTGAGTCATGTGCCTCTTTTAACATTGTGTCGTAGATATGCTTCACTATAGGCACATAAATTCTTTTTCCTAACCAAAGTGTACCCTTTCGTCTTCCTTGAGATCCTTTTCTATGCCTTGTCGGATCCTATCCTTGATCTCCTTGATCTCCTCATCCGTTGCTTGGCCATCTCTGATCTCTTGTTCCAGCGAAAAATGGAGTTCCATTACTTCCATCTCGTTCAAGAACCCGAGATGTAACCGTTTGAACTCCTTGCATAGCTCGGGCGATAGCTCCCGAACCGTGAGATGGTGACATGCTCCCTTTCGGCTCAATGCATCAGCTACTACATTGGTCTTACCGGGGTGATAGTTGATTCCAATATCATAATCCTTGATGAGTTCCAACCATCGACGTTGCCTCAAATTCAAATCCGTTTGGGTGAATATGTACTTGAGGCTTTATGATCCGTATAGATCTCACATCTGTGGCCAAGGATATAATGTCTCCAAATCTTCAATGCATGCACCACGGCTGCAAGTTCCAAGTCATGTGTGGGGTAGTTCAGCTCGTGTTTCTTTAGTTGTCTCAACGCATAGGCTACCACTTGTCCTCCTTGCATGAGCACACATCCAAGCCCTTGTCTTGATGCGTCACAATATATGTCAAGGCTGTTGCTTACGTCTGGTAATACTAGAACCGGTGCTGTGGTTAGCCTTTTCTTGAGCTCATCAAAGCTTTCTTGGCACGCTGGTGTCCATTGGAAGGCTTTTCCTTTCATTAGCAATTCCATCATAGGTTTTGCTATCTTGGAGAAGTCCTTGATGAACCGTTGGTAGTATCCAGCCATCCCAAGAAAACTCCGAACCTCCCTCATGTTTTGCGGTTGGTTCCACTTCAAAATATCTTCCACTTTCCCGGGATCAACCGATACTCCTTCCTCGGAGATGATGTGTCCTAGGAACGATATCTCTTTTAGCCAAAATTGACATTTGCTGAGCTTGGCATACAATTGATGCTCTCGCAGCTTCTGTAATGTCAATCTCAAGTGTTCCTCATGTTCTTCCTCACTTTTTGAATACACCATGATATCATCGATGAAAACCACAACGAACTTGTCCAAGTACTCCATGAAGACCTTGTTCATGAGGTACATGAAATATGCGGGTGCATTCGTTAACCCAAAAGACATAACGGTATATTCATACGAACCATACCTTGTTCAAAAGGCAGTCTTGGGTATGTCGGAGGGCTTAATCTTCAGCTGGAAGTATCCCGACCGAAGATCAATCTTGTAGAAGACTCGGGCTCCCTTCATTTGGTCGAACAGGTCCTCTATACGGGGCAAAGGGTATTTGTTCTTGATCGTCACCTCGTTGAGAGACCTATAATCCGCACACATCCATTGGGTCCCACCCTTCTTGTCCACGAAGAGTATGGGGGCTCCCCACGGTGACGAACTTGGGCGTATAAAATCCTTCTCTAGCTGCTCCTGAATTTGCTTCTTGAGCTCCACTAGTTCATTAACGGGCATCCTACAGGGCCTCTTTGCTATAGTTGCAGTTCCGGGTACTAGGTCAATGGAAAACTCAATGTCCCGCTCAGGTGGCATACCTAGAAGTTCTTCCGGGAACATGTCCGACAATTCTTGAACCACCAGAATGCTTTCCAATGTTGCTCCTTCGACGTGGTTCAATGTTGCCTTCTCGGTTGTTGGCTGGGCTGACTCGAACTCAATACGGGTTCCGTGCTCGTTTGTCAACTGCATGCTCCTCTTAGCACATTGGATTACTTCGTTGTGCTTGCTTAGCCAATCCATTCCGAGTATTATGTCAAGCCCTTGGGAATCCAAGACAATAAGGTTGGCAAGGAAGTCTACCCCCCTTATCTTAAGGTTTACTTTCAGACATACTATATTAGTCCTCATTTCTCCACCGGGAGAATTAACCAACATGGTATATTTCAAGTGTGATATGGGTAGATTACACTTGGCAACATACTTGGATGATATGAATGAATGTGATGCTCCGGAATCAAATAAAATGGTGGCTGGGTTGGAGTTGGCAAGGAACATACCAATCACGACGTCCTCAGCATGTTGCGCTTCCTCAGCAGAGACATGGTTCACGTTGTCGCGAGCGTAGTTCTGCTGTCCAAGGTTTCCTTAATTGGCTCCTCCGTTCGGCCGTGGGTTCTGCTTGGGCACGTTGTTTGGTTGTCCAGGACCTCTCTGCGGGCACTGGCTCGCAAAGTGTCTCGTCTCCCCGCATACAAAGCATGCCTTGTTGCCCACGACAGCAGGTACGTTGGGGCGGGGGTTTTGAACAGGAGCGCCCATGTTGGGTCGGGGCGCAGGAGGCAAAGGCACACGAGGTGCTTGCATGGCAGGACGTTGCTGTGGTGGTTGATTAGGGCAAAAAGTAGGAGCGGACGATCCATACTGTGGTGCAGCTGGGGGCATGTATCGGGGGCGTACGTTGCTCCCTTGTGGATGGTATGGCATCTTTCTTTTGCCCTCTTGCTCGATCTCCCGGATCTTGCTTTCAACCACTATAGCTTTGTCAACTAGCTTCTGGAAGCTCGCATAGTCATTGTTGAGGAGCTGAACCTGGATCTCATTGTTCAACCCTCTCATGAACAAGTACTGCTTCCGTTGGTCTGAGTTGACATCTTCGGGGGCATACCTTGAAAGTTGCGTGAACTTGTTGAGGTACTCATTCACGCTTTTCTTGCCTTGGCGGAGACCTTCAAACTCTTGCCTTTTTAGCATCATGACACCAGCAGTGATGTAATGAGAGCGGAAACTCTCTTTGAGCTCAGTACAAGTAATAGTCTCTGGGTTGACATGAGTATTGCATAGAGCGTCCCACCAATCAGCGGAAGCTCCCATAAATTGGTGCGATGTGAAGAGAACTTTCTCTCGGTCATTGCACTGAACTATGGCAAGCTTCTTCTCCATGGATTTCAACCAATCATAGGCCTCCATGGGATCATTAGCTTGAGCAAAAGTGGGTGGTCGAGTCCTCATGAACTCTCCCAGTCGGTTGTGAGCCGACGGTGGTAGCGGTGGTGGTGGCGGTGGTGCACGAACGGGGTTGTTGTTGTTGGTTGCTTGCAGCTGACCCAAAGTTTGGATCATAGTTTGCATAAGCTGGTTCTGCATGGCCATCAACCGTTCCAGGTTGTTTGCACCAGCTCCGGGGTTTTCATTCTCAAGAACCTCAACGTGGTCATCCTCGTGGTTGCCATGGAAGTTCCTCCTTTGACGGTCGGCGTTTCCTCTCACCATCTGTGAGAGAGAGTTGAGTAGAATAGAGGTTAGAAGTTTAGAGTGATACCTTCCAACTATATGCATCAAGGGTATGAACTATATATCAACCTATATGAGGATGTGAACACATGCTGAAGCATCTCACATCTCTCTACTATGTGTGGATATGGACAACGCTGAAACGTCCCACAACTCACACTAAGCACTCAAGTACAACAATCATCACAAAATTTCAGCACACAACTCCTATTCAAGGCTTACTCAATGGGGGTCCTATGTGGTTTGGGGTGATACCATTCTGTGACCAATCTGTGACTTTGTCCTATGGTCAATGGGATTCTAATGCCAATCTATATTCTACCTAGTCTTGCATCCTATGTTAAGCGTGGCTCCTAATACTAATCTGCGACTAGGCTTGCGTCCTATGGTCAACCATGGTTCTGCTACCAATCTGTGATCAATCTAGGCTTGTGACCTACAGTCAATCGTGGTTTCTAAAACCAATCTGTGATTTCTATCTAGGCTTGTGATCTACAGTCAACCGTGGTATCTATACCAATATGTGACTAGGCATGGCAGCTCTAATATCAATCTGTGATTTCTATCTAGGCGTGTGACCTACGATCAACCGTGGCTCTGATACCAATATGTGACGCCTCGGTTCTGTGAGGAACCTGGACTGATGCGTATGTGTGCCCAGGATGTTCATCACACATACACATGTATTCCACAAACTGAATTCAGAATATATATAACCACGAATGAACAGGGTTTTATTACATTGTCTCATGAATTTCTAACTCATTCTAACAGCGAAAGTCTTTAATCTAGCAGCGGAAGCCTTATTCTAGTAGCGGAAGTCTTCTAACTATTGCGGAAACAAACTAAGCAGCAGCGGCGGCTCCATCTCTACTCCACAGGCAAGGTTGAGGATAGATCATACGCCAAATACTCCATGTGGTATTCATAGTACTCCTTTCCTGTTACTCATGATGTATGATAATGCAAGGGTGAGTACATGACGTACTCAGCAAGTGCGGAAAGTATGACATGTAGCTTACAACAAGGTAGGTATAAAAAGGCTTATTGCAGAAAGCAAAGTTTATTTCTCAAAACACGATAAAAAACCATCCCATCTAATCATGTGAGTTGTCCAGGCGCTTGTGACTGGAAGCACGACTATCATCATAGTTTTACACTCTGTAAAAGTGGCACCACTTTACCCACAAGTTTGTGAGTTCGTCACCCATCGGCGACTGCAGAACCTCCATTATACCAGTACACAACCGTCGGTGTATGGCCAAGAGATCACAAAATAGCCTTTACAAAGGGGCTACTAGATGTATAGACTCACTAAGGTTTCACCAGCAGGCTCGAATCTCCAATTCTCCCACCTACGGCCCCTCTTGTGCCTTGCAGTTCGCAGGGCAGTGCTCACTCGACTCCCATTCCCCGCGCCTTCCACGGTCCATAACAATCTAGCAACTTACCTAATTAGTCAGCTAAGCCACACCCATATTTGGCCTTGTGGTGACACTGTTATCCTAGCATGGCTGGCATGAACCGGTCCTTAGATCTACACCAAGTAAACCACCATCTCATTCTACCTCATCCACAAACCAAGATTGCGTAGATCTCCCTCTGATTCATGTTCATTAACATCAAGTTCTCATTATCATTATTCTCATGAGTGCAGTAGCTAGACACCTTCTATCGCTTCCCATAACCCGTAGATTAGCGAAGCAAAAAAGCGAAACCCGACCATACCCGACTCATAAACTTCCCTGGCATCAAGGGTGGTTAACAAAACTAGTAAACTCCTATGAAAGGGTTTCCCATCAAGTTCACTCAAGCATTCACAGTTTTCACAAACAAAACAGCTTTCAAAACATGGGATCAATATGGTCAAGGGGCACTTGCCTTGTTCTTGCGGCTTCTATTGCTCACGGATCTCGAAGTCTTGTTGTTGTAGCTCGTCGTAGATAGCTCCCTGAGCTTGTCCTTTTATTTACGATCACGCACGTACAAAGTTCATAGCAATCAATCATTGTGCACAAACTTTACTCAAGATGCAATGGTGCATATGCATGCTAATCCAATGAGGTTGTTTTTATTAGATTAGTTTGTACGTGTTCTTCCATGTTTGCATGGATTGCATGGGGTTTCACGATGAACAGAGGTGTAGAGATCAAATGTGGATGTGGCGATGATCTTGACTCAAGATCTAGATCAGACCGATCAACATGTGATCTGTCCACAAAAAAGCTTTTGTTTGAAGGGATAGAAGAACAGATGCAAAGAAACCGCGATGATGTCGTAAGGTGGTATTGGAGACCTACCTTACTTCCTTCGAGTCCTTCCTCCAGAAAAACAGATCATCGGCTCTCCTCCGGTGATGGTGATCGTGGTCCGGGCTCGTCGGCGGTCTCTCCGGTGGTCAAACTCCGGCGAAAGGGTTTAGCTCGGCGAGTTGGGGGGCTAGGGCTCTAAGTCGTTGACTCAGGAGGTGGAAAAGAAGTACGTGGTTGCGGCCAAAGGTTCTGGGTTCTATTTATAAGAGAGTAACGAAGAGTCCTACTCTGATCGGAATTCAAATAAGAGTCCTATTCAAATTGTTTATGAATCTTAACAACTTATCTTCAATTGATTTGGTGCGGTAACAACGTGGAATTCGTGTCGGTTTCCTTCTGTGTCGGTATTCCCGTGCGTACAGAAGCAAAAACCGCTTCAGATCTCGTTACCTCCGCAGCGATGAGCTCCGGAGGCTCCACGTGTCCTGCGGGGGTTGGGCCTCCCTTTTCCGCAGAGGCGGGCTCCGGTTGTGCCGCGTGTCAGGCGGGCGAGACCTCCCTTCTTCTCGGAGGTGAGCTCCACGTGCACCATGTGTCTAGTGGGTCGGGACCTCCCCTCTCTCCAGAGACGAGCTCCGCGTACGCCACGTGTCAGTTCTGGACCTCCCCTCTTTTCAGAGGTGGCTCCGGGGGTGCCACGTGTTAGTGTCGGACCTCCCCTCTCTTCGGAGGTAGGATCCAGTAGTGCCATGTGTCCGTTCTGGACCTCCCCTCTCTTTGAAGGTGGGCTCCGAGAGGTGACATGTGTCCAACAATGTCGGACCTCCCGGAGGTGAGCTCCGGAGGTGACACGTATCCGGTGGGACCAGACCTCCTGGAGGTAAGCTCCGAGAGTGACATGTGTCCTATAGTGTCGGGCCTCTCGAAGATGAGCTCCGAGGGTAACACGTGTCTGGCGTGGCCTGACCTCTCGGAGGTGATGACGGGACCCCGCCGTCCCGATCACGTCACGGGGAGGGGGCACCTTGCGCGGGAATCACATTGGGTGGTGCCGTGTTATGCGGCACCGAACAGCACACATATAAGGAACCCTGTATTACATAAATCAAAAGCGGAAGCTTACAATTGTTCTTTGTAAATAATTTACATAAAATAACTACAGCGGAAGTCTATGAACAGCTCACGTCGAATATCTAAGAAGCACTCGAGAAGGGGTCCAGCCCGCGGACTCCTCTCGCTAGCAGCACGAAGACATGGCCGCGGCTAGGTTTTCCAAGTGTGACATGACTCGGAAGTGCCCGAGTCCCACCGGACAACCTTCTTTTGTAGCGTCGAGGTTTACCGGCAAAACCACTTATATAGCAAGAGTGAGCACAAAGTCTCAGCAAGACTTAACCGTCTCTCCTAAAGCATGCAACTCTACATGAGGGTAACTCAAGACCTATCCTGTAATTTGCGAAAAGACTCGCCTACGAGTTCATCCTTAACTTCCAGATTTTACCCATAATAGTAGTGACCTTGCGCCCAGCAACATTGGAACTCCACAATCAAACAAGAAACGTTTCATTCCAATGTTACTTGTCCCAAGGTGGAAAATAAATTTAGTTGGCTCTATCTCTACTTCAAACATGGTTTTCATGCAACTTAACATAATCATAACAGCAATTATACTTTTGTAAACCATTTCCACACAAGTTGATTTACTACGTCACAACATGGGAGCAAGCGGTACTCAATAACCGTGAGGGACGGTGATTCGAATCAAGCACTACCCGGATAACTCGACACATGCGCCCGCCTCTGAAGACCCAACTCTGGCGTCCTTCATTACGTCGTATGTGGCAACCTTTCTCAGGACACTAAACTGTAGAACCGGTTGCGCCGTCTCGGGCTCGTAGGTCTAACGAGACGATGTGGTATGCCTCTACAATCCAGTGAACCTGGTACATCGGTTTCCTGGTTCCCATATATCAGTAAGCATCCGGTACACAACTCAATACTTGCTCCTGGACGCGGCACACGCATCGGTCCTTAACCGACACAGGCAGAGCTACTCGACCAAGACCTCGTCTTGTCGCTGCCTAACCCCTCTGCCCGGTCTCATCTTTAGAAATGTAAATTTTAGTTTGCTTCCTTTCCCAATCACACTTATAATAATCTGGATTATAGCTCGCGAGTAGATTCCAACTACTCGTCTTCTACCGGATGCCCTAGTCTATTTAGCACGGCCTTATTCTACAGCGATGAAACCATTCTACCCTTGATCTCAGGGTTCCTTTTGGTCATGCAAGTGGAGTATAAAACATCCTTGACCTAATGCACATACAAACTTTGACCCATAGTAGTGAACAAAGTAAAAACTTTAGAAAACAACTTAAATGCTGAAAGCATCTAGGCCCCCGTGAGGTATGGTTTCGGTGATTAATGACAACCGTTCGTTATTACTAATGAGTTTGTGGATGTGAGGCTTCACGTATATCACATCAAACGTTAATGAACTATCTATTCACACCATCTACTGCTCATTGGATACAAATGGAGACCCCTCAACGATCTATTCTAAGGGGTTATTCGATACTCATGAAGACTAAATGAAGAACTCATACAACGACTCTATTCTATCAAAATTGGCAACACAAGAAGCTTATACTTCATCAAAATATCATTTCAAACAAGTGTCAAAGAGGTCACTCAAGAGGATTCCAAAAGATCAACTCAAAACAACTCGAAGCAAACAAGTTGCACTCACCGGATCATCCGATGTCTTGCAAAATGACTACATCGGTCAAGTTTGAGTTGGCAGAAGAAGAAGACCTCAGAGTCCAGTACACACCGGATCATCCGATGTGAAGGAAGTGGCACATCGGTTGATTTCAACAGAGGGATGATATCTGAGTTATTCTGAAGAAGTACACATCGGATCATCCGATGATGAAGTAAGTGTACATCGGTCAATTTCAACCGAGACATTATTTCTGAACCAATTCTGAAGATCAACCCACCGGATCATCCGATGATGAATTGAAGTAACATCGGTCGATTAAAAGATCCAACGGTTATATCCAACGGTCACATCTGACACATGACATCAGCTAATTTGGAATTCGACCGATGCTCATATAAAGGGGTGCATCGAAGGATCCGATGTTCACTGAAAAAGTCTGCCTACTTTTCCAACGGCTATCTCGTGTGGGCTGGCTATAAATACCCCTCCAACCGGCCATTTCGACAGGTCTTGATCACCAGAGCCTCACTACACATTCTCAAGCATTCAAGACCAAGAGCTACCACTTCCACACTTCAAAACCTCTTGTACTCCAACTATAGGTTATATCTAGCTAGAGAGAAGCTTGTGTGCATCCATTCTTGGTGATTGGAATCTCTAGGCTAGTGAGAGAGAGTGTCTTGGTGACTTCTCTCACCTTGTAAACGTTGGAGGAAGAAGAGATCGCTCCGGAGCTTACCAAGGCGTTTGTGGAAGCCCGGAGGATCACCATTGTACAAGGCTTGAGCTCCACCTTGCCGGAGAAGGCGAACGGAGAAAGATAGTGGATTCCCTTGTCTTGGTGACTTGAGAGTGGCTATACCCTTTGGTGGGTGCCACAACGTGGACGTAGGTAGATTTTTGTGATCTTACCGAACCACGGGAAAAATCACCGTGTCTCCGAGTCTCCGCGGGAGTTTGCATCTCTCTCCTCACCCCCTTACTATTACGCATTTGCTATTCCGCACTTAACACTCTTGCTTGCGTAGTTAGTTCGCATAGGGAATTGGGCTTCAACCATCAAGTTTTAAATTGCTCTAAAATTTGAGAAAGCCCAATTCACCCCCCCCCCCTCTTGGGCGTTTCGATCCTTACAATTGGTATCAGAGCTAGGTTGCTCATTGGATCATTCTAGCTTCACCGCTAGAGAGCGAAATTGGCCAAGAATGGGGGTTCGGTTCCTACCTTCGAGGGCAAGAATTTTGCTTATTGGAAAGCACGCATGCGCGCTTACCTTGAGGCAATTGCTCCCGAAGTGTGGGAAGCGACCCATGCGGGGTTTGGAAATCTTGACTATGCTGGTGACCATTTAAAATGGGATGCCAAGGCTAGAAATGCCATATATGAATGCATCAGTCAAGATGTCTTTGCTAGGATTGCTAGTAAGGAAAAAGCATGTGAAATTTGGGCATGTCTAATTGAAATACATGAGGGCTCATCTCGTGTTAAAGAACTCAAATATCACATGCTTAAATCAAAATATGATGAATTTAAGATGTTCCCTCATGAGAATGTTAACCAAATGTTTTCTCGTTTAAATGTGCTCATTGAGGAAATTAACGCGCTTGACATTGCTTCTCTTGGCAAGGGACTTATCAATCGCAAGATCCTCATGCTTCTACCCAAACCCAAGTACAACATTATCAATTCAATGCTCCAAAAAGAGTCACTAGACAACGTTGAAGTTTCGGAGCTCATTGGAGAAATCCATGCTCATGAGATGAGCGTACTTGGAATGATGGAGGAGTCATCATCAAAAACCATTGCTCTCAAGGCTTCAACCAAGAAGACAACTCCCAAGAAGAAGAAAGTGGTTGAGCCTAGCTCAAGTGAAGAAGAGCAAGAAACAAGCGAAGATGATGATGATGAGCTTGCTTTGATGATGAGGAAATTCTCACGCCTCAACTCCAAGATTGCAAAGAAGGGATACTCTTATGATCCCAAGAAGAAAGCCTTCTTGCCAAGAAAAGATGAAAACAAGACGTGCTACAATTGTGGTGATCTAGGCCACATATCATATGATTGTCCAAGACCGGACAAAAGGAAGGACAATGGCAAGCATCACAAGCTAGAAGAAAGTGATGATGAAGAGGAGGTCAAGCCCAAGCGCTCTTTTGGAAAGAAGAAATTTGACAAAGGCAAGAAAACCAAGCTCTTTCCAAAGAAGAGAAGAGGGCCTCAAAAGGTCTTCATGTGTGAAGCCAATGAGTGGATCACGGATGAAGAGTCAAGCGACGAAGATAGTGAAGATGAAGAAAACTTGGCGGGCCTCGCCATCGTCAACAAGGATGACTCACCTCTTCGTCCACCTCCTATGTGCCTAATGGCGAAAGGTAACTCAAAGGTATGTGAAGATTCTAGCGATGATGATGATGAGCTTTCACCCGATGAATTAGCATCTATGATTAATGAATATCATGCCATTATAAAAAGGGAAAAGGCTAAGGTTAAGGCTCTTGAGCTAGCTCGTGCTAAGCTTGAAAGTGCTAACCTCGATTTGCATGACAAGTATGTAACCATACTTAAAGAGCATGACACGCTCAAATCAAATGTCAAGCAAATCGAGGAGGAGAATGCTCAAATCAAGCTTAAATATCATGAGCTTGACTTAGCTAACTTAGCACTCTTGGCAAAGCACAATGAGTTGGTTCAAGAACATGAAGTGCTTAACCTTGCTTATGAAGCGATTGAACTTAAATTTAAAAACACAAACAAAGAAACCCTTGATGGCAAAATATCATCTAATTCACATGCCACAAATATTTTGGATAAGTCTTTGCCTTTGAAAGCAAGTCCTAGGGAGAAGGAGCTAATGGACGAAATTGAAAGTCTTCGCACTAGTGTGGCAAGACTCTCTAAGGGGGAGGACAAGCACAAGGAAATCCTCTACCAACAAGCTAAAAGCTTCAACAAGAGGGGACTTGGATCCTTCCCGGTGCCCAACAAAGGAAAGGTGCCCTCACCGGAGCTTAGGACAAGCTTCATCAAGGAAGTTGGTTCCTATTGCCAACATTGTGAGGTCACCGGACATCACACGAGGGAGTGTCCTCTTCCCAACCGTCCTTCTCCCAAATTGCCTCCTAACTACAAATCTACTTTCAATGATTATCACTATCTATTGAGCAAAGTAGGTGGAAAGGTGAAGGCAAGGTTCATCGGCAAAGACATCAAGGGCATGAAGGGGAGGCTCCCCAAGCAACTTTGGGTCCCAAAATCACTTGTATCACACATACAAGGACCTAAGTTGGCTTGGGTTCCTAAACACAAAAACTAACTTCATGTGTGTAGGTGAACTACAAAGCCGGAGGAAAGCATTGGGTACTCGATAGTGGGTGCACTCAACATATGACCGGCAATGATGGTATGTTCACCTCCATAGAGAACCCCGGCAATCATGAACAAGTCACCTTTGGTGATAACTCAAAGGGGAAGGTAATTGGTTTGGGTAAAATCGCTATTTCTCATGATTTGTCTATCTCTAATGTGCTTTACGTTAAGTCTCTTAGTTTCAATTTACTTTCTATTGCACAACTATGTGATCTTGGACTAACGTGCACATTTGACAAGAATGGTGTTGTGGTGACTAGTGAATCAAGCAAAGAACTAATATTCAAAGGTTTTCGGCATGGACATCTTTACTTGGTGGACTTCTCCAACAAGGATGCTAGCTTGACCACTTGTCTTTTCACCAAGACAAGTTTGGGATGGCTATGGCATCGGCGCATTGCTCACATTGGGATGAGCAAGCTCAAGAAGTCATTCAAGCTTGGGATGGTGACCGGCGTGAAGGATGTTACATTTGAGAAGAACAAGCTTTGTAGCGCATGTCAAGCCGGGAAGCAAGTTGCCTCACACCATCTGATGAAGACAATGGTGTCAACCTCCAAGCCACTTGAACTACTTCACATGGACCTCTTCGGACCATCCACATACCAAAGCCTTGGCAGTAACCTCTATTGTCTTGTTATTGTTGATGACTACTCTCGCTATGCTTGGACATTGTTTCTAGGTGACAAGGGTGAAACTCCGGAAATCTTCAAGACCTTCGCTAAACGAGCTCAAAGGGAATTTCAACTTCCCATCATCAAGGTCCGGAGTGACAACGGCACCGAGTTCAAGAACTACAACATTGGGGAGTGGTGTGATCGTGAAGGCGTGAAGCACGAGTTTTCGGCCACATACACCCCTCAACAAAATGGTGTCGTTGAAAGGAAGAACAAGACTCTCATCACCCTTGCAAGAGCAATGCTTGATGACTATGGCACGTCGGAGAAGTTTTGGGCCGAAGCAATCAACACGGCGTGCCATGCCGCAAATAGGGTCTATCTTCATCGACTACTTCAAAAGACCCCATATGAGCTCCTCATTGGGAGAAAGCCCAACATCTCCTACTTCCGAGTCTTCAGGTGCAAGTGCTACATCTACCGCAAGAAAAGGCTCGGTAAGTTTGAAAGAAGGTGTGATGTTGGTATCTTTCTTGGTTATGCGTCAAACTCAAAAGCATATCGAGTATTCAACCAAACCTCCGGGTTAGTTGAAGAAAGTTGTGATGTTGAGTTTGATGAGACTAATGGCTCCCAAGAGGAGAGTTTTGGTCATGATGATATAGATGATGAGCCTCTACGAGAAGCTATGAAGAACATGACCATAGGAGACATCAAGCCCGAAGTTGAGGAGAGCCATGATCAAGGGGGAGCCTCAAGTTCCAACATCAACACCTCCATGGCGCCTCAAATTGATGAAGAAGAAGAGAAAGATGATCCATTGCCAATGCAAGATTCACATGCCACACAACACCAAGAAGAAGAAGAAGTCCAAGGTCAAATCCAACCACAAGACGAGCGAGATGCCTCACCACCGCCAAGTGCCTCACAACCTCTTATGAGGCATGGGCGCATATCCAAGGCACATCCGATGGATCAAATCATCGGAAGTCCGTCACGGGGAGTAAGTACTCGTTCTCGCCATGTTGCCTCATTTTGTGAGCACTACTCTTTTGTTTCGTGTATAGAACCCACAAATATTGAGGAAGCACTCCAAGATCCCAATTGGGTGATGGCTATGCAAGAAGAACTCAACAACTTCACCCGCAATGAAGTTTGGGTATTGGAGGAGCGACCTAAGGACAAGAACGCCATCGGAACGAAGTGGGTGTACCGCAACAAGCAAGACGAGAATGGCGTGGTGGTCCGCAACAAGGCAAGGCTTGTGGCCAAGGGCTTTTCACAAGTTGAAGGACTAGATTTTGGAGAGACATTCGCCCCGGTCGCACGGTTAGAAGCTATTTGCATACTTCTTGCTTTTGCTTCGCATCACAATATTATGCTTTATCAAATGGATGTTAAAAGTGCCTTCCTCAATGGTTATATTAACGAACTTGTTTTTGTTGAGCAACCTCCCGAGTTTGAAGATCCGAGGAATCCTAACCATGTGTATAGGTTACACAAGGCGCTCTACGGGCTCAAGCAAGCACCTAGGGCATGGTATGAACGTCTAAGGGATTTCCTAGTCATGCAAGGATTCAAGATCGGGAGGGTGGATACCACACTTTTCACCAAGGACATCAACGGGGATTTATTTCTTTGTCAAATTTACGTTGATGACATTATTTTTGGCTCAACTAACAAATCTCTTAGCCTTGAGTTTGGCACCATGATGTCTAGGGAGTTCGAGATGTCAATGATTGGAGAACTCAATTTCTTCCTAGGATTTCAAATCAAGCAACTTCAAGAGGGGACTTTCATCTACCAAGAAAAGTACACCAAGGACCTCTTGAAGAAGTTTGAAATGGAAGATTGTAGCTCAAGAAGTACTCCAATGGCGACAAATTGTCATCTCGACGCGGACATGGACGGTAAACCTATTGATCAATCTCATTACCGTTCCATGATTGGTTCATTGTTATATCTTACCGCATCTAGGCCTGATATCATGTTTAGTGTGTGCTTGTGTGCTCGCTTTCAAGCAGCACCTAAAGAATCGCATCGTAAGGCGGTCTTTAGGATACTTAGGTATCTCAAGCATACCCCGAGTATAGGTTTGTGGTACCCCAAGAACGCTAGTTTCCATCTCTTGGGTTACTCGGATTCGGACTTTGCCGGATGTCGTGTGGATCGCAAGAGTACCTCCGGTGGGTGCCACTTACTTGGGCGTTCCCTAGTATCTTGGTCGAGCAAAAAGCAAAACTCCGTGGCTTTGTCCACCGCGGAGGCAGAGTATATAGCGGCCGGTGCATGTTGTGCCCAAATTCTATATATGAAGCAAACCCTTTTGGACTTTGGAATTAAATTTAATTGTGTGCCTCTTCTTTGTGACAATGAAAGTGCGGTTAAGATAGCTAGAAACCCCGTTCAACACTCCCGCACTAAGCACATTGATATTCGCCATACTTCTTGCGGGACCATGAGGCTAAAGGAGACATCTCTTTGCAAGGTGTTAGGTCCGAAGAACAATTGGCGGATATCTTCACTAAACCACTTGATGAGAAAACTTTTTCTAGACTTAGAAGTGAATTAAATGTGCTAGATGCATCTAACGTCATGTAAGTTGCCATGTTCATGTAAGGTTGCATATCAAATAGGTCTTGTCTAACTCCCAAAGGATAGGGGCGAGCTAGAAATAGTTTTCCCTGAGGAAGCCTTTGGAAGGTTTAAACTTGGCAAGATAGATTTACATTATGCCTTGCATGATTCCTGCCATATATACTTGCACTCATTTAATATCTTGCATTATTTTGATTGGCATTGCATACGGTAGATTGTCACAAAGGGGAAACCCACATCATGAGAAGGAGACTTGTTCAAAATGCAATATCTCAACTCATATGATGTGGATAGAGCAAAATTCTAAAGGTACATGCTTTAAAGAGATAGAAGTTTTCCATACTCTAGCTCACAAAGCATGGGCCTTACATTTTCGTGGTTTCCCTCCTAACCTTGTGTGTTCTATTTGCTTAAGGGCTTAGCCAATATGTGGCACTATATTTGAAGCCTTCTATTAGAGGTTAGGAGTTGCCCAAAAAGTCCTAGGACCCATCCTTATCTTTGTGTGTTTAAGTCCAAGGACACATATGGGCAGTCTTAGGTTTTCTGTAGTCATCGGATTATCCGATGCTAGGGCCAGCAGATCATCGGATCAATTGGTGCTTCAGTTCAGTGCTCAGATCAAGACAGATGTCACAAATCAACCGATGAGTTCATTTCAGAAGACATCGGAGCATCCGGTGTTCAGTTTTTCTGGTGCCCTGCAGAAATCAACCGATGATCGCCACCTCAGCGTCGGTCCATCCGATGCTCAAAGAGAGTTTTAGGAACAACTCTCTGTTGAAATCGACCGATGCATCCTCCGATGATCATTGGTCCATTCGGTGTTCTGTGCGCGGCTAGGGCCATCCCGAGATCGGACTCGAGGGATGGTAAGACCCGAGTTTGCCCGTACAATTTAAAAAGCGGTTCGGCCGCCCGTTTTCTTCTTCCCCGCTTCTCTCGCCGCCGCCCGCTTCTCTCGCCGTCCTCGCGCCCTCCGGCCGCCTCCCAGCCGCCGCCGCCGCCCTTCGGCCGCTGCCGCCTCTCCCGCGCACGCCACCTCCAGTCGTCGGGCGCCGCCTCCCAGTCGCCGCCGCCGCCTCTCCTGCGCGCGCCGCCTCCCAGGCGCCGCTGCCGCCTCCTAGGCGCCGCCCGTACCCGCGCCACCGCCTCTCCTGCGAGCGCCGCCGCTGTTCCACCGCGCCGCCGCAGTTCCCTCCTCCGCCGCGCCTCCCTCGCCGTCTCCCCTTCACCACCGCTAGGATTTCGCCGAACTTCGCCGTTCGTCGCTAAGATGGGTCGCGATCGCAAAGGAAAGGGCAAGGCTATTGAGGAGCCCGTCGCGAAGAAGAGCAAGATGTCCAAGGACGCTCGTCGTGCGGAGTTGGCCGCTCGCGCCGCCGAGGAGCATGAGCGCGGCCATCGCGGTTCCTTACGGATCCGCGAGTCCCGGCAGAGGCAGGAGCAGCCTCCGGTCCAGTCGGTGCCTCCCGAGGGCTCCGACGAGGAGGAGACCGAGGTGCCGCCACTCATCCGCCGGCGCACCCCGAGGACTCGTGGGGGTGGACAGACTCCTACGGTAAGTCGGCGCCCCTCTGCTGCTGACCGCGCCGAGGACAGAGAGGTCGAAAGGGCCATCCACCTGATGGACACAGCAGTCCGAGTTGCCGAAGATGTCAGACTCACCGACTACAGAAAGATGAAGGCAAGGCAACTGAAGAAGCTAAGATGGTCAGCGTTGCTTGAGGAGTGGTTCCCGCGGCCTAGGGACGCTCGAGTTGACTCCCGCTTCTGGACCCTGACACAGGCGTCCCTGTACGAGACTTACAGGCGTCGGGGCCACAAGCTCTTCCATCACAACAGCATCGACTGGGATCAGCTTGCAGTGGCAGCAGGACACGGGATCAGGCCACTTTTTGAGAGATACAGAGGACTTGTGGACCTGCTCTCGCACCAGAGGAGTGCCTACGTCGAGGAGTGGGTCACGGTGTTCTACGCGACACTCTACGTCTCTGAGGGCCGTCGCTCGATTCACTTCATGTTCATGGGGCGGATCCACGACGTGTCTTGAGACTTGTTGGGCAGACTGCTTGGTGTGGAGCTCTCTACTACGTGCCTGCACCAGATAGTCTACGGAGACGCAGACCCGCTGAGGAGGCCACTGACTGGAGGAGTGGCACCGCCCTTCGAGGAGATCAGAGGTCTGTTCACTCAGCCGTTCACTCCTGACCAGCCGAGGGTGCCAGCGCTTCTCACCCCAGCAGCTCGGACAGTTCACCACGTTCTCAGGCGTACTCTACTACCGAGGTCTGGCTACTTGGAGGGCTACTTAAATGCTGAAAGCATCTAGGCCCCCGTGAGGTATGGTTTCGGTGATTAATGACAACCGTTCGTTATTACTAATGAGTTTGTGGATGTGAGGCTTCACGTATATCACATCAAACGTTAATGAACTATCTATTCACACCATCTACTGTTCATTGGATACAAATGGAGACCCCTCAACGATCTATTCTAAGGGGTTATTCGATACTCATGAAGACTAAATGAAGAACTCATACAACGACTCTATTCTATCAAAATTGGCAACACAAGAAGTTTATACTTCATCAAAATATCATTTCAAACAAGTGTCAAAGAGGTCACTCAAGAGGATTCCAAAAGATCAACTCAAAACAACTCGAAGCAAACAAGTTGCACTCACCGGATCATCCGATGTCTTGCAAAATGACTACATCGGTCAAGTTTGAGTTGGCAGAAGAAGAAGACCTCAGAGTCCAGTACACACCGGATCATCCGATGTGAAGGAAGTGGCACATCGGTTGATTTCAACAGAGGGATGATATCTGAGTTATTCTGAAGAAGTACACACCGGATCATCCGATGATGAAGTAAGTGTACATCGGTCAATTTCAACCGAGACATTATTTCTGAACCAATTCTGAAGATCAACCCACCGGATCATCCGATGATGAATTGAAGTAACATCGGTCGATTAAAAGATCCAACGGTTATATCCAACGGTCACATCTGACACATGACATCAGCTAATTTGGAATTCGACCGATGCTCATATAAAGGGGTGCATCGGAGGATCCGATGTTCACTGAAAAAGTCTGCCTACTTTTCAAACGGCTATCTCGTGTGGGCTGGCTATAAATACCCCTCCAACTGGCCATTTCGACAGGTCTTGAGCACCAGAGCCTCACTACACATTCTCAAGCATTCAAGACCAAGAGCTACCACTTCCACACTTCAAAACCTCTTGTACTCCAACTATAGGTTATATCTAGCTAGAGAGAAGCTTGTGTGCGTCCATTCTTGGTGATTGGAATCTCTAGGCTAGTGAGAGAGAGTGTCTTGGTGACTTCTCTCACCTTGTAAACGTTGGAGGAAGAAGAGATCACTCCGGAGCTTACCAAGGCGTTTGTGAAAGCCCGGAGGATCACCATTGTACAAGGATTGAGCTCCACCTTGCCGGAGAAGGCGAACGGAGAAAGATAGTGGATTCCCTTGTCTTGGTGACTTGGGAGTGGCTATACCCTTTGGTGGGTGCCACAACGTGGACGTAGGTAGATTTTTGTGATCTTACCGAACCACGGGAAAAATCGCCGTGTCTCCGAGTCTCCGCGGGAGTTTGCATCTCTCTCCTCACCCCCTTACTATTACGCATTTGCTATTCCGCACTTAACACTCTTGCTTGCGTAGTTAGTTCGCATAGGGAATTGGGCTTCAACCATCAAGTTTTAAATTGCTCTAAAATTTGAGAAAGCCCAATTCACCCCCCCCCCCTCTTGGGCGTTTCGATCCTTACAAATGCAAACCGGGGCTTGCCTTGGTTTTGCAGGTGACTAAAGTCAGATAAAATGAAGTTAGTTGCTGATGATGACTTGGATATCAAACACTGGCCTTCTTGCTCCTTGATTCAAGCTTCATCTTTCCTCCACTCTTCCACGTTTAAACACTACACGTTATGAACATGCATACATGTTTAATTGTAAAACTTTTGCTAACAAGTGTTAAAGACAAGTTTAAAACTGGAACTCTATTTAAGAATTTAAAATGACACTGGGGTGGTGGTTTGGGTGTGTGTTTAAGCACTATCATCAAGTGATGAGTGGGGTTTTATCACTTGGGTGGGGATCAAATAATGGTTGAACATAACACTAATGATCCAGGGCTCCAATGGAGCTGGAAATTTTCTTGGGAGTTCCTTGTCACAAGAAAGTACTCTGGACCAAAATTCAGAATATTTCACTAAGTGGATCACCCAGAACAATTCCCTAAGCATTTAGGCAAAGAGGAATTAGTTCTGAATAAATTTGCATTTTCATGCAAATTCAAGTGAACTACAATTCCATACATAGCTCATAGAGTATGCCTGAATTTTCCTAGGATTTTTGGAGCTGTGGAATGGCTAGAACTGAATTTCCAAGTTTTGGAAATTCTCTGAAAATGTTTCTGTATTCATTTGAATACAGAAACTTGAAATCGGAATTACCCTAACTAAATCAACTCCAAATGAGCTGAAACTTTTACAGGAGTCTCCTAATATCCTAAAGAATATTCTTGCAAAATTTGGGGATTTTTGGATGAACCTAACTCCCTCTAAAATTCTTTTGCTGAAAAGCTTTAAAGAATTTTCCAGAATTTTTTATTGATTTTCATGCAAATTGGGAGAGGGTTTTTCATCCCGAATCCAACCCAATTTGAATCACTAGATTTGGAGCTTCCTAGCACATGTTATGAATTTCCAAACTTTGTTTGAAATCTGGAATTAATTTCCTACAGCTAATCTAACTAGACCCACTGTTTAAAGGCAGCCAATAGAATGCGAGGACACACGGGTTTATACAGTTATTCGCCCATAGCCACAAACGATCAGCAGCCACAGGGGATCCCGTTTAAATTCTCGGTGGCTGACAGGTGGGACCACCACCTTCTTCAACCTCCGGCTCCCCCTCTTTCCCGCGCCCGCGCTCCCTCGCTGGCAGGAAATCCCCCACTCGGTTCCCCTGTCCCCCGGTCGTATCCCAGCACGAAGTCTGCCGCCTGGGGGTTTTTGAGGGCAGGAAAGCCATCTCCGGGGTTTGTGTGGGCTGTAGAGGACCGCAAGGGGTCGGGCGACGGGCGGAGGCCTCGGTCCATGTCCGGCGACGTCGGCCGGCATCCCTACCGATCCAAATTCGCAGCTTTCTTGCTCTAGAGCACCAGTGACTCATGGCAAAGGTCGTCATGCAAGCAACAGAGCTCGGAAACGCCTCTAACTACCAAGTCACCGTGCGCCCTAGCTCAAAAACTGGCGGCCAAAGCTAAAACTCGAAGAACACCGTCGAGGCTCTATGTCTCTCCTAGATTTTTGATGTCAGGGACTCACAAGGGGTTCTCTAGCCTATCCTATGATCAGCATGAGCAAAGAAGAGCTATTGATCACGAAATTTGGGAAATTCCCCAACCACGACTTATGGACACCTCGTCGGTTTTTCTAGAAATTCCCGGGCTACCGTGGATGAATTTGCCCAGGGTCTTTGGCAGTGTGAAGAGGAGGGAGCGGCGCACCTTTTTGCTGTTCAGGCCTCGGTGTGACACGCTCTGTATCACCGGGGCGTTGAGGAGGCACAGCGGCGGCTTGAACCGAAGCTTCACGGCAAGTTTTTGCTGTGTACCACGCACAAGGGCTGGTGGGATGGTTTGGGTAGCTCGAGGACGATCAGTGGGTTATTGCGCACGTTTCCACGAGCTCAGATGGCCGTGCGAAGGACGAGCAGCGCCGAGCGAGGAACGGCACTGAGGTTTGGTCGACCGGCGGTTCTCAGTGTTTGGCGCAGGACTAATAGGCCGGAGTGGGGGTCGGCTGGGGCAAAAGATCACGCCGAGACGTGATGACCGACTCTAGGAGGTCGCCAGCGCGAGGGGGAGGGTGAGGCGGTGGCCTCAGTGGCGCCCAGGTGTCATCCGGGGAAAAGTCTCGGCCGCTCGAGTGAAACAGGAAGTTTTCTTCGAGGGTAAGTTTAAAGATTACTATGACATGTGGGGTCCACCCCTTTCTTATCCCCAAAACTTTCACAAATATCTCCAAATCTTGGCACATGGCAAATTCAGCTATGAAGAGCTCAAATTCAAAGGACAATTGAATTTTTACTTCAGTTTCAAATTCGAATTCAAATTTCAATGACAATTCACAAGTATCTTTGATACACATACCAAAGCACATCCAAATTTTCTCAAAATTTGCCTTCTTCATAATTTGAACCTGGAGAGTTTGAATATGCCCTCTGATCTTTGAGTTGGCCATTGCAAACACAACTTCTCAAACAACAGTTTGAATTTCCTCTTTTGAAAATGCCCTTCTTCTTTTTGAAGTGACCCTCTTAATTCAAACTGAATTCAAAGTTTTGTTGCACATGCCAACACTTTCATGAGTAGACAAAAGTTTTTGTAATTCTTGTATTAAACTCAACTTTATTCATAGCTCAAGTTTTCTATTTACAAGTTTTGGGACTTTTACAGGTGAGCTCGGAGAGCGACACGTGATCCGTGCGGCTGGTCATCTCTTTTCCACAGTGACTAGCTCCGAGCCTGCCACGTAGCCAGTTTAGTGGCGAACCTCTCCCCCTTCGCGGGGATGAGCTCCGAAGGCGCCACGTGGCCAGCGGGCTGCGGGAATTGTCTACAGCGCTCTCGACGAACTGGAATTGGATCTTTTTGGCTATCTTTTTTATTCTTTCTCTGTTTCAACTTCTTTTAAAATGTTTTTTATATAAAATATGAATGCATGCAGAAATTGAAATTGAGGGTGTCACAATGGGCTTTACCGCTACTGCTCACATACACGGTGTTCGCATCCATTGGTGCGTTTTGCCAATCAAAATCTTGACCGTGAATGTTCACCGCCTCCTCCCCATACTTCTCCTACAAATACAAGCAATACATAATAACGCGTTAGTAGCAATGTTAGTTACAAGTAAAGCAACATGTTATTGATAGGACTCACCAGTCTTGTTGTGGCCACTGGAGTGCACAGCGGGTCGGGCTGTGAAGGGTCACTTGCCCTGTGACCTCTTTGTACACCTGAACGTCGCTCGGTTGTTCACCGAGCTCGTTTTCCTGTAAATATGAGTCAATAGCATAAATATACTATAAATAAAGTTTTGAACGTATTTTACTTACCATTCATCTAACAAGACGTAGATGGCCATATGAACCATACGTATGGCCTCCGGTAGAGCCTCTGCACTGTCGGGCACTCTTGGACTTGGCGACGAAGTCCTCGCTGGAAAACAAGCGACAGAGGGCCCGATAAGCCTCTGGACGGTCCTCCAACCAAGAAATCTCTACCTGCATGCATTTAGTAATTGATTGAAATAACATTGACATTACAAAATCATACTCCTAAGTAAAATACTACGTGTTTACCTCGGCGTACCGCTTCTCGGTCAAGTATGTGTCGGAGCCGTCTCTGAATGTCGCAAGCTCCTGCCCCTGACGTCTCTTCAAATAATCGTTTGTTGTTTGAATATGAGCATAGGACATTGACTGCGTAACAAGCTTCCTGGCATTCTTGTTGAAGACGCCCCTCATGTGGTCAGCATCCGCTGTATCCGTCAAACGGTATCGTCTCTACAAGAAGACATAAACCTAAGTGTTAAAAATTGCAGCTATTGAAGAACTAAATTTAAAATATATATAAACATGCTTACCTAGAAGTCGGCCCACACTGCACCCTGAGCAGTCCCGTACGTCAGGTCAGTAGCACGAGCGTAATCATCCCATAACTTGGTAGGGATACGCTCATCACCGCTGCCAGGGACCTCACCAGGGTAGTGTAAACGCACGAGGTTCCCTAAGACAACGTTGACCTGTCTCTGACGTCCTCTACCCTTGAAGGTAGTGTTCTCACATCCGCTGCAAGAATAATTATGCATCAAAGAGTTTTAGCACTACGTAATTTTCTAAAGGTACAACGTAAGGGCTCCTTACCTATCGCCAATAGGGCGAATAACCGACAAAGTTGCTTCATGTAATGGCTCCTCCTCGTCCGCCGCTTTCTCTACGCCTCCGTGTCCTCAAACGACCCGGAAGCGTGGTCCGCCGACCCGGATGGATGGTCAACTGACCCGGACAGGTGGTGAGCCGACTGTGGCGCACGAGGAGCCTCGGCCTCGACCTTGGGTTCTGACCCTGACTCTGAGTCATCCTGCAATATTATAATAGTTTTAAATAATATAAATAGATTAATTAATAATGTAATGGAATAAGATTGTTAAGTGAAATTATCTCGGTCCGCTGAAAGGCAACAGGTCTGGCTGACAGCTTTGAGGGCACGTGTCTCAATAACTGAGATTGTTTGCTCTCTCTGGAGCTACTACCCAGAAAAGGGTGTCCGCCACGTCTCGTGTGCGAGCCATCATGCTCGCACTGTTGAGAAACCTCTTCATGGTCCCTTTTATCCCCTTACCCTTGTGTGACGACATCCTATTTAAACGATGCTTTGATAAGTATTGCTATTATAATATATACAACATGAATATTAAATGGAGTAAACTTTACTTGTAATTTTAAAAGTCATCAGAATCTCGCTCATTTACTCTACTCCTTAAACAAGACCATTGAATTGTTTTAGTGACTGTTTCCGTTTGCGCTTCTCGCGAGTATGTACATCATCGGCATCTCCAACTAAATCATCGAGCTCTTGACCAGGCTCAATGACAAATGAGAGTGGGAGATCTTCTTCGAGTGGTAAAAATTATCGAACCCACCACCCGACCTCGGAGTATCATGGTACCCAACATCGCTTGGGGGTACCTTCATGAGGATTGACCTTTTGTACAACCCATCAAGCACTCATTTTCTAGCATGGATAAGATAGATAATACACTTGGTCAACTTGGTCCGGAAAGACAAAAGAGTCGTACCCGCGCAGTCTTTCATTGTGTTCCACTTCAACCATGTCAAATTGGTTTTCACGAGTTCCATTGTGATTATCAAACCAGTGACAATCAAAGAAAACTAATTTAAGTTTCTTATTGCAAGCAATGTTGAATTTATGGATTTTGTTAATGATCCCATAATAATTTGTTTCCCGTCCTTCAACATAGATTGGTCTCTTCAAAACTCCGGTATTAGTAGTTGCCGCAAGAGGACGAAGAGCTTCAAATTGACTCAAACAAAATCGGAACCCGTTGACGTCGTACAGAACGTGCATTCTAACTTTGAATATTCCGTAAGATAGTTGTTGCAAGTCTTGATGGGCGTCGGCATCTTTTACACATTGTCCATAATATGAACTTATAAGAATATTTTTTACATAGTACTATATAATTCAGGATAGAGAAGTGGCAAGAAAATGTTACTTGATCTCGAAACCAAGATAGAAAATTAGGACCTCCATTAATGCCATCTCGTCACATCGTTTCTACCTGCTTGCTTGTTGGTTGACGTCTAAGTGTCCAATTTTGCTTATGAAACGTGCTGCCCAGAAAACATGCATATTAGTATTAAGGTATAGGAAAGAATGCTACGTAGCATATAAGTAGAACAAATACTTACATGAAATATTTGTCCATCCCATCTATATTAGCATACATATACAACAAAGCAGCCTTCCTTATACAATTGTAGCTCGTGCTACTACAGACAGGGGTGCCCCTCGTTGCAAAAATGGATAGGTCACTACAAAGAGGATCTTCGTTCACATTGTACCGCATCGTAGAAGCATTGACATTGTTTTCCTCTGCAAAGTAAAGACTCAAAAAGTATCTGACCTCCTTAAGAATAAATGCTTCAGCGATGCACCCTTCAACTCTAGCCCCACTGCTAACCATTTCTTTAAGATATCTAGATCTCTTTCAATGTGATACATCCACCTATATTGCACAGGGTCGCCCAATTTAGCTTCATACATCAGATGAATAAGGAGATGCTGCATTGGATTGAAAAGTCCTGGAGGAACACTTTCCAAACCGCATCATCAAGGTAGCCCCGGAACATAACGGGCAGGAGTCTTTCCATGATATTGTGATAATCATGACTCTTTAACCCAGTTAGTTTTCCCGTCCTGACAATAACGGCTCGTCTCAAGCTGACAGCGTAGCCATCAGGGAATTTTAACCCTTTCAACCAATTCAGAACTTCTTTCTTTTGGTTAGGTTTAAGACAGAAAGAAGCACGTGGCTTGCCACCACTTTCAAAGAGCTCAAGCGTTGGACGATTACAAAGCTCTGCCAAATCCTTTTGAGCTTTTATATTTTCTTTTGTTTTGCCAGGCATATCCATGCACGTGCTTATGATGCATTCGCCTATATTACGCTCCTGGTGCATGACATCAATATTGTGCATTAAAATCAACGAGTCCAATGATGTACCTCTCCGTAACCTATAAAAAACTCCAGATGATCTTTATCTAAGACCAGTTTCTTGAACATATTAGCAATTTCTGGCCCACTTAAACACTTTAGCGGTCTCTTCTTCACAATAGTGTTCTTTTTTAAAACATTCATCTGTTGCCTAAACACATGATTCTAGGGCAACCAACGTCTATGACAATCAAAGTAGCAAACCTTGCCACCATGAGTAAGACGAAAATAATCCGTGTCTGAAGAACATATCAGACATGTCAAACATCCGTGGACGCTACAACCAGCAAACATGCAGTATACCGAGAAATCATGGACGAACCACACATATGCAACTCAAAGGTTGAATTTCTGCTTTTTGTAACAGTCGTACACTTCAACTCCAGTTTACAACTGTTTCAACTCTTCATTTAGGGGTTGCAACATCACGTTCGCCATGGACCAGGATGATCCAGTCCAGGTAGAATGAGACAAAGAAACATGTACTCACATTTCATACAAAGAGCAAGTGGTAGGTTGTATGGAATAGCAAAAACCGGCCAACATGGGTAAGGTGCGACATTTGTACTAAAAGGTGAGAAGCCATCTGTCGCTAAACCGATGCGAACATTTCTTGCATCACTAGCGAAGTCTGCATTGAAGCTGTCTAGCGCCTTCCATCCATCACCATCGAACGGGTGCACCATTACTCGATCGTTGTCACGTACACCTTCTTTCTGCCACCTCATATCCCTGGCAATACTTTTAGAGAGACCGAGGTGTGATGGGGAAGTAACGAAGTTGCTTATGTGCGACTTCTATCGTCACCTTGTCACCGTCGTTGTTAACAACTTCGACAAACCTTGATTTACCACACTGTAAGCACTTGTTCTCTTTGACATGCTCTTTTCAGAAAAGCATGCAGTTGTCTGGGCATACATCAATCTTCTCATATTTTATACCAAAACTAGAAAGTATTTTCTTTGACTGGTACATGTCTTTAAGAACTTTATGAGGCTTTGGAAGAATATCATTGATCAATTCGACAAGATCGTTGTAGCAACTATTTGAGAAAAATATTTAGACTTAATTGCCATAAGTCATGTCAAGAAAGAAAGGAGTGTCACTTTTGAATACTCATGTAGTGGTTCTTTTGAGGCTTTTAGAAGATTGAAGAACGCTTTAACCTCCAGTGTAGGAGAGTTTTCCTAAATTCTGGTTGTAAAGATTCAAGCATCTCGTCCATCCTATCAACCCCCATTCTATAAGCATCCTCTTCCCTCTTCTTCTATGGGTTTAGGTGCTGATTCGCGTGAAAGACCCACACCTCATAATGTGGCACAAAACCGTATCGGCACAAGTCCAGTGAAAGTGTTCTCTTGTCCAAACACCTCATATTCTGGCATCTACAACATGGACACCGCACCTTATTTATCTTGGCTACTAAAAAAGCATGGTCCACAAAATCTGTAGTCTTGGCCACACACTCATCTGAGTAACTTCCATTCTTTTTCCAACTAGTATACATCCAACTACGGTCTTACACCCATATTTGAGCCTACAAACTAAATTTAGCATTAAATATCACACATCTACATCTCTATTAGGAAGGATGTGTCCTAAACCCATCCAAGATTGACCGAGAGAGCTTGCTTACAACGAGACGCGGGTTCCGGATCCCGACGAAATTTTGGCAGCATAACACCGCAGTTCTCCGGCTGCACGTCCGAAATGGTGCAGCACAGAACATCAGGGTTATACAACCGAAACTTCATCAGGATCCAGGCCTCTTGCGTCTCGTCATAAGCAAACTCTCTCAGTCACCCCGAGGCTGTTCAAAAAGGGACAATTTTGAATCTACATGTCTCACGTGTAGGTTCGAAACGGGTTATGCATTTAAGACGTTTTTCATGTGTTCCAATGAGATAGAGATAGGAAAGAAATAGAGAGAGAGATAAAAGGTTTAAGAAATGGCCATGTTCGTACGTTATTGGTTCCATTCGCCTCCGTGTCCTTGTTCCAACAAGCGCTTGCCTTCCGCATCGGTACCATTCACTTCCGTGTCTAGGTCGATGATTGTTCGACTAATTATTGTTGTACTAGCGACCGTGCAGTCCGGAGTCGTCATAAATAATATATTATACACATGCTCTCACGATGGTGTATATAGCTAACCGTCGTGAGAGCTAATAATTATCGCTCAATTTTAAAGACAATTTACAATGCAATTAAACGCTAATACATATTGTTTACATAAATTAAAGACAACTTAATTTATAATGCAATTACACACGTGTACAAGCAATTTACAAAAATCCAGTGTTATCCTAAACGCTACTAAACAGCTGATTTGCGTGACTAGCAGCAGTGGTGGTGAGTTCAGGTGAGGAGGAGGTTGCGACGACAAGACGAGGAGGAGGAGCGGCGGCTGCAGAGAGTGGAGGCCTAGGCGCCAAGGCTTCTAAACCGGCGCACGGACGCGTAGGTGCTTGCCGGGCGCCTGGACGCATAGGCGCCCGACCAGGCGACCGGCGGTGGCGCGGCGAGGAGGAACAGCGGCGGCAGCAGCAGGGCGAGGAGGAGGAGCAGGGGTCGCGGGTCGAGGAGGTGAGGCGGTGTCGGGTCAAGGCGGGGCGTCGGCGCTGAGTAGGGGAGGAAGGCAGCGTTAGAGATGGGTTGGGCTGGGCGTTGAGAGTCAGTCTGGTTGATGTGAACCGTTAGATGATATCCAACGGTCCTCATTTGATATGGGATATATAAAAACTCTTCCTCATTCATTCTAACCCTACTTTTCCTCTCCTCATTCCTCCCCTTCCCCTCTCCAACCGATGGCGGCGGCAGCAGCGACCCGGCGACGGCGGCTCGGTAAGTCACCCCGCCATGGAAATTTACATAAACTAAAATAATTCAATTCAACACTAATAGAAACAATTTAGATAAACTAAAACAATACATTTATACACTAATAAAAGTAATTTACATAAACTAAAACAACTAAATTCAATTCAATTCAACAATTCAATTTTCTATTTGATTCAATTTGATTCAATTCAATCCATACTAATTTGATTCAATTCAATTCAATTCATACTAATTTGATTCAATTCAATTCAATTCATACCAACAGTTTGCATAAAATTAAACATAAAACTCTATTTACTTGATCGGAGGCGACGCGACGCACGGGGGAGGCGTGGGGGAGGCTGGGGGAGCTCGGGGGCGAGGCAGTGAGGCGGCTCCGGCGGTGGGCCAACGTGCAGCAGCCTGGGGCGGGGGTCCGAGGCGGCGCCGACGAGGGGGGCCCGGGGCGGCACGGGCCTGCGACTGCGGGCAGGGGTGGGTTTGCTCGGGTCAGCGCGGGCATGAATGCCCGCGCCGACACGGGCCCGCGGGGTATATAAGACTTATTTACGATGACCGGTTGTAACACCCCAAAACCTATTAAAGAGGGGAATTTAAATTTTTTGGACGTAATGCATGTGGTGAAGCAATTCAAACTCAAACTGGAATTCAAATTTGAATCAAAACAGAAAAGAAAAAGGAAAAAGAAAAAGAAAACCGGCCAATGGGCCGAAACCCACCTCAGTCGGCCCAACAGCCTGCGGCTGTTCCCCCCTCCCCCTCTCTCTGACGCGCGGGGCCCGCGTGTCATCTTCCTCCTCCGCGCGCGCCCCCAACCGCCACCAATACTCCGCGCTCGATCGCGCCCGCTGCTCCCAAAACTCTTGCTCGCAACCCCGATCTTCGGTCCCGGGCACTCCAGCATGATCGCAATGATACGCCGCCCTCCCTCATCCATATAAACGCTGAAGACTGCCCGTTTTCTTCCCCCTTCGACCCACTTTCAGTTCCGGTGAGGACCGAGACTTCCATCGCCGTTTTGTTTCGATCTTCGTTCGTTTTCTCCGATCTAATGTGTGTAGTGCGTCCTGCCGCCGCCGGGGAGCCCTGCAGGTGAAGGAAACGACGTGTATTGCGCCCTAGCTACGGCTTCGACGAGCACCGAGGAGCTGCACCAACCACCGTCGTCGTAGAGCCGAATTCCAACCTCTCCAAGCCCGAGGAACCCCTAGGTGAGCTCCCCCTACCACTCCGCAGTCGATCCGTGTGATAAGATGCAAGTTCTAGCGTGTAGCGGCAAGGAACCGAGGCTGCGCCGGCTAGATCGCCGCCCCCGCCGCTGCGCGCGCTGGCTGGCTCCGGCCAGGGCGACGTGGCCCCCTGTGGCCTGCCCGTTTTAAATCGTGCGTCCCGAATAGATCTAACCCGTACCGCTTCGCGATCTAATCTCAGCCCTCCGTTTTAAATCCGACGGCCCATGTCAGCCCCGCGTTATAAAGGTCGGGAATCTTACCCGCTACCCCCTGGGGACCTCAGAAAACATGAGCTAACCCCGGAAACTTCTGATCTAGCCCCTGGACCTTCAGAAATTCATGTAAATTCATTTAAAAAACAATTTTAGCCCCTGTACTTAGTAAGAATTAGGAAGACCTCCCTGTTTTGCATACTTAGACCCCTAAAAATTTAGAAAATGAGAAATGGGGCCCACAGCAGTGTGAATTTGCACATCAGCCCCTGGAAAGCATTAATTTCAGGAAATTGAATATGTGAATAGGATTTAAATTTAAACATTGTTGTAGGTTCAGTTGAATTATTCTAACCCTGTTAGATCTGAATTTACAGGGGAAATAAACTTTTAAACTAAATGAGATTGTTGTTTTGTAATTTATCTCTGAAATATACCCTTTAGGCATAAAACAAATTTAAATAGGTGGAAAAATGAATCTAAATAACCACAAAGGAGTAGGGAAAATTTATAAAGGTCCTGTTAGGGTAATTGGAACAGTAGAAATTTTTGTATGAATTTAGGTTGCTGTTTTATGGCTGGAAATTCATTTCTAGGCTAGAAAATAAATTCTGAAAATAGGTAAAAAACAATTTTAAATTGATCCTCATCAGAGAGGAAGTCAAAAGGTAATTTATGGGACATTTTAGATCAGAACATATTCTGCTTAGGTGATATGTCTTGTTATTTTAATATTAAAGTTTAGTTGTAGATATGGAAAATAAACCTGAAAATATAGGAAAATAAGTATGCATAATTGGAAAAGGTTAGTTGAGGTCCACAAATCCAAAACTTCAAATTAAGATTTTGTAGGAGATCTGAAAACCTAATTGGAGTAGGAAATTATCCTTCATGCAAATTTTGTGGCTAAGAAGGATATTATCTAATAAACAAAAGTTGTTCAAATTGGAAATTCATATATAGTGTGCACTTAGGAATCTGAATATTAAAGCTAGAAATAATATATATGTTTAAAAGTGCATGTATGCTTAGAATCAACATATCTAGGTTAAACACACCACTTAAATATGTGTATGACTTTCATATGTATGCATGTGTGGTTTGCATGAGTGGAAATATGGACTATGGCTTATGGAATGTTATTTTCTTTTGCTATGTGTAGTGGCATGAGTAGAACCAGCCCCAGAGCAGATTCTCACCTTTCAAGATCAAGACTTTCCATTCCCGGAGCAGCAGGAAGAAGGCAATTGTCCTTGACCACTTTGATCCTATACTAGGATGTGTAGTTAGAATTTAATTACATTGTCAATTTAGAATATGATGCCCAAGCTAGGAAGTTTCCCTAGATTTTCATTATCTTACTTCCTTTTAGCCTGGGTTGGGATTTATTTTATTATGTCATTCATTAATATTATTTATGCTTAGCCATACTTAGAATGGGATATGAGATCATCAACTTGTTCACCTTACCCTTGAATGAGATATTATGAATTATGTAGAGGTAGGGATCGAGGCAAGTTGGATGCTTTGGTTGGTGCTGTGTGCACGAGACTCGGGTTTATGTTTAGTGCTTGCCTGGATCCTAAGGACCGGTTCATGGAGCATGTAACCTGGCTTTACCGTGCCAACCACATGCTTAGATGGGGCAGCTTGGCCAATTGATTAGGTGCATCCCCGGCGTAGTATGGGTGTTTGGATGGTGCGGGGAATAGGTGTCAGCTGGACTACCATATGAACCGCAAGGCTCAAGAGGGGGCCACTGCAGCGGGGTTGGAGTCTCTTGTATGCTGTTAGGGGTGAAACCTCAGTGGGCCCACACTCGTCGGGAATCTCTTTGTAAAGGCCTCATAGTGATCTCCTGGCTACACACATCGAAAGTGTGAACGTGGTTCGCGACCACTAGCATAATGGAGGTTCTTTTAGTCCACTCGGCAACGAGGGATGAAATCACTACATGTGGGTACAGTGATGCAAACTCTGCAGAGTCAAAACTGTCATGACAGCCGTGCTCACGGTCAAGAGCGGCTTGGACTTATTCATGATTAGAGGATGGGGAATTGGGAAGTTGAGGATATTAAGTGGGGAGCTCAACATTGGAAATGATGTTATGGTTACTTGATATTGATGATGGGTTGGGGGATTGGGACCATTTCACCTATGGAGTAATGTAGGTGCTTAATAAGCTAAAGTGATAGGTATTAATTGCGTAGTGCTTTAACCATGAGTTCAACCTCTCCTTGCTCTACCCATGCATGACATAATTTTCCCGCACTTGCTGAGTACCAACGGTACTCAAGCTTGCTTTTCTGTTGGTTTAAATTGCTGCTCAGGCCAAGAGAATGACGTGGTGTTCAATGACCAAGACTTCGAACCCAAAGAAGGATTCTAGATTCACGGAGTCCCCCGGGCAACGCCTGTGATGAAGCTCACAAAGACTTATCTTCCGTTGCTGTTTTATTTACATGTTATGAACATATTATCGTCCATCGAGACGTTATGCTATGTAAGACTTATTTATATTCGAACACTTGGCTTGTAATATAATGATGCTTCACTATTTGTCGTCACGTGTATGAGAAAATGATCCTGGCATACATGTGATATTCACTCAGTTGCTCTTTGGAGAGACCGGGTGTGACACCGGTTGTGTGGCTGTCGTAAATAAGGTTAATTACGACGGCCAAGCCATGGCCGTCGTAAATAAGTTGTTACCTATGACGGTCTAGGTCAAGCCATCATAAAAACTTTTTATTTACGACGGGCAGATTTGGTCGTCATAATTAATTTAATTTACGACGGCTAACCCTAGAGTTGTCGTAAACTAAGTTGATCGTCATAAATTGCCGTGTTTCCTGTAGTGGTTGTGACACCAAACAAGTTCGGGATAAGGCAGACATGTCCAGACTCTAGCTTAGGAGCCTCTAAGAGAACTTTGCCTAAACCTAATTTAGGTTTTGGATTGAGTCTTGAAATGATGTACCTATACTGAAGTAATAAAAATAAAATCTAAGTATAGAACTACTCCTCTATTCCTATTCCCACTTAAGGGATTCAACAATTTTTTTTTCAAATCTTTTATCCTGCATAATCTCATTCAAACTTATTAGTTTTTTAATTGTTTATGATTAGTTATCCAAGACTCATAAATGGCCTAGATTCACTTTCACCCACCACAACCATGATCAACGTTGTACAAATTGTTGACAGATCCAAAGGCGGCAGAGTGGGGGAGAGAGATGAAAGAGATCTGTTGGCTGCTAGGTCTTGGTTTACATGAAAAGGCTTGGTGGTATGATTCTATCTCACTATCTTATCTTCCCTTTGCATCGGCCCTTACACCTTGGTTTTTGATATTTGACATGTACTCTTCACTAGAAAGAGAAATTCCACAACGAGTTCATTGGATCGAAGGAGTCTCTTATCCTTTTCATCGTGTCCTCACACGGTTGTGAGAATTTTGACATATACTGATCACTAGAAAGAGAAATCCCTCGATGAGTTTATTGGATCAAAGGAGTCTCTTGAAAACATCGTGATGGGGATATTTTGATTTGTAGCATGTGTTGTAAATGTCTAAATATAGTATAGCACATACGTTTTAAATAATATTGCTAAAGTATACCGTTCCAATGATTTATGGTTACCACACCCTCTATTTACCCTCAATTACATTTGAAAGTCTATTTTAAATGTTTTATAAACAACATTACAATTATTTCGTAGAACCTCACATTTTACTTAAGATAGCAAAAAGAGGAAGTAATTTATAGTGTAGTAAATTTTATCAAATCACATGTTATGTGATCCGTATTTCATAAAACCTCATATTTTACTATTTGTGCCACATAATTCCATCTATAGTGGTTTGAAGAAACTTAATCATTTGTTCAAGCCTTACACATGTAACTCAAATATATGATGATGTGAAGCTTGTGCTATTGAGTATGTAAGACTTGAAGTCAATTATGAGAGATGGAGTTTTCCAAAATATTAGTTCCACAGCACTAGAAGTAATATGACAGAGATTGCAAAACTCAATATTTTTACCACCTACGAATACAATAGGTAAATAGGTTTCACCTTGAATCATTCTCGCAGAGCTGTTCCACACTGAACTACAGTAGACATCGGACGAGCACACGGTGGGCTCGGCTCCTCCTCACTCCGGGTCGTCGAGTCAAATTCCCCACGCGCACGAGAAGGCAATAGAAATGGCGGCGGCGGCGCTCCGTCCGGCGATCCTCCGCCGCATCCGCCTCTCCCCCTCGCCGACCCTCGGCGCGGTGGCCGCAGCGGCGGCGGCCCACCCGCACGCCCTTGCGCGGTGGCTCGCGCGGCCCATGTCCTCCCACGACGCGCATCTCACGCGCGAGGAGGTCGTCGATCGCGTCCTCGACGTGCTCAAGAGCCACCGTAAGGTCGATCCCTCCAAGGTAACCCCGCCCTCTGCCTCCTTCCGCTCCACATCTCATCGCGCCGGCGGTACCAAACCCTAACCCTAGGACATTTTGGCGGCGGCGGCGGTGGTCGCAGGTGAACCCTGCTGCGAACTTCGAGAAGGATCTGGGGCTGGACAGCCTGGACACCGTGGAGGTGGTGATGGCAATCGAGGAGGAGTTCAAGTTCGAGATCCCTGACAGGGAGGCCGACAAGATCGACTCTCTCCCGCTCGCCATCGAGTACGTCGCCAATCATCTCATGGCCGCCTGAGCTCTCGCTGGAGGTGAGACTTCTTTTGTTTTTTGTTTCGGGTGGGCCAATAATAGGCCTTGAGTGGCTCAGGAAAACTGTCCCTGGTGCTCCGCAGTGTGTTGAGATGGACGATGATGTCCATATGGAACATTAACATTTTTGCTCTTCTAACGATGCAATGTTAGATTCTTGTTTCTAAACCTATACGCTGTTGTTGATGAACTAGTTTGATTGGTCAGTTGGTCACAAGCATGGTCTTTATATTACAGTGACATGTTTGCGTGAATCAGCTTTGCTAACAATATAGTCTGATGCACACTTTTACCTATCTTCTTTTCATATCTTACGAGAACAGCACATAGTATTGCTAAACTGTTTGTTGTTCATGGACAATGCCAGATTTCATCATGCATCTTTGTTTTGAATATCCTGTTTATAAGGCTTCGAATGTGGTTTATGGGAATGTATAAAGGAAGACAGGTACATACGATGAATGCAGCTTACATCACTTTTATAGAAACCATCTAGTTTGTGCAAACTCCTGACATGTTATTACAATGGCGCTAACATCTTGCCACAGAAATTATCACCCCGTCATTAAAAAAAATGGCTTCCAAGGAATAGGTTCAAGTTCCCTCTGAAATTATAGAGAAGCTCTCTCTTTGTAAATGCATCATTTCCATGTTATCTTACATTTAAGAACTTTTTGTTCTGTTTGTACCAACCACCTTAGTCCATAAGCCTTGTCTGGCGTGCTATTTAACTATTCATAGGGATGGGCGGGGAAATTGGGGTCCAGAGCGGGAAATGGAGGGGACGCTATGATGGTACCCCAGCCCACATGTTAATGTCACTTTATGATGGTATATGTGATCATTTCCTACTTCTCCTTACATTTAGTGCATCCTCAGTTTATGTGGGGCTCTGTTTCACGTTTTTATTTTTTTCCAAGCCAAGTAATCACATGTGGCGCTAAGTCTACGAAAAAGGCTAATGAAATGATCAAACGTACCCTTTCTGTTACATGCTTCAATCATCTTTCCCAGCATTAGGGGTGGACAGTGAAAATGATAAGCAACTGCAGCCATTTTCCTCTATGGTCTAACGTTTTCAAATACACTTTCCAATATGTCGGACAAATATTTTAAAACTGAAGAGTTTGTGGACACCATTATTTTTGTGTTCTTTTATCACTAGTATTTGACTCTTTGTAGGCACAACTAAGTAAACTAGGTACATTGTACAGATATTTGACATCTGTTCTAGTAATTAATCTTTTTCCACTTATCGGCCTATAAAGAGCTGTTCTGGCTGCAACCAACACCTCAATTTAGGTTGAAACTGCTCATATTTAGTGTGAATCCGTATTCATTCTCAACGTTGTTTTTTCTTGTTAACTGAGATGTCACTATTGAGAATATGGCCTACCATGCGACCAACAAATCCTTTTATGTGAACCCTTCTTCTTCATATGTTTTTCTAGATACACATTTTGCTAAGAACATGTGGTAGCTAGCTACACCTGCTAATGCGACTTCTTAACAGAAGTTGGTTGCTGTGGTAACGAATTGATGAAGCTTATAATTGCTATGTTTGTGGGATGTTTCCAATGCAGCAAACATATAGAGCTGCTGGTTGGACTTTCTGCAATATTTTGGAACAGGGTTTGAAATGAGCGTCCGGACGCCTAGGCACCTGCCGGCCGAACGCCAGGCGCGGCGGCGGGCGGCAGTGGAGGTGGCGGCAGTGGAGGCGGAGTCCGGCGTGGGCAGGTTCGGACGGGGGAGTCAGGGGCGTAGGCGGCTGAGGGGGCGGGTTGAGTGAGGAGCGGCGGTGGGCTGAGAGCCGAAGTAACAGGAACCGTCGGATGAGATCCGATGGTCCACATTTTAGATGGGAATGTATAAAATACCCCCACCCCTAACCCTACTCATTCCCCCTCCCCCCACTCCTCTCTCTCTCCTCTCCAAACCCGGCGGCAGTGGCGGCGCAAGGGGCTGGCCGCCAGAGAGGCGGCGTGATGGGGGCAGGCGGTTGCCACGACCTCGGCGGCTGCGGTGACCTCCGTGCCGGCGGCGACCTCGGTGGCAGCGGACGAAGGCGGCCGGAAAACTATGTCGGCAGCTCACGGTGAGGCTGTAGTGGTGTGCAATCAAGTAATATTATTGGTTCTTGTGGAACCTGCTACCTGAAGAACGGCAGTGCCGTTTCCATAGCTGCGCGCTACAGGAGCACGCAGATATCGATGGCGAGAATGCATGGAACGGAACAGAGCACAGGTTCATACGTCGGTTTGCATGCACAGATGTGGTTAGCTGTCAGCAGCTTTGACACTTCTCACAAGATGACAGAAACATAGCTTAACATAGGGCACAGTGACATGGTACAAACATTATGTTTTCGTTACAAATCCCCACGTTCCAGAGAGCCTAACTTCTTGACACCACCCGCCAATTGTTTGGGCTGAGTGCAAAGAATCAGGGCTTATATTTCAGAGCTCTGAATTATGCAAAAAGAAATAATTTTAGCTCTAGATTATATATAAAAATAAATTTTCTGGCTTATTTTCTTTATTCCTACTCATCTGGAAAACTGTTTGTAAAATAACTTTTCAGTGGCAATGTGGGTAATTTTAAGATCACTTCTATGCTTGAGATAAGACATAAGCTGGTAAAAGCAACAATTTTCAGCTTATGGTTCGTAGTATAAAAATGAAAATAGCTTACGTGTGCTTTGGGGCATATGCTATTATGAGTTTGAGGCGTTTGGTAAAGATTATGCATAATGCACTATAATCCAAAACTAAAGCTTTCATAATCTCTCCCAAATAGGCCTTTAGAATCCAGTTAAAGCACTAGGAAAGCCAATGCCGAGCTCTGCTCTGTTCTTTGTTTACATCTTGACTGAGAACGTTGTTGTAGGAAGACGTGTAAACACGAAGTTTTCGGTGACTTCCATAGGATGGCATGAGGGTACCAAACGTTCTTGCACACTGCCGTGTGCTGCTACACTGCTACACGAAGGTTCATCCAATCAGCCCCATGTGTTTTACCCATGAGGCCGCCAGGCTTTAAATTTCAATCCATGGCACTACGCGCACACTTTGTTACCGCCCGGGCACTTATTAGCACGTTAAAAACACATGGATGCCGAGGGCCAATCTGATTACGTGCCACGGCTGAGGGGTTTTAAAGGTGTGTGTGATTGTATACAAAGATTGCCACCGTTTATTGCAATTTAATTTACTTTCCTTTTATTAAATTGGAAAAGTTATATCTTGTCTGGGTAAAAAATCATCTTCCCTCACTCGAATTTGTTCTTCACTTTGGCCAATCCGTTTCGTCTCCTCTGGCGAGCACCAACTCCATCTTTAGCGAATTGTAATGTTAGGGTTTGGGGTTGTAAGGGTCTAATGGACTTAGATAAAGATCTTGGAAGTGAAGGAGGGGGAGGATGAAACAGTGGCGGGGATGGCTGGTGGGCAAACGGTGAGGCAACAGGTTACCGTTACCCAAAATGGCACATAATACCGATTGGGGTAGGATCTGTGTGAGAGATAGGACGACGATGACAATGGTGGGAGACGAAAGGAAGAAGGTTGCCTCAATGGGCTAGGTCTTCGCCAAAGCTCCACATGCATGGCGCTTTCTAAGGCAGAGGGGCAAAGGTAAGGGCGAGTTGGCCTGAGGAAGACCAATCAAAAGGAAGAAATGGATGGACCATTGTTTTTTTTATCGCATGGTTGAAAATTCAAATGAGAGATTGGGTTCTAGAAACTATCAAAATGATAGGTAAAAGTACCTTATCAAACTCGTGTGAAGCCATGCGCATGATTATAAAAATCTTGTTACCACTATGTAAAAACTATGGAAAGTTATGACCATAGACGAAATAGAACCCTTTGTAAAATGCCATTTCGTAACTTAACGATCCACTTTGTAATGTTATGGATTATAAACTTTAAACTCTTTTATGTTAAACTAATGCATCATTTATAAGTCTATTACTGTATCAAACCAAGAGTTAATTTCTAATTTTGAATTGTAGAAGTTTGAGGGAGGTCGCATATAAATCTACCCAAGTAAGGAGGGTGGCTTTGTATTTGTGGTCACGATAGGTTATTTTTTAAAATAGTAATGATATATTGTATTGAAAAAGAAGGAAAAAACTGAATTACCAAGTTCCACTTGTCGATGAGAGGGTGACCCAGCCTGAGAGCGCGCCACCAGGCTCATCCCAGCCATCCGTTCGTGATCCGGTGGTAACCAGACGAGGCGGCTTCCCCTCGTCCCTCCTGACCTTCTCCCCACCATCCGGCACGAAGCGCGTTAATATCTCCACCACCCCCTTCCCCCAACCCAACCCCGATCCCCAGATCCTCCTCCGCATCTCGCATTCCGAGCAGCGCAGCGCAGGTGATTCCCCGACTCCTCCCTTGCCTTGGTCCTCTCCACCGCGGCGGCCGGGTCCCGGTCTCGTCCGCCCATTTTCTCCCCGATCGCTTCTCGATCTGATCGGCTCCGGCGAAACATAGCTGGATCTGCGTCTTTTCGATCCGGAGCCCGTGGATCTCGTCCGGCCTCGCGGTCTGCTCCCGTGCTGGATCAGATCCGCGGCTGGAGGCTCGTCGCGATCCGTCTCGGGTAACGTTCTCGTGGGAGATCTGAGCGCATTTGATGCGCAGGTGTTCGGTCGAGGAGGGGAGAGATGGGGCTCGCGTTCGGGAAGCTCTTCAGCCGGCTGTTCGCCAAGAAGGAGATGCGGATCCTCATGGTTGGTCTCGACGCCGCTGGTAAAACCACCATCCTCTACAAGCTCAAACTCGGCGAGATCGTCACCACCATCCCCACCATTGGTGAGCCCCCTTCCCTCCCGTTACACCTTTTGCATGTTGCGCGGATTATTATCATCTACTTGCGTTCATTTGTGTGGAGCTGTCGCGTTAGTATTAATAATGTACAGATGACGGATCTATTGGATCTGTATTTGATTCTAACCAGATTGGCTGGTATTGTGATCTGAATGTTTATATGATCCTAACCCCTGATTTCCCTCATTGTCTTGTGTACCCGATTGGTCTCTTAGAATGCAGTTTACATTGAGTAATAACCTTATTAAGATCTTGAAATGTTCATGATTGATCGAGTTTTTTGTTAGTTTATGCAAGGTAGTTCTGATAATTACTGAATATCCACGTATTATAATTTTTATGTCCTCACAAACTAGTTCCTAACAAAATATTGAAATGCATGGAAGTATGGATGGGTGGCTCTCAACTTCTTGCACAGTAGGTCTTAACTAAACTCCTATTAAGAATTATGAATTCTTGTCTTCTTGCTTGATAAACTGAGATCAACACTTGAACTTTTTTGTTTCCCCTTGTATATTTTTTTCTGTCAAATCTTTTGACAATATTTGACTTGAATAGGACAGTCTAAATAACATTTGAATGATGGTGCCTCTGCTTTTAGCACAGGTTTCCCATGTAGGATATCTTCTGTCAGGTGAAGCGGGATTCAACTGAAACTTGTGACTTGGGGTTGAATTAATAGAAACTTTGGATGTAATTGTTTGAAAAGTAGAACATAGTGTTGTCTCTAGTGTTGTTTTGCTTTGTTGTGACAACTGTGATGTTCCATATTCCTATTTCTCGAGTCTCATGGGAGAACTGATCTTTGTGAAATGCAGGCTTCAATGTTGAAACTGTTGAGTACAAGAACATTAGCTTCACTGTCTGGGATGTCGGGGGTCAGGACAAGGTATGATTCTTTAGGACATCTTTTTCTGCATTGTACTCTGTTGCCCTTTTAGATTTGCTAAAACCAGTGTTCTTTGGACTCTTTGCTTAGTTTTTTTATTTGCCTTTTTGATAACTATGTGGAACTGCTCGGTTTATGACTTACCATGCCTCTGTCCTATGCATAAATTTGTACACTTTCTATCACACATATACTGATCTATACTCATTTCTCTGTAAACAGATCAGACCTCTCTGGAGGCATTACTTCCAGAACACACAGGGCCTTATCTTTGTTGTGGACAGCAACGATCGTGACCGTGTCGTTGAAGCCAGAGATGAGCTCCACAGGATGCTGAACGAGGTAAATGAGCCACCTGGGTCTGTTTATCATGATTTCTACATGCTGTGGTGAGGCATTGATTTATGACCCATACTGCTTCATTGCCATTTACAGTTAGTTGACCGAGTAGTGCTTTTCTCAATCATTGTCATAGTTCAGCTTATGTATTTGAGAAATGGCACACTAAGGCCATGTTTGGCACAACTTTTTCACAAAAATAAGCAGGTGTGCCAAAGAGCAGACTTGTACTGTTCTAAAGCAGCTTATTAGTTCAGCTACTTCTCAGAATGAACTAAAAACAGAATATAAGCACAAGCTTCTTTTCATCGGCTTTCCAAATAAACTGCTTTTTTAAGAAGTTCAAGCTGTGCCAAATAGGGCCTAATAGCTTTGCATTATAATATTCCACTGTAACCTTTACTGTTTGAACGTTTGGAGAGATTTTCAATAAAATCAGAAAGGAATTGACACAATCTCAAAAGAACATTTTTTGTTTGCTCCTTTGCACAGGTTGTATATGTTTTCTTGACTGATCTAGTATTGAAACACTAGCCCCTTTGCTTAAGATGCTGTTTTGCAAGTAACCAAAACTTACGAATTGAAATGACCCTTTGTGCACCCTACTTACTAATTGAGACATTAGAAGTATTGTGTACTGTGTTAATAATATTTGTTTGGCGTTGATGGCAGGATGAGCTACGAGATGCTGTGCTGCTTGTTTTTGCCAACAAGCAAGATCTTCCCAATGCAATGAATGCTGCTGAGATTACTGATAAGCTTGGGTTACACTCCCTGCGCCAGCGACACTGGTAAATAATGATAGCTGCATGAGTTAAACACTTGTAAATAGGAAGCTAATTCTTCCACTCTACAAGGGCACATTGTGTGCTGCATATTGACGTTTTATCTGCTGCACTTGAGAATAGCTGGTTACTTTCTATTTTTCTGACTTCAATTTGTTCTTGTTGACAGGTACATCCAGAGCACTTGTGCCACAACTGGAGAGGGCCTGTACGAGGGCCTGGACTGGCTGTCCAGCAACATTGCTAGCAAGGTATACATATCAATTATCTTCATTTAATATATACGCATGTCTGTTTTACACAATAGTTCCTTTATGTAGCCTGTAACCTATTTCAATTTCTAGTTCTTTGTTGGCCTGATTTTCTTCCTTTCTTTGTTTTCAGGCATGAGGTCTGGGATATCAACTGCGAACTGACTAGGAGCTCTGGATGTATCATGGAAACTTAGGACAGACTTGCCTTTTCAATCTACTACGTGTCTTCTGGGGCACGATATATATTATTTTTGGAATATGTAATGATGTCACTGTTAAATTGTTTGCCACTTGAATATTCCTTGGATCTGCTGCAAGGAGTTCCAGTATCATGTTACTTTGGTATGTTCATTCTGCACAAGGGAGTTTCCATATCATGTTATTTGTAACTGTTCATTCTGCACCTGTGGTCTGGGGCACTTTTTGGAAAGTGTTTATCATTTGATTATGATATGAAGGCCTGACGAGGCATTCCGTTACAGATGGGCTGTAGGCTTTCTTCAGGTTATTAGCATGAAATCTGCGCATCCCTATACTGAAACTATGAAACTTTGCATCGTTAATGCATAATTGTTGCTGGGGTAGCCGTCTCCTGCAAGCATGCTTCGGCCCGCAAGCTGTGTAGTCGTACGCCATGGTCGTATGACCTGGTCGGATATTGCTTCACGTACGACTACACAGTTCTTCCAAGGTTTGAACAAGAAAATGTGTACAAGCCAAGCGACATGGGAGGGCGTAATAAGAGTTCTTCCGTGGCCAAATTGGTTAAACTGCACGCGATGCTAAACACAAGTTGGAAGGGTATTCGTATGCATGAATTGGTTTTATAAAATTAAAAGTTCTAATAAGTTCCGAGTTCAATATACGAAAAGAACTGAACATCAGCCTTGGCCCTTGGTCCATGGATGCAACTGAAAGCCACCTCTATGAAAAGAACTGAACTACAGTCTACAGAAGCTGTACAGTTTTAAACTGTCATGCAAAACAGAAGTTGCAGCATACCACCAAATTTCTGTTCCAGCAGCGAACCAACTCATCGCATGCATTAGCAAACTTACGTTTCTCAAATCACGATACTCCATTAGGCGAAAGCACATACGCTAGTGAATGTCTTAATCCTAGCTTCTCTCCTCCTATACCCTTCTTCTATTCGTACTCCTACACGAATTCTCATTGAACCCATTTATTCTAGTTTAGTTACACATCAAAAAATGAGGTCCAATAATAATTCGTCATGCAAACAGCAGTACGGTGTAGTATGAGGATATGGAGGAGAGAAGTCGCATTCCTAGCATCCAGCCTGTCTTTCACTCTCACTATACATACAACACTGTTTTGCATCTACTCAAGCCATTCCATTGTTAATTGCGCCAAGAAAAGCAAGAGAAGAATGTCGTCCAGCAGCCGCCTCTTCCTCCGGGCCACCGTCCTGCTCGCCGTGCTAGCCGCCGCCGCCGCCGCCGCCGCTGCCCCAGCATCCCAAGTTACTGCGTGCCGGGGCAGGCCATCCCGCGCCGCCGGCTCCCGAGCTGGACCGGACCTGCGGCTTCGTGCCCGTGTTAGAAATTAATTGCGCTTAGTTCTTAACACTAGGCATGCTAATCAGAGTGCTTAGTGATAATCATGATTAAGACATGATAAAAAAAACTAGTACGATTAGGGAATGTGATCAGGAGCATATCTTCGGCGGCGATAGAGGAAGAAGACATGGCGTAGGTTCAAGCCGTATGCCGCTGGCCGACGGGAGGAGGCCTTTCCCTAGCTACCGCTGTGTTCTTAGGATCGGGATTGGGTGTGTAGAAGGCGTCGGGCGTGAGTGGGATAATCTCTCCCACGCCCCGGCTGCCTGCTCATTCATATAGCGCGGGCGAGAGGGGGCCTCAACCGATTGAGTTGGTTGCGCCCCCGATCAGGGCGCGTGGGGAGAGCGGATCCCGGTGGTTATTGCCCATGCGGGATCCACGGGATCACAACAAACTAACATTCTCCCCCTTGATCACGGGTCATAATACTTACTACCTTACTATTTTAATTATTAAACTTAGTGTTTATCACCTCACGTTCAACATAAAGAGCACGACATATCAACACAATCATTTACGTACTGCTTGACTCGTCGACCACTACACGTCTCCCGCTTGGAGATAACCTTACTCTTAATTGGTCCCTTATTATCCAGAATAGTTCACAGGCTCTCCCTTAAACCCATGCCGGCTATGTGTTCTATGAACACATTGGATGGAAGGCCTTTTGTTACCGGATCCACAAGCATGTGTTTTGTACTTATATGCTTGAGACTAATTGTGTGATCCTAAATTTTATCTTTCACAACATAAAACTTAATATCAATGTGTTTGGCAGCTCCACTTGATTTGTTGTTGTGAGAATATAGTACTGCATGTTCGTTGTCACAGTACAACTTAAGTGGTTTATGAATGCTGTCGACCACTCTAAGACCGGGTATAAATTTCTTAAGTCATAATGCCTGCCCCGTGGCCTCATAGTACGCAACAAACTCGGCATGCATTGTGGATGATGCAGTGACGGTTTGTTTGGAGCTTTTCCACGAGATAGCTCCATTCGCGAGAGTGAAGATATAAGCTGATGTGGATTTCTTAGTGTCCACACATCTCACAAAGTCTGAGTCTAAGTATCCCACTATCTCTAGTGAGTTTGACTTACTAAATGTCAACATGAGGCCTTTTGTTCCCTGCACATATCTGGGTGCCTTCTTAACTGCCTTCTAGTGGTCAATTCCTGGACTGGCCTGATATCTGCCAAGAATCCCGGTTACGAATGCTAAATCAGGGCGAGTACAAACTTGAGCATACATAAGGCTTCCGACAGCAGAAGCATATGGAACCAATTTCATTTGATCGATCTCGTATTGGTTCCTGGGACACTGAAAATTCCTAAACTTATCGCCCTTGACTATTGGAGTAGGCGAGGTTTTACCCGCGCACATGCCGTACTTCTTGAGTACGCCTACTAAGTATGCTTTCTGAGATAAACCTAAAGCCCACTTACCATGATCTCGGTGAATCTCGATCCCCAACACATAGGACGCTTCACCTAGATCCTTCAGATCGAAATTAGAGGATAAGAACTTCTTAGTCTCTAATAGTAGATTGACATCGCTACTCGCAAGTAGTATGTCATCCACATAGAGAACCAGAAAGATAAATTTCTCATTCTTAAATTTAGCATATATGCAATTATCCTCTTCATTCTCCTTCAACCCAAACATTCTAATTGTTTCATCGGACTTGAGATACCATTGCCGTGAGGTTTGTTTGAGACCATAAATGGACTTCCTTAAGCGGCATCCCATGTGTTCCTTACCCTTAACGACAAAACCCTTTGGCTGTCATGTAGACGTTCTCATAGAGATCCCCATCGAGGAACCCCATTTTTACATCCATTTGATGTAATTCCAAGTCAAAATGAGCCACTAGTGCCATAATGATTCTGAACAAATCCTTACTGGAGACGGGTGAAAACGTCTCATTGTAATCCACACCTCCTCTTTGAGTGAATCCTTTTGCCATTAGTCTGGCCTTGTATTTCTTGATTTTCCCTTTAGAGTCACGTTTGACCTTGTAGACCCATTTGTAACCTACTGTTTTGGCTTCATTAGGAATCTCTACTAATTCCCAGACTTTGTTGGCGTCCATTGACCTCATCTCATCCTCCATAGCCTTTTGCCATTCATATGACTGAGGTCCTCTCATAGCATCTTCAAATGAGGTGAGATCGTCCTCCATTTGAACTTCTTCACTCATGTAGACCTCATATTCACTCGGTATAGCCGAGCGTATTACTCTTTGAGATCTTCTAAGTTGCACATTACCATCAAGTTGGGGCAGGTATTGCTCCTCGTCGTTAGTGACAGCTGATCCAGAATGCTCAGAAGGTTGAGCTGGATCCTGTGGTACAGGGGCTTCACTAGTTTCCGTCGCCGATGAAGGAACAACAACATGTGTTGAATCATTAGCGCAAGGCACAGATGATTCATCATTAGCAGGTATCGTGAAATAGGGTTACTGAATCATAGGAACGGGTACATAAACCCGCTTCTCTTCAAGATCTATTTCACGTCTTACTGTGCTCCCCCTGATCATGACATCCTCTAGAAAGACAACATGTCTTGTTTCTACGAACTTGGTAAAGCGGTCTGGACAGTAGAACCGGTATCCCTTACTTTTATCAGAATAGCCAATAAAATGGCAACTGATGGTTTAGAGTCCAGCTTACCAATGTTTGGGTTAAATACTTTTGGCTCAGCTGGACAGCCCCATACGTGCAAGTAGTTTAATGAGGGCTTACGTCCCGTCCATAACTCGTACGGTGTCTTAGGCACTGATTTGCTAGGAACTCGATTAAGCACGTGAATGACGGTTTTTAACGCCTTCATCCACAGTCTAATCGGTGGGGTATAATAACATAGCATACTTCTTATCATATCCATAAGCATACGGTTTCTCCGTTCCGCTACAACATTTTGCTGAGGCTCGCCTGGTGTTGAATACTGGACGACTATACCATTTTCCTGTAAATACCTTGCAAAAGGTCTAGGAATTTAGCCATATGGGGTGTGTCGACCATAGTACTCTCCCCACAGTCCGATCTTACTACTTTAATTTTAACATTATGTTGATTTTCTACTTCAGCCTTAAATATCTTAAATTTATACAAATCTTCGGATCGCTTCTTGATTGGATAAATATACCATAACGAATATAGTCATCTGTAAATATTATGAATGAATCATAACCATCCATGGAGACTATGGGAAATGGACCACAAAGATCTGTATTAACTAATTCCAATACTTCCGTACTTTATTTTGCGTTTTTCTTAATAATGTTAACGTATTTTCCTTTAATGCAGTCAATGCATTGTTCGAAATTCAAGAAGTCTAGATGGGGAAGAATCGATTGTGATACTAAGCGTTTAATTCTCCCCCTCGAAATATGACATAAACGACAATGCCATAATTTCGATGACGTCTCTAAATCAATTCTTTTGCGCTTACTAAATATTGGATCGTTTAGTGGAGAAACATTATCGTTACTTACAACATTGACATTATCATGAGTGGATAACAAATATAACATGTCTTGCCGAAAAGCAAGACCCACAATCTTATTATCAAATGTGATAAAACATCTGTAATTACCAAAATGACACACATAGCCTAAATCATCCAAACATGAAACTGAAATTAAGTTTCTCTCTAAAGAGGGAACAAAAAGAACATTATTAAGCCTAAGTACAAAGCCACTTTTAAGTCTAAGTGAAAGGTCTCCAATGGCTTCGACTTGGGCTTCTCGACCATCAACGACTTTATGGTCCTTTCTCCTCTTTTTAGGGTCCTCCTCATACTTAATCTCTGTACAGAGTTACAAACGTGCACGGTGGCATCTGAGTTAATCTACCAAGTAGATCTAGAGTAATCTAAAAATAGGCATTCGTTGACAAAATAATGAAATTATTACCATTATTACAACACCATTTCAGAAAACCAACACAATTCTTCTAATGATGACCTATGTCCTTGCAAAATTTGCATTGATTTTTAGCCACTTTCACCTCCTTTTGTGGAGCATGTTGCATATGGGCCTTTCCCTTGCCCTTATCTGTAGAAGAGCTGCCATGTACCTTAAAAGTGGAAGCTTCAGGAAAACTGAAGTAGCTCTTCCCCTTCCCTTTCTCTTTGGTGTAGTCAACAAAGTCACCACTCCTTTGGAACTTAATGCGTTCTTCTTCTTGAACGCACCTGACAATCAACTTCTCTAAAGACCAATTGTCAGGCTACGAGTTGTAGTTTATCACAAAAGCTTCAAAATCCTTTGCTAGAGAGGCGAAAATAAAGTGCACAAGCAATTCGTCACTCACACCTAAGTTCAAAGGCTTGAGCTTTGTGGCCAAGTTTGTCATCTTAAAGATGTGCTCACGCACACCACCACCAGTGTATTTCTCACTGACAAGTTTTCTTATGAGGGTACTTGCCAAGGCTTTGGAAGAACCAGTGAACTGGCTCTCCCCCCGAATGGCCTCAGTTATTGTCCCCTTGACAACCATCAAACATTCCCTGTTTGATATCCGCCATTTTGGAGATCATTATCATATTTTTTTTAGCGCTGAGGTACTCTCACTTTCTTAGCGAGAAGGACTCATCCGTTCTTATAGACCGCAAGAGTGATCTCGAGTCTCTCCCTCCATGAGCCATAGTTGTGACCATTAGGAAGCTCAATGGAGGAGATAAAACTAAGCGCAGAAGACAAGGTGGAGGAACCTTCAAAATATGAACACGTATTAACATTCAAACTGAAAATATTGTATTTTGTTTTTCACGATGACTACTCCGCAATATATTCAATGAAAACCTAATCAAACAGAAATGGCGTGTTTTATTTTTTTGCGTTGGTAACTCCACAAAACACGTCATTCAAAATAATAAGCATGGATGAAATTAAAATTTCACGTTGGCTACTCTTTTAAATTACCATGCACCATAAATCTAAGATAATGTAGCAAATTCAAATTTTCACGTTGTATACTCCATGAATTTGTCAAAACATACTTAAAACTGGCAGAAAATATGGCAAAATAATTTTCACGTTGGCTACTTAATTATTTTACCATAAATGTCTTAATAACAGCGGAAGCAAATTTCTTAATGAAGTAAATAACTAAGGAAATTACTTATATGCTGAAATAAATTATATTTCTAAAATTAACAAACAATTATTATAAAATTGCACAAATTTCTCTATTTAGTTGTGTGCAAAACTCAAATTTAATCCTAAACAAAATTCTTACCAAAATTTAAAAAAAGGGGGTCTGCACACTAAATTGGCCCAAAAGCCCACTGGAAACTATCAAAAATTGGAAAAATTAACTTTCTGATTTTCAGCCCAAAATTGAGCCCAGCCCAACAGTGAATAAACTCAGAAAATTAAAAAATTCATTCGTGCGGCCCACTAATCTCAGCCCACGGCTATTTTGGCCCATCCAAAAATAAAAAAAAATCAACCAAAAATTAAAAGGGCAGCCAAGCCGGCCCACTTACCCCCCCCCGAATGGGCTCCGAGCCCATTAAGTTTGGGTGACACCGGCGCCGAATCTGAGCCGTCGGATCTCCATCCAACGGTGGGGAGCTGATTTTGGAGGGTATAAAAACCAATCGGCGTCCGGTCCAAAACCCTAACCCTCATTTCTATCCTCCCTTTCTCTCTCCACGGCACGCGAGCGAGAGTCGAGTGAGAGGTGGGGCGGCTGAGTGCCGAGTGGCGGGGTGCTCGCCACCAGTGGGTGGTCGCCTGCCGGCCGCCGTCGAGGGAGCCCCATCCTAGGGTTAGGGTTCCGCCGTGAACCCTAACCCGATGGCTCTTGCGGTGGCGCCGCCGCCTCCCTCATCATCGGAATCCGAGCTCAAGCACGCGGTGCGATGAGCTCGGCGCTGATGATGAAGAGGGCGCGTGGCGCCCTTACCGTGAGCAGGTCCATCGGCTCAAAAGCCGGTCTTCCCGGGTCTCCTTAACCGAGGGGTTTGCCGGTCAGTGGGGGTTACCTCGCCTCCCTCATCTGACGCGTCAACGTCGGTGGGATCCCGAAGGACAGAAGGCGACGAGCCCCTTAAGGTAAATCCACCCACTTTTCTTCTTAATTTTTGTTAATTTTGATTCGGTTGTGATTTTTCTTTCCATGGCTAAAAAGAAAACTAAAGCTCCCCTCCTTCTATTTGCTGAAAACTAACTTGTACTGAAAGATAATTGAACAAGAACTTAATTAACCGATTAGCAATAGCTCTAAGGTGGCTCTAGTACCATTGCTAGAAATTAATTGCGCTTAGTTCTTAACCCTAGGCATTGCTAATCAGAGCTTTTAGTAATTATCATGATTAGTACACAATAAAAAATAAACTAGCACTATTAGGGAATGTGATTAGGAGCATACCTTCGGCGGCGGTGTATGAAGAAGACACAGCGTAGGTTCAAGCCGTATGCCGGTGGCCGACGGGAGGAGACCTTCCCCTCGCTACCGCTGCGTTCTTAGGATCGGGATTGGTTGTGTAGAAGGCGTCGTGCGTGAGTGGGATAATCTCTCCCACGCCCCGGCTGCCTGCTCATTCATATAGCACGGGCGAGAGGAGGCCTCAACCGATTGAGTCAGTTGCGCCCCCGATCAGGGCGCGTAGGGAGAGCGTATCCTGGTGGTTGTTGCCCACGCGGGATCCACGGGATCACAACAAACTAACAGCCCGACCTCCTGGTGCCAATGATGAAGGGGCGGTGCTGCCGGGAGCTGGCGTCCGTCGTGCCCGAGTGCCACTGCAAGGCGCTGAGATCCATGATCAACAACATGTATCTTTCAATCAAACTGAATATGTTATTTTAAGCAGTGGCCGATCCAGACTAAAACTGTGGGGGCTGAACTATAATGTTAATAACTTTTAAATACTATATGTTAATAATGATTTATAAATTTCACATATTTGAACTAATCTTTTCAATAAAATATACGATTCATAATAATGCTAAAAATCATCAATGTCAAATAAAAAGAACAGAGTGAATACAATTTTGTTAGGTTGCTGATGTTGCTTAAACATGAAAACGAAATGGACACCGTTCTTTTAAACAACATGCTAAATCAATATTTTTTATAACAGCAAATTAAACCGTTGTTATCATAGATTAAAGTAGATAAATTAAAAATTTAGTACTTAGTGTCACGCTACTGCATCATTTGTTGGCTGGTGGTCGGCATGCTGTGCTGCTCGACTGATCCAACTCGGTTGTTTGTGGGGTGTAACACGTTGTCTCGCCCCGCTCTGGCGGTATTGTGAGTATGTAACCTTCTAGAAATAAAAGTTTATAGAGTGCAGAAGAAAAAAAAGACTATTGTTGTTGCTTGTCTATTAGGCTCGACGACAGGTGCTAATGGACTCGATTGGTTTCTAAAATAAACTAAATATAAGGGCCTCAGTTTTTGACACATGTTTGAAGTGTTCATCACCACACACACACCTCATTTGAAGCAAGTTGATGAACACATTTGAAGAGCAAGTAACCACCATCAACATGCTCATTAGAAAACAAACTCACAAAGTGTAAAAGTGGCATTTCCCACATACATCATATACGGGCTGGGCATTGGGAAAACTCCTACACATTGCTAGGTATGTCCATGCCAAGTTTCACCCAAATTCAAAACCTTTTGGGGTCATTTTGGGTATAGCTAGAAAGAGGATAGTTTGAACTTAAATTCAAATTCAAACTGTTTTTATCCCATGAATTCAAAAGTGGGAGGCATATTCCTACCCAGCACATTTTTGTGAGCTCACACACCAATTTTCACTCCATTTGGAGTTGAGCTTGACATGAGCTAAGTGGAGCAAATTCAAACTTTATTTGAATTTCAAACTGAACATGTGCTGAAATTTATTCAAACCAAACCCAATTTGAATTCTAACCAATTCAAATGACTTAAGGGTAGATAATTCAAATCACCATGGGCTTTGTGGGGACTACTGTTTACAACAGTGAATTGGAGTTAAGTTCAGGGGTTAAAATTGAAAGTGGGACCCACATGTCATAGAGCTAAAAGGGGTGACTTGCACACCAAGTCTCAGCCTCGGTGGGAAATTCCACCGAACAGCTGCCGGGTGTGCCACCGAAAAGAGCCGGCGCCACCAGCTGCTTCCTACCTCGTGCGTTGGCGCCCAGGACGGCCTCCTCGTTCCCCCACACAAACCTTACCGCCTCAGCCCGAGCGAAGACCCGATTGCCTTTTTCTCCTCGCGGGCGACATCGAACAGCGCCACTCTCTTCCCCTGCGCTCTCGGTCGATCGGGAAAACGCAGAAAACAATCGCACCCTCGCCCCCCGAGCTGCTAGGCAGCGCCCTGAGCTCAAGCGCCACTCTCACAACGCCTAGACCACCGAGTTTCGGCCTCTGTTCCCGTGATCAACGACGACCGCCGCGACCTAGTTCAAAAACGGTGATCGGTCTCACGTGGGCAGCACACCACAGTAACTTTCACGGCCAGCAAGGGTGGCAAAAGGAGCGCACGGACTCCACGCTGCTTCCACCTGAAGCTCAGGCCACGTTGTGAGCTCTCGCCGGCGAATTCCGAGATTTTGCTCCGACGGCCTCAACCCGAGCTTCCGGTACAGTTCCTTAAAATTCTCCTTGTCTACTCCTCCTTAAGTCATCAAACTTTGCACGTGTATGTTGGATTAGCCGGCGATCAATTCTCCTTCAGCGTCCATCACATGAAAACGCCTCAGAGCGGCGGAATTCAAGCTCTACTAGGGGTGTTCGCCGCGGATCCATTCGATCGCACGGTGAAACCGTATTTGCGGCCACTCCCGAGCTACTCTGAGGTTGTGCCGATCTTCCTAGAGCTGCACTGGTGGTGTAGAGCCCATCGGTGCAAGTGTTGGTGGGCTAGAGACCTCGAGCGACGGCGTCGAACCACAGCAGTAACCGCCGCACGTCGCCGAGCTGGTTCCGGCCACCGACAGCCCAAGCAGAGCCCACCATCGTGTTCCTCGGTGCCCTAAACCATCTGGCGGCGAGTCTCTAGCTGGGCGGCGGCCGGAAGCGCCGGTCCGGCGAGCAGCCGTTTGCTCCGGCGAGGGGGGAGCGCGCGGGCGCGAGAAAGAGGGCGGGAGGAAGAAGAAAACGTGGGGCCCGACTGTCAGCGGCTCATATTTTAAATCGGGATCGGGCAGCGGCTCGGATCCAGTGTGCTGGTGCGCAAAAACTACGTAGACCCCGGTGTGCCGACGCCTCAGCGCACCACACGTGTCCCCGTGGCCCACCAGCAGACTTAAACTTTTCCCCGATTTCCAGATTTCATTCAAACTTCAAATCCTCATAACTTTGGCTAGGAAGCTCCAAATCGAGTGAACCAAATTTTGTTGGATTCAGCTCTCTGAGTACTTTTCAGCAAATCAAGTTTCACTTCATTAAAATCCTTATTTATCCTGAATTAATTCCTCAAATTTTAAACTGTTTGGAATTTTGACTGGAGAATTCCTTGGAGGAAAATTCTGAAATTTTGCTGGGATGTTCTCCAAAATATCCCTGAACTACCATAAAAAATTTAGATCCATTTGAGCTCATTTGATCCACCTAATGGTGTGACTAGTAAAACTGTTCCAGAGAAAATAGAAAATGTTCAGAAACATCTTCAGAATTTTCCCTGAAATTGTTTAGCTCATATCTTTAGCTAGGAACCTTCAAATTAAGTTAGACCAACTCCATTAGAACCCTCTGAAAATTACTTTTCAGAAAGTCATGGCTTGCTCCATGAAAACCCCTAGAATACCCTAAGAGCTCCAATTAAGGTCAAAGACATAATTATTTGTGGGGAGCTCAAATGAGCTTTGCTGCAACTAAAACTTGACCAAGTATTTGTTTAGGTGGTAACCAAGCCGCAATAAAAACTTCAGAGTCATTGAGTCTGTCTAGTGAGACTTAGAAGGTCCACAAGTTTAAAACTTAATTCAAATGAATTTAATTAATACATGTACTTCTTATATCATGTAGTCGCTAAGGTCGAGGAGGAACCCGAAGTCCTAGACTTTGTTACTCTGGAGGAGAAGCTAGCCTACGACCAAGAGCAGCAAGGCAAGCTCCGGTTTGCATTAACTTTTTTATAAATTTTTATTTGTTTTGAGCACTTACTTAAGTACCATTAATCCTTGCATTAGAGTTTTGTTTGAAACCCCAACTGCATAGCCAAGAAAACCATGGGTTGGGTTTAGAATTGTAAACCCCGTTAGCTACTGCAATGCTAAGATAGTGTAGGATTCCGTGTCAAGTCGAGTAGTTAGAACTACTCGCGAGCATAGGCTAGAGGCACTCGACTCGGGTAGAAATAGCACATGATACACATGGCAAGAAAAATGAGACCGAGCGGAGAGTAAGGGCAGCATGACTTTGGGGCCTGTGTGCTATAGCTCCACTTGTGTCGATTGAGGACCGAGCCGTGTGCGGGCCTGTTGAACAAGGTAGAACAGTACCGAAAACCTACCGGCTATATGAGAACCGGGAAACTGATGTAACTCGGGTAGCTGGGTATTGAGGCATTGCCCGTCGTTCAGAGGGTAGGTTGAGAGCTCGAGGTGTAAATAGGCTGGCGGCGCTGAGATGCACGTGCAGAGACCTCTTGCTCAGGACGATGGGACCGATTCAATATTTGGCTGACGGGTGAAAGATGGTTGCGTACGACGTCCGGGATGGTTGTTGTAGGCAACATCGGGTACGGGCGTACGTGACGGGTTATTCGGGTAACACTGCAGGTGTAAATCGATTATAATCGCCGTCCCTCGTGATCAGTGAGTACCACTTGTTCACTGTACCGTGACGTAGAAAGAACAGGCTAGTCACATGTTAAAATGTTGTTGATTGAATGATGGATGTTGATTGTTAATGATATATTGTAGTTTAGAGCTAATTAAAATTTCTTTCAACTTTGGGCAAAGTACATGAGAGAAATACGTTTCTTGTTTAATTGCAGTTCTCTCATGTGCCTTAGCGTATGGTTCTCCACAACCTGCTGCTAAAATTTGAAAGTAAGGTTCCACTGAAAGTAAGGTTCCACTAATTAGGCGAGTCCTTTGCAACGTATTTTTATCTCATGTACCCATCACCCCTCATGTAGAAGTTCCATGTTAAGGAGAGACGGGTCAGTCTTGCTGAGCCTTCGTGCTCACTGCTTGTGTTTGAAGCTTCTGCAGGGTTCTATGAGGAAGGGAATCCCGAAGAGGAGGCGGAACCCCAGGAGGGGAATCCCGTCGAGTGGGAGTCGTGCACGCCGCCGTGTTAGTGTGTGTGCGTGCTAGCAAGGACACGTTCACGGGCTGAACGTGAACTTGATGCTTAGTCTACGCTCGTGAGTGTAGACTGGACCTATTTTGATGTAAAAATGTTCATAAACCACTTTATGTAATAAAAGTTTTGCTTCCGCTTTGTACCTTTGATGTGTGTTATTCGGTGCTGTGCAACGTAACACCCCTCAGCGTGATCCTGGCTCGATAAGACCGTGGGGTCGTGTCACTAAATGTGAAAAATTTCAATTTAATTGGCGCTGTCAACCGTTTATCTAGTTGTCTTTAATCTCCAACTTTTTAATGCCTCTCTTCTATTTTCAAAATTATAAGAGAAAATGAAGGGATTCATAGTACGTCCTGCGGTAGGGGGGCTGGAGCTCCCCTAGCCCCCTGGTGCATCCACCATTGATTCTAAGGATGCCCAAAAAGAATTCTCAGGTTTTCTTAGTTTGCGGAACGTTTGGAGACAGTTAACAAAACACAAAATAAAATTGATGCACTTAAAAATCATACTAAGCAACAACAGTGTAATATAGAAGTTCTCAAAAGTTAACTAAAAAATAAAATATAGACTGAACTTTGTTACTACTGCTGTTATGCTGTCTAGAAACATAATTTTTGTCCATGCTGCTGTACTCTACAGTGCGTAATATGGTGAAATACTAGATAAGATCGACTTGTATAGATATCATCTGTAATACAAATTATGTAAATCCCAACCATGTACGTTTCAACTGAAACAGAGCTTATCTCTATGTTTCCGGTTACTGTTGCCTATCCGGCCCAGTAGTATATAAATACAAAACGCCACGCAGATTCAGGTATGCTGAATTTTCCAAATCAATCTCGTACTTTTAACATGGTATCGAGAGCCCTAGTGGATACCCATCGCATGTCCGACAACAACTCTAGAGATTCGATCGTGGACATAACAACAATAACCCTCGGGGCTTGTTTGGGTAATAAAAAATGGAGTGAATTAGAGTGGAAAACAAACTCATTTTTACTCTAATCCCCTCAATCCAATTCAAATGGAGAGTATTTAGTTGTATCCAAACGAGCCCTCAGTATGATGGAATCCACGCCGGTGTTAGGAGCAATCGCCTATCATGTCAGATCTGTGACAAAGTGGGCCATATAGCTGCCAAGTGCTGGTACCGGTTTGATCAAGGTTTCAAAACGGAAGATTAAGACCCTGACAACGTCACCACTAAGCCAAGTTATCGAGTTGATACAAACTGATAACTCACAACTGCAAATGCACCAGGTATGCATATTCAGTTTGTTGGCCATTCAAAAATTCATACTCCATCTCTTGTTAGATCTTAAAAATAACCTTCACGTGCCCGCCATCACAAAGAATCTTCTGTCCATTAACAAATTTGCTTGTGACAATAATGCCTTATTTGAATTCCATCCTACTTTCGTTGCTATAAAAGAACGGATCACAACGCAAGTTCTAGTTAGAGGCAAGTGTTGAGCTCCCCTACTATATGGAGGATGCCGCTTCCTTCATCGAATGCAAAAAGGCTGCACTTCACACCAGAGTCTCGGTTGATCGTCGGTGGCACTTCAGACCTGGTCGTGCTTCTCCTCAGACTGCAGAAAACAGCCCATCACTTTAGCTTACATTGTTCAGGAAATTCCAATTAATAATGTATGTGACGCTTGTCAGCAAGCAAAAAGTCACCATTTCCCTTTTACCTTGTTAAATAACACTGCTTCAAGTCCTCTTGAACTTATCTTCTCACATGTATGGGTCGTGTTAGAACCATTGTTAATGGAGAAAGATATTATGTCAGTTTCATAGCTGCTTTCAGTCCGTTTACATGGATTTCTACGCTTAAATAGAAATCTGATAATTTTCATATCTTTCATCAACTGCAAAACCATGTAGGGCGGCTGTTAAATAAGAAAATAGTGAGGTACACACTGACTAGGGTGGGGAATATCATAAACTCATCTCCTTTCAAACCGTTGTCATGTCCCATCAAGTTTCATGTCCTCACACATCCGTAATAACATCCTATGCTTCGATATACAAATGCCAAATCTCGAGGAAGATAAAAATTCAAATTCAAATTTGAATTTAACTCAAATCAGTGAAGGTAAGCTCAAATTTAAAAAAATTGTATCCAAAACGGCAAAAAAATGCTCACAGTAAACTGGAGTCAAATTGTATCTCTCACAAAAATTTACAGGGAATTTCAAATTATTTATGTATTAATCCTATGTAAAATCAATTAATTAGGAAAAATAATTTGGAAATTCAAAATTAAATTCAAGTTTGGACTTCACAAGTATGTACTTCATATACATGGGACCACTGAGCGAAATCTCACAATTTTTGGTGGTCCCTAACATTTTATTTTTAATTTAGAAATAAATGGCCTCGTAAAAATAAAATAATTAGAAAAAGAAAAGCCTCAGTGGGACCCACCTGTCAGTGGCTCCCTCTTTCTTCTCACTCCCTTGGATTCTTGTGCCTGGCAGCGTGGTGCGTGCGAGCCTCCTAAAGGAAACCACATTCTCTAGATACTTGATGCACCACCGTCCCGCATCCCCATGTGGATTCTCGCCACAAGGAAAACCACACCAATCTCAAAGTGAGTTTGGCGGGTAAACTTTCTGTGGTTTCTCGATCTCACTCGTGGTGGTGCGCGATCGACAGAGGCTGCCAGCGGCTCAACTGCTTTGATTAATCTAATCTCGCTGCGAATATACAGATAGAGGCCAGCAGCTCAACTGTGATCGGCAGAGGCTGTACTGATGGGACGATGCGGCGCGCGCGAGATTGAGAAACTGTAGAAAGTCTCTTGGCCTAACTCACTTTGAGATCGGTGCGGTTTTCCATGTGGGCGCACGGGGACGCACAGGGGCGCTGGTGCATCCGGTATCAGAGAATTTGGTTTCTCCTAAACCGCTATAAAAAGACACCCTGACATCCTCGTCGACTTTTTTCGCTTCCTCAGTCCGCTACACCAGCTCATCCTTTCCACCATCTCTTCTTTCTTCTGCATATTTCCATCGAACACCGCACCACCGAGCTTGGCTTGTTGTCGGAGTGCCACCAACACCCCTTAGTCCAAGCCAGACCAACAAATCGAAACGCCAAGACCTCATCTACCTTCCCCAACATCCCATTCTTCAATCCACGCCACGAATAGCCCGAGTTTTCGCTCTTCTTCCCTACTACCGGTCGTCGGACATCCATCCATCCGCCGACCGGTTCACCTTCTCCGGTGAAAGTGAGTCCAATTCCTCCCATCCATAACTTCCTTACACCCTTGTTCACGCCTCTAAACACTCAAAGTGGCAGGAAAAAAGACAGCCGCTCCGGATTTTGAAGCTCAGTCGCCGCTATCTACCACCGAACCAACCGTTGTTGTCGTACCCCAACTTACACCTACCATCCTCATGCTTGGAGTCCACATTGTCCTTCTCCCACGCCTCGTTAACCTCGTCGATTGAAGCCGTCCCCGAGCCTTTCCTAACCTGTAGGACGCTACCGAAGTTTTGCCGTCATCGCCCTTGTCGCCGTGCGGCTTCGGTGAGCGTTGCCTCTTTCCAACCACCTAAATGAGTTCCTGTGTCATGCAGGTACTTTCTTCCTGAAATCCTTCCAATCATCGGCGGCCGTTCCGGTGAGCCGCTTTCGCCACCCGGTGGGCGACCGCCGACCCAGCTAGGGCATGCAGATCTCATGTAGCCTGGATCCGGTGTGGCAAAGGCTGTGGCCCACCATGTTACCTTCACATGAGCGGCCTATATAATTTCAAACGTTCCCCAATCAAAACACATCTAGAAAGTAATGTAAAGCTTGTAAAATTTATAGAAAATGCTATAAATGATAGAAAAATATGAAACCACTTTATATAGAATCCTTATGGCCAGATGTACATGCTAGAAAGTTTTTCTTTGTATGAACATATTCTGTATTTATTGGAAAATGAATTGTGAAAAATCCAACCAGCAGAAAGAACCTAAAATTTTGCAGATGATTAAATATATACCCTGTAGCAGTAAAAATGACAGCTCATTTTGGCATAAAAATTTTAAAATAATTATTATTTGATTTCTGCCATGTAAACTGTAGGAATTAGAAATGAGCGTAATAGATTTTCAAACTTGGTAGTAAATTATTTTAATATGTTGCACGCTTCCATTGTATCAGCTAATCTAAAAATCTAATTGTGATTTAGTAAAATAAATTAATCACTTAAGTTAATTAATAGAAATCTTATTTCCTAAGAGCTGAAATGCTGCGAATTAGATTCTAATTAACATAAACCTCATCTCTGATCTGAAAAATGTTAAAATATTTTTTTATCAGAATTTATAACCTTTGTAATCTATGCCTTAATCTACTTACATATTGTTAATGAGATACTTTTTCTATGCATATCAGTAGAGCATGTGGCGACCAAGATTTCTGGGGAGCTGAATCTGGAGGACTACACTGACTCTGTGCCTTCTATTAGCGAGTTTGACCATTGAGCACAACCAAGGCAAGCCCCAGTTTCATGCTAGCCATTTTTAGAATTGTTTACTCTATAGTCTAGGTATTTTCAAGTTGCATAATGTAGTGCACATACATTTCAATTTCTGTTTTAAACTTATCACACTTTGATGTAATATAAATCAAATGATCTTTTGTTGTGAATCAATGCGATAATCAATGTGAGGATACCATAGTAGGCCCGCATAAGGATATTATAATAGTGTTATTCAATGTGACAAACTAACTGAGAAGGTAAGTTACGCACTCGAATGCGGTGAAATTCAAGGGCTCATCTACAGAAAGGTCAGAGGAATGGGCTGTCTTGTATAACGATCAACATGGGAAGTGAATATATTCTCCTGAAACATATGAAGCGTCAGCCACCAACGTGCCCTTGTAGTGAGGAGGTAGACACCTTGTCATGGGATGCAAACCACGACCGTGTCGCTCAAAATGTGGCCTATGTGGGGACATTCTCTATGGTCATGATACGAGGTGTGAAGTTTTTATTATACTGAATATATACTGTTTGTGATACTTTTGTGGTTGATTGAGGTACACTACCATAATACTCGTATTTCATGTAGAAAATGGATTGTAAGTGACCGTTTTAGTGTCACCGTTATGTGTGTACACCAGCTATAGAATGGTTAAGGATTCTATTTTATCAGGAAACGTAGTACCACCGTGTTTCCTTGATGTGTATTCTTAATAAAATTTGAAAACAATAAAATATCATACTAAATAATGGTTAATAACATTAAGGATATATCAATAATAAATTATGCCTCAAACTTGTGAAGTTTGAATTTAAATTGAAGCCCGCAGAATCTCCACCCACCCCTCAAAAAGTCCTACAGTAGAGTTCAAGTCGGTCCATTAGTTCATTGAAATTTTGAACAAAAGCCCAAATACAATTTCACCCAGTTCCAGAAAATTCAGAATCGATCAGTCAAGTTTGGAGGGGTGTAGATTTTTTTTGTTTATCGGAAAAGATACATATTGATGGGGTTCTGGGCCTAGGACCCCCGGGGAAGAGGCGAGGGAGCATCCTACGAGGGATGACGGAGCAGGCCCAAGCCCGGACTCGGAAGAAGGCGCGACGAGGAGCCCGAGGCCGACCCCTAGGCAGGACGCAAGACTCATCCCCAAGGTGACCCAGAAAGAAAGTCCGAGCCTCGGGGGGAGAACCCGAGCCCAACCTCGGGTAGGAGAGAAGCAGGTGGCCTTCAATGTGGGGCAGGCGCCGCCTCAACCGAGTGAAAGGGTAGTCGAGTACCCCTGGCTCCGGCATTGAATGCCATCGAGTACCCCTGGCTCGGCATTGAACGCTGGGCACGCATGCGCCTCGGTATGGACCACACCCCAGTGATGGGACGAGAGCAGGAGTGGTAGCAGGCCATGAGTACGGCGACATCATTGAGTGCCCTGTCAAACGAACGACAAGACAAGCCATACTTTGCTGTGACACCCTCATTCTTGGTTTCTGCATGTATTCATGTTTCATGTAGAGAAAACATTTTAAAAGAAGTGGGAACAGAGAAAGAATCAAAGAAGTTAGCCAAAAGAAGCAAATTTCCAGTGTACAGAGAGCGCCGAAGACAACTCCCGCAGCTCACTGGCTACGTGGCAGGCTCGGGGCTCATCTCCGCAAAGGGGGAGAGGTCCGACCATGTGGGACACGTGTTGCCCCCGGAGCTAGCCTCTGAAGGAGAAGCGAAGGCAGTCCCGCAGGACACGTGTCACCTTCGGAGCTAGTCACTGCAGAAATCAGAGGACCAGTCGCGCGGGATACGTGTCGATCTCGGAGCTCACCTCCGAGAAGTCCGATTCTATTGGACACATGTCACCACCGGAGCTTATCTCCGGGAGGTCCGACACTGTTGGACACGTGTCAACCTCGGAGCTCATCTCTAAGAAGAAAGGAAGTCTGGCGCTGTTAGGATACGTGGTACACCCGGAGCCACCTCCGAAGAGTGGGAAGGTCCGGCACTGACACGTGGCGCACGCGGAGCTCACCTCCGAAGAAGAGGGAGGTCTCGCTCGCTTGACACGCGGCACAACCGGAGCTCGTCTCTGCGGAAAAGGGGAGACCAGGCCCCGGTGGACACGTGGAGCTTCCGGAGCTCATCACCGCAGAAGTAATGAGTTCTGGAGCGGTTTTGGATTCTGTACGCGTAGAAATATCTGTACGAAGAAGAAACCGACCTGAATTCCACAATGTTACCGCACTAAATTAACTAAAGATAAGTTGTTAAGATTCAACTATAATCTGAATAGGACTCTTATTCAAAGTCCAATCAGATTAGAACTCTTTCTTCCCGATTATAAATAGAACCCAGAATCCTTGGCCGAAACCACAAACTTCTTTTCCACCTCCTGAGCCGACGACTTAGAGCCCTAGCCCAACTCGTCGAGTAAGCCCATCGTCGGAGTTCATTCGAGGAAGATCGCCGGAAGGGAGCCCCAACGATCTGTCTGATCAGAGAAGGACCCTGAGACCAAGAAGAACGTAAGGTAGGTCTCCAATATCACCTCGCGACATCATCGTGTTTTCTTTGCATCTGTTCTTCGATTTCTTTCGAACAGAAGCTTTCTCGTGGGCAGATCACTTGTTGATCGGGTTGATCTAAAGGCAAAGTCATCGCCACGTCCACATTTGATCCGAACACCTCTGTTCATCATAAAATCCATGCAAACCATGCAAGAACATGTATAAACTGATCTAATAAAAACTGATCATAGGATAGCATGCATATGCATCATCGCATCTAGTTAAATTTTATGCATGATATTGATTGCTGTGGATCTTGTATGTGTGTGATCCTGTATAGAAGGACAAGCTCAGGGAGCTGTCTACGACGAGCTGCAACAACAAGGTTTCGAGATCCAAGAGCAACCGGAACCGCAAGAACAAGGCAAGTGCCCCTTGACCATATTGATCCTATGTTTTGGGAAAAAACTATTTTGTTTTGCGAAAAGGTGTGTGCGCTGAGTCAAACATGATGGGAAACCCTTTTATAGGAGTGTACTAGTTTTGGTTAAACCACCCTTGTCGCTAGGGAAGTTTATGAGTCGGCTATGGTTTTTGCTTTTATGCTTCGCTGAGTCCATGGGATTGGGAAGCGAGATAGATGTGTCTAGCTAACTGCACTCGTAACGATAATGAGAAACTGATGTTGTTAATGAACATGGATCGGAGGGAGATCTAGGCAAGACTGGGTTTGTGAATGAGGTAGCATGAGATGGTGGTTTACTTGCCGTAGATCTAAGGACCGGTTCATGCGAGCACATACCAGGATAACAGTGCCACCACAAGGCCAAGTATGGGTGCGGCTTAGATGAGTAATTAGGTAAGTTGCTAGATTGTTATGGACCGTGGAAGGCGCGGGGAATGGGAGTCGAGTGAGGACTGCTCTGAGAACTGCATGGCACAAGAGGGGGCCTGTGGGTGGGAGAATTGGAGATTCTAGCCTGCCGGTGAAACCTTAGTAAGTCCATACATCTAGTAGCCCCTTTGTAAAGGCTATTTTGTGATCTCTTGGCCATACACCGACGGTTGTGTACTGGTATAATGGAGGTTCTGCAGTCGCCGACGGGTGACGAAATCATAAACTTGTGGGTAAAGAGGTGCAAACTCTACAGAGTCTAAAACTATCATGATAGCCGAGCTTACGGTAACGAGCGCCTGGCCAACTTCCATGATTAGTTGGATGGTTATTTTGGGATGACATTGGATGGTTTTGGTTATGGTTTGGTTTTGGTTTTGTTTTTGGGACTGTTGAGTCTGGGTGATAAGATGGGTTGCATGACTGATGAGTCATGGCAACGAGGTTGGTCTCGGTGTGAGACGAAGTTGATTATGATATGAAATGGTAGCGAATACGAGATGATATTCGTGAGATGGTAGCGAATACGAGGAGGTATTCGTGAGCAAGAATGAGGTTGATTAATGTATGGTTGGGACATGGAAGGTAATGAACATGACGGAGGTATGATTGGTATTTGAGTACATGTTGGGATTACATTCGCTTAAAGATAAGTTGTTGTTTTTATCATGGTTTTGATAAATAAATTTTGCTTTCTGCAATGAGCCATTTTATACCTACCTTGTTGTGAGTTACATATCATATTTCCCGCACTTGCTGAGTACATCATTGTACTCAAACTTGCACTATTATTTCATCATCAGCAACAGGAGAAGATTACTATGAAAACCAAGTGGAGCATTAGGCATGTAATCTGTCCTCAACCTTGCCTGTGGGGATGAAGTAGAGATGGATCTGCTGCTTAGATTGTTCCGCATTAGTTAGAAGACTTCCGCTGCATAAAAATAAGACTTCCGCTGTTAGATTAAGACTTCCGCTGTGAGCATGAGTCGAAGACTCATGAGAAATTGTAATAAACTCTGTTATTCGTGGTCATATATATTCTGAAATTCAGTTTGTGGATGATGTGTATATGTGTGATGAACATCCTGGGCACACATATGCATCAGTTCTCGGTTCCGTGGTTTTCCACCGAATTGAGGGCGTCACATGTGCCCACGACTTGCCTCCCCTTTGCAGCATGAAGGGGGGACGAGGAAGACAGAGAACAAAGGAGAGAGAGAGAGAATAAATAGAGAGACCTGTTGATTCGAAGGGTAGTCTCTCGCACTTGTAAAAACAATCCCCATTCTTGAGTAAGAACAAGCGAGACACTCCGGCTGGACATAGGACATTTTTGCCCGAACAAGGGTAAACCACCTTGTGTTCTTAGCTAGGCCACCTCGAGGTATAATGCACGGTACATTCGATTACTAGTCGGAATTCCGAAATGCCGACAGTTGGCACGCCATGTAGGGGGACTACCGCGCGTTCCGTTACCACCACCTCGATGGCTTCCCCGCAACCAACTCTCGCACCCGACACGAAGATATCCTTCAGCGACCTCGACTTCGTCACCGGCGACGACGACCTTCTGGAGTATGCCCCTGCGTGGCTCTGAGTTGAATCGCATGACCAACGAGCCGTGACCCGTTCACCCACAACGCGAGTGTCCCTTGGGTCTCCAACAGACGACGGATTGCCTTGACCCCCAAAGGCGTGTCAATCCATAGCTCTAGGGGAACACCACCAACGAACGCTCGACCCCTTGCAAAGAGACGGCGGAGCCCGCCTCGTCGCCTACCAGCAATACTTGGAAAGCCGATATCGCCATGACAACCATCGCATCGCTTCTTTGCTGGTCCAAGACCAAGATCACGTTCGACAGGGCTGACCATCTCGCCTATCTATCGCAAGCTGGGTGTTGGCCCTTAATCGTGGACCAAATAGTCGACACCAAGCGTCTGGCCCAAGGTGATGATGGACGGTGGGAGTGGCCACAACATCTTGTATGCCAAGACTCTCGACGATATGGGGATACCACGCTCCGACCTCCAGCAGGCCCAAGCGCCTTCTACGGCGTCATTCTTGGCGGACAGGTGATGCCACTCAGAGTACTCAATCTCCCCTTCACCTTCGGGGGTGAGGCAAATTTCCGCACGGAGACCCTCACTTTTGAGGTCTATGCATGCGAAAGTGCCCTTCACGACGTGCCAGGACGGTCATGCTACGCAAAGTTCATGGCCATCCCGAGCTATGCTTATCTCAAGGTGAAGATGCCCGACCCCAAGGGTGTCATCGCCGTGCAACCAAACGTGCGACAAGTGCTTCTGTGTGAATGAATCACGTGCGAGATGGCATCAACAGCGGTGGCAACAAAGCTCAGCGAGCTCTAACAAAACGTGATGCAAAGCGTACCAGACCACAATGCCACATCTGGAACCTTCCGGCCCGCGGAGGATATGAAGGCGGTTTGGATCGACCCAGAAGACCCATCAAAGACGATTCGGGTGTGCACCGCCCTAGGCCAAGAACGGGAGACCGAGCTCACCGAATTCCTGCGTTCCAACCAAGACGTCTTCACCTAGCAACCCTCGGACATGCCAGGTATCCCCTGAGAAATCGCCGAGCACACCCTCAACATCAAGCCGGGCTCTCAGCCCATCAAGCAAAGGTTGCGTCGCTTCGATGAACAGAAGCGACAAGCCATTGGGATGGAGACCAACAAACTCTTTTCAGCTGGCTTCATTGAAGAGATGCAGCACCCCGAGTGGTTAGCCAACCTGTACTCGTTAAAAAGAAGAGTGGGGAATGGAGGATGTGTGTTGACTACAAGAGCTTAAACGAAGCATGTACGAAGGATCCTTTGCCATTGCCTCGCATCGATCAAGTCATTGATGTCACCTCGGGGAGCGAATCCCTGTGCTTCCTCGACGCCTACTCAAGATACCACCAGATCACCCTCTACGAAGGAGAACAGCGAGCCATGACATTCATCACTCCCTACGGCTCCTACTGCTATGTGAGGATGCCCTTCGGACTGAAAAACGCGGGAGCCACGTACCAGCGGTGCATGCAGAAGCGCTTTCAGCAGCAGATCGGGCAAAATCTTGAGGTCTATGTCGACGACATCATCGTAAAGTTAAAGAAAGCGTCCAGCCTCATCCCTGACCTCGAAGAGACCTTCGCTAATCTCTGCCGCAACAACATTAAGATCAACCCGAAGAAATGTGTATTCGGTGTCCCTCGAGGGAAGCTGCTCGGATACATTATCTCGGAGCGTGGCATCAAAGTCAACATTGAGAAGATTGCGGCAATCGTCAACATGGGTCCCATCAACGACATTAAAGGCATGCAAAGATTGATGAGCTGCCTTGAAGCCCTAAGCCATTTTGTCGCATGGCTCGAGGAACGGAGCCTACCGCTCTATCGGCTGCTGAAGAAGTCTCAACCATTCAGATGGACGGAGGAGGCTCAGAAGGCCCTCAACAATCTTAAAGGCTTCCTCACCAACCGCACGATACTGGCCTCGCCGGAGCCGGACGGGCCACTTCTCTTCTACATCGCGGCCACCAATCAGATGGTCAGCACCGTCCTTGTCGTATAGAGGGAAGAGCCTGAGCGTGACCATCGGGTCCAAAGGCCGGTCTACTTCGTGAGCAAAGCGCTATCCGATTGTGAGACACGCTATCCTCACGTACATAAGCTCCTGTACGCCATCCTCATAACGAAACGGAAGCTCTTGCACTACTTCTAGAGCCATCCGGTGTGGGTGGTGACCGCGCACGGGCTCAGGGCGATCATCAATAGTTAGGACTCGTCCGGGTGGATCGCGAAATGGGCACTAGAGCTCATGGGATACGATATATCCTACAGCACCCGAACAATAATAATTTCCCAAGCCCTGACCGATTTCATCGCCGAATGGACGGAGGCACATGTGCCTCTAGGCCCGACCGAGTGTAAGTACTGGGTAATGTCTTTTGACGGATCTCTAACCCTTAACGGCACAAGAAGTGGCGTTGTCTTTATTTCTCCAGAAGGAGATCGACTCCATTACGCATGGTTGTTGCATTTCAAGGCAACCAACAACGTCAAAGAATATGAAGCCCTCCTCAACGGACACCGCATTGCACAGAGCTCGGCGTATGACGACTCTACATACATGGAGATTCCGATCTCGTGATCAACCTGGTGATGAAGGAGTCAAGCTGCCACATCGCGCGTATGGAGGCCTACTGTCGGGGGGCATAGAATCTGGAGGACAGGTTTGAAGGACTAGAGCTCTCCCACATCCTGAAGCGGGACAACGATGTGGCCGGCGCATTGGCCAAGCTCGCCTCCATCCGTGAGGCCCCGCCCCCAGGTGTGTTCGTTACCATCCTCCTCCTACCGTCTATCCGCATCGAAGAATCACGGCCAAGTCGCTTGACCGAGCCTAACCTTCAGGCCAACATCACCGAGTTGGGATGGCAGGCTCTGTACATCGAGTACCTTACGACCGAAAGACTCCCCCCGAGGAGGTCAAGGCACGGCGAGTCGAACGCCAGGCCAAGACGTTCATCCTCGTAGAGGGTGAGCTCTTTTGACGTAGCGTCACCGGGATTCTGCAACGTTGCATTCTGAGCGAGCGTGGAAAGGAAATTCTCCTGGACATCTACGAAGGGGTCTGTGGACACCACACGGCTCCGAGGTCCCTGGTTGGGAAGGCATACCACCAGGGTTTCTACTGGCCAACCGTCATGTCTGACGCCGAGTGAATCGTGCGTACATGTCAAGGCTGCTAGTATTTTGCCCGGCAGATACACGCCCCAGCCAAAGACCTTTAAACCATCTCCCTCACGTGGCCTTTTGCTGTGTAGGGGCTCGACCTCCTTAGTCCTTTCAAAAGGGTGACCAGGGGCTTCACCGTCCTCCTCGTCGTGGTCAACAAGTTCACTAAGTGGATCAAGTAAAAGCCGTTTGTCATGACGTCGTCAGGACAAGCGGCAAGCTTTGTCCATGACATCGTGTACCACTTCGTGGTGCTCAGCGCCATCATCACCGACAATGGCACCCAGTTCATAGGGAAGAAATTCCTTGAGTTTTGCGACAACTTCCACATCCGGGTCGACTGGGCATCGGTGGCCCACCTGTGCACCAATGGGCAGGTCGAGCGGGCGAATGGCCTGATACTACGTGGACTCAAGCCACGTATTTTCAATCGCCTCACAAGTACGCGTGAAAGTGCATGTAGGCATCCCTTGTGGGTTTTTGTTGATTTATGACAGACAAATGAGACCCTAACAAAATCGTTGAGATGAGCGCAGGTTTTTAAAAAAATTAGGAAGAAAGCGTAAAAAGAAAGGACAATGAGGATCTAAAATGATAAGAGCTCAGGAGCTGAAAAGATTAGATTACTTAGTATGGAGTGTGTTGGAGAAACACACCCCAAGAGCTCAAGTGAAAGAAATCACACTAACTGCACAAAAATCAGCATGTGCGGACTAGTCCGATATCAACCAGACTAGTCTGATTTCTCTTTGACTAGAAAACGGACAAGTCTTGCATGTGCGGACTTGTCCTCGGTCCTCACTTTCTCCACACAGCGGACTAGTCCGATATGGACCGGACTAGAGAACGGACAAGTTCGCCAAGTCCGGACTTGTCCATAATCTACAAAGTTCTCACCACAGCGGACTAGTCTGATATGGACCGGACTAGTCCAATTTGTCTCTGAGTAGACAACGGACTAGTCCGCACTGTTACGGACTAGTCTGATATCTCACAACACTTAGGGTTTTCCACACGCTGCACACCGGACTAGTCCAGAGTCCACCACGGACTAGTCTGGACATTGCAAACCCTAACGGTAACCTTTGGAAACCCTAGTATAAATAGAGGTGTACGGCCATACTACAACCTCTCTTGACCCCCTGCACCATAACACCTTCCAAGAGCCCAAAATTCACATCTCTCCACACATTCTAACCCTAAAAGGATCAAATCTTTGAGGATTAGCAATTGATCAAAGGAGAGACTTGTTCTACACATCTTGAGCTCTTGGGTTTGATCTCTTGCACACTCTTGTTCATTTATTGTACATCTTTTGAATGTGCTTGGTGGTATTCATTCATTGTAATTCTTGGGGAGCCCTCAACTTGTGAGAAGGCCCCTTGAACGATTTATTTGCCCTTCGTGATTAGTGGAAGAGAATCGGCCTTCGTGGCGATTCGACGAGGGTAGGGTTAGTGAAGACACGGTCCTTCGTGGACTCCTCAACGGGGACGTAGATTTCCTTCGTGGAATCGAACCTCGGGATAAAATCTTGTCTCTTGCTCTTGTGTTCTATTGTTCATCATATTCTCAGGTTTACTTAATCTTGTTTAATTCACGTTGAAACATTGAAACTAAAGTTGATCTCTTTCATTCATTGTTTCACTGTTGTAATACATCTAAGTTCCCAATTAATTTCCGCTGCATAGGGTACTAGAAGTGAAAATATTGATCAACCTTGATCTTTCTAGTCCACGCATACCGGACTAGTCCGCACAGTACCGGACTAGTCCGATTTCCCTGTATTTGATAAATCTATTAAGTGTTTTAGGGATTAACAAAGAATCGAAAAGCCTATTCACCCCCCTCTAGGATACATTCAATTGGTATCAGAGCCAAACTCTTCAAAAGAGACTCACCGCTCGAAGAGACGATGTCGGACATCAAGGATGTACACAAGAAGATCGACGATGAAAAGGGTGATGATGAAAGGACCCAAAAGCTAAAGAAGCTACTCGACACCATTCAAGACTGTGACGCCCTCAATTCTGTGGAAAACCACGGAACCGAGAACTAATGCATATGTGTGCCCAGGATGTTCATCACACATACACATACGTTCCACAAACTGAATTCAGATTATATATTACCACAAATAACAGAGTTTATTACAATAAATAATGAGTCTTGGACTCATGCTCACAGCGGAAGTCTTTATTTCTATGCAGCGGAAGTTTTTATTCTAACGCGGAAGCAATCTAACTAATGCGGAAGCAAATCTAAGCAGAAGTGACTCTATCTCTACTCCCTCCATAGGCAAGGTTGAGAACAGATCACACGCCTTAATGCTCCACTTGGTCTTCATAGTAGTCTTCTCCTGCTGCTGATGATAAAATAATAATGCAAGTTTGAGTACAATGATGTACTCAGCAAGTGCGGGAAAAACATGATATGTAGCTCATAACAAGGTAGGTATAAAAAGGCTCATTTGCAGAAAAGCAGATTTATAAAACCATGATAAAACAGTAACTTAACTTTAGATAAATGTAATCCCAGCATGTATTAAATTACCAACATTCCCCCATCACTTTCCATGTTCCACCCGAACATTAACCAACTTCATTCTTACTCATGAATACCTCCTCGTATTCACTACCATCTCACGAATACCTTCTCGTATTCGCTACCATCTTATCTCATAAACAACTTCGTCTCACACCGAGACCAATCTCGTAGCCATGACTCAACAGTCATGCAACCATCTTGTCACCCGGACTCAACAGTCCCAAAACCAAATCATAACCATAATCAATAACCATAACCAAGAACCATCCCAATAACCATCCCAACTAATCATGGCAGTTGGCCAGGCGCTCATGACCGTAAGATCGGCTATCATGATAGTTTTAAGAACCCTGCAGAGTTTGTACCTCTTTACCTACAAGTTTGTGATTTCGTCACCCGTCGGCGACTGCAGAACCTCCACTATACCAGTACACGACCATCGGTGTATGGTCAAGAGATCACAAAATAGCCTTTACAAAGGGGTTACTAGATGTATGGACTTACTAAGGTTTCACCGACAGGCTAGAATATCCAATTCTCCCACCCACGGGCCCCCTCTTGTGCCATGCAGTTCCCAGGGCAGTCCTCACTCGACTCCCATCCCCGCACTTTCCATAGTCCATAACAATCTAGCAACTTACCTAATTACTCAGCTAAGCCGCACCCATACTTGGCCTTGTGGTGGCACTGTTATCCTGGCATGTGCATGCATGAACCGATCCTTACATCTACGGCAAGTAAACCACCATCTCATGCTACCTCATTCACAAACCCAGGCTTGCCTAGATCTCCCTCCGATCCATGTTTATTAACATCATCAGTTTCTCATTATCATTACGAGTGCATTTAGCTAGACACATCTATCACGCTTCCCAATCCCATGGACTCAGCAAAGCATAATACAAAAACCATACCCGACTCGTAAACTTCCCTGGCGACAAGGGTGGTTTACTAAAACTAGTAAACTCCTATAAAAAGGGTTTCCCATCACGTTTGATTCAGCACACACACCTTTTCGCAAAACAAAACAGTTTCACCCAAAACATAGGATCAATATGGTCTAGGAGCACTCACCTTGTTCTTGTGGTTCCGGTTGTTCTTGGATCTCAAAACCTTGTTGCTGCAGTTCGTCGTAGACAGCTCTCTGAGCTTGTCCTGCTATGTAGGATCACATGCATACAAAATTCACAGCAATCAATATCATGCACAAACCTTAAACTAGATGCGATGTTGCACATGCATGCTATCCTATGATTAGTTTTATTAGATTGATTTGTACGTGTTCTTGCATGGCTTGCATGGATTTTATGATGAACAGAGGTGTTCGGATCAATGGTGGACGTGGCGATGATCTTGTCTTTAGATCAACCTGATCATCAAGTGATCTGTCCACGAGAAGGCTTCTGTTCGAAAAGAATCAAAGAACAGATGCAAAGAAAACACAATGATGTTGTAAGGTGATATTGGAGACCTACCTTACGTTCTTCTCGGTCTCGAGGTCCTCCTCAGATCGTTGGGATTTCCTCCGACGATCTTTCTTGCTGCACTCCGGCGATGGTTTGCTCAGCGGGTTGGGACTAGGGCTCTAAGTCGTCGGCTCAGGAGTTGGAAAAGAAGTTTGTGGTTTCTGCTAGAGGTTCTGGGTTCTATTTATAACCGGGAAGTGAAGAGTCCTAATATGATTGTATCCCGAATAAGAGTCCTATTCAAATTTGTCATTGAATATTACAACTTATCTTTAGTTGATTTGGTGCGGTATCATTGTGGAAGTCAGGTCGGTTTCTGTTCCGGTATTTCTATGCGTAGAGATTCCAAAAACCGTCCCTAGAACTCGTTACCTCCTCGGTGATGAGCTCCGGAGGCTCCACGTGTCCACCGGGTCCTGGTCTCTCCCTCTCCACTGGGACGAGCTCCGGTTGCGCCGCGTGTCAAGTGAGCAAGACTCCCCTCTCCTTCGGAGGTGAGCTCCAAGTGCGCCACGTATCCTAGCGGTCGGGACCTCCTCTCGTATTCGGAGGTGGCTCCGCACACGCCACGTGTCAGTGTCGGACCTTTCCTTTCTTCTTTCCTCAGAGACGAGATCCGAGGTAGACACATGTCCAACAGTGACGGACTTCTCGGAGATAAGCTCCGGTGGCGACATGTGTTCAATGGAACCGGACCTCTCGATGGTGAGCTCCGAGATCGACACGCATCCCGTGCGACTGGTCCACTGATTTCCGTGGTGACTAGCTCCGAAGGTGACATGTGTCCTGCGGAAAATGCCTTTGCTTCTTCCGCAGAGGCTAGCTCAGGGCAACACGTGTCCCACAGGGTCGGACCTCTCCCCTTTTGCGGAGATGAGCCCCGAGCCTGCCACGTAGCCATTTTAGTGGCGAACCTCTCCCCACTTCGCAGGGATGAGCTCCGAACACGCAACGTGGCCAGCGGGCCGCGGAAGTTGTCTTCGACGCTCTCTGTGGACTGGATTCGGCTCTTACTGGCTATCTTTTCGATATTTTTATCTGTTCCTACTTTTCTAAAAATGTTTTCTCTTCATAAAACATGAATATATGCTGACACTAGAAATGAGGGTGTCACAAAGATAGTGAGGACGATGATGAGGAGGTGCTCCAATTCAAGTCTCTTCTACGGAAGAAGGCACTCTCCCCAAAAGGGAAGAAGAAGATCGATCATGAAAAGAAGACGAAAGGGGGTAGTCACACAGACTACTCCCGATATCCTTTTGACTATAAACGTTTGAATTCTAACAATAGTCATTACTTATCAATTCCTCTAGGGAAAGCACCTTACTTTGATGGCAATGACTATTCAATGTGGAGACAAAACATGAAAATGCACCTTATATCTCTTAACCCAAGTTTGTGGCATATAGTGTGTACAGGGATAGATATCCCGGATGATGATCAAGAGCTGACTCCAAGCCAAGAACAAGCCGTTCATCAAAATGCTCAGGCTGTAGCTGTGATCACGTCATCACTGAGCAAAGACGAGTTCACCAAGGTGGATGGACTCGAAATTGCCAAGGAAATATGGGACACACTACAAACCACACATGAAGGTGACAGTCATGTACGCGAAGCCAAGATAGAAATGATTGAAGGTGAATTGGGAAGATTCACGATAGAAGAAGGTGAATCACCACAAGATATGTACAATCGACTGAAGAATCTTATCAACAAAGTCCGAGCTTATGACAGCAAAAAGTGTAATGATCATGAGGTCATGAAGTTGATTCTCAGAGCATTTATGCCTCGCAACGTGACTCTTTGCTCTATGATTAGAGAAAGCCCCGGGTATCGGAAAATGACCCCAGACAAACTTCTTGGCAAGATCATCAACTTTGAAATAATGGAGAAGCAAGCCAAGCATGTCAAGGAAATTGCCGATCTCACCTTGGCAAAGAAGAAAAGAGTTGCTTTAAAGTCAACATGTAAACCCGTATCAAAAGAAGCTTGAGAAGCTCATGGAGAAGATGACAGTAATGACGAAAGTAGTGATATCGATGAAGAAGACATGATCTTGTTAATGAAGAAGTTTAAGAAAATGATGAGAAGAAGAAAGGGTAGCAGCTCAAACGAAGGAAGACAAAGGGACAAACAAAGATCCAAGATGATATGGGCATGCTACAACTGCGGAGAATATGATCACTTCATAGTAGATTGTTCATATGAAGAAAATAAGAGGAAGACTAAAGACAACAAGCCTCAACCAAAGAAAATGTTCAAGAAGAAGAAGCAATATGGCCAAGCGCATCTAGGGAAGGAGTGGGACTCCAATGATGAATCCTCATCCGAAGAAGAAGAGGAGATGGCCACCATAGCCATAAAGAAGACTACCAAGAAATCCACTCTCTTCCCAACCATGGGCGCATGGAAGGACACCGATAACACTTATCTAATGGCAAAGGAAGGTAAAAGAAAGGTAACAACTAAATCTTCCTTCTCACATTCTTTTACTAGTGATAGTGATAATTCTAGTGAGGATGATAGCAGTGATAAAAATGAATATATGCTTAGGGGTTTAGACAAAAAAAATAGTTGCTAAGATGAAATTTCTATTTGATAAGCTTGTTGATATGGATAAGTTAGTCAATCGTCAGGAAGATATGATCATCTCCCAAAAGAAGGAATATCTTGAGATTGAAAAGCTTCTTGAACTTGAAAAGGAGCGAAGTAAATCACTAGAACTCGAATTAGCTTCAAGCAAGGAAGCTTGCTTGAAGTTGGAAGACTCAAACACCACCATCAAGGATGAACTTACTAACTTAACCAAAGTTAACAAGATCCTTGAGGTACAAGTTGAGTCACTCAAGCAAAGTGGTTCTTCATCCACTTCAAGCTCACCTTCTCAACATATAAAATCTGAAACTAGTATTACTTGTGCTTGTGCCAAAAGTGACACTAAGTTGAAGAAAAAGCCAAACTCGACAAAAGACAAGCAATCTTCTCAAAGTGGCAAATTTGACAAGGAGAAGATCAAGTATGCGCATACTCGGTCACAAGACCTCCTAATGTCAAATATGGCATTGGATATTCTTATGGTGAAAAGCAAAACGCTAGAAGCCACAAGAATAACAAGGGTTGCATTGCCTTTGTCAAGGGAAACTCTTTTCAAGTTGGAAAACTTAATAATGTTGATAAATTTAACACCGTGAACACATATGAATAACAACTTCTATTTAGAACTTTTGATGCTTCATATGTACTTATGAAAAGTAATCTTGCAGGAGTTTATGCTAAATATGTTGGGCCACGGCATGGGAACACCAAGTCTCATGTCTGGGTGCCCAAATCACTTTTGACTAACCTCAAAGGACCCAAGAAAGCTTGGGTACCTAAGACCAAGGCATAATTTGTCTTTTGCGGACTTATTCATCCGGTGGAGCAAAATGGGTGCTAGATAGTGGATACACCAATCACATGACCAGAGAAAGAAGAATATTCGTGGAATATGAAGAAAATGAAGATCTAGGCGAAGGCATTTACTTTGGTGATAATAGTCAAGGAAGAGTGCTTGGCACCGAAGGAGTGATAACTCAATTGCATTCAAGGGTGTGCTAAAGGGAAAACTTTATCTGGTTGACTTCAACAAAGATAAAGTCAAACTTGACACATGGTTGTTTGCAAAGACCAACATGGGTTGGCTATGGCATAGACGGCTAGCACATGTTGGCCTTGTAGAGCGTGCCAAGCAGGGAAGCAAGTAGGAGCACCCCATCCCGCGAAGAATGTCATGACTACGACAAGACCGCTTGAGCTCCTCCACATGGATCTATTCGGTCCAATTGCTCACATAAGCATCGGCGGTAATAAATACGGTCTAGTCATTGTTGATGATTTTTCACGCTTCATGTGGGTTTTCTTTTTGCATGATAAGACAGAAACTCAAGGAACCCTCAAGAAGTTTATCAAGCATGCCCAAAATGAATTCTCATTGAAGATCAAGAACATACAAAGTGACAATGGGACAGAATTCAAGAACACCCAAGTTGAGGAGTATCTAGACGAAGAAGGGATAAAGCACGAATTTTCAGCACCATATACTCCTCAACAAAACAGAGTAGCCGAAAGGAAGAACAGAACTCTCATTGAGATGACGAGGACAATGCTCGATGAATACAAGACTTCAGACAGGTTTTGGGCTGAAGCGGTTAACACCGCTTGTCACGCCATAAACCAACTATATCTTTGTCGGTTGCTCAAGAAAACTTCATATGAACTACTCACGGGTAACAAGCCAAATATATCATATTTTTCAGTTTTTGGTTCAAAATGTTATATTTTAAACAAGAAGCCAAGGGCTTTGAAGTTTGCTTCGAAGTCCGATGAAGGTTTCTTACTTGGCTATGATTCGAACTCCCACGCTTATCGTGTCTTCAACAAAACCTTCGGACTTGTTGAAGTAGCACGTGACGTAGTGTTCGATGAAACTAACGGCTCTCAAGAAGAGCAAGTTGATCAATGTGTGCTAGATCAAGAAGAAGCTTCATGTCAAGCATTGAGAAGAATGACATTGGGCGATGTTCGATCACAAGTGCCATCTTTAAATGCGAATGAAGAAAATGAACCACATGTGGAGGAAAATGATCAAGGGGGAGCTTACATACAAGATCAACCTCAAGAAAATCAAGAAGATCAAAACATCAATGAGGGCAACTATCCAGGGGGAGAAGAAGATGATAATGAAGATTCAAGACCACAAATGCCACATCCAAGAGTACACCAAAGCATCCAAAGAGATCACCCCGTTGACAACATAATCGGTGACATCCAAAAGGGAGTAATAACTCGATCTCGCATAGCTAATTTTTGTGAACACTATTCTTTTGTATCTTCTTTGGAACCATACAACGTTGAGGATGCATTAAAAGATCCGGATTGGGTGATGACGATGCAAGAAGAATTGAACAACTTCAAAAGGAATGAAGTGTGGGAGCTTGTTGAAAGACCCAAGTCCAACATCGTCGGCACTAAATGGTCCGTAACAAGCAAGATGAACATGGAGTGGTAACAAGGAACAAGGCACGACTCGACGAGACTTTTGTTCCCGTAGCTAAGATTGAATCGATTCGTATATTACTTGCATATGCTACTCACCATGATTTCAAGCTTTATCAAATGGACGTGAAAATCACTTTTCTCAACGGACCAATCAAGGAGGAGGTGTACGTTTAGCAACCACCCGGTTTGAAGATCAAGAGTACCCCGACTATGTGTTCAAACTGTGTAAGGCTCTCTATGGCCTCAAACAAGCTCCTAGAGCTTGGTATGAGTGCCTTAGAGATTTTTTGATTGAAAATGACTTCAAGATTGGAAAAGCTGATTACACTTTTTTTACTAAACACTTTTATGATGATCTCTTCATTTGCCAAATCTATGTTGACGATATTATATTTGGTTCAACTAACAAATCCTTTTGTCAAGAATTTAGTAAGATTATGACAGATAGATTCGAGATGTCCATGATGGGAGAATTGAGGTACTTTTTGGGATTCCATGTGAAGCAACAAAAGGATGGGACGTTCATAAGCTAAACAAAGTACACTCAATACAGTCTCAAGAGTTTGGAATGGACAAAGCAAAGCCCATAAAGACTCCCATGGCGACAAATGGACACTTGGATCTCAATGAAGACAGACCAAATGTGGATCAAAAGGTATATCATTCCATGATTGGCTCCTTACTTTATTTATGCGCATCTAGGCCTGATATCATGTTGAGTGTATGTTTGTGTGCAAGGTTTCAAGCCAATCCTAAGGAATGTCATTTGACAGCCGTTAAAAGGATCTTGAGATATTTAGTTCATACACCCAACCTAGGCCTTTGGTATCCCAAAGGTTCAAAATTCAATCTCATTGGATACTCCGATGCAGTTATGCTGGATGCAAGGTAGATAGAAAAGGTACTTCCAGTACTTGCCAATTCCTAGGTAGATCCTTAGTTTCTTGGTCCTCAAAGAGACAAAATTCAATTGCCTTATCCACGGCCGAAGCGGAGTATGTTGTTGCAGCCGAGATTTGTTGTGCACAACCCCTTTGGATGCGACAAATCTAAGGGATTACGGTTACAATATGAGCCGTATTCCACTCCTTTGTGACAATGAGAGTGCAATTAAAATTGCCCCTAACCCTGTTGAGCACTCTAGAACCAAACACATAGATATTCGACATCATTTTTTAAGAGATCACTCAATGAAAGGAGACATAGCCATTTCCCATGTCAACACTGAAAAACAGCTAGCCGATATCTTTACCAAGCCACTTGATGAAAAACGCTTTGTGAGATCCGAAATGAACTAAATATCCTTGATGCTCGGAACGTGGCTTGAAAACTTGCATACCTGTATGCCATCCTCAAAATCATGTTAATTGTGTTGAAAAATCATCTCTCTCTATTTTCTCATAAAAACTATGTTAGTTACTTGATCTTGATGAATTATGGTCATAGCTTGATTGTTGTATGTTTACTGATCATATTCATCAAGAATATCTGTGTGTCTTTGTCCCCTATTCCTTATTAGGAACCATTGAATACATATATATAAGTGTTTTGTACTTTTGTGTACAAGGGAACACTGACTAGTCCGTGGTCAACCCGGACTAGTCCGCATCAAGAACTCCTTCAACGCCTCGAATCGAAGGATTTGGTAAATTTCTCTCCAAACCCTAGAACCTTCGATTTTCCTTGTTTTTGCTCAATTAGCTTAGCTCCTCCAGTCAATACATGCTCTATTGATGTATTCCATGTAACTTAGATCATATTTGCATTGAATAACCTCAAATTTCGACAAGTTAGGGTTTGAGCAGCCTCATAACGGACTAGCCCGTTCTTAGGGCGTACAAGTCCGGTACTCCGAACTAGTCTGACCCTAAACACCGGACAAGTCCGGTATGCACTGATTAAAACCTTAGCTTATATCAATTCAATGCAATCCCTTGTCATCCTTGCTTATTCATATCCTTTATATCTTCCTTGTCAGAATCATGTCAGGATCAAATGAGAATATCTCCGACTTTGAAGCTGAGATGGATCAAGATGTGATGTCTCGTATTCCGGAGTCTCGCTCCAACAAGAGACAAGAGCGTGCTGTCGAGCCTTCGCCCACCCCACCTAGGGTGCGTCGAAAGGTTACAGTCAAGAGACCAGCTTCAAAAGCAAATATGACTGGTTCTAGCTCGGTGGCTCAACGCCAAACCAAGGGCAAGGGAAAGGGACTTGCTTCCGGCCCGATTGGTCCCCTTAAGATGACAGCTCCAAGACAGGGGAATAGGGATCCTTCGGAGGAGAAGTTCAATGGCAAGGGGAGTGATGTGGCATGGAAGCTGAGGAAGATTGATGCCTATAGCACTGGCAAAAAGGCAGCTGGCATGAGATTTTGGAGCAACTTTCTCTCGGACTACTACAGTTCGGTGTACCTCCAAATGAAAACTCCAGTGGTCCGCAACCAATGGATCGACTGGACATATTTTGAAAGGAAGAGTTGTGAAGCCTTTGAGGAGGTAATAGAGGCTACAGAGAGACACGAACTCAAGGACTTGCTCTCCTTCAGATACAACTGGAATGATGAGATCATCGCCCAGTTCTTTACAACTTGCCACTTTGCCCACGATGAAGAAGAGAGAGTGACTTGGATGACACATGGATCCAAGTACACAGTTTCCTATGTTGAGTTTGCCAGACTGCTGCACCTTGAGGACACCGGCAGTAATGAGATTGTGATTCACAATCTTGGTGTTGTGGAGAAGGACAAGATGGAATTCCTCTATGATACTCGACTCCCATACAATCCTCCCTCAACCAAGAACATGAAGCCCTTCTTCATTGTTCTCAATAGAGTGCTCCGGAAGACCATTTCTCCAAAGGATGGAGATGCCGGGAGTGTCCACGGTTACTTGAGAACCTTTATGAAAGTAATCAGCAGGAGGAAAAAATTTGATATCTTCGATTACATTTGGAATGACATGGTGAACATATCCTGCACACCAAACCGTTCCTGTGGCTATGCACCATACTTGATGTTCATGATTGAAAAAGTCACAGGAATTGAGTTTGTGAAGGATGTGGAGTACACTGAATAAGGCCTCAGAAGCCTGCTCAAGCCTCTCTCCCAGCTGCTCCCTCACCTGGCTCACCTGAAGAACATCCAGAGAGAGCTCAAGAAGATGCAAGGCCTTCATCCAAGACTAGTGCCCCTCCTCACAAAGGGTCCCCTAGTGGGATTATGAAGTATTTGGCTGCTATCTTTGGTTCTTGCCGCAAAACTGAGGTGAAGCTTCATAAGATGAACAAGGCAAGAAAATAAGAAATGAGATACATGAAGGCCAATGTCAAAGCAATATGCCAGAAACTGGAAATTGAGCCCATTGGATCTCCAGTCATCTCAGAGGACTCTGCATCTGACTTCACATAACTTCCTCCTCTCTTCCATCAGAGCATGCCTACTTTGGCTCCCGGGGCACGATGAGTGGTTCTTCTCCTCCTCCTCCTCCTCAGCCTGATGATGAAGACGAAGAAGGGACCGACAGCAAGGAGTGAGCCGGGGACGACAAGTAGATCCTTCCTCTCCTTCTTTTTTGTGCTTTGATGCCAAAGGGGGAGAGATTGAGGGGGAGTCTTAGGTCGTAGGTTCTTCTTTTTGTGTCCTAGTTTAAGAAGTGGGCTTTTGTAAGATTTATGTTATCATTATGCTTTTTGTTGATTTATGACAAACAAATGAGACCCTAACAAAATCGTTGAGATGAGCGCAGGTTTTTAAAGAAATTAGGAAGAAAGCACAAAAAGAAAGGAGAATGAGGATCTAAAATGATAAGAGCTCAGGAGCTGAAATGATTAGATTACTTAGTATGGAGTGTGTTGGAGAAACACACCCCAAGAGCTCAAGTGAAAGAAATCACACAAACTGCACAAAAATCAGCATGTGCGGACTAGTCCGATATCAACCGTACTAGTCCGATTTCTCTCTGACTAGAAAACGGACAAGTCCTCCAAGTGCGGACTTGTCCTCAGTCCTCACTTTCTCCACACAGTGGACTAGTCCGATATGGACCGGACGAGTCCAATATGTCTCTGACTAGAGAACGGACAAGTCTGCCAAGTCCAGACTTGTCCATAATATACAAAGTTCTCACCACAGCGGACTAGTCCGATATGGACCGGACTAGTCCGATTTGTCTCTGAGTAGACAAGGGACTAGTCCGCACTCTTACGGACTAGTCCGGTATCTCACAACACTTAGGGTTTTCCACACGCCGCACACCGGTCTAGTCCGGAGTCCACCACGGACTAGTCCGGACATCACAAACCCTAATGGTAACCTTTGGAAACCCTAGTATAAATACAGGTGTACGGCCATACTACAACCTCTCTCGATCCCCTGCGCCGTTACACCTTCCAAGAGCCCAAAATTCACATCTCTCCACACATTCCAACCGTAAAAGGATCAAATCTTTGAGGATTAGCAATTGATCAAAGGAGAGACTTGTTCTACACATCTTGAGCTCTTGGGTTTGATCTCTCGCACACTCTTGTTCATTTATTGTACATATTTTGAGTGTGCTTGGTGGTATTCATTCATTGTAATTCTTGGGGAGCCCTCAACTTGTGAGAAGGCCCCTTGAACGATTTATTTGATCTTTGTGATTAGTGGAAGAGAATCGGCCTCCGTGACGATTCGACGAGGGTAGGGTTGGTGAAGACCCGGTCCTTCGTGGACTCCTCAACGGGGACGTAGATTTCCTTCATGGAATCGAACCTCAGGAGAAAATCTTGTCTCTTCTCTTGTGTTCTATTTTTCATCATATTCTAGGGTTTACTTAATCTTGTGTAATTCACGTTGAAACATTGAAACTAAAGTTGATCTCTGTCATTCATTGTTTCACTGTTGTAATATATCTAAGTTCCCAATTAATTTCTGCTGCATAGGGTACTAGAAGTGAAAATATTGATCAACCTTGATCTTTCTAGTCCATGCATACCGGACTAGTCTGCACAGTACCGGACTAGTTCGATTTCCTTGTATTTGATAAATCTATTAAGTGTTTCAGGGATTAACAAAGAATCGAAAAGCCTATTCACCCCCCTCTAGGCTACATTCAACGCGGGGCGCTGGACCACCGAGTTGCCATCCGTGCTGTGGTGCCTGCGCACCACGCCCAATCGATAAACTGACTTCACCCCCTTCTTCATGGCATATGGCGCGGAGGCCGTCCTACCGAACAAGCTCGAGTATGGCTCGCCTCAAACCAAGGTGTACGAAGAAACCCGATTCAAGCAGACTAGGCAAGACTCTATCGACCAGCTTGATGAAGCCCGTGATGTTGCACTCCTACGATCGGCCAAATACCAGCAAGCGTTGCGACACTACCAAGGACAGCGAGTCCACCCTCGAGCCCTCCGAGTGGGGAACTTGGTCCTCCGAAGGATCCAGAATAACAAGGACAAACACAAATTGTCCTCCCCATGGGAAGGCCCGTACGTTGTCTCCATCGTACTTCGTCCCAGCGCCTACCGCCTAGCTGACATCAACGGCAATCCCCTACCCGACGCGTGGAACATCGAGCAACTCATGCGATTCTACACGTAAGGAGGCCGAGCCCTGACGCGGAGTCAGCAGCCGAATGACCTCATGGAACGCCACGCAACAAAGAGAGTAGACCTCCTCCCCACGACGCTCGGTGGCTACACGACCATATGAACCACCTCGAGGACAAAGTGCATGGGGCCCATTTTTCCAGAACCGCACAACCAACGACTAAGAGACAATGACAACCCTGAACAAAGCCGCGGACCAAGCAAGGCAAAGGGGGCGATTACTTCCTCAAACCGTACGAGCATCGGAAGCTTGCGCCAGAGGACCTGAACCTGTCAAAATCCGGAGCCGTGCTGTGAGGAACCCCTTCCGGGATCCTCACTCTAGGATACACATTGGGTGGTGACGTGCGATGCGGCACCGAACAGCATACACAAAAGAACCATAAAGTACAAAGTATTTTATTTCTTAAGATAGTGTCATTTACAAAATATTGTACCACGAGGGTACACGCAGCGGAATATACATACACACTTACTCTCAGTCCTAACTATGCAAAAGAGAAGATGTCCAGCCCGCGGACGCTTCTTACTAGCTTCAACCAAGCTGAGTGCAGCGGCAGGGTTTTCGGTGAGTCTCTGATGGCTCACCGAACAACCATCTTCATAGCAAATTTTACAACCTGCAAAACATTAATAATGCAACCATGAGCGCGATGGCTTAGCAAGACTTAACCGACACTCCTAAACATGAAACTCTACATGCAGGGATTAATAAGATAGGACAATTATGTTGCAATAACGACACGCCTACATGTTGATCCTTACTTTCAGTTTAATAGCAGCAGATTATTATGCCTTAGGCAACCCTCACATCGGAAGTCCACAATAACACAAGAAACGCTTTCCTCCGATGTGGTGATGCCCAAAGTGGAATATAAACTTAGTGAGCTCTACAACTATAGCATACATGGTTGGCAATACAATGAATTTAAGAACTTCGCATCAGCAATGATTCATCTCACTTCATCTGGAAGTAATTACTACGTCACAACTCAGTGAACAAGTGGTACTCATATAACTGCGAGGGACGGTGATTCGAATCAGGACGCACCCGGAATACACGACACATACACCCGCCTCGAAAGACTCACGCGAGCTCTTTCTTACGTTGTATGCAGCAACCTTTCGCCCGTCACTCCAATGCCGAACCAGTTTCGCCGACCCATCAGAAGGGCCACTACCCGGAACACGTCGAAGTTGCTCCGCTAGTGGGTTTACACCTCTGACACCAACCCCCAAAGGACGTCCATATAAGTTTTGACACGAGAGTACCCGAGTTACATCGGTTTCCTGGACCCCATAATCCCAGTATGCATCCGGTACTGTTCAAACTTGCTCAGCAGGGCGGCATACGCATCGGTCCTTAACCGACACAAACAGAGCTACAGCCACACAGGCCCAACGTCCTGCTGCTCCTACTCTCTGCTCGGTCTCATTTTCTTTTCCAGAACTTCCATTCTCTAGAATCATACCTCGCTGAACCAACATCCTAAACTCGCGAGTAGCTTCCAACTATCCGACTTGTACCAGATCCTATACAACTTAAGCCTAGCAGAATCTACACGAAGGTAACCTATTCTACCCTTTAACTCCAAGGGTTTGTGGGTCATGCATTTGGAGTATCAATCACCTTGACCTAATGCACAATTCATACTAGACCAATAGAAGTGATACAAAGTAAAATGTAACTAAAAAGTTCTTAAATGCAAACCGGGCTTGCCTTATGTTGCTTCAGGTTTAGTTCCACTTTATAGTCAGTATCTTGGTGACGATTAAATCTTCAACTTGCTGATCCGAGTCGAGTTCCTCGTCGAACTCCTTCGTCGTGTTTCCTACCGATATGAATATGCACAGTTTTAATACGAATAAATGAATTATAAAACAAATGTGTTTTATGAACTAAGATTGATTTAGACCAACTCTAAAGTGAGATATGAGCTCTGTATGGACAGAAACAGAGAAGAACTTTAGGTGGACAGTGGATGTTTGTGGGAGTAAAATTCAAAGAGTTATATCGAATGGACATAAGAAAGGTAGTGGAAAGAACCAGCAGAAAACTGGAGAAGCTGATCCCAACTTGCTCTGAAATTTTTACAGTGGACCTTAGATCATACAGAGGTATGGCTTGCAAAATTTCAGACAAAGTTGATGGAAGATGTGGCCTAGGGAATTTTCTTACTATTTGGCTTATTTGAATTCCTATCACAATTATAGTGTCTTGTCATGCTCCAAATTTGTTTTTTCAGAAACTTTAGAGTCTCATGAGTCCATAGGACTTGGTTTCACCATTTTTGGAGCTTCCTACACAGAGATATGGAATTTAGAAGTTGGAGCTAAAAGATATTATTTTTCCTAATTTTCAGAGACATACAAGATAGAATCAACATTTGGCCAAGCAAATGAAGTTCAATGTCTCTAAAAATTTTACTGGATTTCAAGGATTTTTGGAAGAGTGTCCTGCCCAAATTTGGGAATTTTCCAATAAATATAACTCCTGTAAAAATTCCTACAAAATTTTGATTAAATGAATTAATGAGCCAAATCCAGAGATTTTCATAAATATTGGGCTGCACCCCTGGATAGTACTTTTGAGAGGAATACAACAAAATATATTTCACAAATTTTGGAGGTTCCTACACAAAGTTATGGCTCTCCAAATTTTGAACCGAATTAGGAAAATCTGGAAAAGTTTAAACACTGCCCGTGGGTCCCACCTGTCATCCCTAACCTTCAGCCTCGCGCCAAACAGGACAGTGGCGGCTCCCTCCGGCGAGGGTCGCCTGAAAGGACCTTCCTGGCCACCTCCAGTCCCCTTGATGGCCGCCGCCCCCCCCCCCCCATTTTCCCCCACGCTGAACCTGTTGGTGAGGTCGCTGGCGGCTGAAACTCGCCGGAAAACAGGGCGCACCGGCAACAGCAAACCCTAGGGCTCCGGCGAGGTCGTGCACGGTAAATTCTCCACCAAATGGTCGGTTCTTGGGCTCTAAAGCACCAGGGGATCATGTAGAATACCGACATGAGGTCTAAACAAGCCGAGGTGCGCTCCAAACCTATCGGCACCGTGCGCCCGATATGGTTCAGCGGTATAGCCTCGAAAAGAACTCGGATTCCTTGCTCTACACTCAATTTCTTGGTCTAAAATCGATGGAGGAGGTGTGCTAGGCAGTTAAGATCCTGTGTGTGAAGTTTGAAACACAACCAACACGAATTGAGGATGAATTTTGCAATTCCTTACCTCGGGGTCAGATTGTGCCGCCCGGGAGAAAATCTTGAAATTCTCCCTCTGTGTTCAATGGCTTGGGCTGAGTTTTGGAGGTGAGCAACTAGACTTGTAGGTTCACCGATGGGGTGGCTTGCTTGGGCGTGATCACTCCTGGTTTGGGCTGGCCACGGCGACCAGTTCGGTTTTTCAGCGTTTACCCGAGAGCAGCAGAACCTTTGCTGTTTTCCGGTGCAAACAAGCTCGGGACAGGGTAGGAGAAGGACTGTACGGCTAGAGCACTGGTGGGCGCAACTCTTTGATGTTGGGAGCTCGAGCAATCGGTGCTCGGTTGCTGTGGTGATCAGGGGACGAATAGAGGAGGGCACGGGCGGCTGTTTTCTTCACGGGGCACTCCACCGAAGCTGAGGCAGAACAGGGAGAAGGCAAAGTGGCTTTGTTGCTCTTCTGTGTGTGGATTAGGCTGGCCAAAATATCAAGGGAGCAGGAGCTGGTGCCGGCAAGCGATCTCCCCGAGCTGTTGTCGCGCGTGCTTACCCGAGAAACCAAAAACAGAGTCGGTTGAAGGCTTGTGTGTATGACATGTGGGGTCCACCTTCTCCCCCTTATCCCCCAATTTCCATTTAAAATAGCAAACGAGCTCCGAATTTGATCAAACTCGGAGGATAGGCCAAAACAAATGTGAGCAACACAACGGTGCACTCAGATTTGAATTCGGTGAAGTCAGAATTTGAAACTGAGATTTAAATTCAAATTCGATTTTTCTCCCGTTTTAATTCCAACGACTAGGAAACCTTTTCCAAATGATCCGAAAATTTTCCGGGCTACCCGTGGATGTGTGGAGAACTAAATGGTAGCTTTAGATCTCCGTGTTTGGGAATTTTTGCAAGTTCAAGTTTAGATTTGGAGCTCACACCTTTAAATCAAGAGTTTAAATTCCCTCTCATTTTCTCGGTGTGATTTGCAGCTCCACTTGCTAGAATTTCGGGATTTCACATCCCTATCCCCTTAAAAAGAATCTCGTCCCGAGATTCATAAAGAAGAGACGAAGCGGTAGAGAAGGAATTACCGGATATAAGCGGACAACAAGTCCGGATAGTTTGAACGGAGGTATTCTTCACTCTCCCATGTTGCTTCCTCCGCGGTACGATTTCTCCATAATACCTTATAGAATTGGAGCATCTGATTTCTTGTCGACCAAGACTTTTCATCGATAATCCGGATTGGATGCTCGGTATAGGAGAGATCCGGTTGCAATGTCTCGAGATCTTCATTGCGGACAGCAGTGGTATTCTTGAGACATTTTCGAAGCTGAGAGACGTGAAATATATCATGCACCCCAGCAGGATTCATCGGTAGCTCAAGACGGTAAGCTACGGGTCCACATTTCTCCATGATAGCAAATGGACAGATAAACCGGGGAGTGAGCTTCCCTTTTACACCGAATCGGTGAACTCCCTTCATTGGAGATACGCGGAGATATACGTACTCTCCAACGTTGAAGTTCAATGGTCGACATCGCTGTTCTGCATAGCTCTTCCATCGAGATTGAGCATCTTTTAAGTTTGCTTGTATGACCCGAACTCGTTCTTCGGCATCATTGACAAGGTCAATCCCGAATGTCACTCTTTCACCAGATTCACACCAATTCAACGGTGTGCGACATTTCCGGCCGTAGAGAGACTCATACGGTGCCATCTTGATACTCGTTTGATAGCTGTTGTTGTACGAGAATTCCGCCAACGGTAGATAAGCATCCCAGTTCTTACCGTGGTGGATGGCACACGCTGTCAACATATCTTCCAAGACTTGATTCACCCTCTCGGTTTGTCCATCAATTTGAGGGTGATATGCAGAGCTTCTAAGCAATTCGGTTCCCAAAGATGCGCCCAACTGTTCCCAGAAACGAGAAATGAACAGTGCACCACGATCTGAAACTATTGTTCTTGGAACTCCATGCTGGCACAATATCCGTTCAATGTATAACTATGCATATTTCTTGGCGTTGAATCCCACATTCACCGGTATGAAGTGTGCTAACTTGGTTAATCGGTCAACGATTACCCAAACTGAATAATGCTTCTGAGATGTGAGTGGCAGTCCAACAATGAAATCCATACTCACATCTTCCCACTTCCATTCCGGAATATGGAGGGGCTGTAGCAAACCAGGTTTCTTCATGTGATCTGCTTTCACCCTTCGACACGTATCACACTCGGATACGTACTTAGCTATTTCCCGCTTCATCCGTGTCCACCAAAACTTGTTTCTCAAATCTTGGTACATCTTGTTGCTGCTCGGATGAATGGAAACTTTTGATAAATGAACTTCGTCTAATATTTTCTTCCGAAGCTTCATGTCACGGGGTACGACTATACGGTTTTTGAACCATAGCGTACCATTCTCAGCTTTCCGGAAGCACTTAGCTTCTCCTTTGTCTATTCTCTTCCGGATATGGGCCATGCCCTTATCTTTCTTTTGAGCGTCTACAATTTCATCACGAATTATAGGAATGAGGGCAAGGTTAAACAAGGACCCATAGGGAACCAAGCGCATGCTCGGTTCTTCTTCTTCCATTGCAGCCATGGTTAGATTATATATGCACATGTGACTTCGGACTAAGTGCGTCGGCAACCACATTCGCTTTTTCAGGATGGTAATGAATCTCCAGTTCATAATCCTTGATTAACTCTAACCATCTTCACTGCCTCATATTGAATTCCTTTTGTGTGAAGATGTACTTTAAACTCTTGTGGTCGGTGTAGAGGTGGACTAAGTTTCCAAGCAAATAGTGCCTCCACATCTTTAGAGCAAGAACCACAGCAGCTAGCTCGAGATCATGTGTCGGATAATTCTGCTCATGATTCCGAAGCTGCCTAGATCCATACACGACCACTCGCCCTTCTTGCATAAGCACACAGCCAAGGCCGATGCCGGATGTATCGCAATACACATCAAAAGCTTTAGTCGTATCGGGCTGCACCAACACGGGGGTTGTTGTGAGATGCTTTACCAATGCTTTGAAGGCCTACTCACATGCTTCACTCCACACATATTTGTTGCCTTTCTTTAGAAGTTCCGTCATCGGTTTAGAGACTTTGGAGAAATTCAGAATGAATCTCCGATAGTACCCCGCTAAACCGAGAAAGCTACGGACTTTGTGCACTGATTTCAGTGAACTCCAATTCAGCGCTTGGACGATCTTGCTCGGATCGACCGCAATGCCCTCCGCAGAAATAATGTGCCCAAGAAATGGCACTTGGTTGATCCAGAACTCACACTTGCTGAATTTTGCATATAGCTTGTGATCCCGTAGGCGTTGGAGCACAATATGCAGATGTTTGGCGTGTTCCTCCTCCGACTTGGAATATACCAAGATATTGTCGATGAAGACCACGACAAATTTGTCCAACTCTGGCATGAAGACTGAATTCATCAAGTACATAAAATGGGCCGGAGCATCAGTGAGTCCGAATGACATGACGAGATACTTATATAACCCGTATCTTGTCGAGAATGCCGTCTTGGGTATGTCTTCCGCCCGAATTTTTATCTGGTGATATCAGGACCGAAGATCCATCTTCGAGAAAACCTTAGCACCCACTAGTTGATCGAAAAGCATATCGATACGTGGTAGTGGATACTTGTTCTTGATCGTCACGGCATTGAGCGGACGATAGTCCACACATAACCTCAGAGTCTCGTCCTTTTTCTTGACGAACAGCGCGGAGCATCCCCACGGTGATGAACTGGGTCGAATGAAGCCTTTGCTTAGCAAATCATTCAGCTGCTCTTTCAGCTCCGCGAGTTCCTTCAGTGCCATTTTATACGGCCTCCGAGATATGGGTGTGGTTCCCGGTGCTAGTTCAATTTTGAACTCCACTTCACGTTCGGGCGGCATGCCCGGTAGATCCTCGGGAAACACGTCCAGATATTCCCGGACCACTGGAATGTCCTCCAGTTTCTTAGCTTCAATGGTGTGGACAGCAGTGACTTCCGGTGCACCATTTCTCAGAATCAACGTGTATTGCCCGTGCTTCTTTGAATTCAGCTGCACCATTCGTGAACTAATATCAAAGATAGATTGGTGATGTGTCAACCAAGCCATTCCCAAGACGATGTCAATCCGCAAGCCTTCCAGGATGATAAGAGTAGTAGGATATATCCGCCCATCCAAACATATAGACGCTCGAGCAACAATCCTGCCCGCTGTCCTACTACCTCCCGGTGAATTAATATGATATGATACGGCCAAGGTGGTTGAGGGTATTCGGTGCTTAACCACATAATCTTTGCCGATAAAATCATGTGTGGCACCCGAGTTGAACAACACGAACGTGGGCTGATCACGTAGGCTGAACATACCCGTAAACACGAGTTCTCCCACGGGAACGTCTTCAACTGCCATATAGTTTATGTTTCCCAGGTTCAGGGTTGTCCTCCTTGGCTGACCATGGAATTTCTTTACAGCTTGCGATGATATGTTACTGCTGCTCGGCTTGGTCACAGGAAACTCCTGAGGAACATTCTCTACATCGCTACGAGTACCGTATGATGCGAGCTCAGGATCTTCATAATATGGAAGTGGTTGATATTCTTGTGCACCTTGTTGAAGTGGTGGTGCACAACTACTCATTTGCTGCTGTTGCAGCAGTGGCTGAACTTCCATGGGTGAATATGGACAGTATTGGATCTGAGGTGGCCCGTCAAAAGACTAAATTTCCACCCCGGATGGTAAGCAATATATCACCGGTTGTTCTTGATGATAATTATCCATACTTGCCAGTGATAATTTTCTCTTCCTCTTACTTTCCTTATGCTCGAGTTTAGCTATTTCTTGAATCATAGCGGCATTGACTAACTCGCTATAATCTCCTTTATTGCATTGTGCCACTTTTATCCGAAGCTCCACATTGAGGCCTCGGAAGAAGTAATGATACTTCATCGTCTCTGTATGCACATAAGCGGATGCATATTGTACTAAACAGTTGAATTCCATAAAGTACTCCATAACACTCATGCCTCCTGGCTTGAGTTCAAAGAACTCTTCAATTCTGGTTTTGACGATGCCCTCACAGATATGACGTGCACGGAAAGCATCACGAAACTCCGTCTACGTCACACGATGGCCTTCAGCGATCTTACCAAGATATTCAGACCACCAAGCCCCAGCGGATCCATGAAGCTGCTGAGGGGCAAATAAAGCCTTCTCATATTCATCACACTGGAGCGTTCCCAATTTAGTTTCAATAACCCAGAGCCAATGATCTGCCTCCAAGGCTTCTTTAGCTTCCGAGAATACCGGTGGTTGTCTTGCTAGAAAATCCAGATACGTATTCAGTGTAGGGTTTTGCTGGGAGGTCTCCTGTCGGATGCCCTGCTGCACCAACATCTCAAGAGACTCAGCCATTCTTCCCAACACCTCCGCCAGTCCGGTTGATGATGGCGGTGATCGTCGCTGCGACGAATCATTTCCATCCCGACTAGAACCACCAACCTCATACCTGGAATGAGTATGATCCATACTGCAAGAGCGAGCAAATTACGGTTAATATCCAAGAGTGTACTCAGCTTTAACTCGAAATTATTAACCGCAAAAGCATCACATCAACTGTGCAGCATATATGAAGGAAACAAGGTTTTTGACAATTCTGAAATACAACCAATGTTGCTCAAGTTTGTCAAACACTTAAACCAGCAACAAGGAATGACAAAAGATAACTAATGACTATGCCATGGAACTTAGAGAAGTATAAAAACCTTCATGTCCACAACAAGTCTCAAGTTACATGGCAATGAGCAATGCTCTGTTCAGAATGACTATTTGGCCTTAATCCCATAATTTGATTATGAAAATGGCATTTTCATAGGTCAAGTTGAATACCAAAGTTATAGTTAACTTCAATATATTTCCAACGAGTATTTATTTGCCTTCATATCAGTTCTGGATCTGGAGTTATGATATTTCAAAGTTGACAGAAATCTGGAATAATTTTGACAGCACCTCCTCTGAAAGTGTCTGTTTTGTCCGCAAGATTTTATAAAGTTCTACACCAAATCTGTAGAAACTTTGAACTACAAAGTCGTAGCACGTATCAAAAACTTTCCAACGATTTCTTACATGACACTTAGAGATTTTTATAAAAAAGGTTATGATCAATATACAGAAAATTCCAGAGAGCATTTTTGGGCTGCCCTGTTTCTGGACAGTTAACACCCATCTGAGATTTTCATCCATTTGGAGGGAGATTCTTGTGACACCCTCAATTCTGTGGAAAACCACGGAACCGAAAACTGATGCATATGTGTGCCCAGGATGTTCATCACACATATACACATCATCCACAAACTGAATTTCAGAAAATATATGACCACGAATAACAGAGTTTATTACAATGTCTCATGAGTCTTGGACTCATGCTCACAGCGGAAGTCTTATTCTAACAGCGGAAGTCTTCTAACTAATGCGGAAGCAATTCTAAGCTGTAGCGGCTCCATCTCTACTCCATCCCCACATGCAAGGTTGAGGACAGATTACACGCCTAATGCTCCACCTGATCTTCATAGTAATCCTCTCCTGTTGCTGATGATGAAATAATAATGCAAGTTTGAGTACAATGATGTAGTCAGCAAGTGCGGGAAAATATGATATGTAGCTCACAACAAGGTAGTTACAAAAAGGCTCATTGCAGAAAGCAAAGTTATTTATCAAAACCATGATAAAACACCAACTTATCTTTAAGCGAATGTAATCCCAACATATATTAAAATACCAATCATACCTCCATTATATTCATTACCTTCCATGTCCCAACCAGACATCAATCAACCTCATTCTTGCTCACGAATACCTCCTCGTATTCGCTACCATCTCACGAATACCATCTCGTATTCGGTACCATTTCATCTCATAAACAATTCCATCTTATCACCCGGACTCAACAGTCCCGAAAACAAAACCAAAACCAAACCATAACCAAAACCATACCCAATAACCATCCCAACTAATCATGGAAGTTGGCCAGGCGCTCGTGACCGTAAGCTCGGCTATCATGATAGTTTTAAGACTCTGCAGAGTTTGCACCTCTTTACCCACAAGTTTGTGATTTCGTCACCCGTCGGCGACTACAGAACCTCCATTATACCAGTACAAAACCGTCGGTGTATGGCCAAGAGATCACAAAATAGCCTTTACAAAGGGGCTACTAGATGTATGGACTCACTCAGGTTTCACCGGCAGGCTAGAATCTCCAATTCTCCCACCCACGGGCCCCCTCTTGTGCCATGCAGTTCCCAGGGCAGTCCTCACCCGACTCCCATTCCCCGCGCCTTCCACGGTCCATAACAATCTAGCAACTTGCCTAATTAGTTAGCTAAGCCGCACCCATACTTGGCCTTGTGGTGGCACTATTATCCTGGAATGTGCTCGCATGAACCGGTCCTTAGATCTACGGCAAGTAAACCACCATATCATGCTACCTCATTCACAAACCCAGTCTTGCCTAGATCTCCCTCCAATCCATGTTCATTAACAACATCAGTTTCTCATTATCGTTACGAGTGCAGTTAGCTAGACACATCTATCTCGCTTCCCAACCCCATGGACTCAGCGAAGCTTAAAGCAAAAACCATATCCGACTCATAAACTTCCTGGCGACAAGGGTGGTTTAACCAAAGCTAGTAAACTCCTACAAAAGGGTTTCCCATTATGTTTGACTCGGCGCACACACCTTTTCGCAAAACAAAACAATTTTCCTAAAACATAGGATCAATATGGTCAAGGGGCACTTGCCTTGTTCTGGTTGTTCCGGTTGCTCAAAATCTTGTTGTTGTAGTCCGTCGTAGGTAGCTCCCCGAGCTTGTCCTTCTATACATGATCACGCACATACAAGATTTACAACAATCAATATCATGCATAAACTTTAACTAGATGCGATGATGCTTATGCATGTTAATCCTATGATGCAGTTTAGTTTGTACATGTTCTTGCATGGCTTGCATGGGTTTTATGATGAACAGAGTTGTAGAGATCAATTGTGGACGTGGCGATGACCTTGTCTTTAGATCTAGATCAAACCGATCAACAAGTGATCTGTCCACAAAAAAGCTTCTGTTCGAAAGGAATCTAAGAACGGATGCAAAGAAAACGTGATGATGTCGTAAGGTGGTATTGGAGACCTACCTTACGCTATTCTTGGTCTCGGGTCCTTCTCTTAGCAAGACAGATCGTTGGGACTCTCTTCCGGCGATCTTCCTCGACTGAACTCCAGCGATGGGTTTACTTCGGCGAGTTGGGGGCTAGGGCTCTAAGTCGTCGGCTCAGGAGGTGGAAAAGAAGTTCGTGGTTTCGACCAAGGGTTCTGTGTTCTATTTATAACCGGGAGGAGAAGAGTCCTAATCTGATTGTATTTCGAATAAGAGTCCTATTCAGATTGTTATTGAATCTTAACAACTTACCTTTAGTTGATTTGGTGCGGTGACATTGTGGAATTCATGTCGGTTTCCTCTCCGTACCGGTATTTCCACGCGTACAGAATCCAAAACCGCTCCAGAACTCGTTACTTCTACAGTGATGAGCTCCGGAAGCTCCACGTGTCTACTGGGCCTGGTCTCCCCTTTTCCGCAGAGACGAGCTCCGGTTGTGCCGCGTGTCAAGCGAGCGAGACCTCCCTCTTCTTCGGAGGTGAGCTCCGCGTGCGCCACGTATCCTGGCGGTCGGGACCTCCTCTCTATTCGGAGGTGGCTCCTCGCACGCCACGTGTCAGTGCCGGACCTTCCCTCTCTCCGGAGGTGGCTCCGGGTGTGCCACGTATCCTAACAGTGCCAGACTTCCTTTCTTCTCAGAGACGAGCTCCGAGGTTAACACGTGTCCAAGAGTGACGAACCTCCTGGAGATAGGCTTCGGTGGTGACACGTGTCCAATAGAACCAGACCCCTCGGAGGTGAGCTCCGAGGTCGACACGTATCTCGCGCGACTGGTCCTCTGATTTCCGCGGTGACTAGCTCCGAAGGTGACACGTGTCCTGCGGCTGGCCTTGCTTCTCCGTAGAGGCTAGCTTGGGGGCAACACGTGTCCCACGGGGTCGGACCTTTCCCCCTTTGCGGGGATGAGCTCCGAAGGTGCCACGTGGCTAGCGGGCCGCGAGAGTTGTCTTCGACATTCTTGGTGAACTGGATTTTTGCTCTTTTTGGCTATCTTTTTAATTCTTTCTCTGTCCTCACTTGTTTTTGAAATGTTTTCTCTACATGAAACATGAATACATGCAGAAACCAAAAATGAGGGTGTCACAAATCTACCCCCCTTAAATTGAATCTCGCCCTCGGGATTCGTTAGTAGAGAATAGATGAGGGAATTCTGCCTTGATATCTTCTTCACGCTCCCATGTGGCTTCAGCTTCGGTGTGATGGCTCCATTGTACCTTGCACCATCGGATCACTTTGTTCCTTGTGACCCTTTCCCTTATGTCCAAAATTCGGACAGGGTGTTCCGCATAAGTCAGGTTCTCTTGAAGTTCAAGCCCTTCCATTGGTACTTGCTCCTCTGGTACTCTCAAGCACTTCTTGAGCTGGGATACATGAAACACGTCATGTACGTCGGAGAGATATGTTGGGAGCTCTAGTTGATAGTCTACTTCTCCTCGCTTATCCAAAATCTTAAATGGTCTGACGTAGCGAGGTGCTAGCTTGCCTTTGACGTTGAAACGTCGTTGGCCTCGGATAGGCGATACCTTAAGTTATATGAAGTCTCCTACTTCGAAAGTCAACTTCCTTCGCCTATTGTCCGCATAGCCTTTCTGTCGTTACTGAGCAGCCTTTAAATTCTTCCGTATCGTTTGGACTTGCTTTTCAGCTTCTTGTAGCACTTCGGGTCCAAACACCTGGTTTTCTCTGGTTTCGCTCCAAAACAGCGGCGTTCTACATCGCCTACCATGTAATGCTTCGAAAGGCGACATCTTCAAGCTTGCTTGATAGCTGTTGTTATAGGAAAATTTGGCGTACGGTAAACTCCTATCCCAACTACGCCCATGTTTCAAGGTGCAAGCTCTCAACATGTCCTCCAAAATTTGGTTTGTCCTTTCGGTTTGTCCATCGGTTTGTGGGTGATAGGCGGAGCTAAAATCCAGTCGTGTACCCATAGTTTTCTGCAGCTTCCTCCAAAATCTAGAGGTAAACTAAGAACCTCGATCTGAGACTATCCTCCTCGGGACTCCATGACGGCACACGATCTGCTCCATGTACAACTCGGCTAATTGTGCAACGTTGTACATGGCCCTTACAGGGAGAAAATGGGCTATTTTCGTCAATCGGTCCACGATAACCCAGATGGAGTCGTAACCCGACTGAGTACGTGGCAATCCGACGATAAAATCCATACTGATGTGCTCCCGCTTCCACTCGGGTACCTTCAAGGGTTGCAACAATCCAGCGGGTCTTTGATGTTCGGCCTTCACTCGTTGGCATGTGTCGCATAGGGCAACGTATTCGGCTATATCCCTTTTCATACCATCCCACCAATAACAAGTCTTCAAGTCCTTGTACATTTTGGTACTTCCGGGATGTATGGAATAGGGTGAATCATGTGCCTCTTTTAATATCATGTCGCGGATGTGCTTTACGTTAGGCACCCAAATCCTTTTTCCTAGCCAAAGCATACCCTTCCCATCTTCTTTGAAATCCTTCTCTATTCCTTGTTGGATCCTTTCCTTGATCTCCTTGATCTCCTCATCCGTTGCTTGTCCATCTCTTATCTCTTGCTCCAATGAAGAGTGGATCTCCATCACTTCCATCTTGTTCAAGAATCCGAGGCGTAACCGTTCAAACTCCTTACGTAGTTCAGGTGTTAGCTCCTGAACCATGAGTTGGTGACATGCTCCCTTCCGGCTCAATGCATCAGCTACTACATTGGCCCTTCCAGGGTGGTAGTTGATTCCAACATCATAATCCTTGATGAGTTCCAACCATCGATGTTGCCTCAAATTCAAGTCCGTTTGTGTCAATATGTACTTGAGGCTTTTATGATCCGTATAGATCTCGCGTCGATGACCAAGGATATCATGTCTCCAAATCTTCAATGCATGCACTACTGCTGCTAGCTCCAAGTCATGTGTAGGATAATTAAGCTCGTGCTTCTTTAATTGTCGTGAGGCATAGGCTACCACTTGTCCTTCTTGCATGAGCACACATCCGAGCCCTTGTCTAGATGCGTCACAATATATGTCAAAGCTCTTACGTCCGGCGATACCAAAACCGGTGTTGTGGTTAGCCTTTTCTTGAGTTCCTCAAAACTTTCTTGGCATGCTAGCGTCCATTGAAAGGCTTTCCCCTTCGTTAGCAACTCCATCATAGGCTTTACTATCTTAGAGAAGTCCTTAATGAAGCGTCGGTAGTATACAACCATCCCAAGAAAACTCCGAATATCCCTCACATTTTGCGGTTGGTTCCACTTCAGAACATCTCCCAGTTTTCCGGGATCAACCGATACTCCTTCCTTGGAGATAATGTGGCCTAGGAACGATATCTCCTTTAGCCAAAATTGACACTTGTTAAGCTTGGCATATAATTGATGCTCACGCATTTTCTGCAAGGTCAATTTCAAATGTTCTACATGCTTCTCCTCACTTTTTGAATACACCATGATGTCGTCGATGAAAACCACGACGAACTTATCCATGTACTCCATGAAAACCTTGTTCATAAGGTACATGAAGTATGCAGGTGCATTGGTTAATCCAAAAGACATGATGGTATATTCATATGAACCATACCGTGTTTGAAAGGCAGTCTTGGGTATATCGGAGGGCTTAATCTTCAGCTGGAAGTATCCCGACCAAAGATCAATCTTGAAGAACACTCGGACTCCTTTCATTTGGTCAAATAGGTCCTCTATACGAGGCAGAGGGTATTTGTTCTTGATTGTCACCTCGTTGAGAGACCTATAGTCCATGCACAGATCCCAATGGTGACGAGCTTGGACGTATAAAACCCTTCTCCAACTGCTCCTGAATTTGCTTCTTGAGTTCCACTAGTTCATTAACAGGCATCCTATAGGGTCTCTTTCCTATGGGTGCAGTTCCGGGTACCAAATCAATGGCAAACTCAATGTCCCGGTCAGGTGGCATACCTGGAAGCTCCTTTGGAAGTATGTCCGTGAATTCCTGAACCACTGGAATGCTGTCCAATGTTGCTCCTTCGACGTGGTTCAAAATTGCCCTTTTGGTTGTTTGTTGGGCTGACTCAAACTCGACACGAATACCGTGCTCATTTGTCAACTGCACGCTTCATTCAGCACATTGGATTACCCCATTTTGCTTGCTTACCCTATCCATCCCAAGTATTATGTCAAGCCCTTGGGAATCCAAGACAATGAGGTTGGCAAGGAAGTCTACCCCCCTTACTTTAAGGCTTACTTTCGGACATACTATATTAGTCCTCATCTCTCCACCGGGAGAATTAACTAACATAGCACATTTTAAGTGTGATATGGGTAGATATGCTTGGCAACATACTTGGATGATATGAAGGAATGCAATGCTCCAGAATCAAATAAGATGGTGGCTGGGTTGGAGTTGGCAGAACATACCAAGTACGACGTCCTCAGCCTGTTGTGCTTCCTCAGCAGAGACATGGTTCACGTTGCCGCGAGCATAGTTCTGCTGTCCACAGTTTCCTTGATTGTCCCCTCCGTTCGGTCGCGGGTTCTGCTTGGGCACGCGACCTTGCTGTCCAGGTCCTCTCCTCGGGCACTGGCTCGCGAAGTGTCCTGTTTCCCTGCATGCAAAGCATGCCCTGTTGCCTACGGAAGCAGGTACGTTGGGGCGGGGGTTTTGAACAGGAGCGCCCATGTTGGGTTGGGGCACAGGAGGCAAAGGCACACGAGGTGCTTGTGCAACGGGTCGTTGCTATGGTGTTTGACTAGGGCGATATGCAGGAGCGGTCGATCCATACTGCGGTGCGGCCAGGGGCATGTACCGAGGTCGTACGTTGGTCCCTTGGGGCTGGTATGACATGTTCCTCTTGCACTCTCGCTCGATCTCTTGGATCTTGCTTTCGACTACTATAGCCTTGTCAACCAGCTTCTGGAAGCTCGCGTAGTCATTGTTGAGGAGCTGAACCTGAATCTCATTGTTCAACCCTCTCATGAACAGGTGTTGCTTCCTCTGGTCTGAGTTGACATCTTCGGGGGCATACCGAGATAGTTGTGTGAACTTGTTGAGATACTCATTCACGCTTCTCTGTCCTTGGCGGAGACCTTCAAACTCCTGTCTCTTGAGCATCATTACACCGGCAGGGATGTAATGAGAGCGGAAACTCTCCTTGAACTCAGTCCAAGTGATCGCCTCCGGATCGACATGAGCGTTGCATAGGGCATCCCACCAGTCAGCGGCAGCTCCCATAAGTTGGTGCGGCGCAAAAAGAACCTTCTCCCGGTCATTGCACTGCACTATGGCAAGCTTCTTCTCCATGGATTTCAACCAGTCATCGGCCTCCATGGGGTCGTTAGCTTGAGCAAAGGTGGGTGGTCGAGTCCTCATGAACTCACCCAGTCTGTTATGAGCCAGCAGTGGTGGTGGCGGTGGTGCCGGAACGGGGTTATTGTTGTTGGCCTGCAACTGACCCAAAGTTTGGATCATGGTTTGTATAAGTTGATTCTGCATGGCCATCAACCGTTCCAGGTTTCTACTTGTTTGCTCGTAGGTTGATGCCTATGTGTCCAATTTTAATTGTGGAACTCACTGGACGGAAAAAACTTCCATTAATATAAATGTTGTATTATATGTCAATAAGCATCAATGTTAGGATAAAAACTTACTCGAAATATTTGTCCATCCCATCTATATTAGCATACATGTAGAGTAAAGTGGTCGTTCTTTCATCCGCGGTACAATTGTAGCTCCGACTACCACCAACATGAATTCATACTTCATACAAAGAGATGGTGGTAGATTATATGGAATAACAAAAATGGGCCAACATGAATATGGTGTGGCATTTGTACTAAACAGCGAGAAGCCATTTGTCGCCAAACCCAGCGAACATTTCTCGCATCACTGGCAAGTTCTGGATCGGAGCGGTCCAGCACCTTCCATGCATCACCATCGGACGGGTGCGTCATGACTCCATTGTTCTAAAGTACACCTTCTTTGCGCCATCTCATGTGTCTAACTGTTCTTTTTGAAATAAACAACCACTTCAATCGAGGTGTCAGTGATAAGTAACGAAGTTGCTTATGTGTGACTTACACATCATATTATTACCATCGTCGTTAACAACTTCGACAAACCTCAATTTACCACATTTTAAACAATTGTTCTCTTTCGCATGCTCTTTCCAAAAAAACATACAATTGTCTGGACACACATCAATCTTCTCATATTTCATACCGAGAGCAGACAACAATTTCTTCGATAGATACATATCTTTAGGCACTTTGTGGGGTTGTGAAAGGATATCACCGATCAATTTGATTAGGTCATTGTAACAGTTGTTGGAAAAGAAGTATTTGGACTTAATTGCCATAAATTTGGTGATGAACGTAAAGAGGGTCACTAAGCGGCTCTTCTGAAGCTTTAAGAATCTTGAAGAACACTTCTACCTCCGTTGTTGGAGGATCCTCCGTAGCCTATGGTTCAATAGCTTGTAGCATCTCATCCATCCGATCAACCCCATGTTGTCATCATCCCTTGCACTTCTTGTACAGCTTTAGAAGCTGTCTCGCCGTGAAAACTCCAAACCTCATAATGTGACGTGTAACCGTTTTGACACAAGTTTATCGAAAGACTCATTTTATCAAGCCACTTTGTGTTTTGGCATTTCGTACATGGGCATCGCACCTTATTGATCATCGACAACAAAAAGGCTCGATCGATAAAAGCATCTGTCTTTGCGAACCATTCATCTGAGTGACCACCTTTCTTGTTCTAACCATTGTATATCCAACTACGGTGCTCACCCATGTTGGAGGCTACAGATTAAAGAGGGAGAAAACATCGTTAATTTATACTTCTATTGGGACAGATAGGTCCAAAACCCACCCAAGAGTGAACGAGATGAACGTGCTTCTGACGAGACGCCAGGTCCGAATCCAGACGAAATTTCAGCAGCATAACACCGATGTTCTCCGACTGCACACCCGATAATGGTGCAGCAGAGAACATCAGGGTTACGTTGTCAAAATCTCGTCCGGATTCAGACCTGCATCTCGTCGTAGGCACGCCCCCTCGGTCACTCTCAAGCTGTCCAAAAAGGGACAATTCCGAACCTACCCGGCTCACATGCGTAAAGCATGTGAGACAGGTCGGATCGAAACGGGTGATGCATATTCTAAAGGTTTACGTTACTCATTCATTTTTGAGTCATTTATGGGAGAGAGAGATAGGAAAGAATGAAAGATAGAGAGAGAGAGGGGGGAAAGAATAGGGGTGACCGTCAACTCGCGGGTCTGCGTCCATGCGACCTAATCCTTCGGCATGTCCGGGGTCTCAAGAACAATGGGAGAAGACGAAGACAAAGCCCGCCAGCCTCTCGTTGGGGGTCCTTGTACCCTTCTGCAACAGGTCACGGCGGTTGAGCGGTCAAGCGTTGGAGGGAGGTCAGTCGGGCGCCACGCCCGGACCGACAGCTCTCGTCGAGCGTCTCTCCGAGTCCTTAGGTGCTCAAAGCTCCGTGTATGTCTCGTGTACACTGTCGTTTTCTAACGAGTGCTTCGCGGCCGCACCGGCACCATTCACCTCAAAGCCCGGCTCGATAGATGTCCTACTATTAATTATCGTATTACATGCTCTCATGACGGTGTATATAGATAAACGTCGTGAAGCGAATAATTATCACTCAATTTTCAAACAATTTTCACGCAAGTAGTTAATAGACAAAATATAATTATTAAAAAATGACTCAGAGAGGGCGCAAACGAAGTCTGGCAGCGGCGGGGTGGGCTGCCGGGGGCCAATAGGGGGGCCCGCTAGGGTCCAGTGGGGCAGCGGGGGCCGAGGACGGCGCGGTGGCTTGGAGTCGAGCGAGGGCGGGGCGCGGCGGTGGCCGTGGGCAGTAGCGATGGCGGGGGTGGATTTGGCCATCATAAATAACGTTGTTGACGATGGCTAGCCCCAAAGCCGTCTTAAATAAAGTTAGCCGTCATAAATGGTGCTTTTTCCTGTAGTGCTCACGTGCATATAGGATGCAGCAAAGAAGAAACACACACCAGTACTGACTGCTACAGATCAGTGCCTTTCCCAAATGCCTAATTGACAACTGTATTACTTTAGCACCACCCAATGTAATCCATCACAAGAGATAATTTATATTGTATGTACTAAGTACTAGTTGGCCTTTAAACTGAAAAAACACTTGTGGCAACACTGTAAATTATTGGGCCTGAATATCCTTGTTGTTAAAAATTGGGCATTTCAGTAGCACACGCTAATCATCTTTTAATACATAGTACAAACCCTCCCAGTCACGACATTAGTTAATAAAATAAATAGGACTATTAATAGGTTAGATTGAGTATTACAGATCACGTAAAATTAAACATAAAATCCCAATTACTTGTCCGGAGGCGACACGACACACAGGGAGGCGCGGGGGAGGTCGGGGGCGACGCGGGGTAGCGCCGGGAGCTCCGGGGAGGCACGGGGGAGGCCGCGGGAGCTCAGGGGAGGCCCGGGCAGGCGGATCTGGCAGTGGGCCAGCGTGCAGCGGCTGGGGGAGGGGGGCGCCAGTGAGGGGGGCCCGGGCCGGCGGCGGCCGGGGGTGGCTGCGGGCAGCGGCGGCGGCTCGGGCGCGGCGGCGAGGGCGAGATTGCTTGGGTCGGCACGGGTGTTAATGCTCGCGCCGTCCTCGGCCCGCGGGGTATATAAGACTTATTTACGACGGCCCGTGGTCTGGCCGTCGTAAATAAGCTTAATTACGACGGCCAAGCCAGGGCCGTCGTAAATAAGCTGTTACTTATGACAGCCTAGGTCAAACCGTTGTAAACAACGTTTTATTTACGATGGCCAGATTTGGCTGTCATAATTAATTTAATTTACGACAGCCAACCTTAGGACCGTCGTAAATTAAGTTGGCCGTTGTAAATTGCCATGTTTCCTGTAGTGATGTTACGGGGTTCTGTAGAAATTAAAATCTCCCATAATCATCCAATTTGCACAACCATTGGGTGAAGTCTATTCTGGGTTGTCCATGGAAGATGCCATAAACTGAGGAAAGGTTCCAGGTGGAACAGTCGAGTAGAGAGGTGAGCCGACTGTGATAGCGTAATGCCGAGCAAGTAGAACCGACCCTTGCAGAAGGAAGCCATTCCATCTCATCAGGATGTCATCTGATGCTCCCACAGTTGGGGCGAAAGCAAACTTTTTGAATCGCTTGGGAGCTACTTTTTTGAGGAACGCAGGGTCGATTACTTCCATTTTAGTTTCCTGGAGACAGAAGATTATGCAGCTACTTTCTTCAATCTTAGCCCTGACGGCACGTTGATTTTTTGCGTCATTGAGGCCACGAATGTTCCAGTTCAGGATGTTCAATTTCTGTTATGACTATTCATGGGACAAATTTGTTAGAGCAAGGGGATTGCCTAGGGATACCCTCAATTTTACTACCATGCATTGCATACATTTTTCATGTAGAGAAGCATTTAAAAGGAAGAAGAATTAAAGAGAGGAATATAGAAGTAAATAAAATAACAAAAGGAAATAGAAATGGAAAATAATGAAAATAAATATAAAAGGAAAAGAAAGAAAAAGAAAAAGTAAATAAAATAGCCAAATTGGGCCACCACAATTTTTCCCCAAATTCCCCAATTTTCTCCCAAACCCCCCTAGGGGGATTTCGCCCACATTTAGGAGGATTTTTCCCCCAATTTGGCCGCACCAAATTACGGGGGGAACCCTAATTGGGCCCCACCCCCTTGGCTGCAGCCCATTAGGGGGGAAACCCTAGACACCCCCCCTTTTAGACTCTTGTGGGCTTTTATTTTCTAATTAAATCCTAGCCATTGGATGAAAATAAATAGTAAAATCTCAGCCCCTAGCTCCCACCTATTTTAAAATTAAATCTCAGCCATTGGATATTTGATTTGCTAAAATTCTAGCCACCCTAGCTCTTTTCTCCCTTATAAATATAACTCTCCCCCCTAGCCGCCCGCCCCTCTATCTTTTTTTGGCTGCCCCACCCTGCTGCCAAGTCGGGCCCTCCTTCCGGAATTTGGCCGCCGTCGAGCTCCGTCACGCCTCGCCGTCGCCGGAGAAGAAGCCCCAAAGTTCTTCCCTAGCCGCAGCCTCATAATTCTCACTAGAAAATCTCCCGCTGCTGCCATTGCAAGGAGGGAGGCCCTGCCACAAGGAAGAAGTGAGGTAGGTCTTCGTTACCCCTTTTACAACGTCGCTGCTGTTTCTACGCACCCGTTTTCTTCACCCCCTGCGAGCTAGAAAATGCAGCGTGTGGACAGACCATGTTTTGGTCATTTTTTGACGGTCAAATTGATCTACATATTGTGTCAGGATCATAACCTCATCCACACTTGATCCCAGCAACCTTGATCATCATGAAACCCTATGGAAGCCCATTAAAACATGCAAGAACACATGCACACTGATTTTATAAAACTGCACCATAGGAATTGCATTCATTCACCTCATTGCATCTTGAGTAGAGTTTGTGCATGATAATTGATTGCTGTAAATTTTGTATGTGTATGGTCGTGAGTACAAGGAACTCCGCCTATGTTGTAATGACATAGCCGGTCCCAAGCCCGGGTAAAGGAGGAGGGGGTTGTGATAGGCTTGGCGAGCCAACAACTACACTTAGCCACTCTCATGGAAATGAAACCCAATAGAAATTCGTTGGGGCGTAACCCTCTTAGCGACGCGCCATATCGGAACCCGGGTATGGTGTTAAGTGGGCAAGGGCCGGGTCGCCACCGCCTTAGTGGCGCGCCATATCGGAACCCGGATATGGTGTTAAATGAGCAAGGGCCGGATCGCCATCACCTTAGTGGCGCGCTACATCATCGCCCGGATGTAGTGATAAGTGAGCAAGGGTCTTTGCATCTTACTCGACGGGTGCAAAGCGTAAGGAAGCTAGCCGAGGAACATAGATTTCGGGTGGGTAGTTGGAATGTAGGATCCTTGACGGGGAAGCTACGTGAGTTAGTAGATGTTGCCATTAGGAGACGAGTAAATATCCTTTGTGTACAAGAGACTAGATGGGCGGGTCAAAAGGCGAGAGAAGTCGAGAATACCGGTTTCAAGCTTTGGTATTCTGGTTCGGCTGGGACTAGGAATGGCGTAGGTGTTCTAATAGATAAGAGTCTTAAGGATGGAGTAGTGGATGTTCGAAGACGAGGGGATAGGATTATCTTAATCAAGATAGTAATTGGGGACATTGTCTTGAACGTCATTAGTGCTTATGCCCCACAAGTTGGGCTCAACATGAGTGCTAAGAGGCAATTTTGGGAGGACTTGGAGGATATGGTTAGTAGTGTACCGATAACCGAGAAACTCTTCATAGGGGGAGATCTCAATGGTCATGTGGGTGCAACTAACCTAGGATTTGAAGGACTACATGGAGGTTTTGGATGCGGCGATAGAAATCAAGAGGGTAAGGACATCCTAGACTTTGCCGTAGCCTATGATATGTTGATAGCTAACACCCTCTTTAGGAAGAGGCAATCTCACCTAGTGACCTTTAGTAGTGCCCAACACTCTAGCCAGATTGACTTTGTCCTCACTAGGAGAAAGGATAGACGGGAGTGTCTAGATTGTAAGGTGATCCCGGGGGAGTGTGTTGTGACACAACATAAGCTTGTGGTAGCTGACTTTCGCTTCCATACATGTTCTTTGCGGGACAAAGGTGTCAAAATCACAAGAACAAAGTGGTGGAAGTTGAAGGGAGAATCACAAGAATCCTTTAAAAATAGGGTGATCACAGAAGGACCCTGGGCAGAAAATGGAGATGCAGATAGTATGTGGATGAAGATGGCAACTTGCATTAGGAAGGTAGCTAGTGAGGTGCTCGGTGTGACAAAGGGAAAGAAACTTATAGATAAAGACACTTGGTGGTGGAATGAGGATGTACAAAAGGCCATTAAGGAGAAGAAGGAGTGTTACAAGAGTTGGCATAATGATAGAAACGCAAGCAACATGCTTAAGTACAAAGAGGCTAAGAAAAATGCAAGGCAGGTTGTGAGTAAGGCAAGAGGACAAACCTATGATAAGTTATATGAGAGACTAGGGACAAAAGAAGGTGAAAAAGACATGTACAAGGTAGCAAAAATCCGCGAAAGAAAGATGAGGGATCTCAATCAAGTTAAATGCATCAAAGATGAGTCTGACCGTATTCTAGTGAAGGATGAAGAGATTAAGAATAGATGGCGTGATTACTTTAATGGGCTATTCAATGATGGGAATGAGAGCACTATGGTTGAGTTGGATGACTCCTTTGATGACTCCAACAGGCGGTTCGTGCGGAGGATACAAGAGTTTGAGGTTAAGGAGGCCTTAAAAAGGATGAAAGGAGGAAAGGCCCTCGGCCCTGACGATGTCCCTATTGAGGTGTGGAGATGTCTTGGGGACGTCGCAATAGTATGGCTCACAAAGCTATTCAACCACATTTTTCGGTCAAACAAGATGGCTGAAGAATGGAGAAAAAGTATATTAGTACCTATCTTCAAAAATAAAGGAGATATTCAAAGTTGTACTAATTATCGAGGTATTAAGCTTATGAGTCATACTATGAAGCTTTGGGAGAGAGTGATTGAACACCGCCTGAGGAAAGTGACCAATGTCACTAAAAACCAGTTTGGTTTTATGCCTGGGAGGTCTACAATGGAGGCGATTTTCTTGCTTCGTCAGCTTATGGAGAGATATAGGGAGCAGAAGAAGGACTTGCATATGGTGTTCATCGACTTGGAGAAGGCGTACGACAAGATACCAAGGTCAGTCATGTGGTGGGCACTAGAGAAACATAAAGTGCCAACAAAGTACATTACCCTTATCAAGGATATGTACAATAATGTTAGGACAAGTGTGCGCGTAAGTGATAGTGAGACTGATGCATTTCCTATCACGGTAGGATTACATCAAGGATCAGCTTTGAGCCCATACATCTTTTCCTTGGTCATGGATGAGGTGTCGAAGGATATACAAGGGGATATCCCTTGGTGCATGCTCTTTGCTGATGATGTAGTGCTGGTAGATGAAACTAGAGATGGTGTTGATAAGAAATTAGAGTTATGGAGACAAACCTTAGAGTCCAAGGGGTTTAGACTTAGTAGGACCAAAACCGAGTATATGAGGTGCGACTTTAGTGGTGTTGGTCGTGAAGAGGGAAATGTTAGTCTACAAGGACAAATAGTACCTAGAAGGGACTCTTTCCGATACTTAGGATCAATGTTACAAAGCAATGGCGATATTGATGAGGATGTTTGCCACAGGATCAAGGTAGGGTGGATGAAATGGCGACAAGCCTCTGGAATCCTATGTGATAGGAAAGTCCCACAAAAGCTAAAAGGGAAGTTCTATAGGACGGTGATCAGACCCGCGATGCTCTATGGGGCGGAATGTTGGCCAACTAAACGGCAACATGTCCAACAAATGAGTGTCGCAGAGATGCGCATGCTACGGTGGATGTGTGGGCACACGAGAAGAGACCGAATAAGGAATGAGGCGATTCGTGATAAGGTAGGGGTGGCGCCGATTGAAGAGAAGTTAGTCCAACATCGGCTTAGGTGGTTTGGACATATCCAACGGAGACCTCCAGAAGCACCGGTTAACAGTGGGATTTTAAGAGGTAGAGAAAATATTAGGAGGGGTAGAGGACGACCAAGGTTGACCTGGGAGGAGGCGGTAAAACGAGATTTGAGAGATTGGAATGTATCCAGAGACTTAGCTCATGATAGGACCGCATGGAAAGTAGCAATTCATGTGCCAGAATCGTAGTCTTGTTTTTTTCTTTTCTCTTTTTCTTTTCCTTTTTTCTTATTTCTTTTCTCTTTTCTCTTTTTCCTTTTTCTTTTTTCCTTTTTTTTCTTTTTTTTCCTTTTTTCCCCTTGTTCTCATATCTCTTCCTCTGTTTTACTTCATTGATATTGGGTTTCATGTCTAGCCGACCCCAACAGGCTTGGGATAAAGGCTTGGTTGTTGTTGTTGTTGTTGTATGGTCGTGAGTACAAGGACAAGCTCAAGAGTCTGTCTACAAGGAGCTACAACACCAATACTTCGAGACGGTTGAGCAACACGAACCACGGGAGCAAGGCAAGTGCCCGTTGACCATATTGATCCTATGTTTTGAAATTTTTTTGGTTTCGAAAACTCGTATGCTTGTGTCAACTTGATGGGACACCATTTTTATAGGAGTTTACTAGTTCTGATTAACCATCCTTGTCGCCAGGAAAGTTGAAGAGTTGTCTATGGTTGTTTTTTCCTTTTTATTTTGCTTAACTTACGGGATACTGGAAGCTGAAGTCAAACTTGTTATCTACTACACTCATGAGAATAAGATAATGAGAACTTGATAATGTCAATGAGGATGGAATCGGGGAGATCTTGGCGAGCTTGGTTCATGGATGTTGCTGAATGAGGTTGTGGTTTGTTTGCCGTAGATCTAAGGATCGGTTCATGCGAGCACATGCCCGGAAAACAGTGCCACCACCAGGCCAAATATGGGTGTGGCTTAGCTGAAAAATTAGGTGTGTCGCTAGCTTCTTATGGACCATTGGATGGTGCGGGGAATGGGAGTCGAGGTGGACTGCCCTCAGAACTGCATACCACAAGAGGGGGCCCGTGGGTGGGAGAATGGAGATTAGAGCCTGCCAGTGAAACCTCAGTGGGTCCGTACATCCTAGTAGCCCCTTTGTAAAGGCTATTTTGTAATCTCTTGGCCATACACCGACGGTCGTGTACTGGTATAATGGAGGTTCTTTCTAGTCGCCGACGGGTGACGAAATCACAAACTTGTGGGTAAAGTGGGGCCACCTCTGCAAAGTGTAAAACTATCATGATAGCCGTGCTTCCGGTTACAATCACCTGGCCAACTTCCATGATTAGAGGCAAAACTTGCGATGGTTATTCGGGTATGGTTATGGTATGGTCATTGGGATTGGTTTTGGGGCTGCTTGAGGTCATGACAATGAGTTTGGTTTTGGTTCTATGAAAATGAGATGGATATGAACATTTATGAGTATGAGATGAACTTGAGAAAGATTATTCGCTGGTTGAAGCATGATAAATGGTGAATTATGATGAAAGAATGTTGCTGAATTACTTGATTATGTTGGGATTAAACTCACCTAGAATTAGTTGCTGTATTTACCATGTTTGCGAAATAAAATTTTTCTTGCTGCAATGAACCTCTTTATTCCTTGCCTTGTTGTAAGCTACATGTCATACTTTTCCCGCACTTGCTGAGTACGACATGTACTCACCCTTGCATTCCCACATATACATCAGCTATAGGAGAAGAATACTTCGAGGAACATGTGGAGTACTAGGCGTGCACACTACCGTCAACATGCCTGTGGAGTTGAAGTTGGAGCCTGCTGTCTTAATCATTTTCCGCTGTCGTTTAGAGTCTTCCATTGCTAAATAAGTTGGATATTCATGAGTGAGACATTGAGTCATTGTAATAAAGTACTTAAACATTATTAGTATGTGGTTATATTCTGAATTTCGGTTTGTGGAATACATGTGTATGTGTGATGAACATTCTGGGCACACAAATGCATTCACTTGGTTCATTTTCGGAACCGGGTGTCACAAATTGGTACCAGAGCCATGTTGAGCGTAGGACGCAAGCCTAGGTAGAAAGGACACTCTAAAACACATAGGAACACCCCCTCTAAACTGTTATTTTCGAAAATTGTTTGCTGCTGCACTTTACTTGTCAATTCAGCCACCGCAAAGTGCTATTTTCAGCCCATCTTTTTCTCTTCTTTTGGACAGAAACACTTTTGTTTTCTCGCTTCATAGCTTCTGAAGTTTTGGAGTTATTTTCTTCATCTCTAAAGTTTCTCATGTCTTATTTGTATATGTAGGTGACTAGGAGCACAACACGCATAAGGACTCGTCCACCACCACTTGGGAGTGCACTTAACCCCATTGAGGTGTCCGATGGACCATATTGGGAGGAGGTGAAGATGGAACCTCATGATGAAGATGAAGTCAGTAGCTCCATGCATGAGGAAGAGTATCCAGAAGAGGTGGAACCAATCGAAGACGACATGGAAGATGATCCACAAGAACAGCATTTGTACGCACCTCCGGAGAAGTTTCATGCGGGCTTACACTCAGGGAAGCCTCATGAAGCTATGTTGGAAGGAGATGGATCTGAAGAGGAACCACCCCCTGCTGAGGCTGAAAATGAAGGTGATGAACGGGACAACCATTCAGTTCAAGAATTCCTGTCCGACGGGATGGAGGGAGGACACATATCCAAGGAGCTTAAAGAGTTCCTATATTGCTGCAGCCTGTACCCGAAATATCTACTCAAGAAAGTCCCTCGTCTCGGACATGAAGAGTGGAAGGCTGAGGTAACCATCCTATCTAACGGTAGGATTGTCACCCGCCACTTCACACCCACATGGAGAGCTACAACGGTAGAAACTATTGATGATGCTGCATGGGATGCACTCACCTGACTGTGCAGCTTGAGAACACTACTTTTGAGTTGCACCCGTATCGGAGGAGTGGTACAAGGTAGATCATTAGACCCCATGAAGGAGCTCTTTACAACTCACAAGCTGCTGATAAGTCTCAGAGGTTGCTCGTGGAGTTAGGGAACCGCTATGCAAGCGCACAAGAAGAGATCCGTTACCTTCGCAAGAAGCTGTATTTGCTGGAGAAACAAGAGGAGACTCGTGCCAATGCGGGAACAAATAGAGCACCAGCATCATCTATCCCTACATGGACTGCCGACTCACCATGGCGTGCGCCCATCTATGGACCACCCCCATCACACGGCGAGAACAGCACCGGTTCTCACGATTAAGTTCAGGTTTCCCATTGAATAAAGTTGTAACAGGAACGCTTAGACGTAGTAGGCTGAAATAAGAGTGGTGTGCAGAATTTTATGATGATTGCTTGTGTTTTTGTGCTGGTGTGAGTTGTGGGACGCTTCGGCGAATGTCCACATCCACACATAGTGGAGAGATGTGAGATGCTTCGGCACTTGTTCACATCCCCATATAGGCTGAAAATAATAAAGAAGATACTTAGTTCATACACCTTGATAGATATAGTTGGGAAATCACTTCTTTCAATTCTGAATTCTATTCCGAGAGTAAGCATTAAAATAAGGGGGTAGACTTTCTCGCCAACCTTATCGTCTTGGATTCCCAAGGGATTGACATAATACTTGAAATGGACTGGTTAAGCAAGTGCAACGGAGTAATTCAATGTGCTCAGAGGATCGTGCAGTTGACGAGTGAGCACGGTACTCGTATTGAGTTTGAGGCAGCCTAACCTGCAACCGAGAAGACAGTGCTGAACTACATCAAAGAAACGACATTGGAAAGCATTCCGGTGGTTCAAGAATATTCAGATGTGTTCCCGGAAGAACTTCCAGGTATTCCACCTGACCGGGACATTGAATTTGCCATTGATTTAGTACCCGGAACTGCACCTATAGCTAAGAGGCCATATAGGATGCCCGCTAATGAATTAGTGGAGCTCAAGAAGCAAATTTAGGAGCAGCTAGATAAGGGTTTTATTCACCCAAGCTCGTCACCGTGGGGAGCCCCCGTGCTCTTCGTAGACAAGAAAGATGGGACCCAAAGGATGTGTGTGGACTATAGGTCTCTCAACGAAGTGATAAGCAAAAATAAATACCCGCTGCCTCGCATAGAGGACCTATTCAATCAAATGAAAGGTGCCCGAATTTTTTCCAAGATTGATCTTCGGTCGGGATACTTCCAACTGAAGATTAAGCCCTCCGACATACCCAAGACTGCATTTTGGACACGGTATGGTTCGTATGCGTAATACCGTTATGTGTTTTGGGTTAACGAATGCAGCCGTATACTTTATGTACCTCATGAATAAGGTCTTCATGGAGTACTTAGACAAGTTCATCGTGGTTTTCATCGACGACATCTTGGTGTATTCGAAAAGCGAGGAAGAACATGAAGAACTTTTGAGATTGATGTTGTAGAAACTGCGAGAGCATCAACTGTATGCTAAGTTCAGCAAGTGTCAGTTTTGTCTAAAGGAGATATCATTCCTAGGCCACATCATCTCCAAGGGAGGAGTATCGGTTGATCCCAGAAAAGTGAGGGATGTTTATAAGTGGAACCAACCACAGAATGTGATGGATATTCGGAGTTTCCTTGGGAGGGCTGGACACTACCACCAGTTCATCATGGATTTCACCACAATAGCGAAGCCTATGACTGAATTGCTCATGAAAAGGAAAGCATTTCAGTGGACACAAGCATGTCAAGACAGCTTTGAGGAGCTAAAGAAGAGGTTAACAACAGCATCGGTTTTGGTATTGTTGGATGTGAGCAAGGGTTTAGATATATATTGTGACGCATCAAGACAAGGGCTTGGATGTGTCCTCATGCAAGGAGGCCAAGTGGTAGTCTATGCATCGAGGCAACTAAAAAAAATGAGTTGAATTACCCCACACATGATCTGGAACTTGCATCCGTGGTAAATGCCTTGAAGATTTGGAGGCATTATATCCTTGTCCACCGATGTAAGATCTACACGGATCATAAAAGCCTCAAGTATATATTCACGCAAACGGATCTGAATCTGAGGCAATGTCAATTGTTGGAACTCATCAAGGAATATGATGTTGGAATCAACTATCACCCCGGAAAGGACAATGTAGTAGCTGATGCATTGAGCCCAAAAGGAGCATGTCACCAACTCACGGTTCGGGAGCTGCCACCCTAGCTGCGTAAGGAGTTTGAACGGTTACATATCGGGTTCTTGAACGAGATGGAGGTGGTAGAACTGAACTCAACATTGGAACAAGAGATATGAGATGGCCAAACAACGTATGAGGAAATCAAGGAAAGAATCCGACAAGGGATAGAAAAGGATTTCAAGGAAGACAAGAATGGCACGCTTTGGTTAGGGAAAAGGATTTGTGTGCCTAACGTGAAACACATCCACGACACGATACTAAAGGAGGCACATGATTCGCCTTATTCCATACACCCCGGCTGTACAAAGATGTACAAGGACCTGAAAACATGCTATTGGTGGGATGGTATGAAAAGGGATATTGCCGAACATGTTGCTTTATGCGACACGTGACAATGAGTGAAGGCCGAACATCAAAGACCTGCTGGATTATTGCAGCCATTAAAAGTACCCGAGTGGAAGTGGGAAGACATCAGCATGGATTTCATAGTCGGGTTGCCACGTACTCAGTCCGGCTACGACTCTATTTGGGTTATCATGGACCGATTGACGAAAACAGCCCACTTTATTCCTGTTAGGACTAGGTACACCGTGGCACAATTAGCCGAGCTGTATATGGAGCAAATCGTGTGTCGTCATGATGTTCCGAAGAGGATAGTTTCAGATCGTGGTTCTCAATTTACCTCTAGGTTCTGGAAGAAGCTGCACGAAGCCATGGGTACGCGGTTTTATTTCAGCTCTGCATATCACCCGCAAACCGACGGGCAAACCGAGAGGACAAATCACATTTTGGAAGACATGTTGAGAGCCTGCACTTTGAAACATGGGAGTAGTTGGGATAAGAGCTTGCCGTATGCTGAATTGACGTACAACAACAGTTACCAAGCCAGCTTGAAAATGTCACCCTTCGAGGCACTATACGGTAGACGGTGTAGGACACCGCTGTTCTGGAATGAGACCGGAGAAAGCCAAGTATTTGGACCCAAAGTGCTGCAAGACGCTGAAAAGCAAGTTCAAATGATACGTGAAAACTTGAAGGCCGCTCAGTCACGACAAAAGGGTTATGCGGACAATAGGTGAAGGAGTTTGACATTCGAAGTTGGAGACTTTGTGTATCTTAAGGTGTCGCCTATCCAAGGCCAATGACGGTTCAACGTCAAAGGCAAGTTAGCATCTCGCTACATCGGGCTTTTCAAGATTCTGGGTAAGCGAGGAGAGGTAGCCTATCAACTAGAGCTGCCAATGCACCTCTCCGATGTGCACGACGTATTTCACGTATCCCAGCTCAAGAAGTAACCCGTTGGTGCAAAGTACAATCGTGGATGTAAAGGAAAGGGTCACGAGGAACAAAGTAATCCATTGGTGCAAAGTACAATGGAGCCATCACACGGAACCCAAAGCTACGTGGGAGCATGAGGAAGACCTCAACACGGAATTCTCTCATCTTTTCTCCACTCTATCAAATCTCGAGGGCGAGATTCATTTTAAGTGGGGTAGGTTTGTAACACCCTCAATTTCACTACATTGCATGCATAAATTTTTCATGTAGAGAAGCATTTAAAAGGAAGAAGAATTAAAGACAGGAATATAGAAGTAAATAAAATAATAAAAGGAAATACAAATGGAAAATAATGAAAATAAATAGAAAAGGAAAAGAATAAAAAAGAAAAAGAAAAAATATTTAAAATAACCAAATTGGGCCACCCCGATTTTTCCCCAATATCCCCAATTTTCGCTCAAATTCCCCTCTGCCCTAATTTCCCTATTTTTTCCAATTTTCCTGATTTCTCCAAATTCCCCAAAATTCCCCCTAGGGGGATTTCCTCGCACATTTGGGGGGATTTTCCCCCCAATTTGGCCGCAGAAAATTAGGGGGGGAACCCTAATTGGGCCCCACCCCCCTTGACCGCAGCCCAGTAGGGGGGAACCCTAGCCCCCCCGGCCTTGTAGACTCTTGTGGGCTTTTATTTTCTAATCAAATCCTAGCCATTGGATGAAAATAAATAATAAAATCCCAGCCCTTAACTCCCACCTCTTTTAAAATTAAATCTAAGCCATTGGATATTTGATTTGCTAAAATCCTAGCCACCCTAGCTCGTCCCCCCCTTATAAATATAACTCTGCCCTTCCCCCAAGCCGCCCACCCCTCTCTCTTTTTTTGGCCGCCCCCCTGCTGCCAAGTCGCGCCCCCCCCCTTGCCGGAATTTGGCCGCTGTCGAGCTCCGTCACGCCTCGCCATCACCGGAGAAGAAGCCCCGACGTTCTGCCCTATCCGCAGCCTCATAATTCTCCCTAAAAAATCTCTCGCTGCTGCCATTGCAAGGAGGGAGGCCCTGCCACAAGGAAGAAGTGAGGTAGGTCTTCGTTACCCCTTTTACAACGTCGCTGCTGTTTCTATGCACCCGTTTTGACGGTGAAATTGATCTACACATTGTGTCAAGATCATAACCCCGTTCACACTTGAGACCAGCAACCTGGAGCATCACAAAACCCTATGGAAGCCCATTAAAACATGCAAGAACACGTGCAAACTGATTTTATAAAACTGCACCATAGGAATTGCATTCATTCACTTCATTGCATATTGAGTAGAGTTTGTGCATGATAATTGATTGCTGTAAATTTTGTATGTGCATGGTTTTGAGTAGAAGGACAAGCTCAAGAGGCCGTCTACGAGGAGCTACAGCACCAAGACTTCGAGACGCTTGAGCAACACGAACCACGGGAGCAAGGCAGGTGCCCTTTGACCATATTGATCCTATGTTTTGAAACTGTTTTGGTTGCGAGAACTTGTATACTTGTGTCAACTTGATAGGACACCTTTTTATAGGAGTTTACTAGTTTTGATTAACCATCCTTGTCGGCAGGAAAGTTGAAGAGTCGGGTATGGTTGTTTTTCCTTTTTGCTTCGCTTAACTTACGGGATACGGGAAGCTGAAATTAAACTTGTTAGCTACTGCACTCATGAGAATAAAGATAATGAGAACTTGATGATGTTAATGAGCATGGAATCAGGGATATCTTGGCGAGCTTGGTTCGTGGATGTTGCTGAATGAGATGGTGGTTTGCTTGCCGTAGATCTAAGGACCGGTTCATGCGAGCACATGCCAGGAAAACAGTGCCACCACATGGCCAAACATAGGTGCGGCTTAGCTGACTAATTAGGCGTGTTGCTAGTTTATTATGAACCGTTGGATGGTGCGGGGAATGGGAGTCAAGGAGGACTGCCCTGGGGACTGCATGGCACAAGAGGGGGCCCGTGGGTGGGAGAATGGAGATTCGAGCCTGCCGGTGAAACCTTAGTGGGTCCGTACATCCTAGTAGCCCCTTTATAAAGGCTATTTTGTGATCTCATGGCCATACACCAACGGTCGTGAACTGGTATAATGGAGGTTCTTTCTAGTCACCGACGGGTGACGAAATCACAAATTTGTGGGTAAAGTGGTGCCACCTCCGCAGAGTGTAAAACTATCATGATAGCCGTGCTTCCGGTTACAAGCTCCTGACCAACTTCCATGATTAGAGGCAAAACATGGGATGGTTATTCAGGTATGGTTATTGTAGGATTGAAGAGCACGTGAAAAGCTACTAGAGGGGGGTAACTGGTAGATTTAAACTTTTTTAGCGGAAGCAACAAATCCCCCTCGGCAGAAAATCGATCTGTTAAAGAAACCGTGTATGTGACTGATCTAAATATGTTCAAACATGACGAAAGTGGTGTATATTATAGATAATCTAGTCAGGAATACATGACAACAAGAATCACGGAAATCCGTTAAGAAAAACTCAAGTTATGATCGAAAGATCAAACGAGGGTCAATCTGTTGTACTCGAGTAAAAACCAGATCTGCAACACTGCAAAGAAACTCGTGTATATAAGAAACTACAAATCCAGTGACCATAAAATTTTTACAGTTTATATATAATCAAGTTGTGAAGACAACCCAAAAAGAATCACGTCAATTGGATCTGTAGAACTCGAGTTATGATCAAAACACTGAAGCACTGTCGTGCTGTCCAGAAACTCGACGAGAAAGACTTGACAAAAACAAGTCGGACGAACAAGGCACAAAAGCTCCTCTAAATTACAAATTTTATTGATCAAAACATAAGTGGAACAGCCCAAGGTCATCTTCTCACGAGCTCTGGCCTCCCAAGCTTATATAACCAGCCCGGAGGCCAACCCAATTCAAACTAGGACTCTAATCCTACTCAGTTTCTGAATCGAAACTTTCCATAACTGCTCAAGACTCTTCTATACGCAGATAGAAGCAATCTTAAGACTTCCAAACACCTTAGGAACATATCCCACATTCCTAAAACAACTCAACTTTGTGTCCTACACGAAATCCTATCATAACCAACTCAAATCTTTCCATATTTGAGCCATAACCGACTCAGCCGCAGCCTGAGTCCATAATCTAGCCGGTTGGACCTTTCCTACCAATTCTTTACATCCACATCTCTTCATCACGCCTTAGAACCATGTTGTCACGTCCATGCACTCCTTGCACACGTGCAAACACCTTCCAACGACGTCCACGATACCTTCATATGCATTGTTCTTGATCCAAACATGTTGCGCGACCTCCCGATCAACTCAACCACAATTCCTCCCGAACTTGGTTGTTGAACCTCATCTTCTCCCTAAGACTAGTTCAATGGATCCCATCACAAACCATATCTTGAACTCAAGCAACACCTGCACATGAATAAACAACCAATACTTTCAAGCACAAGTCCGCGACTTGACTCACGTTAGTTTCGAAAACCACAACACCTTATGTGAACACCTCACATAAGCATGTTGCAAACCATAGCAAAATGTTAACCACCGTAAACAGCCATAACACTTAAAAAACATAGTAAAAGAATACTAAGCAAACTTTCCATAGATGTAAAGCAAGTTCGAAACATTTGCATGGTAAAAACACAACCATTACGATTTAACTCCGGACCTTGCCAAAGCTAACCGGACCTTGAGCCAGAGCTTACCAAAGCTATCAGAACCTAGCACCGGAATTTACTAAAGCTAGTCAGGCCTACTGCCGGAGCTAACCAAACACATGTCGGACCTAGCCATAGCAAGTCGGACCTTACGTCGGATCTTGTCGGAGCTCAGATCTAGAGTCGGACCTTGACAAAAAGAGTGTTTTGGCAGAATTCAAAACTTCTATCGTCATAGCCAATGTATTCAGCACACATAGGTCTCACAATCTCCCCCTTGATGAATGCATTGGCAACACCACTTAAAATCCGAACATTGGCTTATTCACATGAAAAGTTTTGTAAACAATCAAATGAGAGAGAAATTTTGAAACAAAAGTTTCTCCCCCTATACATATTTCTCACCCTTTGTAAATCAGAAATAAAATAAGAAAAAACAAAAGTTCTCGCCCTGAGAAGAATCGTGTCGAAACACTTGTGAATCGTGCAATGTATGATCAATTTCTCCCCCTTTGATAATGTATTCTGCAAGGTTCAAGAGAAATTTTAATTGTTATGAGCATATTTATAACATATACATATAAAACAAAGCTCATCCAAGCCATACTATCAAGTAACTTACACTATCACATCAATACGATACATAAAGTAGTGTAAGCCATGTTAGAGATCAAGTGTAATTTTCAATTTAAGCAAGTCATAATTGTGGGAGAACCGCTGACGAACAACGCCCCGCCAGGACCTCGTCGGGTGGTGCCGTGATATGCGGCACCTAATAGCACACGGTCGAGGAAACACATCACATTACATAAATCATTTGCGGAAGCGTACAAAAGTGTTTTACAAATACTTATCTCAAAATAAGCTACAGCAGAAGACTATAACTCTCACGACTCATTTCTATCATAGCAACAAAGAAAGAGTCCAGCCCGCGGATGTTTCTTACTAGCAACACGAAGAACAGTCTGCAGCGGCGAGGATGCTCTTGAGTAACCACTCGGAGGTTCCCGAGTCTCATCGGCATCCCTTCATAAGCATGAATTCAATCCTGCAAAACAACTCGGATATCATCCGTGAGCATAACGCTCAGCAAGACTTAACCGTCACCCTAGTCATGAAACTCTACATGAGGTTATGAACATAAAGTAGGATGGCATAATGCATAATAACTCGCCTAAAAGTGAATCCTTACTTTCAAGTATTATTGACAGCAAATTAAGAGTAACCTTGGGCACGTCAAATCGGGAGTCCACAACCAAACAAGAAACGCTTTCCCCCGATGTAATTTGCTCACGGCATAAAAGAATCGAGTTTGCACTAGCTATTCATCAAAGATACATCACAAAGATAGTATAAACTTCAAACCAATGTGATTAGTTCCTTTCTCATGCAAGTTCTTACTACGTCACGACTGTGAGAACAAGTATTCTCGGTCCATTCCGCGAGCGACAGTGATTCGAATCAATAACACCCAGACTACATGACACGTACGCCCGTACTCAATGTTGCCTACAGAAACCATCACTGACATCGTACGTGGCAGCCTTTCCCCCGATTCACCCATGTTGAATCGATCAAGTCGCCCCATACAGTAGCCACTCTCACCTACCGATATGAGATGTCATGAGAATGTTACCCACATATTGCACACCGGCCGTCTCGTCTGAGGCGACCCGAAAAGGCTCAACGCAAGCTTTCTGAGGTACATCGGTTTACTGGATCCCATATAGCCAGCATGAGTCTGGTACACAACTCAAACTTGTTCAACAGGGCCACATACGGATCGGTCCTTCACCGACACAGACAGGTCTATAGCACCCAGGCCCCTATGTCCTGCTGCCCCTACAACCTTCCGGTCTCAACTTTAACTTGCTACACATTTTCTGAACCAATCCCGTATGCCCCTATTGTTCCTGATCATGCGAGTAGCATCTCACCACTCGACTTCTACCGAACCTTACTTAAGCATGGCAGTTCTACACGGTGAAAGAGACCTACCCAATACTCCATGGGTTCATTTGGTCATGCAAGAGGAGTATCAAACAACTAGACCTAATGCACATTTCATATCTTAACCGAAAGTGAATCAAAGTAAAAACTTAAAAGTTGTTAAATGCAAACCGGAACTTGCCCCGTTTTGCAGTGCAGTAGTATATATGCAGTTAGTGATCCTTGCTGATCAACCCTGGATTCTCCGGAGTATGATCCACTTCAATGAATCACTCCTTCGAATCCCCTTCGTCGTAAATCCTAATGAAATGTATATGCAAAATTTTTATAGAATGCAATGGAAAGAAGTTAAGACTTGATTTCTTAGGACCAGAGGTTGTGTGGAAAAGCCAAGAATGGCTTGGTTTGCCTCTGTTGTGCAAAGAAACAGGAATGAACTAACTGGGTCTTAATGTTTTAGCTATACACTAACTACTTTTCCTTAATGAACATAATAGATGAGCTGAAAAGATTTGAATGCAACTGAAGAACAAGAACTCCAGTGGCCTCAAAACTTTTACAGCATGTTCTATACTAACCAGGGATTTAGCTTGCCAAATTGCAGCTAATGTGGAGTTAAATTATGTCTACCATAATTTTCACAATGTCTCTTATGTATTTTCCCCATATACATAAGCATGGAGAACAAGCACAGGGAGTTCTAGTGCTTAACTTGGGATGATAATTTACATGTGTGTTCCTGGTCACATGAAAGTAATTTGATCCAAAATTTAGACCTTTTACTTGAGTAGTTCCTCCAGAACAATTCTCTAAGCATTTCTACCAAAGGAATTAATTCTGAAGTAAGGTGCATTTTCATGCCCAATTAAATGAACTACAATTTCAAGTATGTCTCAGAGATATTGCCTAAATTTTCCTATGATTTTTGGAGCTATGTATTTCCCAGAATCGATTTTACAAGTGGGAAACATTTTCTGAAAATGTTTCTGGACTCTTATGAACACAACAGTTGGTATTTAGCAAATTCCTACTCAAATGATCTTCAAATGAGCTGAAAATTTGCTAGAAGGTCAAAATATGCTAAACAATATTCTGGAAAAAATTAAGGATTTTTGGTTGAACCAAACTCTCTCAATAATTCTTTTCATAAAATCTTCAAAGAATTTTCCAGGATTTATTATTAAATTTGCTAAATTCAAAAATGGGGATGTTACAAAGCTACATCCTAACTCTTGAGGTGGTTTGCTACAGAAGCTTCTGCTGTTTCCGTCATTATCATCGCCCTTGCTTTGCTTGGTACTCTAATCCGTAGCTGTTTCTTTACTAAATTGTTAAATGATTTATTTCATTTTTAAGCATCCTTTGCTGATGGCCCACTGTGTTGTAGAATTTGGATGCATTTACTATTGAAAAGCGGTAATAAACTACACCTCGTTGCTATTAAATTGCCATGTATTCCGTTTCTTTTCTTTTCCTTCTTTTTGAAACTCAGCATTTAATCGTGATTAGCTTTCCAGGAATGAGTTCCCTCAAAAATGTAACCCAGGAATGTTCTTGTGTCACCTTTTAAGGATAGACATGTCCCCTTAAAAGGATAGATGTGGGAGCTTCTTGAGACAGGTGACACCCTAATAACAAGCTGAGTTTCTTCTGACCGACTGACCAGATGAATTGGACATAACTTTGATGTGAATTAGATGCTGATTAAGTTATGTCTTTTTTATATAAGATAGAAAAATTAACTACTGAAAATCAGTGCAGTTGTTACCACAAACACAACCTAGTTGCAACTCTTTGCCGAGCTTATTTACCAGCTGAGTGACCAGCATGCCCATTGTTTTCATACCGGGCAGGATTTACTTTTCCTGTTACGGATTGCTCTGAACAATGCATTACAGCGTAGAACGGTCTTCTAATTAAAGTTGGATTAGGGAGGGGAGTCCTCAGTGGTAGGCCCCAAAGACCATCACTTTCACACCCTTGTCACCTAGCAGGAAGGCCAAGCCCACACACAAGGTAGCAGTCCCCCATCTGCAGTCTCCCTTGGTGCAAGGCTTGCGATGCCGATGTGTGCACTCATATGGCCATATACACTTTCTCCCAGGAGCAGTACCTCGTTGAAATTGTTCGTTTGGAAATTTTCTCTTTGCAGTGAAGGGATAGGAAGGAGTCAGGTGTCAAGTTGATGCTTGGAAAGCAACCATTATATACAAAGGCCTTTGATACTTCTACTCCTAGGTCCTGCTGCTTTTGGTGTCGCATCAGCTTGGCCATGGACAGAGGGGGTGTTTCCATGGATGCAGGCAAGGATGTATGGGACTGGGAGGTCCTGCATGACCACATGAGATCCTCCATGTGCCATGACAACACCAACCTTGCTGGTAAGAATCATAGATCAGCTCGTGATCTACATATTTTCGATTACGATCGGTGTTAAACTACATCTGAATCTCTTTTTCTCCCTCTGGTTAACTGCATGTTAGATGATCAAGAAACCAAGGAACCAATAATTCTGCCCCCATCATGTGACGTAGATGTGCACGACGAGCCCGTCGACCAGCGCAAGGACCTCGGCGTGGTGCTGGATGAGACTGAACCAAGCAAAGAGGAAGCCATGGCTGAGGTGACCGATGATCCACCGGCTTCTGACTGGGAGGAGGGGGAGAAGAAGTTCCAGAGTACTGATACTAAGAAGGCTGACGATGGAAAGTTCGATGAAGAGGAAGAAGAAGATGCCATCAAGAAGGATAACGGCCAGGAAAGGCCGGAGTGTGTGGTGTTCAGCGTAGGGAAGCTGAAGGTGAGCGGGGTCGGGGCGCTGTGCTCGTTTGGCGTCGCGGCGGCTGCCACTGTCTGCATCTTCCTGATCGGCGGCAAGTTGCAGTACCACCACCGGCAGCAGCAGCAGCAGCACCAGCAGAAGATCCAGCTGCAGTTCTATGGTGATGATAAGGTTCGGTGATTCATTCAGTGCTGTCTGTCTACCTAATCCATGATCCTTTTTTTCTCTCGTTCCATCTGGAAGCAGAGTTTTGATCAGATTATCAGGAGTAATCATATATCAGCCGTTCTGGAAACTATACAACAATTGAGTGGCAGCTATGGATTGCGTTTTTCGGTTCTTAGATTAATTATAGTCCACCTTTGGTCTTCCGATTATAAAAAAGGATATTTTTATATTTCTTTCAACAGATTTGCCAGCCCGCCACATCATGTAAAAATAACTACTAGACCATAAATCGGATTTGCTCAGTATTCTCTAATCAATGTAGAAACTTCCAAAAAATTGATGATTTGTCTTATCCAAGAGAATTTGTGCTGAAGAAGATGCTTTCTCTGTGTTCATCTGCGGAGGATTCAGCAGGTTGTCCAGCAGACCTCAAGGCTGAACCAGGCCATGTCATCGGTGATGGGAGGAGGCGCTTCAACAAGGGCAAACATATCATTTGGTGGTTTCTTCGATGGGTTCTGATGGATCATATCGAGTATGAAATCAGATGCAAGTTGCCTTGGTAGCAAGTAGCAACTTTCGATATGTTACAGCCAAGTGGTCTGAAACTCTGAATGTGTGTACCATCAGGTGCATGCACATACTATATTGGATGTAAATAATTTGGTTCCTAGACCTTGGTCTACTTATAGATGAGGATGGATTATATGATTATTTAAGTCGTTAGATAAGGTAAAGTAAAGACAATTTGACTTGTGCTGAAACAGATTATGTTTAATGGAGAAGTTACTAACTAAAAATATTAATTGTTTTCCTGACCTCTACATGTTGAAACAAAGTTTTCCAGTTCTACATTTTGTCACCTAATGACTAATGAACTGCTAAACTAATTCCTATTACTCAGACAGAGGTAAAAAATCTCATCCAACTACACTAAATATTGTTGCAAGGTAAGATTTTTCTCCCTCGAACACAACAAGCTACATTTTCAGTTGTGTTATGAAGAAAGTAATCGAATCTTTACTCATTCTGTTTAATTTGGCCATACTCCACAAAAGGAGGGTGTTCTAGCCTTCATATTATAAAGAAATCTTTTACATGATAAGTTACCCTCTATCCAAAGAAGAGCCCCTTCACACAAACAGCAAAAACAAAGCCTGTGTCCCAACACGTTAATTGCTAATTTCGGCACATGAATTGCTAATTTCCATGCAGTCCTATCATGAGTCAAATCTCTACGCACATTCTAACCTCTCAAGTCTTGTTTTACTGCCTCCTCCTATATCAATCTTGATCGTCCTCTACCCCTCCTAATATTTTCCATTACCTTTTAGAATCTCACTATTAACCGGTGCTTCTAGAGATCTTTGATGACTATGCCCAAACCATCTTAGTCGATATTAGACTAGTTTCTCTTTAATCGATGCTATCCCTACCTTTTCATGTATCACCTCGATCCTAATTCGGTCTTTTCTTGTGTGACTACACATTTCCTGTGACATGCACATCTCTACGACACTTGGCATGTTCTCGTTTAGTTGACCAATATTTCGTCCCATACAACATCGTGGGTTTGATCACCGTCAGATTTTCTCTTTTAGCCCCTTCACGTAACTGTGTTTGTTTTAAATGTACAAGCTTCATTACTTGCCCTTTGTTTTTGGTTTAAGAAACATATTTTGTTCATAAGCTACACCAAAAGCTAACTACCTTCAGTCATATGTATCCGGTGTACTTATGGCCTTGTGGGTACGAATCAAACACGCCCTTCTTCTTTGATTGTGTGTTGTGGTGTATTGACCAGATTAATGACCTCTCGCCAGCCGGGACTACGTGTACGGCGACGGAACTGAACAAGTGTCCGGGCAACCTGGCGTCCACGGCCGAGGAGAACGTTCCTCTTCTGAACATCACGAACTCTGCAGCTCCGTGTAACTTCCCCAGCGGTTCACTGAACCTGCAAGAAGAAACATTTCTTTGTCGAGTAGCCCAAGGTGCAGACACCGGTTTCTCACGGCTAAACCAACCGAATCCTCCATCCAATTGTCATAGGAAATACAAGAAATATCTCACTAGAAACTCGATGTATCACGAGGTAAACCTAAATATCTGGCGTACAGATCAGGAGCCGGTCAAAACGAAGCCAATTCCGGCAAGTCTCCCAGCGACTGGGCTCGGTTGGGGCTGTGTTGGAATTCATACAATAGTGTAAACACAGAATAGAGCAAAATATGGATACATATTAACTGGTTTGGATTATGCCATAAACATTCACAGAGCATGCTTTTCAAAATACAGTGATGTATATGGTATCCAATGAGAGCTGACATAATGTGTTGAAGTATTGTCCAAATAATTAATTTAAGTAAATTACTCTCAGATTATATGTACAGTCGGGGTAGGGGTGAAATCGGATCGGAATTTTTCCAGGTCATCCGATACCGTTTTCAGAAATTTCCGGACCGATTTATGTTTTTATCAATTTTATTTGGAAATCGGTCGGAAATCAGAAATGTACATTTGAAAATCGGATCGGAAACGATCTAGATAGACTTTCGACTGAATTATGGGAATTCCGTATTTGTTCAGAAATTTATTCGGAAATCTCTATTCGGTAATTTATTTAGAAATCTATTCGGAAATTTATTAGGAAATTATAAAAGTTTGATTGCAATAAGCGACAGAGCCATACCTAGCAGGCCTTAACGTAAGTCTCACTAACGATCTAAAAAAGATGAATCGGGCCAAATGAATCGCACAAATAGACAAGAGGTCTAATTTTTTATAATTACAGTGTGACTAAAGAGTATGTCATCTAAGTTTGAGTACTAAAGAGATAGCATCAGTTGAAAAACTCTCTGCCCTAAAGCCAATTATTGACACTTTTCTCTCCTACCTCTCGCATAATAGCTAAACCATCCATTTGTTCATCGCACGTCAGTTAGTGTAGTATGGGTGCGTCTTACCTACTTCTACAACTGCTTCATCAGAGTACGTAAATATGGTATTTAATTTATTATAATATTTATGTGAAAATATTTATTATAGTTTGTTTATGTCATTTATAGTAATTGTAACATAGTATTTTGGAGTACTATTTCTGAAATAAGCATCCGGATCCATCCAATATTGACATATTTCCGTTCCAATGTATCCGTTCCTGATATTTCTAAAATTTCCAATACCGTAACAGTTTTTGAAACAATTTTTTCAGCCGTTTCCGACTGTTTTCATCCATAAGTCGGCACAAGTGTACAAGACAATTCTCCCTTACTATTGTTAAACTAATTAGGGAACTCTACTAGTTGTCTCCTAAATAAATTTCTATCAAATGAAAGCAACCAGCCACATATGAATATTACTGCTATTCGAATCTGTACAGAATGAAACTGTGTCGCACCCGGGTTTTGAATCAAACCAGGAATGGCGTATGTGTGCCTAGGATTCCGTTCCACACATACTTTGTGATATCATTGACGATAAACAAATTACAACCATATCATAAGAGTAATTCTATTACAATAGCTCATAACGAGTCTTTATTATAATAGCAGCGGAAAATAACTAGCGTCGGCAACTCCAAGTTCACACGCAATCAACGGTGAGAAATGCGCGTCTAGTACTCCATGTAACCTTCTCCATGATCCGCCCAATGTTTTTCTGTAGCTGAGTGACAAGTGAGGTAGCAAGTGTGAGTATATGTCGTACTCAGCAAGTGTGGGAAAAGAGTGACATGTGGCCAAGACAAGGATAACAATAAAGGTTCATTGCACAAAAGCACATTTAGTTCACAAAGTTATAAAAACGACCTATAATTACTAAGTGAGGTCATACCCATCCTAAACCATCATCATTAATGAAGAACTTTCCGAAATACATTGCATAATTCAACCATTCATTTTCCACCATTATTATTGTTCCAAGATTACTCATATCCAATGACCATCAATTACCATATTCTGACTTAAACAATTAAATAACAGAAATCCACCATATCCAAGTCAAAACTAATCATGTGAGGGTCCATATTGCTTATGACTGTGAGCAAGGCTGTCAAGACAGTTCTCACTCTCTACAGAGGTTGTACCACTTTACCCACAAGTTCGTGATTTCATCACCGGTCAGTGACTAGGAAACCTCGATTTCGCCAAAACACACTTCCTAGGGTGTGTGGCCAAGAGATCATGAAAAAGCCTTTACAAAGGGACTATCGGCATGTATGGACCCACTAAAGTTTCACCGGAGGGGACGATTCCATCGTGAGTACCATCCAACCCAATGGCCCCCTCTTGTACCGTTCAGATCCCAGGGCAGCCTTCCTGGCTCCCATTCTCTATTCCTCCATCCAGTCCATAGCATTCCGACAATGCTCCTAATTACTCAACTCAGCTTTACCCATAGTAGCCTTGGGGTGGCACTAGCTCCTGGGTGATCGCTCCACGAACTGGTTTTTAGATCTAAAGGAAGCCTGCACTCAAACCATCCAACCACATCCATCAAAACCTGCTTGCTTAGATCCCTATGTTCCATGTTGCTAAAAAGGGTCATCATTATTCACGTGGTTAAGTTCTTTAATCAAGTTAATTAAATTCCCATTAAACCCAACTAAGCATGCTAAGCAAAAAAAATATCGAACCGACACTTTATTCAGTTTCAAGCGACAAGGAATGTTAATTCAATACTAGTAAATATTAACATTAGGTTTTCCCAGCAAAGTTGACTCTAGCATGCATAGTTCGCAAACAAAACAATTTTCTCAAAAACTGGATCAAAATGGTCAATTGCACTTGCCTTCTTGCTGTAGGGTGTTTTGATTAAAAGGTTTGAAGTCCTGCTACTGCAAATCCTCATATGAAGCTTCTATAGCCTGTTCGTCTACTCGTATTGACACATACACAACAATGTGCATAATAATTATATTGAAATCATGCAATTCAATATGCTATGACATGCATAAATGCAAATGCTCATGAAATTATTATTTCTAATCATAATATATGTTATTAGCAAGGCTTATAATGAATTTTAGGAGATTGGTGATTAATTTATCAAGTTTCATAATTAATTAAGTGGGTTCAGGATTTATTGTAATTCATTTGGGATTAAAATAATTTATCCAGATTAAAACAGTGCTAAAACAACAAATATAATTTTCTATAATTTATTTTGAGTTAATATGATTTTCTAGAATTAATTTGCTATTTATTGTGCCATTTAGGCATTTTTCCTAATTATTCTGGGCTGAAAAAAACTATTACAGATTAATACAGATTCTGTAATAACTTAATCAAGTGTCCAGGGGTCTATTATTACTTTCTAGAAATTTCTAGGGCTAAATTATATTTTTATAGATTAAAATAACCTTAAACAGATTATAATTATAATTACAGATTAAATAAAATGATTTTAATTTTTTTCAAAGGCTATTTCATAATTTTCCTAAAGCTTTGGGCCTATCTGTAAAAATACATTTCTAAATAATATTTATTTAAAGTTTTAGGGGCTCTGTTGTAATTTTGAGGGCTAAATCCCAATTTTTAGATTAACTAGGGGCTCTGGTATAAAAATTTTGACTAAATAATGATTTAACTAAACCCTAGGGGTTGTTCAGCAAGATTCTAGTGTGAATTTTATTAATTACCGACGGTCTAGGGGCTAACTTGCAAGTTTGGCTTTTCTATGGATTTCCAGAATTATTTTTCTATTGGAAATCCTATGGAAAAGGTCCACCGGTCCGGTGGACCCAGGGGTCAGCGCCGTTCAACGGTCCATGGTGGACCGGTCGCATACCCCTTCATGGATTCTAATCTGGGCCGTCGATTTTAAATCCGACAGTCCAGATCGGATCCGATCGAGGAGGGGCGGCGCCAACGGCTACGCGCGACGGCACCATCACCGGAGGTCGCCGGAGAGACAGGAATTCACGAATCTGGTCACCAAATTCGATGGGAAGTAGTGCAAAACGAAGAGAGGGAGATGGGGAACCTCACCGAGGGGTCGACTGACGGCGTGGGGGCTCGACAGCGGCGGGCGACGGCGAGGAAGTCGACCCGAGCTTCGGTCGCGGCAGCTCGAAGGTTTTCGGGGGGTGGTGGCGCTCGGGATGAGGGAAAAACGAACGAGGGCGACTTCTTTTATAAGGGCACGACTTCCAAGAGCCTCGGATGCGCATGCCGAGGAGAATCCGGCTCGGTTGGGATTCGGCGGCGTGGGTACGGGCCTAGCGGGGGAGGTGGGCCATGGTGGGGGAATTGGGTCGCGCGGAAGGAGAAGGGAAGGGGCCGCCTAGGAAGGGAAAGGGGAGGAAGAAAAAAAAGAAAAAGGGGCTAGGCCGGGAGAAGAGACGAAAAAGGCCCATGCGGCCGAAGTCGCTTTCTTTGTTCTTTTCTTTTTGTTTCATTTCTATTTTCTTCTCTATTTGATTTTCTTTTGTATCTTCTCTAATGCAATTGAATTCACTTTGAATATTAGGGTCTATCCCTTATAATATGTATATATGTATGTGTATATGTCTATATATGCGCATTTTTAAGCATGCCAATGTATTATGATGCAAAAGATCCTAGGGTTTTCATTCCATATAGAAAAATGTAATTTTACCCTAGCATTTATATATACTCTAAATTCATATTCAAATTTATGATCTACTCAATTTAAAAAATGAGGGTGTTACAAACCTACCCCCCCTTAAATTGAATCTCGCCCTCGAGATTTGGACGGATCGGAGAAGAGGTGAGGGAACTCTGCCTTGAGATCATCTTCACGTTCCCACGGTGCTTCGCCTTCAATATGGTATTTCCATTGCACCTTGCACATGCAAATTACCTTGTTCCTTGTAACCTTCTCGATTGTATCTAAGATCTTGATAGGCTGCCCCGTATAGGTGAGATCTTCTCTAAGTTCCATCTCATCTATCGGTACCTGCTCCTCTCGCACTCTTGGGCACTTTAATTGGGACACATGAAACACGTCATGCATGTCTGAGAGGTGTGGTGGTAACTCGAGTTGATACGCCACTTATCCTCGTCTTGCCAACACTTGGAACAAGCCGATGTAATGAGGTGCCAGCTTGCCTTTGACCCTGAAGCGTCGATGGTAATAGGTGAGACCTTTAGGTATACGAAATCTCCAAGTTCAAAGTTAAATATCTCCGTTGATTATCCGCATATCCTTACTGACGTGACTGTGCGGCTCTTAAATTTTCCCATATGACTTGTACTTGCCTTTCCACTTCTTGTAGTACTTCCGGTCCAAAGACTTGACTCTCTCCAGTTTCATTCAAAAACAAAGGTGTTCTACACCTCCTTCCATATAATGCTTCAAACGGAGACATCTTTAGACTGGCTTGATAGCTGTTGTTGTATAAGAACTCTGCATACAACAAGCTATTATCCCAGTTGTGGTCGTACTTTAAAGCACAAGCTCTCAACATGTCCTCCAGTATCTGATTTGTCCTTTCAGTTTGTCCGTCGGTCTAGGGGTGATATGCAGAGCTAAAATTCAGTTTAGCGTCCATGGACTCGTGCAACTTTTCCCAAAATCTAGAGGTGAACTTGGAACCTCTATCGGATACTATCTTCTTGGGAATGCCATGTAGGCATACTATCCTTGACATGTACAGTTCCGCTAGCTTGACTCCACTCTAAGTAGTTTTGACTGGTATGAAGTGTGCAACTTTGGTCAAATGGATTAGTCCTTAATCGACACGGGCAGGGCTACGCACACAAGACTCCATCTTGCTGCATCCTACACCTCTGTCTGGTCTCATTTTTCATACTAAGTGTATCTCACATCTCGAACCAATCCCGTATGTGGCTAACCCTATACTCACGAGTAGATTCCAGCTACTCGACTTGTACCGAATCCTATAAGACATTGAGCATGGCATATTCTATTCCAGGACTTAGGCACTACCCTCACTCTCTTTTGGATGCTCTGGATATGCAAGTGGAGTATCAAACATTATAGACCTAATGCACACATGGACTTCATACTATAGTGATACAAATCAGAACCCTTTAAACAGCTAAATACAAACTGGGGCTTGCCTTGTTGCTGGAAGTCAGTGGGGTCAGTGTCCAGAGGAATCACGTCCAAGGCCTCCAGTGCTTCCTCAAGCTCGGCAACTAATCGAAATGCAAACGATGCAGATGATTAAGTATTAATAGTGTAAGAATAGTTGTAAAGATTTAAGTTAATTATGTATAAATTGAGCTCTAATGAACTTGGGATTGTTACAGAGGACCCCCCATGACACTCAGGTATTGCTAGCAAAAATTCAGAGAAAGTTAATTAAGTGTGTGCTCTAAAGAATTCCCTAAGTCATTTCCCTTCTCTGAATTAATAAGCCAAAACTGAAAGTTTGTCATGCGACAACTTCGGTTTTCAAAAACTTCAGAGTTTTCTGAGTCCCCGAGAGTTGGTTTCACTAAATTTGAAGCTTCCTAGAGAAATATATGGAATTTCTAAATTTGGATAAAAGCTGAAATTGAATTCTATTGTTTTCCTAATTTTCTTGGAACAGAATCAATTAGAACACCATTATACCTAGTAAATTAAGTCCAATGCTGCACAAAATTTTACTTAAGATCAATAGATTTATGAAAGACATTCTGGCCAAAATTGGGCAATTTCCATAACAGGGATCTCTTGGAATTAAATCTCAAAGATTTAAATTTGAAAATTTTTGGAGAACATTCCAAGGATTTTCATACCAATTTCTTTGCGTCACTGCAAATGACTGGTTGAGAGAAATCTAACAAAATTTGTTTCACAAATTTTGGACAATCATATCGAAAGTTATGGCTTCTCAAAGTTTGGCCAAAATCTGGAAATTCAAACCGAAATTCAGAAAGTTTAAACTCGGCTGATGGGCCCCATGGCTACGTGTCAACACGGCAGCGAAGCCGCACGTTGGCCGACACGCTTTCCCGCATAGCCACACGGAATCTCCGCGCCACAGCAGATCCCAGCCGCGTATTTCTCTCACTGACACGCGGGACCCCCAGGATCTTCTACCTCGCGCCCCCGAGGCACCCGCGGCGGCGCCTTGCCGGAGAGCTCGCCGCTGGCCATTTCCTTGCAAAACTTTCGGCCAAACTTGCCCCCTGTGCTCAACTTTGCGCGGGGAATATGCTGGTGCGCACCCTGGAGCTCGGCGGTGGCCGGAACAGTGCACGCGACGACGACAGCTCATCGGCGACGTCAAACTCGGTGATCCCTGCATCTTTTTCGACGCGGTTACACCTGAGAGCACCATGGTGATGTTCTGAACCCTGATGATCGTGAAAACGGCCGCAACTATGACCTTATCGGTGAGGTACCCTGTTTTTGGCCGCCGACACGAAGAACTCGGATAACTAGGGTTCTAGTGGATGAAACTCGATGCTTCTTGATCGAGGAGGTGTGCCAGAGGACCTAGAAAGTGTTCGGTGTACAGCTCGAGCATCGGTTGCATGTGCAAGAAGAATTTCACCGATGATCAAGCTCTACCTCGCAAGAACACCGTGGAGGAAAACGAGCAATACTCGCTCGACACGACATGAAATGAAACGAGGCTTTCACCTACAACTTCAGCGTACCCGGGCGCACCTTTTCTTCTTCAGAAGCGACACGTGAAAGTGGCCAGATCAACCGGTCGTCGGTGAGCAGTGGAGGTTGGCGAAGAACTCGCGCGCGAAACAGAAGAACAGCGCGTGGGGAGCTGAGTTTGGCTCGGGAGCGATGAGGACGGACGGTGCATCTCGTTGTGCTGGCCTTTGAGGTGAAAATTTCCACTGTGAGGTGGGGTGATCGGGACCCGAGCGCCTCACGTGGCCGCGCGGTGGTAGAGAAAGAAACCCGAGCTCGGAAGGTGGAGTCGGTTTGCACCTCTCGGTCACTGCCAAGTGGGTCCCACCCCCTCTAATTCTTTTCTAATTTCCAATTGATCTTTTCACCATCTACTCACAATTAAAGTCTAGACTAAATTTGAGTTCAAATGAATTCAGTTTCGGATGGTGGAGTTTGAATTGCATTTGGACATTTGAATTTGAATTTGGATTTGAATCCCTCCTCTTCAATTGATCCAAATACATAGCAACCATAGTCCAAAATGTATGAATTTTGGCAAAGGTGATAATTCAATTGTGGCAAACACATTGGTTAAATCCAATATGCAATTTGAAAAACTTTGAGGAAAAATTCAGATTTGAATTTGCACTAGTGACATATGTGTATGGCTAGCTGCTGTGGCGACCGAGATCCGCACGTCTAGGATCTCAGAGGGTGGTGCCGCACGATGCGACACCTGACAGCACACATCATAAGACGACATTGTATTACATAGAAAACCAACTGAATATGTACAAACTAGTACAAGACTTTAGTTACAAACTAGTATTTGGATTACAACAGCGGAAGCTATGTTTATACAACTCACACCATCTACCTAGCAAAAGTCGGTTGCCCAGCCCTATGGGCAACCCACACTAGCTGCACTCCTCAGCTCAGCGTGGCGTGTACGGCTCCCACTCAGCCGTGGTCCCCGACGGAGGGTAGCCCTCGCCGGTGGACTCGTACCCCGATTCCGTGGGATACTCCTCACCTGAAAAATACTTATAGCAGCAACCGTGAGCACGATGGCTCAACAAGACTTAACCGACTCACCTATGCATGAAACTCTACATGCAGTTCACAACGACAATGGCATGGTAATTTGCAGCAAACGGACACGCCTACAAGTTCATCCTTATTTCATCTTTTAGGCACAAGTTAACAGTTCCTAGAATCTGAAATTTAATGAGCAATATTTGGTGGCACACATGTAGCAATAATATTTTATCATAACAGCAATATTGAATCATCTCATTTCATATATTAACCTACGTCACGACTCAGTGACCAAGTGGTACTCATCACTGCGAGGGACGGCGAATCGATTCGATATACACCTGCAGGGATACCCGAAGAGCACGTCACGTACGCCCACCCATGGAGCTGCACAGCATGCTCACTCGATGTTGTACGGGACAACCTTTCACCCGACAGCCCAAACGTCAAACCGGTCACACCGAAACGGACAGGAGGTTCTCTACACAGAGCATCTCTCTATGCCCGTTAGCAGATTTCCACCTTGCTGCCCTCAACCTACACCTATAAATCGGTGCGTTATGCCTCGACGCCCGGAGGTTTAGGTTACGTCGGTTTACCGGGGCCCATATATCCGATATGCCTTCGGTACGTTCAAATTTGATAAGCATGGGCCGTACACGGATTGGTCCTCAATCGAAACGGACAGGGCTGCGCACACAAGACTTCCTCTTGCTGCGCCCTAGCCCCTGCCTAGTCTCATTTTCTTACTAAAGTGATCTCACATCACTCGAACCAATCCCGTGTGTCCCAAAGCCTAAACTTGCGAGTAGATTCCAACGACTCGACTTGTACTGAAGTTCTATGAATCATTAAGCATAGCCTGTCTACTCGAGGTCTTAGACACTACCCTCACTCTTGTAGAAAAATTCTGGTTATGCACTTGGGGTTTCATCCATCCTACACCTAATGCACACACATACTTCATACTAAGTATTCATAAAGCAAAATTTTGTAAACTTTGTTAATGCAAACCGGGGCTTGCCTTGTTGCTGCTGGTCAGAGGTTAGGGCTTCTTCCGGAAGAAGAAAATCCAGCACTTCCGGAGTTTCCTCGCCTTCAGCGACTATACGTAAGCAATATACTATATGTCAATTTAAATGCAATGTTTTAAATTGAATATGTAAAGACCATAACTCTATATAGCCCTCCCCTTTGGCTCTGACACTTTTATGGTGGCTTGGTAGGGTCCTAGCCAGAGCCTTGACCAAGTTTCATTTGAAACAACGTTCATTTGAGCTCTGCACAAATAAAAGCCTATTTGGTTATTAGTAGAGCCTCTAAGAATTTCTAGGGATTTTCATGGCTCCAACCATTACTTTCTGGAAACTAGAGTTTGAGATGGATCTAATGAAATTGGTTTCATATCATTTGAAGCATTCTAGATGAAGTTATGCCCTAAACAAGATTTGAGAAAATCTGAAAATTGTTTCTGTACATTTTTCCATTTTCTCAGGGAAGTTCACTTAATCACACCATTAGGGGGACTAAATGAACTTGGATGCATCTGAAATTTTTACTGTGACTCAAGGATTTTGAAATGAACATCCTAGCCAAATTTCAGAATTTTCCATAAAAGAATTCTCCAGATAAAATTCCCAACAGTTTAAAGTTACGGAATTAATTCTGGAAAAGAAATAAGTTTCATAAGATGAAACTTGTTTTGCTAGTTAGTATTCAAAAATATGAATCCAACAAAATTTAATTCACTGAATTTGGAGCTTCCTAGCAAAAGTTATAGCTAGTTGAATTTTGAACCAAATTCTGAAATTCAAATAAAAGTTTAAACTGGCTGGTGGGGTCCCCGGGCTACGTGTCAGCACCACAGCCAAACCACACGGGGGTCCGCAGAGTCTCCCGTGTAGTCACACGATATCCCGGCGCCACAATAGATCCAGCACTGTTTTAACAGAGGCCGACACGTGGGGCCCGCGGAGCTTCGTCTACCTCGCGCTCCCGCGGCTCCCCACCACCCCCCTCGCCGGAGTATTCGCCGGGAGGCTGTCCCGTGACCGGAACTCGACCAAACTGGCTGCCCCGCCTGAAATTGCTCAGGGAACCCGTTGCTGACCTTGTCACCGGCCGGTGATAACCGGAATTGGTTGTGCGATGGCGACAGTCCACGGGGTGAGTTCGGCGATGTCGGTATGGCGCTGTCATGCCTCAAAGTCCCCTCTGTTGGCTCCTACAGCACCGCCATGACCTACGGAGCAACGACCCACCCTCTGATCTTGCTCAAGTTTGCGGCAAACCGGACTTCACCGTGGGACCTAGGTCTAAACCCGACGATGAACAAAAAACCCAAGGAACTCGGTGGTTTCTCGCTGGTTTCCCATGATTCTTGACCATATGGATTCACACGGATGTTTCTAGCTGGTTGTCGAAGCTGGGGAGCGATTGCTTGGCCAGTTAGCCCAAATTTTCAGTTTAACCGAACAGAGGCTATATCACATGCTATCTGCAGGAACTGGAATTCCGGCGAGCACACTCTATGGCATGCGGCCGGGGTTGCCGGACAGAAAGTGCACTCCTAGGCGAACCTCTTGGCATGCCCAACTCGGCGTAAGATCAAACCTAGCGGCTGGACGATGAGTTTTTGGTGGCGGCGGCTTTACACGACGCCGAAGGGAAACAGAGGAGCTCGTAGTCGGTTTACCATGGGTGTGGCGCCGGGTTGTTGCGTCGACCACGTCGAGGAGGCTTTGGCGATGCTATGGGTGAGCTCAGATCAGCGTGCCAACCTCGGAGACGTCCGGATGCCAGAGACCCGAAAGTTGTCGAGTGTGCGGCGGCGTTTTCCGTCGAGGAGCTCGGGAACGGGCAGAGCAGCACGGAGAGTCGGTTTATGAGGTGAGAAATATCACCGGTTGCCGATAACGCTGACGCATACCGCGCCCTAGGCTGCTCGGGAGGTGGCATTCGGGAATTTCCCCAGTGGCGCGGTGCGTTCAATCGCCTCAGTGAGAAACAGAGCACGGCTCCGGTGTGAATTTAGCTCTCCCACCGACCTGTGGGCCCCATCTCTCCCCCTAATACTTTTCCGATTTCCACTGTAAATATCCCAGCTACTCACACTTAAATGGTAACCTTAGCCACCAAGTCAGGGTTTGAATTTGATTTCCTCAATTTGAAATTGGTTTGGCTAAATTTGCTGCCCATTTGAATTTGAAATTCAAATTCAGTTTGAATTAATGCAAATTTAGCTCCCGACAAGATGAACTCCAATGAGGATGAAAATTGGTGAACTAACTCAGAAAAATGTGCTGAGTTTGAATATGAAGTCAACTTTTGAATTCAAGTGATGAATGTGGCGGACCGGAATCCGCTCATCCAGGATCGCAGAGGGTGGTGTCGCACGATGCGACACCCGATAGCACACGTCATAAGGACACAATATATTACATGGGAAAAATAACTGAACTGTACAAACAGGTACAAACTTCAGTTACAAACTATTGTTTATATTACACAGCGGAAGTCCTAACCATACAACTCACGCCCGCCTATCTAGCAAAAGTCGGCTTCCCAGCTCTAGTGCAACCAACACTGGCTGCACTCCTCAGCTCAGCGCGGCGTGTACGGCTCCCACTCAGCCGTGGTCCCCGACGGAGGGTAACCCTCGCCGTGGACTCGTACTCCGAGTCTGTGGATGGCTCCTCACCTGAAAAACACTTAAGCAGCAACCGTGAGCACGGCTCAACAAGACTTAACCGACTCCCTAGGCATGAAACTCTACATGAGGTGTATAATGAACATAGGATAGTAACATTGCAGCAAATGGACACGCCTACAAGTTCACCCTTAATTCATCTTTTAGCAACAAGTTAACAGTTCAGGAATCTGAAATTTAGTAAGCAATATTTGGTGGCACACATGTAGCAATACAATTATATCAATCAGCAATATTGAATCATCATATTTCATACATTAGCCTACGTCACGACTCAGTGACCAAGTGGTACTCTTCACCGCGAGGGACGGTGAATCGACTTGATATACACCTGCAGGGGCACCCAAAGAGCACGTCACGTACGCCCACCCGTGGAGCTGCACATCATGCTCACTCGATGTCGTACGGGACAACCTTTCACCCAACAGCCCATCCGTCGAACCGGTCGCACCGAAACGAGCAGGAGGTTCCCTACACGGAGCATCTCTCTATGCCCGTTAGCAGATTTCCACCTTGCTGCCCTTAGCCTACACCTATAAATCAGTGCGTTATGCCTTGACGCCCGGAGGTATAGGTTACATCGGTTTATCGGGGCCCATATATCCGATATGCCTTCGGTACGTTCAAACTTGATCAGCGTGGGCCGCACACGGATCGGTCCTCAATCGACACGGACAGGGCCGCGCACACAAGACTTCCTCTTGCTGCGCCCTAGCCCCTGCCAAGTCTCATTTTTATTACTAAGGTGATCTCACATCGCTCGAACCAACCCCGTGTGTCCCAAGCCTATCTCTCGAGTAGATTCCAACTACTCGACTTGTACCGAAGTCCTATGGATCATTAAGCATAGCCTGTCTATTCGAGATCTTAGACACTACCCTCACTCTTATGGAAAACATTCTGGTCATGCAAGTGGGGTTCCATCCATCCTACACCTAAGGCACATACACACTTCACACTACGTATGTAAACAAAGTAAAGACTTTATAAGGCTTAATGCAAACCAGGGCTTGCCTTTTTGCTGCTGGTCAGTAGTTAGTTCTTCTTCCGGAAGGAGGAAGTCGAGCACTTCCGGAGCCTCCTCGCCTTCAGCGACTACACGTTAATGAAATACTACATGTTAATGGATATGCACATAAGTTTATTGTAATGTTTCTGCTACAAGTTCTAATAACAAGTTTTTAACAACTGGAACTCTGTTTAAGAATTTAAAATGAAACTGGGGCTAGTGGTTTGGGTTTGGACCTAAGCACATGATTAAGTGCTAAAGTGGTTATCCCCCTCTTCCACATTGATCACCTCAAGTGGTTAAACAGAGCAGGGGTGATACAGAGCTCCAATGGAGCTGACAATTTTTGTGTGAGTTTCTTGTCACAAGAAAACCCTCTGGACCAAAAATTAGCACTTTTCATTGAGTGGTTTGTTCAGAATAATTCTCTTAGCAAATAAGCAAAGAAGAATTAATTCTGAGGTAACCCCCCTGGTCATGCCCAACTTAGTGAACTACAATTTGAATTATAGCTCACAGAGTTTGCATGAATTTTACTAGAAATTTTGGAGCTAAGGTTTGTCCAGAATTGAATTTCCAAGTTTTGGAAATTCTCTGAAAATGTTTCTGTATTCAATTGAACACAGCACCTTCAAATCTGAATTGCCCTGATCAAATCAACTCCAAATGGTCTGAAACTTTTACAGGGGTTCACTAACATTCTATAGAATATTCTGGCAAAATTTGAGGATTTTGGGATGAACCAAACTCCCTCTAAAATTCTTTTGCTGAAAAGTTTTAAAGAATTTTCCAGAATTAAATAATGGGTTTCATACCAATTGGGTTGCATATTTGCATAGATTTATGCAAGATGAATCCAACCCAATTTGAATCACTAAATTTGGAGCTTCCTAGCAAAAGTTATGAGGTTCTAAAGTTTGGGGAAATTCTAGAATTCGAATTAACCGGGAAAAGTTCAAATCCCTGACAGCGGGCCCGGCCCCGACGTGTCACCACCTCGGCTACACCACACGGGGCCACAGGACTGTTCTCCGCGTTGTCACAGATGATCCTGTGCAACAGAGAATCCCCACACTGTGTTTGAGCGACTGACGAGCGGGCCCGGCCGGCTCGTCTTTTCCTCGCGCCAGCCCCTTTTCCCTCGCCGCCCCCCTCGCTGGCACCTCACTGAAACTCGCCGGACCCGGCTTCCCGGCCAGCTCTCGGCTGGAAACTCGCCGCCTGGGCCTAATTTCGTGCGCTGAACACGATGGCACCAGCTTCTCCGGCCGGCGGTGGGCGTAACCTAGCCGGCGACGGTGCAGCGGCCCGGGGTCACTTCGGCTATGTTACCCGGCCAACTTAGCCCGCCAAAACCGCGGTGGAAGAGCTCTTCAGCACCGGGGGATCTCAGGAAAGGTCGACAGGTCCATGCAAAGGCTCGGGGAGAGCTCTAACCTAGCTGTCACCGTGAGCCCGATCCTTCCCGCCATAACCGCGGTTGGAAAACCGGGAAATACGCCGGCTACCGCCAAAAATCAAGCTAGGGTTGCGAAGCAAACTTGGGCGCCGTCAAGTCTAGCTCCTGCGAGTGCAGTATGATGTTCTCTAAGCATGTATACGTCGGGAATTTGCGGGTTTCTTACCAGAAGGTGGTTCTGCACCGGCTGGAAGTGTTTTGCGAAATTCACCGGCGATGATCGGTCACTTGGTCCAGGCTTTGGGGTTGAGCAGCGTGGAGCCTGGGCGCGTCCAAACCCGCTCTTGCTTGGTCATGACAAGCCCTCTGTCGAGCTGCCCACGAGAGCACCTTTGCTCGGTTCTTCCCGGCCGCCGCGAAGAACACCGTTTTCTCGGTCTGCGGTGGCTTAGCTCGACTGGAACTGGTGCGGGGAGGCCGTGGGATGTCTGGTGATGTTGTTTTGCTGGGCTGCCGACGCTTACACGCGAGAGGAAATTGCTCCCGAGCGACTCGATCACGGCGGCTGCTCCTCGGCGTTCTGTCATGCGAGAGGATGGTGGCTGGGGGTCGTCTCGGTGCTGTGGCGAGCTGGGGCACGGCTGAGAGTTAAGACCCCCCCACTAGGAGCTCGCCAGCGCGAGAGGGAGGAGCAGGAGCTGTCGCCCAGTGCTCCTCAGTGACTCACGGTGGAATTCTCGGCTCTGTTCCGAGTGCAAGACTTAACCCCGAAGGCTGTTGATCTCTGTGCATTTTTAACCTCCCCAATGACATGTGGGTCCCACCAGTCAGTCCCCTATCCCTCAAAAGATCTCATAACACTTGGCAAGTTGTAACACCCCAAAATCTTGTTACGACCCTAAATCCTGTTAAGTGGGGAATTTAAAAATTTTTGGACGTGTTGCATGTTTTGCAACAATTTAAATTCAAACTGGAATTCAATTTAAACTCAAAACAGAAAAGAAATAGGAAAAAAAAGAAAACAGAAAAAAACAGGCCAGTGGGCCGAAACCCACCAGCCGGCCCAACCAGCACCCGCGCCAGCCCGCAGCCGCGCGCGCCCCCTTCTTCTCACTGACAGGCGGGGCCCGCCAGCCTTCTTCTTCCTCGCGCCCGCGCTGCGATCGGCCGGACTCTCTCTCACCCCGAATCCAAACCGACCCGGATTTCTGCGTATCCCAGCTGAATTTTGCTCGTGGGCGACGCAAACTCGATCACAACCGAACGCCGCCCTTCCCCCGTCTATAAAAACCCCGGCCTCGTCCCGTTTACTCACGCGATCTGCTATTTTTATTCCGGTGAGAACCCGAGCCTTCTCCGGCAAATTCTGGCCGATCTACGCTCGGAAATTCCGATCTAACTCGCTAGTCTTGATCCACCGCCTCCGGGGAATCCTGCAGGTGCAGAAAACTCGGTGACTTGCGGTTCAAACACAGCGCCGACGAGCCTCGCCGTGGTTTCACTTCGGACCTCGTCGCCGATCACCTTCCAGGACCTCCGAGCTCAAGAAAACCCCCGAGGTGAGATCCCCGACCGCCCCTCCACCGATCTATGCCATAAAATCATAGTTCTAGGAAGAATTCTCGAAGATCCAAAAGTCTCCGGCGAGATCGCCGCTTCCCGCCGCCGTGCGCCGCCGGGCAGCGCCGCCCGCGCTCGATCAGAGCGACGTGGCCGCTTGTGCGCCGTTTATTTTAAATCGCACGGTAGGGTTTAAATCCCCGCGTACCGGTTCGACGTTATAATCTCAGCCGTCGGTTTTAAATCGGACGGTCCACGTCAGCCCCGCGTTATAAAGACTGGAAATCTTACGTGCTACCCCCTGGGGTTCTCGGGAAATAAGAGCTAGCCCCGGAAACTTCTGATCTAGCCCCTGGAACTTCAGAAAATCATGTAAATTCATTTAAAAATCAGTTTTAGCCCCTGGATTTAATAAAAATTAGGAAAAACTCCTCTGTTATGTGTAGCTAGACCCCTGAGAATTCTTAAAATAATATTATAGACCCTGTAGTGGGGTGAGTTTACCTTTTTAACCCTGTTTGATATTAAATTTAGGAAATTGAATATGTGGCTAGTATTTAAAATTTGAAAAGTGGGACAAACATATTGTCAAAATTAAATTAAAAACTTCTCAGTACTTAGAAAACTTTGGAGTGGGATAAAAATAGATGTTTGGCTGAAATGAATCTGTTTAATTTATTATTCACATTTATTAGTTATAGGGACACATTTTTAAGTAAAGAATAGTTCTGAAAATAGGGAAAATAAATGTAAAATAGTTTACATCAGAGGAAAAGGTCAAAAATATATTATTAAATCTTTTAGATCAGAACCTATTCTGTTTAGATGATGTGTCTTGTTATTTTCATAATAAAGTTCACATTTAGGCATAGGAAATAAATTTGAAAATATAGCAACTAGTAAATGATAAATGAAATTTCTAAAATCCAAAGAATTCAGTTTAGTGTTGGTAGAAATTCTAAAGACACATATGGAGTAGGAAAGTACCTTTCATGCATACTTGGTAGCTAAAAGGTGTAGTAATTAAATATAAGGAATTTATTTAAATTGGAAACTCATATATATAGTATGTAAGCATAAATGTGAATGCAAAAGTAGGAATCATATACACATGATTAAAAGTATATGTAAGCCAAAGATCAACACACATAGAGTAACCACAACACATAAAATTGTGAATGACTTTCATAAATGTGAATGTGTGGTTTGTTTGAAGTGGAAGTGTGAACTATGTCTTATGGATTGTTGTTTTTCTTTTGCTATGTGTGATGGTATAATGTAGAACCTGCTCAAGAGGAAGTTCTTCCTTTCCAAGATCAAGACTACCCATTCCAAGAGCAGCTGGAAGGAGGCAAGTGTCCTTGACCACTTTGATCCTATGCTAGGATGTGTAGATAGAATTATTTGCATTGTCAATTGAAAATATGAAACCTATGCCAGGAAGTTTCCCTAGAATTGCATTACCTTGTTTCCTTGTAGCTTGGGTTGGGATTCATTTTATCATGTCATTTATTATTATGCATATGCTTAGCCATGCTTAGAATGGGATATTTGGGACATGAGATCATCAGTTTATTTTACCATACTCTTGAATGAGATATTATGAGTTATGTAGAGGTAGGGATCAAGGCAAGTTGGATGATTTGGTTGGTGCTGGGTGCACGAGACTCGGGTTTGTGTTTAGTACTTGCCTGGATCCTAAGGACCGGTTCATGGAGCATGTAACCTGACTTTACCGTGCCAACCACATGCTGAGATGGGGCAGCTTGGCCAATTAATTAGGTGTATCCCCGGCGTAGTATGGGTGTGTTGGATGGTGCGGGGAATAGGTGTCAGCTGGACTACCATATGAACCGCAAGGCTCAAGAGGGGGCTACAGCAGCGGGGTTGGAGCCTCTTGTATGTTGTTAGGGGTGAAACCTCAGTGGGCCCACGCTCGTCGGGAATCCCTTTGTAAAGGCTTCGTAGTGATCTCCTGGCTACACACCTGGGAAGTGTGAATGTGGTTCGTAGCCACTGGCATAATGGAGGTTATTTTAGTCCACCCGGCAACGGGGATGAAATCACTACATGTGGGTACAGTGGTACAAACTCTGCAGAGTCAAAACTGTCATGAAAGCCGTGGCTCACGGTCAAGAGCGGCTTGGACTTATTCATGATTAGAGGATGATGGCTTTGGATGTTGTGGGTGTTAAGCGGGGAGCTTAACATTGGAAATGATGTTATGGTTATTTGATTATGATGATGGGATGGGAGATTGGGACCATTTCACCTATGTAGTAAAGTAGGTGCTTAATAAGCTAAGGTGATAGGTATTAATTGCGTAGTGCTTTAACCATGAGTTCAACCTCCCCTTGTTCTAGCCAAGCATGACATAACTTTTCCACACTTGCTGAGTACCATCGATACTCAACCTTGCATATTTGTTGGTTTATATTGCTGCTCAGGTCAAGATAATGAGGTGGTGTATAATGACCAAGATTTTGGACCTGAAGAAGGTTTCTAGGTTCATGGAGACCCCGGGCAACGCCTGTGACGGAGCCCTCAAGAATAATATTCCGCTGCTAGTTTATTTACTTGTGATGAACTTATTATTGTCCATCGAGACATTTGCTATGTAAGACTTATTTATATTCGACACCTGGCTTGTAATAAATGATGCTTCACTATTTGTCATCACATGTATGAGAAAATGATCCTGACATACATGTGATATTCACTTGGTTGTTCTTCGGAAAAACCGGGTGTGACAGAGGTGGTATCAGAGCCAAGGTTGCCCGTAGGAACGTGGACCTAGGTAGAAATGGACGTATTTAAGGGCCCTATTTTCTTAAAAACTATTTTTACAATGTGTGTGTTGAAAAGTGTTATTTAATGAGTCACTTTCTTCATCTTACCCCAATTTTCATTCAAAATAGGATTTTTGTTTAAAAGTTTAACTAACCTAAGTTTAAATGCTTTTTGTTTTAGATGGTTCGCATGATTCGCACCGCTCGCAAGTCCACAGGAGGGAGAGTTCCCGTAGTTGCCCTTGCCGAAAGAGAGGAGAGTCGTCCGGTGACGTACCTTTCCTACGGATTGGCAGTAGGAGGCTTGTTGCGCCGTCTTCGACGTATGCTCGAAGCCGCCGGCAATACGGGCAAGCTAATCATCCACTATAACTCCACCCGGACCATCCGAGAGAAGAGGGAAGAATGGAGTTCAGAGATGAGGATTATACACAAAAATCAGCTGCTTAAGATCCACCGCTCTCCAGCTTGTAGAGCGACACAGGTCGATGCGGAGAAGGATGTCACCTGGGAGGCCATCACCTGCCAGAGTCACATCTATCGTCGCCACCTGGACAGGACTGAGTACATGTATGTCCTCTAGCGTGAGAGTGGTACCACGGAGAACAAGTACCCGCCGGTGCAGCAAGGGACTTCCCATGAGCACATGGACTTGTGCTTGGAGGATGCTGCTATGCTCAGCACTCGACTGCAGGAGTGTCAGCAAGAACTTCAGGATGTTCGGGACACCCTGAAGGAAACGGAGGCGTTGCTACGAGCCTGCTTAAGGGCGAGAGAAAGAGATGGGAATGAACTGTGTGTCACCGTGAATGATACATGGACTCCTGACTCCTCGGATCGCCGAGCGATCAGGCGTCGTCGCACTTCTCCACCAGCAGCCTCCCCACCCAAAGCAGAGTCAGAAGGCAGCCGAAATGATGAGGAAGATCCCGAGGAGCCAGCTCAAGAAAACGAGTAGTGTAGAATCCTTCCCTTAGTTAGCAAGATATCGAATAGTCGAGTCGTTACCTTAGTTAATGGTGTGTTAATGCTTGGTGTGTGACGTGAGTTGTGGAAGCCATGAGCAATTGTCCACAGCCTCGTCTTCAGATTGTTTTGCTTTGGTGTGTGAACCCACATGAAATAACATTGCATTTATTTTCATGTGAGATATGAACCCCCAGAAAAGTACAACAAAGCCTCAACAATTCAAAGTACAAACAAGTGAAAGTAGTAAGATGATACGTAATGCTTTAAATTAACATTGGTTGATCATGCCAGATGGCCGGAAGAGGAAAAGGTCGTGCTGCCAACCCCGCCAATAACAACGATGAGGCCTGCAACCCTCATCTTTCTGGAGGCCAGGACAGGGGTGGTCTCCGTGAAGGAGTTGATCCCCTCCACCAAATGCTGGAGAATCAAAATCAGCTCATCCAGAACTTGACTCAAGTGGTGGCCAACTTGCATCAAGTTCCACCTCCACAAGCTGCACCACGCCAACTAAGGTTGAGTGAGTTTCTAGGAACTCAACCTCCAAAGTTTGCAAGTGCTGCTGAACCTCTGGAGGCAGATGATTGGCTAAAGACCATTGAAAGCAAGATGAGGATCATACAGTGCCAAGGGTATGAGAGGGTGCTGTTTGCCTCTCATCAATTGCATGGACCTGCTGCTGATTGGTGGACCGCCTACGTGGCTGCCCATCATGACCCTGAGAACATCACTTGGGAAGAGTTCAAGCGTAGCTTCCGCAACCATTACATCCCAAGAGGTGAACTCAAAAACAAGAGGAAGGAGTTCTTGGGACTGCAGCAGGGAAACATGACGGTGAGGGAATACCTCACTAAATTTACTCAACTATCCCGTTATGCCCCACGGGACATAGAGACTGATGAGCAGAAACAAGATTGTTTCGTGGAGGGACTTACCGCAGAAATGCAGTGTGCAATGTCCTCAAATGAGTATGAAAGCTTCCAAAAGATGGTGGACAGAGCGTTTGTGGTGGAAAGGAAACTGAAGGCCTTGGAAAATGAGAATAAGAGGAGGGCCTGGTGGTCACATCAAGCCTCAGGGAGCAACACCTGCCCACGTCTGATGCAGCAACCTGCAGGGCAGACGAACCGTGCTGCGGTACCATACTCAGCACCAAGAGGGTACAACCCGAACTTCAGGCCTCCGGCAGCACCAGCTCAGCCGCAACGTCAGTTTGTACAGCAGCCTCGCCCCGCATATCCACCTCGACCAGCAGTGCAAGGACCCCCAAACCAACCCCAAGGCAATAAAGGCCAAGCACCTAAGGTTGGGGTGCAATGTTTTAATTGTGGTGAAGTGGGGCACTACGCCCATAAGTGCCCAAAGAAGAAGCCCACGCAGCTACAACAGCAGAATGTGATGAGAGGACGGGTGAACCACGTCACTATGGAGGAAGCACAAGAGGCACCCGACGTGGCAGTTGGTAAGTTCCCTGCCAATTTACACATTGCAACCCTGCTGTTTGATTCTGGTGCTACCCACTCGTTCATTGCTCAAGGGTTTGTTAAGAAGCATAACCTAGCAACAACACAAATGAACCATATGCTAGCTGTAAACTCTCCAGGGGGAGAAATAAGGACAAGACAAGTGTGTCCCAAAGTGAACCTAGACATTAATGGGGTAGTATTTACTGCTAACCTCATAGTGATAGATTCACAAGGGATAGATATTATTTTGGGTATGGATTGGTTGACCAAATGTAAGTGCATCTAGGACATCCCTTGTGGGTTTTGGCTAATTGATGACGAACATATGAGATCCTAAAGAAACTATTAAGATAATTGCAGGATAAACAAAGTGAACTGGCTCGGCACACACAAAAAGGTGAAAAATAGAGTGGTGCCCGAAAAGGAAGACGTTAGTGGAACTTAGAGGAGCAAAGTAGATATAAATGTATAGGTTGTGTGTGAGAGAGACACATCCCAAGGGCTCATGACTTTGTGTAAGGGTAAGGGGTTTAAAAATAAACTAAAATCCACTGAAAAACTGGACTAGTCCGTTCAAGGACCGGACTAGTCCGTTTAACTTTCTGAAAGACGCAAACATAGTGCACCGGACTAGTCCGCCTTGTGAACCGGACTAGTCCGGTCAGCTCACTGGAATGCAACCGGACCAGTCCGGTTTTAAACCGGACTAGTCCGGTCATGTCTCTGTTGTCCTCTTTAGAGGACTACGGACTAGTCCATCCAAGCGACAGGACTAGTCCGCTAAAGTTTCTGAAACCTCATCTCACATAGCACCGGACAAGTCCGGTTTGTGGACCGGACTAGTCCGGTTAACCCACTGGAAGTAGGCCGGACAAGTCCGATCATATACCGGACTAGTCCGGTAGTAGGTTTAACAACGGTAACTTTTTGGGAAAGCCTATAAAAAGAGGTCCTTCGTCTTTTCCAAAAGAAGACACGACTCATACTGTCAAAAACTGAAACCCTAGCGCCGCCAAATGTCCCAAGAGCCCAAAAACACGTCTCCCCACACATTAAGGTGCAAAAAGGTGAAGATCAATAAAATACTTGGATTTGGGATTGGGAGATCGTCGTTCCTTCATTGTGAGCTCTTGGGGTTTGATCTCTCTACACTCATATTCTGCATTGTAATCTTTTTGAGTGTATTTGATCAACTTCTCATTGTAATTCTTGTGGGAGCCCTCAACGTGTGAGGTTGCCCCATAAACACGGTGATTACACTTGATAGTGAAGTCAAGTCGGCCTGTGTGGTAACTTGAAGAGGGAAAGGGTTGGGAACCCGGCTCTGTGTGAGCTTCCTCAACGAGGACGTAGATCTCTTGGTGAGATCGAACCTCGGTAAAAATTCGTGTCTTTTGTCTCTCATTTGTTTTACATCTTGATACATTAGATCACTAGTTTGCTAGTCATCGTTTGAGTTCCTTACAAGTTTGCTCGTGCATCCATACAATAAATTTAAGTTATAAAAACTGTTGTTCTTATTCTGCTGCTATAAGATTAAAATTTGTGAGACACACTTAATCAACTCAAATAATTCAGCACACCGGACTAGTCCGCCCACACAACTGGACTAGTCCGGTCAGTCAAGTTTCTGATAACTTTATTAAGTGTGCAGGAATTCTTTAAAGGCCTATTCACCCCCCTCTAGGCCACATTTAATTGGTATCAGAGCCAAGTTATCCATCAACGAGACTCACATCTCGGAGAGATCAATGGCCTCTGAGAAGACAACGATATCCCGAAGACGAGCAACAACGATGAGGAGCAAGAAGCCAAAGCCTTCGATGTGCTGAAAGAAAGTCCACATGACGATGAAGAAGTGAGGCAGCTAAAAGCACTCCTGAGAAAGAAACTGCTGGCACAAAAAGGAAAAGAGGAAGAAAAGACGATAGGGAGTGGTCATCACGACTACTCCCGGTATCCTTACAACTACAACCGTCTCAATTCAAATAATCATTATCTCTCTATTCCTATGGGAAAGCCCCCACAGTTTGACGGAAGTGACTACACCATGTGGAAGTACAACATGAAGATGCATCTGATATCCCTGAACCCTAGTCTGTGGCACATTGTTTGCACAGGCATCGATATTCCGGACACGGATGATGAACTCACCCCAGAACAAGAACAAGAGATTCACAGAAACGCACAAGCCGTCGCCGTGATCACATCATCATTAAGCAGAGAGGAATTCACCAAGATCGATGGGTTAGAAAGTGCAAAAGAAATCTGGGATACCCTCAAGACAGCTCACGAAGGAAATAGGTCAGTTCGTGAAGCCAAAATTGAAATGCTTGAAGGAGAGTTGGGGAGATTTGCTATTGAAGAAGGCGAATCACCTCAAGACATGTACAACCGGATGAAAGCACTCATCAACAGAATTCGTGCTTATGGAAGTAAGAAATGGACAGATCACGAAGTGGTCAAAAGAATGATTAGAGCCTTCATGCCAAGAAACGTCACACTTTGCTCAATAATTAGAGAAAGCCCCGGGTTTCACAAAATGACTCCCGATGAGTTATTGGGAAAGATCATAAATCATGAAATGATGGAGAAAGAGGCTCAATACGTCAAAGACTTAGCCGAGCTCACCTCTTCTAAAAAGAAAGAAGTTGCCCTCAAAGCAACGTGCAGACCCAAACTCAAAGAAACTCGTGAAGACCGAGACGATGGAGATATAAGCGACGAAAGCACCGATCTTGATGACGAAGAAATGGTACTCTTCATCAAAAAATTCAAACGCATGATGAAGAGAAGACACGGCAACAATTCACATGAAGGCAAAAGCAAGGATAAAGGAAAATCCAAGGCTCGTCGCACTTGCTACAACTGTGGAGAGTATGGTCACTTCATGGTGGACTGTACTTATGAGGAAAACAAAAAGAAGAAGGAACCAAGATCTCAAGAAAAGAAAAATTTCAGAAAAAGAAGACAAGCCCATCAAGCTCACATTGGGAAGGAGTGGGACTCAAACGACGAGTCCTCCTCCGATAAAGAAGAAGAGATGGCCACTTTCGCAGTCAAGAAACCAACTATGAGAGCCACACTCTTTCCGAACATGGGAGGACGGGACATGAACAACCACACTTGTCTTATGGCCAAGGAAGGCAAGAAAAAGGTTCGACTTACTCCTCCTATGCTAAATTCCTCCATTGATGACTTTGATAGCTCTAGTGATAATGAAGAATTGTTTAGAGGGCTAAGTAAAATTGCTTTAAAGAAAATGGAAATGTTGTCAAACGAAATCTTTGAAAAGGAGGAACTTGTCAACCGACAAGAAGATATGCTCATCCGTGAGAGGAAGAGATATCAAGAAGTCGAAAAGATTCTTGAGCTTGAAATAGAGAAGAATGAGTCACTTGAGTTAGAGCTAGCCTTGAGTAAGGAAACTTACTCAAAGTTAGAGGACTCACACATTGCCATCAAGGAAGAACTTGCTAACTTGTCAAAAGTTAACAAAATCCTTGAGGTGCAAGTTGAGTCGCTCAAACAAAGTGACTCCTCTTCCTCCAAGAGCTCTTCCTCCAAAGACATGAGCTCGACAACAGTAAGAACCTGCACTTGCTCTAGTAAGAAGAATGTAATTTCTAATGCTTTAACCCCACATGGCATGCATTCTTCTCAAAACGGCATCTTTGATAAGGAGAAGATCAAATATGCACGAAGTGCATATATGATCACTAGACCTCCCAATGTCAAAGATGGACTTGGCTTCGACAGGAATAAACACATGTCTACTTCTAATCATGCTAAGAATAGGATCATTTTTGTTAAAGAAAAATCCCATGAATCTGAGCTATAAACACTGTTCCATATATTTGATGCTTCTTATGTTCTCATGAAAAACAAGTATGGAAAAGTCATTGCTAAATATACAGGGCCACGCCACAAGAACTTGAAAACTTGTGTGTGGGTGCCCAAGACTCTTGTGACTAACCTGAGAGGACCCAAGCAAGCTTGGGTACCTAAAACCCAGAAATAATTCTATTTTGCAGGCTTACTCCTCCGGTGGATCTAAGTGGGTGCTAGATAGCGGATGCACAAATCATATGACCGGAGAGAGAGGTATGTTTGTGGAATACGAGTGCAACAAGGATCCAAGTGAAGGTATATACTTTGGAGATAACAGCCAAGGAAAGGTCCTTGGTAGTGGTAACATTGAAATATCCTCTCAACACACCTTATCTAATGTTTTACATGTAGACTCTCTAGATTATAATCTTTTATCAATATCTCAACTATGCGACAAAGGTTACAACTGTTTATTCACTAATGAGGGTGTGACCGTCTTTAGAAGAAGCGATGGCTCGATTGCATTCAAGGGATTGTTGAAGGGAAAGCTTTATCTTGTTGACTTCAACAAAGATAAAGCCGAACTCAACACTTGCTTGGTTGCTAAGACCAACATGGGATGGCTGTGGCATAGACGGCTAGCCCATGTTGGAATGAGAAATCTGCAGAAACTTCTAAAAGGTGGTCACATCCGTGGTCTTAAGGATGTGGTTTTTGAAAAAGACAGGCCGTGCAGCGCTTGTCAAGCAGGAAAACAGGTTGGAGCACCACACCCCGCCAAGAATGTGATGACCACCACTAAACCGCTGGAACTTCTCCACATGGATCTCTTTGGTCCAATTGCGTACATCAGCATCGGTGGTAACAAATACGGTTTAGTAATTGTTTATGATTTTTCAAGATTTACCTGGGTATTTTTCTTGTATGATAAATCAGAAACTCAAGGAATCCTCAAGAAGTTCTTGAAAAGAGCTCAAAATGAATTCTCATCAACCGTAAAGAATATCAGAAGTGACAATGGGACAGAATTCAAGAACACCCAAGTTGAAGAATATCTCAATGAAGAAGGTATAAAGCATGAATTCTCGGCACCCTACTCTCCTCAACAAAACGGGGTGGCTGAAAGGAAGAACAGAACATTGATCGAAATGGCGAGAACAATGTTGGATGAATACAAGACGTCAGACCGATTTTGGGCAGAAGCGGTGAACACCGCTTGTCATGCCACAAATCGGTTGTACCTTCATCGACTTCTGAAGAAAACTCCATATGAGCTTCTCAGGGGTAAAAAGCCTAACGTTTCCTATTTCAAAGTTTTTGGTTGCAAATGTTTTATTCTGAACAAGAAACCAAGAGCCTCGAAGTTTGCTTTGAAGTCCGATGAAGGATTCTTTCTCGGATATGAATCGAACGCCTACGCCTATCGTGTCTTCAACAAGGTGTCCGGCCTTGTTGAAGTAACGCGTGACGTAGTGTTCGACGAAACTAACGGCTCACAAGTGGAGCAAGTCGATAAGTCTATGCTAGATAAGGAGGAAGCTCCATGTGAAGCGCTGAAGAAAATGGCACTTGGTGATATCCTACCACGAGAGGAGACACAAGATGAATTTCAACAAGGAAGCAATGATCAAGGGGGAGCTCCTACACAAAATCAAGTTGAGGAAGATCAAGAAAATCAAGATGATCATGGAAGCAATGATCTAGGGGGAGACATGACACATGAAGACAATGAAGAAAAAACAACTATACAAATTCCACACCCAAGAGTACATCAGTGTGTGCAAAGGGACCATCCTGTCAACAATATCATTGGAGATATTGCTAAGGGAGTAACTACTAGATCTCAAATTGCAAATTTTTGTGAACATTATTCTTTTGTGTCTTTTTTGGAGCCATACAGGGTAGAAGAAGTCTTAAGGGATCCAGACTGGGTGATTGCGATGCAAGAGGAGCTGAACAACTTCAAAAGAAATGAAGTGTGGGAGCTGGTGGAAAGACCAAGGGCGAACATCGTTGGAACCAAATGGGTCTTTCGGAACAAGCAAGATGAACATGGAGTAGTGACAAGAAATAAAGCAAGGTTGGTGGCCAAAGGTTATTCTCAAGTGGAAGGTTTAGATTTCGATGAAACCTTCGCTCCTGTAGCTAGACTTGAGTCCATTCGCATTTTATTGGCATATGCTACTCACCATAATTTTAAGTTGTATCAAATGGACGTCAAGAGTGCCTTTCTGAATGGTCCGATAAAGGAGGAAGTCTATGTGGAGCAGCCACCGGGGTTTGAAGATCAGAAGTATCCCAACCATGTCTATAAACTGCGTAAGGCTCTCTATGGCCTCAAACAGGCTCCTCGAGCCTGGTATGAGTGCCTTAGAGATTTTCTGATTCAAAATGGATTCAAAATTGGTAAAGCGGACTATACACTCTTTACTAAACATTTTGATGATCATTTATTCGTATGTCAAATTTATGTTGATGACATTATCTTTGGATCCACTAACAAGTCCTTCTGTGAAGAATTTAGCAAAATAATGACAGACAGGTTCGAGATGTCAATGATGGGTGAATTGAAGTTCTTCTTGGGATTTCAAGTGAAGCAACTGAGAGAAGGTACATTTATAAGCCAAACTAAATATACACAAGACATTCTCAAGAAATTCAATATGGACAAAGCCAAGCCCATCAAGACACCCATGGCCATCAACGGACATCTCGACCTCAATGAAGACGATCCAAATGTGGACCAAAAGGTATATCGGTCCATGATTGGCTCCTTATTATACTTATGTGCATCTAGGCCAGATATTATGCTTAGTGTTTGCGTGTGTGCAAGGTTTCAAGCCGCACCTTAAAGAGTGTCACTTAATTGTTGTAAAAAGAATCCTAAGGTACCTTGTGCACACACCCAACTTGGGCCTTTGGTATCCCAACGGATCCAAGTTTAACTTGATAGGGTACTCCGACGCTGACTATGCAGGATACAAAGTCGATAGAAAGAGCACGTCAGGGACTTGTCAATTTCTTGGTAGGTCCCTAGTTTCTTGGTCATCTAAAAAGCAAAACTCCATTGCTCTTTCCACAGCGGAAGCAGAGTATGTTGCAGCCGGTAGTTGCTGTGCGCAACTGCTTTGGATGCAACAAACTCTTAGGGACTACGGCTACAATCTAAGTCATATCCCGCTTCTATGCGATAATGAAAGTGCTATAAATATTGCACACAACCCTGTAGAGCACTCAAGAACTAAGCACATAGACATCCGTCATCACTTTCTTAGAGATCATTCATTAAAAGGTGACATAGCTATTTCACATGTTAGGACTGAAAAACAACTTGCAGATATTTTTACCAAACCATTAGATGAGGAAAGGTTCTGTGAACTAAGAAATGAGTTAAACATTCTTGACTCTCGAAATGTGGCTTGAAACATTGCATACCTGGTTGCAACTTAAATTGATCCTCCGTATTGTCAAAAATGCTCCTCCTCTCCTTTCTACTCAGAAAACTATTCTTAATGAATAAATCTTGTGGATTATGACCATTGTTCGATTGTTGATTGCCTACTGGTCGTAATCACCAAGACTACTTGCAAAATTGTTGTCCTTGGATCACTATTAGTTATCTATATATATATCAAGTCTGTTGGAAACGGACTAGTCCGATTTCCAACCGGACTAGTCCGGACAGACAACAATTAGGTTAACTAAAGGGTACCGGACTAGTCCGCTACCATGACCGGACTAGTCCGGTCAGTCGCATATAGAAGCAGTTAGCCGGACCAAACGACTCCCTCTCCACTCATAAGCACTTTGTCTCACCCTCTCTCCTAAACCCTAGCTCTCAAAGTGATTTTTGAGTTGAGCCCTCAAACTCGGAGTTTTCTCCGTGAAAAAGCCTCTTCTCGACGAGGGGATCCTACTTTCCGGACTCATCCGGACTGATTTCCACTCCTTCAACGCGAATCTTCAAATTTTGGTAAATCCGCCCAAAAACCAAAATCTCAATTTTTCTAGCTCTAGCTAGTTTCCTTTGATTTCAAAAGGATGTACATTGCATAAATAGATGTATTCCTACCACTTTCCTATCCTTGTGTCCTTAGATAGGAGATTTGCTTCAAATGAAACATTCAATTTAGGGTTCTTATGCTAGGCCGGACTAGTCCGGCGTTCAGATGCGGACAAGTCCGGTCCACCGGACTAGTCCGCACTCTGAAACCGGACAAGTCCGGTCTCTGACAGCTGAACTCCTACATTCCCATTTAAAGTCGATAATGCGTCCGTTTGCATCTAATCCTTAAACTCCTTATCAGGCATCATGTCTTCAGGATCAGATGACGGCTCTTTTCACATTGACGAAGAAGTTCAACGTGAAAGAGTGAGTAGAGCTAAAGAGGGAGTGATGAAGAAGAGACATGATGTCAATGCTCACTCTCCACCCTCCGACGACAATCTACCTAAGAAGAGGAAAGTCATCATCAAAAGGCCTCAAAGGAAAGATGCTGCTGAGGGCTCATCAGGGCCAAGAAGAGTTCTCAATAAAGGGAAGGGACTTGCTAGTGGCCCCATTGGGCCTCTGAAATTGAAAAATCCCATTCACCGCAACAGGCAGCCTTCAAGTGAGGATTTCACTGGAAAAGGGAATGAGCTAGCTGATAACTTCAGGAAGATTGAAGTGTATGGCCGACCTAAACAATGTTCTGATCCTAGGTTCTGGAGCAACTTCCATGCAGACTACTACGAGCATGTGTACATGAAGATGAAGAATCCCGTAGTAGAGAGTCAATGGCTAAATGTTGAATACCTGAAGTCAAAGAAGTATCCCGCCTTTCGTGAGATGGTGGAGGCCTTAGAGAGGCACGGTCTGACGGACCTGCTATCCTTTGAGTATGACTGGAACAATGAAGTCATTACCCAGTTTTACTCCACTCTCTACTTTGCTCGGGATGATGGAGACAGTCTTACTTGGATGACTCATGGTTCAAGGTATAGTGTCACGTATGATGAATTTGCTAGGATTCTTCACCTCCAAAACACTTTGGATCATGAACTGGTCATCCATAATCTGAAACCCCTGGAGAAGGAAGAGCTTGAGTTTCTCTATGACACAAGGATGCCATATGTCCCTCCCACCATCAAATATCTAAAGCCTTTCTTTGTGGTCCTAAATAGAGTCTTGAGAAAGACGATAGCTCCGAAGGATGGAGATGCAGGAACTATACAAGGAACCTTGAGGACTCTCATGAAGGTCATTAGTGGGAGGAGACCATTTAATGTCTTTGGGTATATCTACAACGACATTGTGAACATCTCAATTACCCCCAATAGGTCATGTGGATACGCACCGTATATCATGTACATGATTGAGAAAGTGACGGGACTCGAGTTTGTCAAGGATGTCAAGCATACGGGGTTGAAGCCGCAAAAACCCACCGAGTACACTCTCCCTCCGGCTCCAACTGCCCCGTCCTCTCCACCAGTGGAGAGGAGATCAAAGCAAGCTCATGATGACACTAGGTCTGCAGCTGCTCCTCCTGGTTCTCCACCTGTCCAAGAATCATCTAGCGGCATCCTCAAGATGGTCTCCTCTATCTTTGCCTGCTGCCGTAAGATCGAAGACAGGCAACGCAAAGAAAAGCTTGCAAGGAAGAGACATCAACAGTACGTCAATGCAAATATCAAGTCTATCTGTGCAAAGCTTGAGATTGAGCCTGTTGGATCACCGCCCGCCACCGAGGACTCAGAGGAAGATCCTGCTCCCGTGGATGCTGAAGATGAAGATCAGACTGAGACTGACGGAGGAGGCAGCGATGAGTGATTCCCCTCAATTTTTTCCTTTTTGGTGTCTTGATGCCAAAGGGGGAGAGATTGAGATGGAAGATTGAGATTAGACTTGGACTTTTTCTATCTAGTATTAGTCATTAAGATCTTTTGTGATCAAGGACATGTACCTATTTTTAAAATCTTGTAATGCACTATTTATTTTCTTATGTGTGATGTACTATGCTCTAATGCCCACTTACATGTTCACTACTGTTTGTCTTTAATTTATCACATTTTATTTATCACACACCTGTGAGGCACCCCACCATAAGGTGTGTGCATATGTGAGAAGCGTTTTGTGAATTCTTTATTATTCTCATATGTACACACCTCATGAAAATCAACCTTTTATTCTCAATTGTGATATCTCAAATGGTTGTCATCAATCACCAAAAAGGGAGAGATTGTAAGTGCATCTAGGACATCCCTTGTGGGTTTTGGCTAATTGATGATGAACATATGAGATCCTAATGAAACTATTAAGATAATTGCAGGATAAACAAAGTGAACTGGCTCGGCACACACAAAAAGGTGAAAAATAGAGTGGTGCCCGAAAAGGAAGACGTTAGTGGAACTTAGAGGAGCAAAGTAGATATAAATGTATAGGTTGTGTGTCAGAGAGACACATCCCAAGGGCTCATGACTTTGCGTAAGGGTAAGGGGTTTAAAAATCAACTAAAATCCACTGAAAAACCGGACTAGTCCGTTCATGGACCGGACTAGTCCGTTTAACTTTCTGAAAGACGCAAACATAGTGCACCGGACTAGTCCGCCTTGTGAACCGGACTAGTCCAGTCAGCTCACTGGAATGCAACCGGACCAGTCCGGTTTTAAACCGGACTAGTCCGGTCATGTCTCTGTTGTCCTCTTTAGAGGACTACGGACTAGTCCATCCAAGCGACAGGACTAGTCCGCTAAAGTTTCTGAAACCTCATCTCACATAGCACCGGACAAGTCCGGTTTGTGGACCGGACTAGTCCGGTTAACCCACTGGAAGTAGGCCGGACAAGTCCGATCATATACCGGACTAGTCCGGTAGTAGGTTTAACAACGGTAACTTTTTGGGAAAGCCTATAAAAAGAGGTCCTTCGTCTTTTCCAAAAGAAGACACGACTCATACTGTCAAAAACTGAAACCCTAGCGCCGCCAACTGTCCCAAGAGCCCAAAAACACGTCTCCCCACACATCTAAGGTGCAAAAAGGTGAAGATCAATAAAATACTTGGATTTGGGATTGGGAGATCGTCGTTCCTTCGTTGTGAGCTCTTGGGGTTTGATCTCTCTACACTCATATTCTGCATTGTAATCTTTTTGAGTGTATTTGATCAACTTCTCATTGTAATTCTTATGGGAGCCCTCAACGTGTGAGGTTGCCCCATAAACACGGTGATTACACTTGATAGTGAAGTCAAGTCGGCCTGTGTGGTGACTTGAAGAGGGAAAGGGTTGGGAACCCGGCTCTGTGTGAGCTTCCTCAACGAGGACGTAGATCTCTTGGTGAGATCGAACCTCGGTAAAAATTCGTGTCTTTTGTCTCTCATTTGTTTTACATCTTGATACATTAGATCACTAGTTTGCTAGTCATCGTTTGAGTTCCTTACAAGTTTGCACGTGCATCCATACAATAAATTTAAGTTATAAAAACTGTTGTTCTTATTCCACTGCTATAAGATTAAAATTTGTGAGACACACTTAATCAACTCAAATAATTCAGCACACTGGACTAGTCCGCCCACACAACTGGACTAGTCCGGTCAGTCAAGTTTCTGATAACTTTATTAAGTGTGCAGGAATTCTTTAAAGGCCTATTCACCCCCCTCTAGGCCACATTCACCAAACATAAAGGAATCATCCATTGTTCGACCAGAATGGTGGAACTAACTCACCCTAACGGCACAAGAGTAAAGTTCATAACAATACATGAGCCTAGGAGGGACATTAAATTGAATCAAGTTGAGGTGAAAGTGGAGGAGATCAGGACCATCAGGGAATATCCAGATGTTTTTCCGGAGGATTTGCCAGGTATGCCTCCCGATCGTGAAGTGGAGTTCGCAATTGAGCTAGTGCCTGGAACAGCCCCGATATACAAGAGACCTTATCGGATGGACTCCAAGCAGCTAGGAGAACTCAAGGATCATTTGAGAGAATTGACGGAGAAGGGGTATATTCGTCCTAGTTCCTCACCTTGGGGAGCTCCGGTGATATTTGTGCCCAAGAAGGACGGAACCCAAAGGTTATGCGTGGATTACCGTGCCTTGAATGAGGTAACCATCAAGAACAAGTACCCATTACCCCGCATTGAAGACTTGTTTGATCAATTGAGGGGTGCTTGTGTGTTCTCGAAAATTGATCTCAGGTCGGGATACCACCAACTCAAGATAAGGCAATCTGATATTCCCAAGACAGCTTTCGTATCTCGGTATACACTGTCATGCCTTTCGGTCTAACTAATGCCCCGGCATACTTCATGTATCTCATGAACAAGGTATTCATGGAATATCTGGACAAATTTGTGGTGGTTTTCATAGATGACATTCTCGTCTTCTCCAAAGATGAATAAGAACATGAGAAACATCTAAGGTTGGTGTTGCAGAGGCTGAGAGAACACCAACTATATGCCAAGTTGAGCAAGTGTGAGTTTTGGCTGAAGAGAGTTCCCTTCTTAGGACATATAATCTCGGAGGGAGGAATCTCCGTAGATCCCGCCAAAATCGAGGATATACAGAAGTGGAAGACCCCTGAAAATGTCGGGGAAGTTCGAAGCTTTTTGGGATTGGCTGGATACTATCGACGGTTTATTGAGGGATTCTCTAAGATCTCGAGACCCATTACCAAACTGTTGGAGAAGGGAATCACATTCACATGGACGCCACAGTGCGAAACGAGTTTTCAGGAGTTAAATAAAAGATTGACAACAGCCCCAGTGCTAGTTATGCCAGATATGCAGAAGAACTTTACGGTGTACTGCGATGCCTCTGGAAACGGGTTGGGATGTGTTCTCATGCAAGAGGGGCATGTAGTGGCTTATGCATCCCAAACAGCTCCGGAAGCATGAGAAAAACTATCCTACACATGACCTAGAACTAGCCGCAGTGGTACACGCGTTGAAAATTTGGCGACACTATTTGATGGGGGAAGAGAACAGAGATATATACGGATCATAAGAGTTTGAAGTACATTTTCACACAGCCAGATCTCAACCTCAGACAAAGGAGATGGTTAGAGCTAATCAATGACTTTGATGTGGGTATCAACTATCATCCTGGGAAAGCAAACGTCGTGGCCGATGCTTTAAGTCAGAAAGTGCAGGTCAATAAGTTGAGCTTGAAGGACATGCCTGCAGAATTGAAGGACGAGGTTATAAGGCTCAATCTATGCCTTGTGAATAGTGGTGAAGCCATCGCCATGGAAGTGGACTCCACACTAGAGCGAGACATCCGCGAGGATCAAAAGAAAGACGAGAAGATACAAGAGATCAGACAACTCATCAAGGAAAATAAAGCTCCTGGTTTTAGAGAGGATGAACAAGGAACGGTGTGGCACGGGAAAAGAATCTGTGTGCCAGAAGTAAAGGAGATCCGTGAATTGATTTTGAAGGAGGCTCATGATTCTGACTATTCCATTCATCCTGGGAGTACGAAGATGTACCAGGACCTCAAGAGCAGGTATTGGTGGTATGGCATGAAGCGAGATGTCGCGGAACATGTTGCCCTATGTGACACATGTCAGTTGGTGAAAGCAGAACATCAACGACCCGCGGGATTATTGCAACCACTCAAAGTGCCTGAATGGAAATGGGAAGAGATCGGCATGGATTTCATCGTGGGATTGCCTAGGACCCAATCAGGATATGATTCGATATGGGTCATCATTGACAGGCTAACCAAGGTAGCTCATTTCATCCCCGTGAAAGAAAGCTACAGCGGATCCAAATTGGCAGAGTTGTACATGTCAAGGATCGTGTGTTACCATGGAGTGCCCAAGAAGATTGTGTCGGATCGAGGGACACAGTTCACCTCAAGGTTCTGGCAAAAGTTGCATGAAACCATGGGAACCCATCTGAATTTCAGCTCTGCCTATCATCCCCAAACTGACGGGCAGACGGAGAGAACCAATCAGATCCTTGAAGATATGCTCTGGGCATGTGCACTCAAAAACAATAGGAGTTGGGACAAGAACTTACCGTATGCGGAGTTTTCCTATAACAACAGCTATCAAGCTAGTATGAAGATGTCACTGTTTGAAGCCTTGTACGGGAGGAAGTGCAGAACTCCCCTATTTTGGAACCAAACGGGGGAAAGTAAAGTGTTTGGTCCAGAAGTACTACAAGAAGCCGAGGCGAAGGTGAGGGAAATTCGCAACAATTTGAGGATAGCACAGACACGCCAAAAGAGCTATGCCGATGTACGAAGAAGAGAGCTCGTTTTCAATGTTGGGGACTATGTCTATCTCAAGGTGTCCCCTATCCGAGGACTTCGTTGATTCAAGGTAAAAGGGAAGTTGTCACCTCGATACATCGGACCCTTTCAAGTTCTGGAGAGGAAAGGCGAAGTGGCGTATCAGCTAGAATTACCGGCTCGCTTATCGGATGTGCACGATGTGTTCCATGTGTCACAACTCAAGAAATGCCTGAGAACGCCTGAAGAGGTGTTACCCATGAATGAAGTGGACGTAGCTGAGGATTTGTCTTATGCCGAGCAACCATACAAGATTTTGGAGACATTGGAACGCCTCACCAGAAATAAAAGAATCCTGATGTGTAAGGTGCAATGGAAGCATCACTCAGAAGAGGAAGCCACCTGGGAACGGGAAGATGAACTCAAGGCCCAATTTCCGGAATTGTTTTCTTAGAACCACCAATCTCGAGGACGAGATTTCTTTTAAGGGGGGTAGAGCTGTAACACCCCAAAATCATGTTAAGACCCTAAATCCTGTTAAGTGGGGAATTTAAAAATTTTTGGACGTGTTGCATGTTTTGCAACAATTTAAATTCAAACTGGAATTCAATTTAAACTCAAAACAGAAAAGAAATAGAAAAAAAAAGAAAACAGAAAAAAACCGGCCAGTGGGCCGAAACCCACCAGCCGGCACAACCAGCACCCGCGCCAGCCCGCAGCCGCGCGCGCCCCCTTCTTCTCACTGATAGGAGGGGCCCGCCAGCCTTCTTCTTCCTCGCGCCCGCGCTGCGATCGGCCGGACTCTCTCTCACCCCGAATCCAAACCGACCCGGATTTCTGCGTATCCCAGCCGAATTTTGCTCGTGGGCGACGCAAACTCGATCACAACCGAACGCCGCCCTTCCCCCGTCTATAAAACCCCCGGCCTCGTCCCGTTTTACTCACACGATCTGCTATTTTTATTCCGGTGAGAACCCGAGCCTTCTCCGGCAAATTCTGGCCGATCTACGCTCGGAAATTCCGATCTAACTCGTTGGTCTTGATCCACCGCTTCCGGGGAACCCTGTAGGTGCAGAAAACTCGGTGACTTGCGGTTCAAACACAGCGCCGATGAGCCTCGCCGTGGTTTCACTTCAGACCTCGTCGCCGATCACCTTCCAGGACCTCCGAGCTCAAGAAAACCCCCGAGGTGAGATCCCCGACCGCCCCTCCACCGATCTGTGCCATAAAATCATAGTTCTAGGAAGAATTCTCGAAGATCCAAAAGTCTCCGGCGAGATCGCCGCTTCCCGCCGCCGTGCGCCGCCGGGCAGCGCCGCCCGCGCTCGATCAGAGCGACGTGGCCGCTTGTGCGCCGTTTATTTTAAATCGCACGGTAGGGTTTAAATCCCCGCGTACCGGTTCGACGTTATAATCTCAGCCGTCGGTTTTAAATCGGACGGTCCACGTCAGCCCCGCGTTATAAAGACTGGAAATCTTACGTGCTACCCCCTGGGGTTCTCGGGAAATAAGAGCTAGCCCCGGAAACTTCTGATCTAGCCCCTGGAACTTCAGAAAATCATGTAAATTCATTTAAAAATCAGTTTTAGCCCCTGTACTTAATAAAAATTAGGAAAAACTCCTCTGTTATGTGTAGCTAGACCCCTGAGAATTCCTAAAATAATATTATAGACCCTGTAGTGGGGTGAGTTTACCTTTTTAACCCTGTTTGATATTAAATTTAGGAAATTGAATATGTGGCTAGTATTTAAAATTTGAAAAGTGGGACAAACATATTGTCAAAATTAAATTAAAAACTTCTCAGTACTTAGAAAACTTTGGAGTGGGATAAAAATAGATTTTTGGCTGAAATGAATCTGTTTAATTTATTATTCACATTTATTAGTTATAGGGACACATTTTTAAGTAAAGAATAGTTCTGAAAATTGGGAAAATAAATGTAAAATAGTTTACATCAGAGGAAAAGGTCAAAAATATATTATTAAATCTTTTAGATCAGAACCTATTCTGTTTAGATGATGTGTCTTGTTATTTTCATAATAAAGTTCACATTTAGGCATAGGAAATAAATTTGAAAATATAGCAACTAGTAAATGATAAATGAAATTTCTAAAATCCAAAGAATTCAGTTTAGTGTTGGTAGAAATTCTGAAGACACATATGGAGTAGGAAAGTACCTTTCATGCATACTTGGTAGCTAAAAGGTGTAGTAATTAAATATAAGGAATTTATTTAAATTGGAAACTCATATATATAGTATGTAAGCATAAATGTGAATGCAAAAGTAGGAATCATATACACATGATTAAAAGTATATGTAAGCCAAAGATCAACACACATAGAGTAACCACAACACATAAAATTGTGAATGACTTTCATAAATGTGAATGTGTGGTTTGTTTGAAGTGGAAGTGTGAACTATGTCTTATGGATTGTTGTTTTTCTTTTGCTATGTGTGATGGTATGATGTAGAACCTGCTCAAGAGCAAGTTCTTCCTTTCCAAGATCAAGACTACCCATTCCAAGAGCAGCAGGAAGGAGGCAAGTGTCCTTGACCACTTTGATCCTATGCTAGGATGTGTAGATAGAATTATTTGCATTGTCAATTGAAAATATGAAACCTATGCCAGGAAGTTTCCCTAGAATTGCATTACCTTGTTTCCTTGTAGCTTGGGTTGGGATTCATTTTATCATGTCATTTATTATTATGCATATGCTTAGCCATACTTAGAATGGGATATTTGGGACATGAGATCATCAGTTTATTTTACCATACTCTTGAATGAGATATTATGAGTTATGTAGAGGTAGGGATCAAGGCAAGTTGGATGATTTGGTTGGTGCTGGGTGCATGAGACTCGGGTTTGTGTTTAGTACTTGCCTGGATCCTAAGGACCGGTTCATGGAGCATGTAACCTGACTTTACCGTGCCAGCCACATGCTGAGATGGGGCAGCTTGGCCAATTAATTAGGTGTATCCCCGGCGTAGTATGGGTGTGTTGGATGGTGTGGGGAATAGGTGTCAGCTGGACTACCATATGAACCGCAAGGCTCAAGAGGGGGCCACTGCAGCGGGGTTGGAGCCTCTTGTATGCTGTTAGGGGTGAAACCTCAGTGGGCCCATGCTCGTCGGGAATCCCTTTGTAAAGGCTTCGTAGTGATCTCCTGGCTACACACCTGGGAAGTGTGAATGTGGTTCGTAGCCACTGGCATAATGGAGGTTCTTTTAGTCCACCCGGCAACGGGGGATGAAATCACTACATGTGGGTACAGTGGTACAAACTCTACAGAGTCAAAACTGTCATGACAGCCGTGCTCACGGTCAAGAGCGGCTTGGACTTATTCATGATTAGAGGATGATCGCTTTGGAAGTTGTGGGTGTTAAGCGGGGAGCTTAACATTGGAAATGATTTTATGGTTATTTGATTATGATGATGGGATGGGAGATTGGGACCATTTCACCTATGTAGTAAAGTAGGTGCTTAATAAGCTAAGGTGATAGGTATTAATTGCGTAGTGCTTTAACCATGAGTTTAACCTCCGCTTGTTCTAGCCATGCATGACATAACTTTCCCACACTTGCTGAGTACCATCGGTACTCAACCTTGCATATTTGTTGGTTTATATTGCTCCTCAGGTCAAGATAATGAGGTGGTGTATAATGACCAAGATTTTGGACCTGAAGAAGGTTTCTAGGTTCATGGAGACCCCGGGCAACGCCTGTGACGGAGCCCTCAAGAATAATATTCCGCTGCTAGTTTATTTACTTGTGATGAACTTATTATTGTCCATCGAGACATTTGCTATGTAAGACTTATTTATATTCGACACCTGGCTTCTAATAAATGATGCTTCACTATTTGTCATCACATGTATGAGAAAATGATCCTGGCATACATGTGATATTCACTTGGTTGTTCTTCGGAAAAACCGGGTGTGACACAAGTGACCAATTCAAATGTTTGGAGCTAAAACTGAGCTACATTTGTATGGTTGGGAAAATTTCCCCCAAATTCAAATGTATATTTGAATTCTTTGCACCTTTGGATCCTTTTTGGAAAAATGGGTAGCAAACCTTTTCAAAAATTACTGAAACTTTGCCTACCCACTAATTTGGACCTAAGGAATCCAAATATGCACTTTGATTCTTCTGTTAGCTGCTGCAACTATGAGTTTGAATACAACATTTTTGAATCACCATTATGTCCTCCCCTCATATGAATTTTTGAGTTGGACATTAGTTCAAATTCTGATTTTCAAACCCTCCCATTGCACTTGAGTACTTCAACTCAGTGGTCTTAATCCAACTAGGGTCCAAACATGTGAATGACTCTAAGTTGGTTGATGACTCTAAGTTGGTTTTAGAATCACCTCTCATGTGTTATCACATGTGTGGAGAGTTTGAACCAACACCCTTTTGATGGAGGTTCCTTGCTCTTCACAATATATTCACAACAAAACTGTAGTGTTGTGAGGTGATAAAACGTTTTTGCAAGTCCCTTTTTCTTGGGCTTTTTCACCCCCCCTTAAAAGAATCTCGTCCCGAGATTATAAAAGAAGAGATAGCGACGTAGTACTTACCCGTGCTGAGAGGTCATGAACTCCGGGTAATTTGAGCGAAGGAATTCCTTGCTCTCCCACGTTGCTTCTTCGGTGGTGTGGTTGCTCCAGAGTATTTTATAGAACCACAACGTCCTGCTACACGTGGTTTGAGATTTCTCATCAAGAATTGTCACCGGATACTCATCATATGTCAAATCCGTTTTCAGCTTGTCGATGTATTCGGTAGGAACAGCAGCTGTATGCTTTAAACATTTTCGCAGTTGCGAAACATGGAAAACGTCATGGACACCAGCAAGGGATGCCGGTAGCTCCAGTCTATACGCTGCTGGTCCACACTTCTCGGTGATAGCGTAGGGTCCAACTAAACGGGGAGCGAGCTTCCCCTTCACACCGAACCGGTGCACGCCCTTCATCGGAGACACGCGGAGGTACACGTGTTCACCGACGTCAAAGTGCAACGGTCTACGCCTCTTATCAGTGTAGCTCTTCTGCCGGGATTGAGCGGCCTTCAAGTTGGCTTGAATCGTCCGAACGCGCTCTTCGGTGTCGTTCACCACATCAACCCCGAATGTGACCCTTTCACCGGACTCGCACCAGTTTAATGGGGTGCAGAATTTGCGACCATAGAGAGCCTCGTAGGGTGCCATCTTGATACTCGCCTGATAGCCGTTGTTGTACGAGAATTCCGCCAATGGTAGGTGATCATCCCAGTTCGTACCATGGTGGATGGCACATGCTCTCAACATGTCTTCCAGAACTTGATTCACCCTCTCTGTTTGACCATCTGTATGAGGGTGGTAAGCGGAGCTTCTAATTAGTTTAGTACCCAAAGCAGCATGCAACTGCTCCCAAAAGCGAGATACAAACAATGTACCTCGGTCTGAGACTATGATCTTGGGTACACCATGCTGGCAATATATAACTCCGCATATCTGTTGGCATGGAAATGTGTATGAACGGGAATGAAGTGAGCCGACTTGGTTAGTCGGTCAACGATCACCCAAATGGAATCATGCTTGTTGGATGTTAGGGGTAATCCCATAATGAAATCCATGCTCACATCTTCCCATTTCCATGCCGGGATTTCCAAGGGTTGCAACAACCCTGATTTTCTCATCCGCCTTCACTCGTCTACACATATCACACTCGGATACGTACTACGCTACCTCCCGCTTCATTGGTGTCCACCAAAATTTCTTTTTCAAATCTTGGTACATTTTGTTGCTGCCCGGATGAATGGAGTATTTAGACAAGTGGGCTTCATCGAGGATCTTTTTCCTCAACTCCATATCCCGGGGTACGACTATGCGGTCATTGAACCATAGCGTCCCCTCATCATCCTTCCGGAAACACTTGATCTCCCCATTATCTATCCGTCTCCGGAGATGTGCAATGCCTTTGTCAGTCTTCTGAGCTGCAATGATTTCCTCCCTAATAGTAGGGATGAGGGCAAGGTTGTACAGCGACCCATAAGGAACCAAGTATAAACTTGACTCTTCCTCCTCCACCGGTGTAATGGTGAGGTGATGGACATGTGATTTCCGACTCAGTGCGTCGACAACCACATTCGCCTTGCCGGGGTGGTAATGAATCTCAATTTAATAATCTTTGATCAGTTCTAACCACCTCCTTTGCCTCATGTTCAGCTCCTTCTAGGTGAAAAGGTATTTCAAGCTCTTGTGGTCGGTGTAGAGATGCACCAGATTCCCCAGGAGATAGTGCCTCCACATTTTTAGTGCCAACACCACTGCAGCAAGCTCAAGATCATGAGTGGGATAATGCTGCTCATGGTTCCGAAGTTGGCATGAGCCATATGCGACCACACGTCCTTCCTGCATCAACACGCAGCTGAGCCCAATACCGGACGCGTCACAATACACGTCGAAGGGCTTTGTTGTATCCGGCTGAGCTAAGACCGGCGCTGTTGTGAGATGCTTTACCAATGCTTGGAACGCTCCTTCACACGACGTGTTCCAAACATATTTCGTTCCTTTCTTCAGCAATTCTGTCATCGTCTTAGCGAGCTTGGAGAAACTGGGAATAAATCTCCGATAGTATCCTGCTAACCCGAGGAAGCTTCTGACTTCATGAACTGAAGTGGGGGCTTTCCATTTCAGCACTTGCTCTATTTTGCTTGGGTCAACCGCAATGCCTTCTGCTGAGATGATATGTCCCTAGAATGGCACTTGGCTGATCCAAAACTCGCATTTGCTGAATTTGGCGTAGAGCTTATGGTCTCGCAATCGTTGAAGAACGATTCTCAAGTGTTCAGCATGTTCGGCTTCTGTCTTGGAGTAAACCAAGATATCATCGATGAACACTACCATAAACTTGTCCAGCTCCGGCATGAACACCGAGTTCATGAGATACATGAAATGGGCTGGAGCATTTGTGAAACCAAAGGACATGGCGAGATATTCATATAATCCATATCTCGTTGAGAAGGCCGTCTTCGGGATATCCTCCGCCCGGATCTTTATCTGATGTTATCCAGAGCGAAGGTCCATCTTGGAGAACACACTTGCACCCACAAGTTGATCAAACAATATGTCGATGCGGGGCAGTGGGTACTTATTCTTGATGGTGACGGCGTTGAGCGGCCGGTAATCCACACACAGCCTCAAGGTTTCATCCTTCTTCTTCACAAATAGCACCGAGCATCCCCAAGGTGAGGAACTCGGCCTAATGAAACCTTTGCTCAACAGATCATTGAGCTGTTCTTTTAATTCAGCCAGCTCGTTCGGAGCCATCTTGTATGGTCTCCGTGATATGGGTGTAGTCCCGGGTGAAAGTTCAATCTTGAACTCGACATCCCGCTCAGGTGGAATACCCGGAAGATCATCCGGGAACACGTCGGGGTACTCCCGGACTACGGGGATGTCCTCCAACTTGAGAGCTTCAGTATTGTTGATCGCTGAAACCTCTCGGACTGGATTATCTAATAAGAGGGACTGCGGATGGTGTAATGGGGAATTGAGGTGAACCGTTCATGATTGGGTTTCCAGGACAGCGCCATGGTAGCTTAGCCATGGCATTCCCAAGATTGCATCAATCTTCTGCCCCTCAAGGATAATCATAGTGGTGGGATATATCTTCCCACCTAAGCACAGTGGTGCTTTCGGAACCATCATAGTTGCTGAAATCTTTCCTCCCGGTGAGCAGATCATATAAGAACACTCGGTTGGAAAGGCTTCCAGCTGATGCTTAACCACATATGATGCACTTATAAAGTTGTGGGTTGCACCAGAATCAAACAGTATGATGATGGCTTGGTTGTTGAGAGTAAACGTACCCGCCAGCACGTTGTCTCCCTCTGGGGCGTCCTCATTGTCGAGGTGGCGAACGCCCCCAGTCCTCTGACCAACCTTTTTGACCGGAGGTCGGCCTCGAGCACCGCCCTGGAACTGGACTTGCCCGCTGCTCTGCTGCCCCTGGGGACAGTCCTTCGCGAAGTGGTCTGCCTGGCCACACGTGAAGCAAGTGAAACGGGGTGGTCCCCCGCTGATCGGTGGACGGAAACCCGGGGCGCGTTGCGGCAGTGGAAACGCACGGGGTGCCGTCTGCTGCTGCTGCTGCTGTCTTGGTGGTGGCATCGGCGGTCGGAACGGGGGTGCTTGAAAAGGACGTCCCCCGAATCGCTGAGATTGCGCCGGTGGATGCCACTGCTGCCCGGATGGTGTCCGATACACCATGCGGTACTTCTGGGGAGCGCCACCCCCACTGCTGGGTGGAGCACTGCGCTTCCTCTGCTCAGCTGCCAACTCCCGCTGAGCATCCTCTTGCATAATCGCGGCATTGACTAGGTCGTTGAAGGTGCCGCGATTCCACTGAACGAGGTGTGTCTTCATCTCGGTGTGTAACCCCTGATAGAAATGTTCCCGCTTCTTCTCTTCAGTGGAGATGTAATCTGACGCATATTGTGCCAGATGGTTGAAGGCACGGGAGTAGTCATGGGCACTCCTCCCGCCCTGCTTCAGTTCCAAAAATTCTTGGAACTTCCTCTTCGTTATCCCGGGAGGGATATGATAGGCGCGGAACGCCTCCCGGAACTCTTCCCATTCCACGGCATGGCCAGCCGGACGTGAGGCGACATAGTTCGCCCACCACGCACCAGCGGCACCGTGAAGTTGCTGCGCTGCGAACAAAGTCTTTTGCCACTCCGTGCATTGCAGCAGCCCGAACTTGGACTCGATGGTCCGCAGCCAGTTGTCGGCCTCCAGTGGTTCTTCCGCTTCTGTGAACACTGGAGGGTGCGTACTCATGAAGTCCGAGTACGACACCTCACGGGGCTCACGAGGCCCTCTGTCTTGACGCCCCCCCCCCCCCCCCGCCTGGGACGTATTCTGCACGATCGTGCGGAGCAGGTCGGTCTGCTCCTCACGACCACCCACCAGTGCCGCTATCAAATCCGCTAGAGTAAGCGGAGGCGGCGGTGGTGGCTGCTGCTGCGGGGTGCTGTCGTAGGCCGGTGGCTGGGAGTCATCGCCCCCTGTTGGCTAGAGCCACCAACCTCGTGCGTGGTCCTAGTGCGAACCATCTGCAACCATACGACAATAAACATCAGTCCCGCAACATATTGCATGCAGTCCAATAAAAATAGGCGTAAAAACATAATGACAATAAAACATGCGATACATCTCGTATGTAGATAATGTAATAACTTGGCACAAGATACACCATTACCAGACCAAACACAAGCTAGTTTAATCCAACTTGATGAACCTCCTCTTTGGAAGCTCACCACAACTAGGTTTGGTCACTACGAGACGTTACTATCGCGTTGTCATCACGTAAACCACCCTTTTATCTTCAATACGACACAAACATGGTCTCTAGTAAAAGAAACTTGAGTAAGACCTATACTCAAATCTTTCACTAGTTGAAGATAACCTCTCATCAGTATGTTCTACCCCATTGGAAGTACTTAAACCCCCCCTAGTGTACAACAATCTCTCCAATGAGTTCAACTGTCATTCCTCTGTCAGAATGACCAGTTTCTACATATTCCAAGTTTTGATCTGGTTCTGGGCAGTTTCATGACTCAAGTGGAATACCAAAGTTAAATTTAACTTCAGTATCTTTCCAACGAGTATCTATTTGCCCTTAGATCAGCTCTGATTAAAAAGTTATGGTAATTCAAAGTCAGCAGAATTTCTGGAAGAATTTTAACAGCACCTCCCTTGGGAAGTTGCTGTTTTTAACTCTGGTTTCCACTGAAGTCTGTGCTGAAATTTCAGAAACTTTGAATTGCAAAGATGTAACACATCTTCTAACCTTTCTAAAGATGTATCATATTACAATTTTTAGATTTTTCTATTGGGAGTTATGTTTGAAAAACAGGACAGTCCAGAGAGTATTTAACTCTGTCCTGATTCTGGACAGTTTACATTCCTCTGGGATTTAAGCCATCTTAAGGTGTGTTTCAGCTCTGGAAGTCTACAACAAAGTTGTAGGGTACTCAAATAACTTTCCAGAACTATACACCACACCTCCCTGGGCTAAAATACCTGTGAGTTATGCCCTGTTGAAGGTCAGCAAACTTGCTGCCCAAAACAGAGCACTCTGTTTTTCAGTCTTTTGGAACTACACTCATGACCCTCCAATTTTTCTACCCAACCAGGGTCCTAAATGTTGAACCTAGTGATTTTAATTCCTCGTTATCATTATTTTTCATGCATATGCCTATGATATCTCGGTACTACGTTCCTCACAAAAGAAAATCCTAACCGGATTATACCGGCATATACGTCTCAAGTGTGGCACTAAACGGTCTCTCGCACACGTTTTCTACACGGATACATACGTGGTTAGTACATGCAGAAGACCAAACAATAGTGATGCACTCAAAGGTTGTGTTTCCATTTCAGGCAGGGCCATATTTGAAATTTAAATACAAACGCCTGTATCATTGCCATACAGCCATCCTTGAGTTAAGTCACGTCTCAAGGTACGTGATCGTATTTCAACACCACACGACGGGGAACCCGAGTATGTCATGAACGGGTCGTCACGGTTGGGAATGTTATCAACCCAACAGATACCACCTACTGCCCGGCAGGGCACGCCGATGGCAAGCGCTGCGTATGTCCTCCTGGGCTATTTCCAGACGAACACACTCTGGCGTTACTGACCACGCGATGGGGTGTCCACTTACTTGCCTAATGCACGCTAGGAATCAGCGTTTCATATGAACTCAGGAACATGAAGAGTCCAAGAGTTTCATATTGACGTCTCACACCAAGCTGTGAGACCTAGTTCTGAACCACGTTCTTGTCAGGGGAGCTAACCGAAATTGAACCGCTTTCGGTGGCGTTCCTTACCATTCTTACCAGAGCGTAGGTGCGTCGTTACATAATTGAAATTCAGAATTATAACACATAAGTTAGTCTTTTCCACTTTAAGTAACTATGCTAATATAATCCTTACTTGGGCAAACTACCGGATCCTCACCGTAGACCTAAGTTTTCCCGTAATATAGTCCTTAAGTACTGTGCTATCCCCAATGCAGCTCTGATACCAGGCTGTGGCGGACCGGAATCCGCTCATCCAGGATCGCAGAGGGTGGTGCCACACGATGCGACACCCGATAGCACACGTCATAAGGACACAATATATTACATGGGAAAAACAACTGAACTGTACAAACAGGTACAAACTTCAGTTACAAACTATTATTTATATTACACAGCAGAAGTCTAAACTATACAACTCACGCCCGCCTATCTAGCAAAAGTCGGCTGCCCAGCCCTAGGGCAACCAAAAACACTGGCTGCACTCCTCAGATCAGCGTGGCGTGTACGGCTCCCACTCAGTCGTGGTCCCCGACGGAGGGTAACCCTCGCCGGTGGACTCGTACTCCGAGTCCGTGGGTGGCTCCTCACCTGAAAAACACTTAAGCAGCAACCGTGAGCACGATGGCTCAACAAGACTTAACCGACTCCCTAGGCATGAAACTCTACATGAGGTGTATAATGAACATAGGATAGTAACATTGCAGCAAATGGACACGCCTACAAGTTCACCCTTAATTCATCTTTTAGCAACAAGTTAACAGTTCAGGAATCTGAAATTTAGTAAGCAATATTTGGTGGCACACATGCAACAATACAATTATATCAATCAGCAATATTGAATCATCATATTTCATACATTAGCCTACGTCACGACTCAGTGACCAAGTGGTACTCTTCACCACGAGGGACGGCGAATCGACTCGATATACACCTGCAAGGACACCCAAAGAGCACGTCACGTACGCCCACCCGTGGAGCTGCACAGCATGCTCACTCGATGTCGTACGGGACAACCTTTCACCCAACAGCCCACACGTCGAACCGGTCGCACCGAAACGAGCAGGAGGTTCCCTACACGGAGCATCTCTCTATGCCCGTTAGCAGATTTCCACCTTGCTGCCCTCAGCCTACACCTATAAATCGGTGCATTATGCCTCGACGCCCGGAGGTATAGGTTACATCGGTTTATCGGGGCCCATATATCCGATATGCCTTCGGTACGTTCAAACTTGATCAGCGTGGGCCGCACACGGATCGGTCCTCAATCGACACGGACAGGGCCGCGCACACAAGACTTCCTCTTGCTGTGCCCTAGCCCCTGCCAAGTCTCATTTTTATTACTAAGGTGATCTCACATCGCTCGAACCAACCCCGTGTGTCCCAAGCCTATCTCGCGAGTAGATTCTAACTACTCGACTTGTACCAAAGTCCTATGGATCATTAAGCATAGCCTGTCTATTCGAGGTCTTAGACACTACCCTCACTCTTATGGAAAACATTCTGGTCATGCAAGTGGGGTTCCATCCATCCTACACCTAAGGCACATACACACTTCACACTACGTATGTAAACAAAGTAAAGACTTTATAAAAGGCTTAATGCAAACCAGGGCTTGCCTTGTTGCTGCTCGTCAGTAGTTAGTTCTTCTTCCGGAAGGAGGAAGTCGAGCACTTCCGGAGCCTCCTCGCCTTCAGCGACTACACGTTAATGAAATACTACATGTTAATGGATATGCACATAAGTTTATTGTAATGTTTCTGCTACAAGTTCTAATAACAAGTTTGTAACAACTGGAACTCTGTTTAAGAATTTAAAATGAAACTGGGGCTAGTGGTTTGGGTTTGGACCTAAGCACATGATTAAGTGCTAAGTGGTTATCCCCCTCTTCCACATTGATCACCTCAAGTGGTTAAACAGAGCAGGGGCGACCCAGAGCTCCAATGGAGCTGCGAATTTTTGTGTGAGTTCCTTGTCACAAGAAAACCCTCTGGACCAAAAATTAGCACTTTTCATTGAGTGGTTTGTTCAGAATAATTCTCTTAGCAAATAAGCAAAGAAGAATTAATTCTTAGGTAACCCCCCTGTTCATGCCCAACTTAGTGAACTACAATTTGAATTATAGCTCATAGAGTTTGCATGAATTTTCCTATCAATTTTGGAGCTAAGGTTTCTCCAGAACTGAATTTCCAAGTTCTGGAAATTCTCTGAAAATGTTTCTGTATTCAATTGAACACAGCACCTTCAAATCTGAATTGCCCTGACCAAATCAACTCCAAATGGTCTGAAACTTTTACAGGGATTCACTAACATTCTAAAGAATATTCTGGCAAAATTTGAGGATTTTTGGATGAACCAAACGCCCTCTAAAATTATTTTTCTGAAAATCTTTAAAGAATTTTCCAGAATTAAATAATGGGTTTCATACCAATTGGGTTGCATATTTGTATAGATCTATGCAATATGAATCCAACCCAAATTGAATCACTAAATTTGGAGATTCCTAGCAAAAGTTATGAGGTTTTAAATTTGGGGAAATTCTGGAATTCGAATTAACCGGGAAAAGTTCAAATCCCTGACAGCGGGCCCGGCCCCCACGTGTCACCACCTCGGCTACACCACACGGGGCCACAGGACTGTTCTCCGCGTTGTCACAGATGATCTGGTGCAACAGAAAATCCCCACACTGTGTATTGAGCGACTGACAAGCGGGCCCAGCCGGCTCGTCTTCTTCCTCGCGCCAGCCCCTTTTCCCGCGCCGCCCCCTCGCCGGCACCTCACTGAAACTCGCAGGACCCGGCTTCCCGGCCGCCTCTCGGCCGTAAACTCGCCGCCTGGGCCTAATTTCGTGCGCTGAACACGATGGCACCAGCTTCTCCGGCCGGCGGTGGCCCTAACTTAGCCGGCGACGGTGCAGCGGCCCAGGGTCACTTCGGCTATGTCACCCGGCCAACTTAGCCCGCAAAAACCTCGGTGGAAGAGCTCTTCAGCACCAGTGGATCTCAGGAAAGGTCGACAGGGCCATGCAAAGGTTCAGGGAGAGCTCTAACCTAGCTGTCACCGTGAGCCCGATCCTTCCACCATAACCACGGTAGGAAAACCGGGAAATACGCCGGCTACCGCCAAAGATCAAGCTAGGGTTGCGAAGAAAACTTGGGCACCGTCAAGTCTAGCTCCTGTGAGTGCAGTATGATGTGCTCTAAGCAGGTATACGTCGGGAATTTGCGGGTTTCTTACCAGAAGGTGGTTCTGCACCGGCTGCAAGTGTTTTGCGAAATTCACCGGCGATGATCGGTCACTTGGTCCAGGCTTTGGGGTTGAGCAGCGTGGAGCCTTGGCGCGTCCAAACCCGGTCTTGCTTGGTCGTGACAAGCCCTCTGCCGAGCTGCCCACGAGAGCACCTTTGCTCGGTTCTTCCCGGCCGCCGCGAAGAACACCGTTTTCTCTGTCTGTGGTGGCTTAGCTCGACTGGAACTGGTGCGGGGAGGCCATGGGATGTCTGGTGATTTTGTTTTGCTAGGCTGCTGATGCTTGCACGCGAGAGGAAATCACTACCGAGCGACTTGATCACGGCGGCTGCTCCTCGGCGTTCTGTCATGCGAGAGTGGCTGGGGTCGTCTCGGTGCTGTGGCGAGCTGGGGCACGGCTGAGAGTTAAGACCCCCCCCCCCCACAAGGAGTTGCCAGCGCGAGAGGGAGGAGCAGGAGCTGTCGCCCGGTGCTCCTCGGTGACTCACGGTGGAATTCTCGGCTCTGTTCTGAGTGCAAGACTTAACCCCGAAGGCTGTTGATCTCTGTGCATTTTTAACCTCCCCAATGACATGTGGGTCCCACCAGTCAGCCCCCTATCCCTCAAAAGATCTCCAAACACTTGGCAAGTGACCAATTGAAATGTTTGGAGCTAAAACTGAGCTACCTTTGTATGGTTGGGCAAATTTCCCCCAAATTCAAATGTATATTTGAATTCTTTGCACCTTTGGATCCTTTTTGGAAAAATGGGTAGCAAACCTTTTCAAAAATTACTGAAACTTTGCCTACCCACTAATTTGGACCAAGGAATCCAAATATGCACTTTGATTCTTGTGTTAGCTGCTGCAACCATGAGTTTGAATACAACAGTTTTGAATCACCATTATGTCCTCCCCTCATATGAATTTTTGAGTTGTACATTAGTTCAAATTCTGATTTTCAAACCCTCCCATTGCACTTGAGTACTTCAACTCAGTGGTCTTAATCCAACTAGGGTCCAAACATGTGAATGGCTCTAAGTTGGTTTTAGAATCACCTCTCATGTGTTATCACATGTGTGGAGAGTTTGAACCAACACCCTTTTGATGGAGGTTCCTTGCTCTTCACAATATATTCACAACAAAACTGTGGTGTTGTGAGGTGATAAAAAGTTTTTGCAAGTCCCTTTTTCTTGGGCTTTTACAATGAAAGTGGCTGCAATTTGGATTTGCATTCAAATTGGCCCCTTTTTCAAATGTCTCCAAAAGTGCCTCAAAAAGTATTGGATTTGTATGAAATTTGGCCTGAGCCTTTCCAAGACTATTTAAGGTCTAGGGGTGAGCTCAACCTTTCATGTTTAGGTGTATGACTCCTACTTTTTGAAGTTAGGGCTTTCCCCTCTAATCACCCTTTCGATGGTGTTTACTTGCTCTTCACAAGTGTTCATGAGATATCCAACACATGAGCTTTGGTGTTGTAAGGTGATGAACATTTTTTGCAAGTCACTTTCTTGGGCTTTTACAGCTGAAAATGAGTTTGGAAATTTGAATCTCCCCCAAATTTTTGTACTAAACCAAATATGTAAAAGTGGGTTTTCACAACGGAGACTCAGGCCACCATCGAACTGACCATGCCAAAATACTAGGCGATGTATTTCGATGGGTCGTTAACCCTCAATGGGGTCGGAGCCGACGCGGTACTCATATCCCCCGAAGGAGACCAGCTGCGATACACGTGGAGGCTCCACTTCAGAGCAACCAATAATGTCGCCGAATACGAGGTGCTCCTCAACGGACTAAGGATACCATCGAGCTCGGCGCTTGGTGGCTCTATGTACGAGGGGACTCCGAGCTCGTTGTTAACTAAGTGATGAACGAATTGAGCTATCGTGACCCACACATGACCACATACTGCCGCGATGTCCAGAAGCTAAGAGATAGGTTCAAGGGGCTCGAGCTCTGCCACGTTCCTAGAAGGGACAACAAGACAACCGACTTTCTAGCCACAATGGCCTCAAGTGTGGAGACCCCCCCCCCCCCGGCGTCTTCGTCGGAGACACCCGCGAGCCATCCATCCAAGCTGAATAAGATGGCCCAAGCTCTAGAGCGGAAGAAGAGCCCCAAATCAGGGAGGACAAGGCAAGACTGACCTTTCTCCTGACTCCTCCACCCTCGCGACCGAGCAAGGTTGGGAGGCACCCTTAGTCAAGTATCTAAAGCACAGCGAGCTCCCGACTGAAGAAACTGAAGCTCGCTGCCTCGCTCGAAGAGCCAAATCGTTCGTCATCGTCGGTGATGAGCTTTTTCGGCACAGCGTCACGACAATCCTCCAGCGATGCATCCTGACCGATCAAGGCCGGGCCCTCCTACTCAACATCCACGAAGGCAACTGCGGCCACCACATCGCGCCCCACTCCTTGGTCGGAAAGGCGTACCGTTAGGGCTTCTTTTGGCCGACCGTAGTCAGCGATGCTGAACAAATCGTACGCACTTGCAAGGGCTGCCAGTACTTCGCCCGACAGACACATGTACTGGTGCAGAACCTCCAGACCATCCCCATCTCGTGGCCTTTCACCGTCTGGTGGCTCGACCTCCTAGGACCCTTCAAGAAGGCACCCAGGGGATTCACCATTCTCCTCATAGCTCGACAAGTTCACGAAGTGGATAGAAGCAAAGCCCTTTGTCTCGGTGAAATACGAAGAAGCGGCGAATTTTTCCAAAACATTGTGTACCATTTCGGGGTGCCCAATTCTATAATCACCCACAACGGAATGCAATTTGTTGGGGAGAGACTTCTAGAGTTCTGTGATGAATTCAACATCCGTGTCGACTAGGCTTCGGTGGCTAACCCCTGGACCAACAGGCAAGTCGAACGAGCCAACATCATGATCCTACAAGAGCTCAAACCTCGCATCTTCGATCAACTCAACAAGTCCGCCAGGCGATGGGTCACCGAGCTACCCTCCGTCCCTTGGAGCCTGCGCATCACACCCAACCAGATGGCCGGCTTCACGCCCTACTTCATGACTTATGGGTCGGAAGCAGTCCTCCCAATCGAGCTCGAATACGGCTCTCCCCGAATGAAAGCCTACGACGAGGCCTGGTCTAAAGAAGCCAGACAGGGCTCCATCGACCATCTAGATGAAGCTCGTGACGTCACCCTCCTAAGAACGACAAAGTACCAATAGAAGCTTCGCTGCTACCACTCGCAATGGGTCCAGCCCCAAGCCTTCCAGGTCGGCAATCTGGTCCTCTGAAGGATCCAAACTAATAAGGACAAGAACAATCTATCCTCCCTGTGGGAAGGCCCACATGTGGTGGCGAACGTCTTATGGTCCGGCGCATTACCGAGTAAAAGATGCTGACTGGAACATCTTCTCCAATGCTTGGAACATTTAACACCTTAGACGGTTTTACCCATAGCTACCCCGACCTCCGAAAGAAAGGAATTGACTCGTAAGACAAAAGATAAGTGCCCTCATCCTCTTTTTGAATTTTTACTTCCATGCAAAGTAGGGACCTGCCTCCCGGGCTCAAGCCCGGGCGCATCATTTCATCAAAAGGGTGATGCCCCCGACCTTGAATGGTCAGAGACTGGGCAGAACCACGCGGCTCAAGTGGCACGAGGTGCAGCTACCAGCTCGGCCACCACGCGCCACTTGGGGGCTATTTTATGTGGGCATAGTGACTAATACTCACTCGACTACTCCTAAGTTTTCAAAATAGGCTCTTTTTGAGCGTGCTATTCCCAATGCGGCTCTGATACCATGTCTGTGGGGGACCCCTGTGGCCCTCCCACTCCGGGATCGCAGAGGTGGTGTCGTGCGATGCGGCACCCAACAGCACACAAGAAAAGATTAGGAACAACATACAAACTTTTATTTACATAAAACAGTGGAAGTCTTTTACAAACTTATTTACAGCGGAAGTCTTATTCATCGCTAAACTCTCATCCTAGCTATGCAAAAGTGCAACCGTCCAGCCCCGGGACGCTACACACTAGCAGCAACCATCCGGACATCACGGCGGCGTGCAGGGCTCCAACTCGGCCGTGTACCCCAACGGGGGCATCGCCTAATCCTCAGAGCCTTCCTCATAAGTCTCACCTGCAGCAACTCAATTATAGCAACCGTGAGCACGATGGCTCAGCAAGACTTATCCGTCACCCCTAAACATGAGACTCAACATGCAGGGATTCGTAATATAGGAAAATGATACTGCAATAAAGATTCACCTACAGGTTAGTCTTTACATTCAGTTTTCAGCAACAATATAATGTGCCTTGAGCAGCCCTCACATCGGAATTCCACAATCAGACAAGAAACACTTCCTTCCAATGTGATTCCACCCAAAGTGGAATATAAACTTAGTGAGCTCTACATCTACAGCATACATGGTGGCAATACAATAATATATCAATGCATCATATTCTTCTGGCCTCTTTCAATTCTTACTACGTCACAGCGTAGTGAACAAGCAGTACTCAATAACCGCGAGGGACGGTGATTGCAATCATTAGACACCCGGATAACACGTCACATACACCCACTTTCAGAAGTATCGTGCCACACACCTTCCTACTCTGTCGTATGCAGCAACCTTTCAAAGGAAACTCAAATGCCGAACCAGTCCATCCGTAACGGGCAGAAGGTCCCCGCGTGGAGCGTGTCTGTGCTCGCCGGCAGATTTACAGTTTGCTACCCTCAACCCACTCCTATAAAACGGTTGGGTAAGCCTCGACACCTTTACATCGGTTTCCTGGTTCCCATATAGCCAGTATGCATCCGGTACTGTTCAAACTTGTCCAACAGGGTTGCACACGACTCGGTCCCCAACTGACACTAACAGGGCTATGCACGTGAGACCTCCGCTCACTACATCCTATCCCCCCTGCTGGGTCTCAATTTCACATTCTTAATCCATTCTTTGTTTCCGTCTATCCCGTGTGATAAAATCCTATCTCGCGAGTAGATTTCAACTACTCGACTTCTACCGAGATCCTAAGAACATTAGCATAGCCTTTTCTACTCGTCGAGCTGTAGACTATCCAACACTCCATAGGATTTGGGGGTCATGCAAATGGAGTTTCAAGCACCTTAACTCTAATGCAAGCATTTCATCCTAGACATAAGTGAAATGGGAAGTTAACTTCTGGTAAGAGGATCTCCATGGCCTCCGCAGCGTCCTCGACTTCTGTCACTATATGAGATGTAACAAAATATACGTATAAATGATAAGGATTTATAAGAAGCAAGCTTCTACTAATAGTTACTGCTATTAAGGGTTCTTAATTGGCTTTGGAAAATTTTCGAGGGAAGACTAGAGTCTATGAGGATGATCTGAGCAAAATTGGAGGAAGTTTCATGGAAGCTTGTGGTCTCCAAAATTCCCACAAGTACACAGCTCCTCTGAATTTTGATCCCAAATCTGCAGCTTTGACATAGCTAACAGTGGAAAATCTGAATAAAGGAGGTCTCCCTGGTTCTAGAAAAATTTGTTTTATAATTTTTGAAGCTACCTACAGGGAGAAATGGATATTTGAAGTTGGTAGGAAAAGCTGAAAAATTTCTGTTTAAATTTGGGAATTTCCAATGAAGGCTTAGAATTGGAACAAGGTTTGCCCTAGTAAAAAGAGTCCAATGATGCTCAAATTTATACAGGAGATCTATAAAGTTATGAAGGATCTTATGGCCGAATTTGAGAAAATTCCATAACAGGGATCTCCTGGAATTAATTCCCAAATATTTAAATTTGAGGAATTTTGGAGAAAATTCCAGGGATCTTCAGACCAATTTCTTTGCATTTCTGCAAAGAACTGATTGAGAGGAATTCAACAAAATTTGTTTCACAAATTTTGGACATTTCTGATGAAAGTTATGGGGTTTTGAAATTCAGCCAAATTCTAAAATTCGGGAAAAGTTTAAACCCTGGCCATGGGCCCCACTGTTTGAATTGGGCCACTGAGCTCGCGGCCACACCGAAGCCCACAGGGTTCTACCCGCGCAGCCGCACAAAATCCCAGCCACAAACTGATCCCCTCGCAGAACACCGAGGCTTACCGGTGGGACCCACCCCTTTCATCTACCTCTCGCTGCCTGCGCTCCCCGCGGCGGAGCACTCCGGCGAGGCTCACCGGAAAGGGTTTCCCGGCCACCTCCCGAGCCAAAACTTGCCACCTGGGGGTTTTCGGGGTCGCTGAACCCGTTTGTGGGGTCCCCTCGGGCTGCAAGTGGCCGAAAACATGCCGGCGACGTGCGGCGGCCTCGAAACAACTTCGGCACCGACGACCGGCCTTTCTCGACCACCAAACGCTCGGAACTCAGCTCTACAGCATCAGTGGCACCTAAGTGAAAGTGCATCTAGGCATCCCTTGTGGGTTTTGGTTGATTTATGACAAACAAATGAGACCCTACCAAAATCGTTCAGATGAGCACAGGTTTTTAAAGAAATTAGGAAGAAAGCGCAAAAAGAAAGGAGAATGAGGATCTAAAATGATAAGAGCTCAGGAGCTAAAAAGATTAGATTACTTAGTATGGAGTGTGTTGGAGAAACACACCCCAAGAGCTCAAGTGAAAGAAATGACACTAACCGCACAAAAATCAGCATGTGCGGACTAGTCCGATGTCAACCGGACTAGTCCGATTTCTCTCTGACTAGAAAACGGACAAGTCCTCCAAGTGCGGACTTGTCCTGAGTCCTCACTTTCTCCACACAGCGTACTAGTACAATATGGACCGGACTAGTCCGATATGTCTCTAACTAGAGAATGGACAAGTCCCCAAGTCTGGACTTGTCCATAATCTACAAAGTTCTCACCACAGTGGACTAGTCCGATATGGACCGGACTAGTTCGATTTGTCTCTGAGTAGACAACGGACTAGTCCGCACTCTTACGGACTAGTCCGGTATCACACAACACTTAGGGTTTTCCACACGCCGCACACCGGACTAGTCCGGAGTCCACCACGGACTAGTCCGGACATCGCAAACCCTAACGGTAATCTTTGGAAACCCTAGTATAAATAGAGGTGTACGGCCATACTACAATCACTCTTGACCCCTTGCGCCATCACACCTTCCAAGAGCCCAAAATTCATATCTATCCACACATTCTAACCCTAAAAGGATCAAATCTTTGAGGATTAGCAATTGATCAAAGGAGAGACTTGTTCTACACATCTTGAGCTCTTGGTTTGATCTCTCGCACAATCTTGTTCATTTATTGTATATCTTTTGGGTGTGCTTGGTGGCATTCATTCATTGTAATTCTTGGGGAGCACTCAACTTGTGAGAAGGCCCCTTGAATGATTTATTTGCCCTTTGTGATTAGTGGAAGAGAATCGGCCTCCGTGGCGATTCGACAAGGGTAGGGTTGGTGAAGACCCGGTCCTTCGTGGACTCCTCAACGGGGACGTAGATTTCCTTCGTGGAATCGAACCTCGGGACAAAATCTTGTCTCTTGCTCTTGTGTTTTATTATTCATCATATTCTAGAGTTTACTTAATCTTGTGTAATCCACTTTGAAACATTGAAACTAAAGTTGATCTCTGCCATTCATTGTTTCGCTGTTGTCATACATCTAAGTTCCCAATTAATTTCCACTGCATAGGGTACTAGAAGTGAAAATATTGATCAACCTTGATCTTTCTAGTCCACGCATACCGGACTAGTCCGCAGAGTACCGGACTAGTCCGATTTCACTGTATTTGATAAATCTATTAAGTGTTTCAGGGATTAACAAAGAATCGAAAAGCCTATTCACCCACCTCTAGGCTACATTCACTAAGGAAGTTTGGCAATTACTCAAAAAAGCGTGGGAAAGTCTCCAAATGGGTTCTCACCGTGTGCCCGAACGGTGCCGCCGGGTTTGCGCTCGGGAAAACTGAAAATAGGTTGTCTATGTGCGTTTTCGAGCTAGGGTTGCGAAGAGAAGATGGTCGCCAGCTAGGGTTGCGAACGAGTATGTAGTGAGAATTTCTCGGTTTCATACCGAGGTGTCGAGTTGCCGGGTTTGGAAGAATTTCACCGAATTTGCCGACGAGGATCCACGGCTGGTCTTGAGTTTTGAGGAGGAGCTGCACCGATCACTAACTCGTCCTTGGGTGTCCCTGCTCGGCCGTGAAAGTAGCCCTGTCGGGCTGTCCATGTGAGCCCGAGTTGCGGTGCAGCTCGGTCGCTGTGAAGAAGACACACGCTCAGGGTTTAGAAGCCGAGGCTCGAGCAGTTCTTGCACCGATGAGGTGGGGAAGGATCACGTTGTGCTGTTTTGCCGCTCGGGAAGGCTCTATGTGCGGTGGTTGGCCGGCGCCCGACCGAGTTACAGAGGTGGCGGAGAGGCTCTGTTCTTGCTTTCTCTCGGTTTTTGGCTCGTTGGCACGACGACTAAGTGCAGTGGAGTGTCGAGGGCTCTCAGCTTGGCTAAATACGTGGAGGTTCACGTCTGAGGTGAAGGGCACATCGACAGAGGCGTCTCTGCCAGCCGCTCGCGTCCAGCAGCTCGGTGGCTCTCGGTTAAGAGCCGAGAACCGACTGTTTCAATGTGTGGCTGATTGTGGGTCCACCACACCTAATAGAGCTACTGATATTTTCCTCCCCTCCTCCAAATTAAAAGCTTTGCTTCACCTCAAAGTCATGGGTTTGAGTTTGAATTCCACTGAATTCATTTTTGGTTGAGAAGTTTGAATTGCAATTGGGTTTTTGAATTTGAATCAACATTTGAATTTTTCCCCTTTCATTGATTCAAAATCCTAGCAAACTAAGCCCAAATAATCTGAATTTTGGCATGGATACTATTTCAAATGTGGAGAACACATTTGTGAACGCAATTTGACATTTTTGAGAAGTTTGAATTTGGAACCAAAATTTGAATTCATATTTGAGTGCTTCCTATCTTATTCCAAACAAATAGTAAGCCCCTTCCAAAGGAGTTGAAGTTTGACAGGTTTAATATTTGAATTTTGGGGAACCAAATTGTAGTTTTTGCACATTTGAATAAGCACTTTTGAACTCACACCGTTATAATCCAAAGTTTTAATTCCCCTTATTTTTCCTAAGTAGGAATTTGCTGAATCACTTGCTAGCATTTTTGGTGATTTTACATCCCCCCTTAAAAAGAATCTCGTGCCGAGATTCCAAAAGAAAAGTAAAGTGGGGAAAAATTTAGCGGTTGTATGATGATAGCAAGTATGGATAATTTGCATGTAAATAGTCTTCTCTTTCCCATATCGTCTCATCAGCGGTATGGTTACTCCACAAGACTTGATAAAACCATAAAGTCTGGTTTCTTGTGGCGCGAGTCTTTTCATCGATAATCCGGATCGGATACTCCGAATATGAAAGGTCCGGTTGGAGAACATTGATGTCTTCCGTGCGGATTTCAGCTGAGGGCTAGAGGAATTTTCTCAGCTCAGAAATGTGAAATACATTGTGAATTCCCGCGAGTGACGTCGGTAACTCCAAGCGATAGGCCATGGGTCTGCGTTTTTTAATGACGGCGAACGGACCGATGAATCAAGGAGCAAGTTTCCCTTCACTACGAAATGATGAACTCCTTTCATCGGAGACACCGGGACATAAACATGGCCCCTGATGTCGAAGTGGAGAGGACTGCGTCTTTTATCCGCATAGCTCTTCTGACAAGATTGAGCAGCCTTGAGATTGGCTTGTATTACTCGTACTCGTTCCTTAGTCTCATTCATAAGCTCAATGCCGTATATGACTCGCTCACCGGACTCACACTAATTGATTGGTGTGCGACATTTCCGACCGTAGAGAGCTCATACGGCACCATCTTGATACTAGCTTGATAGCCATTGTTATATGAAAACTCTGCCAACGGTAAATGATCGTCTCAGTTTTTACCGTGGTGGATGGCACAAGCGCGTAGCATATCTTCAAGTACTTGATTCACCCACTCCGTTTGACCATCCGTTTGTGGTTGATATGCGGATCTTTGGATCAGTTTGGTCCCCAATGACGCACACAGCTACTCCAAAAATCGAGCAACGAACAAAGCACCATGATCTGAAATAATTGTGCGGGGAACACCATGCAAACATAAGATCCTTGCAATATACAACTCTGCATATTGCTTGGCAACGTACTGTGTATGTACGGGAACAATAGACGATTTGGTTAGTCGATCAACTATCACCCAAATCAAGTCATGCTTGTGGGACATGAGAGGTAAACCAACTATGAAATCCATGCTGATATCCTCCCACTTCCATGCTGGAATGTTCAAGGGTTGTAGCTGTCCGGCTTTGCGCATGTGGCCAGCTTTCACACGCCGACACGTATCACATTCAGGTATGTACTTTGTGATTTCTCTTTTCATCCGTGTCCACCAAAATCTGGTTTTCAGATCCTGGTACATCTTGTTGCTGCCCGGATGAATCGAATACTTGGACAAATGAGCTTCATCCAAGATTTTCTTCTGAAGTTGCATATCACGGGTACCACTGTACGGTCTTTAAACCATATAGTACCGTGTTCATCTCTTCGAAAGCATTTCATTTTGCCATTCTTCATTCTTCTCCGAATGTGCAACATTCCCACGTCATTCCCCTGAGCTTCCATAATCTCCCCTCGTATGGTAGGGACGAGAGCAAGATTATATAATGCTCCATATGGAACCAAATATAAACTCGGCTCCTCCTCTTCCATCGGAGTGATGGACATATTGTTGATGTGAGATTTGCGGCTTAAGGCAATGGAAACCACATTTGACTTGCCAGGATGGTAGTGGATCTCAATCTCATAATCTTTGATCAGCTCTAACCATCTCTGTTGCCGCATTTCAACTCCTTTTGAGTGAATATATATTTCAAGCTCTTGTGGTCGGTGTAGAGATGCACTAAATTTCCAAGTAGATAGTGCCTCCATATTTTCAATGCTGATACCACAGCAGTGAGCTCAAGATCATGAGTCGGATAGTGCCGCTCGTGGTTACAAAGTTGACGTGAACCATAGGCGACCACTCTTCCTTCTTGCATCAATACACAGCCAAGCCCGATACCGGACGCATAACAATATACGTCGAAGGGCTTGGTCGTATCCGGTTGAGCTAAGACTGGGGCTGTTGTAAGATGCTTTACCAATGCGTGGAAATCTCTTTCACATGCTGAGCTCCAAACATATTTAACCCCCTTGTTCAACAATTCAGTCATCGGTTTAGCAAGCTTGGAGAAACTTGGGATTAATCTCTGATAATCCCGCTAAACTGAGGAAACTTCTGACTTGATGGACAGAGGTGGGGGATTTCCATTGCAGCACTTGCTCAATCTTGCTTGTATCAACCGCAATGCCTTCTGCAGAAATAATATGACCAAGGAATGGCACTTGGTTGATCCAAAATTTGCATTTGCTGAACTTGGCATAAAGATGATGGTCTCGCAATCATTGGAGCACGATATGAAAGTGTTTGGCATGTTCTTCTTTAGACTTGGAATAAACCAAGATGTCATCGATGAACACCACCACAAACTTGTCCAACTCTGGCATGAACACTGAGTTCATGAGATACATGAAATATAGCGGGGCGTTGGTGAGACCAAAAGACATGACGAGATATTCATACAACCCATATCTCATCGAGAAGGCCGTCTTCGGAATATTCTCCGCTCGGATCTTTATCTGATGATATCCGGAGCAAAGATCCATCTTCGAAAATACACTTGCACCCATAAGTTGATCGAATAAGATATCAATGTTGGGCAGTGGATATTTATTTTTGATGGTGATGGCGTTGAGAGGTCGGTAATTCACACACAACCTCAAGGTTTCATCCTTCTTTTTCATGAACAGCGTCGAGCATCCCCATGGTGAGGAACTCGGTCGAATGAAACCCTTACTCATCAAATCATTGATCTGTTCCTTCAATTCAGCTAGCTCATTCGGAGCCATCTTATACGGTCTCCGTGAGATTGGAGTCATCCTGGGTACAAGATCGATCTTGAACTCAACATCCCTTTCGGGTGGCATGCCCGGGAGATCATCCGGAAACACGTTCGGATATTCACGGACCACATGAATATCCTCAAGCTTTGTGGCTTCCGTGTTATAGGTAGCCTGGATTTCTTGGACCGAACGGTCAAGAATGAGAGTATGTGGTTCATGAAGTGGAGAGTTTAAATGAACCACACGTGGAACGATGTCAAGAACAGTACCATGGCGGTGTAGCCATGACATTCCTAAAATGACATCGAGTTTTTACTCTCTAATATAATTACAGACGTCGCATATAGAATCCCACCCAATTACAATGGTGCTCTATAGACCACCCTATCAGCTGTTATTTTCCCACCCGGAGAGCAAATCAAATATGAACTTTTTGTGGGAATGATAGGCAATTGGTTTTAGTAACATAAGATTGACTTATGAAATTATAGGTGTCACCGGAGTCAAAAAGTATGACTATGGGATGATCTAATAAAGAAAACATACCCGCGACGACGGGTTCGCCTTCTGGCACGTCTTCGATAGCTAGGTGGTGGACGTTACCGGGTTTTGGTGTTGGTTTCTTGGGCTGGTTGCGGGATTGATTTGCACCCTGATATGGTTCTGGACCCCTGCCCTGTCTCTGCTCGGGCAGTTCTTTGCAAAATGCCCGACACGGCCACACGTGAAACACGTGTATTGTGTTGGGTTCCCTCCGAACTGTGGACGGAATCCCGGTGCACGTGGTGGAAAGGGAGGCGCACGAGGGACCATCCTTTGCTGCTGCTGTTGCTGTGGTGGATAAGGCGGTCAGAAGCTAGGCGCATTGAATTGACGACCGCAAAACTGCGGCGGTCGTGCCGGTGGCTGCCACCTCTGACCGGATGGTGAGCGATACACCACAAGGTACTTTTGTGGAGCCCCACCACTGCTGCTCGACAGCATGCTGCGTTTCCTCTTATCAGAAACGAGCTCGCGCTGAGCATTTTCTTGTACGATTACGGCATTGACAAGGTCATTGAATGTGCCACGGTTGCTTTGGGCCAGGTGGACCTTCATTTTGGGGTTTAAACCCCAAAAGAATGTGTTCCGCTTCTGGTCCTCCGTTGCCACATATTCTGGTGCATACTGCACCCGCTGGTTGAACGCACTAGAGTACTCATGAGCACTCCTCTCGCCTTGTTTCAGCTCCAGGAACTCTTGAAGGTTCCTCTGCATAATCCCGGAAGGTATATGGTAGGCGCAGAACACCTCCCGGAACTCTGCCCATGTGATGGCATGGCCATCCGGCACTGAGGCGATGTAGTTCGCCCACCATGTATCGGTGTCTCCTTGATGCTGTTGCGCTGCAAACAGCACTTTCTGATGTTCGGTGCGCTGAAGTAGACCAAACTTTGCCTCGAGGGTGCGGATAAAGCTTTAAGCCTCCAGAGGCTCCTCGACCTCCGTGAAGACCGGTGGATGGGTCACGAAGAAGTCCGAGTACGAACTCGTTTGGGGATGGTGTTGCCCATTGTCTTGGCGTCCTCCTTGACGGGACGCATTCTGCTGCACCAGCATCCGCAACAACTCAGTTTGCTCGTCGTGTGAGCCGAGTACTGCAGCGAGAACCTCTGCGAGAGATCTTGGAAGTTCTGGCGGTGGAGGAGGTGGTTGTTGCTGTGTCGTGGTTTGCTCTGGGGGTGGAGACTCATCACCACGAACCTGACTTGGGCCTCCCTCCTCGTGCGTGGACCGTGTACGCACCATTCTGCATTCACACCATTCAAACGATCAACACATGTTTGTTTACTTCATCCAGTCTAGACAATAGTAATGCGAGAATTAAACAAATGATACACATAACATTCACACATATGGATAAAGTGTACACTTTATACAACATATACATTCCTGGACCATGTACCACAATTGATTTCCAAAGTAATGAACTTCATGGATTGAAAGTTCATTTCGACCATCGGTGGTCGCCACAGGATGTTAAGTGCGTTAGCATGCGTATGCCCTCGCTATTGTACAAGACACAAACATGTCCTCGCTCGAAGTGATGTGTTACATGCATCATATTCTTAAATCAAATTTACTGCATTAAAATCAGCTTCTGAACATCAAGACGGAAACCAAGTTGTTTGAATTTGAAAATTCAAACACCGGTTCACTGTCCAGATTCTGGTCCAGCTGACCAGTCTGGGAAATTTAAATGTTTTGATCTGGACTGGAGTTCGACAACAAAGTTGTAGCAAACTCAAAGAGGAATCCAGAATGTATTCATTTGCCTCCATAGCCTTTCTTCTTTAGGAGTTATGGCTTTTACAAGTTGACAGTTTTTCTGGAAAATTTTTGACAGCACCTCCGGCACAGATATCGTCCTCAACGTGCCTGAGGAAGCTGGAAATGCAATGCCGGAACTATGCCCTCACCAAAGAAAATTCTAAACCGGTGTTCCGGCATATACGTGTCAAGTGGTGGAACTAGAAACATCACACACAAGTGTGTTCTAAACGCCATGCTCTAACATGGTCAATATACCTGCAGAAAACCACTCAATAATGGGCACACAAAGGTTTAACATTCCAAGCAGGTACATATCATAGTAGAAACATACGGTCCGTATCATTTCCATACGGATCGTCCTTGAGTCATGCCACGTATCAAGGTACATGGTCGTGTTTTCACACCACACGACGGGGAACCCGAGCAGAGCGCGAATGGGTCGTCACGGTTGGGAATTTTATGAACCCAACGGATACCACCTACCACCTCATAACCATTGAGGCACGCCGATGGAGAGCTCTGCGTATGGCCCTTTAAACATTGATCGTTCAAGAGTTGCATACTATAATGTTTCTTACCACACGATGGGGTATTCTCACTTTTGCCTAAAGCACGCTGGGGATCAGCGTTTTCATATGCTCTCAGAACCATGACAAGGTTCAGAGACTTATATTTACTACCATGCCACGTCACGGCAAACCATTCCATACCACTTCTCGTATGGCGATCTTACCGCAATTGATCCGCCTGCTGTGACGTAACTTACCTATTACCTGATGTTGGAACGTCGTTACAGAATGTATAACACATAAGTTAGCTTTTCCACCTTAAGTAGCTACTATTATAATAGACCTTATGTGGGCATAGTGACTAATCCTCACTCGAATACTCCTAAGTTTTCAAAATAGACTCTTTTCGAGCGTGCTATTCCCAATGCGGCTCTGATACCGAATCTGTGGGGGACCCTTGTGGCCCTCCCACTCCGGGATCGCAGAGGGTGGTGCCGTGCGATGCGGCACCCAACAACACACAAGAAAATATTAGGAACAACATACAAACTTTTTATGTAAACTTTTATTTACATAAAACAGCGGAAATCTTGTACAAACTTATTTACAGCGGAAGTCTTATTCATAGTTAAACTCTCAGCCTAGCTATGCAAAAGTGCAGCCATCCAGCCCGGGGACGCTACACACTAGCAGCAACCATCCGGATATCACGGCGGCGTGCAGGGATCCAACTCGGCCGTGTACCCCGACGGGGGCATCGCCTCATCCTCGGAGCCTTCCTCATAAGTCTCACCTGCAGCAACTCAATTATAGCAATCGTGGGCACGATGGCTTAGCAAGACTTATCCGTCACTCCTAAACATGAGACTCAACATGGAGGGATTCCAATATAGGAAAATGATATTGCGATAAAGACTCGCCTATAGGTTAATCCTTACCTTCAAATTTCAGCAGATATATAATGTGCCTTGAGTAGCCCTCACATCAAAATTCCACAATCAGACAAGAAATGCTTCCTTCCGATGTGGTTCTACCCAAAGTAGAATATAAACTTAGTCAGCTCTACATCTACAGAATACATGGTGGCAATACAATATTAGATCAATGCATCATATTATTCTGGCCTCTTTTAATTCTTACTACGTCACAGCGCAGTGAACAAGCGGTACTCAAATAACCACGAGGGACGGTGATTGCAATCATTAAACACCCGGATAACACGTCACATACACCCACTTTCAGAAGTGTGATGCCTCACACCTTCGTACTCTATTGTATGCAGCAACCTTACAAAGGAAACCCAAATGTCGAACCGGTCCATCCGTAACGGGCAGGAGATCCCCGCGCGGAGCGTGTCTGTGGCCGCCGACAGATTTACAACTTGCTACCCTCAACCCACTTCTATAAAACAGTTGGGTAAGCCTCGGCACCCAGGTTAACGAATTAAATTGGTTTCCTAGTTCCCATATAGCTAGTATGCACCCGGTACTGTTCAAACTTGTCCAGCAGAGCCGCACACGGCTCGGTCCTCAACCGACACCAACAGGGCTACGACGTGAGACCTCCGCTTACTGCATCCTATCCCCCTGCTGGGTCTCAATTTCAAATTGTTAAGCCATTCTTTGTTTCTGTCTATCCCGTGTCATAAAATCCTATCTCGCGAGTAGATTCCAACTACTCGACTTCTACCAAGATCCTAAAAACATTAGCATAGCCTTTTCTACTTGTCGAGCTTTAGACTACCCAACACTCCATAGGATTTAGGGGTCATGCAAGTGGAGTTTCAAGCACCTTAACTCTAGTGCAAGCATTTCATCCTAGACATAAGTGGTACAAATGAAAACTTTGCAAAAGTAATTAAATGCAAACCTAGGCTTGCCTGGTTGCGAGTCAAACGGGAAGTTAGCTTCTGGTGGGAGGATCTCCAAAGCCTCCAGAGCGTCCTCGACTTCGGTCACTATATGATATGTAACAAAATATACGCATAAGTGATGAGGATTTATAAGAAGCAAGCTTATACTAATAGTTGCTGCTATTAAGGGTTCTTAATTGGCTTTGGAAATTTTTCCAAGGAAGACTAGAGTCTATGAGGACGATCTGAGAAAAATTGGAGGAAGTTTCATGGAAGCTTGTGGTCTCCAAAATTCCCACAAGTACATAGCTCCTTTGAATTTTAATCCCAAATCTGCAGCTTTGACATAGCTAACAGCGGAAAATCTGAATAAAAAAGGTCCCTCTGTGTCGGTACCCTCAAGACCGGGTACCCCCGCGTGTAAGAGCATAAGAAGACTTACGTCAGCACGTATGCAGAAGACAGGGACTCAGCCTTCAGGTTGGGCCCAACTGCCAGCTAGGGAGCACACATGAGAAGGCGCATGCCCTAGGCCTCGGGTCCGACCACCTGCTATGGAGGGCTCCGAGGCTACCACGTGTCTGCAGGCTCTGAGCCTCACTACCAGCTGAGGATAGCTCCGGAGCCACCACGTGTCCGATGGTCCGGACCCGATCTGCCGCCAGGGAGGGCTCCGGCACTGCCACGTGTCCGGAACCTCCGAGCCATGTCTTTCGCTAGAGAGAGCTCCGTAGGTGCCATGTGTCCTACGGCTCCGGGCCCAACCTCCAGCATGGGAGGGCTCCGGTGCTACCACGTTGGCAACAACTCTAGGCGTCCATTCCCGCCAATGAGGGCTCCGGTGCGGCCACGTGCATGACAGCTCCGGACCTCCCCTCCTGCCAGGGAGAGCTCCGGCGTTGCCACGTGTCCAACGACTCCAGACTCCTCGCTACTCTGCAAGACAGCTTGTAACACCCTCAAATTCATTTCCATGCATTGCATACATTTTTCATATAGAGAAACATTATAAAAGAAGTAGAAATGGAGAAAAGAACCGTATAAATGGAGGAAGGAACCATAGAAATGGAGAAAAAATTATAAAAATGGTGGGGAATGGGAAAAAGATAGCTAAAATGAGCCAATTCCAATTTGTCGAAGTGCGCTGTCGACACTTCCCCTGGCCCCGCTCGACACGTGGCACCCTCGGAGCTCACCCCTGCGGAGGGGGTGAGGTCCGGCACTGCTGGTCACGTGGCAGGCCCGGGGCTCGCCTCTGAGGAGAAGCGAGGCCCGGCCCCGCTGGACACGTGGCGCCCTCAGAGCTCACCCCTGTGGAGGGGGTGAGGTCCGGCACTGCTGGTCACGTGGTAGGCCCGGGGCTCACCTCTGAAGAGAAGGGAGGCCCGGCCCCGCTAGACACGTGGCGCCCTCAGAGCTCACCCCTGCGGAGGGGGTGAGGCCCGGCACTGCTGGCCACGTGGCAGGCCCGGGGCTCGCCTCTGAGGAGAAGGGAGGCCCAGCCCCGCTGGACACGTGGCGCCCTCGGAGCTCACCCCTGCGGAGGGGGTGAGCCCAGCACTGCTGGCCACGTGGCAGGCCCGGGGCTCGCCTCTGAGGAGAAGGGAGGCCCGGCCCTGCTGGACACGTGGCATCCTCGGTGCTCACCCCTGCGGAGGGGGTGAGGTCCGGCACTGCTGGTCACGTGGCAGGCCCGGGGCTCGCCTCTGAGGAGAAGGGAGGCCCAGCCCCGCTGGACACGTGGCGCCTTCGGAGCTCACCCCTGCGGAGGGGGCGAGGTCCTTAGGCGGTTTTTCTCCTGTGCGCAGGGGTACCCGGTACTGAGGGTACCGATACAATTTGTAAGGGCCTCAGTTTTTGACACATATTTGAAGTGTTCATCACCACACCACACACCTCATTTGAAGTGAATTGATGAACACAAATAAAGAGCAAGTAACCACCATCAACATACTCATTAGAGAACAAACTCACACATTGCAAAAGTGGTATTTCCCACATGTGATATAGGTGGGCTGGACATATGAAAACTCCTACACATTGCTAAGGATGTCCATGCCAAGTTTCACCCAAATTCCAAACCTTTTTGAGGTCATTTTGGGTATAGCTAGAAAGAGGGCAGTTTGAAACCATATTCAAATTCAAACTGTTTTTATCCCATGAATTTAAAAGTGGGAGGCATATTCTTACTCAGCACATTTTTGGGAGCTCACACACCAATTTTCACTCCATTTGGAGTCGATCTTGACATGAGCTAAGTGGGACAAATTCATATTTTATTTGAATTCAAAACTGAACTTGTGCTGAAATTCATTCATACCAAACCCGATTTGAATTCTAATCAATTTAAATGGCTCATGGGTGAATAATTTGAATCACCAGGGGTATTTTGGGGCTCACTGTTTACAACAGTGATTAGGAGTAAATTTCAGAGGTTAAAACCCCGGGTGGGACCCACATGTCATAGAGAGAAGGAGGCCAAACTTGCACACAAAGTCACAGCCTCGGTGGGAAATTCCACCGAGCAGCTGTCGGCTGTGCCACCGAGCAGCTACCGGCGCCACCAGCTGCTTCCCTCTCCGCGTGCTGGCGCCTAGGGCGGCTTGCTCGCGCCCCCATGCGACCGACACTGCCTCCACTGAGCAGGAGTCAGCCGGTTTTATCTTCTCGCGGGCAAACCCGAGCAGCGGCATTGTTTCTCGCCGCAGCTCTCTGCTCAATCAGGAAAACCAGCAAAACCATCTCCTCCTTCGTCCCTGAGCTTCTAGACAGCCACCTGAGGTCGCACTTCACCTCCCCAACGCCAGAAACCCCGAGCTCTGACCTCCTTTGCCCAAAAACGATCGCCACCGCGGCGACCTAGCCTCAGCCGAGAGTCAGGCGCCCGTGGACAGCGTTCCACAGGCATTTTCACGGTACAGCAAGAGAGGCAACAGGAGCGCGTGACCACCGTGCTGCTCTCCTTCAAGTTTGGAAGCAAACCGTGAAGAATCCACAGAGAATTTCCAGTTTTGCTCCGGCGACCGTAAACCGAGCTTCCGGTACGGTTTCTTTTAATTCTCGCTCTATGATCTTTCGGAGGTTATCAAATCTTGCACATAGATGCTGGACTAGCCGGCGATCAAGTTCTTTTCTGCATCCGTGGCGTGAAACTGTCTAGGAGTGACGAATTTCGAGCTCGATCGAGAGCGGTCATGGCGGGCACGATCGGTCACACGGTGCCGACCCACTTGCTGCCATCCTCGAACCCTTTTGACACCTTGTCGAGCTTCCTAGAGGTACACTGATGCTGTAGGACCGTTTGTTTGAGGTGTTGACGGGTTAGAACCCACGGTCGACGGCGCCGAACCTCAACCGAGGCCGCGGCACGTCGCCGGGCTATTTCCGGTCACCCCCAGCCCGACCTGACACCACCGACGTGTTCCTCGACGTCGACAACCCCCTGGCAGCGAGTTTCAGACCATGGGAGGTCCGGCAGCGGCGAGCCGGCGAGCTCCGAGTCTGCTCCGGCGAGGTCGGCGGCGCGGGCGCGAGAGAACGGCGGGAGGAAGACGAAGTCGGCTGGCCCACGTGTCAGCGGCTGAAGAATTTAAATCGGGATCGGGTGTGGCCGGGATCGGCTGTGCTGGCGTGCAAATACCCTGTGAGCTCCGGTGTGCCGGACACCTCCGCGCCCGACACGTGTCCCCACGGGCCCCCGCGAGATTTAAACTTTTCCCCGATTTTCAGAATTCTTCCAAACTTCAAATTCTCATAACTTTGGCTAGAAAGCCCCAAATTGAGTGAACAAAATTTTGCTGGATTCAGCTCTCTGAGTACTTTCCAGCAAATCAAGTTTCACCTCATGAAATTCCTTTTTTTCCAGAATTAATTCCTCAAAGTTTAAACTGTTTGGAATTTTAACTGGAGAATCCTTTGGAGGAAAATCCTGAAATTTTGCTGGGATGTTCACCAAAATATCCCTGAACTACCATAAAAATTGCAGATCCATTTGAACTCATTTGATCCGCCTAATGGTGTGATTAGTGAAACTGTTCCAGAGAAAATAGAAAATGTTCAGAAACATTTTCAGAATTTCCTCTGAAATTGTTTAGCTCATATCCTTAGCTAGGAACCTTAAAATTAAGTGAGACCAACTCCATTAGAACCCCTCTGAAAATCTAGTTTTCAGAAAGTCATAGTTTGTTTCATGAAAATCTTTAGAACACCCTAAAAGCCTTCAATTAAGATCAAGTACATGATTAATTGTGGAGGGCTCAAATGAGCTTTGCTGCAACTAAAACTTGACCAAGTCTCTGTTTAGGTTGTAACCAAGCACAGTAAAAATTTCACGGTTTTTGGGCTGGTCTATTAAGAGTTATAGACTTCACAAGTTTAAAAGTTAATACAACTGCATTTAAATTAATACATGTAATTGCTTCTATCATGTAGTCGCTATGGTCGATGAGGAACCCGAAGTCCTAGACTTCGTTACTCCGGAGGAACAGCTAGCCTACGACCAAGAGCAGCAAGGCAAGCTCCGGCTTGCATTAACCTTTTTACAAATTTTTATTGTTTTGAGCACATACTTGTTTACTTTATTCTTTGCATTAGAGTCTTGTTTGGAAGCCCCACTGCATAGCCAAGAGAACCATGGGTTGGGTTTAGGATTGCAAACCCCGTTAGCTACTGCATTGCTATGATAGAGTAGGATTCGGTACAAGTCGAGTAGTTGGAACTACTCGCGAGCATAGGCTAGAGGCACTCGACTCGGGTAGTGATAGCACATGAAACATATGGCAAGAAAATGAGACCGAGCGGAGGGTAAGGGCAGCAGGACTTTGGGGCCTGTGTGCTGTAGCTCCGCTTGTGTCGATTGAGGACCGAGCCGTGTGCGGGCCTGTTGAACAAGCTAGAACAGTACCGAAGACCTACCGGCTATATGGGAACCGGGAAACAGATGTAACTCAGGTAGCTGGGTATTGAGGCATTGCCCGTCGTTCAGAGGGTAGAGGTGTAAATCGGCTGGCGGCACGGAGATGCGCGTGCAGAGACCTCTTGCTCGGGACGATGGGACCGGTTCAATATTTGGCTGACGGGCAAAAGGTGGTTGCGTGCAGCGTCCGTGATGGTTGTTGTAGGCAACATCGAGTACGGGCGTACGTGACGGGTTGTTCGGGTAACCCTGCAGGTGTAAATCGATTATAATCGCCGTCCCTCGCGGTCAGTGAGTACCACTTGTTCACTGTACCGTGACGTAGAAAGAACAGGCTAGTTACATGTTAAAATGTTGCTGATTGAAGGATGGACTCTGATTGCTAATGATTTGCTGTAGTTTAGAGCTAACTAAAGTTCATTTCAACTTTGGGCAAAGTACATGAGAGAAATGCGTTTCTTGTTTGATTGCGGCTCTCTCATGTGCCTTGGCGTAAGGTTCTCCACAACCTGCTGCTAAAACTTAAAAGTAAGGTTCTACTAATTAGGCGAGTCCTTGCAAATGATTTTTACCTCATGTAACCCAGCACCCCTCATGTAGAAGTTCCATGTTTAGGTGAGACGGGTCAGACTTGCTGAGCCTTCGTGCTCACTGCTTGTGTTTGAAGCTTTTGCAGGGTTCTATGAGGAAGGGACTCCCGAAGAGGAGACGGAACCCCAGAAGGGGAACCCCATCGATTGGGAGTCATGCACGCCTCAGAGTTAGTGTGTGTGTGTGCTAGCAAGGACACGTTCAAGGGCTGAACGTGCACTTGGTGCTTAGTCTACGCCCGCGAGTGTAGACTGAACTTATTTTGATGTAAACATGTTCATAACCCTGTTTATGTAATAAAATATTGCTTCCGCTTTGTACCTTTGACGTGTGTTATACGGTGCTGTGCAACGCAGCACCCCTCAGCGTGATCCTGGCTCGACAGGACCAATGGGGTCGTGTCAGCGCTGGTATCAGAGCTCGCTTGAGGTTTAACACAGTACAAAGGTCATCCTTTTCAAAAATCCAGTGAGGAACGAGTTAGTAGCCCGTATAAGGATGTTATTAGCCTATAGAAAGTGGCATATTAACCTATTTGTTATGTCGGAAAATCATGTATCTCGGGACGTTTATGTCTTGGGGGGTACACGTAAGCGCTGTCCACCAGTGCGCACAAGCTGAAGGGTGGAGCCCCACGGGTGGCAGGTAACCCGACCCGCTTTGATATCCTCTACGACTCTTCATGTCGTTTGGGGTATTCGAGCAACGTCTATCCCTGGCGTGCGTGATGCAACTTGGGAGACCCCGTCACGTGGTCTGAAACGTGAACACGTAACTCAAGGCGTGTTTGGCTTGAGAACATCCGGGCGAGTGATGACGGCCGGATGTACGAACTGTATGGATTCCGGGCTCGGTGTGCAGCCGAGTCTAACGATTGCTTGAGTTTCTGCAGGTAGCCTGATCACGAAACGGTAGACGTGTAGCATCCGTGTGCGAGTGATGTTTAGTGCCACTGAATTAACGAAGCCGGCTAAGTCCGGTATAGGTTTTTCTTTGTGAGGACGTAGTACCGACATAATCTGGTGACGCATCGACGTCACACCCAACTAAATGAACGACTTCATTTAAAGACTTGGAAGGTTTTGATCTTAAGCAGTGAAACTTTGCCGTACCCTCTTCCCTTGAACAGGATATTCAAAGTTAACAAGTTTTCAACTTATAGGTTGTTAAGGACAGAGTACCCTGTTTTCAGCTGAATTAAGGCTGAAGTTAAGCAGAGGTTAGAGGTTGAGTTCTTTCGAGGTTGGAGTCGTATGATACATTTCTGGAAAGCCTTGGAAGAGCTTTACAACTCTTCTATTGAGGTCCAGAGATGTTTTATTCCTTAACCACTCGAAAAATGCAGGAGAGTTGAAACTGTCCAGAAAACAGGGCAGAGCAAACACTCTCTGTATACTCTCTGTAAATTAAGCATAACTTCCTGCTTAAAAATCCAAAAATAGAAAACGAGGTAGTTCTGGAAATCTTATGAGATGGGTTACAACTTTGTAACATGACACGACCCCACTGGTCCTGTCGAGCCAGGATCACGCTGAGGGGTGCTGCGTTGCACAGCACCGTATAACACACGTCAAAGGTACAAAGCGGAAGCAGAAATTTTATTACATAAACAGGTTTATGAACTTGTTTACATCAAAATAAGTTTAGTCTACACTCGCGGGCGTAGACTAAGCATCAAGTGCACGTTCAGCCCTTGAACGTGTCCTTGCTAGCACACACGCACACTAACTCTGCGGCGTGCACGACTCCCACTCGACGGGGTTCCCCTCCTGGGGTTCCGTCTCCTCTTCGGGAGTCCCTTCCTCATAGAACCCTGCAAAAGCTTCAAACACAAGCAGTGAGCACGAAGGCTCAGCAAGTCTGACCCGTCTCACCCAAACATGGAACTTCTACATGAGGGTAATGGGTTACATGAGGTAAAAATCAGTTGCAAGGACTCGCCTAATTAGTAGAACCTTACTTTCAAGTTTTAGCAGCAGGTTGTGGAGAACCTTACGCTAAGGCACATGAGAGAGCCGCAATCAAACAAGAAACGCATTTCTCTCATGTACTTTGCCCAAAGTTGAAAAGAACTTTAGTTAGCTCTAAACTACAGCATATCATTAACAATCAATGTCCAGCTTTCAATCAGCAACATTTTAACATGTAACTAGCCTGTTCTTTCTACGTCACGGTACAGTGAACAAGTGGTACTCACTGACCGTGAGGGACGGCGATTATAATCGATTTACACCTGCAGGGTTACCCGAACAACCCGTCACGTACGCCCGTACTCGATGTTGCCTACAGCAACCATCACGGACGCCGTACGCGACTACCTTTCACCCGTTAGCCAAATGTTGAACCGGTCCAATCGTCCCGAGCAAGAGGTCTCTGCACGCGCATCTCAGTGCCGCCAGCCGATTTACACCTCAAGCTCTCAACCTACCCTCTGAACGACCAGCTATGCCTCAACACCCAGCTACCCGAGTTACATCGGTTTCCCGGTTCCCATATAGCCGGTAGGTCTTCAGTACTGTTCTAGCTTGTTCAACAGGCCCGCACACGGCTCGGTCCTCAATCGACACAAGCGGAGCTACAGAACACAGGCCCCAAAGTCCTGCTGCCCTTACCCTCCGCTTGGTCTCATTTTCTTGCCATGTTGTTTCATGTGCTATCTCTACCCGAGCGATGTGCCTCTAGCCTATTCTCGCGAGTAGTTCCAACTACTCGACTTGTACCGAATCCTACCCTATCCTAGCAATGCAGTAGCTAACGGGGTTTGCAATCCTAAACCCAACCCATGGTTCTCTTGGCTATGCAGTGGGGCTTCCAAACAAGACTCTAATGCACAGAATAAAGGAAACCAGTATGTGCTCAAAACAATAAAAATTTATAAAAAGGTTAATGCAAACTGGAGCTTGCCTTGCTGCTCTTGGTCGTAGGCTAGCTGTTCCTCCGGAGTTACGAAGTCTAGGACTTCGGGTTCCTCCTCGACCTTAGCGACTACATGATAAGAGCAATATATGTATCAATTTAAATGCATTTGTATTAACTTTGAAGTTGTGAAGTCTCTAACCCTTGCTAGACATACCTAATGACTGTGAAACTTTTACTGTGGCTTGGTTACAACCTAAACAGAGACTTGGTCAAGTTTTAGTTGCAGTAAGGCTCATTTGAGCCCTCCACAATTAATTATGTCCTTGACCTTAATTGGAACTCTTAGGGTGTTCTAGGAATTTTCATGCAACAAACTATGACTTTCTGAAAACTAGATTTTCAGAGGTTTCTAATGGAGTTGGTATCACTTAATTTGGAAGTTCTTAGCTAAAGATTTGAGCTAAACAATTTCAGAGAAAATTCTGAAAATGTTTCTGAACATTTTCTATTTTCTCTGGAACAGTTTCACTAATCACACCGTTGGGTGGATCTAATGAGCTCAAATGGATCTGAAATTTTTATGGTAGTTCAGGGATATTTTGGTTAACATCCCAGCAAAATTTCAGGATTTTCCTCCAAAGGATTCTCCAGTTAAAATTCTTAACAGTTTAAATTTTGAGGATTTAATTCTGGAGAATTAATGAATTTCATGGAGTGAAACTTGATTTGCTGGAAAGTACTCAGAGAGCATAATCCAGCAAAATTTGGTTCACTCAATTTGGAGCTTTCTAGCCAAAGTTATGAGGATTTGAAGTTTGGAAGAATTCTGAAAATCCAGGAAAAAGTTTAAATCCTCGGGGCCGTGGGGACACGTGTCGAGCGCGGAGGTGTCCGGCACACCGGAGGTACCACACGTGTCGAGCGCGGAGGTGTCCGGCACACCGGAGCTCGCAGAGTATTTGCGCGCCAGCACAACCGATCCCCGGCCACACCCGATCCCGATTTAATTTCTGCAGCCGCTGACACGTGGGCCAGCCGACTTCGTCCTCCTCCCGCCGTTCTCTCGCGCCCGCGCCGCCGACCTCGCCGGAGCAGACTCGGGGCTCCCCGGCTCGCCGCTGTCGGACCTCCCATGGTCTGAAACTCGCCACCAGGGGGTTGTCGACGTCGAGGAACACATCGGTGGTGTCAGGTCAGGCTGGGGGTGACCGGAAATAGCTCGGCGACGCGCCGCGGCCTCGGTGGAGGTTCGGCGCTGTCGACCGTGGGTCCTAACCCGCCAACACCTCAAACAAACGGTCCTACAGCATCAGTGTACCTCTAGGGAATTCGACAAGGTGTCAAAAGGGTTCAGGGATGGCGGCAAGTCGATCGGCACCGTGTGACCGATCGTGTCCGCCATGACCGCCCTTGATCGAGCTCGAAATTCATTACTCCTAGACAGTTTCACGCCACGTATGCAGAAAAGAACTTGAGCGCCGGCTAGTCCAGCGTCTATGTGCAGGATTCGATGACCTCCGAAAGATCATAGAACGTGAATTTAAAGAAACCGTACCGGAAGCTCAGTTTAAGGTTGCCGGAGCAAAACTGAGAATTCACCGGCGAGAGTTCACGGCGTGGCTTGAGCTTCAGGTGGAAGCAGTGTGGAGTCCGTGCGTTCCTGTTGCCGCCCTTGCTCGGCCGTGGAAGTGGTTGCAGCGTGCTGCCCGCGTGAGACCGATCGCCGTCCTTCAGCTAAACTGCGGCGGTCGTGGTTGGTCACGGGAACAGGGGCCGAAACACGGTGGTTCAGGCGTTGGGAGGGTGGTGTGCGACCTCCGGTGGCTGTCTAGCAGCTTAGGAACGAAGGAGAATATGGTTTTGCTGATTTTCCCGATTGAGCAGAGAGCTGCGGCGAGAGACAATGCCGCTGCTCGGGTTTGCCCGCGAGAAGATAAAGCCAGCCGACTCCTGCTCGGCTGAGGCGGTGCCGGTCGCGTGGGGGCGCGAGCGAGCTGCCCTGGGCGCCAGCGCGCGGGGAGGGAGGCAGCTGGTGGCGCCGGTAGCTGCTCGGTGGCACAGCCGACAGCTGCTCGGTGGAATTTCCCACCGAGACTCTGACTTTGGTTGCAAGTTTCTCCTTCTTCCTTCTATGACATGTGAACCCCATAATACCCCTGGTGGTTCAGATTATTCACCCCTGAGCCATTCGAATTGCATAGGATTCGAATTGGGCTTGGTTTGAGTGAATTTCAGCACAAGTGCAGTTTTGAATTCAAATGAAGTTTGAATTTGCCCCATTTAGTTCATGTCAAGATCAACTCCAAATGGAGTGAAAATTGGTGTGTGAGCTCACAAAAATGTGATGAATAAGAATATGCCTCCCACTTTTAAATTCATGGGATAAAAACAGTTTGAATTTGAATGTGGTTTCAAACTGCCCTCTTTCTATCTATACCCAAAATGACCTAAAAAGGGTTTTGAATTTGGGTGAAACTTGGCATGGACATCCTTAGTAAAGTGTAGGAGTTTTCATATGTCCAGCCCATCTATATCATATGTGGGAAATACCACTTTGCAATGTGTGAGTTTGTTCTCTAATGAGCATGTTGATAATTGTTACTTGCTCTTCATTTGTGTTCATCATCCTTCCTCAATTGAGGTGTGTGGTGTGGTGATGAACACTGTAAATGTGTGTCAAAACTGAGGCCCTTATATTCCTCCCCCTTAAAAGAATCTCGTCCCGAGATTATAAGGTGAAAATGAGAGAGAGGACGGTGGAAAATTACCGGATATGCGACGTGAAAAAGTCGGGGTAGTTAGTGCGAAGGAATTCTTCGCTCTCCCATGTCGCTTCGTCCATGGAGTGATTACTCCATAGAACCTTGTAGAACCACAACGTACGGTTGCGTGTGGTTCGGGCCTTTTCATCAATAATCTGCACCGGTTCCTCCCGATAGGTGAGATCCGGTTGCAGTTCTTCAATGTCTTCCAGCTGAACGGTAGTTGATAGCTTAAGACACTTCCTCAGCTGGGAAATGTGAAAGACGTCGTGCACACCGGAAAGTGCTTCTGGTAACTTCAGCCGGTATGCCACTGATCCACATCTTTCGGTAATCTGGAATGGACCGATGTATCGGGGTGCCAATTTTCCTCTCACCCCAAATCTGTTTACGCCCTTCATTGGAGACACCCGTAGGTATACGTGATCTCCAACTTCGAATTATAATGGGCGCCTTCTCCGGTCCGCATACTGTTTCTGTCGGGATTGAGCGGCTTTTAGGTTCGCTTGAATCAGTCGAACCTTTTCTTCCGCGTTGTTGACGAGGTCAATCCCGAAGGTAACCCTTTCGCCAGACTCACACCAGTTCAATGGTGTGCGGCATCTCCTACCGTATAGCACCTCGTAAGGTGCCATCTTGATGCTGGCTTGGTACCCATTATTGTACGAGAACTCGGCTAACGGCAAGTGATCATCCCAATTCTTGCCGTGGTTGATAGCGCAAGCTCGTAGCATGTCTTCTAGGATCTGATTTACCCGCTCCGTTTGCCCATCCGTCTGCGGGTGGTAGGCTGAACTACGGATCAGCTTCGTCCCCAAGGAAGCGTGCAGCTGCTCCCAAAAACGGGACACAAATAAAGTGCCCCGATCCGATATGATGGTACGGGGTACGCCGTACAAGCATAGGATCCGTGAGATGTACTGTTCAGCGTACTTCTTGGCATTGTAATTTGTGTTGACCGGGATGAAATGGGCAACTTTGGTGAGCCGATCGACGATCACCCACACAGAATCATGTTTCTGCAAGGTGGTGGGTAAACCGACGATGAAATCCATGCTCACGTCCTCCCACTTCCAGGCAGGAACGCCCAGTGGTTGTAGCAGTCCCGGTTTCCGCATGTGGTCTGCCTTCACCCTTCGACATGTATCACACTCGGACACGTATTTTGCAGTCTCTCGCTTCATCCGTGTCCACCAAAACTTGCTTCTGAGTTCTTGATACATCTTGTTGCTGCCGGGATGAATAGAAAACTTTGATAAGTGAGCCTCATCAAAGATTTTCTTCCGTAATTCCGGGTTACGGGGTACGACGATCTGGTCCTTGAACCATAGGACGTCGTCTCCGTCCTTCCGGAAACATTTCAGCTCCCCACTGTCTACACGTCTCCGCAAATGTGACATGCCCTTGTCATTCTTCTGGGCTGCCGCTATCTCTTCACGGATGGTGGGGATCAAAGATAGGTTGTAGACAGCTCCGTGTGGAATCACATGTAGTGCTGGTTCGCTCTCTTCCAACGGTGTGATGGTCAGATTGTTGACGTATGACTTGCGGCTCAGCGCATCTGCCACTACGTTTGCCTTGCCCGGATGATAATGGATCTCTATTTCGTAATCCTTTATCAGTTCTAACCATCTTCGTTGCCTCATGTTCAGCTCCTTCTGAGTGAATATGTACTTGAGGCTTTTGTGGTCGGTATATAAATGTACGAGGTTACCGAGTAGGTAGTGCCTCCACATTTTTAGTGCAAGTACCACGGCAGCGAGCTCCAAGTCGTGAGTTGGATAATTTTGCTCATGGTTTCTAAGCTGCCGTGATCCATACGCGACCACTCTTCGGTCTTGCATCAGCACACATCCGAGCCCAATGCCGGATGCATCGCAGTACACATCGAATGGTTTTGTTGTGTCTGGCTGCGCCAAAACCGGTGCTGACGTCAGGTGCTTGACTAAATCCTTGAATGCTGCTTCACATGCTGGACTCCAAACATATTTGGTAGCCTTCTTCAGCAGCTCTGTCATTGGCTTGGCAATCTTCGAGAAGTTCGGAATGAACCTCCGATAATATCCCGCGAGTCCGAGGAAACTCCGTACCTCGTGAACAGTTCTCGGGGATTTCCAATTCAGCACTTGAGTGATCTTGCTCGGGTCCACAGCGATACCCTCCGCTGAGATGACATGCCTGAGGAAAGGCACTTGCGATATCTAAAACTCGCATTTGCTGAATTTTGCGTATAACTTGTGATCCCACAGCCGTTGCAAGACTATACGCAGATGCTTTTTGTGATCTTCCTCCGACTTAGAATATACCAGGATGTCGTCGATGAAGACCACGACAAACTTGTCCAGCTCCGGCATGAATACCGAGTTCATCAAGTACATGAAGTGAGCTGGAGCATTGGTTAGGCCAAAGGACATAACCAGGTACTCATAAAGTCCGTACCTCATCGAGAAAGCCGTCTTCGGAATGTCCTCAGCCCTTATCTTAATCTGATGGTACCCGGATCTTAAATCCATCTTGGAAAAGATCTTTGCTTCGACCAACTGATCAAACAACATGTCGATCCGTGGCAACGGGTACTTGTTCTTGACGGTTACGGCATTTAATGGACGATAGTCCACGCAAAGCCGCAACGTCTCATCCTTCTTCTTGACAAATAATGCCGAACAGCCATATGGCGAGGAGCTCGGCCTAATAAAACCCTTCTCCAGAAGGTCCGTGAGCTGAGTCTTCAGTTCAACCAACTCCTTGGGTGCCATCTTGTACGGCCTTCGGGATATTAGCATGGTTCCCGGTGCAAGTTCAATCTTGAACTCCACCTCTCTATCAGGCGGCATCCCCGGCAAATCGTCCGGGAATACATCAGGGAACTCTCGGACCACCAGAATATCTTCCAATATGATGGTTGTGGCTTGATAGACACTTGGAAGTTTTATTTCCGGACTGTCCAGAAATAATGAGTGAGACTCGTGCACTTCTGAGTTCAAGTGCACGACTCGGAGGACGGTGTCTAAAACAGCGCCGTGGCGGGTTAACCACGACATCCCTAAGATGACATCGACCTTTTGTCCCTCTAAAATTATGAGAGACGTAGGGTAAACTCTACCCTCTAAGCACAATGGCGCTTTTGGGACCCTCATGTTTGCTGAAATTTTCCCACCCGGTGAACAGATCACATAAGGACTATCGGTGGGTAGTATTTGCAAGCTATACTTATCAATGAAAGCTTGGCTAATGAAGCTATGTGTGGCGCATGAATCAAATAGTACTATAGCGGGATGCTGGTGGAGTTGGAACCTACCCGCAAGGATTGGCTCGCCCTCCGGCACGTCCTCAATGGCAAGCTGGTGGACGGTGCCGGGCCTAGGGTTTGCCCACCGCACATTAGTAGGGTTCCGGGGCTGATTCCTCCCCGGAAACTGTGGTGCCACTCCGCCGCCTTGCCTCTCCGGGCAACTGCTCGCGAAGTGCCCTGGACGACCACACTTGTAACATGTGGCCGCTGCTGGTGGAGTGCTCGGTGGACGAAAGCCCGGCATGCGTTGCTGAGGTGCAAACGCACGCGGCATCGCCCGCTGCTGCTGTTGTTGTTGCGGTGGTACTGGCAGTGCCGGCCGGAATGCCGGTGAAGAGTACGGCCGACTGAGGAACGGCATCGACCGCTGTGGTGGCTGCCAGCGTGGTCCTGATGGTGGGTGATTCACCATCCGAAACTTCCGAGAAGGACCGCCTCCTTCTCCGCTGCTCTGCGGCGCGCTTCGCTTTCGCTCTGCCGCCGCCAACTCCTTGCCGGAGTCCTCCTGAACAATCGCAGCATCAATGATGTCGTTGAGGCTGCCGCGATTGAACATCGCCAACTTGTCCTTCAGGAGCGGTTTAAGCCCCTGGTAAAAATGGTCTCGCCGCTTCTCGTCTGTATCTGCGTGATACGACGCGTAGAGCGCGAGATCGTTGAATGCTCTGGAGTATTCCAGCGCGTTCTGGCTCCCTTGCTGCAGGTGCAAGACCTCCTGCATCTTCCTCTTCATTAGACCTGGCGGTATATGATAGGCCCTGAAGGCCGTCCGGAACTCCGCCCAGGTCATCACTCGGTCGGTGGGCTGTGAAGCACAGAAGTTGGCCCACCACGCGCTCGCGGATCCTTGGAGCTGCTGGACCGCGAACTGAGTCTTGCGCTGCTCGCTGATTTGGAGCAGCCCGAACTTCATTTCTATGGCGCGGAGCCAATTGTCCGCGTCAAGTGGTTCATCCGCCCTCGAGAATACAGGGGGATGAGTCGCCAGGAAGTCGGAGTAGGAGCTCTGTTGGCGCTCCTCACGATCTTGATGTCTCTCTGGGCGAGACGTATTCGCAATTAAGGTTTACAGCAGCTCCGTGTGCTGCTGATGTGAACCCGCCATTGCCGCGACTATGTTGGCCAATGTAACTGTTGGCAGTGGCGGTGGCGGTGTTTGCTGTTGCTGTTGCTGCTGCTGTCCCGAGGAGTCCTCGGGAGGTGGTTGGGAGGTCTCTCCCCCTTGGCTAGTACCTCCAACATCAGGGTTGGCACGAGTACGCGTCATTCTGAAATTCAATACAGCAGCAATTAGCACATGTCTTACTCAAAATTCCATAAACAGCAGTAGGTATTGAAGCGACGCATGATTGACTTGCACAACATTCACATATATTGATAAAGCATAAACTTTATACAAAATACATTATTCTCGGATCTCCGAGAAGTCGTGCTCATGTCGCCACTACCTATACCTACGCTACTGTCTGCACGACATGTCACCGATTACAAAAGTTGGGTTACGCTACCCTAGCTGCCCTATTTGGCAACCGTAACCCCCTACTCGGAGTAGAACTCGACCTCCTGTGGGTCGTCCTCCTCCGGTACCTCTGCTGGTGGCTCTGGGTCTACCACCTCTTCTCCCATCCCGGGTTCTCCCATTGCTGGAAGACCCAAGACTACCGGTACGCCTAACACCGGGGGCACGAGGTCCTGCAAAGCATGCACCTCGTCCATAGCTTGGTTGTAGTCCTCTTCCCAGCCTTGGCCTTCCTCGATAGCGTCGTCCCGCTCTTGAGCAAGGTCCTCACTCTGCTAGGTTAGGGTCTGCACCAGCTCTTGCAACGCCGCGATGTCAACACGGCTCTTCTTCTTTGCCTTCTTCAGACGACGCAACTGATTGTGTTGTTCATTCAGTCGCTTGATCGTCGGAAGGAGCACATTGCGGAGTGCGCTGTGAGCACTCTCGAAATGATCTCCACGGCTTGTGCTCTCCTTGAGCATGGTGGCGAGATGCTCCGTATGAACAGCTTGGCTGTCCATCACAGCGTTTCCCGCCCTCATCTGGAGGCTGAGATTTGCCTCCGCGGGGTTGTACCTTGGGCAACTCGGGTCCGTTGCATCCCGGTACCTCTCTCCCCACACATGCTGGGCTCGTCCCTCCACCGGAACGAGTGCGTATGGAGTGCCCTCCATAGCCCGCACGTGCAGTTGGCAGAAACGTGACATAGTGTCACGGGCTGCCACTTGCCACATCCCTTCCGGTTGTCTTCCTCTCACCGTGACGGTGAATGGCACCCAACCGGGTGGCGTAGGTCCTGCAGGAACCTCGACATGGATCGTCCACGTCTTGTTCCCCCCTTCGCCATCTTCTTTGGCGAAGTACTGCGGCATCTGATTGTACCCGAAATATTGGAGCATTTGCCACAATGCTTCCGGGTAGCCGCTACGGTCAGAACAGTGGGAAATCACCCACCCGTTCTCCAACTGTTTATCTGCTGTCATCTGTAAAAATATATTTGAGCAATGTCAAATATTTATTTAAACAGTAAACCTCTGAGTTATAACATAAAACATGTCATTGAACCCATAAAACTTGGAAACATAGTTCAAATTTTAAACAAATTTGACTGCTGATCTGCTGTTCCCATGACAGCACTGACCAGTTTCCATTTCAACCTGATTTAGGCCATGTTAAAGGCAAAACTAATTCTGGAGATCAACATCAAAGTTAAAGCTAACTTCAATAGCTTTCCATAAAGTATTTTCTTGGCCTAAAATCTGTCCTGGTTCAAAAGTCATGAGATGTCAAAGTTAACAGAATTTCTGGAAACAATTGGGCAGCACCTCCCTGCTTTAGGTACTGATTTGATCCCAGAATTCCAGATAATTCTGTTCCTAATCTGACAAAACTTTGTGTTACAAAGTTGTAACTCATATCATAAGCTTTCCAGAACTACCTCATTTTCTATTTTTGGATTCTTATGCAGGAAGTTATGCTTAATTTACAGAGAGTCTACAGAGAGTCTTTGCTCTGCCCTGTTTTCTGGACAGTTTCAACTCTACTGCATTTCTCGAGTGGTTAAGGGATGAACATCTCTGGACCTTAACAGAAAAGTGGTAAAACTCTTCCAAAGCTTTCCAGAAATGCATCATATGACCCCAACCTCGAAAGAACTCAACCTCTAACCTCTGATTAACTTCAGCCTTGATTCAGCTGAAAACAGAGTGCTCTGTCCTTAACAACCTATAAGTTGAAAACTCGTTAACTTTGAATATCCTGTTCAAGGGAAGGAGTTACATCAAGTTTTACTACTTTGGATCAAAACCTTCAAGTTTTTAAACGAAGTTGTTCATTTAATGGGGTGTGACATCGATGCGTCACCAGATTATGTCGGTACTACGTCCTCACAAAGAAAAACCTATACCGGACTTAGCCGGCTTCGTTATTTCAGTGGCACTAAACGTCACTCGCACACGGATGCTACACGTCTACCGTTTCGTGGTCAGGCTACCTGCAGAAACTCAAACAATCATCAGACTCGGCCGTCATCACTCGCCCGGATGTTCTCAAGCCAACCATGCCTTGAGTTACGTGTTCACGTTTTAGACCACGTGACGGGGTCTCCCAAGTTGCACCACGCACGCCAGGGACAGACGTTGCTCGAATACCCCAAACGACATGAAGAGTCGTAGAGGATACTGAAGCGGGTCGGGTTACCTGCCACCCGTGGGGCTCCACCCTTCAGCTTGTGCGCACTGGTGGACAGCGCTTACGTGCACCCCCCAAGACATGAACGTCCCGAGATGCACGATTTTCCGACATAACAAATAGTTTAATATGCCACTTTCTATATGCTAATAACATCCTTATATGGGCTACTAACTCGTTCCTCACTGGATTTTTGAAAAGAAGACCTTTGTACTGTGTTAAACCTCAAGCGAGCTCTGATACCAACGCTGACACGACCCCACTGGTCCTGTCGATCCAGGATCACGCTGAGGGGTGCTGCGCTGCACAGCACCGTATAACACACGTCAAAGGTACAAAGCGGAAGCAGAAATTTTATTACATAAACAGGTTTATGAACTTGTTTACATCAAAATAAGTTTAGTCTACACTCGCGGGCGTAGACTAAGCATCAAGTGCACGTTCAGCCCTTGAACGTGTCCTTGCTAGCACACACGCACACTAACTCTGCGGCGTGCACGACTCCCACTCGACGGGGTTCCCCTCCTGGGGTTCCGTCTCCTCTTCGGGAGTCCCTTCCTCATAGAACCCTGCAAAAGCTTCAAACACAAGCAGTGAGCACGAAGGCTCAGCAAGTCTGACCCGTCTCACCTAAACATGGAACTTCTACATGAGGGTAATGGGTTACATGAGGTAAAAATCAGTTGCAAGGACTCGCCTAATTAGTAGAACCTTACTTTCAAGTTTTAGCAGCAGGTTGTGGAGAACCTTACGCTAAGGCACATGAGAGAGCCGCAATCAAACAAGAAACGCATTTCTCTCATGTACTTTGCCCAAAGTTGAAAAGAACTTTAGTTAGCTCTAAACTACAGCATATCATTAACAATCAATGTCCAGCTTTAAATCAGCAACATTTTAACATGTAACTAGCCTGTTCTTTCTATGTCACGGTACAGTGAACAAGTGGTACTCACTGACGGCGAGGGACGGCGATTATAATCGATTTACACCTGCAGGGTTACCCGAACAACACGTCACGTACGCCCGTACTCGATGTTGCCTACAGCAACCATCACGGACGCCGTACGCGACTACCTTTCACCCGTTAGCCAAATGTTGAACCGGTCCAATCGTCCCGAGCAAGAGGTCTCTGCACGCGCATCTCAGTGCCGCCAGCCGATTTACACCTCGAGCTATGCCTCAACACCCAGCTACCCGAGTTACATCGGTTTCCCGGTTCCCATATAGCCGGTAGGTCTTCGGTACTGTTCTAGCTTGTTCAACAGGCCCGCACACGGCTCGGTCCTCAATCGACACAAGCGGAGCTACAGCACACAGGCCCCAAAGTCCTGCTGCCCTTACCCTCCGCTTGGTCTCATTTTCTTGCCATGTTGTTTCATGTGCTATCTCTACCCGAGCGATATGCCTCTAGCCTATTCTCGCGACTAGTTCCAACTACTCGACTTGTACCGAATCCTACCCTATCCTAGCAATGCAGTACCTAACGGGGTTTGCAATCCTAAACCCAACCCATGGTTCTCTTGGCTATGCAGTGGGGCTTCCAAACAAGACTCTAATGCACAGAATAAAGGAAACCAGTATGTGCTCAAAACAATAAAAATTTGTAAAAAGGTTAATGCAAACCGGAGCTTGCCTTGCTGCTCTTGGTCGTAGGCTAGCTGTTCCTCCGGAGTTACGAAGTCTAGGACTTCGGGTTCCTCCTCGACCTTAGCGACTACATGATAAGAGCAATATATGTATCAATTTAAATGCATTTGTATTAACTTTGAAGTTGTGAAGTCTCTAACCCTTGCTAGACAGACCTAATGACTGTGAAACTTTTACTGTGGCTTGGTTACAACCTAAACAGAGACTTGGTCAAGTTTTAGTTGCAGTAAGGCTCATTTGAGCCCTCCACAATTAATTATGTCCTTGACCTTAATTGGAACTCTTAGGGTGTTCTAGGAATTTTCATGCAACAAACTATGACTTTCTGAAAACTAGATTTTCAGAGGTTTCTAATGGAGTTGGTCTCACTTAATTTGGAAGTTCTTAGCTAAAGATATGAGCTAAACAATTTCAGAGAAAATTCTGAAAATGTTTCTGAACATTTTCTATTTTCTCTGGAACAGTTTCACTAATCACACCGTTAGGTGGATCTAATGAGCTCAAATGGATCTGAAATTTTAATGGTAGTTCAGGGATATTTTGGTGAACATCCCAGCAAAATTTCAGGATTTTACTCCAAAGGATTCTCCAGTTAAAATTCTTAACAGTTTAAACTTTGAGGATTTAATTCTGGAGAATTAAAGAATTTCATGGAGTGAAACTTGATTTTGCTGGAAAGTACTCAGAGAGATTAATCCAGCAAAATTTGGTTCACTCAATTTGGAGCTTTCTAGCCAAAGTTATGAGGATTTGAAGTTTGGAAGAATTCTGAAAATCGGGGAAAAAGTTTAAATCCTCGGGTCCGTGAGGACACGTGTCGAGCGCGGAGGTGTCCGGCACACCGGAGGTACCACACGTGTCGAGCGCGGAGGTGTCCGGCATACCGGAGCTCGCAGGGTATTTGCGCGCCAGCACAACCGATCCCCGGCCACACCCGATCCCGATTTAAATTCTGCAGCCGCTGACACGTGGGCCAGCCGACTTCGTCCTCCTCCCGCCGTTCTCTCGCGCCCGCGCCGCCGACCTCGCCGGAGCAGACTCGGGGCTCGCTGGCTCGCCGCTGTCGGACCTCCCATGGTCTGAAACTCGCCGCCAGGGGGTTGTCGACGTCGAGGAACACGTCGGTGGTGTCAGGTCGGGCTGGGGGTGACCGGAAATAGCTCGACGACGCGCCGCGGCCTCGGTGGAGGTTCGGCGCTGTCGACCGTGGGTCCTAACCTGCCAACACCTCGAACAAACGGTCCTACAGCATCAGTGTACCTCTAGGGAACTCGACAAGGTGTGAAAAGGGTTCAGGGATGGCGGCAAGTCGATCGGCACCGTGTGACCGATCGTGTCCGCCATGACCGCCCTTGATCGAGCTCGAAATTCGTTACTCCTAGACAGTTTCACATCACGGATGCAGAAAAGAACTTGAGCACCGGCTAGTCCAGCGTCTATGTGCAGGATTCGATGACCTCCGAAAGATCATAGAACGTGAATTTAAAGAAACCGTACCGGAAGCTCAGTTTAAGGTTGCCAGAGCAAAACTGAGAATTCGCCGGCGAGAGTTCACGGCGTGGCTTGAGCTTCAGGTGGAAGCAGTGTGGAGTCCGTGCGCTCCTGTTGCTGCCCTTGCTCGGCCGTGGAAGTGGTTGCAGCGTGCTGCCCGCGTGAGACCGATCGCCGTCCTTCAGCTAAACTGCGGCGGTCGTCGTTGGTCACGGGAACAGGGGCCGAAACTCGGTGGTTCAGGCGTTGGGAGGGTGGTGCGCGACCTCCGGTGGCTTTCTAGCAGCTTAGGAACGAAGGAGAAGATGGTTTTGCTGATTTTCCCGATTGAGCAGAGAGCTGCGGCGAGAGACAATGCCGCTGCTCGGGTTTGCCCGCGAGAAGATAAAGCCGGCCGACTCCTGCTCGGCTGAGGCGGTGCCGGTCGCGTGGGGGCGCGAGCGAGCTGCCCTGGGCGCCACCGCGCGGGGAGGGAAGCAGCTGGTGGCGCCGGTAGCTGCTCGGTGGCACAGCCGACAGCTGCTCGGTGGAATTTCCCACCGAGACTCTGACTTTGGTTGCAAGTTTCTCCTTCTTCCTTCTATGACATGTGGGCCCCACCCGGGGTTTTAACCTCTGAAATTTACTCCTAATCACTGTAGTGAACAGTGAACCCCATAATACCCCTGGTGGTTCAGATTATTCACCCCTGAGCCATTCGAATTGCATAGGATTCGAATTGGGCTGGGTTTGAGTGAATTTCAGCACAAGTGCAGTTTTGAATTCAAATAAAGTTTGAATTTGTCCCATTTAGTTCATGTCAAGATCAACTCCAAATGGAGTGAAAATTGGTGTGTGAGCTCACAAAAATGTGATGAATAAGAATATGCCTCCCACTTTTAAATTCATGGGATAAAAACAGTTTGAATTTGAATGTGGTTTCAAACTGCCCTCTTTCTATCTATACCCAAAATGACCTAAAAAGGGTTTTGAATTTGGGTGAAACTTGGCATGGACATCCTTAGTAAAGTGTAGGAGTTTTCATATGTCCAGCCCATCTATATCATATGTGGGAAATACCACTTTGCAATGTGTGAGTTTGTTCTCTAATGAGCATGTTGATAATTGTTACTTGCTCTTCATTTGTGTTCATCATCCTTCCTCAATTGAGGTGTGTGGTGTGGTGATGAACACTGTAAATGTGTGTCAAAACTGAGGCCCTTACATAACAGAAAGTTTTGTCAGATTCGGAACAGAATTAACTGGAATTCTTGGATTTAATCAGTACCTAAAGCAGGGAGGTGCTGTCCAACTTTCTCCAGAAATTCTGTTAACTTTGACATCTCATAACTTTTGAACCAGGACAGATCTTAGGCCAAGCAAATACTTTCTGGAAATCTACTGAAGTTAGCTTTAACTTTGATGTTGAGCTCCAGAACTGGTTCTGCCTTTAACATGGCCTAAATCAGGTTGAAATGGAAACTGGTCAGGGCTGTCATGGGAACAGCAGATCAGCAGTCAAATTTGTTTAAAATTTGAACTATGTTTCCAAGTTTTATGGGTTCAATGATATATCTTATGTTATAACTCAGTGGTTTACTGTTTAAATAAATATTTGACATTTCTCAAATATATTTTTACAGATGACAGCAGATAAACAGTTGGAGAACGGGTGGGTGATGTCCCACTGTTCTCACCGTAGCGGCTACCCGGAAGCATTGTGGCAAATGCTCCAATATTTCGGGTACAACCAGATGCCGCAATACTTCGCCAAGGAAGAAGGCGAAGAGGGGAACAAGACGTGGATAATCCATGTCGAAGTCCCTGCAGGACCTATGCCATCCGGTTGGGTGCCGTTCACTGTCACAGTAAGAGGAAGACAACCCGAAGGGATGTGGCAAGTGGCAGCCCGTGACACCATGTCACGTTTCTGCCAACTACACGTGCAGGCTATGGAGGGCACTCCATATGCGCTCGTTCCGGTGGAGGGACGGGCTCAGCATGTGTGGGAAGAGAGGTACCTGGAGGCAACGGACCCGAGTTGCCCAAGGTACAACCCCGCGGAGGCAAATCTCGGCCTCCAGATGAGGGCGGGAAACGCCGTGATGGACAGCCAAGCTGTTCATACGGAGCATCTCGCCACAAAGCTGAAGGAGAGCACAAGCCGTGGAGACCATTTTGAGAGTGCTCATAGCGCACTCCGCAATGTGCTCCTTCCGACGATCAAGCGACTGAATGAACAACACAATCAGTTGCGTCGTCTGAAGAAGGCAAGGAAAAAGAGCCGTGTTGACATCACGGCATTACAAGAACTGGTACAGAATCTGACCCAGCAGAACGAGGACCTTGCTCAAGAGCGAGACGACGCTATTGAGGAAGGGCAAGCCTGGGAAGAAGATTACAACCAGGCTATGGACGAGGTGCATGCTTTGCAGGACCTCGTGCCTCCGGTATTGGGCATACCGGTGGTCTTGGGTCTTCCAGCAATGGGAGAACCCGGGATGGGAGAAGAGGTGGTAGATCCAGAGCCACCAGCAGAGGTACCGGAGGAGGACGACCCACAGGAGGTCGAGTTCTACTCCGAGTAGGGGGTTACAGTTGCCATGTAGGGCAGCTAGGGTAGTGTAGCCCAAATTTTGTAATAGGTGACATGTCGTGTAGACAGTAGCGTATGTATGGGTAGTGACGACATGAGCACGACTTCTCGGAGACCCGAGAATAATGTATCTTGTATAAAGTTTATGCTTGATAAATATATGTGAATGTTGTGCGAATTAATCATGGGTCACTTCAATACCTACTGTTGCTTATGGAATTTTAATTAAGACATATGCTAATTGCTGCTGTTTTGAATTTCAGAATGGCGCGTACTCGTGCCAACCCTGATGTTGGGGGTACTAGCCAAGGGGGAGAGACCTCCCAACCACCTCCTGAGGACTCCTCGGGACAGCAGCAGCAACAGCGACAGCAAACACCGCCACCGCCACTGCCAACGGTTACTTTGGCCGACATCGTCGCGGCAATGGCGGGTTCACATCAGCAGCACACGGAGTTGCTGCAAACTCTTATTGCCAATACGTCTCGCCCAGAGAGATGTCAAGACCGGGAGGAGCGTCAACAGAGCTCCTACTCCGACTTCCTGGCTACTCATCCCCCAGTATTCTCAAGGGCGGATGAACCTCTTGACGCGGACAACTGGCTCCGCGCGATAGAGATGAAGTTCGGGCTGCTCCAGATAAGCGAGCAGCACAAGACTCAGTTCGCGGTCCAGCAGCTCCAAGGATCCGCGAGCGCGTGGTGGGCCAACTTCTGTGCTTCACTGCCCACCGACCGAGTGATGACCTGGGCGGAGTTCTGGACGGCCTTCAGGGCCTATCACATACCGCCAGGTTTGATGAAGAGGAAGACGCAGGAGTTCTTACACCTGCAACAAGGGAGCCGGAACGCGCTTGAATATTCCAGGGCGTTCAACGATCTCGCACTCTACGCGTCGTATCACGCAGATACGGACGAGAAGCGGCGGGACCACTTTTACCAGGGGCTTAACCCGCTCCTGAAGGACAAGTTGGCGATGTTCAATCGCGGCAGCCTCAACGACATCATTGATGCTGCGATTGTTCAGGAGGACTCCGGCAAGGAGTTAGCGGCGGCAGAGAGGAAGCGAAGCGCGCCGCAAAGCAGCGGAGAAGGAGGCGGTCCTTCTCAGAAGTTTCGGATGGTGAATCGCCCACCATCAGGTCCATGCTGGCAGCCACCACAGCGGTCGATGCCGTTCCTCAGTCGACCGTACTCTTCACCAGCATTCAGGCCGGCACTGCCAGTACCACCGCAACAACAACAGCAGCAGCGGGCGATGCCACGTGCGTTTGCACCTCAGCAACGCATGTCGGGCTTCCGTTCCCCGAGCACTACACCAGCAGCGGCCACATGTTACAAGTGTGGTTGTCCAGGACACTTCGCGAGCAGTTGCCCGGAGAGGCAAGGCGGCGGAGTGGCACCGCAGTTTCTGGGGAGGAATCAACCCCGGAACCCTACTAATGCGCGGCGGGCAAACCCTAGGCCCGGCACCATCCACCAGCTTGCCATTGAGGACGTGCCGGAGGGCGAGCCAATCCTTGCGGGTTTGTTCCAACTCCACCAGCATCCCGCTATAGTACTGTTTGATTCAGGCGCCACGCATAATTTTATTAGCCAAGCTTTCATTGCTAAACACAGCTTGCCAATACTACCCACCGATATTATCTTAGAGGGACAGAAGGTCGATGTCATTCTAGGGATGTCGTGTTTAACCCGCCACGGCGCTGTTTTAGACACCATCCTTCGAGTCGTGCACTTAAACTCAGAAGTGCACGGGTCTCACTCTTTATTTCTGGACAGTCCAGAAATAAAACTTCCAAGTGTCCATCAGTCCACAACTATCAGATTGGAAGATATTCCAGTGGTACGAGAGTTCCCTGACGTATTCCCGGATGATTTACCAGGAATGCCGCCTGTCGGTACCTGAGATATGGGGTACCCCCGCGCACAGGGTAAAATGCCTAAGGAACTCGCCCTTCTCCGCAGGGAGAGCTCCTAAGGCGCCACGCGTCCGGCGGGGCCGGACCTCCCTCTCCTCAAAGGAGAGCTCTGGGCCAGCCACGTGGCATATAGAAGCCGGACTCCCCCCTCCGCGGGAGAGAGGTCTGAAGGCGCCGCGTGTCCAGCGGGGCCGGACCTCCCTCTCCTCAGAGGAGAGCTCCGGGCCCACCACGTGGCCAACAGAAGCCGAGCCTCTCCCTCCGCGGGGAGAGGTCCGGAGGCTCCACGTGCCCCGCGGGACTGACCCTTCTCTTCTCTGAGAAGGGCTCCGGGCCCACCACGTGGCAGCAGAGCGACGCTGCCTGCCCCGAGCGATAGGCAGCGGGCGTAAATACGCCCCATACCTTGCCCGTACAAGGTATTCAAGGCCCGCGTCTTCCCAAGACGCGGAGACGCGGAGCACGCTTCTGTCAGGTGCCGTTGCACCCAGTCGCATCATAGACTGGCGCGCGGTGTCAGAACCTGTCAGCCAATAAACACCGCGACAAGACATCCCATGCCGCCTGCGCGGTCATCAACCACTACGACTAGCATGCGGCATGGGCAGGGCGGCAAGATGAAGACTCAGAAGTCTTCGGCCAGAGACAACTACCGGCATAACTGCAGATACGGTAGATAATAGACAATCTTCCCGGGACCACCTGTCGGGTCCCGGCTCCCCTTGTAAGCCGCCCGAGTCTTGGACTATAAAAGGCTCGGGTAGGCGTCGATAGCAAGGGTTCGCACTTTGCAACTCATACGCTAGCCATACACTCTCAAGCTGTAACTCACCCCCAAGCTCAGGCCTCCGGTCCTGAGCAGCAAGCAATACAGCGAGCTCCATAGCTCACCGTGGACGTAGGGTTTTACGCTCCGGCGGCCTGAACCACGTAAAACTCGCCGTGTCAAGCTCTTACTAACTCGTCCATCTGCGCAAGCTCTCCGCTAGGGACTAGCCCCACCGAAAAAAGAACCTCTACGGGCTGCCCAGTGCAGGCCGGGGGGAAGTGTCGACCGAACACTTCGACATTTGGCGCGCCAGGTAGGGGGCTTTTCTCCTAGCGCGACGAGTTTCCGCCGACGAAGATGACCAAGCCTCCTTCAGCGGCAAACTCTCCCCCCCCCCCCCCCCCCCGCGTTCACGGCGAACCGTGACCACTGGGGAGTACATGTCGACACACTCAGGACGGAGTGTGTCGGCACAAGCTGGTAGCCAGCAGCCGACTCCGGCAACGCCGACTCCGGCTATGCAGGCCCCGACCAGTGTGAGATCTTCTGCAGCGTTGAGCGTACACCATGGAGGTGCGCTAGCTGCAGCAAGAGCGCTGCTGCGCAACCCACCTGCGGGGATGCGCCCCATTCAGCGACCCAGCAATGGGTCCGCGAGGTGGACCGCCTCGTCGTCGCCGCCGCGAACCCTCGGTTTCGGTGAGGACGGCGCCCAGGACAACCGGCTGTGTTGCTGACGCGCACACCCACGGTTGACGGGCTAACGGCGGATTCCAGCTCCTCCAGGCTCCTGTCGACGGACCTGCGAAGGGAACTGGAACGGTGCCACTTGGGCCAGGACGCCCGGGTGTACCTCGAGCGACGCCGAGAAAGGCGTCGCAACCATGAGGCTGGCAACAGCATGTCGTCGGTCTCAACACAACCAGAAGGGCAGGCCTTCGCCATGCGAGCCCTGCCTCAGGCATATGCTGCGCAACATATGCCACAACTATATGCGCCGCAAGCAGCGGCCCCGGTCTATGGTGCAGCCTTGCCCATGCCGGGATACGCGGTGCCGAGTGCGAACCAAGCGTTCGCAGCGCCAGTACCTGCAGCAGCCGGTGCAGGATGTGCGGCCCTTGCACCCCACCTTCACTTCGCAAGGTGGCCATGCAAGTTTCGCCCGCACCTGCCCGAGAAGTACGACGGCAGCGTCAACCCAGCGGAGTTCCTCCAGATCTACTCCACCGCCGTACTTGCCGCAGGGGACGAGGCTGTCATGGCCAACTACTTCCCCGTCGCCTTGACCGGCCCAGCTCGGTCTTGGCTCATGAATCTACCTCAGGGGTCCATAACCTCCTGGGGAGAGCTCTGCCGGCAGTTTGTCGCCAACTTCGGCAGCTCCTACACCCGTCCCGGCACGGAGCTTGACCTCCACGCCGTCAAGCAACAACCTGGGGAGTCGCTGCGCTCTTTCATCCAGCGGTTCTTTCAGGTACGCAACACCATCCCACATATTTAGAGTGCCTCTGTGGTGGTGGCGTTCCGACAGGGTGTCCGGGACGAGAAAATGCTTGAGAAGCTCGCGACCAGAGAGGTCCGCGACGTCTCGGAGCTCTTCAGCCTGGCGGACAAGTGCGCCAGAGCAGCTGAAGGGCGGAACTGGCACGCTCTGCTAACCTCCGAGTCAGGAGGACAGCCCGGGTCCGGTGCTGCTGCCTATGGGGGTGGCAAGAAGACCAAGAACCGGGGGAGTGGAATGATGAAGTCACCATTCACGGCCCCCGTCGCCGCAGCTGTGACGACTAGTGGGGCCCGGGGGCCACGCCCCGACAAAAGGCAGCGGCAATCACCGGCCCCAGACAGTGACCAAGGCGGGCTATGCCCCGTGCATGGCACCTGCAACCATACTGCAGCCGAGTGCTGGGAGATCCAGAGGCTCGCAGAGCGCTTCCGCAAAGGAAGACAGCAGAGGGCTGAAGCACCGCCCTACCCTCAGAGGGATGGAAAACAGAAGGTCGATGCCCCAGTCACCGCTGCCCATCAGGTGGGGTTCCAGGAGCCTCAGCGCGTCATGAAGACAGTGCATAACGGAGAGGACTCCAGTTCCGACGGTGACGGGCCAGGGCGTTAGCCAATTGCGGCGCGCCTCCGTGCCTCGAACATACCTCTCGGGAGCCACCTAAGGTCTGTCAACCCCTTGAAGGCCTTGCCAGAAGGGGAAGACGCCTTAGGTCATCCAAGGCGAGCCCGGGCCCACCTACCCCTTGAAGGCCTTAGCTAGAAGGGGAGAACTCCCCGGGGGCCCCCAGGAGAAGCCGCGCAGGACCTGATCCAGCGCAAAGATAACAACCTCGTCGACAAGACTCGGCTGCAGGGAACACCCCACAACGCACGGTCTCGGCTAATGCTCTAAGCACTACCGCCAAAGAACCAAACGCGTCGGGGGCCTGCAGGAGGGCAACCTGGTGAAGCGGCACGCTCTATTCCAAGAAGGACCCATAAGCTCTCCCCCAGCCGGGAAGGTCCCTTCCGAATCATGAAAGCTGCTGCCCCAGGTACACATGCCTTTCAACCGAGAGTGGGATCCATTCCCAAAAATCCCTTGCTTTTGAAGCAACACTGTAAGTCCTACTTCCTGAGCATCAGTAGAACAGGGTTATTCCCTTCTGTAATGGATCCCATAGAATTTAGGAACAGAGCTTGGGGCAGCTAAGTCTCAAGTGACGGTACAGGACTACGTCCAGTTTAGCCTGGTTCCGACCCTAAGCGCGTAGAGTCTTGCTTCCCTTGTAGACGAGGCGGAACATTGCCTCCATGTACAGCCAGAATTCCATCTATGGGCACGAATACAGAGACATGTTCTACTTAGCTCTCACTCATGCGCTCATTTAAATTATGCATTAATTTTTATGATCGCACTATCTCTGTATGTTCATCGTACATCTAGCTCCCCCTCTCCTGCGCTCATCCATAGTCGGCATTCGCTATCCTACCGAAGGCGGCTGCGCTTGAGGCACCTGCCGATGGCCGAGTGAGTCTCTCCGGCCTCCCCCAGTCAGGTGTTGCGGTGCCAGTTGATTACCTCCAGGAAAGGCCTGCGTTGTGCATGGGGGGTCCAGGGTGCGTATCCAGCTTAGCCGGCCCAGAGCCCAAAGCATGCGCATCCTGCCCTCCGGAGGTACAGGGGAGTACGACCGCTTTGCCTGGTCATGAACCCAAAGCGCGTGCACTCTGCTTCCCCAGCGCATGGCCCGGTACTAGGGATCGGACGACCGTACCCGGACCTCGGAGGGAGCCGGAGCTCCGGCGCCTCGTGCACAGAATTGCCCAAGCCCCGTATAGCGAATCAGGATCATAAGACGGATAAGACTAGGAGACGGGAGGGGAGGACCCCCCGAGGAGAATTACATTTCCTCTGCCTGTGTGCAGGACCTCCAGGTTACGGCAACAGGGACTGCATGAAGCAGGGGGAAAGGAGCTACCAGCTACTCCGGCCTAGGACTGGAAGGACCGGGACCTGCCCCTCCAGCAGGGGCGGGACCCGGGGGCCCCACGTGTCAAGCGGGCCCGGAACTCTCTCCTCCCTTGAGGAGGGCTCCGGGCTCGCCACGTGGCAGGCGGAAGCCGGACCTCCCCCCTCGGTGGGAGGGCTCCGAAAGCCCTACGTGTCCAACATGGCCGGAGCTCCCGCCTCTTAGGGAGGAGCTCCGGACCCGCCACGTGGCAGGCAGATCTGGAGCTCCCCATAGGGCGAGATCCGGAGACCTCCGGGGGCCCCTAACACGGTTAGGACCCGGGGAGGGTGTCTATGCAAAGCTCCGGGATTGGAGATGGCCTCTGAGTACCTTGCGGAGCTAAGGACTCAGTCAGGCAAAGCCAAGAAGGAGAGAAAGAGCATCACAGACACAAATATCCAAAAGAGTCAAATTAAGCGAGGCTCCATGAGCTGGGCTACAGACTCGATAAAAAGGGAGAAACAAGTCCTAAGGACCTCCCGGCTCCCGCCGGAACCTAGCGGCTATAAGGGCGGCCACATCCTCGACTTCTGCCCTGGCAGCTTGCTCCCGCTCTGTGGCTGGGCCCTCTCTCGCTGGTTCTAGCGAAAAAAGAGGGGTCGCGGCTCTTAAACCATGCCAGCACATGTGAGGCGACCTCTAAGGCTAGGCCGCGCCCCTCGGCCTCAAGCTCGCTGGCGACCACCGAGTCTAGCCTGTCTAGCTTGGCGCCGATCGACTCCAGCGCGGGGATCACCTCCAACGCAGGGGACACGGTCCTCACCGGACTGAAGCCAAGAGGGATCAGGGCGGACCCCGCTCGATCCACGAAGCTCGAGACCGCAAGAGCCTCGGAGGACCGCAAGGCCGAAAGCTCCTCCACCTCGCGGCGGGCCGCCTGCAGAGCCTCCAGGTTCCTCTCGGAGAATTCCTTCTCCTTGGCCGCCAGGGAGCTCTCCCGGAGGTGGAGAGTCTTGGCGAGCCGCTCCAACTCAGTGGCCTTGAAGTTGGTGGTCAACTCCCGGTCCAAGACCGCCCTGCGATCACGGGAGACCTGTTCCTCCCTCAAGTCGAGGTCTGCCTTCAGGATCTCCAGCTCCTCCATCCGAGCTCGAAGGTCATCCTCGCCCGCAGCCAGCTGCGCGGCGACCCTCTCCGCCTCAGCTGCCATGCAACGCTCCCGTTCCTCAACGGCGAGTTCACGGCACTCCAACCGCTGCCGTATCTCCACAGCAGCAGAGAGGCTCTCCTCGGCCCGGGCGTGTGCCTCCAGGGTCTCCCTGTTGATCCGCCACGATTGGGTGTCCATGCGGTCGACAGCCCGCTTCATCCGGTCGAGGAGCGCTTCCCTGAAGTCGAGCAACTCCCGCCTGGAGTCGAGCTCACTCTTAACCTTCGCGGTCCTCTCCCGCAAAAGGTTCCCCCAGGTGAGGAGGCGGTCCCGTTCAACCGTGTACTCCTCCCGCTCGCGCCCTAGTGCAGCCAAGACCTGCCAGACCGCCTAGTGCAGGGTCAACCTGCGCTGGCTTGGGGGCCGCGGTGGCCGTATCGGCAGGAAGAGACGACGCCGCCGCGGAGTCCGGGCACACCGGAACAGGAGAAGTTCGCGCTGGCCTGGGGCCGCGGCAGTTGCCCCTGGCTCCGAGCGCAGCGGCACAGATTCCCCGCAAGTCGGGGAAGGCCGGGAAGCGCAGACACTCCAGCGGGCTCTGAACCCCGACTTCCGAGCCGGGTTAGGGCTCCCAGAGCCCGCTACCGTCACTGACGGCCACTCCGCAGTCGCTTGGACTGGCGGAACAGGGGACGCCCTAGAAGCTTCCCCCAGCGCATCAACCCGGGGCCTCTTCGAGTCGCCACCGGAGGGAGTGTCAGGCACCCCAGAATCCCGACTTGGCACAGACGCCGCTGCTGGAGGAGATCGAGCGCGCTTCTTCTCTGGCGGCAGGTTGGAAGCCATGGCAAGGGAGAACTCAAAGGCAAGAGAGCAAAAGCACAAGAGTCCGAGGAGAAACGCAGAGAAGTGCGAAGGGAAGCTGCAATGTGGGTAAGACCCCCTCTAAAAAACTTCCCGGGTACAATTCCAAGCGATTCGGAACTCTTCGAGTACCCCGCACCGGCAACCGCTTCGGTTCCTAGACCGAGTGCCGATGACGGGTGGGCCCAAGCCGCCTAACTGAAGCGGTGGGGTCAAGGAGTCAGTCTCCTGAGAAGATGAGCCGGCAAGGCACTTCGGCGGTTCCCGAAGAAAGCGCCGCAACGTGCAGAAGTGGCAGTCTTGGGAACCGCCGCAGTAAAAGCAACCATCAATTGAGCGCACGCTCCCACGATCCCGTGGCCGTTCGTGCTCCGGCAGCGGTCAATTCGGGACTTAGAGGAAGTGCGCGGATCGGAAGAGACGGAGGTCCCACCTCGGGCTCACTATCTCCCCCGAGATGAGCCCGGGGGCCACTGTCGGTACCTGAGATATGGGGTACCCCCGCGCACAGGGTAAAATGCCTAAGGAACTCGCCCTTCTCCGCAGGGAGAGCTCCGAAGGCGCCACGCGTCCGGCGGGGCCGGACCTCCCGCTCCTCAGAGGAGAGCTCGGGGCCCGCCACGTGGCATACAGAAGCCGGACCTCCCCCTCCACGGGAGAGAGGTCCGAAGGCGCCGCGTGTCCAGCGGGGCCGGACCTCCCTCTCCTCAGAGGAGAGCTCCGGGCCCGCCACGTGGCCAACAGAAGCCGAGCCTCTCCCTCCGCGGGGAGAGGTCCGGAGGCTCCACGTGCCCCGCGGGACTAACCCTTCTCTTCTCTGAGAAGGGCTCCGGGCCCGCCACATGGCAGCAGAGCGACGCTGCCTGCCCCGAGCGATAGGCAGCGGGCGTAAATACGCCCCATACCTTGCCCGTACAAGGTATTCAAGGCCCACGTCTTCCCAAGACGTGGAGACGCGGAGCACGCTTCTGTCAGGTGCCGTTGCGCCCAGTCGCATCACAGACTGGCGTGCGGTGTCAGAACCTGTCAGCCAATAAACACCGCGACAAGACATCCCATGCCGCCTGCGCCGTCATCAACCACTACGACTAGCATGCGGCATGGGCAGGGCGGCAAGATGAAGACTCAGAAGTCTTCGGCCAGAGACAACTACCGGCATAACTGCAGATACGGTAGATAATAGACAATCTTCCCGGGACCACCCGTCGGGTCCCGGCTCCCCTTGTAAGCCGCCCGAGTCTTGGACTATAAAAGGCTCGGGTAGGCGTCGATAGCAAGGGTTCGCACTTTGCAACTCATACGCTAGCCATACACTCTCAAGCTGTAACTCACCCCCAAGCTCAGGCCTCCGGTCCTGAGCAGCAAGCAATACAGCAAGCTCCATAGCTCGCCGTGGACGTAGGGTTTTACGCTCCGGCAGCCTGAACCACGTAAAACTCACCGTGTCAAGCTCTTACTAACTCGTCCATCTGCGCAAGATCTCCGCTAGGGACTAGCCCCACCGAAAAAAAGAACCTCCGCGGGCTGCCCAGTGCAGGCCCGGGGGAAGTGTCGACCGAACACTTCGACACCGCCCGATAGAAAGGTGGAGTTCAAGATTGAACTTGCACCGGGAACCATGCCGATATCCCAAAGGCCGTACAAGATGGCGCCCAAGGAGTTGGCTGAACTGAAGACTCAGCTCACGGACCTCCTGGAGAAGGGTTTTATTAGGCCGAGCTCCTCGCCATGGGGCTGTTCGGCGTTATTTGTCAAGAAGAAGGATGAGACGTTACGGCTTTGCGTGGACTATCGTCCATTAAATGCCGTAACCATCAAGAACAAGTACCCGTTGCCACGGATCGACATGTTGTTTGATCAGTTGGTCGAAGCAAAGATCTTTTCCAAAATGGACTTAAGATCCGGGTACCATCAGATTAAGATAAGGGCTGAGGACATTCCGAAGACGGCTTTCTCGACGAGGTACGGACTTTATGAGTATCTGGCCATGTCCTTCGGCCTCACCAATGCTCCAGCTCACTACATGTACTTGATGAACTCGGTATTCATGCCGTAGCTGGACAAGTTTGTCGTGGTCTTCATCGACAACATCCTAGTATATTCCAAGTCGGAGGAAGATCACAAGAAGCATCTGCATATAGTCTTGCAACTGCTGCGGGATCACAAGTTATACGCGAAATTCAGCAAATGCGAGTTCTGGATATCGCAAGTGCCTTTCCTCGGGCATATCATCTCAGCGGAGGGTATCGCTGTGGACCCGAGCAAGATCACTCAAGTGCTGAATTGGAAATCCCCGAGAACTGTTCACGAGGTACGGAGTTTCCTCGGACTCGCGGGATATTATCGGAGGTTCATTCCGAACTTCTCGAAGATTGCCAAGCCAATGACAGAGCTGCTGAAGAAGGCTACCAAATATGTTTGGAGTCCAACATGTGAAGCAGCATTCAAGGCTTTAGTTAAGCACCTGACATCAGCACCGGTTTTGGCGCAGCCAGACACAACAAAACCGTTCGATGTGTACTGCGATGCATCCGGCATTGGGCTCGGATGTGTGCTGATGCAAGACCGAAGAGTGGTCGCGTATGGATCACGGCAGCTTAGAAACCACGAGCAAAATTATCCAACCCACGATTTGGAGCTCGCTGCCGTGGTACTCGCACTGAAAATGTGGAGGCACTACCTACTCGGTAACCTCGTACATTTATATACCGACCACAAAAGCCTCAAGTACATATTCACTCAGAAAGAGCTGAACATGAGGCAACGAAGATGGTTAGAACTGATAAAGGATTACGAAATAGAGATCCATTATCATCCGGGCAAAGCAAACGTAGTGGCGGATGCGCTGAGACGCAAGTCACACGTCAACAATCTGACCATCACACCATTGGAAGAGAGCGAACCACCACTACATGTGATTCCACACAGAGCTCTCTACAACCTAGCTTTGATCCCCACCATCCGTGAAGAGATAGCGGAAGCCCAGAAGAATGACAAGGGCATGTCACATTTGCGGAGACGTGTAGACAGTGGGGAGCTGAAATGTTTCCGGAAGGACGGAGACGGCGTCCTATGGTTCAAGGACCGGATCGTCATACCCTGAAACCCGGAGTTACGGAAGAAAATCTTTGATGAGGCTCACTTGTCAAAGTTTTCTATTCACCCCGGCAGCAACAAAATGTATCAAGAGCTCAGGAGCAAATTTTGGTGGACACGGATGAAACGGGAAACTGCAAAATATGTGTCCGAGTGTGATACATGTCGAAGGGTGAAGGCAGACCATATGCAGAAACCGGGACTGCTACAACCACTGGGCGTTCTGTAACACCCTCATCTCGGGTGTCAGCATATGTTCATGTTTTATGAAGAAGAAAAACATTTTAAGAAAAGAAAGAACAGAGACAAGTATCAAAGGGGTGGCCAATAAAGCTCTCCGAGAACACCGAAATGCAACTTCCACGGCCAGCCGACCACGTGGCGCGTTCGGAGCTCATTCCCGAGAGATTGGGAGAGGTCCGACGCTAAACTAGGCTACGTGGCAGACTCGGGGGTCACCTCCGCAATTGGAAAGAGGTCCGACCCTGTGGGACACGTGCTACCGTGAAGCTAGCCGCTGCGGAAGAAGCAAAGGCATTTTTCATAGGACACGTGTCATCCTCGGAGCTAGTCCTCACGGAAATCAGAGGACCATCCGCGCGGGGTACGTGTCGATCTCGGAGCTCACCTGCGAGAGGTCCTGCTCTATTGGACACGTGTCGACCGCGGGGCATGTCCCTAAGGAAAGAAGAAGAGGAAGACCGGCGCCAACATGTGGCGTGCGCGGAGCTCACCTCCAAAGAAGAGGGAGGTTCGATCGGTTGACATGCGGCACGACCGGAGCTCGTCTCTGCGGACGAGGAGATACCAGGCCCAGAGGACACGTGGAGCTTCCGGAGCTCATCGTCACGGAGGTAACGAGTTATGGAGCGGCTGTTACGCGTAAGGACACCGGTACGCAACAGAAACCGATCTAAAATACACAATGGTTACCGAAGATAAGACGTCAGGATCTAACAAAGATCTGAATGAGACTCTTATTCGGGATCCAATCAGATTAGGACTCTTCTCTTCCCGATTATAAATAAGAACCCAAAACCTCTGGCCGAAACTACAAACTTCTCTTTCAACTCCTAAGCCGACGACTTAGAGCCCTAGCCCTAACTCGCCGAGCAAAACATCGCCGAAAGCACAACAAGGGAGATCATCGGAGGAGAACCAAGCGGTCTAAGGAGGACCCCGAAGAAAAGAAGAACGTGAGGTAGGACTTCAATACCACCTTACGACATCATGTTGTTCATCTCTTTGCATCTGTTCTTCGATTCCTTTCGAACAGAAGCATTTTCGTGGACAGAACACTCGATGATCAGTTTGATCTAAAGACAAGATCATCGCCACGTTCATCTTTGATCTAAACACCTCTGACCATACAAGCCATGCTAGAACATCAGATCAATCTAATAGAACTAATCGTAGGATAGTATGCATGTGCATCATCACACCTAGTTTAGGGTTTGTGCATGATATTGATTGCTGTGAATTTGTGTGCATGTGAATCCTACATAGCAGGACAAGCTCAGGAAGCTGTCTACAACGAGCTGCAGCAACAAGGTTTTGAGAATCAAGGACAACCGGAACCGCAAGAACAAGGCAAGTGCTCCTTGACCATGTTGATCCTATGTTTTGGGTAAAACTATTTTGTTTTGCGAAAAAGTGTGTGTGCTGAGTCAAACATGATGGGAAACCCTTTTATAGGAGTTTACTAGTTTTGATTAAACCACCCTTGTCGCCTAGAAAGTTTATGAGTCGGGTATGGTTTTTGCTTCATGCTTCGCTGAGTCTCTGGGATCGGGAAGCGAGATAGATGTGTCTAGCTAACTGCACTTGTACTGATCATAAATAATTGATGAGATTAATGAACATGGATCGGAGGGAGATCTAGGCAAGCTTGGGTTTCTGAATGAGATAGCATGAGATGGTGGTTTTACTTGCCGTAGATCTAAGGACCGGTTCATGCATGCACATGCCAGGATAACAGTGCCACCACAAGGCCAAGTATGGGTGCGGCTTAGCTGAGTAATTAGGTAAGTTGCTAGGATGTTATGGACTATGGAAGGCGCGGGGAATGGGAGTCGAGTGAGGACTGCCTTGGGAACTGCATGGCACAAGAGGGGGCCCGTGGGTGGGAGAATTGGAGATTCTAGCCTGCCGGTGAAACCTTAGTGAGTCCATACATCTAGTAACCCCTTTGTAAAGGCTATTTTGTGATCTCTTGACCATACACCGACGGTTGTGTACTGGTATAATGGAGGTTCTGCAGTCGCCGACGGGTGACGAAATCACAAACTTCTGGGTAAAGAGGTGCAAACTCTGCAGAGTTATTAAAACTATCATGATAGCCGAGCTTACGGTCACGAGCACCTGGCTAAACTGCCATGATTAGATGGGATGGTTACTGGAATGGTTTTTGGGAAGGTTCTTGGTTATGGTTTTTTGTTATGGTTTGGTTTGGAATGGTTAAGACTGGATGATGAAAGGGTTGCATGACTGGTGGGTCATGATATGAGATTGGTCTCGGTGCGAGACAAGGTTGTTATATGAGATGAGATGGTAGCGAATACGAGGAGGTATTCGTGAGTATGAATAAAAGATTGGTTAATGTTCGGATGGAACACGGGAAGTGATGAAGGTATGTTGGTAATTCAATATATGCTGGGATTACATTCATCTAAAGTAAAGTTGCTGTTTTATCATGGTTTTACAAGATTGCTTTTCTGCAAATAAACCTTTTATTACCTACCTTGTTTATGAGCTGCATATCATGTGTTATTCCCGCACTTGCTGAGTACATCATTGTACTCAACCTTGCATTATTATTTCTTCATCAGCAGCAAGAGAAGACTACTATGAAGACCGAGTAGAGCATTATGGCGTGTGATCTGTTCTCAACCTTGCCTGTGGAGGGAGTAGAGATGGAGCCACTTCTGCTTAGTTTTGCTTCCGCATTAGTTTTTGCTTCCGCATTTAAATAAGATTTCCGCTGCATAGAACCAAGACTTCCGCTGTGAGCATGAGTCCAAGACTCATGAGGAATTGTAATAAACTCTGTTATTCGTGGTAATATATAATCTGAATTCAGTTTGTGGAACGTATGTGTATGTGTGACGAACATCCTAGGCACACATATGCATTAGTTCTCGGTTTCGTGGTTTTCCACAGAATTGAGGGCGTCACAGATTGGTATCAGAGCCACGGGTTGACAGTAGGTTACACGCCTAGATAGAAACTTTGGGTTGATATTAGAATCACGGGTTAACAACAAGTTATACCCCTAAATAGAAGCTACGCGGACCAAAGGAAGCATCCTAGGATGAATAGCTTAGATTGGCCTTGAAACCACCTTGACATAGGAAACCATCCTTGAATAGGAGTTGAGTGGGCCCTTGTGATGATTATTTGTGAATATGTGCTTAGTGTGAGTTGTGGGACATCTCAACAACGTTGCCCATACCCACACGTAAGAAGAAAGAGGAGTGAAATGCTTCGGCACTTGATCACATCCTCATGAGGACTAATATATATAGTCCAAACTCCCCTTGATGCATATAGTTGAAAGGACCTATCTAAACTTCTAACCTTCTATTCTATTTCGTTCTCTCTCACAGATGGTGAGAGGAAACGCCAGCCGAAGGAACGTCCAGGAAGATGACCACGAAGAAGTTCCTGCTAACCCTGGAGCTGGCGAAAACAACCTAGAAAGGTTGATGGCCATGCAAAACCAGCTTATGCAAACCATGATCCAAACTTTGGGTCAGTTGCAGGCCAACCAACACCCCGTTCCAGCACCACCGCCACCACCACCGCCGGCTCATAACAAGTTGGGAGAGTTCATGAGGACTCGACCACCCACCTTTGCTCAAGCGAGCGATCCAATGGAGGCCGATGATTGGTTGAAATCCATGGAGAAGAAGCTTGCCATTGTACAGTGCAACGACCGAGAGAAGGTTCTCTTTGCGTCGCACCAACTGATGGGAGCAGCTGCTGACTGGTGGGATGCCTTGAGGAACGCCCATGCCAACCCGGAGACTATCACTTGGACTGAGTTCAAGGAAAGTTTCCGCTCCCACTACATCCCTGTTGGCGTAATGATGCTCAAGAGGCAGGAGTTTGAAGATCTCCGCCAAGGGCAGAAGAGTGTGAACGAATACCTCAACAAGTTCATACAACTGTCCCGGTATGCCCCCGAGGATGTCAACTCAGATCAGAGGAAGCAGTACCTGTTCATGAGAGGGTTGAACAATGAGATCCAAGTTCAGCTCCTCAACAATGACTACGTAAGCTTCCAGAAGCTGGTTGATAAGGCTATTGTGGTGGAAAACAAGATCCGAGAGATCGAGCGCGAGTGCAAAAGGAAGATCCCATACCAGCCCCAAGGGAGCAACGTACGACCTAGATACATGCCCCCTGCACCGCAGTATGGATCAACCACTCCTACGTACCGCCCTGGTCAGCCACCACAGCAACGGTTTGTTGCACCGGCACCTCGAGTGCCCATGCCTCCTGCGCCCCGGCCTAACAATGGCGCTCCTGTTCAAAACCCCCGCCCCAACGTACCTGCTGCCGTAGGCAACAGGGCATGCTTTGCATGCGGGGAAGTAGGCCACTTCGCTAACCAGTGCCCGAAGAGAGGCCCTGGACAGCAAGGTAACATGCCCAAGCAGAACCAGCGACCAAACGGAGGGGACAACCAAGGAAACCGTGGACCTCAGAACTATGCTCGTGGCCACGTTAACCATGTCACTGCTGAGGAAGCGCAACAGGCTGAGGACGTCGCAATCGGTATGTTCCTTGCCAACTCCAACCCAGCCACCATTTTATTTGATTCCGGAGCATCGCATTCCTTCATATCATCCAAATATGTTGCCAAGCATCATCTACCCATATCCCACTTAGAAGGTGCTATGTTAGTTAATTCTCCCGGAGGAGAAATGAGGACTAATATAGTATGTCCTAAAGTAAGCCTTAAAATAAGGGGGGTAGACTTCCTTGCCAACCTTATTGTTTTGGACTCCCACGGAATTGACATCATACTCGGAATGGACTGGTTAAGCAAGCACAATGGAGTAATCCAATGCGCTGAGGGAAGCGTGCGATTGACAAACAAACACGGTATCCGTGTCGAGTTTGAGTCAGCTCAGCAAGCAACCGAACGGGCGGATCTGAACCATGTTGAAGGAGTAGCATTGGACAACATTCCAGTGGTTCAGGAATTTTCGGATGTGTTCCCGGAAGAACTTCCAGGTATGCCACCTGACCGGGACATCGAGTTTGTCATAGATTTGGTACCTGGAACTGCACCCATAGCTAAGAGACCATATAGGATGCCCGTTAACGAGTTAGTTGAACTCAAGAAGCAAATTCAAGAACAGTTGGAGAAGGGTTTTATCCGTCCAAGTTCGTCACCATGGGGAGCCCCGGTACTCTTCGTGGACAAGAAGGACGGAACCCAAAGAATGTGCGTGGACTACAGGTCTCTCAACGAGGTAACAATCAAGAATAAATACCCTCTGCCCCGTATAGAGGACCTGTTCGATCAAATGAAAGGAGCCCAAGTGTTCTCCAAGATTGATCTTCGGTCGGGATATTTCCAGCTGAAGATTAAGCCCTCCGATATACCTAAGACAGCCTTTCGGACGCGGTATGGTTCATATGAATATACCGTTATGTCCTTTGGATTGACGAATGCACCCGCATACTTCATGTACCTTATGAACAAGGTTTTCATGGAGTACTTGGACAAGTTCGTCGTGGTTTTCATCGACGACATTATGGTGTATTCAAAAAGTGAGGAGGAGCATGAAGAACATCTGAAATTGACCTTGCAGAAGTTGCGAGAGCATCAGTTGTATGCCAAGCTCAACAAATGTCAATTTTGGCTAAAAGAAATATCCTTCCTAGGCCACATCATCTCCAAGGAAGGGGTATCGGTTGATCCTAGAAAGGTGAGAGATGTTCTGAAGTGGGACCAACCGAAGAGCGTGAGGGATATTCGGAGTTTCCTTGGGATGGCAGGATACTATCAGCGCTTCATTAAAGACTTCTCTAAAATAGCAAAACCTATGACGGAGTTGCTAATGAAGGGAAAAATCTTTTAATGGACACAAGCCTGCCAAGAAAGTTTTGAGGAACTCAAGAAAAGGCTAACCACAGCACCAGTTCTGGTATTGCCAGACGTAAGCAAGAGCTTTGACATATATTGTGACGCATCCAGACAAGGGCTCGGGTGTGTACTCATGCAGGAAGGACAAGTGGTAGCCTATGCCTCACGACAATTAAAGAAGCATGAGCTTAACTATCCTACTCATGATTTGGAGTTAGCAGCAGTGGTGCATGCATTGAAGATTTGGAGACATTATATCCTTGGTCATCGATGTGAGATCTATACGGATCATAAAAGCCTCAAGTACATATTTACACAAACGGACTTGAATTTGAGGCAACGTCGATGGTTAGAACTCATCAAGGATTATGATGTGGGAATCAACTACCACCCCGGGAAGGCCAATGTGTTCGCTGACGCATTGAGCAGAAAGGGAGCATGCCACCAACTCACGGTTTGGGAGCTACCACCCGAACTACGTAAAGAGTTCGAACAGTTACACCTCGGATTCTTGAATAACATGGAAATAATGGAAATCCACTCCTCATTGGAGCAAGAAATAAGAAAGGGACAAGCAACGGACGAGGGGATTAAGGAGATCAAAGAAAGAATCCGACAAGGGATAGAAAAGGATTTCAAGGAGGATAAAAAGGCTACGCTTTGGCTAGGAAAAAGGATTTGTGTGCCAAACATAAAACACCTTCGCGACGTAATATTGAAGGAGGCACATGATTCACCCTATTCCATACACCCAGGGAGCACCAAAATGTACAAGGATTTGAAAACTTGCTATTGGTGGGATGGTATGAAGAGGGATATAGCCGAATACGTTGCCCTATGCGACACATGCCAACGGGTAAAAGCCGAACATCAAAAACCCGCTGGATTGTTGCAACCCTTGAAAATACCTGAATGGAAATGGGAGGACATCAGTATGGACTTCATTGTCGGATTGCCACGAACTCAGTCAGGATACGACTCCATCTGGGTCATTGTGGACCAGTTGACGAAGACCGCCCATTTTCTTCCGGTAAAGACAAGTTACAACGTTACACAGCTGGCAGAATTGTACATGGAGCAGATCGTGTGCCGTCATGGAGTTCCAAAGAGGATAATCTCAGATCGAGGTTCTCAGTTTACCTCTAGATTCTGGAGGAAGTTGCAGAGAGCCATGGGTACACGACTGGATTTTAGCTCAGCCTACCACCCACAAACAGATGGACAAACCGAAAGGACGAACCAAATTTTGGAAGACATGTTGAGAGCTTGCGCCTTGAAACGTGGGCGTAGTTGGGATAGGAGTTTACCGTATGCCAAGTTCTCCTATAACAACAGCTATCAAGCTAGCTTGAAGATGTCGCCTTTCGAAGCCTTATATGGCAGACGGTGTAGAACGCCGCTGTTCTAGAACGAGACTGGAGAGAACCAGGTGTTTGGACCTGAAGTACTACAAGAGGCTGAAAAGCAAGTCCAAACGATACGGGAGAACTTAAAGGCTGCTCAGTCACGACAGAAAGGCTATGCGGACAATAGGCGTAGAAAGTTGACCTTTGAAGTTGGAGACTTCGCATACCTTAAGGTATCGCCTATCCGAGGCCAACGACGTTTTAACGTCAGAGGCAAACTAGCGCCTCGCTACATCGGACCATTTAAGATTTTGGGTAAGCGAGGGGAAGTAGCCTACCAACTAGAGCTCCCAAACCACCTCTGCGACGTACATGACGTGTTTCATGTATCCCAGCTCAAGAAGTGCTTGAGAATACCATAGGAACAAGTGTCAATGGGAGAACTTAACCTTCAAGAGGACCTGACTTACGCAGAACACCCTGTCCGAATCTTGGACGTAAAGGAAAGGGTCACCCGAAACAAGGTGATTCGATGGCGCAAGGTACAATGGAGCCATCACACTGAAGCTGAAGCCACATGGGAACGTGAAGAGGATATCAAGGCAGAATTTCCCCATCTATTTTCTACTAACGAATCTCGAGGGCGAGATTCAATTTACGGGGGGGTAGATTTGTAACACCCTCATCTCGGGTGTCAGCATATGTTCATGTTTTATGAAGAAGAAAAACATTTTAAGAAAAGAAGGAACAGAGACAAGTATCAAAGGGGTGGCCAATAAAGCTCTCCGAGAACACCAAAACGCAACTTCCACGGCCAGCCGACCACGTGGCGCGTTCGGAGCTCATTCCCGAGAGATTGGGAGAGGTCCGACGCTAAACTAGGCTACGTGGTAGACTCGGGGGTCACCTCCGCAATTGGAAAGAGGTCCGACCCCGTGGGACACGTGCTACCGTGAAGCTAGCCGCTGCGGAAGAAGCAAAGGCATTTTTCATAGGACACGTGTCATCCTCGGAGCTAGTCCTCGCGGAAATTAGAGGACCATCCGCGCGGGGTACGTGTCGATCTCGGAGCTCACCTGCGAGAGGTCCTGCTCTATTGGACACGTGTCGACCGCGGGGCATGTCCCTGAGGAAAGAAGAAGAGGAAGACCGGCGCCAACATGTGGCGTGCGCGGAGCTCACCTCCAAAGAAGAGGGAGGTCCCGATCGGTTGACATGCGGCATGACCGGAGCTCGTCTCTGCGGACGAGGAGATACCATGCCCAGAGGACACGTGGAGCTTCCGGAGCTCATTGTCACGGAGGTAACGAGTTATGGAGCGGCTGTTACGCGTAAGGACACCGGTACGCAACAGAAACCGATCTAAAATACACAATGGTTACCGAAGATAAGACGTCAGGATCTAACAAAGATCTGAATGAGACTCTTATTCGGGATCCAATCAGATTAGGACTCTTCTCTTCCCGATTATAAATAAGAACCCAAAACCTCTGGCCGAAACTACAAACTCCTCTTTCAACTCCTAAGCCGACGACTTAGAGCCCTAGCCCTAACTCGCCGAGCAAAACATCGCCGAAAGCACAACAAGGGAGATCATCGGAGGAGAACCAAGTGGTCTGAGGAGGACCCCGAAGAAAAGAAGAACGTGAGGTAGGACTTCAATACCACCTTACGACATCATGTTGTTCATCTCTTTGCATCTGTTCTTCGATTCCTTTCGAAAAGAAGCATTTTCGTGGACAGAACACTCGATGATCAGTTTGATTTAAAGACAAGATCATCGCCACGTTCATCTTTGATCTAAACACCTCTGACCATACAAGCCATGCTAGAACATCAGATCAATCTAATAGAACTAATCGTAGGATAGTATGCATGTGCATCATCACACCTAGTTTAGGGTTTGTGCATGATATTGATTGCTGTGAATTTGTGTGCATGTGAATCCTACATAGCAGGACAAGCTCAGGAAGCTGTCTACAACGAGCTGCAGCAACAAGGTTTTGAGAATCAAGGACAACCGGAACCGCAAGAACAAGGCAAGTGCTCCTTGACCATGTTGATCCTATGTTTTGGGTAAAACTATTTTGTTTTGCGAAAAAGTGTGTGTGCTGAGTCAAACATGATGGGAAACCCTTTTATAGGAGTTTACTAGTTTTGATTAAACCACCCTTGTCGCCTGGAAAGTTTATGAGTCGGGTATGGTTTTTGCTTTATGCTTCGCTGAGTCTCTGGGATCGGGAAGCGAGATAGATGTGTCTAGCTAACTGCACTTGTACTGATCATAAATAATTGATGAGATTAATGAACATGGATCGGAGGGAGATCTAGGCAAGCTTGGGTTTGTGAATGAGGTAGCATGAGATGGTGGTTTTACTTGCCGTAGATCTAAGGACCGGTTCATGCATGCACATGCTAGGATAACAGTGCCACCACAAGGCCAAGTATGGGTGCGGCTTAGCTGAGTAATTAGGTAAGTTGCTAGGATGTTATGGACTATGGAAGGCGCGGGAAATGGGAGTCGAGTGAGGACTGCCCTGGGAACTGCATGGCACAAGAGGAGGCACGTGGGTGGGAGAATTGGAGATTCTAGCCTGCCGGTGAAACCTTAGTGAGTCCATACATCTAGTAACCCCTTTGTAAAGGCTATTTTGTGATCTCTTGACCATACACCGACGGTTGTGTACTGGTATAATAGAGGTTCTGCAGTCGCTGACGGGTGACGAAATCACAAACTTGTGGGTAAAGAGGTGCAAACTCTGCAGAGTTATTAAAACTATCATGATAGCCGAGCTTACGGTCACGAGCACCTGGCTAAACTGCCATGATTAGATGGGATGGTTACTGGAATGGTTTTTGGGAAGGTTCTTGGTTATGGTTTTTGGTTATGGTTTGGTTTGGGATGGTTAAGACTGGATGATGAAAGGGTTGCATGACTGGTGGGTCATGATATGAGATTGGTCTCGGTGCGAGACAAGGTTGTTATATGAGATGAGATGGTAGCGAATACGAGGAGGTATTCGTGAGTATGAATAAAAGATTGGTTAATGTTCGGATGGAACACGGGAAGTGATGAAGGTATGTTGGTAATTCAATATATGCTGGGATTACATTCATCTAAAGTAAAGTTGCTGTTTTATCATGGTTTTACAAGATTGCTTTTCTGCAAATAAGCCTTTTATTACCTACCTTGTTTATGAGCTGCATATCATGTGTTATTCCCGCACTTGCTGAGTACATCATTGTACTCAACCTTGCATTATTATTTCTTCATCAGCAGCAAGAGAAGACTACTATGAAGACCGAGTAGAGCATTATGGCGTGTGATCTGTTCTCAACCTTGCCTGTGGAGGGAGTAGAGATGGAGCCACTTCTGCTTAGTTTTGCTTCCGCATTAGTTTTTGCTTCCGCATTTAAATAAGATTTCCGCTGCATAGAACCAAGACTTCTGCTGTGAGCATGAGTCCAAGACTCATGAGGAATTGTAATAAACTCTGTTATTCGTGGTAATATATATTCTGAATTCAGTTTGTGGAACGTATGTGTATGTGTGATGAACATCCTGGGCACACATATGCATTAGTTCTCGGTTCCGTGGTTACCCACAGAATTGAGGGCGTCACACGTTCCTGCCTGGAAGTGGGAGGACGTGAGCATGGATTTCATCATCGGTTTACCCACCACCTTGCAGAAACATGATTCTGTGTGGGTGATCGTCGATCGGCTCACCAAAGTTGCCCATTTCATCCCGGTCAACACCAACTACAACGCCAAGAAGTACGCTGAACTGTACATCTCACGGATCCTATGCTTGTACGGCGTACCCCGTACTATCATATCGGATCGGGGCACTTTATTTGTGTCCCGTTTTTGGGAGCAGGTGCACGCAGCCTTGGGGACGAAGCTGATCCGTAGTTCAGCATACCACCCGCAGATGGATGGATAAACCGAGCGGGTAAATCAGATTTTAGAAGACATGCTACGAGCTTGTGCTATCAACCACGGCAATAATTGGGATGATCACTTGTCGTTAGCCGAGTTCTCGTACAATAATGGGTACCAAGCCAGCATCAAGATGGCACCTTACGAGGCGCTATACGGTAGGAAGTGCCGCACACCATTGAACTGGTGTGAGGCTGGCGAAAGGGTTACCTTCGGGATTGACCTTGTCAACAACGCGGAAGAAAAGGTTCGACTAATTCAAGCGAACCTAAAAGCCGCTCAATCCCGTCAGAAGCAGTATGCGGACCGGAGAAGGCGCCCATTACAATTCGAAGTTGGAGATCACGTATACCTACGGGTGTCTCCAATGAAGGGCGTAAACAGATTTGGGGTGAGAGGAAAGTTGGCACCCCGATTCATCGGTCCATTCCAGATTACCGAAAGATGTGGATCAGTGGCATACCGGCTGAAATTACCAGAAGCACTTTCCGGTGTGCACGATGTCTTTCACATTTCCCAGCTGAGGAAGTGTCTCAAGCTATCAACTACCGTTCAGCTGGAAGACATTGAAGAACTGCAACCGGATCTCACCTATCGGGAGGAACCGGTGCAGATTATTGATGAAAAGGCCCGAACCACATGCAACCGTACGTTGTGGTTCTACAAGGTTCTATGGAGTAATCACTCCGTGGACGAAGCGACATGGGAGAGCGAAGAATTTTTTCGCGCTAACTACCCCGACTTTTTCACGTCGCATATCCGGTAATTTTCCACCGTCCTCTCTCTCATTTTCACCTTATAATCTCGGGACGAGATTCTTTTAAGGGGGGAGGAATGTAAGGGCCTCAGTTTTTGACACATATTTGGAGTGTTCATCACCACACCACACACCTCATTTGAAGTGAATTGATGAACACAAATAAAGAGCAAGTAACCACCATCAACATACTCATTAGAGAACAAACTCACACATTGCAAAAGTGGTATTTCCCACATGTGATATAGGTGGGCTGGACATATGAAAACTCCTACACATTGCTAAGGATGTCCATGCCAAGTTTCACCCAAATTCCAAACCTTTTTGAGGTCATTTTGGGTATAGCTAGAAAGAGGGCAGTTTGAAACCATATTCAAATTCAAACTGTTTTTATCCCATGAATTTAAAAGTGGGAGGCATATTCTTACTGAGCACATTTTTGTGAGCCCACACACCAATTTTCACTCCATTTGGAGTCGATCTTGACATGAGCTAAGTGGGACAAATTCAAATTTTATTTGAATTCAAAACTGAACTTGTGCTGAAATTCATTCAAACCAAACCCGATTTGAATTCTAATCAATTCAAATGGCTCATGGGTGAATAATTTGAATCACCAGGGGTATTTTGGGGCTCACTGTTTACAACAGTGATTAGGAGTAAATTTCAGAGGTTAAAACCCCAGGTGGGACCCACATGTCATAGAGAGAAGGAGGCCAAACTTGCACACAAAGTCACAGCCTCGGTGGGAAATTCCACCGAGCAGCTGTCGGCTGTGCCACCGAGCAGCTACCGGCGCCACCAGCTGCTTCCCTCTCCGCGCGCTGGCGCCCAGGGTGGCTTGCTCGCGCCCCCATGCGACCGACACCGCCTCCACTGAGCAGGAGTCGGCCGGCTTTATCTTCTCGCGGGCAAACCCGAGCAGCGGCATTGTTTCTCGCCGCAGCTCTCTGCTCAATTGGGAAAACCAGCAAAACCATCTCCTCCTTCGTCCCTGAGCTGCTAGACAGCCACCTGAGGTCGCACTTCACCTCCCCAACGCCAGAAACCCCGAGCTCTGACCTCCTTTGCCCAAAAACGATCGCCACCGCGGCGACCTAGCCTCAGCCGAGAGTCAGGCGCCCGTGGACAGCGTTCCACAGGCATTTTCATGGTACAGCAAGAGAGCAACAGGAGCGCGCGACCACCGTGCTGCTCTCCTCCAAGTCTGGAAGCAAACCGTGAAGAATCCACAGAAAATTTCCAGTTTTGCTCCGGCGACCGTAAACCGAGCTTCCGATACGGTTTCTTTTAATTCTCGCTCTATGATCTTTCGGAGGTTATCAAATCTTGCACATAGATGCTGGACTAGCCGGCGATCAAGTTCTTTTCTGCATCCGTGGCGTGAAACTGTCTAGGAGTGACGAATTTCGAGCTCGATCGAGAGCGGTCATGGCGGCCACGATCGGTCACACGGTGCTGACCCACTTGCCGCCATCCTCGAACCCTTTTGACACCTTGTCGAGCTCCTAGAGGTACACTGATGCTGTAGGACCGTTTGTTTGAGGTGTTGACGGGTTAGAACCCACGGTCGACGGCGCCGAACCTCAACCGAGGCCGCGGCACGTCGCCGGCTATTTCCGGTCACCCCCAGCCCGACCTGACACCACCGACGTGTTCCTCGACGTCGACAACCCCCCTGGCAGCGAGTTTCAGACCATGGGAGGTCCGGCAGCGGCGAGCCGGCGAGCTCCGAGTCTGCTCCGGCGAGGTCGGCGGCGCGGGCGTGAGAGAACGGCGGGAGGAAGACGAAGTCGGCTGGCTCACGTGTCAGCGGCTGAAGAATTTAAATCGGGATCGGGTGTGGCCGGGATCGGCTGTGCTGGCACGCAAATACCCTGTGATCTCTGGTGTGCCGGACACCTCCGCGCCCGACACGTGTCCCCACGGGCCCCCGCAAGATTTAAACTTTTCCCCGATTTTCAGAATTCTTCTAAACTTCAAATCCTCATAACTTTGGCTAGAAAGCCCCAAATTGAGTGAACCAAATTTTGCTGGATTCAGATCTCTGAGTACTTTCCAGAAAATCAAGTTTCACCTCATGAAATTCCTTATTTTTCCAGAATTAATTCCTCAAAATTTAAACTATTTGGAATTTTAACTGGAGAATCCTTTGGAGGAAAATCCTGAAATTTTGCTGGGATGTTCACCAAAATATCCCTGAACTACCATAAAAATTTCAGATCCATTTGAACTCATTTGATCCGCCTAATGGTGTGATTAGTGAAACTGTTCCAGAGAAAATAGAAAATGTTCAGAAACATTTTCAGAATTTTCTCTGAAATTGTTTAGCTCATATCCTTAGCTAGGAACCTTCAAATTAAGTGAGACCAACTCCATTAGAACCCCTCTGAAAATATAGTTTTCAGAAAGTAATAGTTTGTTTCATGAAAATCTTTAGAACACCCTAAAAGCCTTCAATTAAGATCAAGTACATGATTAATTGTGGAGGGCTCAAATGAGCTTTGCTGCAACTAAAACTTGACCAAGTCTCTGTTTAGGTTGTAACCAAGCACAGTAAAAATTTCGCAGTCTTTAGGCTGGTCTAGTAAGAGTTATAGACTTCACAAGTTTGAAAGTTAATACAACTGCATTTAAATTAATACATGTAATTGCTTCTATCATGTAGTCGCTAAGGTCGAGGAGGAACCCGAAGTCCTAGACTTCGTTACTCCGGAGGAACAGCTAGCCTACGACCAAGAGCAGCAAGGCAAGCTCCGGTTTGCATTAACCTTTTTACAAATTTTTATTGTTTTGAGCACATAGTTGTTTACTTTATTCTTTGCATTAGAGTCTTGTTTGGAAGCCCCACTGCATAGCCAAGAGAACCATGGGTTGGGTTTAGGATTGCAAACCCCGTTAGCTACTGCATTGCTATGATAGAGTAGGATTCGGAACAAGTCGAGTAGTTGGAACTACTCGCGAGCATAGGCTAGAGGCACTCGACTCAGGTAGTGATAGCATATGAAACATATGGCAAGAAAATGAGACCGAGCGGAGGGTAAGGGCAGCAGGACTTTGGGGCCTGTGTGCTGTAGCTCCGCTTGTGTCGATTGAGGACCGAGCCGTGTGCGGGCCTGTTGAACAAGCTAGAACAGTACCGAAGACCTACCGGCTATATGGGAACCGGGAAACTGATGTAACTCGGGTAGCTGGGTATTGAGGCATTGCCCGTCGTTCAGAGGGTAGGTTGAGAGCTTGAGGTGTAAATCGGCTGGCGGCACGGAGATGCGCGTGCAGAGACCTCTTGCTCGGGACGATGGGACCGGTTCAATATTTGGCTGACGGGCAAAAGGTGGTTGCGTACGGCGTCCGTGCTGGTTGTTGTAGGCAACATCGAGTATGGGCGTACGTGACGGGTTGTTCGGGTAACCCTGCAGGTGTAAATCGATTATAATCGCCGTCCCTCGCGGTCAGTGAGTACCACTTGTTCACTGTACCGTGACGTAGAAAGAACAGGCTAGTTACATGTTAAAATGTTGCTGATTGAAGGATGGACTCTGATTGCTAATGATTTGCTGTAGTTTAGAGCTAACTAAAGTTCATTTCAACTTTGGGCAAAGTACATGAGAGAAATGCATTTCTTGTTTGATTGCGGCTCTCTCAATAGCCTTGGCGTAAGGTTCTCCACAACCTGCTGCTAAAACTTGAAAGTAAGGTTCTACTAATTAGGCGAGTCCTTGCAAATGATTTTTGCCTCATGTAACCCAGCACCCCTCATATAGAAGTTCCATGTTTAGGTGAGATGGGTCAGACTTGCTGAGCCTTCGTGCTCACTGCTTGTGTTTGAAGCTTTTGCAGGGTTCTATGAGGAAGGGACTCCCGAAGAGGAGACGGAACCCCAGGAGGGGAACCCCATCGAGTGGGAGTCGTGCACGCCGCAGAGTTAGTGTGCGTGTGTGCTAGCAAGGACACGTTCAAGGGCTGAACATGCACTTGGTGCTTAGTCTACGCCCGCGAGTGTAGACTGAACTTATTTTGATGTAAACATGTTCATAACCCTGTTTATGTAATAAAATATCGCTTCCGCTTTGTACCTTTGATGTGTGTTATACGGTGCTGTGCAACGCAGCACCCCTCAGCGTGATCCTGGCTCGACAGGACCAATGGGGTCGTGTCACAATTTCCCCGAATTTTCCCCACATTTGGGGAATTTCCCCCACATTGCTGCCGCACCAAATCAATTGGGAAAAAGTTGTTAGGATTTTGCTCCAATTAGAGTAGGACTCTCCCCCCCCCCCCCCGTATAAATAGAACCCAAACCCCCCCTTGGCCGCAACCCCTTCCCCTTTTCCCCCTCCCAAGTCGGCGACTTGGAGGCCCTAGCCCCCAACTCACCGAGTTAGACCCCCCTCGCCGGAGTTCAGTCGCCGATGAGCCCCACCGGTGAGCCCGCCGACGAGCCCCGTCACGCCTCGCCGTCACCAGAAAAGAGCCGACGATCTGTCCTGCCCTCATCTTCCATAGAAAAATTCCCCGCTGCTGCCATTGCTAGGATAAGGCCCTGCCACCAAAGGGAAGTGAGGTAGGTCTTCATTACCCATCTTACGATGTCGTCGCTGTTTCTACGCATCCGTTTTCTTCGCTCCCTTCGAACAGAAACTTTTTTTGTGTGGACAGATCACGTTTTTATCGGTTTTTGACGGTAGAATTAATCTAGATCTTGAGTCAAGATCATCACCACGTCCACACTTGATCCCTACACCCTTGTTCATAAAAAAGCCCCATGAAAGCCCTTTAAAACATGCAAGAACACGTACAAACTGGTTTAATAAAACAGCACCATAAGATTTGCATTCATCTACACCATTGCATCTTGAGTAAAGTTTGTGCATGATGTTTTATTGCTGTAAATTTTGTTTGTGCATGGTCGTGAGTAGAAGGACAAGCTCAGGAAGCCATCTACGAAGAACTACAGCACCAAGACTTCGAGACGCTTGAACAACAAGAGCCATGGGAGCAAGGCAAGTGCCCCTTGACCATATTGATCCCATGTTTTGAAACTGTTTTGTTTGCGAAAAGTTGTATGCTTGAGTCAACTTGATGGGACACCCTTTTATAGGAGTTTACTAGTTTTGTTAACCATCCTTGTCGCTGGGAAAGTTGATTAGTCGGGTATGGTCGTTTTTTCCTTTTTGCTTCGCTAATCTACGGGATACGGGAAGCTGAATTAAAACAAGTCTAGCTACTGCACTCATATGAATAAAGATGATGAGAACTTGATGATGATAATTAGCATGAAACCGGGGAGATCTAGGCAAGATGGGTTCGTAGATGTTGCTGAATAAGATGGTGGTTTAGTTGCCATAGATCTAAGGACCGATTCATGCCAGCACATGCCAGGAAAACAGTGCCACCACAAGGACAAATATGGATGCGGCTTAGCCGACTAATTAGGTGTGTTGCTAGCTCATTATGGACCGTGGATGGCGCGGGGAATGGGAGTCGAGGAGGACTGCCCTGGGAACTGCATGGCACAAGAGGGGGCCTGTGGGTGGGAGAATGGTGATTCGAGCCTGCCGGTGAAACCTCAGTGAGTCCATACATCTAGTAGCCCCTTTGTAAAGGCTATTTTGTGATCTCTTGGCCATATACCGACTGTTGTGTACTGGTATAATGGAGGTTCTATAGTCACCGACGGGTGACGAAATCACAAACTTTTGGGTAAAGTGGTGCCGCCTTTGCAGAATGTAAAACTATCATGATAGTCGTGCTTCCGGTCAGAAGCATCTGGCCAACTCACATGACTAGAGGGGGGATGGATATTCGGTATGGTTATGGTATGGTCATTGGGGTTGGTTTTGGGACTGTTTCGAGTCATGAAAATGAGTTTGGTTTCGGTTATATGAATATGAGATGGTTATGAATATTTATGAGCATGAGATGAACTTGAGGAAGATTAATGGTTGGTTGAGACTTGATAAATGATGAATTACGATGAAGGAATGTTGATGTTTTACTTGGATATATATTGGGATTAAATTCATCTAGAGATAGTTGCTGTTTTTATCATATTTGTGAAATAAAATTTGCTTGCTGCAATGAGCCTTTTCAATTCCATACCTTGTTGTAAGCTACATGTCATACTTTTCCCCGCACTTGCTGAGTACGACATATACTCACCCTTGCATTATCACATAAACATCAGCAACAGGAGAAGAGTACTTCGAGAACCATGTGGAGTACTAGGCGTGCGAACTACCGTCAACATGCCTGTGGAGTTGAAGTTAGAGTCTGCTGTTTAGTTATTTCCATTGTCGTTTAGAGACTTCCGCTGCAAGAATAAGTTAGAGATTCATGAGTGAGACTTTGAGTCACTGTAATAAAGTACTTAAACCCTATTTATTCGTGGTTATATTCTGAATTTAGTTTGTGGATTACATGTGTATGTGTGATGAACATCCTGGGCACACATATGCATTCACTTGGTTCTATTTTCGGAACCGGGTGTCACAGATTGGTATCAGAGCCAGGTTGATCGTAGGACGCAAGTCTAGGTAGAATGGACACTCTAAAACATATAGGAACACCCCTCTAAACTGCTATTTTCGAAAATTGCTTGCTGCTGCACTTTTCTTGTCAATTCAGCCACCGCAAAGTGCTATTTTCAGCCCCTCTTTTCTCTTCTTTTGGACAACAACACTTTTGCTTTCTTGCTTCATAGCTTCTGAAGTTTTGAAGTATTTTCTTCCTTCTCTAAAGTTTCTCATGTCCTATTTATAGATGCCGGTGATCAGGAGCACGACACGCATAAGTAATCGTTCACCACCACGTGGGAGTGCACTTAACCCCATTGAGGTGTCCGATGGACCATATTGGGAGGAGGTGAAGACGGAACCTCATGATGAAGATGAAGTCAATAGCTATATGGATGAGGAAGAGGACCCGGAAGAGGTGGAACCATTCGAAGACGACATGGAATATGATCCACAAGAACGGCATTGGTACGCACCTCAGGAGGAGTTTCACGCGGGCTTACACCCCATCGAGCCTCATGAAGCTATGACGGGAGAAGATGAACCCGAGGAGGAGCCACCCCTTGCTGAGACCAATAATGAAGGTGATGAATGGTCCAATCATTCAGATCAAGAATTTCGGTCCGATGGAATGGGAGGAGGACACACATCTAGGGAGCTCAAAGAATTTCTGGATTGCTGCAGCTTATACCTGGAGTATCTCCTCAAGAAAGCCCCTCGTCTCGGACATGAAGAGTGGAAGGCTGACGTAACCATCCTATATAACGGTAGGGTTGTCACTCGGCACTTCACACCCACATGGAGAGCTACAAGGGCAGAAGCTATTGATGACGCTGCATGGGAAGCACTCACCGAACTGTGCTACGCCTTCCATGAGCAGCTTGAGGGTACCACTTTTGAGCTGCACCCATGTCGGAAGAGTGGCACAAGGGAGATCATTGGACCCCATGTAACCGCCCTTTCCAACCCACAAGCTGCTGAAAAGTCACAAAGGTTGCTCGTGGAGTTAGGAAACCGCTACACAAGCGCACAAGAAGAGATCTGTTACCTCCGCAAGAAGCTGTATTGAAACAAGAGGACACTCGTGCCAACGCGGGAGCGAATGGAGCACCAGCGCCTTCTAACTCTACATGGACTGCTGACTCACCATGGCGTGCGCCCATGTATGGACCACCCCCGTCACACGGCGGGAACAGCACCAATTCACATGATTAAGTTTAGGATTCCCATTGAATAAGCTGTAATAGGAATGTTTAAATCGTAGTAGCGTGAATAGGAGTGGTGTGTTGAACTTTTGTGATGATTGCTTGTGTTTGAGTGCTGGTGTGAGTTGTGGGACGCTTCGGCGAATGTCCACATCCACACATAGTGGAGAGATGTGAGATGCTTCGGCATGTGTTCACATTCTCATATAGGCTGAAATTAATAAAAGAAAATATTTAGTTCATACACCTTGATGCATATAGTTGGGGGATCAATCTAAACTTCTATTTTCTATTCTACTCAACTCTCTCTCACAGTTGGTGAGGTAAAATGTCAGCCGTCAAAGGAGGAACGTTCATGGCAACCATGAACCACAATAGGATGGCAACGTTGAAGTTCCTAAAAATGCTAACCCCGGGGCTGATGCAAACAACCTTGAACGGTTGATGGCTATGCAGAACCAGCTCATGCAAACTATGATACAAACTTTGGGACAGCTGCAAGCCAACAACAACAATCTTAACCCCGTTCCTGCACCCCCACCGCCACCACCGCCAGCTCACAACAGATTGGGAGAGTTCATGAGGACTCGACCGCCTACTTTTGTACAAGCTAATGATCCAATGGAGGCTGATGATTGGTTGAAATCCATGGAAAATAAGCTTGCTATTGTTCAGTGCAATGATCAGGAGAAAGTTCTCTTCGCATCGCATCAACTCATTGGAGCAGCCGCTGACTGGTGGGACACTCTCTGCAATGCTCATGTCAACCAGGAGACAATCACTTGGGCTGAATTCAAGGAGAGTTTCTGCTCTCATTACGTCCCTGCTGGAGTCATGATGCTAAAAAGGCAAGAGTTCGAATGTCTCCGCCAAGGAAAGAAGAGCGTGAATGAGTACCTCAACAAGTTCACGCAGCTGTCAAGGTATGGTGCCGAGACGTCAACTCGGATCAAAGGAAGCAATACTTGTTCATGAGAGGATTGAACAATGAGATCCAAGTACAACTGCTCAACAATGATTATGCAAACTTCCAGAAGCTCGTTGACAAAGCTATAGTGGTTGAGAGCAAGATCCGTGAGATCGAGCAAGAATGCAAGAGGAAGATGCCATACCAGCCACAAGGGAGCAATGTACGTCCCCGTTTCATGCCACCAGCTGCACCACAGTATGGCTCGTCCGCTTCTACTTTCCGCCCTGGAAACCCACCTCGCCCTAATTAACCACCGCAGCAACGTCCTGTTATGCAAGCACCTCGTATGCCTTTGCCTCCTGTGCCCCGTCCCAACATGGGCGCCTATGCTCAAAACCAGCCTCGCCCCAATGTTCCTTCTGTTTTGGGCAACAAAGCATGCTTTTCATGTGGAGATGCGGGACACTTTGCAAGTCAATGCCCGAAGAAAGGCCTTGGACAGAACCCACGGCCGAATGGAGGAGCTACGCAAGGTAACCGTGGGCAGCAGAACTACGCTCGTGGCAACATGAATCATGTCTCTGCTGAGGAAGCGCAACAAGCTGAGGACGTCGTGATTGGTATGTTCCTTGCTAACTCCAACCCAGCCACTGTTTTAATTGATTCCGGAGCATCGCATTCATTCATATCATCCAAGTATGTTGCCAAGTATAATCTGCCCATATCACACATGAAACACACTATGTTGGTTAATTCTCCCGGTGGAGAGATGAGGACTAATATAGTATGTCTGAAAGTAAACCTTAAAATAAGGGGGGTAGACTTTCTTGCCAACCTTATTGTCTTGGATTCCCAAGGGATTGATATATACTTGGAATGGATTGGTTAAGCAAGCACAACGGAGTAATTCAATGTGCTGAGAGGAGCGTGTAGTTGACAAATGAGCACGGTACTCGTATTGAGTTCGAGTCAGCCCAACCGGCAACCGAGAAGGCAGCGTTGAACCACGTCGAAGAAGCAACATTGGAAAGCATTCCGGTGGTTCAAGAATTTTCAGATGTATTCCCGGAAGAACTTCCAGGTATGCCACCTGACCGGGACATTGAATTTGCCATTGATTTAGTACCTGGAACTGCACCTATAGCGAAAAGGCCATATAGGATGCCCGCTAATGAACTAGTAGAACTTAAGAAGCAAATTCAGGAGCAGCTAGAAAAGAGTTTTATACGCCCAAGCTCGTCACCATGGGGAGCCCCCGTGCTCTTTGTTGACAAGAAGGATGGGACCCAAAGGATGTGTGTGGATTATAGGTCTCTCAATGAGGTGACGATCAAGAATAAATACCCGCTGCCCCGTATAGAGGACCTGTTCGACCAAATGAAAGGTGCCCGAATTTTCTCCAAGATTGATCTTCGGTTGGGATACTTCCAGCTGAAGATTAAGCCCTCTGACATACCCAAGACTGTATTTTGAACACGGTATGGTTCGTAAGAATATACCGTTATGTCTTTTGGGTTAACGAATGCACCTGCATACTTTATGTACCTCATGAATAAAGTCTTCATGGAGTACTTGGACAAGTTTGTCGTGGTGTTCATCGATGATATCATGGTGTATTCAAAAAGTGAGGAAGAACATGAAGAACATTTGAGATTGACATTGCAGATACTGCGACAACATCAATTGTATGCCAAGTTCAGCAAGTGTCAATTTTGGCTAAAGGAGATATCGTTCCTAGGCCACATCATCTCCGAGAGAGGAGTATCGGTTGATCCCGGAAAAGTGGGAGATGTTCTGAAGTGGAACCAACCGCAGAATATGACAGATATTCGGAGTTTCCTTGGGATGGCTGGATACTACCGATGGTTCATCAAGGATTTCTCCAAAATAGTGAAGCCTATGACTGAATTGCTAATGAAGGGAAAAGCATTTCAGTGGACACCAGTGTGCCAAGAAAGCTTCGAGGAGCTCAAGAAAAGACTAACCACAGCGCCGGTTTTGGTATTGCTGGACATGAGCAAGAGTTTCGATATATATTGTGACGCATCAAGACAAGGGCTTGGATGTGTGCTCATGCAAGAAGGACAAGTGGTAGCCTATGCGTCGAGACAACTAAAGAAACACGAGCTGAATTACCCAACACATGACTTGTAACTTGCAACCGTGGTACATGCCTTGAAGATTTGGAGGCATTATATCCTTGCCCACCGATGTGAGATCTATACGGATCACAAAAGGCTCAAGCATATATTCATGCAAATGGATCTGAATTTTAGGCAACATCGATGGTTGGAACTCATCAAGGATTATAATGTTGGAATCAATTATCACCCCGGAAAGGCCGATGTAGTAGCTGATGCGTTGAGCCAAAAGGGAGCATGTCACCAACTCACGGTTCGGGAGCTACCGCCCGAGATGCGCAAGGGGTTAGAATGGTTACATCTCAGATTCTTGAACGAGATGGAAGTGATAGAACTCAACTCTTCGCTGGAACAAGAGATACAAGATGGCCAAGCAACGGATGAGGAAATCAAGGAAAGAATCCGACAAGGCATAGAAATGGATTTCAAAGAAGATGAGAAGCGCACGCTTTGGTTAGGGAAAAGGACTTGTGTGCCTAACGTGAAGCACATCCGCGACACGATATTAAAGGAGGCACATGACTCACCTTATTCCATACATCCCGGCTGTACAAAGATGTACAAGGACCTAAAAACTTGCTATTGGTGGGATGGTATGAAAAGGGACATAGCTGAATATGTTGCCTTATGCGACACGTGCCAACGGGTGAAGACCGAACATCAAAGACCCGCTGGACTGTTGCAGCCATTGAAAGTACCCGAGTGGAAGTGGGAAGACATCAGCATGGATTTCATTGTCAGATCGCCACGTACTCGGTCGGGTTACGACTCCATTTGGATTATTGTGGACCGATTGATGAAAACAGCCCATTTCCTTCCTGTTAGAACCACATACCGCGTCGCAGAACTAGCCGAGCTGTATATGGAGCAAATTATGTGTCGCCATGGGGTTCCAAAGAGGATAGTTTCAGATCGGGGTTCTCAATTTACCTCTAGGTTCTGGAAGAAGCTGCATGAAGCCATGGGTACACGGCTGAATTTTAGCTCCGCTTATCACCTGAAACTGACGGGCAAACTGAGAGGACAAATCAAATTTTGGAAGACATGTTGAGAGCTTGCGCCTTGAAACATGGGCGCAGTTGGGATAGGAGCTTGCCGTATGCTGAATTCTCATACAACAACAGCTATCAAGCCAGCTTGAAGATGTCACCTTTCGAAGCATTGTATGGTAGACGGTGTAGAACGCCGCTGTTCTGGAATGAGACCGGAGAGAGCCAAGTGTTTGGACCCGAAGTGCTGCAGGACGCCGAAAAACAAGTCCAAACGATACGAGAAAATTTGAAGGCTGCTCAGTCACGACAAACAGGTTATGCGGACAATAGGTGAAGAAGATTGACCTTTGAAGTAGGAGACTTCGTGTACCTTAAGGTGTCGCCTATCCGAGGCCAATGACGGTTCAACGTCAAGGGCAAATTATCACCTCGCTACATCGGGCCATTTAAGATTTTGGGCAAGCGAGTAGAAGTAGCCTATCAACTAGAGCTGCCAACTCACCTCTCCGATGTACACGTGTTTCACGTATCCCAACTCAAGAAGTGCTTAAGAGTACCGGAAGAACAAGTAACGATGGATGAGCTCGAGCTTCAAGAGGATCTGACCTATGTGGAGCACCCCGTCTAAATTTTGGACATGAAGGAAAGGGTCACGAGGAACAAAGTGATCCGTTGGTGCAAGGTACAGTGGAGCCATCACACGGAAGCCAAAACTACATGGGAGCGTGAGGAAGATCTCAAGGCAGAATTCCCTCATCTATTCTCTACTCTATCGAATCTTGAGGGCGAGATTCAGTTTAAGGGGGTAGGTTTGTAACACCCTCAAATTCAATTCCATGCATTGCATACATTTTTCATATAGAGAAACACTATAAAAGAAGTAGAAATGGAGAAAAGAACCGTATAAATGGAGGAAGGAACCATAGAAATGGAGATAGAATCATAAAAATGGTGGGGAATGGGAAAAAGATAGCTGAAATGAGCCAATTCCAATTTGTCGAAGTGCGCTGTCGACACTTCCCCCGGCCCCGCTGGACACGTGGCACCCTCGGAGCTCACCCCTGCGGAGGGATTGAGGTCCGGCACTGCTGGTCACGTGGCAGGCTCGGGGCTCGCCTCTGAGAAGAAGGGAGGCCCGGCCCCGCTGGATACGTGGCGCCCTCGGAGATCACCACTGCGGAGCGGGTGAGGTCCGGCACTTCTGGTCACGTGGCAGGCCCGGGGCTCGCCTCTGAGGAGAAGGGAGGCCCGGCCCCGCTGGACACGTGGCACCCTCGGAGCTCATCCCTACGGAGGGGGTGAGGCCCGACACTGCTGGCCACGTGGCAGGTCCGGGACTCGCCTCTGAGGAGAAGGGAGGCCCGGCCCCGCTGGACACATGGCGCCCTCGGAGCTCACCCCTGCGGAGGGGGTGAGCCCGGCACTGCTGGCCACGTGGCAGGCCTGGGGCTCGCCTCTAAGGAGAAGGGAGGCCTGGCCCCGCTGAACACGTGCGCCCTCGGAGCTCACCCCTGCGGAGGGGATGAAGTCCAGCACTGCTGGTCACGTGGCAGGCTCAGGGCTCGCCTCTGAGGAAAAGGGAGGCCCGGCCCCGCTGGACACGTGGCGCCTTTGGAGCTCACCCCTGCGGAGGGGGGCGAGGTCCTTAGGCGGTTTTTCTCCTGTGCGCGGGGGTACCCGGTACTGAGGGTACCGACACAATTTCCCCAAATTTTCCCCACATTTGGGTAATTTCCCCACATTGCTGCCGCACCAAATCAATTGGGAAAAAGTTGTTAGGATTTTGTTCCAATTAGAGTAGGATTCTCCCCCCCCCCCCTTATAAATAGAACCCAAACCCCCCCTTGGCTGACCCCTTCCCCTTTTTCTCCCCTCACAAGTCGGCAACTTGGAGGCCCTATCCCCCAACTCGCCGAGTTGGACTCCCGCCTCACCAGAGTTCAGTCACCGGTGAGCCCCAACGGTGAGCCCGCCGACGAGCCCCGTCACGCCTCGCCGTCGACGGAAAAGAGCCAACGACCTGCCCTGCCCTAATCTTCCATATAAAAATTCCCTGCTGCTGCCATTGCTAGGAGGAAGGCCCTGCCACCAAAGGGAAGTGAGGTAGGTCTTCGTTACCCATCTTACGACGTCGTCGCTGTTTCTACGCATTCGTTTTCTTCGCTCCCTTCGAACAGAAACTTTTTTTGTGTGGACAGATCACATTTTGATCGGTTTTTGACGGTGGAATTGATCTAGATCTTGAGTCAAGATCATCACCACGTCCACACTTGATCCCTACACCCTTGTTCATCAAAAAAAAACCCCATGAAAGCCCATTAAAACATGCAAGAACACGTACAAACTGATTTAATAAAACAGCACCATAAGATTTGCATTCATGTACACCATTGCATCTTGAGCAAAGTTTGTGCATGATGTTTGATTGCTGTAAATTTTCTATGTGCGTGGTTGTGAGTAGAAGGACAAGCTCAGGAAGCCATCTACGAAGAACTACAGCACCAAGACTTCGAGACCCTTGAGCAACAAGAGCCACGGGAGCAAAGCAAGTGCCACTTGACCATATTGATCCCATATTTTGAAACTGTTTTGTTTGCGAAAACTTGTATGCTTGAGTCAACTTGATGGGACACCCTTTTATCGGAGTTTGCTAGTTTTATCAACCATCCTTGTCGCCGGGAAAGTTGATGAGTCGGGTATGGTCATTTTTTCCTTTTTGCTTCGCTAATCTACGGGATACGGGAAGCTGAATTAAAACAAGTCTAGCTACTGCACTCATATGAATAAAGATGATGAGAACTTGATGATGATAACTAGCATGAAACCGGGGATATCTAGGCAAGATGGGTTCGTGGATGTTGCTGAATAAGATGGTGGCTTAGTTGCCGTAGATCTAAGGACCGATTCATGCCAGCACATGCCAGGAAAACAGTGTCACCACAAGGACAAATATGGATGCGGCTTAGCCAACTAATTAGGTGTGTTGCTAGCTCATTATGGACCGTGGATGGCGCGGGGAATGGGAGTCGAGGAGGACTGCCCTGGGAACTGCATGGCACAAGAGGGGGCCCGTGGGTGGGAGAATGGTGATTCGAGCCTGCCGGTGAAACCTCAGTGAGTCCATACATCTAGTAGCCCCTTTGTAAAGGCTATTTTGTGATCTCTTGGCCATACACCGACTGTTGTGTACTGGTATAATGGAGCTTCTACAGTCACCGACGGGTGACGAAATCACAAACTTTTGGGTAAAGTGGTGCCACCTCTGCAGAATGTAAAACTATCATGATAGCCGTGCTTCCGGTCACAAGCACCTGGCCAACTCACATGACTAGAGGGGGATGGATATTCGGTATGGTTATGGTATGGTCATTGGGATTGGTTTCGGGACTGTTTCGAGTCATGAAAATGAGTTTTGTTTCGGTTATATGAATATGAGATGGTTATGAATATTTTTGAGCATGAGATGAACTTGAGGAAGATTAATGGTTGGTTGAGACTTGATAGATGGTGAATTATGATGGAGGAATGTTGCTGTTTTACTTGGATATTTATTGGGATTAAATTCATCTAGAGATAGTTGTTGTTTTTATCATGTTTGTGAAATAAAATTTGCTTGCTGCAATGAGCCTTTTCAATTCCATACCTTGTTGTAAGCTACATGTCATACTTTTCCCGCACTTGCTGAGTACGACATGTACTCACCCATGCATTATCACATAAACATCAGCAACAGGAGAAGAGTACTTCGAGGACCATGTGGAGTACTAGGCGTGCAAACTACCATCAACATGCATGTGGAGTTGAAGTTGGAGCCTGCTGTTTAGTTATTTCCATTGTCGTTTAGAGACTTCCGCTGCAAGAATAAGTTAGGCTGGGGGGGGGGGACTAGGCTGATGCATGCAGACGGGAGCTTTACTGCAGCGGAAGTCTCTAAACGACAGCAGAAATAACTAAACAGCAGCGGCTCCATCTTCAACACCACAGGCAAGTTAACGGTAGTTCGCAAGCCTAGTACTCCACATGATCCTCGAAGTACTCTTCTCCTGTTGCTGATGTTTATGTGATAATGCAAGGGTGAGTACATGTCGTACTCAGCAAGTGCGGGAAAAGTCTGACATGTAGCTTACAACAAGGTAAGAATAAAAAGGCTCATTGCAGCAAGCAAGTTTTATTTCATAAACATGGTAAAAACAGCAACTACCTTTAAGTGAGTTTAATCCCAATATATATCCAAGTAAAACAGCAACATACCTCCATCATAATTCACCATTTATCAAGTGTCATCCAGCCATTAACCTTTCTCAAATTCATCTCATGCTCATAATATTCATAACCATCTCATATTCTCATAACCGAAACTAAACTCATTTTCATGACTCAAAACAACCCCGAAAACAAGTCCCAATGATCATACCATAACCATACCGAATAACCATCCCAAGTTTTGCCTCTAATCATGTGAGTTGGCCAGGTGCTTGTGACCGAAAGCACGGCTATCATGATAGTTTTACACTCTGCAGAGGTGGCACCACTTTACCCACAAGTTTGTGATTTTGTCACCCGTCGGTGACTGCAGAACCTCCATTATACCAGTACACAACCGTCGGTGTATGGCCAAGAGATCACAAAATAGCCTTTACAAAGGGGCTACTAGATGTATGGACTCACTAAGGTTTCACCAGCAGGCTCGAATCACCATTCTCCCACCCACGGGCCCCCTCTTGTGCCATGCAGTTCCCAGGGCAGTCCTCTCTCGACTCCCATTCCACACGCCTTCCACGGTCCATAACAAACTAGCAACACACCTAATTAGTCAGCTAAGCCACACCCATATTTGGCCTTGTGGTGGCACCGTTTTCCTGGCATGTGCTGGTATGAAACGGTCCTTAGATCTACGGCAAGTAAACCACCATCTCATTCATCAACATCCACGAACCAAGCTTGCCTAGATCTCCCCCCGATTCCATGCTCATTTACATCATCAAGCAAAAAGGAAAAATGTCCATACCCGACTTATCAACTTTCCTGGCGAAAAGGATGGTTAACAAAACTAGTAAACTCCTATAAAAGGGTGTCCCATCAAGTTGACTCAAGCATACACGTTTTCACAAACAAAACAGTTTCAAAACATAGGATCAATATGGTCAAGGGGCACTTGCCTTGCTCCCGTGGCTCTTGTTGTTCAAGCGTCTCGTAGTCTCAGTGTTGTAGTTCCTCGTAGATGGCTCCCTGAGCTTATCCTTCTACTCACAACCACGCTCATACAAGATTTAAAGCAATCAAACATCATGCACAAACTTTATTCAAGATGCATTGGTGTAGATGAATGCAAATACTATGGTGCTGTTTCATTAAACCAGTTTGTACGTGTTCTTGCATGTTTTAATGGGCTTTCATGGGGTTTTATGATGAACAAGGGTGTAGGGATCAAGTGTGGATGTGGTGATGATCTTGACTCAAGATCTAGATCAATTCCACCGTCAAAACCCGATCAAACGTGATCTGTCCACATGAAAGAGTTTCTATCCGAAGGAAGCGGAGAAAACATATGCGTAGAAAGAGCGACGACATCGTAAGATGGGTAATGAAGACCTACCTTACTTCCCTTATGATCGTCGGCTCTTCTCCGGCGACGGCGAGGCGTGACGGGGCTCGTCGGTGGCTGAACTCCAGCGACTGAACTCCAGGGACGGGGTGTGTCCAACTCGGCGAGTTGGGGCTAGGGTCTCCAAGTCATCGACTCGGGAGAGGAAAAAGGGTATGTGGTTGTGACCAAGGGGGTTTTGGGTACTATTTATAAGGGGGTCAGAAAGAGTCCTACTCCAATTGGAGCTCAAATAAGAGTCCTATTCAATTTGTTTTGGATCTTAACAAACTTATCTCAATTGATTTGGTGCGGCAGCAATGTGGGGGAAATTGTGTCGGTACCCTCAGTACCGGGTACTCCCACGCACAGGAGGAAAAACCGCCTAAGGACCTTGCATCTCCGCAGTGGTGAGCTCCGGAAGCGCCATGTGTCCAGCAGGGGCCGGTCCTTGCTTCTCCTCAAAGGTGAGCTTCGGACCTGCCATGTGGCCACTGCCAGGGTGAGCTCCGAAGGCACCACGTGTCCAGCAGGGCCGGGCCTCGCTTCTACTCAGGGGCGAGCTCCGAGGGCGCCACGTGTCCAGCGGGCTGGGGCCTCTCCTCAGAGGCGAGCTCCGGTGGAGACACATGTCCAGCGGGCCGGGGCCTCTCCTCTCCTCAGAGGAGAGTTCCGAGGGCGACACGTGTCCAGCGGGGCCGGACATCTCAGAGGTGAGCTCCGAGGGTGACACGTGTCCAGCGGGGCCGGACCTCTCGGAGGCGAGCTCCGAGGGTCACACGCGTCCAGCAGGGCCGGACCTCTCGGAGGCGAGCTCCGAGGGTGACACGTGTCCAGCGGAGCTGGACCTCTCGGAGGCGAGCTCCAAGAGAAACACGTGTCCCGCGGGGCCGGGCCTCACCCCTTCCGCAGGGGTGAGCTCCGAAAGCGGCACGTGTCCCATGGTGCCAGACCTCACTCCCTCCGCAGGGGTGAGCTCCGCGGGCGCCACGCGTCCCGCGGCCCGGGGAAGTGTTGACAGCGCACCTAGGCAAACTGGAATTGGCTCATTTCTTCTATCTTTTTCCCATTCCCCACCATTTTTATGATTCTTTCTCTATTTCTACTTCTTTTATAATGTTTCTCTATATGAAAAATGTACGCAAGCAGGGAAACAAATTTGAGGGTGTTACACTCCTGGTCCATGAAGATGGTTAAGCACGATATCGGTGGGTTGACGAGATCGTCGGAGACGCCATCGGTTTCAACATCGACGCACAACTTTGCCAACATGGCGTCCAGGAGCTCCGCCTTCAAGTTGGTCCCGGGGCCACGCTCCAGGCGAGTCGAGTCATTCTCGTCGGTGTACATCTAGGCCGCGCGGCAACGGAGCTGAGGGGAGTGATGCGCCGGCCCAGGAAGTCAGCCAACACCATCAGCGAAGACAACCCCCGGTCCACCAGGAGCTTAATTCTCGCCGGCACAGGGGAGTGGGCACTCTGAAGGTCGGGCATCTTCTCCCAGCAGGTCCGCCTGCTCGAGGGGGGAGTCGGTAGGTCCAGCCAGTCGTGGACGTCAGTCTTCACGATAACCCAGTCATCCCTCTAATTCTCCCACTTGTTGGGGGAGAAGGGAGATATGTACGTCGCTGCAGATCTTGTGCGATGCTGGAAGTAGTAGACGCCCAGGAAGCTCAAGCTTCTCCCTGACGACCGCAGGATGAAAAACGACTGGAACTGCCGCACCGACGGTCGCACCCCCATGAACATCTCACCGAGGTGGACAAAGATTGACACCAGCACGAGGGAGTACAGCGTCAGGTGCTGCAGCTGGAGCCCGTAGAACTCCAGCAAGGTCAGGAAGAAGGAAGAAGCGGGGAAGGTGAGTCCCGCCAGCATGTACCCAGTGAAGACGACGACTTCACCGGCCTGACGGTCTACGAGTGGGAGGGATCCGCAGCAAATCCTTCCATCGTACTGAGGCGCCTGCCAACCGATCAGGCGCCTCACGCGCTCCACATCGCTAGCACTTCGAAGACGAGGCTCTAGGAGGTTCGTCGCCATTGGAGCAGGAAGAGAAAGCAAGGAGGCAAGGCGACTGAAGCAAAAGGAAGGAAGGAGAGGCGCAAGGAAGCAAATGAAGGAGGAGACTCCTGCCAGCTGCAGAGGATCTCTTTATTTGCCCTGACTCTTTGGAAACCGCCGAGCGCAACGTGCCCGACAAATCGCACCCGCATCAGCTATACCGCAAAGGGCAGAGGCGCCAGGCCCACTCGGCAGACGGTGTGGGCAAAAAGCACCACGGTTTCAATAGATAAAAGTGGTTCCCGAGAATATCTGACAAGAGGAAGAGCAGGGGTCGTGTTGGGAACCGTCACAGTAATGCTGTTGTTGGGCGCAATGTGCGCCCCCACGACCCTCCAACAACAAAGGGATACCTGTCCGTGCAGCAGTAGAGTCTCTGAAAGTTGCCTAGAGGGGGGTGAATAGGCGGAAAATCTGAAATTTGGCTTAATAAAAACGATTATTCACAGAGAGCGGACTAGTCCGGTCCTAAGGGCGGACTAGTCCCGTCACAACAGATTATAGCTCAATGAGACAAGAACGCAGTGTTTATCCCATGGTTCAGCTCCACAAAGGAGCCTACGTCCATGTTGAGGAGTCCACTAAGGACCAGGTTGCTCTCAACCTTTTCCTCACGAAGCCACCACCAAGGTTGGCTTGTTCTTCCACTATATCACAAATGCTTCATAATATGACGTGGGGCAACTCAAGCTTGAGGCTCCCACGGGAACTCAGCTCAAAGCACTTACAAACAATTCTCTTCAACAGCACACCTCTGACTTAGTGCTGGAGAATCAACCAAGAGCTCTACGGTGCACACTCCCCCTTCTTCTCCTCTTCCCAAAACTCTCAAACCCTCAAGAATTACACTTGGGATTCCAAGAACTTGAAGAGAGGGAACTAAAAGGCTCTAGGAAGTCTATTTCGTTGTTAGGGTGCTTGTTATCTTCTTTGAGGCCTGGGCAACCCCCTTTTATAGAGGTTCCGGGAACTAGCCGTTGCCAACTGCCAAACCCCGGACTAGTCCGCCCTCTGACCCCGGACTAGTCCGGCCTACGGGGACCGATGACAGCACTCTTTACCAACTAAACGATCGGATTCCACCAACTAAACGGTCAGATTCTACCAAGTAAACGGTCACATTCAACGGACTAGTCTGATCTCACACAGAAACCATTGTTCCGGTTGAGAACTGACAAGTCCGGTCCTCCAAGACTTGGTCCCTGCAGCTACTTCCCAGTTTCAGACGGACTAGTCCTATGGAAACATGACTAGTCCGATCTCACTCAGAAACTCCTGTTCCGGTTTAGAATGGACAAGTCTGGACTAGTCCGGCCTCAAAGAGCGGATTAGTCCGGTCATCCAAGGCTTAGCTCCCGAATGCCTCAGAAACTCTCTCAAAGGACTAGTTCGTCCCCAGACGGACAAGTCCGAACTCACATCAAAACTCTTGTTCCGTTCTATATCGGATCAGTCCGATACTTCGGATTAGTCTGGCCTTCCACCCCGGACAAGTCCGAACTCACACAAAAACTCTTGTTTCGTTCTATATTGGATCAGTCCGATACTTCGGACTAGTCCGGCCTTCCACCCCGGACAAGTCCGAACTCACACAGAACCACTTGTTCCGTTCTACATCGGATCAGTCCGATGTGCCGGACTAGTCCGGCCCCCTGCCCGGACAAGTCCGGCCCTATTCCCAGGGCTTATCCTAAATCTTCACTCCACTCAATCTAAACTCGTACTATGAGCTCTTAGATGATTCTCAGCACTTTGCTCTATGATCACACTCATACTCAAAGGCTAAAACTCAATACAAAAGAACTAAAAACCCTAAATTCTATTCCTCTTGTGCATTTGCCTTTTTCTCCTATTTTCCTTTTTTAGTGTGTCCATCTTCGTGAATTTCTTAATCACCTGTACACATACTTACAAAGCTCATTAGTCCCTTAAGTGTTGTCATTAATCATCAAAACCCACGGGGAATTAGCCTAGATGCACTTTCAGTCTCTTCGTCTCAGTTTACTAAAGCAAGATCAGAAGACCACCATGCGGGATTTTTTACGGAGGCCCCATCCACAAGAGCCTTTGTCTCTTTCCAGATGGGCCTAGGGGCCACTGTCAGTACCCTCAAGACCGGTTACCCCCGCGTGTAAGAGCAAAAGAAGACTTACGCCAACACGTATGCAGAAGACAGGGACCCAGCCTGCAGGCTGGGCCCAACCGCCAGCTAGGGAGCACTCATGAGAAGGCGCGTGCCCTAGGCTTCAGGTCCGACCACCTGGTAGGGAGGGCTTCGAGGCTGCCACGTGTCTGCAGGCTCTCAGCCTCACTACCAGACGAGGATGGCTCCGGAGCTGCCATGCGTCCGATGGTGCCGTACCTGACCTCCCGCCAGGGAGGGCTCCGGCAGTGCCACGTGTCCAGAACCTCCGAGCTACGTCTTTCACTAGAGAGAGCTTCGAAGGTGCCACGTGTCCTACGGCTCCGGGCCTGACCTCCAGCATGGGAGGGCTCTGGTGCAGCCACGTGCATGACAGCTCCGGACCTCCCCTCCTGCCAGGGAGAGCTCCAGCGTTGCCACGTGTCCAACGACTCCGGACCCCTCGCTACTCTGCAAGACAGCTCCGGTGGCGACGCGTATCCCAGGGGCCAGCCACCCGGACGTGGGGCCGACAAGCAACGGGCAGATAGCCAAGGAGTAAAGAGGAAGGTGTGCTGTCCTATCGCGCGTTTCAAGTTCACATGTTCCCTAGGCAAGCAATCCAGCGTATCCAGGTACAGGCGTGTCTGGCAGCAGAGACCAGTCGTGCGGTGCTCTGACGACAGCAACAGTGTGGCGCCACAGGACAAGACGTATTCCTACCGCCTTCATCAGGCAGCACTTAAGGATGGCGATGTGACAAGGCGACGCACCCTACGGCTTCATCAAGTACGCTACTACTAGCAATGGGCGTTCTAGCCGTAGTAGGAGTTGCTACCCATACCAGGGCCGCCTGTCAGGCCCCAGGCCCACTTGCAAGGTTGTCTGGCCTTGAGCTATAAAAGGACCAGACAGCCAACAGACAAAAGGATCCCGAGTCTGATCCCCAAATTCATACAATTCTAACACTTGTAAGCTCTCAAGCTCGAGCCACACTCAGACTCCAGAAAAGAACAACCAACACTCCATGGACGTAGGGTATTACGCTCAGGCGGCCCGAACCACGTAAATCTTTGTGCTCATCTCGCCATCGTGCTACGACGCTCAAAACCACTAAGCCCCTCCTAAAAAAGAACATTTGTGGGCTGCTCTAGAGCGGACCAAGGGAAGTGTCATAGAAAACACTTCGACACCCTGGTTCTAACAAAATTTGTTTTATAATTTTTCAAGCTACCTATAGGGAGAAATGGATTTTTGAAGTTGGTAGAAAAAGCTGAAAAGTTTATGTTTAAATTTGGGAATTTCCAATGAAGGCTAAGAATTGGAACAAGGTTTACCCTAGTAAAAAGAGTCCAATGATACTCAAATATTTACAGGAGATCGCTAAAGCTATGAAGGATCTTCTAGCCAGATTCGCTCAAATTCCATAACCTGGAATTAATTCCCAAAGATTTAAATTTGAGGAATTTTGGAGACAATTCCAGGGATATTCAGACCAATTTCTTTGCATTTATGCAAAGTACTGATTAATAGGAATTCAACAAAATTTGTTTCATAAATTTTGGACATTCCTACTGAAAGTTATGGGGGTTTGAAATTCGGGAAAAGTTTAAACCCTGGCCATGGGCCCCACTGTTTGAATTGGGTCACTGAGCTCGCGGCCACACCGAAGCCCACAGGGTTCTTGTGACGCCCCTGCTCTGAGAGAGAACCTCTCGGAACCGAGACTGATGCGTATGTGTGCCCAGGATGTTCATCACACATACACATATAATCCACAAACTGAATTCAGAATATACATAACCACGAATGAATAGATTCAAGTACTTTATTACATCAATCTTTATTTCAGCGGAAGTCTTATCTTAGCAGCGGAAGTCTTATTCTAGCAGCGGAAGTCTTCTAAACTATAACGGAAGCAAACTAAGCAGCAGCAGCGGCTCCATCTCTACTCCATAGGCAAGGTTGAGGATAAATCATATGCCTAATACTCCACGTGGTCTTCGTAGTACTCCTCTCCTGTTGTTGATGATGTATGATAATGCAAGGGTGAGTACATGATGTACTCAGCAAGTGCGTAAAGTATGACATGTAGCTTACAACAAGGTAGGTATAAAAAGGCTCATTGCATAAAAACAAAGTTTATTTCACAAATCATGATAAAAACAGCAACTAGCTTTAAGTGAATGTAATCCCAACATGTATTTAAACATCAACATACCTCCATCATGTTTCACCACCTTTCATATCTCATCCGAACATTTATCTTTCTCATCTTTTCTCATGCTCATGAATACCATCTCATATTAACTACCATCTCATCTCATATTCAATTCCATCTAAAAATCGAGATCAATCTCATTGCCATGACTCAACAGTCATGCAACCAATCTCATTACCTGGACTCAACAGTTCCGAAAACCAAATCCAAAGACAAGACCATCACCAAACCAAATACCATCCCAATAACCATCCCATCTAATCATGTGAGTTGTCCAGGCGCTTGTGACCGTAAGCTCGGCTATCATGATAGTTTTACACTCTGTAGAGGTGGCACCACTTTACTCACAAGTTTGTGATTTCTTCACCCATCGGCAACTGCAGAACCTCCATTATACCAGTACACAACCGTCGGTGTATGGCCAAGAGATCACAAAATAGCCTTTACAAAGGGGCTACTAGATGTATGGACTCACTAAGGTTTCACCAGCAGGCTAGAATCTCCAATTCTCCCACCTACGAGCCCCCTCTTGTGCCATGCAGTTCCCAGGGTAGTCCTCACTCGACTACCATTCCCCGCGCCTTCCACGGTACATAACAATCTAGCAACTTACCTAATTTGTCAGCTAAGCCGCACCCATATTTGGCCTTGTGGTGGCACTTTTATCCTGGCATGGCTGGCATGAACCGGTCCTTAGATCTACGGCAAGTAATCCACCATCTCATTCTACTACTTCCACAAAACCAAGCTTTCCTAGATCTCCCCCGATTCATGTTCATTATCATTACTTATACGAGTGCATTTAGCTAGACACATTCTATCACTTCCCATATCCCGTAGATTAGCGAAGCAAAAAGCAAAACCGACCATACCCGACTCATCAACTGTCCCGGCGACAAGGGTGGTTAACAAAACTAGTAAACTCCTATGCAAGGGTTTCCCATCAAGTTGACTCAAGCAAACAAACCATTTCGCAAACAAAACAGTTCCAAAAACATGGGATCGATATGGTCAAGGGGCACTTGCCTTGTTCCTGTGGCTCTTGTTGCTCTTGTGTCTTGATGTCTTGGTGTTGAAGTCCTTCGTAGATAGCTCCATGAGCTTGTCCTTCTACTCACGATCACGCATATACAAGGTTCACAGCAATCAATTATCATGCACAACTTTAATCAAGATGCGATGGTGCATATGCATGCTAATCCTATGATGCAGTTTTTATTAGATCGGTTTGTACGTGTTCTTGCATGTTTGCATGGCTTTCATGGGGTTTCACGATGAACAGAGGTGTAGAGATCAATTGTGGACGTGGCGATGATCTTGACTCAAGATCTAGATCAGACCGACCAACACGTGATCTGTCCCTGAAAAAGCTTCTGGCCGAAGGGATCAAAGAACAGATGCAAAGAAAACGCGATGACGTCGTAAGGTGGTAATGGAGACCTACCTTACTTCCTTTAGGTCCTTCCTCTAGCAAAAACAGATCGCCGGCTCTCCTCCGGTGATGGCGATCGTGTCTGAGCTCGTCGGCGGTCTCTCGGTGGTCAAACTCCGGCGAAGGGGTTTAGCTCGGTGAGTTTGGGGGCTAGGGCTCCAAGTCATCGACTCAGGAGGTGGAAAAGAATTACGTGGTTGCGGCCACGGGTTCTGGGTTCTACTTATAAGAGGGAAACGAAGAGTCCTACTTCTGATCGAAATTCGAATAAGAGTCCTATTCAAATTGTTTTTGAATCTTAACAACTTATCTTCAATTGATTTGGTGCGCTAGCAATGTGGAATTTGTGTCGGTTTCCTTCCGTGTAGGTATTCCCGCGCGTACAGAAGCAAAAACCGCTTCAGATCTCATCGCCTCCACAGGGATGAGCTCCGGAGGCTCCACGTGTCCTGCGGGGACCTAGGCTCCCTTTTCCGCAGAGACAAGCACTACAGGAATCCCGACAATAGACGACGGCCAAAAACCATCGTCTATAAGCACAGTGCCGTCGTCAATAACTTATTAACGACGGTAAACTGTTATAGACGACGGTTTATGGATGTCGTCAATTATTAGTCGTCAATAAGCTTATTGACGATGGTTACCGTCGTCAATAAGCTTATTAATGACAGCTAAAGCTGGCTGTCGTCAATGATCTATTGTAGCTTATTGACGACAGCCAGGGTTTGGCTCTCATCAATAAGCTAGCTTATTGACGACGGCCAGGGTTTGGCTGTCGTCAATAAGCCAACTTATTGATGATGGTACGTTTACACCGTCGTCAATAACAATGGCTTATTGACGACGGTTTCTGGTACCTGGCCGTCGTCAATACTAATGGCTTATTGACGACGGCCAAGTACCAGAAACTGTCATCAATAAGCTTTGCAATTTTTTTAAAAAAAACCAGAAAATCCTGCCGTGGCTTCGAGGCCAGCCCTGGCTCGATGGCTAGATCACAGGCAATCAAAACATACATCACAGGCAGGCACAAAAACACTATACGCACGCCACACTACCCTACGCTACCCCGACCGCTGCCACCGGAGTCCAGGAAGTCGTCGCGCGCTCATCCAAATGTCGGATGCTGAGGGGATGGAGTTTCCTGAGCCTGCGTCACCGATCCCTGTGATGTACATGTATAGTTAGACAAATTAGAAGTTCACAAATGTGTATATGACTAAATAAACTCATTACAAGTTAGAATTGAGCAAGTTAGCTAGATTTGGCTATGTTTGAGTAAGTTTGCTCATATTTTACTAAGTTTGAGAAGTATGGACTAGTAGTGTTTATGTTTGAGCTAGTTCAACTAGTTTTGGCTATGTTTGGGTAAGTTTGCTCATATTTCACTATGGTTGAGTAAGTTGTACCATATTTTACTCAGTTTGAGGATGTTTAACTAGTTTTCCCTAAGTTTGAGTAAGTTTGATCAAATTCAACTAAATTTGAGCAAGTTTAACTAGTTGCAGCTATTATGAGAAATTTTGTACCTGTGCTCCTGACGTCGGCCCCTGTGGTAGCTGTATCGGTGCCGGCGCCCACTGAGGAAAGACAGCCGGCTGTCCTGCGGCCATAGCCTGCAAATATGAAGTAAATTATTATACATGTCATTCATATACTAGAAACGTTGAGTACAACGATCTGAACTTACCTGCAAGGCAGCTTGCAACTGTAGTATGTACGAGTGTTGATACTCATCCCTAGCCCGGAGCTCGGCTGCCTGTCTCTCGTCCCTAGCTCTGAGCTCGGCTGCCTGCCTCTCGTTCGTGGGCCTCAGCGCTTCCCACGTCCTCTGGAGCTCCTCCTGGACACTCTGGAGCTCCAGATCTCGGCTGCCACGCCTGCTGGATCCACCCTGTGATGAAGAGGCCCTCGAGGAAGACCGCGCATCCCTCGAGTCGACTACTCCATCGAAGATGGCCAACCTAGTCTTGAAGTTCATGAAAGTAAATGAAAAACAACAGAACTCACCGGCCGTGAGGTTTACCGCCACCGCTTGCATAGGCGGCTTCAGATACGATCGGCGAGTTCTGCCAATCGTAATCGTCGCCTCAAAGCCTCCGCACCTCCTCCCCATACTTTTCCTGAAAATACAGAAAATTAAAGTCATCAGAAGTTTTAAAGAGAATACAATTAAGTTAACTAAAGTACTCACCAACGTCTCCGTCGCCGTCTGAGAAGACAGCTGATCAGGCTGCGAGGGGTCACTTCCCATGTGACCCCTCCTCCACACCTGGATAGCGGTCGGCTCCTGACCGATCTCGCGCTCCTATCGATACGTGTTAGCACAATGATAGCGATAGAAATTAACTAGAATAAAATTCGAGTATCACTTACCATCCGTTTAGCAAGGCGTACGTAGCTGTCCCCGCCAAGACGGTGTTTCCCGTCCGTCCCTCGACTCTGTCGGCGGGTCATCGACACGCCTTGGAAGCCCTGGCTCGCCCAACGAGCACACAGGGAACTGTAGGCGTCCGGACAGGACTCAAGCCACGGTACGCTGACCTGCACACATTTTTTATTAGATGAAAACATTGATCAAAATTGGATAATGAAGCAAAGTAAAATAAACATTTTACCTCTGCGTATTGTGCCTCCGTCAAGTACTTGTCCGCCACATCCCTAAACTGCCCCGCTCACCCTTGTCCAGATGCAACTTATAGTACACCTTCGTAGCCTGAATGCGAGCCGTTGATATCGACTGCGTCAGGAGCTTCCTAGCATTGTTGTTGAAGACCAGGCGAGCGTGATCCAGCTGGGCCTCGTCCTCCAAACGGTAATATTTCTACAAGAAGAAATATACAAGTTAATGTATTTAACATATAATAGGTTCGCATTTAACGAATAGACGATTTACTTACCATGAATTCATACGACACATCCTCCTGATGGTTGCCGTAGGCAATGTCCTGGGCCGTAGCGTAATCGTCTCAAGACGTAGCAGCCCGTCCGTCACTAGACCGGGGTAGTGACAACGGATTAGCTGGCCCAGGACAACGTTGACCTGGCGGTGGCATCCTTGACTCGTGAACGAGTCATCGACCCAAGACCTAATACACGATTCTCAATTAGTACATATATAAGTGTTAAAATATCTAAATTGATTTGTTATAGATTTACTTACCTATCGCCAACCGGACGAATAACGACCCGATCTTCTGGCCGTGCAGGAACCGGCTCCGTGGAGCCAGCTCCCGAAGCCTGCGGTGCCGGAACCTGAAGAGGATCCGAAGCACGATTCGGAATAGGCTCCGAAACCTGTGGTGTCTGAAGAGGACCCCTGGCCTCTATCTCCTCAGACGTAGAGTCGTCCTAAAAATTTGAAGATTTGTAATATAGATTTAAGAAGTTACTTATATAATTTATATAATTTAATGTTCTATACCTGTCGTGACCGCTCTCGTGACCCCTGGCCTCTGTCAAGACCCAACAGCTGAGACAGTCTACCATCGCTAGAGTGACAGCCCTGGGAAAAGGAGTCTGCTCTCGGGGGCAGAAAGCCCCGCGTCCCCCGTCGTCTACTGCTCAACAACATCGTGATGAAAGAAAATTTGATAATGAATTTAAAGGAAAATATAGAAGACGAAAGAAGAGATGAAGGAAATGTTACTTGTACTCAATTTTAAAATTCATCAGTATCACAATCATGTACTCTACTTCGTAAACTGGACCATCGATCTTTTGTCGTGGTTGTTCGCTGTTTTTGTTTTTTTACATTATGAGTCTGTACATCTTGTGCATCTCCAACTAATTCATCGAGTCGTAGACCAGACTCAATGACAAAAGAATCCGGCAACTCTTCTTCTTGGTAAACAACATCAGCCTCATCAAGGTAACCAGTATTGTCCGGTGTATATAACCGCTCACGAGGATTCACCTTTTGTACAACCCACCATGCACTAAGCTTTTCACATGGATATTGTATATAGTACACTTATTCGAATTGGTGTGCAAGGACAAAGGTGTCGTAGCCTCGTAGTCGGTCCTTGTGTTTGACTTCTACCATGCCAAATTGGTTTTGTCGAGTTCCATTGTTATGATCAAACCAATCGCAGTCAAAGAAGACTATTTTAAGGTCTTTACTCTCGGAAAAACTGAATTCTAGGATTTTATTTATGATCCCATAGAAATTAGTTTCACGTCCTTCGGCGTCGGCGGCCCTCGTCACAACTCCGGTGTTAGATGTTGCCCTTTGAGGACATTGAGCTTCAAATTGAGTTGAACGAAATCGGAACCCATTGACATCATATCGACCAAAGAGTTTAACTTTAATGGATCCGTTAGACAGTTGTGGCAAATCTTCATGAACACCGGCTTGTGTCTTGCACTGTCCAACATATGAAGTAAAAAGACTATTTTATGCTATGAACATAATTACTAAGAGGAACAAGACAAGAAAAAAGTTACATGATTTCGAAACCAGGTTTGGAAGTTAGGTCCTCCATTTACTCCACAATGTCGCATTGTTTGTATTTGCTTTCTCGTAGATTGCTGCTTAGACTTCCAATTTTGTCGATCGAACTCACTAAATAAGGACAAAATAGAATTATTAGCATAGATGTATAATACACCACGCAAATTAGTATAGATGTTGAACAACCACTTACTAAAAAAAAATTGTCCATCCCATCTATGTTAGCGTACATGTATAACAAAGCAGCTGTCTTTTCATCTGTTGAAGCATCATAGCTCGTCCCACTACCAACAGTGGTGCCTCTCGTTTGAAAAAGTGAGAGTTCGCTACAAGAGGTTGCTTCAGCCATATTGTACTGCAACACCGATGCATTAACATTATGTTCTTCTGCAAAGTAGACACTTGAAAAGTATCCTATCTCCTAAAGTGTAAATGCTTCGGCGATGCATCCTTTAACCCTTGCCCTATTATGAACCATCGGTTTCAGACATCTGAGTGCTCTTTCAATGTGGTACATCCACCTATATTGAACAGAGCCGCCTACTTTAGCTTCATATGGAAGATTGATTAGAAGGTGTTGCATTGGATTGAAGAACCATGGAGGAAATACTTTTTTCCATCTTACATAAAAGCACGGGTATCTCTTTTTCGAACTTCTCCATCATCTCCCTTTTAATTTCTTTAGCACAAAGCTGTCTGTAAAAATAGCTAAGCTCGGCTAACACCTTCCACACCTCATCGTCAAGATAGCCTCGAAACATAACCGGCAGAAGTCTTTCCATGATTATGTGATAATCATGACTCTTCAAACCAGTGAGATTTCTAGTCTTAACGGCTCTTCTCAGGCTAGCAGCATAACCGTTTGGGAACTTCAACTGTTTCAACCACTTGAAGACTTCTTTCTTTTCTTTTGGTCGAAGGCAGAAAGAAGCTCGTGGTTTGCCACCAGCTTCGGAGAGCTCAAGACTTGGTCGGTTAAAAACCTCTGCCAAATCCTTCCGAGCTTTTATATTGTCTTTTGTTTTGCCCGTCATATCCAAGCATGTGCTTATGAGGCATTCGCCCATGTTACGTTCCTAGTGCATGACATCAATGTTATGCATTAGAATTAAAGACTTCATATACGGTAACTCCCATAGTGCACATATATGAGTCCAATTGTGATCCTCTCCGTAACCAACAAAATATCCAGGACGACCTTCATCTGACACTAGATTGTTGAGCTGTTCAAAAATCTCTGACCCGTTCAGACGTTGTGATGGTCCCTTTTTTACAATGGTACCCTTAATGAAGGCATTTCTCTATTGCCTAAACACGTGATTTGGCGGTAACCAATGTTTATGACAATCAAAGTAGCATATCTTGCCACCATGACTTAGACGAAAACAATTCGTGTCCGAAGCACATATTGGACATGTCAATCGACCATGAGTGCTCCAGCCAGAAAACATACCGTAAGCTGGAAAATCATGAAGAGACCACAAGTACGCAGCTCGAAGGTTGAATTTCTGTTTTCTATAACAGACGTACGCTTCGACTCCTGTCCATAACATTTTTAACTCTTCAATCAATGGCTGCAACATCACGTTCAGTCGTGAACCAGGATGATCCGGTCCAGGTACAATAAGGCATAGGAACATGAACTCATACTTCATACAAAGAGATGGTGGTAAATTGTACGGAATAGCGAACACGGGCCAACAAGAGTATGGTGTGGCGTTTGTACTGAACGGTGAGAAGCCATCTGTCGCCAACCCAAAGCAAATATTTCTTGCGCCATTGGCAAAATCTGGATCGAAGTGGTCAAGCGCCTTCCTCCCTTGACGGCCGGCGTTTCCTCTCACCATCTGTGAGAGAGAGTTGAGTAGAATAGAGGTTAAAAGTTTAGAGTGATCCCTCCCAACTATATGCATCAAGGTGGATGGACTATATATCATCCTATATGAGGATGTGAACAAGTGCCGAAGCATCTCACATCTCTCTACTATGTGTGGATATGGACAACGCTGAAACGTCCCACAACTCACACTAAGCACTCAAGCACAACAATCATCACAAAAGTTAAGCACACAACTCCTATTCAAGGCTTACTCAATAGGGGTCCTATGGGATTTTAGGGTGATACCAATCTGTGACTTCTGTGACTACCAATCTGTGACTTGTTCTTATGGTCAGTGGGGTTCTAATGCCAATCTATGCATTCTACTTAGGCTTACATCCTATATTCAGCGTGGCTCCTAATACCAATCTTCGACTAGGCTTGCGTCCTACGGTCAACCGTGGTTTAGCTACCAATCTGTGATCAATCTAGGCTTGTGACCTATAGTCAACCGTGGTAGCTTTATACCAATCTGTGACTAGGCATGGCAGCTCTTAATATGAATATGTGATTTCTATCTAGGCGCATGACCCACGATCAACCGTGGCTCTGATACCAATCTGTGATGCCCCTGTTCTGAGAGAGAACCTCTCGGAACCAAGATTGAAGCGTATGTGTGCCCAGGATGTTCATCACACATACACATATAATCCACAAACTGAATTCAGAATATACATAACCACGAATGAATAGATTCAAGTACTTTATTACATCAATCTTTATTTCAGCGGAAGTCTTATCTTAGCAGCGGAAGTCTTATTCTAGCAGCGGAAGTCTTCTAAACTATAGCGAAAGCAAACTAAGCAGCAGCAGCGGCTCCATCTCTACTCCACAGGCAAGGTTGAGGATAGATCATACGCCTAATACTCCACGTGGTCTTCGTAGTACTCCTCTCCTGTTGCTGATGATGTATGATAATGCAAGGGTGAGTACATGACGTACTCAGCAAGTGCGAAAAGTATGACATGTAGCTTACAACAAGATAGGTATAAAAGGCTCATTGCATAAAAACAAAGTTTATTTCACAAATCATGATAAAAACAACAACTAGCTTTAAGTGAATGTAATCCCAACATGTATTTAAACATCAACATACCTCCATCATGTTTCGCCACCTTTCATATCTCATCCCAACATTTATCTTTCTCAACTTTTCTCATGCTCATGAATACCATCTCGTATTCACTACCATCTCATCTCATATTCAATTCTATCTCATAACCGAGATCAATCTCATTGCCATGACTCAACAGTCATGCAACCAATCTCACTACCCGGACTCAACAGTCCCGAAAACCAAATCCATAGACCAAACCATCACCAAACCAATAACCAAACCAAATACCATCCCAATAACCATCCCATCTAATCATGTGAGTTGTCCAGGCGCTTGTGACCGTAAGCTCGGCTATCATGATAGTTTTACACTCTGCAGAGGTGGCACCACTTTACCCACAAGTTTGTGATTTTGTCACCTGTCGACGACTGCAGAATCTCCATTATACCAGTACACAACCGTCGGTGTATGGCCAAGAGATCACAAAATAGCCTTTACATAGGGGCTACTAGATGTATGGACTCACTAAGGTTTCATCGGCAGGCTAGAATGTCCAATTCTCCCACCTACGGGCCCCCTCTTGTGCCATGCAGTTCCCAGGGTAGTCCTCACTCGACTCTCATTCCCCGTGCCTTCCACGGTCCATAACAATCTAGCAACTTACCTAATTAGTCAGCTAAGCCGCACCCATATTTGGCCTTGTGCTGACACTTTTATCCTGGCATGGCTGGCATGAACCGGTTCTTAGATCTACGGCAAGTAAACCACCATCTCATTCTACCACTTCGACAAAACCAAGCTTGCCTAGATCTCCCCCGATTCATGTTCATTATCATCAAGTTCTCATTATGATTACCTATACGAGTGCAATTAGCTATACACATTTTATCGCTTCCCATATCCCGTAGATTAGCGAAGCAAAAAGCAAAACTGACCATACCCAACTCATCAACTGTCCTGGCGACAAGGGTGGTTAACAAAACTAGTAAACTCCTATGAAAGGGTTTCCCATCAAGTTGACTCAAGCACACACACCTTTTCGCTAATAAAACAGTTCCAAAAACATGAGATCAATAAGGTCAATGGGCACTTACCTTGTTCCTGTGGCTCTTGTTGCTCTTGTGTCTTGATGTCTTGATGCTGAAATCCTTTGTAGATAGCTTTCTGAGCTTGTCCTTCTACTCACGATCACGCATATACAAGGTTCACAGCAATCAATTATCATGCACAACTTTAATCAAGATGCGATAGTGCATATGCATGCTAATCCTATGATGCAGTTTTTATTACATCGGTTTGTCTGTGTTCTTGCATGTTTGCATGGCTTTCATGGGGTTTCACGATGAGCAGAGGTGTAGAGATCAATTGTGGACGTGGCGATGATCTTGACTCAAGATCTAGATCAGACCGATCAACACGTGATATGTCCACGAAAAAGCTTTTGGTCCAAGGGATCGAAGAATAGATGCAAAGAAAACACGATGACATCGTAAGGTGGTAACGGAGACCTACCTTACTTCCTTCGGGTCCTTCCTCTAGCAAAAACAGATCGTCGGCTCTCCTCCGGTGATGGCGATCGTGTCTGAGCTCGTCGACGGTCTCTCCGGTGGTCAAAGTCCGGCGAAGGGGTTTCGCTTGGTGAGTTTGGGGGCTAGGGCTCCAAGTCGTCGACTCGGGAGGTGGAAAAGAAGTATGTGGTTGCGGCCACAGGATCTGGGTTCTATTTATAAGAGGGAAATGAAGAGTCCTACTCTGATTGAAATTCGAATAAGAGTCCTATTCAAATTGTTTTTGAATCTTAACAACTTATCTTCAATTGATTTGGTGCGGTAGCAACGTGGAATTCATGTCGGTTTCCTTCCGTGTCGGTATTCCCGCGCGTACAGAAGCAAAAACCGCTTCAGATCTCGTCACCTCCGCGGTGATGAGCTCTGGAGGCTCCACGTGTCCTGCGGGGACCTGGGCTCCCTTTTCTGCAGAGACAAGCTCCGGTTGTGCCGCGTGTCAGGCGGGCGAGACCTCGCTCTTCCTCAGAGGTGAGCTCCGCGTGCGCCATGTGTCTGGTGGGTCGAGACCTCCCCTCTCTCCAGAGACGAGCTCCGCGTACGCCACATGTCAGTGCCAGACCTCCCCTCTCTTCGGAGGTGGCTCCAAGATTGCCACGTGTCAAGCAGCGCCAGATTTCCTTTCTCCTCAGAGACGAGCTCCGAGGTCAACATGTGTCCATCAGCGTCGGACCTCCCGGAGGTGAGCTCCGGAGGTGACACGTGTCCGGTAGTGTCGGACCTCCCGGAGGTGAGCTCCGGAGGTGACACATGTCCAATAGGACCGGACCTCTCGGAGATTAGCTCCGAGAGTGACACGTGTTCCACGGTGTCGGACCTCTCGAAAGTGAGTTCCGAGAGCGACACGTGTCCAGCAGGCTAGGTCTTACTTCCCTGCAGCGACTAGCTCCGGTGGCGACACGTGTCCTGCGAGGCTGGACCTTGGTCCTCCGCAGAGGCAAGCCCCGGAGGCGACATGTGTTCAGCGGGTCGGACCACGCCCCTTCCATAAAGGCTAGCTCCGAGCCTGCCACATGTCTGGCGGTGCCGGGCCTCTCCCCACTACGCAGGGATGAGTTCCAAACACGCCACGTGGCCAGCGGGCCGCGGGAAATGTCTTCGGCGCTTCTCGGTGAACTGGAATTTGCTCCAGAAATCAAAATTGAGTGTGTCACAGTTCTACCCGCGCAGCCACACAAAATCCCAGCCACAAACTGATCCCTTCGCAGAACACCGAGGCTGACCGGTGGGACTCGCCCCCTTCGTCTACCTCTCGGTGCCCGCGCTCCCCGCGGCGGAGCACTACGGCGAGCCTCGCCGGAAAGGGTTTCCCGGACACCTCTGGGCCGAAACTCGCCGCTTGGGGGTTTTTGGGGTCGCTGAACCCGTTTGTGGGGTCCTCTCGGGCTGCCAGTGGCTGAAAACATGTCGGCGACGTGCGGCGGCCTCGGAACAACTTCGGCGCCGACGATCGGCCTTTCTCAACCACCAAACGCTCGGAACTCGGGCTCTACAGCATCAGTGGCACCTAAGGAAGTTCGGCAATTACTCAAACAAGCGTGGGAAAGTCTCCAAATGGTTTCTCACCGTGCGCCCGAATGGCACCGCCGGGTTCGGGAAAACTAAAAATGGGTTGTCTACGTGCGTTTTCGAGCTAGGGTTGCGAAGAGTAGATGATCGCCCGCTCGTCTAGCTCATGTTTGTAGGATTTGGTGACCTAAGAACAAGTATGGAGTGATAATTTCTCGGTTTCATACCGTGGTGTCGAGTTGCCGGGTTCAGAAGAATTTCACCGAATTCGCTGACGAGGATCCACGGCTGGGATTGAGGTTCAGGGAGGAGCAGCACCAACCACGAACGTGTCCTTGGGTGTCCCTGCTCGGTCGTGAAAATCGCCCTGTCGGGCTGTCCACGTGAGCCCGGGTTGCGGTGGAGCTCGGCCACCGTGAAGAAGACGTGCACTCGGGGTTTAGAAGCCGAGGCTCGAGCAGTTCTTGCGCCGGGGAGGTGGGGAAGGATCACGTGGTGCATTTTGCCGCTCGGGAAGGCTCTGTGTGCGGTGGTTGGCTGGCACTCGATCGAGTTACAGAGGTTGTGGAGCGGCTCTGTTCTTGCTTGCTCTCGGTGTTTGGCTCGATGGCACGACGATTGAGTGTGGTGGAGTGTTGAGTGCTCTCAGCTGGGCTGAAGACGTGGAGGGACACGGCTGAGGTGGAGGGCACGTCGACAGCGGCGTCTCTGCCGGCCGCTCGCGCCAAGCAGCTCGGTGGCTCTCGGTTAAGAGCCGAGAACCGAATGTTTCAATGTGTGGCTGACTTGTGGGTCCACCATACCTAATAGAGCTACTGATATTTTCCTCCCCTCCTCCAAATTAAAAGCTTTGCTTCACCTCAAAGTCATGGGTTTGAGTTTGAATTCCAGTTAATTCATTTTCGGTTGAGAAGTTTGAATTGCAATTGGGTTTTTTTAATTTCAATCAACATTTGAATTTCTCCCCTTTTATTGATTCAAAACCCTAGCAAACTAAGCCCAAATAATCTGAATTTTGGCATGGATACAATTTAAAATGTGGAGAACACATTTGTGAACCCAATTTGCCATTTTGGAGAAGTTTGAATTTGGAACTGAAATTTGAATTCAGATTTGAGTGCTTCTTATCTTAATACCAAACAAATAATAAACCCTCTCCAAAGGAGTTGAACTTTGACAGGTTTAATATTTGAATTTTGGGGAACCAAATTGTAGTTTTAGCTCTCCATGTTTGGAAATTTTTGCACATTTGAATCAGCACTTTTGAACTCACACCGTTATAATCCAAAGTTTTAATTCCCTTCATTTTTCCTAATTGGAATTTGCTGAATCACTTGCTAGCATTTTTGGGGATTTTACATCTATTACCCTTGAGGCACTTACAAAAATCTTCTAAGTCCTTCCCTCGCGCTTCGAAACCTACGACTAGAACTGCGAAAGTACTCGGATCTATGGATCGAGCGAAGTGCAAAAACGAAAGTGACGTACTATTTTTTCCGACATAGTGTTCGAGCCCCCTGAATAGAACTGCAAAAGTTGTCAAAACCACGAACCAAAAACGCAACGCAAAGGAACAATCTCACTCGCATAGAAAATTTCTTACTTTTCTTCATTAGAAGGGCCACGAAGGCCAAGTACATTTGTATTACAAGGAGGTATTCCGCTTTTGTTCATTAGAAGAGCCACGAAGGGCCGGTGTATTCACAATACAGAGGAAAAGGGGCAGACGAACGAACAAAGGCTTACAAGAGGATGGTTGATGCCAATAATAAAATTGATGATCACAAGCAACATCCTCAATTCAATGTTCTTGCAAGTTTGCTTACCCCTGGGCAGCATTCCTGCAAGTTCGTTTGCCTTTGGTCATACCCTCCACTTGTAATGCTTTGATTCGCATATAGACCACGACGACGTATGCCTCCATGACGTCCCAACACCACTAACCCTGAACAACGGACGACTATCTTGTGAGGACGGAAGCACCGGACCTTCGTTGCGGAGATGAAGCCGGTCTTGACGCCAGTTCTCCACAGACTTCAGCAGCAGCAGGACGAAGGCGCCGCCGCCCACCGGGATCAAGGAGTCGGTGGTAGGCAGCTGCACCCAGAAAGAGAGTCGTCATAGTTTGAAGCGAGACTCCAATAAGGGAAAACCACATATTTTCTCCTTCAAATCTTCTAACTCGCGCTGCCGAGTCTTGCAGGGAAGCAGGAGCGTGAGAAGGCTGGAGCGGGACGGGGAAACACAGGCATGAAGACCTGTGCCCCAAAGGACCACTTATATAGCCGGCGCACGACGACAACGAGTAAAGGCATGGGGACAAAGAACGCACGTGCGCCGTAGCAACACCTCCCGTCCGCAGAGTGGTCGCACGCTTCCTGAGACCTCGGGACACGACGCCCATCATAATTACGGTCAGACGAATCCGCCTCTTCGATATTCATGACAAATTGAAAAGACGACGACGGCTTTTCCTATTTCTAAACTGCCTCCCCTCCGCACCCCTCACCCCCCTTGACGTGACGTTAATGGGCCGTACAAATCGAAGGCCTAGGTAAGTAGGTAAGTTTTCGTGACCCACTTTTGGAAGGTATACCTAACGTATAGGTCAAAAAAGAACCGCCCAGAACTAACCTGAGCAAAGGACAGGTGATGCGAGGTGGCCATCAATGGCACACTCTGGAGCCCCGAAGCTCCCGACATCGCTAAGTATGATATCCAAGTCTTGTCTTGGCGACTCCCCAGTAGCCCCCCGAAGGGTCGGCATCAAGCCACCCGGGGCCCGCAAACAGCTCGGGATCCGTAGAGTGTACCAAGAGGGATCTTATGGAACGCGAGCATCGAGCCTCTGTCAGGTCGACCTGATTCCCCAGTCCTTATGGAAAGGCAGTGGGGTTCCACTTGGATTAACCCTTTAGGCAGCTCACCGAGCCTAGGAATTCAACCATCGAGGTAAATTCCCGTTCGGCTCAACCCTTCCAAACCCGCGAACGGTTTGCGGATGGGGAGGAAAGCAGATTCGCTAAACGAATAAAGCCCAACCCGCAAAGGGAGAGCTCGGGGTTTATGGGATGACTCAAAGTCACGATGGGCTCGGCGCATAAGGCTTTGAGCTCAGGCGTAGCCATGAACCAAAACAAAACAAAGATCTCACACGACTTCCGTTTTCCCTCTTATCCTTTAGAACCTCAGTCGCGCACAAAGATATGCCTCCGGCCGGTTCAGAAGAAACTCGATCGAAGGCCTGGGGCTACTGATGGAGTGGCGTATCCCGGGTACCCAAGAAGCAACCAATTAACCAGTCGCGTGGAGACACATGGTCGCGCGAGCCCTGGCCCACGGTACGAACTTAGGATGGCACTGCCAGGAGATCCGACCCCAAGGAGGCAGCCGACTCCCGAGGGTGGAAGCAAAGTTCGGACTCCAAGCCCGGCCGACAAGACCAGAAGAAGGAGCAATCCGAGCTAGAGCCCGGACCGGAGGCAGGCAAAAGACTTAAATGCCGACATAACGAAATGACAGAGGGAATTCAAGACAGAGTGGGCATCCACGCGTGACAAGACAAATCACGACGCCGGACTATCATCACCACCCATCCCATCCCGCTCGGTGCGAGTGTACAGGGAAGGAAAGTAGACGTAGACTGTAGACTAGACGGGAGCAGGTGTACTCACAGCCCCTGCAGCACTTTGGGTACTGCCTGAGGCGCTGACACATCATGTAAACCCCCGCCCCATTTATGAGGAGCCGACGGGTAGGTATAGGCGTCCGGGCTATATAAGGGGAGGCCCGGAACCTCCCCACGCACGGCAAAACGGCTCACACACGCTCGACACATAGGCTTTCCTTTCTTTCTCACAAGCGAGGAAATACCTCGCTTGTAACAATGATTTCTTGAACCGCCTGAGCTAATACAAGGCCGACGAACACCCCAGACTGGATGTAGGACATGTTATCCGAACCAGTATAAATCTTTGTCTTTATTACCTAGTCATCCAGACGTGAAACGTGAAGCATTCGATTACTAGTCGGTGGTAAAAACACCGATAACCCCATAATGTGCGAGAGATTTCAGCACTGGTTACGACTTTAGTGTCATAAGATCAAGGACCTCTGCGAAGATCGTATTGTCAGTTATTATCTCTACACATGGTACTTTCCCAGAGAAACCACTACCAGAGAGTATCGTGAGAATCTTGCTACTAATTACTCCCTTCATTCTATTAGAAGTTCATTTTTGAAATTGTTCAAAGTCAAACTAGTTTAGCTTTGACCAAGTGTATAAAAAATATTAGCATCTACCACATAAAATAAGTATTGTATGAAAAAACAATTCATGGTGGATATAATAATACTGATATGGTGTTACGAAAATTAATATTTTTTTCTATAAAATTAATAAAAGTTAGGTTAGTTTGACTTTGACCAACTCTAGAAATAAACTTATAATGAAATGGAGGGAGTAGTAAAAAGTGGATAGGGGCATCATTGAATTTTTATGTTTTTTGTACTTAGAAAAAGTGTGTTAAAGATGCAGTTTGTTGATAGAAGCACGGAGTAATGCTGAGAAACCACGCTGTTTAATCGACTTTAGTATTTTAAATTTCTTTCAAAAGTTGTACTATCTCACAGGTTATCATCCCCAGATTTCATCAGTTGTCAACTTTGCACATCTTTTCTGGTCTATGAATGTAATCACACACATTTCTGTATGCCATACTTTCATGTCTGTTATAACCATATTCTGCCTCACTGTTTTAAAAGTGCACCTAGATATCTAGGCGGCCAGTTAGGCACCCAGCAGGTCATCGGCAGCGGCCTAGGAGGCGGTGGTGGTGAGGCGAGTCGCATAACCATAGCCACTCTTATTCTTCAGTTACAATTTGATGGGTTTAATTAGCCATAGGCTTTGGGCCAGCAGGCTAAATCTGTCCTTTTGCTGCTAATATTCATGTGCTCCACAAAGAACTAGCGTCCTAACTAAGACATAGAATTCATGATTTTCTTAATATGTTCTCTCCTGTTCAGTGTAAAGTTGAAAGGACATAATAATTACGGCGACGTTTTCTTCTTTTGTGTTATTTGTTGTGCTGTCGCATCACAACATTGTATATGCCACAAACTGCTGTTCATGAAGGAGTTCCATGTGCTGAGATGGTGATCAAGCACCAAAACTTTGAAATTATTTACACTATACTTTACTACATGCGAGCTGATGCTGCTCCTGCTGTGGGCCTGTCAAGATCCTCCACCAACAGCACATTTGGCCATCTAACTGTGACAAGAAGGCAAATGGCCAAGACCTTGAATCGGTAAACCTGAGCTAACCAGATTAGTGTACATAACGAGTGAAACTTGTGTGAAGCTGCACTTGCTTACATGCTGAGTAATTCGTATTTCGTACCTATGACAAGACATTCTAGAAGAAGGATCAAGCAAAGAACAGAGACCCTTGCGGCTCGAATCTAGACTTTTTCCTTTATCTGAAAAGATCAGTCCGTTGGACCTTTTTACTACCCAATCCTGTTTCTGATCTATTGCTAACTTACTGACAGCATGTGAAAATGCCACCAGCTCAAATATTTATGTGTTGCTTTTCTGATCTCGTTTGCATATAATAATCTGTCGGCTTGACAATTTATATATGTAATTAAGCGGCACTTAACTTTTTTGTACCTGTAAGCATGCTTTTGGAGCACCACCTCATGAATTCTTCTTTGCCTCTTGAAGAAGCCAAGTTTTCTCATCCAAGGCCTGTGCGCGTACACATACAGTGACAAGGGAAGCATACCAACAACTTATTATATAGAATCAAGAAGGCATGCGCTAGTGCTCCAAGTAATAATATATATATGAAATATCAATGATCACTCAATACACATGAGTGGCCACTGATATGTTTTAGTATTTTTGTTATGACTTCTTTTTTGGAACTATTACAATGGTTTACAAGTATTAAATCAAACCTGTAGGCTTACAAGTATTAAATCAAAAGATATGGCAATGAGTGTTCAAAGACATTCTTTTCTTTAACAAAGAGAGACCAAGATATATATAGCATACAACAAGAGGATGGATGAAAATTCTGCATTGACCGTAACGACTTGCATTTGAATTACAAAACTAGAAAGTTTTTGTATCCTGCATAAGGAGCACATGACGAGAAAATCATATACGTATAATCGTATATAAGTTTCCAATGTGGTACCTTACTTTAGTACTCAATTGTTGGTAGGTTAAAGGTTGAGAAATCGCCATTCCAAGAGTGAGGCGTGGAAAGGGACAAGATACCAGAATAAATTGCTGATGACCCTATGATTGGGCTGCAAGGAAACACCATATGGCATGAAGGGCAGGGTACAGTGCAACATACTTCACCCCCAAACCCGTGCCAAAAGCAAATTTGATGGTTACCTCCTCTCTAACTCTCCTACCCCTCCTTCCTATTTCCTCCCGTTTACATACGGGACCTGCAGCGTTCCTCATTTCCTCAATGGGGTGGCTCCACTCCCTCTTCTCCCCTCTCAGGAGGATGTGGGTTCGGGCGCATTCCGAGCGTCGAAACCGTAAGTCCTCTGCCTATTATGATCCTTCAGTTGAAACATGCAGGGATTATTCTGTGTTTCCTATGTTGTTTGTCCATGGCAAACATGTTCATCTTGGTGGCGTGCCGTCTTTATGAACGTTGCTGCCCATGTGGTGACTTAATTTGTTTGATGAACCCTGATCTCATGCCTTTCTATGACAGGGAGGGGAATGCACCTCCTGTACAAGGATGTCCAGTCCTGCCAGGACGAGGACGTGCACGTCCTCTGGTCGATCCTCATCGACTCGCATCGCCACCCGGCTCTCCTGAAGTCGAAGCTCTGAATCCTGAAGAAGCAATGGCTTGTGTGAGCAGCATCCCTACTTCATTACACGTAGGCCTTCCTGTACTCCCATTCCAGATTGTTGATCGTCTTTGAATCGATGATTATGACCCTCACCGACCATTGCATTTACATTCAGAAACGATAAAAAAGAAGGAAAATTCAGAGCTAGGTGAAGAGAGAGTTTGTGTGATGGTTTGCCTTTGTGTATATTTTCCCATGCATGCTGTTGTTCCTGTACCTTAGCATATCAGTGAGGTTGAAATGTCACCTGTGTGTGAGGTTGAGCTCTGTATGAGTGTGAGGTTGAGCTCCTTGTACATAGATACATATTTGCTCAAATGCCTTAACCTTTGGTTGTTTGTATGGGAAGCTGGTTGTTAGAGTGTACCTATCCCTGCTTTTGCTTATATTCAATAGCACGTCTATTTGTTGGTGCCTGATGTGTCCTTGGCAGTCGTTTTCTGCCGCACGGGTGGCTGCCAAGTGGTCATGCTCATGCATTTGGACAAGAGAATATGTGTCTTAAGAGTATTTGTTAATTAGTATTTCCAATAGCATGGGATCTGAAGTACAAGAAGACAATATATTTGAATTGCATTTGTCAGAAATGGCCAAAGGAAAGAAATATCTTCTTTAGCTGAGGCCCGCCGGCAGCCGACACTCGTATGAGCCGTCGTGGACTCGTGACAACCATCAGGAAAAGATTCATTTTTGTATGGGTGCCAACAAAGATTTGTCATATTTCCCTCAAAAAAAAAAGATTTGTCGAAGGTTTTAGTTCTTTTATCCCGAAACTGGGTGTACATAGTATTATGTCTTATCCATGCTTTCACACGAAACCAGCCTGAATATTCACCTTGGTTAGCTAGTGTTGTATGAAGCTAGTGTCGAGATAAGTAGTGACATAAAACAAGTGTGAAGATAAGTAGTGTAATGAGAATTTTTCTTTAAGTACAATTAATAATAGAGTAACCTGCCAAAAAAAGAAACAGGTTCACAAAAACCCATTTAGTGGCATGGTGCCGTGGTACTGCAATTATAAAATCGTCTAGGAAAAAATGAGGAAGATACATAGGGCAATTTTTTTTCAGTCATAGTATATTGTTTCACCAAGAATTATGAGTGAATAAGGTAAATACCATGCGAATATGTCAATGCTGATTGAAAAATATGAACTCAAAATGTCAAACAACCATCTCACATGTCCGTCTTCATGCTAAATCTAGTGCAGCAAGTTAACAAAAATCAAATACTATAAATTCTTAACCATATCACATCTCAAAAATCAAAGTCAGGTGATTATCTTTTCCATTACAATGCACACCAGTACCCTCAGTAGCATAATACATAATATAATATGATTCATTCTTCCATTTCAGATAATTGACACTTTGATCAAAATTTTCTGTTTTCAGATAAGGAACCTCATTACGGATATTTAGATGATATGTTCTCTTAAGTCGGTCACCTAATTAACCATTTTTTTAATACTTCAAATTTGTATTTCTTAAGAACGTACACCAGTACCCTACGACAACAACAAAACATGTGTCCAAACATGTTGGGATAGACTAGATATGAAATCCACCAAATACGTATAGAATTAAAAGGAAAAGAGATAGAAAAGTAAACAGAATACGAGTAAACTAAGATTCCGACAGGTGAATTGATGATTTCCTTGTAGTCCTATCAAAACTCAAATTTCCAGGACCCTTGGTATCATAATACATAATATAACATGATTTTACTTAATGTGATACGCCAGATAATCAGATAACTTTTCTTTTAAACATACACGATCAATAAATTATTGAAAATTCACCAAGGGACAATTACATGATACATGTGCCACAAAATAATAAATCGAGGTAACAGGTATTAGATAGCATGGCAATGCACCATTAACATCAAACATATATATTGAATGCCCAAGGTCGACATAGCTTTATTCGCAAAATTGCCGGTGGTGACATCAGCAGGTTCAGATTGATCGGCCTGGTATGCATCTAGTTACTGAGAAGAGAACATGAAAGAAGCGTCAAGTGCATAGTGAGAACGCAGGCATCTCATCGTGAATGTATTGGCAACTTAACAAAGGGTCCAGCAGAATATATGTTATTATCGATTGTGACATGATGCTAAACAGCAAGAATGGTAAAGTTGTCATGCAAGGTAACAATGTTAATAGGTTGAGAAAAATTTGAAATTTGATCATGTTGAATAAGCGACTTCAAAATGTTTTTGTACTCTGCAGTAAAAAAAATATCCAACAATCAGACAATACTAACATTCCAGTCTAACAAAAATAAAAACACGAAGTTCCAGAATGTAACAAACTAACACAACCAAGAAGTATAGCAAACATAGGAGGACAGATCATCTACCAGACGTGACAAGCAAGATTTGAAGTAGGGTATTGCATCTGCTTCTGTGCGGGAGATGGCACCCAATGGAGTAACAGTAACCTGGAACGAACAAAATGTAGTGAATAGAAAATATATTTAGTATTTTTCAAAATATATATATATATATTTAGTGACAGAAAGTTGTATAGTGGTTTGGTCATGCTTACATATCCATCTATCAAAGACTTGTGGTCCATGTCATCCCCTTCCTCTTCATCAGATCTTCTCCCCACAATCTGTTTGGAATTACAGCTCAAACTATGATTAAATATGTTTTTTCATTTTAATACATAAAGATTATGTATTAATATAGCTAGCATAAAGAGTAACCAAAAAGAAACTGCAATGAAAAAATTTACAAGCACCAGCACACAGAAACGGGCTTATCATACTTTGAAAATGTCAAATACAAAAAACGCAACATCTCCCTTTTGAATTTTTTCATAAGTTGAGAGGCTAAACAAAATTGTTAGTATTATTAAACCTCAGAAAAGTATAATAGTATGACTTCAGGAAGTGATGTTCAATTCCAATTTTCAGGCTCATTTAAGTTTCATATTTTAGCTTTTTTTCAAGGTTACCTTATCAGGTCCGGTTCAAATGAGTGCAAAAAATAGCATGAAACGGGGAATGAGAAGTTGCTCAAGGAAACGCTACATTACCACTCTTTTAAACAGTAGATCGTTCTCTGGTGAACTGACTACTTCACTGTCTTTTTCACCATCAACATCCATGTTTGCTGTCTGGTAACTTTCTACTGCAGGCTTCTTGTAAACTGTTTGCTCCCAACCAATTCTGGCCATATGTTTTCCTTGTTTTGTAATTTTATATCCCTACTGCCAAGAACAGCACATAAACAAAAAAACTTCCATCTATTTACAAAAAGAAAGTCAAGAGCATTGGTATTAGGAAAAAATGCTTGGAGGAAAATCAATATAGCATATCGGATTCCGCAAAAATTAACAGAAATATTTTGTCCTAACTAAATGCTGAGTATTCTTATAGGTGGAGTTACACTTTCTTTTCTCTTATGCCATACTCCCTAGTTTTGTAGACATACTTGTATAGCTCAATACAGTTAACCTTGGTTTTCCTTTGCAGATTTAAATATCGTCATGCCCAAGTTTACATGATAACCAGTATCGGGGGTCATTTTACCTTGTGGTTTTCAGCATCAGTAGGTACATCTACATTCAGGAATGATTCTTTAATATATGTTCCGTTCTTGATCTCAGTCATGATAGCATGTATCAGAGGCATACAGACCTCTGCAGAGGCCTTAAGGTCATTAACACTGCTCTTACCTGCAACCCTGTATATAGAGAAATCAAACAGGACAAATAACATGGCTGGTCCCAGCCAAGAGTTGAACAAGATAATGTTGATCATTTGTACATTAAAATCAACCTTTAAGGTTTTTACAGAGAAACACAAGTAGATTTTATACGGAGTCTAGGGTTCTGGAATTCAAGCATATATCACAAAAGAGCCTGAGATGGATAAAATCAGATAGTAATATTACATAATTTCTACATGCAAGCAACTACTTCAAATGCTGTCCCCCAGCCCCATCTCACATTCCATGGTAAGGGCAAAAAAACTCTTCTACGTGTCCACATTTTAGAGTAGACTGTGGTGAGTAAACTATACACTTCAATGGATTCAAAGGAAACTGAAGTTACACTACAGAGTACAGAATAGCTTCTACATGTGGTGAGTTTTCTGAACAGCCTTCTTCCACTTTGCAGCCTATTATTTTTAACAGCACTTTGTTTCGAACAAGCTGAAGGGGTAGCCCTGATGCAGCGGTAAAGTTGTTGCTTTGTAACCATGAGGTCACGGGTGCGAGTCCTAGAAACAGGCTCTTGTAAAAATGCAGAGAAAGATTGTGTATAAAAAAATGGGTCGGACTCTTCCCCAGACCCTGCACAAGCAGGAGTTACATGCATGAGACCATCCTTTTTTTTTTGTTTGAACAAGCTATACAACGATAATAGGCAAATTGTACTGGAGGATGGCTACAACCACCATTGAATCCGATAATTGTGAAAGTTAACCTGGGAAACCTATTAATATACAGGTAATTTCAAATGAATGAGCAGATTACAAAAGTGCAATGCCTCTCCAACAGGCCGGAAGTAGCTCTCAACAATACTGTTTCACCAACCAAAGAGAAGAGCACTTCTCCTAAAGTCAGATAAAGGTAATGTGAAAATCCTTGCATACCAATCGTAAGACATTGCTATTGCAGGAAACCCGTATAAGAAAGCCTCCCTAGCACCAGCAACTGTTCCAGAATAAACACTGCAGATTCAAACCACAAAGGCTCATTATTCACTTGTACGTGCATACGACTTTATGAATATAAAATCACATCAGCCTAACCACCAAAGCAGGGATTTCCCTTGATGTATTTCCCTCAAAATAAAATCAGCCTGATCAAGGCAGTAATTCTAATATGTTTAGATCTCTACTTAATTCTGCTCAAGGTATTATTTTTTAAGAAAAGAATAGTACTTGTTGCTTTAGACTTTTCACGGTATCCGCTATACATTTGGACAGCTACATCTATAACATTATTTTTTCATAAAAGTAGCAGAAGCGCATTGTGCAGAAACTTTGACAAGGAATGAAGGAATATAAGTGGGTCTTCATGACATTGCTAATGGAAATTAGCATTTTGTTGATTTAACAAAAATATGTTTGAATTAGAAGTTTTGACTGCACAGGTAAGCAACAGGTGTATTTAGAACCAGAGGTAGTAGCAACATTTTTAAGATCATGAATACATATTTATCGACAGAGATACTGACACATGGTATCCACAATTGTTTCCAATGTTGATTCCGCTAAGTACCTGAATCAAGGATCACACAGAACACAATGCAACAGAAGTATTATTATGAGGAGAGAACTGGGATGTAAAGAGATTCCTTGCAACTAAGTTTACATAAAACCAATGATCTTGTCACTTATCTGCAAAGAAACGTCAGAACGTACCAGATCAGGAACCAAGCCATCAAAGAGCTTTCCGGAGATGCCTATGGAGGCACAGTCCGCGGGAGTTCCTAACATTAGTAAGAGAAACTGTGAGCATCCAATATGTGAAGTCTTCGAAATTGTTGTGTGAAACACTTTATCAGCAGAAACTCACCACTGCAGTATTTAGATGGGATCAAACAAATAGCAGACAAACCTGAAACTGCAAATGCTGTAGCACCGCTTATATCAGTACGTTTACAGCGGAGTGCAGGGCGCCATGTGATGCTGTGGCTAACACCTGACCTATCTCTGCATATGTAAAAAAAGGTAAAAAAAAAAGAAACAAAAGTTCTGAGAACAACATTGGGCATGGTGACCCACCATTAATTAAAGACTACATTAAAGTCCTTATTTTCAACATATGAAGCTAACATCACTATTGGGCCACTGATAGCACCATTATTTGGACAGAAAACATTCAGTCAATTGGCCATAATTGCATATTTTTACCCGACTCAGGCACACCCATATCATAACATATCTGATACAGATGCTTCACTAAGGCAGTTTTCGTCAAAAAAAGCTTAGCAACTTGAACCGTGCATTTGCAGGTAATGATTGAAAAATATTCCACAACAGGACAGATTCCATGTTTTTCCTTGACAGCATCTTTAAAAGTTGACACCCCAATAAGCTATTACTTGTTTTCTTACAAAGAAAACTTTTCTGATATTTTTTAATAAGAAAAAAAGTTTCACCATACTGTAATGTTGGGGGACGACCTAGATTGAATCACTAATTTCTGGCCTCGCAAGATCAACCGTGTATACTGTGTTTCTTAAACTGTAATATTAGCTCAAGCAATTTCGCATCGGTAGTCCACAGGAAGAACAAGAAGTACAGAGAACTGCATCATCTATGCATATGCATAAACTACTGGTAATCACACCATCAAATGCCCATGCGTAAGTTCAAATAAACAGGATAGTTCCCCCATTCCTCTGCTTTCTCCCTCTTTTTTCTTTTAGAAAACAACTCTGCCTTCTCTGTCCTACCCACAAATCACAACTCACTGCCCCCAAGTCCCAGCCAATTCACATTCACGAAGCAAACAGCATCACGTGATCCTACCGCATCTTCCTCGTGCAAGGCACTACCAAGCAAGCACGTAAGGGAGAAAGGAAATTGGAAGGATGGAAGGAAGCAAGAATGGGTAGAGATCGCCATCCGAGAAGGGTCTGGAAGACTGACGTATCAGGCGCGCAGACGAGGACGCGGAATTGCCGCGAGGCGACGAGCTGGTCAACGAGGAAGCGGAGCCCCAGCGCGTCGATGCCGTCGTCGTTCGTCACCAGCACCACCGGTGCCGCCACCGTGGAGTCCATGGGAGCGCGTCTCAGGGACGGGCAAAACTTCCGTTTCTGTTGGCAGCGACGGCTAAGTTGTGCGCCTCGGAATTTTTCAGTTGCTACGCTACCTGATGCGAATTAATCTACTATACTACTTTCTCTTTTCCTATTTATTTAACAGAAACTACTCAGCTTCAAAGAAGCAGGAGTATACTAAAACGGAAAATGGGTTATTATAAAACGGAAAACATAGTCTTGTTTAGCTCGTGTCTGCTGTCTGCTTGTCACGCACAACATGCTTCTGCTATTGTATTATGGGGCTGCTAATTTGTATTCAATTTAGATCCCAACCCGGTAACTGGTCGTCTAACTTTCACATATTTCCTTTGGATCATCGAACCTAGCATTACTCAGCATTTGTCATTCTTCCTAATTTATAATCCTAAAAAATTATTTTTTACATTAATTATGTGGCATACAGCTATTATAATGACACTTATGACCTTTAAACCTAGTAATTAATCATGTTTTCAACTGTTTCCATACGTATAAAAAACCCATTTAACAGATGTCGCCCTTCCACTCAGTGTAAATGGAGTGAAGGTGGTACATAAAGAGAGAGTTAAAACATTATTAGTCACTGAACTTCAAAGATACATGTCATTACACTAATGATATGTCATATCACTAAAAAATGATTTTTTTCAAATATACGTGGTGCCATCCAATAGCACCGGCTGTTGCAGAGAGTGAATAAGCTCCGGCCGCCATTCATGCAACCTAGGCTGTGGAGGCAACGTGCCATAGGAAAGGTGAGACAATCTGCTGCTGTGATGATTTGTCACCCTTGGTTTTTTCAATTCTTTGATTACAATGCTTTTAACTGTTTCTTCTTTCTAGCCTTTAGGTCATCTCGGCTCCACCAGATTGGACCGCGTGCCATCTGTTGGTGATATGCCTAAGAGACAATCATAACAATTCAGATAAAGGCCTGATAGATATTTGATCCATAAGAAATTAGGGTACTAATGGGTCTATGACCTAAAAGCCCATTAGTGCGCCTATAAATATGAGAGGTAGAGTTAGGGGCAGATCACTCCACCACAGAACAGCCCTGGCCGCCGCCCCTTACAGGCCACACGCCGAAACCTCTGTCGCGCGCGCGGTGCTAGCACACCGACGCACGGCGTTCCTCCCTGTACGTGTGGACTCCGTGGAGGCGCTGCTGTCACTGCTGCGCTGATCGGCTACGGTGACGTGACGACGTTCCTGTGACGAGGATTCAGGAGGAGACGAATGTGATCGTCTACTTCTCCTACACCGACGCGCATCTACGATCCGCTGCGTTGTGCGTCTAGTGGTAACGATCCATGACCTCCTTACTCGCATGTTTCCTGGGTGATACGGTCGAATTGCTAGAGTAGTGCATCGCCTATTTCCCTACAGTGGTATCAGAGCCGACTTGCGTAGTTTTTGGTCTGCATCTTAGATGCGATCTACTGCAGACAAGTTCATATGATGAATTTTTATTGTTCGACTTTAGGGGTTTGGAATTGGTTAGAGTAGATTGCCATCATATGACTAAAAGATTAGTTCATGCTCCTTCTCTGCTGTGTGCGCAACCTGTCCCTACCGGTTGGAATTACCATCGGGACTAATAGTATACATAGCTAACAGATTGAGCCAACAGATCACGGTCATGTGTCGCGATCTTCTCGTGGATAACCAGTCACAATGAAAATTGAGGCATTATGAATGGCTCAGATTCGGGTTGATTTGATCAATTCGATGAAATTTTTATAGTGATTTCATAGATGTGATCTATGTAATTCCGTTTGGTGTTCAGGGCGCTGCCCTGAAACCCGCGGGGGGCGGCTACCCCTCGACCCCCCGCCCGCTAACCGGCTAGCGGGACCGCCGTTGCTGTCTGCTATAGTGACATCATTAAGTTGTTTCGCGATAGACATTGTTCTACGCTTAACTTGTATTTGCAGGGAATGATGTGAATGGTATGACCTAAATGTGATGTGATGATCTGTGTGTAAAATTCGTGCAGCCTGCGTGTTACAAATTTAACACAACCGGGGTGAGGTTGTCACATAATTGTATAACAACCTGCGTGTCGCCCTGTGATGCCTGATCTCTCATGTAATTTATTTGAGCTATTAGATGTATTAGCTTCTTTTATATTCATTGAGAAACCTCAAGCATGATACCGATGGTGATCACCATAAGAAGGGAGACATGGCGGTGTAGATCATGATGGAACCATGGTGATGGAGACCAGTATGATCCTAAAGGCCATACTATTCACAGATATGATATGATCGTATGCCTGTGATGTTTTACTATTCTTTTCATGCTTTTCATATGGTGGATGTTTTGTCATGATAGAATAGCTTCCATCGAAAAAGTTGAGTATTTGATGTCATTTACCTATCGTTGCACCTATGTTGTTTTGATCGTTGTATGGTAGGTTTGCCAAAGCAAAATACCGTCATCTATCATAATGAATAGGGTGAATGTTGTACATTCACATGCATAGTATTGGTTTACTCAACAAAGCTATCAAAACGGTTTTGGGCTTTATGGCATAGTGTTGGGAGCCGGGGAATTGGATGTCACCCAACAAACAAGAATCATATAGAGATACGATTAACAATGGTTATTTACCTGTGTCACTAATTTTCTAGCAGTGAAGCCAAAGCTCACTAGAAATTAGTGAATATGGATCTTGGATCACTATATGTCGTTAGAGGGAGGACGATGCTCATATAGTGGTGGTGTCTTTTATTAAACTGTTAATAAAAGATTGGTACATAACATAGTGCTAAAACCTTACATATTTATTTTCTATTATAGATCATGTCTGCTAGTAACAATTCCAGTTTCAATTTGCGATCTGTGCTTGAGAAAGAAAAGCTCAATGGAGCTAACTTTATTGATTGGTACCGCAACCTTAGAATTGTTCTCAGGCAAAAGAAAATTGAGTATGTTCTTGAGCAACCATACCCCAATGACCTCCCCGATGATGCAAATGTCGCAACTCGTAGGACTTATGAGAAGCACTACGATGATGCGCTTAATGCAAGCTGCCTCATGCTTGCCACAATGTCCCCTAATCTACAGAAACAGTATGAGCATACAGATGTTTATTCTATAATTCAGGGACTGCCTGGAATGTTTGAGAACCAAGCAAGGGCTGAGAGGTACAACATCTCAAAGTCCTTGTTCTCATGCAAGCTGGTAGAAGGTAGCCCGGTCAGTCCCTATGTAATCAAGATGATTGGTTACATTGAGACTTTGAACAAACTTGGTTCTGAACTCAAGGATGACCTGGCTATTGACGTTATTCTCCAGTCACTCCCACCGAGCTATGAGCCATTTATATTGAATTATCAAATGAATGGCATGGAGAAAACATTGGTTGAATTGCATGGGATGCTTAAAACGGCCGAGAAAAGCATTAAGAAAAACGCCACTCATGTGATGATAGTTCAAAAGGAGAATAAAAAGAGAAAGCGTGTGACGCTTCTTAAAGGCAAGGGAAAGGTTCCCAATGAGCCTTCAAGCTCAAAGCCAAAGGGTAAATCAGGCCCTTCTTCTAATGATAAATGTTTTCACTGTCATGCTAAGGGGCATTGGTCTAGGAACTGCAAGAAGTACTTGGAGAATAAGAAAAAAAAGGGAGTGAGACTTCCACTTCAGGTATAAATGTTATAGAAATCAATATTGCTACATCTTCTAGTGAATCATGGGTATTTAATACCAGATCAATAATTCACACTTGCAAATCGTTGCAGGGTCTAAGTGAGACTAGAAGATTTGCAAAAGGCGAGTTGGATGTTCGGGTTGGCAATGGAGCAAAGGTTATTGTCATAGCTGTCGGAACTTATCACTTGTCATTACCTTCAGGATTAGTTTTGGAATTAAATAATTATTATTGCATTCCTTCTTTGAGCAAGAACATTATATCTTCTTCATGTTTGGAAGAAGTTAATGGTTATGAGATTATAATAAAGAATAAATGTTATTCTATTTATTATAATAATATTTTCTATGCTCAATGTCCATTAGTGAATGGATTATATGTTCTTAATCTTGAGGATAAAACAGTCTATAACATTAATACAAAAAGGGCTCGACGAAATGATCTAAATCCCACTTTTATTTGGCATTGTCGCTTAGGTCATATAAATGAGAAACGCATTGAGAAACTCCATAAAGATGGTTTGTTAAGTTCATTTGATTTTGAATCACTCGACACATGCGAGTCTTGTTTGCTTGGTAAGATGACCAAAACACCCTTCACTGGTCAAAGTGAGAGGGAAAGTGACTTGTTGGGACTTATACATACTGATGTATGTGGACCAATGAGTTCGGTAGCTAGAGGTGGTTTTCAGTATTTCATTACTTTTACCGATGACTTTAGTAGATATAGATATGTATATATAATGAGGCACAAGTCTGAATCTTTTGAAAAGTTCAAAGAATTTCATAATGAAGTATAAAATCAGTTGGGCAAGACAATTAAACTTCTACGATCTGATCGTGGGGGCAAATATTTGAGTCATGAATTTTATAATCATTTAAAACAATGTAAAATTGTTCCATAGTTGACTCCACCTGGAACGCCTCAATGGAATGAGGTGTCCGAGCGGAGGAACCGAACCTTGTTAGACATGGTTAGGTCGATGATGAGCCAGACTGATCTTCCACTATCCTTTTGGGGTTATGCTCTTGAAACTGCTGCGTTTACACTAAATAGAGTCCCAAGTAAGTCTATTGAGAAGACACCATATGAGATGTGGACCCGGAAACGCCCCTAATTGTCTTTCCTCAAAGTTTGGAGATGTGATGCTTATGTCAAACGTTTGACGTCAGACAAACTTACTCCCAAATCAGACAAATGCTTCTTTGTGGGATATTCTAGGGAAACCAAAGGATATTATTTTTATAATAAAATGGAGGGTAAAGTGTTTACTACTCGCAATGGTGTCTTCTTGGAGAAAGAGTTTCTCTCAAAAGGAGTTAGTGGGAGCAAGCTGCATTTTGAAGAAATTCAATAAATACCTGAAAATGTTTCGGCACCCTCTAATCATATACAAGATGTACAAGATGTTGTACAACCACTTGATGAAACACCAGCCCCACGAAGGTCTACAAGGGTACGTCGCGCAACTGAAAAATTGACACTTCTAACCACGGAACAACAGGACATGGTATTGTTGGACAATAATGAGCTTGTGACCTACACTGAAGTAATAATGGGACCCGACTCTTAGAAGTGGCTTGGAGCCATGGAATCCGAAATAGAATCCATGCACGACAATCAAGTTTGGAACTTGGTTGATCCAATCGATGGTGCGAGACCGATCAATTGCAAATGGATTTTCAAGAAAAAGACTGATATGGATGGAAAAGTTAACATCTATAAAGCACGATTGGTGGCGAAAGGTTTCAAACAAATTCAAGGTGTGGATTATGATGAAACATTTTCGCCCGTCGCTATGCTAAAGTCTTTTCGGATTCTCCTAGCAATTGTTGTATATTTTGATTATGAAATATGGCAGATGGATGTCAAAACAGCCTTTCTTAATGGGAGTCTGACTGAGGATGTGTACATGACACAACCTGAGGGTTTTGTCGATCCTAAAAATGCTAGAAAAATATGCAAACTTCAAAAGTCCATCTATGGATTGAAGCAAGCATCTCGGAGTTGGAATCTACGTTTTGATGAAGTGGTCAAAGGATTTGGTTTCATCAAGAACGTAGAAGAACCTTGTATTTACAAGAAGGTTAGTGGGAGCACACTTATATTTCTGGTCCTATATGTAGATGATATATTGTTGATCGGAAATGGCATTCCGGTACTAGATGCTGTTAAATCCTCGTTAAGGAAAAGTTTCTCAATGAAGGATTTAGGAGAGGCGGCGTACATTTTAGGCATAAAGATCTATAGAGATAGATCTAAAAGGCTAATTGGATTAAGTCAAGACACATATATTAACAAGATATTGAATCGGTTTAATATGCAAGATTTTAAGAAAGATTTCTTGCCAATGTCACATGGCATCACTCTAAGCAAAAGTCAGTGTCCTTCGACGCATGATGAGCAAAAGAGGATGAGAGTGATTCCTTATGTTTCGGCTATTGGATCTATCATGTATGCCATGTTGTGTACACGCCCAGATGTATCCTATGCTCTAAGTGTTACGAGCAGGTATCAATCAGATTATGGCGAGGCTCATTGGACAGTTGTCAAAAATATTCTTAAGTACTTAAGAAGAACTAATGATGTGTTCCTAGTGTTTGGAGGTGAAGAAAAGCTCGTTGTAAGAGATTACACTGATGCTAGCTTCCAAACAGACAAGGATGACTCTAGATCGCAATCTGGTTTTGTGTTCTGCCTCAATGGAGGGGCAGTGAGCTAGAAAAGTTCCAAGCAAGACACAGTAGCAGATTCAATGACGAAGGCGGAGTATATTACAGCTTTTGAAGCTGCAGAAGAAGCTGTTTGGAAAAGAAAATTTGTTTCTGAGTTGGGTGTTGTTCCTAGTGCGTCCGGACATGTGGATCTCTATTGCGACAATAATGGAGCTATTGCACAGGCAAAGGAGCCTAGATCACACAAAAGATCCAAACATATACTACGACGCTATCATCTCATTCAAGAGATTATCGACCGAGGTGATGTGAATATATGCAAGGTGCATACGGATTTGAATGTGGCAGATCCGTTGACAAAGCCTCTTCCACAATCAAAGCATGAGGCACACACGAGATCTATAGGTATTAGATACTTACATCAGTGATACTAGTGTGTACGTGGGAGACTTGTGTCATAGCTATGTTTATGTACTATTTGAGTAACTATTATTCACATTGATCTCAAGTATGTGACTTGTTCGTGAGACTCTTTGTTAATTATAATGTTACTCAAAATGATCCCTAGTCTACATCGTTATATGAGATAATGATAGTACACAGACTAGCACATGTATTAATTGATGATCACGTTTCACGAATCATAGATATGGAGATATCAAATTAATAATGTGAACACATGTTAGTGAACATGGTGTTGGATAGACCCATTCCGAGACACTGTTGGGATTGTTATTTATATATGTGCCATCAGTTGGTCTTGAGTGATACATCTGCTAGATTCTTAGACCTGAGATTGCCATTGTTTCTCACTATGTGTAATTGTGCACTTTGAAACTATCAAACGCTACTCCGTAACTGGGTGGTCATAAAAATAGTCTTCAGGTACATGATGAAGCATGGAATGAGATGTGCGCGGATCAAGATGGGATTTGCCCCTCCTAAATAACAGGAGAGATATCTCTGGGCCCCTCGAGACAGTTGGATTGGAAAGTGCATGGCCATGCCAAAGTGATTAAGGAGTTAATCATTATGACTAAAAGTTAGTCATAAATTGAATCCACTATTTGATCGAGTGAATGGTTGAGCTATCACAAGGATGGCACGTATCTCGCCTTGAGATTGACTGGTATCGTGTGGCAAAAGAATTAGCGTGTGAATGTATCTAGGTTCAGCCGATATGATCTTTATGTACATTCGGAAGTCAGTATGTCCTGCTAGGTACCTCTACTAACTTGTGTTTGAAAACGGTTTTCATTCATAACCGACTGTACATGAACCTAACGGGTCACGCACTTAAGAGGATGGAATACTGAAAAACTTGGCTATATGATTGTCTCTAGTGCAAGTGGGAGATTGTTGGTGATATGCCCAAGAGGCAATCATAACAATTCGGATAAAGACCTCATGGATATTTGATCCATAAGAAATTAGGGTACTAATGGGCCTGTGACCTAAAAGTCCATTAGCGCGCCTATAAATATGAGGGGTAGGGTTAAGGGCAGATCACTCCACCACAGAACAGCCCTGGCCGCCGCCCCTTACAGGCCACACGCCGAAACCTCTGCCGTGCGCGCGGTGCTAGCACACCGACGCACGGTGTTCCTCCCTGTACGTGTGGACTCCGTGGAGGCGCTGTTGTCACTGCTGCGCTGATCGGCTACGGTGACGTGACGACGTTCCTGTGACGAGGATTCAGGAGGAGACGAACGTGATTGTCTACTTCTCCTACACCGACGCGCATCTACGATCCGCTGCGTTGCGCGTCTAGTGGTAACGATCCATGACCTCCTTACTCGCATGTTTCCTGGGTGATACGGTCGAATTGCTAGAGTAGCGCATTGCCTATTTCCCTACACCATCATCGGGGTTACGCCAGACTATCTGCCTTAGGCTATCTCCAATAATGATATGCATTTTTGGGAGAAAAATAAAAAGAAGAAACAAAAGTTTGATATCTCTCGATACATATTCAGTTAGGGGTGAGCGCTCGATTAATTCAGTTAAGAAAAAAAAATCGGTTATGAAAAAATTGATAACTGAACATGATCTAAAAAATTCATAACTGCACAATTCGATTGCGGTTAATTCGGTTGGGTATTGTGATTAACCGTATTTTAGTGTACAAAAATAATTTGTTGGACAAAAACTATAATAAACACATAAAGTAGTAATAAATATACAAAAATGGCATGTATGGGCCGGTGATCAGTAGAGTTTATCAAGACTGGGTTGGGCTACGAGAATAATTTTGATGAGGATGAAGATTACTATTATTGGGCTTTGTTTTTACGAGTTTTGTGTAGTGTGGGTTGAAGTTTTGGTTAAATCGGTTAATACAGCGTGAAAATTGAATATAATTTTATTAACTATAATACACAACAATGAAAACCGAATTTAATCAAAATTTTCAGTTAACCACAGAATTCAATTTAATTTGATACGATTCAGTTTAGTTTTATGGTTAACCGTTACACCCTTACACTTGTAGCATATACCGTATAAGCTCCACCGCGGGTTAGTTTGATGGGAAGGCGGAGACGAGGGACACTTCTGGCCTCCCAAATCGGACGCCCGGCTCACGGTGACTGGTGTTCTGAGGAGCCTCAGCCCTCAGTGCTTTTGGGCGATCTGGAATATCCGTTGAGCCTGGATGAGACGACGTCGTGTCAAGGAATTCGCTGAGAGGGGAAGCAAGTGCAGAGGCAGAGCAGGGGAGGTGGCTTGGCTAGAAGTCGGAGAGGAAGATTGCAAGACGTTAATTTATTCTCAGACACTGGTAAGGTGGGACCACCGACGAATGGTTGTTACAGTATCAACGGAACGATACCATCTGCAGTACACACACTTGAGTACATTGGGAGAAGTTCAGTACGAACACTGTTTGCCGACGCCTTGACCGCCGCCATCGTCTTCGATTGGAACTCATCCACGATGGACCAAACATCTCGCTAGAAGCTAGATGGGTTGTCAAAAACCTGATGCATGAAGTAGATGCAATCCTCTTGAACTCCATCAGCACACTGGCTAGCGAGAAGGACCGACTTGGAGCATCCTGAATCGATGAAGAGCGCGCTTGGCCACCCAAGCTCTTGACAACCTTCCTTCAACGACCAGGGACCGCCTCAAGGACCTCAAACCTCGACGTCCTGTCACCTTCTCCCATTCGAGCTTTTGGCGGGATGCTCATCCACCGCATCACCATCAAAAGCCTACCATCAGATTCTGCAAGGTACCGTCAGCCCGGTACAAAATACAACATCTGCTGCTGGTACTGCTGCTGCTAAATTGTCGAGTTATACATCTAAATTTTACACTTTCGCATGTCAAAATCTTTAGTTATCTACATACTATGCAATTATATAGTTTCAATGGTGGGTTAATATAAAATATTTCATTATGTTGCAGGTTTATGATAAAGCAAGAACTGCAGCTGCTCTTTGTTACGGGCTCTGGTCAATCCGAATGGTGCATTGCAGCAAGTACGGGACTTGGATGGTGTAAGTGTAGAATGTTTCCTGCTTTTATTTCAGGTTCATTAGGAATGTGCATCTAGGACATCTTCTGTGATTAGGAAGCATCTTTTCGCAATGTTTGCCATTGTAGCTTAGTGATAACTAGGTTTTATAAAAATTTAATGCTAATTTCATGTGTACTTCTTCAGGTGAGTTTCAGTGATTGGTTCATGTCCAAAGGTGGTACTCGAGACAGCATCACAAGAATGTGGGATCCTGTTACTTGTGCTCTGGATTTTATTGACTGTGATAATATTAGTGCACGGTGCATGCTTACTATTTTCACCCTGTTTACCACAAAGACAGAGACTTCTTTGTTACGCATGCTGAACGGTTCACCTGATGGAGAGACTTATGTTAAAGGCCTTTTCCTATCCAATGTAAGCTTTCTTATCAGTATTTTACTGCCCTGCTTTGCATGGTTATGCAGCTAGATCAGACATGGAAAATATGAAACCTTAACTGTTTTTGTACTATCACTAACATCTTCTCACGCCTGGACATTTTTAGGCTACAAGTAGACAGATTATCAAAGCTGATGCATATATTGCAGGTTCTTTTACTTATTCGTTGTCTTTTTCTTTTTTGATTGGCGAATATACCCAGTCATGCAAAGTTAATTTTGGTTTTCTTAACTGCACAGCTTGTGATGTCCCGGGGATTAAAACACTACTACCATTAGAATGGAGGGAATGGGCAATGTTTGACAATATCTACAAGTTGGATGGTGTTCCTGTTGTCACTGTTCAGCTTCGCTACAATGGATGGGTTACTGAACTACAAGATATGAAGAAATCAAGGTAACTGATATCCTTAGTGTTATTTTGCTATTTTGTCATAGCCCAGTAAAAAATCTCACTACTCATATATGAAGCTTCCAGGCAGATTAATTTGTTTCTATTAAAAAATCATTTTGCAAGTGCAAATTGCGTTCCTTTACGCTCAGTGATACTTCTTATCTTTAATGTAGACTATTAGAAGACATGGAATCAAGAAGATTGGTACGTGATCACCAGAATAAGGAAACTACATTGAATATCTGCAGTAAATTATAACAGAATATTTGCTAGTGATATGCAATATCTTATAGCTAGTATGTAATATTTATAGTTAGTATGTAATGTTCATGTTTCCTATTTTGTTTATTTCTTTCTTTTGATCGGCTCGGTTTTTTGGTAACTAATCGCATGTGATTAGAATCGCATGTATCCGACCGATCACTTTCCTTGTAAACATTTTCCTATATATTAACACGTAGCCTGCTGAGGCGAGACCATCATCAGCAGTTCAATATTCTTTCATGGTATCAGAGCCACAATTTCTCCACCGAGATCATGACGAGTCCTGCGGCATCTTCGGCGGGCTTCAACACACTCAACCATCATGTTGAGAAATCGACTCGGGAGAACTATCTACTATGGCGCGCACAAGTGGTGTCAGCTGTGCGTGACGCACAGCTCTACGGATTCCTTGATGGAACTATAGAGAAACCCATGGAGAAGATCATCGTGAAGAAGACAGACAAGAGCACCAAGATGGTGCCTAACCCGGAGTATGCTACCTGGTAGTTCAAGATCAACAAATATTGAGTTATCTGAATTCCACGATGTCCAAAGAAATTCTTGTACAGGTGGCGTTGTACTCAACTATTGCAGAAGTCTGGAAGGCAATCCAGGAGAGCTTTGCCTCTCAATCTTGCGCGAGGATTATGTACTTGCGCGCCAAACTCTCAAGCACAAGAAAAGGGGATCTCTCGGCCGCAGCATACTTCTGCAAGATGAAGGAGTATGCTGATGAGATGGTTGCCGCCGGGAAGAAATTAGAAGATGAAGACGTCATTGCTTACATCTTGGCTGGGCTAGACGCGGATTACAACTCTCTCATGAATGTAAGTACGAGATCAGATGCAATTTTTTTATCTGATCTATTTGCTCAACTCTTAGCAACAGAAGCACGTCTGGAGCGGCAAACTCAGGGGCACTACCAATATAGTGCCAACTCTGCTGCTCGTGGTGGTCCTCGCGGGCGTGGTGGACGTTTTGGTCGCGGGCGTGGCCGCGGCCGTGATAGATCAGAAGGTCGTCCGATATGTCATATCTGTGACAAAATCAGACACACGGCTTCCAAGTGCTATAAACGCTTCGATCGTGAATTCAAGCTAGAAGAAAAAGTTATTAATAATGCCACTACATCGTATGACATTGGCACAAACTGGTACACAAATATGGGAGCCGCCGACCATATTACAGGAGAGCTAGATAAATTGTCAACAAAAGACAAGTACAATGGTTCAGGTATAAAAATTACTTTGTTGTTAATTTCACCTTACAAATGCCTGATCATCAGCTTCACCTTAGAAATATTCTGCATGTACCAAACACCACAAAAAATCTCATCTCTGTTCATAAGCTTACTACTGATAATCCTATCTTTATTGAGTATTACTCACAATATTTTTTGGTAAAGGATCGAGCTACGAAGAAGGTTCTTCTTCAAGGCAAATGTAAGGGAGGACTTTATGATTGACCGTCTCACGAAAACTCTACTACAAAGTACTCTCTCTTGACAACGAAGCCTTCTACTAATCGTTGGCATGATAGGCTAGGTCACCCTTCTATGGTAATAATCAATAAAATAGTGAGTGAAAATAATTTACCTTGTTCCTCCGAATCCAATAAAAAACGAGGTGTGTGATGCATGTCAACAAGGCAAGAGTCATCAATTGCCTTTTCAAAAATCTCCGGTGTATCTCAAGCTCCTTTAGAACTTGTGTTTTTTGATGTGTGGGATCCTGCACCTTCATCTATTGGTAAAAATAATTATTATGTCTGTTTTATTGACGATTTTAGTAAATTCACGTGGATTTATCTAATTCATCATAAATCTGAGGTTTTCCAGAAGTTTCACACATTTCAAATCTTGGTAGAGTGGCTATTTAATAGAAAAATACTCTTTGTACAAACAGATTGGGGAGGAGAGTATCAAAAGCTCAATTCTTTTTTTAATCAGATAGGCATCGTTCATCTTGTTGCTTGCCCTCATACACATCAACAAAATGGGGTGGCAGAACGGAAACACAGACACATAGTTGAGGTGGGTCTCACACTTCTTGCACATGCACTCATGCCACTAAAATTTTAGGATGAAGCTTTTTCTACTGCCGCATACTTGATTAATAGAACTCTGTCCCGTGTCATCAACTATAAAACTCTTGTTGAAAAACTTTTTGGCATAAAAGCTGACTATTCTCAACTCGGAGTTTTAGGTTGTGCTTGTTGGGCTAATCTTCGTCCATACAAGAATCACAAACTAGCATTCCGTTTGAAACGATGTGCATTCCTGGGGTATAGTCCTCTGCATAAGGGGTATAAATGCTTTGACATAGCTAGCGGCAGGGTCTACATCTCGAGAGATGTAATTTTTGACGAGACTAGTTTTCCTTTCAAGGATCTTCATCTAAATGCAGGAGCACAACTTAAATCTAGACTATTACTCCTTCATCCTACGTTGCTTCCCGTTTCAAGGCAATCAGGTGGAAATATTCAACAGGTTAATTTTCCTAACCCAGCAGATTCTGTGGAAATTTCTGACCAAAATAGTTTTGGAAGCTTTTATTCATAGGAAGGAAGAGATCCGGAGGGAGCAACAAATCTGGACCTTCACGTTACAAGCAGATCTGCTCCCCACTCTGCAGGTGAACCGCACGGGAACACATCGGCGGGCGCGACTGGTGAGCCATGTGCGCGGAGCGCACCTGCGGGCGACGTGGGGCCCTTGACCCAAGACATGCAGCGGCGGGAGCCACACGGGCACGCACCTACAGGCGCGAGCGCACCTACGGGTGCGGCGGGGCCCTTGGCCCAAGACATGGAGTGGCTGGAGCCGCTCGGAACTTCGTCCAGCGTGTTCAGCGAGCCAAGCGAGGCAGGCTAGCCGCGCAGGGCCCCTTCACGCGCACCGAGCGGGTGGCGTTGGGACGAAACAGACGAGCACTCTGCGCGCTCCTCTGTACGCGGGACGACATAGCCAGTTGCATCGCATGAACTTGTGCAACAAGGACGTCCAAGGACAAGGTTACAAAATAACATCTCTAAACCTAAGAATTTTGGTGATGATTTTTTCAATCTCTTGACCACTACAGAGAACCAAAAAAATCTTGATGAGGCACTAAATAACGAAAAATGGAAAAAGGCTATGGACGAGGAATTTCAAGCGTTGGAAAGAAATCGAACCTGACATCTTGTTCCCAAAGAAGAGGTGAATAATATTATAGATTCAAAGTTGGTTTATAAAATTAAGAAAAGAGCAGATGGTTCAATTGACAGGTACAAGGCCAGACTAGTCGCAAAAGGGTTTAAACAAAGGTATGGAATTGATTATGAAGATACCTTTAGTCCTGTTGTAAAGGCAGCTACTATTCAAATTGTTTATCAATTGCTACCTCAAAAAATTGGTGCTTGAGACAACTGATGTTCGTAATGCTTTCCTTCATGGAGATTTAGAAGAAGAGGTGTATATGGCTCAACCTCCTGGATATGAAGATAAAAGGTATCCTAATTTTGTTTGCAAATTAGACAAAGCACTCTATGGGCTGAAACAAGCCCCAAGAGCCTGGTACTCGAAGCTAAGAACGAGACTTGTCAGTCTTAGTTTTAATGCCTCAAAAGGAGACATGTCTTTATTCTTTTACAAAAAAGGCAAAATTACAATTTATTTGTTAATTTATGTTGATGATATTGTGATTGCTAGCTCTTTGGAACAGACAGTTGATGCATTATTGAGAGATCTGAAGAAAGATTTTGCATTAAAGGACTTAGGAGCCTTGCATTATTTTCTAGGGATTGAGATTGAACAAGATAAGGAAGGAATTATCTGAATCAAAGAAAGTATGCAACCGAAATAATAAAAAAGGTACGTATGAAAAAAAGTAAGTCTGTTAATACTCCATTATCTACTACAGAAAAGTTTTCGGCTCATGGTGGACAGATGCTAAATAGTCAAGAAGCAACACGATACAGAAGTATCGTGGGTGCACTTCAATATCTTATGTTAACAATGCCTGATATAGCATTCTCCGTTAATAAAGTATGTCAGTTTTCACATTACCTCAGTACTACTCATATGACCATGGTCAAGAGAATTTTGAGATATATACAGGGGACAATTAATCTTGGTATTAAATTCCTGAGAGATAGTTCTTTGCAAATTAATGCCGGCTGGGCAGGGTGTCCTGATGATCAAAGATCTACTGGAGGTTTTGTTATATATTTGGGTGCAAATCTAGTGTCATGGAGTGCAAGAAAACAACCTACAGTTTTTCGCTCCAGTACAGAAGCAGAGCACAAATCATTAGTAAATGCAAACTCAGATGTAATCTGGATATGAACTATCTTGCAGGAGTTGGGAATTGAACAAGAAGAAATTGCCACACTATGGTGTGACAATTTTGGGGCAACATTCATGACATCAAATCCAGTCTTTCATGCTCGCACTAAACATATAGAGATAGACTATCACTTTGTAAGAGAAAGGGTTGCAAGCAAATTATTGCAGGTGAAATTTATTTCATCAAGAGATCAAACTGCAGATGGTTTTACCAAACCACTACCATATCAGAAGCATGTCAAGTTCAAATACAATTTCAACATGGGAAGTTAAGATTGAGGGGAGGTATTAGAAGACATGGAATCAAGGAGATTGGAACGTAATCACCAGAATAAGAAAACTACGTTGAATATCTGCAGGAAACTATAACATAATATTTGCTAGTGATATGCAATATCTTATAGCTAGTATGTAATATTTATAGTTAGTATGTAATGTCCATGTTTCCTATTTTGTTTATTTCTTTCTCTTGATCGGCTCAGTTTTTTGGTAACTAATCACCTGTGATTAGAACCACATGTATCCGACCGATCACTTTCCTTATAAATATTTTCCTATATATTAACACGTAACCTGCTGACGCGAGGTCATCATCAGCAGTTCAACTATTCTTTCATAGACAACTGCAAAAGGCGGTTGGTTTGGATAACCTTCTGTACACTGCAGACGCAGATTTCTCCTGTTTTTCACACCTTGCGCTTTTATTTCCTGCTGTTACTACATTGAAGGACAAGGTTCCCTGATCCAGTAAGTCTGCTTTTTATATATAGTTCTTACCTCTGCAGTCTGGAATTAAATTTGTCTGTTCATTGCTCTTGATGGTATTCACCTTTTGAATATTCATTTTTTGTGGTGATTTTGAATATTCATTTGAAGTTCTGATTATATACTTATGTAGCTTACTGGATGATTGGCTCAGCAGAAGTACTCCATTTCAAGTGTCAAATTGTTTTTACTTTTTGCAAATATACTCGTGCTTGCTTCATTTGCAGATCTGTGCTAACTCTGATCTATACATGCATGCCATTGCCGAATGAGATCATTAGTAAGGTTCAAAAGCAGGTAGGTTTGTAACTAACATATATTGAGGCCTGATCAGAAGACTCCCGTCAAAAACTTCTTCCAATCTGGCTCTTACACGAAACAGGTACTGTAATTCTAAAGCACTGACTCTAGTTCCAACCACCAACTGAAATCAATGTCTCAGAAACCATGAACTGTCTTCAATCTTTTGGTGCCTGCACACTGTGGACTTCAGGTAAAGACGTAATCTAACGGACAGGCACTCCTAAATCTCTACGCTAACGAATATATACTCGTCTGTATCACATGGTAAAGGATACATAGAATGCTGATGATGTCCTTTACTGTGTCTCCAGGACTACATTGATAGCATGGAAGGAGAAGCTCTCTCTGGTAGGCGAACCGCAGCCTACATCTCCGGGGCGGGAGAGGCGCTGTTGTCCCTCCGAAAGAAGGTATAGTGCTGGACGACAGTGAAAAGCTATTGGGGAAACCTGAAGCCCTGCAGTCGAGTTAGAACCTTGCAATCACACACACTGGAATTGGAGTGGCTAACCGAACCATGCATGGCTTTGTCATCTCTAGGTGTGGTATGGTTCATTGCAGCAGCGGGTTCCTGTAAATCCTATTTGAGCACTGGATCTTCTGTTGCCTTTAATTAGCCTTAACAGCAAGTCGCTCGTTGCAGCGCACACTGTCCCCTAATACGCATTACGAGAACTGATTCCACAAAAATAGACTCTGTATCGAAAGGAGCAGGAACAATAAAGCAATTAGTGGCCGCCATAGCACAGTGGTCCCTCGTTCCCAATTTTTTTAACAGCAACCTCACCAGCGTCCCTCTCTCTCTCTATATATATACACACACGTTAGCTTTTTATCTGGGCTCTGAAATACGGGTTGGCCTTCTGCCGTCGTTACGCGAAACCCCATAAAAGGCTGATCTGTATGTGTCTGCAGAGCATGCATGCATGTGTGGCTATGGTAAAAGTCCAGGAGAATCTCTGAGCTGAGCCCTGTCCGGTCCGGCCAAAGGAACGCCGTATACGACATGCCGCTACAGTTAGGGCTGCTAAAGATCGACCTGATGCAAGATCGTTGTATGCATGGGTTCTTTGCAATTAGCCTATACATCTTCGTCTGGCAGTAAGTCGATCAGCATATATGATTAGATGCTGACACCTTCTCACTTATCCTTATCCAGATGATCGTCTCTTCTGCGTGGTTGACATGTAGCTCTCACGGCTCAGATCCATGATTATACAGATGGGCAGCAGCGACCTCAAGTGGATTCCATGGACGGAGTGATGCAAGCAGTGACCACCCTACCGACCGACGCAGCCGTGAGATGACACTGAAGGGCCCGTCTCCCTGCTCGCCATGCATCCTGTGTGTTGTGTCCTGCTACCAGCAGCCTTTTTTGATGACAAACGTCGCTTGCTCGATCCATTGTTGTTCGTGCCGCCTAGGCCGATACCCATTGTGTGGTGTGGACGAATGCAGTAAAAATTCTGACCCCAAACTCTGTCACATGTTGAGTTTAGTGGCCAGCATTTTTCGTTCACTGGATGGCACAGTGAATGTGACTGTTCTGAAGATGATATCATGCTGCAAATTCATGCGACATTCAGGTCATGTATACTGGCATATTTTTTTTGAAGGGGACCCATAGTCATTTTTGTGTATATAATACAGGTCGTCTGCCGATTTGATTATACCTCGGGTTTGAGATCATCGATCGTGCTTAATTAGGTAAACATTCTCCTTTGTTCGAAGAGGAAAGATGCGCCTTAATCTGGGATGCTGTTTGAGCTATAACGCATTTGCATGATGGCAGATTTTTTTAATAGAAGACATTGCACGATGATTCGGATATCACAGCAGCACTCACATGGAAATCCTTGTTCCATGTATACAGCCTCTCAATTTCAACATGAAATATGAAAAATCACACTTCCAACCCTACGCATATCATGCAGTACTTATAGGGAAAAAACATATCGTTATTGGCTGGTTAGTGGTTTTACTTCCATCTAAAATCATTGAACTGCTAAAAATTCTATAATTCTATCATTACAAATTAATCCTTCCAATATTATATATTGCAGGAAGCACGTGACAGCAAGAGGGGGCGTACCCTGTGTGGAAGCTCTCACACTATAGGAAAACGATATATTTTCGTGGGCCGGTGGCGGCCCACGAAAATAATCCGTCGAAAATAAAATTAATTTCGTCGGCGGCTCACGAAAATAAGTTTAATTTCGTCGGCCTTAAAAGGCCCACGAAAATATTTATTTTCGTGAGCCAAAAAATAGCCCACGAAAATAATGTACTGTTTTTTTCGTGGGCCACCTTATGACCCACGAAAATATAATCTGCTATTTTCGTGGGCCTCCTTCTGTCCCATGAAAAAATAGTCCTGTTATTTTCGTGGGCCAGAGTGCGGCCCACGAAAATAAAGTCATGTTATTTTCGTAGGCCAGAGTGTGGTCCACGAAAATACTGCTTGGTTATTTTTGTGGGCCTTCTTCTAGGCCCACGAAAATAATGTTGCCCTATTTTCGTGGACCTTTCTGTGGCCCACGAAAATAATATTGTACTATTTTCGTGGGCCACTTCTGGCTCACGAAAATACATTTGACACAGAATAAAATGTTACATATTATTTAGTTCCAAGCACATAAAATAACAGACACATAAAATAACAAATCAAACACACATAACACAGAACACGTAATAACAAATGCAACAAACTCAAGATTATGAAATGCATTACGTCGTCGAAACAGTATTATATTCTCCATTACATTGTACACATACAATATAACATAAAGGAACATATGTCACATTATTCATACAACCATATTGTCAAAGCAACTCATATCACATGGCCACATTTGCTTTCCAACAAACCAATAAAATTGCTCCGACACCATTTTCCTCGTCGTTTCGCCGTTTTCCTGTATGAAGACAAAGTGAAGTATATGACTAATAGATTGAAAGAAAAAGCAACAACATATTTGATTATATGCCTTATTATACACGAGCTCCATTTAAAATTAAGATACACAATATATAATGCAGATGAAAACACAAAATTACCTAATTGCTACCACCGGGTGCGAAGAACTGATCGACAAAGTCGTCCCCTCCACCCTGTCCCCCTGAATAAGATGCTCGCAAATTTGTAACGGGGGACTATGAAAGTTTTGTGCCCTTGAAGATGATCCCTAAATAAACAATAATACATATTACAAGTATACTAACAGTTTATAAAAATGAAAGTGAATATAACAATAATATGTACCTGTGTTCCAACGGGAAAAGGTTGTGGAGGCACCGGTAGCGGTGAAGACATAGGTAGCTGCGGAGGCTGCGGTAGCGGTGGCATAGCGGCAGGCAGCCCAAGTTGAGAAAAGTATCCCTAAAATCATTTTGAAATATTTAGGTTCATTCTACTATAAATATGCATACATCTCTTGTTTAATAAAAATATTTGAACTATTATATTAATGTACCTGCATCGATTGTTGCCACGCTGCCAGATTCGAGAAGTAGTCATTTTGTGCTTTTATAAACTCTTCTTGTCGTTTCATACGGTCTTCTTGTAGTCTCAAGTGGTTTCTCAATGCAGCCTGCTCCTCCTCCATTTATTTTAGCCTGGACTCATTTCCTGTATGAGTACGCCGAGAAGAACTTTGTCCGCTCTGTGTTGACCGTGACTGCGAGAGAACCACATCGGTGTTCATTACACCGTTGAACATCAAATACCTGCAATAGTGATATGTCGTAACTAGTGACCCTTGGAAAAATTGAAGTATGTAAATATATAAATATAAAAGAGGTAAGTTAACCTCCCGTGACGCTTTCCTCCACCGGATTCATATAAAGCTACTACGTCGATGTCTTCCTTTCTCCAATTGTAATCATCTCCATGACGTCGAACCATCTCTTCACCATATTTCTCCTACATAAAAACTAATTATAAAGGTACTATACAACAATTGTATTGATCAATAATTACTTTTACTTATAAGACATACCAAGTTCTGAGTTGCGGATGGAGTGCACAACTGACTGTCATCTGTGCCCCTATGCCCTCTGATATAAGCATCAATGAAAGAGGGTTCCTCGCCACTTTGAGCAGCCTATACAGATATGTTATAAATATAGTTACGTAAAAGCTAATATTATAATACTAAATTATAAATCTACTAAACTTGCCATCCGTTTCGAGAGACGAATATGATCATCTCCACCGTAACGATGGAGAACTTCACCACCGGACTCACGCTTGATTCTCTTGGAGTTAGATTTGTCTCGATACTCACTCGATGCCCAATAAGCACATAATGAATAATAAGCATCAGTACACTTAACCATCCAAGGAATCGTTACCTGACGATATTGATCGTCCTCGAGATAAATTTTTGAAGCCCCCATTTTTTTGTTCATCATTTGTCCAAGCTTCTCCTTGTAGTATAAGCACACAGCTGTGATCCGAGCATTAGACATCATATCATTCACGACTTTACGTGCCGCTTTGTGGAAGACTTTGTGTGCTCTAGACTCGAGAGCAGCGTCATGATCATCGGGCAAACGATATCGTTCCTTTAAAAAACATAATACTTTTATTACTAAAAATATAATAGACATAATTATAATGCAGTGTAGTAAAAACATACCCAAAAATCATGCCAGACGGCCCCTGCCACATTCTCATGCATAACATGTGGAGCAATCCTATAGTGCTCTCAATGTATTGCAGGTTTCTCTTCACCTTTAATATTCACAAGCCTTGGATAATGATGGCGGCATATAGCACCCAACACTGCATTAGGCTGCCGACGATGTTCTCGTCCATTCCAATCCAGGTCATCTCATTGCCTAAAAGTTAATTTATTAACATATAATATTTATTAAAAATATTATATTTATAATTCAATACTGAGTTTTATATTTACTTATCAGTCACTGACAGGAGTAATCCGTAATCGCTGTTGTGGAGGCACGACCAACGGAAGAGTGTTTGAAGACCGATACCTGAATGATTGCGTCAACTCTCCCGTATCGGTGTCATCCCCCTCGTCCTCCTCAGCTTCCTCATCAACATCGGCTCTTACCCCTTGTTGTTGTTCATGCCCCGCAGAAAGTCCTTCCTCTTGATCCTCTTGACACTCCTCAGTACCCTCCTCCTGGATCTCCTGCTCCACCTGAAATTATATAAATTAGGTTTCATAATATGACATGAGTAAATATAAAAAATATTAATAAATGAACTTGTTCATTAGCTTGTTCCATGCATCTTCTAAATGTCTCTCGTCTACTATTGTTTGAGGCACTGCCTTGGAAAAGAGAGTCTTGACTACGTGAAGAGGTAGCAGACTGACTCCCACTTTTGCTTGAGGAGCCAAACATCCCCTTAGCTATATTCTTAAGACCACGTGGCATCCTGTTGAAAATAATTGTTAGAGATAAATACTTAATGATACATACAAAAGTAATAAAAATTAATTCAAATGTAATATCAATCAATTACTTGATTAAAATTCATCATGATCCGATATTCCTTCGGTAACATGTCGAACAACTTTCTTCTTTTGTCTCATCTTAACTTTTTTAGTGCTAGGTCTCTTTCTTTTAACCAGTACTGCATCTTCTACCCTATTATCTTCAACATCACCAACTAATGTATCAAATCCTAAACCATTATCTATACTAAAAGATAGTAGTATATCATCCTCTTGGTACACTTCTTCCTGTTCTTCTTGATAACCAGCATGACCAGGTGGATATAACCGTTCTCGTGGATTAACTTTATAGACGACCCACCAAGCACTCAACTTTGGACAAGGATACGGTAGGTAGTAAACCAACTCAACTTGATGAGGAAAAACATAATTATCGCATCCACGAAGTCTATTTTCATGTTTTACCTCTACTATACCAAATTCATCCTGCCGTGTTCCCCTGTTATTATCAAACCAGTCACAGTGGAAAAAGGTAATTCTAAGATCTTTAGAGCCACCAAATTTAAATTCCACAATATTTTGAATAATCCCATAATAGTTAGTTTCATGCCCTTGTGCATCACATGCTCTAGTTACAACTCCACTATTGTCGTGGCTGTAAGGGGATGTTTTGCTTCAAATTTAACCGAATAAAATCGGAACCCATTTACGTCCTAATGACCAAAACTCGTTGCTGTTATGGTTACTTGAGAAAGTTGTCGTAGGTCTTCATGAACATTAGCATCAACCATGCACTGAGAATTAAATAAAAATATTAGTTTTACTAATCAACTTAGAGACGATAAAAGTAACATGTAATAAGAGAATGTTACATGCTTCCAAAATCAATTGACGAAGTTAGGACCACCATTAAGGCCATCACGACGCATTTTATCTAATTGTTTGCTTGTTGGTTGACGCGTATACTTTCAAAATTATTTGTCAAACTCACTACATAATGTAAAATATTAATACATTAGAACATCTATCATGTAAAATGTGAGAAAACATTACGTGTTACCTCGAGGTAATTAGAAACAAAAACACTTACACAAAATATTGAGCCATCTCTTCGATATTTGTATACATGTATAACATGCATGGATTCCATTCTTCTTCAGAAACCACGTGTCTACTGCTGCCACCAACCGCTTTTCCTTTCCATGAAAAAATACTTAATTTTCCCGCAGGAGTTCCTTCATCTATGTGATATCGTGTTGTGGGAGCGTATGCATTATGTTCCTCTGCAAAGAATGTACTTGAAAAATATGCTACCTCTTTCAGAGCAAATGCTTCTGCAATGCACCGTTCTACTCTTGCTTTATTCAAAACCATTGCTCGTAGTTTCTTTAGTGTTCTTTCAATATGGTACATCCATCAATATTGTACGGGGCCACAAACTTTAGCTTCGTAAGGTAAATGCACAAGTAGATGTTGCATTACATTCATAAATCCTGGCAGGAAAATCTTTTCCATTTTGCATATGAATAAAGATATTTCTTTCTCAAGTTTTTCCATCATTTAAACTGTAATTTCTTTAGCACATAGTTGTCTATAAAAGAAACTAAGTTCCGCAAGTACTCTCCACACATTCTGATGCACATATCCACGGAACATTACTGGAAGAAGTCTTTCCATCATTATATGATAATCGTGGCTTTTAAGATTATTTAGTACCCAATTTTTAAGATTTGTTGTGCGTCTCAACCCAGCACAGTAACCGTCAGGAAACTTCAATTGTTGCAACCATTTTAGAACTTCTCTCCTTTCACTAACTTTAAGACAAAATGGAGCACGTGGCAATCTCTGTTTTCCACTACCATCCTGTCTGACTTCTAGAGTCGGACGATTACAAATATCTGCTAAATCTTTTCGAGCCTTCAAGTTATTTTTTGTCTTTTTAAAATTGAAACATGTGCTAATTATGCTTTCCGCTACATTGCGTTCCTGGTGCATCACATCAATGTTGTATAGCAATAACAATGACTTAGCATAAGGTAGATCCCATAAGCCACATATATGAGTCCAATTGTGCTTCTGACCAAAACCAACAAACCCATCATCTGTAGGGATAAGTTGACTGAGCCATGCAGCAAATCTCAGCACTAGTCAAACGTTTCGGCGGACCCTTTTTTACAATAGTATCCTTTCGAAATGTATTAACTTGCTTTCGAAATGGGTGATTTGGTGGAAGAAATCGTCGGTGACAATAAAAAAAAACACACTTTGCCCCCATGAGTAAGTCTAAAACAATCAGAGTCTGATCCACAAATAGGACAATAAAGTTTGCCGTGTGTGCTCCATCCTGAAAAAACACCATATGCAGGAAAATCATGAATGGACCACAAGTATGCTGCTCGCAAGTTGAATTTATGTTTTTTGTAGGTATCATACGCTTCTACTCCGATCCACAATTCTTTTAACTCCTCAATCAATGGTTGAAGAAAAATACCTAAACGTTTTCCTGGGTGTTTACGACCCGGAATTATTAGAGACAAGAACATGTATTCATATTTCATACACATAGCTGGTGGAAGGTTGTATGGTATAGCAAAAACCGGCCAACATGAGTACGAGGCAGAAGATGTGTTGAATGGTGTGAAGCCATCGGTGGCCAATCCAATACGAACATTTCTAGCATCTTCTGCAAAGTACTCATTAAAAGAGTCCAACGCCTTCCAAGCCTGAGCATCAGATGGGTGTGTCATTACTCCAGTTGTTTCACGCACACCTTCCTTATGCCACCGCATGTGTCTCGCAGTTGATTTAGATAGAAACAACTGTTTCAATCTAGGTGAAAGAGGCATATAACGAAGTTGGTTAACCACCACTTTAGTCTTCACCAATTCACCGTCCTCATTTGTGGCCTTAATGTATCGAGATTGTTTACAAACTGAGCATTGTGTCAAATTTGCATTCTTCTTCCAGAAAATCATACAATTGTTAGGACAACAATCAATTTTTTCATACTTCATTCCAAGGCCTGACAACAATTTCTTTGACTGGTACATGTCTCTTGGCAACTTATGATTAATCGGAAGAATGTCTGCTATCAAATACATAAGATCATCGTAGCACTTGTTCGATAAATTGTACTTTGATTTTATAGACATGAGACGAGTAACAGTTGAAAGGACAGACACTTTAGTGTGATCATGCAACTGTTCATGTGATGCTGAGAGAATTCTATAGAACTCTTGAACTTCAATTCCAGAAATTTCTTCAGATGTATCTGCACCACGATCATGATCTAATGCTTCAATCATGTCATCTATTCTGTCCTCGTTATCACCATCTATATTATCAACATCAACATTACTATGATATAACTCGCCACTCATACCATGTTTCATAACCTGGCATAATACCAAATCGACAGAGGTCTCATTCCATGTCAAACTTTTCCTTGCATAAAAAGTTACGACACTTGTTGCACGGACATTTCACAAAACGGTTGGTCGATAAAGAGAAAGCCCGACTGATAAATGCCTTAGTATTGATGGCCCATTCATTTGAAGGCGCAACATTCTTCCGCCAACCATCATACATCCATCGTCTATCATCCCCCATGTTCTAGACTATATAATATAAGAATATAGAAGTCATAAATATGTATGTTGCAACTATAAGATCGCAAAAACAAATTATTATTTAATTACATTCACTTTACATCTATTAGAAGGGATAGGTCCTAAACCCACCCAAGAGTAACCGAGAGGGCGTGCTTATAACGAGACACAGGGTACAGATCCAGACGAAATTTCGGCAACATAACCCCGTTGTTCTCCAACTACACGCCCGATAATGGTGCAGTGGAGAACATTAGGGTTATGCTGTCGATATTTCGTCCGAATCTATACCCCGCGTCCCGTTATAAGCACACCCCTCGGTCACTCCGAGGCTGTCCAAAAAGGGACAATTCCGAACCTACACGCCTCACATGCGTAACGCATGTGAGACGAGTCGGCCAAAACGGGTGACGCATATTGTATAGGTTACGTGAATCTTACTTTTTAGAGTGATTTATAAGAGAGAGGTAAGAACAAGAGATAGGAGGAAAGAACGATGGAGAGATAGTGATGAGGGTCAGCCGTTCTAAGTTATTCTCCATCGGGTCCCGTTAGTGATAACTTTTAGACGGTCCAACTCTCGAGCCATAAATGGGTTGTGCCGGGCTAAGCCGGCCCGAAACCCGTTTATTTACATTTCGCTATAAGAAACTATCTCTAAAACACACATTAAAAATGAAACTTCTAAGAACGCTATGTAACATTTACTTTTCTTGCATAGATTGATATGGTACATGCATGATCATAATAGCTATTAAATAAAAGCATAACACATAAATTAAAATATACACGTTAATTAGCATAATGAAAAATGAAATTTTATTATAGTGAAATTATATTATAGCGTTATCTTTAAATGAGTAATGAAACTACGACGAATTAAGGTCATATATTTTACTTGAGCCTAAGACTAATTATCGAAACTACAATAATTTAAGAGATTACCTTTGTACGTAGGATGAATTCGGTGGAGTTGGACCGGTGGAGAAAGCGGTCGGCACAACCCGAACTTTAGCTGCATGATTTTTCGCTATGCGTTAATTCACACATAATTGAACATTGCTTATATATATGATATCTAAACAGAAAATGTGGCTATAGGCGAGCGAGTTCAGCTCCATGATCTGAGCTACTCGTTCCACGCCTTCTTCGCTAACAAACTTGATGTCACGCGCCATGCGAGCACGTCGTGCCGCTGACAAGCATGCTAATGCAAACGAAACTCAGATACATATGATGCAAAGTATTGTATATATTCGACTAAATGCAAATATAATAGATAAATACAACTACCTGACGGCTTGTTCCGATGGCGTGGCGATCCGGGCAGCACATGAAAAAAGCGGCTCAACAGACTGGGGGCTGCAGCGCTGGCCCGGTCGAAGCCGGGCTGCACAGCGGAGAGAGCGGCAGCACGCGCAATGGAGGTTGCGGCCGGGGCAGCCGGGGAAGAGGCGATCGGAGGTGCAGCGACTGAGATGACCGGGAACAACTCGGTTGTAGCTGCAGCACCTGTAGAGGCGCCGGCGAACGCGCTGTTGGAGACGCGGGCGAAGCACGTGGAACAGCTCGGTCTCGCGATGGTAGCACGTGGATGCGGGCTAGCGACGGCAGCACTGCAAGCGGCGACGAGCGGGGCGGCGGCGGAAGGGCTGGCGGCGGCGGAAGGGCTGGCGGCGGCTCGGTCTGCTCAGTCTCGCGCGACAGAGAGAAAAGAAACCGATCTCTAAACCTCTAAAGTCTTATTTTCGTGTGCTTCACCGCCTGGCCGACGAAAATAAAGGCCTTGATGTGCGTACCGGTCGGTAGCAGCAGTATTTTCGTGTGCTTCAACGCCTGGCCGACGAAAACACATCTATTTTCGTGTGCCTGACCGCCTCGCCCGACGAAAACATATGTATTTTCGTATGCCAGGCCGCGTCGGCCGACGAAAATGCGTTCCTTGATGTGCGTGTCTGTCGGTACGCTATTATTTCGTGTGCTATGCCGCCCTGGCCGACGAAAATAGCTCTATTTTCGTGTGCTGAGCAGCCACGGCCAACGAAAACGATTCCTTAATTTGCGTACCGGTCAATAGTCTCAACATTTTCATGTGCCACGACAAGCCGATGAAATTGAATAAATCATTTTCATGAGCTAGGTCTTAGGCCGACGAAAGTACAATATATTTTCGTGCGTTTCTTACACCTGCAAATCATGTACTTTGCCGACGAATTTCATCCTAACTATGCAAAAGTGCAGCCGTCCAGCCCGGGGACGCTACACGCTAGCAGCACGGAACCGGAGAAATCACGGCGGCGTGCAGGGCTCCATCTCGGCCGTGTACCCTGACGGGGACATCGCCTCATCCTCGGAACCCTCCTCATAGCTCTCACCTGCATACAGCTCAAATATTGCAACCGTGAGCACGATGGCTCAGCAAGGCTTAACCGTCTGACCTAGAAATGGAACTCTACATGCAGGGAGGTGTATGATAGGAAAAGGAATTTGCGACAAAGACACGCCTATAAGTTGATCCTTACTTCCAGTTTTATAGCGTCAAATTCATGTGCCTTAGGCAGCCCTCACATCGGAAGTCCACAATCAAACAAGAAACGCTTTCCTCCGATGTGGTGATGCCCAAAGCGGAAAGTAAACTTAATTAGCTCTACATCTACAGCATACATGGTTTCCAAAACATTAATATATCATCACAGCATATTATCATTCAACTGGCTTACTTCACTTCTTACTACGTCACGAAACAGTGAACAAGCGGTACTCAAATAACCGAGAGGGACGGTGATTGCAATCAGGAGACACCCGGACAACACGTTGCATACACCCACTTTTAGAAGCGTGATTCCACACCCCTTCCTACTCTGTTGTATGCAACCACCTTTCAAAGGCAACCCAAACACCGAACCGGTCCATCCGTAACGGGTAGGAGGTCCCCGCGTGGAGCGTGACTGTGCCCACCGGCAGATTTACACCTTGCTACCCTCAACCCACTCCAGTTTACGGTTGGGTAAGCCTCGGCACCCAGGTTAACTATTTACATTGGTTTCCTGCTTATGTCAGTATGCCATCCGGTACTGTTCGATACTTGTTCAGCAGGCCCGCACACGACTTGGTCCTCAATCGACACCAACAGGGCTACGCATGTGAGACCTCCGCTCACTGCTTCCTATCCCCCCTGCTGGGTCTTATTTTCTCCACTCTTAAGCCATTTTCTATTCTGACCAAACCGTGTGATAAACCTTACCTCGCGAGTAGATTCCAACTACTCGACTTCTACCGAGGTCCTAAGCATATTAGCGGGGCCTTGTCTACTCATCGGCTCTGTAAGCTACCCAACCCTTCATAGGATTTAAAAGGTTATGCAAGTGGGGTTTCAAACACCTTAACTCTAATGCAAACATTCACCCTAGACATAAGTGATACAAATAAAGAATTTTATAAAAGGTACTTAAGTGTAAACCGGGGCTTGCCTGGTTGCGGGTTAGATGGGAAGTCAACTTCAGGTGGCAGGACGTCCAAAGGCTCCGGTGGGTCCTCAATTTCGGTCACTATTATGAAATGTAATAAAATACATGTGTAAGTATTAAGGATTTATAAGAATTAAACTACTATTCATAGCTATTTCTATTTAGGATCCGTAATTGGCTTTGGGATTTTTACAGTATATACTAGAACCTCTAAGGCTTATTTGAGCCAAATTTGGAGACATGTCATTGCACAATGTAGTCTTTGAAATTCCTACAAGTACAGTGCTTCTCTGAATTTTGAGCCCAATTCAGGAGCTTTGACATAGCTAATAGTAGAATATCTGATTAGGGTAAGTCTCCATGGTTCTAACAAAATTTGTTTCACCATTTTTGGAGCTACCATCAGAGAGATATGAATTTTTGAAGTTGGACAGGAGTTCTGAAAAGTTTCTGTTTAAATTTGAATTTCCAAATAAAGGCTAGACTTTGGAAGGTAATTGGACCTAGCAAATGAACTTCAATGAAGCTCAAATTTTTACTGGATATCAGTAATGTCATGAGGAACTTCCTGGCCAAATTTGAAGAAATTCCATAACAGAGACATTCTGGACTAAATTCCCAAATATTTAACTTTGATGAATCTTGGAGAAATATCCAGAGATCTTCAGATCAATTTCTTTGCATTTATGCAAAGTACTGATTGAGAGAAATCCAACAAAATTTGTTTCACAAATTTTGGACATCCCTACAGAAAGTTATGGAGCTATGAAGGTTGAAACATTTTTCTGGAAATCAATTCTATGATTTTTAGCTAATTTATTTAATCCTGAGATAACCTACTGATTAAGCCCTCCAAATAAGCTCCAAAAATCCTAAAATTTTTACTGGAGGTCAGGCACTATGAAAAGGACTAGCTGCCCAAATTTGGGAATATTTCATAAAGAATTGCTCCTGTAATAAATCCCTAAAGGATTTACTAAAAACAATTCTACAGAAATTCCTGGGCATTTCCATAGCATGCAATTTGTTCCTCTGTAAAGTACTACTCCTAAGGATTCAGACAAAATTTGTCTCACCCTTTTTGGAGCTGTCTACACAAAGTTATGAATTTTTCAAACTGTGATAGCTGTGTGTTTAAAATCTACACAGAGACTTAACACGGGGGCCCACTGGTCAGGTCCTTCTTCAACCTCCCGCAGAGGCGCGCGTGCACACCAGTTCAAATCGTGGCATGGCTCGTTCTCCCTCATTTCTCCACCAAATTAGCTCCGGTTTCGCCCTACATGCTCCTGGGAACATGGCGCAGCTGCCGGGCAAGGTTTCCACACATGAAAACGGCCGAAAACAGGCCGGCACCGGTGGGGCGGCTCGGGAGCTCGGCATCAACGCGTTCTGGCGCGTCCGAAGCTTCTCCCGGCGAGCTACCTTGCCCTAAAGCATCACCAATGATCGGGGAACATGGGACACAGGCTAAACCTTGCAGCAAATGGCCGGAACATAGGGTTCACCGGAGGACTGACCCATTTTCGCCCCCGCCAGCGATTTCTTGTCGCCCGGGGCGTGTGGTCGATGGTTTGCTGCGGTATTTGGCGTGGGAGGGCGCTAGGTTCACTAGTTTCTGTGGCTTGAATTGTAGAACCGATGATCAACCACGTTGGACGAATTTCCAGTTTTGGTGTGGGTCGGTTCTTCACGTGTACCGGCACCAAAATCCAAATTCCGGTGAGACAGCGATGGGGAAGGGCAAGGGGACTGCGGTAGCATGATCTACACACCTTGACGCACCTTAGGGAGGTGCTGGACGTGCAGGAGAGGCGTTGGAGCGCCCGGAACGTGAGGAGCAGTGAGGGGCGACGTGATCTGTGTTCTCCCGGTGAAGAACGGCTCGGACACTGCGAGGGGAGCTCTATAGACAAGTTGTAGAGGACTTCTAAACCTTTCCAGAATGGTATCCCGCACCTCCATCAGTTCAACCAATATTAAGTTATGCCCTGTTCAAGTTCAGAAAAATTTCTGCCGAAAACAGGGGAGATTATTACTAAGCTTTTGAGATTGAACCTATACTCCGACGAAATTGCATGACCTAGTCGTGCGTGCCTTGTCGGGAACCGGTTTTAATTTCGTGTGCAAGCTCCAGGACCCACGAAATTGAGCTTTATTTCATGTGCTAGTAAGACAGCACACAACCCATGAAATTAAGACTTATTTTGGTGCGCCACTAACTGGCGCACGAAAATAAGTTTAATTTCGTGAGGGCCTACGAAAATATATTTAGCCCACAAAAATTTTTCGTTTTCCTGTAGTGTCATACATTATGGACTCTTGAGAAGGGTTATTTCTAGACAGCATTATCCCTGCTTTTACAGAGAGACTGTTTGAAACTCTAGACCTTAGGACACAACACAAGCACATGATAGCAAATTTAGTTTACTTTAATTTGAAACTGTCCTAAATGCCTTACAACAAATTTATTTTAATATGTGCTGAGCATCAATCTCTCTCTCTAAAAAGCTAGAAGCTGCACTACAGGAAATCCGGACAATAGATGACGGCCGAAAACCGTCGTCAATAACAGTGGCTTATTGATGACGATTTCTGGTACTTGGCCGTCGTCAATACTAATGGCTTATTGACGACGTCCATGTATCAGAAAACGTCGTCAATAAGCTTTGCAATTTTTTTTAAAAAAATAGAAAATCCTGCCCTGTCTTCGAGGCCAGCCCTAGCTCGATGGCCAGATCATAGGCAATCAAAACATACTCACAGGCAGGCACAAAAACACTATAGGCACGCCACACTACCCTACGCTACCCCGACCGCTACCACCGGAGTCTAGAAAGTCATCGCGCGCTCGTCCAAACGCCGGATGCTGAGGGGATGGAGTTTTCTGAGCCTGCATCGCCGATCCCTGTGATGTACATGTATAGTTAGACAAATTAGAAGTTCACAAATGTGTATATGACTAAATAAACTCATTAGAAGTTAGAATTGAGCAAGTTAGCTAGATTTGGCTATGTTTGAGTAAGTTTGCTCATATTTTACTAAGTTTGAGAAGTATGGACTAGTATTGTTTATGTTTAAGCTAGTTCAACTAGTTTACTTGGCTATGTTTGAGTAAGTATGCTCATATTTGACTATGGTTGAGTAAATTGTACCATATTTTACTCAGTTTGAGTATGTTTAACTAGTTTTCCCTAAGTTTGAGTAAGTTTGATCAAATTCAACTAAATTTGAACAAGTTTAACTAGTTGCAGCTATTATGAGAAATTTTGTACTTGTGCTCCTAACGTAGGCCCCTGTGGTAGCTGTATCGGTGGCGGCGCTCAGTCGGCTGTCCTGTGGCCATAGCCTACAAATATGAAGTAAATTATTATACATGTCATTCATATATTAGAAATATTGAGTACAACGATCTGAACTTACCTGCATGACAGCTTGCAACTGTAGCATGTACGAGTGTTGATACTCGTCCCTAGCCCGGAGCTCGGCTGCCTGCCTCTCGTTCGTGAGCCTCAGCGCTTCCTGCGTCCTCTGGAGCTCCTCCTGAACACTCTGGAGCTCTAGATCTCGGCTGCCACGCCTGCTGGATCCACCCTGCGATGAAGAGGCCCTCGAGGAAGACCGCGCCTCCCTCGAGTCGATTATTCCATCGAAGATGGCCAACCTACAGTATTAAAGTTTCGTGTCTCGAATTTCATGAAAGTAAATGAAAAACAACAGAACTCACCGGCCGTGAGGTTTACCGCCGCCGCTTGCATAGGCGGCTTCAGGTACGATCGGCGAGTTCTGCCAATCGTAATCGTCGCCTCGAAGCCTCCGCACCTCCTCTCCATACTTTTCCTGAAAATATAGAAAATTAAAGTCATCAGAAGTTTTAAAGAGAATACAATTAAGTTAACTAAAGTACTCACAAACGTCTCCGTCGTCGTCTGAGAAGATGTCACACCCGGTTTTTCCGAAGAACAACCAAGTGAAGATCACATGTATGCCAGGATCATTTTCTCATACATGTGATGACAAATAGTGAAGCATCATTTATTACAAGCCAGGTGTCGAATATAAATAAGTATTACATCACAAATGTCTTAATGAACACTAATGCTTCATCACAAGTAAATAAACTAGCAGCGGAATATTATTCTTTAGGGCTCCATCACAGGTGTTGCCCGGGGGTCTTCATGAACCTAAAAACCTTCCTCGGGTCCAAAATCTTGGTCATTATACACCACCTCATTATCTTGACCTGAGCAGCAATATAAACCAACAAATATGCAAGGTTGAGTACCAATGGTACTCAGCAAGTGTGGGAAAAATTATATCATGCATGGCTAGAACAAGGAGAGGTTGAACTCATGGTTAAAGCACTACGCAATTAATACCTATCACCTTAGCTTATTAAGCACCTACATTACTACACAGGTGAAATGGTCCCAATTTCCCATCCCATCATTATAATCCAATAACCATAACATCATTACCAATGTTAAGCTCCCTGCTTAACTTCCAAAACCATCAATTCTCTAATCATGAATAAGTCCAGGCCGCTCTTAACCGTGAGCACGGCTGTCAAGACAGTTTTGACTCTGCAGAGTTTGTACCACTGTACCCACAAGTAGTGATTTCATCCCCCGTTGCCGGGTGGACTAAAAGAACCTCCATTATGCCAGTGGCTACGATCCACATTCACACTTCCCAGGTGTGCGGCCAAGAGATCACTACGAAGCCTTTACAAAGGGATTCCCGACGAGCGTGGGCCCACTGAGGTTTCACCCCTAACAGCATACAAGAGGCTCCAACCCCGCTGCAGTGGCCCCCTCTTGAGCCTTGCGGTTCATATGGTAGTCCAGCTGACACCTATTCCCCGCACCATCCAACACACCCATACTACGCCGGAGATACACCTAATTAATTGGCCAAGCTGCCCCATCTCAGCATGTGGTTGGCACTGTAAAGCCGGGTTACATGCTCCATGAACCGGTCCTTAGGATCCAGGCAAGTACTAAACACAAACCCAAGTCTCGTGCACCCAGCACACAACCAAAACATCCAACTTGCCTTGATCCCTACCTCTACATAACTCATAATAGCTCATTCAAGAGTATGGTAATGTAAACTGATGATCTCATGTCCCAAATATCCCATTCTAAGCATGGCCAAGCATATGCATGTATATAAATGACATGACAAAATAAATCCCAACCCAAGCTTCAAGGAAACAAGGTAATGCAATTCTAGGGAAACTTACTAGCATGGGTTTCATATTTCATTTGACAATGCAAATAATTCTATCTACACATCCTAGCATAGGATCAAAGTGGTCAAGGACACTTGCCTCCTTCTTGCTGCTCTTGAAATGGGTAGTCTTGGTCTTGGAATTGAATAACTTGTTCTTGAGCAGGTTCTACTTCATACCATCACACATAGCAAAAGAAAAACCACAATCATAAGATATAGTTCACACTTCCACTTCATACAAACCACACATTCATATTTATGAAAGTTCTTTACCATTATATGTGTTGTGGTTACTTTATGTGTGTTGATTTGGGGCTTGCATACACTTTTATTTATATGTGTATGATTCTTACTTTGGTGTTCATATTTATACTCACATACTATATATATATATATATACATATATGTATATATGTGTGTTTCAGTTTTAAATAAATTCCTTATATATTAAACTACCAAGTATGTATGAAAAGTATTTTTCTTTTCCATATATGCCTTCATAATTTCTATCAACCCTAAACTGAATCCTTTGTATTTTAGAAACTCCATTTATCATTTACTAGTTTCTATATTTTCAGATTTATATTCTTATGCATAATTGTGCACTTTATTATTAAATTAGTAATACACACTACCTAAACAGATTAGTGTTCTGGTCCTAAATAATTTAGGATCATATTTTGACCTTGGCTTCTGATGTATACTATTTCATAACTATTTTCCCTATTTTTCTTTAACTATTCTTTACTTAAAAATGTGTCCCTATACTATTAAATGTGAATAATAGATGAACCAGATTTATTTCAGCCCAACAATATATTTTTATCTCACTCCAAAGTTTTCTAAGTACTGAGAAAGTTTTTAATAAATTTGACAATTATGTTTGTCCCCCCCTTTTTAATATTTAAACACTAGTTACATATTCAATTTTCTAAATTAAATACTAAACAGAGCTAAAATAATGAATTCACCCCATTACAGGGTCTATAATATCATTTTCATAATTTCCAGGGGTCTAGCTACACTTTTCAGAGGTGTTTTTCTTAATTTCTATTAAGTCCAGGGGCTAAAACTGATTTTTAAATGAATTTACATGATTTTCTGGAGTTCCAGGGGCTAGATCTGAAGTTTCCGGGGCTAGCTCTCAATTCCAGAGAACCCCAGGGGGTAGCACGTAAGAATTCCAGTCTTTATAACGCGGGGCTGACGTGGACCGTCTGATTTTAAACCGACGGCTGAGATTATAACATCGAACCGGTACGCGGGGTTTTAAAGTCTACCGTGCGATTTAAAATAAACGGCGCACAAGCGGCCACGTCGCTCTGATCGAGCGCGGGCGGCGCTGCCGGCGGCGCACGGCGGCGGGAAGCGGCGATCTCGCCGGAAAGTTTCGGATCCTCGAGAATTCTGCCTAAAACTGTGATCTCATGGCATAGATCGGTAGAGGGGAGGTCAGGGATCTCACCTCGGGGGTTTTCTCGAGCTCGGGGGTCCTGGAAAGTGCTCGGCGGCGAGGTCCGAGGCAAAACCACGGCGAAGCTCGTCGGAGCTGGATTTGCACCGTAAGTCTTCGGGTTTTCTGCACCTGCAAAGTTCCCCGGAGGCGGTGGATCAAGACCAACGAGTTAGATCAGAGTTTCCGAGCTTAGATCGGCCAGAATTCACCGGCGAAGTCTCGGTGCTCACCGGCGCGAAAATCGGCGATCGCGTGAGGAAAACTGATCGGATCGGTGGTTTTTATAGCCGGGGGAGGGCGGTGGGTCTGTTGTGATCGAGTTGGAGTCCGCTGGGTCCGGAATTCGGTTGCGGGGACAGGTTTCCCGATCGGTTGCGATCGCGCGCGCGGGAGAGAGTCCGGGGTCGCGGGGTTAGGGATGACAGGCGGGTCCCACCCGTCAGCGAGGGGCAGCGCGGCGCGCGCGGGGGCGGGCTGCGCGGGGGTTAGCTGGGCCGGCTGGCGTTTCGGCCCACTGGCCAGTTTTTTTCTGGTTTTCCTTTTTCTTTTTCATTTCTTTTCTGTTTTGAGTATAATTTGAATTCCAGTTTGAATTTGAATTTTTGCAAAACATGCAATACGTCCAAAAATTTCTAAATTCCCCTCTGAACATGGTTTATGGTTCTAAATAAAAATTTGAGTCTTGACTAAAAATTTGGGGTGTTACAGCTCTACCCCCCTTAAAAGAAATCTCGTCCTCGAGATTGGTGTTTCTAAGAAAACAATTCCGGAAATTGTGCCTTAAGCTCATCTTCCCGTTCCCAGGTGGCTTCTTCTTCTGAGTGATGCTTCCACTGCACCTTGCACATCCGGATTCTTTTATTTCTGGTGAGGCGTTCCATTGTCTCCAAAATCTTGTATGGTTGCTCGGCATAAGACAAATCCTCAGCTACATCCACTTCATTCATGGGTAACACCTCCTCAGGCGTCCTCAGACATTTCTTGAGTTGCGACACATGGAACACATCGTGCACGTCCGACAGATGAACCGGCAACTCTAGTTGGTACGCCACTTCGCCTTTTCTTTCCAAAACTTGAAAGGGTCCGATGTATCGAGGTGACAACTTCCCTTTCACCTTGAACCGACGAAGTCCTCTGATAGGGGACACCTTGAGATAAACATAGTCTCCCACGTTGAAAACGAGCTCTCTTCTTCGTACATCAGCATAACTCTTCTGGCGTGTCTGTGCTATCCTCAAGTTGTTGCGAATCTCCCTCACCTTTGCCTCGGCTTCTTGTAGCACTTCTGGACCAAACACCTTACTTTCTCCTGTTTGGTTCCAAAATAGGGGAGTTCTGCATTTCCTTCCATACAAAGCTTCAAACGGTGACATCTTCATACTAGCTTGATAACTGTTGTTATAGGAAAACTCCGCATACGGTAGGTTCTTGTCCCAACTCCTATTGTTTTTGAGTGCACATGCCCTTAACATATCTTCAAGGATCTGATTGGTTCTCTCCGTCTGTCCGTCAGTTTGGGGATGATAGGCAGAACTGAAATTCAGATGGGTTCCCATGGTTTCATGCAACTTTTGCCAAAACCTCGAGGTGAACTGCGTCCCTCGATCCGACACTATCTTCTTTGGCACTCCATGGTAACACACAATCCTTGACATGTATAATTCTGCCAATTTGGATCCGCTGTAGCTTTCTTTCACAGGGATGAAATGAGCTACCTTGGTTAGCCTATCAATAATAACCCATATTGAATCATACCCGGATTGGGTCCTAGGCAATCCCACGACAAAATCCATGCTGATCTCTTCCCACTTCCATTCAGGCACTTTGAGTGGTTGCAGCAATCCCGCGGGTCGTTGATGTTCTGCTTTCACCAACTGACATGTGTCACATAGGGCAACATGTTCTGCGACATCTCGCTTCATGCCATACCACCAATACCTGCTTTTGAGGTCCTGATACATCTTCGTACTCCCAGGATGAATGGAATAGTCGGAATCGTGAGCCTCCTTCAAAATTAATTTACGAATCTCCTTTACTTCTGGCACACAGATCCTTTTCCCGTGCCACACCGTTCCTTGTTCATCCTCTCTAAAACCAGGAGCTTTATTTTCCTTGATGAGCTGTCTGATCTCTTGTATCTTCTCATCATTCTTTTGTCCCTCGCGTATGTCTCGATCAAGTGTGGAGTCCACTTCCATGGCGATAGCTTCACCACTATTTACCAGAAATAGATTGAGTCTTATAACCTCGTCCTTCAATTCTGCGGGCATATCCTTCAAGCTCAACTTATTGACCTGCACTTTCCGACTTAAAGCATCGGCCACGACGTTTGCTTTCCCGGGATGATAGTTGATGCCTACATCAAAGTCATTGATTAGCTCTAACCATCTCCTTTGTCTAAGGTTGAGATCTGGCTGTGTGAATATGTACTTCAAACTCTTATGATCCGTATATATCTCTGTCCTCTTCCCCATCAAATAGTGCCGCCAAATTTTCAACGCGTGTACCACTGCAGCTAGTTCTAGGTCATGTGTAGGATAGTTCTTCTCGTGCTTCCGAAGCTGCCGGGATGCATATGCCACGACATGTCCTTCTTGCATGAGAACACATCCCAACCCGTTTCCAGAGGCATCGCAGTACACCGTGAAATTCTTCTGCATATCTGGCATAACCAACACTGGGGCTGTTGTCAATCTCTTCTTTAGCTCCTGAAAGCTCGTATCTCACTGTGGCGTCCAGGTGAATGTGATTCCCTTTTCCAACAGTTTGGTGAGAGGTCTCGAGATCTTGGAGAATCCCTCAATAAACCGTCGATAGTATCCAGCCAATCCCAAAAAGCTTCGAACTTCCCCGACATTTTCAGGGGTTTTCCATTTCTGGATATCTTCGATTTTGGCGGGATCTACGGAGATTCCTCCCTCCGAGATTATATGTCCTAAAAAGGGAACTCTCTTTAGCCAAAACTCACACTTGCTCAACTTGGCATATAGTTGGTGTTCTCTCAGCCTCTGTAACACCAACCTTAGATGTTTCTCATGTTCTTCTTCATCTTTGGAGAAGACGAGAATATCATCTATGAAAACCACCACAAATTTGTCCAGATATTCCATGAATACCTTGTTCATGAGGTACATGAAATATGCCGGGGCATTGGTTAGCCCGAAAGGCATGACAGTGTATTCATACAGTCCGTACCGAGATACGAAAGCTGTCTTGGGAATATCAGATTGCCTTATCTTGAGTTGGTGGTATCCCGACCTGAGATCAATTTTCGAGAACACGCAAGCTCCCCTCAATTGATCAAACAAGTCTTCAATGCGGGGTAAGGGGTACTTGTTCTTGATGGTCACCTCATTCAAGGCACGGTAATCCACGCATAACCTTTGAGTTCCATCTTTCTTAGGCACAAATATCACCGGAGCTCCCCATGGTGAGGAACTAGGGCGAACATACCCCTTTTCCGTCAATTCTCTCAAATGATCCTTGAGCTCTTCTAGCTGCTTGGAGTCCATTCGATAAGGTCTCTTGTATATCGGGGCTGTTCCCGGTACTAGCTCGATTGCGAATTCCACGTCACGGTCGGGAGGCATTCCTGGCAACTCCTCCGGAAAAACATCTGGATATTCCCTGATAGTCCTGATTTCCTCAACTTTCACCTCCACTTGATTTAATTTAATGTCCCTCCTAGGCTCGTGTATCGTTATGAACTTTACTCTTGTGCCACTAGGGTGAGTTAGTTCCACCGTTCTGGTCGAACAATGGATGATTCCTTTATGTTTGGTCAACCAATCCATACCCAAAATAATATCTATCCCTTGTGAATCAATCACTATGAGGTTAGCGGTAAATACTACCCCATTTATGTCTAGGTTCACTTTGGGACACACTTGTCTTGTCCTTATTTCTCCACCTGGAGAGTTTACCGCTAGCATATGGTTCATTTGTGTGGTTGCTAGGTCATGCTTCTTAACAAACCCTTGAGCAATGAACGAATGGGTAGCACCAGAATCAAACAGCAGAGTTGCAAGGTGTAAATTGGCAGGAAACTTACCAACTACCACGTCGGGTGCCTCTTGTGCTTCCTCCATAGTGACGTGGTTCACCCGTCCTCTCATTACGTTCTGCTGCTGTGGCTGCGTGGGCTTCTTCTTTGGACACTTATGGGCGTAGTGCCCCACTTCACCACAGCTGAAACATTGCACCCCAATCTTAGTTGCTTGGCCCTTGTTGTCTTGGGGTTGGTTTGGGGGTCCCTGCACTGCTGGTCGAGGTGGATATGCAGGGCGAGGCTGCTGCATAAACTGACGTTGCGGCTGTGCTGGTGCTGCGGGAGGCCTGTAGTTTGGGTTGTACCCTCTTGGTGCTGAATAGGGTACCGCAGCACGGCTCGTCTGCCCCGTAGGTTGCTGCATCATACGTGGGCGGGTGTTGCTCCCTGAGGCTTGATGTGACCACCCAGCCTTCCTCTTATTCTCATTTTCAAGGGCCTTTAGCTTCCTTTCCACCACAAACGCTCTGTCCACCATCTTTTGAAAGCTCTCATACTCATTGGAGGACATTGCACACTGCATCTCTGCGGTAAGTCCTTCCACGAAACAATCTTGTTTCTGCTCATCTGTCTCTATGTCTCGTGGAGCATAACGGGATAGTTGAGTGAATTTAGTGAGGTATTCCCTCACCGTCATGTTTCCCTGCTGCAGTCCCAAAAACTCTTTCCTCTTGTTTTTGAGTTCACCTCTTGGGATGTAATGGTTGCGGAAGCTACGCTTGAACTCTTCCCAAGTGATGCTCTCAGGGTCATGATGGGCGGCCACGTAGGCGGTCCACCAATCAGCAGCAGGTCCCTGCAATTGATGAGAGGCAAACAGCACCCTCTCATACCCTTGGCATTGTATGATTCTCATCTTACTTTCAATGGTCTTCAGCCAATCATCTGCCTCCAGAGGTTCAGCAGCACTTGCAAACTTTGGAGGTTGAGTTCCTAGAAACTCACTCAACCTTGGTTGGCGTGGTGCAGCTTGTGGAGGTGGAACTTGATGCAAGTTGGCCACTACTTGAGTCAAGTTCTGGATGAGCTGATTTTGATTCTCCAGCATTTGGTGGAGAGGATCAACTTCTTCACGGCGACCACCCCGGTTCTGGCCTCCAGAAAGATGAGAGTTGCATGCCTCATCATTGTTGTTGGCGGGATTGGCAGCACATCCTTTTCCTCTTCCGGCCATCTGGCAGAATCAACAAATGTTAATTTGAAAGCATTTAGTGTCATCTTACTACTTTCACTTGTTTGTACTTTGAAGTGTTGAAGTTTTGTTAAAATCTTACGAGGGTTTTATATCTCACACCCAATAAATGCACTATTATTTCCTGTGGGTTCACACACCAAAGCAAAACAATCTGAAGACGAGGCTGTGGACACTTGCTCATGGCTTCCACAACTCACGTCACACACCAAGCATTATCACACCATTAACTACGTAACGACTCGACTACTCGACCTCTTGCTAGCTAGGGGAAAGACTCTACACTACTCATCCTCTTGAGCTGGCTCCTCGGGATCTTCCTCCTCATTTCGGCTACCTTCTGACTCTGCTTTGGGTGGGGAGGCTGCTGGTGGAGAAGTACGACGACGCCTGATTGCTCGGCGATCCGGGGAGTCAGGGGTCCATGGATCACTTACGGTGACACACAGTTCATTCCCATCTCCTCTTTCTCTCGCCTTTAAGCAAGCTCGCAGCAATGCCTCCGTCTCCTTCAGAGTATCTCGGACATCCTGAAGCTCTTGTTGACACTCCTGCAGTCGAGTGCTGAGCATAGCAGCATCCTCCAAGCACAAGTCCATGTGCTCATGGGAAGTCCCTTGCTGCACCGGTGGGTACTTGTACTCCGTGGTACCACTCTCACGTTGGAGGACATACATGTACTCAGTTTTGTCCAAGTGGCGACGATAGATGTGGCTCTGGCAGGTGATGGCCTCCCAAGTGACATCTCTCTCCGCGTCAACTTGTGTTGCTCGACAAGCTGGAGAGTGGTGGATCTTAAGCAGCTGATTCTCGTGTATAATCCTCATCTCCGAACTCCATTCTTCCCTCTTCTCACGGATGGTCCTGGTGGAGTTAAAGTGGATGATGAGCTTGCCCGTATTGCCGGCGGCTTCGAGCATACGTCGAAGACGGCGCAACAAATCTCCCACTGCCAATCCGTAGGAAAGGTACGTCACTGGACGACTCTCCTCTCTTTCAGCAAGGGCAACTACGGGAACTCTCCCTCCCGTGGATTTACGAGCGGTGCGAATCATGCGAACCATCTAAAACAAAAGAATTTAAAATTAGGTTAGATAAAATTTCAAACAAAAATCCTATTTTTGAATGGAAGTTGGGGTAAGATGAAGAAAATGACTCTTTTAATAACACTTTTTCACCCACACCTTGGAAAATAGTTTTTAAGAACATAGGGCCCTTAAATACGTCCATTTCTACCTAGGTCCACGTTCCTACGGGCAACCTTGGCTCTGATACCACCTCTGTCACACCCGGTTTTTCCGAAGAACAATCAAGTGAAGATCACATGTATGCCAGGATCATTTTCTCATACATGTGATGACAAATAGTGAAGCATCATTTATTACAAGCCAGGTGTCGAATATAAATAAGTCTTACATCACAAATGTCTTAATGAACACTAATGCTTCATCACAAGTAAATAAACTAGCAGCGGAATATTATTCTTTAGGGCTCCATCACAGGTGTTGCCCGGGGGTCTTCATGAACCTAAAAACCTTCCTCGGGTCCAAAATCTTGGTCATTATACACCACCTCATTATCTTGACCTGAGCAGCAATATAAACCAACAAATATGCAAGGTTGAGTACCAATGGTACTCAGCAAGTGTGGGAAAAATTATATCATGCATGGCTAGAACAAGGAGAGGTTGAACTCATGGTTAAAGCACTACGCAATTAATACCTATCACCTTAGCTTATTAAGCACCTACATTACTACACAGGTGAAATGGTCCCAATTTCCCATCCCATCATTATAATCCAATAACCATAACATCATTACCAATGTTAAGCTCCCTGCTTAACTTCCAAAACCATCAATTCTCTAATCATGAATAAGTCCAGGCCGCTCTTAACCGTGAGCACGGCTGTCAAGACAGTTTTGACTCTGCAGAGTTTGTACCACTGTACCCACAAGTAGTGATTTCATCCCCCGTTGCCGGGTGGACTAAAAGAACCTCCATTATGCCAGTGGCTACGATCCACATTCACACTTCCAGGTGTGCGGCCAAGAGATCACTACGAAGCCTTTACAAAGGGATTCCCGACGAGCGTGGGCCCACTGAGGTTTCACCCCTAACAGCATACAAGAGGCTCCAACCCCGCTGCAGTGGCCCCCTCTTGAGCCTTGCGGTTCATATGGTAGTCCAGCTGACACCTATTCCCCGCACCATCCAACACACCCATACTACGACGGAGATACACCTAATTAATTGGCCAAGCTGCCCCATCTCAGCATGTGGTTGGCACTGTAAAGCCGGGTTACATGCTCCATGAACCGGTCCTTAGGATCCAGGCAAGTACTAAACACAAACCCAAGTCTCGTGCACCCAGCACACAACCAAAACATCCAACTTGCCTTGATCCCTACCTCTACATAACTCATAATAGCTCATTCAAGAGTATGGTAATGTAAACTGATGATCTCATGTCCCAAATATCCCATTCTAAGCATGGCCAAGCATATGCATGTATATAAATGACATGACAAAATAAATCCCAACCCAAGCTTCAAGGAAACAAGGTAATGCAATTCTAGGGAAACTTCCTAGAATGGGTTTCATATTTCATTTGACAATGCAAATAATTCTATCTACACATCCTAGCATAGGATCAAAGTGGTCAAGGACACTTGCCTCCTTCTTGCTGCTCTTGAAATGGGTAGTCTTGGTCTTGGAATTGAATAACTTGTTCTTGAGCAGGTTCTACTTCATACCATCACACATAGCAAAAGAAAAACCACAATCATAAGATATAGTTCACACTTCCACTTCATACAAACCACACATTCATATTTATGAAAGTTCTTTACCATTATATGTGTTGTGGTTACTTTATGTGTGTTGATTTGGGGCTTGCATACACTTTTATTTATATGTGTATGATTCTTACTTTGGTGTTCATATTTATACTCACATACTATATATATATATATATATATATATATACATATATGTATATATGTGTGTTTCAGTTTTAAATAAATTCCTTATATATTAAACTACCAAGTATGTATGAAAAGTATTTTTCTTTTCCATATATGCCTTCATAATTTCTATCAACCCTAAACTGAATCCTTTGTATTTTAGAAACTCCATTTATCATTTACTAGTTTCTATATTTTCAGATTTATATTCTTATGCATAATTGTGCACTTTATTATTAAATTAGTAATACACACTACCTAAACAGATTAGTGTTCTGGTCCTAAATAATTTAGGATCATATTTTGACCTTGGCTTCTGATGTATACTATTTCATAACTATTTTCCCTATTTTTGTTTAACTATTCTTTACTTAAAAATGTGTCCCTATACTATTAAATGTGAATAATAGATGAACCAGATTTATTTCAGCCCAAAAATATATTTTTATCTCACTCCAAAGTTTTCTAAGTACTGAGAAAGTTTTTAATAAATTTGACAATTATGTTTGTCCCCCCTTTTTAATATTTAAACACTAGTTACATATTCAATTTTCTAAATTAAATACTAAACAGAGCTAAAATAATGAATTCACCCCATTACAGGGTCTATAATATCATTTTCATAATTTCCAGGGGTCTAGCTACACTTTTCAGAGGTGTTTTTCTTAATTTCTATTAAGTCCAGGGGCTAAAACTGATTTTTAAATGAATTTACATGATTTTCTGGAGTTCCAGGGGCTAGATCTGAAGTTTCCGGGGCTAGCTCTCAATTCCAGAGAACCCTAGGGGGTAGCACGTAAGAATTCCAGTCTTTATAACGCGGGGCTGACGTGGACCGTCTGATTTTAAACCGACGGCTGAGATTATAACATCGAACCGGTACGCGGGGTTTTAAAGTCTACCGTGCGATTTAAAATAAACGGCGCACAAGCGGCCACGTCGCTCTGATCGAGCGCGGGCGGCGCTGCCGGCGGCGCATGGCGGCGGGAAGCGGCGATCTCGCCGGAAAGTTTCGGATCCTCGAGAATTCTGCATAAAACTGTGATCTCATGGCATAGATCGGTAGAGGGGAGGTCAGGGATCTCACCTCGGGGGTTTTCTCGAGCTCGGGGGTCCTGGAAAGTGCTCGGCGGCGAGGTCCGAGGCAAAACCACGGCGAAGCTCGTCGGAGCTGGATTTGCACCGTAAGTCTTCGGGTTTTCTGCACCTGCAAAGTTCCCCGGAGGCGGTGGATCAAGACCAACGAGTTAGATCAGAGTTTCCGAGCTTAGATCGGCCAGAATTCACCGGCGAAGTCTCGGTGCTCACCGGCGCGAAAATCGGCGATCGCGTGAGGAAAACTGATCGGATCGGTGGTTTTTATAGCCGGGGGAGGGCGGTGGGTCTGTTGTGATCGAGTTGGAGTCCGCTGGGTCCGGAATTCGGCTGCGGGGACAGGTTTCCCGATCGGTTGCGATCGCGCGCGCGGGAGAGAGTCCGGGGTCGCGGGGTTAGGGATGACAGGCGGGTCCCACCCGTCAGCGAGGGGCAGCGCGGCGCGCGCGGGGGCGGGCTGCGCGGGGGTTAGCTGGGCCGGCTGGGGTTTCGGCCCACTGGCCAGTTTTTTTCTGGTTTTCCTTTTTCTTTTTCATTTCTTTTCTGTTTTGAGTATAATTTGAATTCCAGTTTGAATTTGAATTTTTGCAAAACATGCAATACGTCCAAAAATTTCTAAATTCCCCTCTGAACATGGTTTATGGTTCTAAATAAAAATTTGAGTCTTGACTAAAAATTTGGGGTGTTACAGAAGACAGCTGATCAGGCTACGAGGGGTCACTTCCCATGTGACCCCTCCTCCACACCTGGATAGCGATCGACTCCTGACCGATCTCGCGCTCCTATCGATACGTGTTAGCACAATGATATCGATAGAAATTAACTAGAATAAAATTCGAGTATCACTTACCATCCGTTTAGCAAGACGTACGTAGCTGTCCCCGCAAAGACGGTGTTTCGCGTCCGTCCCTCGACTCAGTCGGCGGGTCATCGACACGCCTTGGAAGCCCTGGCTCGCCCAGCGAGCACACAGGGAACTGTAGGCGTTCGGACATGACTCAAGCCACGGTACGCTGACCTGCACACATTTGTTATTGGATGAAAACATTGATTCAAATTGGATAATGAAGCAAAGTAAAATAAAGAATTTACCTCTGTGTACTGTGCCTCCGTCAAGTACTTGTCCGCCACATCCCTAAACTGCACCGGCTCACCCTCGTCCGGATGCAACTTATAGTACGCCTTCGTAGTCTGAATACGAGCCGTTGATATCGACTGCATCAGGAGCTTCCTAGCGTTGTTGTTGAAGACCAGGCGAGCGTGATCCAACTAGGCCTCGTCCTCCAAACGGTAATATTTCTACAAGAAGAAATATATAAAATAATGTATTTAACATATAGTAGGTTCGCATTTAATGAATAGACGATTTACTTACTATTAATTCATACCACACATGCTCCTGGTGGTTGCCGTAGGTAATGTCCTCGGCCGTAGCGTAATCGTCCCAAGACGTAGCAGCCCGTCTGTTCACTAGACCGGAGTAGTGACAACGGATGAGCTAGCCCAGGATAGCGTCGACCTGGCCGGTGGCGTCCTTGACCCGTGAACGAGTCATCGGCCCAAGACCTAATACACGATTCTCAATTAGTACATATATAAGTGTTAAAATATCTAAATTGATTTGTTAAAGATTTACTTACCTATCGCCAACCGGACGAATAACGACCCGATCTTCTGGCCGTGCAGGAACCGGATGCGTAGTGGCTCCTCCTGTAACGCCGTTGTGGAGCCGGCTCCACATCAGGCTCCGTGGAAGGCTCCGAAGCAGGGTCTGAAGCCTGCGGTGCTGGAACCTGAAGAGGATCGGAAGCAGGATCTGGAACAGGCTCCGAAACCTGTGGTGCCTGAAGAGGACCCCTGGCCTCTGTCTCCTCAGACGTAGAGTTGTCCTAAAAATTTGAAGATTGGTAATATAGATTTAATAAGTTACTTATATAATTTATGTAATTTAATATTCTTTACCTGTCGTGACCGCTCTCGTGACCCCTGGCCTCTATCGAGGACCAATAGCTGAGACAGTCTACCATTGCTAGACTGACAGCTCTGGAAAACGGAGTCTGCTCTCGGGGGCAGAAAGCCCCGCGTCCCCCGTCGTCTACTGCTCGACGACATCCTGATGAAAGGAAATTTGATAATGAATTTAAAGGAAAATATAAAAGACGAAAGAATAGATGAAGGAAACGTTACTTGTACTCAATTTCAAAATTCATCAGCATCACGATCATGTACTCTACTTTGTAAACCAGACCATCGATCTTTTGTCGTGGTTGTTCGACGTTTTCGTTTTTTCACATTATGAGTCTGTACATCTTGTGCATCTCCAACTAATTCATCGAGTCGTAGACCAGGCTCAACGATAAAAGAATCCGGCAACTCTTCTTCTTGGTAAACAACATCTGCCTAATCAAGGTAACCAGTATTGTTCGGTGTATATAACCGCTCACGAGGATTCACCTTTTGTACAACCCACCATGCACTAAGCTTTTCGCATGGATATTGTAGATAGTACACTTGTTCGACTTGGTGTGCAATGACAAAGGTGTCGTAGCCTCGTAGTCGGTCCTTGTGTTTGACTTCTACCATGCCAAATTAGTTTTGTCGAGTTCCATTGTTATTATCAAACCAATCACAGTCAAAGAAGACTACTTTAAGGTCTTTACTCCCGGCAAAACTGAATTCTAGGATTTTGTTTATGATCCCATAGAAATTAGTTTCACGTCTTTCGGCATCGGCGGCCCTCTTCACAACTCCGGTGTTAGATGTTGCCCTTAAAGGATGTTGAGCTTCAAATTGAGTTGAACGAAATCGGAACCCATTGACATCATATCGACCAAAAAGTTTAACTTTAATGGATCCGTTGGACAGTTGTCGCAAATCTTCATGAACACCGGCTTGTGTCTTGCACTGTCTAATATATGAAGTAAGAAGACTATTTTATGCTATGAACATAATTACTAAGAGGAATAAGACAAGGAAAATGTTACATGATTTCGAAACCAGGTTTGGAAGTTAGGTCCTCCATTTACTCCATAATGTTACATTGTTTGTATTTGCTTGCTCGTAGGTTGCTGCTTAGACTTCCAATTTTGTCGATCGAACTCACTAAATAAGGACAAAACAAAATTATTAGCATAGATGTATAGCACACCACACAAATTAGTATAGATGTTGAAGAACCACTTACTGAAAAAAATTATCCATCCCATCTATGTTAGCGTACATGTATAACAAATCAGCTGTCTTTTCATCTGTTGAAGCATCATAGCTCGTGTCACTACCAACAGTGGTGCCTCTCGTTTGAAAAAGTGAGAGTTCGCTATAAGAGGTTGCTTCAGTCATATTGTATCGCAACACCGATGCATTAACATTGTGTTCTTCTGCAAAGTAGACACTTGAAAAGTATACTATCTCCTAAAGTGTAAATGCTTCGGCGATGCATCATTCAACCCTTGCCCTATTACGAACCATCGGTTTCAGACATCTGAGTGCTCTTTCAATGTGGTACATCCACCTATATTGAACATGGCCGCCTACTTTAGCTTCATATGGAAGATGGATTAGAAGGTGTTGCATTGGATTGAAGAACCGTGGAGGAAATACTTTTTCCATCTTACATAAAAGCACGGGTATCTCTTTTTCCAACTTCTCCATCATCTCCCTTTTGATTTCTTTAGCACAAAGCTGTCTATAAAAATAGCTAAACTCGGCTAACACCTTCCACACCTCATCGTCAAGATAGCATCGAAACATAACCGGCAGAAGTCTTTCCATGATTATGTGATAATCATGACTCTTCAAACCAGTGAGATTTCCAGTCTTAACATTAACGACTCTTCTCGGTCTAGCAGCATAACTGTCTGGGAACTTCAACTGTTTCAACCACTTGAAGACTTCTTTCTTTTCTTTTGGTCAAAGGCAGAAAGAAGCTCGTGGTTTGCCCCCAGCTTCGGAGAGCTCAAGACTTGGTCGGTTACAAATCTCTGCTAAATCTTTCCGAGCTTTTATATTGTCTTTTGTTTTGCCCGTCATATCCAAGCATGTGCTTATGATGCATTCGCCCATGTTACGTTCCTGGTGCATGCATCAATGTTATGCATTAAAATTAAAGACTTCATATACGGTAACTCCCAAAGTGCACATATATGAGTCCAATTGTGATCCTCTCCGTAACCAACAAAATATCCAGGACGACCTTCATCTGGCACTAGATTGTTGAGTTGTTCAACAATTTCCGACCCGTTCAGAGTTGTGGTGGTCCTTTTTTTACAATGGTACCCTTCCTAAAGGCATTTCTCTGTGGACATGTCAATCGACCATGAGTGCTCCAGCCAGAAAACATGCCGTAAGCTGGAAAATCATGAACAGACCACAAGTACGCAGCTCAAAGGTTGAATTTCTGTTTTCTATAACGGTCGTACGCTTCGACTCCTGTCCATAACACTTTCAACTCTTCAATCAATGACTGCATCATCACGTTCAGTCGTGAACCAGGATGATCCGATCCAGTTACAATAAGGCATAGGAACATGAACTCATACTTCATACAAAGAAATGGTGGTAAGTTATACGGAATAGCGAACACGGGCCAATAAGAGTATGGTGTGGCGTTTGTACTAAACGGTGAGAAGCCATCTGTCGCCAACCCAAAGCGAATATTTCTCGCGTCATTGGCGAAATCTGGACCGAAGCGGTCAAGCGCCTTCCATGCCTCACCGTGCAACGGGTGCACCATCATGTCGTTGTTCTCACTTACACCTTCTTTATGCCACCGCATGTGTCTACCTATTTTTTTAGATAGAACAAACGCTTGAACCTAGGTTTGACAGGGAAGTAGCGAAGCTGCTTCTGTGCGACTTGAGTCATTACTTTTGAACCGTCGTCATTAATAACTTCGACAAATCTCGGTTTACCACATTTTAAGCACTTGTTCTCGTTGGCATGCTCTCTCCAAAAAAGCATGCAATTGTCTAGACACATATCAATCTTCTCATATTTCATACCCAGACCAGAAATCAACTTCTTAGACTGATACATATCTTTAGGCACTTTATGTGGTTGTGGAAGGATATCGCTGATCAATTTGATGAGATCGTTGTAGCAGTTATTGGAGAAGAAATACTTAGACTTAATGGCCATAAATCTAGTCATGAAAGTAAGGAGCGTCACTTCGGTGTGTTCATGCAACGGCTCTTCTGAAGCTTTGAGAAGCGTGAAAAACGCTTCAACCTCTGTTGTAGGAGGATCCTCCATCAATTCAGGATTTATGGCATCAAGCATCTCGTCCATCCTATCGACCCTCATGTTGTCATCCTCATCTGAAACTTGTAAGGGTTGAGAAGATGTCTCACCGTGAAAGGTCCACACCTCATAATCTTGAATGAAACCGTATCGACAGAAGTGAAACACCAAATTCACTTTGTCCCAACACTTTGCACCCTAACATTTCGTACATGGACACCACACCTTATCGATCATTGACAATGGAAAAAGCTCGATCTACAAAAGCCTCTGTCTTGGCGAACCACTCATCCGAGTGACCACCAGAACTGTTCTTCCAACCGGTATACATCCAACTACGGTCCTCACCCATGTTGGAATCTGCAGTTTAATGTCAACGAAAATATAGTTAATTTATAAATTATTTATGTCACGGCCCTACATCTATTGGAAAGGATAGGTCCTAAACCCACCCAAGAGTGACCGAGCGGAGCGTGCTCGTGGGCGTAAAGTAGAGAACAGCGGGGTTATGCTGCCGAAATTTTGTTCGGATCTAAACTCACGTCTCATCACAAGCCACGCCCCCTCGGTCACTCCCAGCCTGTCCAAAAAGGGACAATTCCGAACGTACACGCCTCACATGTGTAACACATGTGAGACGGGCCCGTTCAAAACGGGTGACGCACGTTGTATAGGTTTACATCAATTTTTCATTTTTGAGTCATTTAAAAGAGAGAGAGGAAAGAACTAGAGAGAAGGAAAGAACGAGAGACAAAGAAGTGGGTCAGCCGTCCTAAGTTATGCCCCGCTGGGGCCTGCCATTATCTTACGACGCCTAGGGTTAGCCGTCGTACGTTATGCCCCGTCGTAAGTGGGTCAAAGATGAAACCACACCGTCAGGGCCCGCCGTCCATGGGCGGGAGCTTGCCGTCCTCGGTGCCTATCTCGACTAATACATTACCAATAAATGGGTCGTGACAGACCCTAAATGGGTCGTGTCAGGCCAGACCGGGCCGAGACCTATTTATTTACATATAGTAACTAATCACGCAATCAATCAAAGTATTATTTAAATAATAATCAATTACAATACTAATTAAACAATTAATCAACTAAGGTCGGGCGGGGCTTGGGGCGGGGCCGGGCGGCACAGCAGGGCGGGGCTCGTGGCGGGGCGCGGCGAGCGGCGGCGGCCGAGGTGCGGCTAGGGCTCGACGCGGGCAGGGGCGTCCAGGCGGGGCTTGGGGCGGGACGGCAGCGGCGGGGCGGGGCGCCGGATGGCGGTGCGCGGGACGGTGGTGTGCGGCGGCAGGGAGGGGCGGGGCGGCGCGAGGAATCGCCAGCATGAGGCATCGGCGGTGGCAGCGTGAGGGGCCAGCGGCGCCTTGCAGCGACGGCGGTGGGCGGAGGCGGCGGTGGGCGGAGGCGGCGCCGGCATCGGCGACGCTCGGCTAGGCGAGGCGAGCCGCCCTGGCATATATGGGAGGTTTCTTGCCATGCACAGGGTTCCAAAAGGCGTTAGGCGCTAGGCGGGCGGTGACCCCTCGCCTAAAGCCTGCGCGTGTCTAGGCAGCGCCTAGGTGGGGATTGGGGACTAGGGGAGGGGGGTCGCCCTAGAAGAGGCAGGCCAGTGGGCTGGGCTGAGGCCACAGAAGAGGCAGGCCAGTGGGTGAGCGGCCCGTGGGCTGGGCTGAGGCCACAGAAGAGGCAGGCCAGTGGGTGAGCGGCCCGTGGGATGGGCTAAGGCCACAGAAGAGGCCACGAAACAATATTATGTTGCTATTTGTTGAACTATTTGTATTGCTAATTGAAATTATATATTGCTACATTCTCTTATATTAAGGCGTCGCCTCGCCTTACGCTTTATCGCTTAAAAGGTAAAAAGGAGGTCGGTCGCCTTATGTCGCCTTACCACCTTAATAACTACAATGAGGTATGGTTTGTCTTATACTAATCCTCTTATATTTGTATTGCTACATTCTCTTATACTAATCCTCTGTACTATCTTTTAATCCGCTTAACCCTCACGTTTTGGAAAACCAGAGCTTTGCTCACCTTTAATAGCCTCACTAACCCCGGTTTTGTTGACTACGACTCCGGTTTAGTGCGTTTAGTAATATATGACGACACGGTGGACGGGCAAGAGTGTGGTGGGTGGTGGCCAGCTGCACTGTGGCAAGGTGGGCGGCACAGTGGGTGGCATGCTACCGACTTGAGGCAGAGAGAAAGAACAAGGAATGGGGCGCAGGTGAGAGCCGGGTCGGGGAAGGGGGCTATGTGGGTCGGGTCCAACCTTTCCACGCCAGCACCATGTGTCACCATTGTATCCCTAAACCGACTAAACTAGAGTCCTACTCTGAAAAACCTGGTTAGGGAGGCTGTTAAAGGTGACTAATGCTCTGGTTTTCTAAAATGTGGGGGTTAAGCAGACTAAAAAATAGTATAGGGGACTAAACACTGATCATAGCACAAGGGAGTAAAGTAGCTTTTTCCAATATAAAACAACATCCTTTTCATAAACATTTGTGACATTTGCACATGACCAATTGAGATATGATGTGATAGGTTTGGTGTTAAAATCTACCAACTACGGAACATGCACAGATAGACATGATAATCATTGATGGGGGATGGAAGAATTTCTGCAGTGTAATTTGTGAGCACCACTTATAGTCAATAAAATTCTTATAAGTGCACCTTGCAGGTAAGTCCACTTATAGCCATCATTAGCACACACAGAATGGAATGGTAGTATCTCTTTCCATGAAATGTGTGGACGTTACAGAAACTGTTCATGGTCAAAGCAAGTTTTGTTTATCAAGTGAACAAATGCTTTTGAACAGAGCAATCATGTGTGGTAATTTTCCTCAAGTTACTTAAATAGCAGAGATTATAATTATTAGTGTTCATACACGATCTGCAGCACTTCACGAATGTATCGTGTCCAGAAAACGTGTTTGTCAGTAATCTGATCAAATTGTTAGGGAAAAAAGTAGTCATATTTCTAAGTTCACTGATCCATCGGTCATCAACAGCTTAGCATCTAAACATTCCATTGCAGAACAGATCCAGGGGCCGTGCCGGAGGGGGAGGTGCCGGGGCCGGAGAGGCCGGACGGCGAGGCCGGGGGCGGACGAAAGCCGGGGAGAGGCCGGAGGGGGAGGGGGACTTACCTTGGGCCGGAGACGGGCGGCGGCGACCGGGACGGCGGTGGCGACGGGGAAGTCCGGCGCGAGTTAGGAGGCGGCACTGGCCGCCTCCCGGCTCGCGCACGGGTTATATACCCCGTTATTGATGACGGTGCTAGGAAACTGTCGTTTATAAGGTCTTGTTGACGACGGTGCTAGGTCATCGTCGTCAATAACTCCTCGGGTGGGCCCGAATTTAGTTAAAGACGACGACCACCGTCGTCAATAATATTAAAGACGACGACCCCGTCGTCAATAAATTTGGTCGTTGTCAATGATCGTTTTTCCTGTAGTGCTGGTGGTAGGAAGATCGAAGAGTACACTTTTCTAGGTTAATTTGACATGACTGAACAAATCTAATACTCTCTCTGTTCTGAATTAAATGACGTTTAGGACAGCTAATTTAGTTTAAATTAAACTAAATTTTTTGTTCTAAACATCATTTATTTTCAGAACGAAGTGAGTACGAGCTGGCCTGGGCGGCAACCATGTGAGGATGGTGCGAAGTGACGGGGGCTCATGTGGTGCTGTATCTGCATGGCAGAAAATAATAGAATAAATCTTCTGCAGCAAAGCGTGCATGCTTAAAAATGCAGGAGAAAAAGTGGCTTTTTGTGAACGGAATGCATGCAAGGTAGATCGAGGTTCTTTGATGAATTTCATGAGCATCAGGGGATTGGGGTATCATCATCTTCGTTGAGTATTCTTTAGATGATTGGTGTTATGGCCTCACAAATAAGTGCACTGGTGCAATCTTAGTGATGGTACAATGATTTTGTGCTAAGTGCAATTATGTCACTCTGTTAGTTGAGGTGTGAGACAACCCCGTACTAAATGGTGCCCCGGATTTGTTAATTTGTATTGCTTGATTTTTTAGAAGATGGGTTAACAGAGGTATGTTTATGACTTTAAAAAATAAAAAGAAAATAAAACGTAGAGATATGACTCCGTGATGAGAAATATGCCATTCAAGTGCTAGCTTGTAGCAAGAAGAAGTGGCAGTCCTGTAAGAGCATCTTCAACACTTATGTGAATTATTTAGGACTCTCGAAAAACTAATTTTAGGAGATTCTGAAACACTTTTGGGAGCTAAAAAAAGACTCTTTCTCTAACAACTCAAGCAAATTAGTTTCCAATATTTCTTTAAATCTGGTCACGTCGGCCTGTCTGCTGCCTAATGCAGCCTAAGTCAAATTCAATTTAAATTAAATTAACTGTTATAAACATTATTTATTTCAAAATAAAGCGAGTATAGTAGCGCTGCCGCAAGAGTGGAACGAGGCGGCGATCAATGGCCTGCCAGTGTGGGCCCACCTCCATCCCGGAAGCCATCTGCTGCAGTGCGGGGCGGCATTGACCGGATGTTTATAGAGCGTGACCGGTGGCAGTCGGTGGTGTCCCGAGAACCGCGACGAACCGAAGGCACGGAGTTTTTTTTTTCTTTTGCGACGGACGGAACAGGTGATGAGGTGTCGCCACGTCAGCAGAAGAAACGACGATATCGCCTGAGGCTGGTGCAACGTTTACCCCTACGCCAGCGTCCGCGTCGCCGTCGTCACCGTAACTCTCGCCGCATGCTATTATCGGAAAAAAAAACTCTCGTCGCCCGCCCATGCTTTTGGGGCCGCAGAGCAGGGTCACCTGCGCCGAACGCGTCGGGACGGCCCCACCTGTCATCGCCCCCACGGGCTCGCACGGCACGTGCTGCTTCCCGGCGCCAGAGCGAATCCGATGTCTCCGGGAGGAGGAGGAAGAAAGAAGACGCCCTTCCCTTTCCCGCTCGCTCGCTCACGTGGGCCCCCTCCCCCGGCTGACGACACCGGTGCGCGCTCAGCGTTGTTCAGTGCGGACGTGACTATGACGAGTGGGTCCGCACTGGTGGGACCAGCCCTCAGCGGGAAGGGGCGGGGGACGACCCGTGCTGCGCGTGGGCTTTCTGCACGCGCACCTGCAGCGCCGGGGCGACACGTGTGAATGAGCGGGCGCGAGGTGGCGCCACAGTGGACAGGGGGCGCGGGGCCCCGCGGACTGATCACCTAGGGTAGTAGCCAAATCCCGGAGTTTGCACAAAATGATATGACACTACCGAATCGATGCCATTTACCTTTCCTTTTCGCAAAGAGAGAACCTTATCAGAGAAGTATTATTTGGAGTAAAATAATACTCCGTTTTGAAATATTTGATGATGCTTAATTCAATTTTAAACTAACAAACGTTAAATAATTTGAAAGAGAAGGATTAGTGGTACCTAAATTTGTCCAGATATATCAATTAGATATATGAACTTTTTTACAGGTATATAGATGCATAAATTTTTTAAGTGGTGCCTAACAAACTCATATTCTTTCATGAACATTTAGATACGAAGTGACGGGAGAAATATAATAAGAAAAGAGTGACACATGTGATTCTTATGTCTGGATCATTATAGTCCGGGTCACATTGGTGAAAAGCTATAAAATTGCAATGCACACACTCGAAAAATTAATGCGTTTATAAACTTATGAATCTAAATGACGCATATAGACAAATTCATGAACGCTAGAAATGCAAAATAAAAATCTATATAGCTGATTAACAAAACTGAACAATTTGATGGACATCCGTGAATTTTACTTTACTATCTGTACGAGGTCAGAGGACGCTCTGGATTAAATGCAGGGAACCAATCAATGGAAGGTCGCATGCGGTGAGCCCGCTGATGTGGATGCAGCCATTCAACACACGTTTCGCGAATCATGGAGCACGGGAGGGGCATTTCCGTCCAGGAATCCAAAAATTAAAGCTCGGAAACGGCAAAAGCCATGGCGGGTGGCAGCAGGCCGCCCAGTCCCATCCTCCCACTTCCCAGTGATCTCACTGCACACTCCCCAGCATACCTGCAGCTAGCTCACAGGTGGGTGGCGAGGCTGAGCACGAGCAGTAGCCGCCTACGCCCCTGCATTATTGCCATATTTGCGCATCGGCCCTCGCTGTAGGCGGCCAGGGGTAAGGATGAAAACGGACGGATATGGACGGATGAAATGCTTTTCCATATCCATATCCATATTAAAAATTTCGGAAACGGATCGGATCGGATATTGTCGGAAACGGATATGGTGTCGGATATGTCGGATGTATCGGAAACGGATTCATCGGATCGGAAAAATATGGATATCGGACGAAATTCGGATATTTGTTTCGGAAAAACAATTCACAAGTAACATATAATTTATAGTTTATACATCTAATACAAAGTACATCCACATTAAATTCATATATAGTTCGTACATAAAACTTGAAACAAATAGTTCATACATAATACTTAGTACATAAATGGTTCATACATAGTGCATATTTTTCAATCTTCATCACCGCTAGTCATAAAAATTGCAGAAAATAAATATACATCTACCTCGTCGACGCTAGGGACGAACTGGGTGCTCGAAATCTGGCTAAGCGTCGCCGTCGGGGGCTGGGAGCCTGGGACTCGTGCTGTCGGGTGGTGGGGGGGGCGGCAGAAGGAGAACCGAGCGGTGCCTGTCGTCGGGGGGGGGGGGGGGGGGGGTCGGCAGACACCGAGCGCCTCGGGCTATCGGCGGGGGGGGGGGGGGGGGGCGCTGCAGCCGCTGGCGGTCGTCGGGGGGGGGGGTGCGGGCGGCGGCGCTCAAAGTCAGCTGGTCAGGGGCGGGCGCGCGCTGGCGACCGAGGCTGCGCGGGTGGGGGGGGGGGGCGCCGCGGCAGTCGTCGTGGGGGAGGGGGGCGCGGCCAGTCGTCGTTGGGGGGGGGGGGGGGAGGGAGTGCGGGCGGCGGCGCTCGAGGCCAGCTGGTCGGGGGCGGGCGAGGCCGAGGCGGCGCTAGCTGCTGGCTGCCCTAGTTGTCGCGGGGGGGGGGGGGGGGGAGAGATCCAAATTGGACTGACCGACAGGCGTGGTCGTGGACTGGCGGGCTGGGCCGGCTGGCTACGGAGGCTAAATTGGGTCGGATATGTCTCGGACATTGTTCGTATATATCCGACCCAATATGGATATCCGACAAAACGGACGGATATTGACGAAAACCATATCCGATCCGATATCCGATTTACAATATCCGAATCCATATCCGTATCCGAAAAAAATCCGACCAAAATGGATATAGATCGGATATCTTCGAAAACGGTTGCGGACGGATCGGAAAATATCCGATCCGTTTTCACCCCTAGCCAGGGGAGCCTTTCTGCAAGACAAAAGAGCGTTCTTTTGCTAATTTTGAGAGAGGGGGTGGCGTGAGGAAAATAAGAGGGAAGCTCCGGCGCGGTGCGCGCATGGCGAGGGCGTGCGGCGGCAGCGGCGGTGGCCCCACGTGGCTGCTCTCCGTGGCGGCGGTGTGCGTGGTGCTGTGGGCAGCCGCGGCGGACGCCAGGTCGCCGGCGGCGAGGGCGCACCGGCACCTGAAGCGGCTCAACAAGCCGGCCGTCAAAAGCATCGAGGTGCCTTAGCCGTCCTTGAAACTTGCATAAACGGACTGTTTTCTTTCGTCTCCTTTTCTTGACATGATGGTTCTCGAGCTTTCTTGTGATGCATTTGGAAGAAATAGGAGCTCGAATCGCGGTGTCTTTTGCAGCGAGATGGATGCATTGTTTGAGGGTGATTGTTCTTTGTTCTCTAGATTGCCAGCTCCGTTTTTCTGAAATCTGGTTGGATATTTTTAACAGCATTTGAAAGCATTCGAGCAAGTTTCAGTGAGGAGTGGCACTGTACCAGTCTCAGAGAAAGGCTACTTTTCTTTTCAGCGATTTTTTTCTTTGGTATAATTTCACTCTCTTTAGAGAAATTTTCGAAAAGTTTTCGCCTTTTGGAGGTAGATTAGACAAGTTCAGGCAAAGCAGCGCATACAGGCTGGCTCTGGCAAAGTGATATTCTCTGCTGGGAAAGGTGCAAATTCTTTCCTTTCTGTCACATTTTGTATCCTCCTCCAATTTGAGAAATCTTCTGAGATCAGAGGTTGAGTTTTTGTTCGTGAATGCCAGCTTGACAGTAAATCTTTAGCCTTTTCTTAACCATGTTTTCGAAATGATTGCAATCTTGAAGCTTCCTTTGGACGAAGTTTGCGTTTGGAAATATGAAACAGTTGACAGAGCAATACTCCGTTTCCGACAATTATTTTCTGCAAACGTGCAGAGCCCCGATGGAGACATCATCGACTGCGTGCATATCTCCCACCAACCAGCCTTCGATCATCCTCTGCTCAAGGACCACACGATACAGGTAAATCAACTTTGCAAATCTCTTCAGGAATCAAAATTAGCCTGCAAACGGTTATTTCGTCCACGCGCCATTTAACTCTGCCCAGAATCCTACTGGTTACAGTTTAGGCCGGCCTACCACCCAGAAGGCCTATACGATGAGGCCAAGAGCAGCATAGGCTCCAACAACGCCGGCGAGAAACCAACGCTCCAGCTGTGGCATCGAAATGGTAGGTGTCCAGAGGGCACTGTCCCGATCAGGAGGACAAAGAAAGATGACCTGCTTCGAGCCAGCTCCATGCTTCGGTATGGCAGGAAAATGCACACTGCTCCGAACCCAATGTCTGTTGATCCCAACATGCTCAGCGAGGGCGGTCACCAAGTATGTGTTTTATCTTATTGATATTGAACATCATGGCTATCCCATTGTCATCTTCTGGTTACTGAACTGCTGCCATTGTGGAATTCAGCACGCAATTGCATATGTCCAAGGCGATAAGTACTGTGGTGCTAAGGCCACCATTAATGTGTGGGAGCCCAAGATTCAGCAGGCTAATGAGTTCAGCCTGTCCCAGCTGTGGATCTTGGGTGGTTCATTTGGGGAAGATCTTAACAGCATCGAGGCTGGTTGGCAGGTACTGCAGAGAACTTGAACTGAGTTTAATGAAAGCCATACTTGCCCGGACTAAATTCTGAACTCTTATGCGATCGTTGCTCCTTGGGTGACACAACTTGGATTTGTGTCTTACTAGTATTATCTTATGTTTTGTCCATCAGGTTAGCCCGGACCTCTATGGGGACAACAACACTAGATTGTTTACATACTGGACGGTAAGTATCACTATGTTTCTGATGCTTATATTAAAGTAGTATAGTTCTGTACTTGCAGCAAACATTCTCACGTTGACACATTAACTCAGTGCTATTGTGCATTTGCAGAGTGATGCGTACCAGGCAACAGGGTGCTACAACATCCTGTGCTCGGGATTCATTCAGATCAACAGCGAGATTGCCATGGGGGCGAGCATCTCCCCCATCTCGAACTACGGTGGATCCCAGTATGATATCAGCATACTGATCTGGAAGGTCAGCATTGAGCTACTAATCTAGTGACAATTAAACATCACCACGTGCTATGCTTAGTGCCGTCAGAATCTGCACACAGACCACAGCGCCAGAGAATCTTTGCCCACTTGGTACAAAATGCTCCTGCCCATGCTCACAGTCACACCTAGTGTTTCAAAATGGCTTCCTCCAAACCACATGCACTGCATAGCTAATACTTTCACTACGATTATCTAATACGATTCTGCTCTGACTCCGTGTATGCTCGCTCTGTGAGCAGGACCCGAAGGAAGGGAACTGGTGGATGCAGTTTGGCAAGGAGTACGTCCTCGGCTACTGGCCGTCCTTCCTCTTCTCCTACCTGGCGGACAGCGCGTCGATGATCGAGTGGGGCGGCGAGGTGGTGAACTCGGAGGCTGACGGGACACACACATCGACGCAGATGGGCAGCGGGCACTTCCCGGAGGAAGGATTCGGCAAGGCGAGCTACTTCAAGAACATCCAGGTGGTAGACAGCAGCAATCAGCTGAGCGCTCCCAAGGGGGTGGGCACCTTCACCGAGCAGTCCAACTGCTACGACGTGCAGAACGGCAACAATGCCCAATGGGGCACGTACTTTTACTATGGCGGTCCCGGCAAGAACGCCAACTGCCCATGACTTGTGTGTGACAGATACTGCCTTCCCTGTGAGCGGATCTGCAGATGTAACCAACCATTCGTTCAAGTGTGCAGTACAGCATCTGCATCTCGTTTTCCAGCCTAGTTTAGTTTTGTAATGTTGTTCATGTGCCCTAGTGTTCTTTTCTTTTGATTTGCCATGTAACGTTTCTGAAGAGAAGAAGCATGGCTTGAGATGGTGGTGCTGAGCTTGTTGAGTTGAGAAATAGTTAGCTCTATTTATATTCTTCTCTAGTACTTAGTTTACACACTATTGCCAGGTGGAGGTGGTAGCGTTTAAGTGCAAAAAACACAGTGATCTAGTATGAAAGTCTGGTGGCTTATAATTTTTTCGCACGATTACATTAGATAGCTGTTTGCATATTAATTGTTTTTTATATATCGACTGACAAAAGAAGTTATCACCTATGCTCTCAAGATCTAAAATTTATCACATTAATCACAGTAAAAGTAAAAATCTATTGCTGTTATTATGAAAATATTATGCCATAATTCTCTTATATGTTTTTAAATTATCTATATTAAGTTAATCAAGACATCTAGTATAAAATGATCTTTATTGTGCTAACACGCTAATAACCATCGGTGATCATGTTATTCATCACAATAGGTCACGATTTTGGATGGTGAAAGACTCACCATCATTTAAATGGAATATCTCTATCAAGGAGAAGATTGTACATGCAGGTTTCTACTATCTCTAATCCCATTCGGACTTTATTTCTGGATATGGTCAAAGTAAAATTTATCTAGTTTTCACTACAACAACAACTAAGCCTTTATCCCAAGCCTGTTGGGGTCGGCTAGAATTATAAAAAAATTATAAAAAAATTAACATCTACCACATAAAAAACAAGGCATAGTAAATTTAATGGTACTAATATGGTGTTATAAAAATTAATACTTTTTTATGTAAACTTAGTCAAAGTTAGATTGGTTTGTGTCGGAGTGTGAGCTACGACACTCCTCTCGACCTGCTACGGAAGTAGCCCGTGGAGGTTCTTTGATTGGAGGGGGCTTGGCATCCCTAAGCGATCCAACTCGAGAGAACGGGTGAACACCGAGATTTATGTGGTTCGGGCCACCGGAGTGAAATACCCTACGTCCACAAGGTGTTTGTTGTATTGCTTGCGTGTAAGAGTGTGTGAGGGTGCAGGATTGCGAACCCTTTGTTGGGTGGACACCTCGCTCCTTTCATAGTCCAAGGCCGGTGTGGTTAAAATGTGGCCGTGGGCCCGATAGGTGGCCCCGAAGCTATATAACCCTATACATGATCTAGGGTTTTACACTCTGAGTAGAGTAGCCGGTGGGGGAGTTAAGTCCCGCCGCCTGGCGCGCTGAGCGCCCCTGTCCGTGTGTCAGGTGATGATGAAGACACCGTCTTGTCGCCGTGTCTTCTCGCTCTACTTGGGCGGCTCTGTGCCGTTGGGCAGCACTGTACCGCTATAACGCCTCATCGCTATGTCTTGTCATCGTAATGGTGGACAAGCGGAGGACGGAGGCGTACGCCGTGCGCCATGCTTCTGAGAAAGGCGCGAGCCTTGAATGTAGAGCCTGACAGCGCACTACCTCCTTAACTTTGTCGACCCACGGGCCACGATGGATCGTGGGGCACCTGGTGGCTCCGGAGCTCCTCTCGGTGGGTTCGGAGCCAGGATACACGTGGCAGCTCCGGATCTCACCTCAGCGGGGAGGATCGGACTGGAGCCCAGGGCACGTCTCGGCTCCGGAGCCCTCCTCAGCAGGGAGGAGGTTTGGAGCCCACCGACACGTGGAAGCTCCGGACCTCACCCTAGCGGAGAGGCTCGGACTAGATCCCAGGGCATGTGTTGGCTCTGTATCCCTCCTCAGCAGGGAAGAGGTTCATGGCAACGTGCTCGAGGGGTTGCCCCGGGGTATTTATTGCAGCAGCCCACGGGTCGGTCGCTGAAGTTCCACCTCGCTACTTTCCTCAGGAATCGCCGGACGTTCCCGAGGAGTTGCCCGCCTGACCCCTAGTGTCTGACGGTGGACCTGGGTCCCATCCGTCATTGGGGTGTCGGACGTTACACGGTGGTGGAAAACCAAACGTTGCGCCTGTTGCCCTGCCAGAGGTTGCGGACGTAGAAAAGGAAACCTTGCGGAGAAGGATGGTTCCCTTCTGCCTTTTGCAATCTTCGTCTTCCTCTTGCGCGCTCGAAGCCTCCGCTCCCCAGCGCTCTCAACCTTCTCTCATACCATGTGTTCCGGCCTCCGTTTGTTCAGGCTTCGCAGTGATGGCGACATATCTCTTTTGAGGCACCGGCTCGGCTGGCAGTCATCCACGTTCTACGGAAAGATCCGTCGCAGGAGGGTCCCGCTGACTTACATGCAACCCAGCGAGGTGGTTCTCTTCACCTCGTACGTGCAGTCCGGGTTCATCGTCCTTCCTCCTCACCCTGCTGGAGGTGTATGGGCTCCAGCTCCACCACCTCACGTCGCACGCCCTCGCACTGGTGGCCGTCTTCGTCCACTTCTGCGAGATGTTCGTGTGCGTGCGGCCTTCAGTGCGGCTCTTCAGGGTGTTCTTCTCCTTGAAGGCCTCGGGGAGAAGCACAAGCCACATGGGGGATTACTACTTCGAGCACCGAGGGAGGAACTCCATGCCCTATATCGCACCCTTCACTCTCGGGAAGTGAGCACTGGAGGGAGGACTGGGTGATCACCTAGACGGACGTCCACGACCACCTGGAGCTGCCGGGTGGCCCGCCGATGGCCGAGGTGGCCGTCCGGGACGAGATCCCCGACCTGCAGGACGCCTACATGCCGGTGCTGGAGAGGATCAAGTACCTGGTGGTGGAAGGCCTGACTTCACTGATGGTCTTGGCTGACTTTCTGTCCCGCTGGATCGCCCCTGTCCAGCAGCGCGTATGGCCCGCATGGCAGTACAACGGGGAGGGCGACATGACCCTCTTGGCGCGCAGAGCAGGGTCGTCGCCGGATCGGGACATGGTGAGGACGATGCTGCAGAAGCTCTCCTGCGACCCGTTCTCCGACGACTCCATCACCCCGCCGGCAAGCTGCCAGCCCGTCTACCTCAACCCGCAGGCACGGTCGAGGTTGCTGAAGGAACTGCCAACACTGGATGACATCAATGTCGCAGTGCGGCAGGTTGGTGATGCCTCCCAGGGCATAGAGATCCCCGGAGCGGACAGCGCCGATGGCCAGTCGGGGCTTGCGTCGAACTCACTTCGAAACAGAGGGAAGAAGTCGGCTGGTGGATCCTCCCCTGTGGAGCACCCTCGCTCACCGCCCAAGGATGCCCCAGAGTCGAGTAGGGCGCCGAAGAAGAAGCTGGTCCATTCTGACGAAAGCTTCATCTTGGGCCCCCAGTCAGGGGGTTCCCAGGCTTCCCGCGGTCTTGCACCGGGATCAGCAACTGGCACCGGCGGCAACTTTGGAGCTGTTGCTGCCGGAGCAGCCCCGGCGGCCGCGGGAAGGGTGACTGGTGCTGCTGGAGGTTCAAGGAGGGCTCCTGACGCGCCTATGATGCAGAGGAAGTCCTCGGGCGCATCACCGTCTCGAAAGCCATCATCGGAGAAGACTTCTGAAGCGGTGCCGGCGGCGATGAGGGTTCCAGCAGCGCTGTCGGATCCTCAGCCGTTGATGGAAGCCCCGACACAGGGCATATATTCATCTTCGAGGTCCTCGGCAGAGAAGGCCCTAGCCGCACCGTCTTCAGTGAAAATTACCTCTGAGGTTCCGCCAGCTTCGAAGCCGGAGAGGGCAACCTCAATGCTGGTGGGGGCAAGCGCTTCGAGCCCTCCGTGTAAGAAGCTCCGTGCGGGGTGGAACTTCGTGACCTCCAGGTATGGCTCGACCTTGTAGTCCAGGCTGTGTACTGAGCCGCTCGATGGCGTAGTTGATGCTTGTTGCTTCTTCTTGCAGTGCTCCTCAACAGAGCACCTCTCCTCCTCCTCCTCCTCCTCCTCCTCCTCCTCCTCCTCCTCCTCCTCCTCCTCCTCCTCCTCCTCCTCCTCCTCCTCCTCCTCCTCCTCCTCCTCCTCCTCCTCCTCCTCCTCCTCCTCCTCCTCCTCCTCCTCCTCCTCCTCCTCCTCCTCCTCCTCCTCCTCCTCCTCCTCCTCCTCCTCCTCCTCCGCAGCAGTCCGAGAGCCAGAGCTCCTTCTACAAGGCTCCAACACCGGCAGCAGTGCCTAAGCCTGCGCCTTGGGCGGCTCCGGATGTCGGCATCCGGGCCCCCGAGGCCAGTCAACCGGCAGGCTTAGACGCCACTGGTAGCGGCGTGACTGCTGCTAAGCGGGCTTCCAGCCCTCCTACACTTTCTTTGCAGGTTGTCGTGGTGGTAACCCCACTGGAGGATGAAGAGCCGGAGGGTGTCGAGGCGGTACCTCGCCTGGTGATGCCGAAGGCTGTCCCGATCCCCAGGGCCGTGAGAGCCGTACACTCAAGCGTGGACTAGATGCAGGACGTACTCGAGCAGGAGTGGGCCGAGCTGAGGTTTGAGCGGGAGCGCCTCCGAGACTGGGACGACCTATTGAGGGCACGGGTCCAGTCTGCTAGGGCAAAGGCTCAGGCTCGGGAGGAGCAGCTTGAGGCTCGGGAGGAAGTGCTGGAGGAGAAGGAGGCCGTCATCGCCGACCTCCACAAGAATACGGTGAGCCTCCTGGCTGAGGCCAAGGATCTCCATGCCTCCGCCGATGCACGTCTCGCGGGTCTGACGGAGTTCCGGGAGACGCTCCTTCATCGGGAGAAGGAGGTGGAGGCGAGGGAGAGGGAGCTCTCCGACCGTCTGGCCGCCCATGAGGAGGAGTAGGGGCGCCTAAAGGAGTGGCTTCTAGGTGTCTACGATCAGGAGCTCGCTACTGCGGCCACAGATTCTGACCTGGACGAACGGACCGCATGGCTGGCCACCAAGGAGCAGGCTCTGGTTGCTCTGGAGAAGGAGCTGGCCACCCGGGAGCTGGAGCTGGCGAGGAGGAGTTCGACGTGGGAGCTGGCTTCTTCCGCCAAGGTTGTTGAAGATCTCCGGGCTTCTCGTGCCGCTGAGGCAAAGAAGGTCTGGGACTTCCTCGGCCGTGCGGAGGCAGCGCTAGAACCCTTCGGCTTCGGCCCCTTGCGCCCCGGTGGTCCGGCCCAAGAGGTGAGCCCGGTGCTTCCTGCCCTGGACTCGGTCGGGGAGAAGCTCCTGGCGCTGGAGAACGTTGTGGGGGAGCAGCTGGAGGCCGAAGGCAAGCTTCTGGCCCAGCTAGTAATGGAGCATGTGCTCACCTGCCTTCGGAGTTGCGACTCCAGCATCTCCCTAGAACCTGTGGCACATTGCCACAATGCAGAGTTGTCGGGGGTGACCAAGTCTTCTGTGGAGGAGTTTGCCCGACTTGTAGCTGCTAGGTTCCAGCGCGGGTAGCTCCTAGGTCTCCGCTCGTCTTGTATCCTCCTATGTATGTCAGAGCTCTGCCGTTAATAAAGACTTGTGTTGTTGGTGTAGACTCTGGACCCTTAGTAGCGCAAAGGTCCAAAATGGCTTGACTGAGATAGATAGCTCTTCCCCGATGTCCCGAGCTTGTTCCTCCGGGTCCTTAGCAGCGTAAGGACCTGGAGCGCTCAGGCAGTGTGGCTAACATGTCCTCCCGGTTCCTTGGCAGCGCAAGGACCCGAGGAAATCTCAGGCTCACTGCTGCAGTGTGTAGGATCGAAGAGCACGTGAAAAGCTACCAGGGGGGGGGGTGAATGGTAGATTAAAACTTTTCGCAGCGGAAACAACAAAAACCCCTCAGCAAAAAATCAATCGGTTAAAGAAACCGTGTGTGCAAGTGTTTTCAAACGTGTTCAACCATGACAAATCAAGTAGAGAGGTAGAGAATCAAGTCACGGATCTAATGCAACAAGAATCACTTGAAAACACAAAGTAAAACTTGAGATACAATCAAAACATTAAACGAAGATCAATCTGTTCTACCCGATATAAAACAGATCTGCAATGCTGCAAAGAAATTCGTGTATCTCAAAAACTACGGATCCGAAGCTCGTGAAAATTTCACAGATGATAGATAATTGAGTTGTGAAGACAACCCAAAAAGAATCACGTCAATCGGATCTGTAAAACTCGAGTTATGAATGAAACACCGAAGCAACGTCTGTCTGTCCAGAAACTCGGCGAGAAAGACTTGACGAAAAACAAGTCGGACGAACAAGGCACAAAAGCTCCTCGAAACTATGAACTTTATTTAATAGAAACACAAGAGGAACAGCCCAAAGTTCTCTACCCACGAGAGCTCTGGCCTCCCTTGCTTTTATAGCCAGCCCTCAGGCTAAACAATCCAATCTAGGACTCCTACTCCTAATTGGACTCGTATCCTAACTTACCATAACTGCTCAGGACTCTCCTATTCGCAGATAGAAGCAATCGTGAGACTTCCAAACACCTTATGAACGTCCTAAACATTCCTAAAACAACTCAACTTCGTGCCTAGCACGAAATCCTATCATAACCAACTCAAATCTTCCATATTTGAGCCATATCCGACTCAGCCTCAGCCTGAGTACGCAATCCAGCCGGTTGGACCTTTCCGACCAATTCTTTACGTCCACTTCTCTTCATCACGCTTTGGAACAATGTTGCCACGTCCATGCACTCCTTGCACACATGCAAACACCTTCCAACGACGTACACGCAACCTTCATATGCACTGCCCTTGATCCAAACATGCCGCGACCTCCCGATCAACTCAACCACAGCTCCTCCCGAACTTGGTTGTTGGAACCTCATCTCCTCCCTGAGACTAGTCCAAGGATCCCGTCACCAGCCATGTCTTGAACTCAAGCAACACCTGCACATGAATAAACAACCAATTCTTCCGAGCACAAGTCCTCGACTTGACTCACGTTAGTTCGAAAACCACAACACCTTACATGAGCACGTCACATAAGCATGTTGCAAACCATATCAAATGATAACAGCCATAACCACCAAAACACACCAAAAACTTAGCAAATTAATACTAAGCAAACTTTCCCATAAAGCAAGTTTGAAACATTGCGAGTTAAAAGCGAAAACAAGACGCTGCAGTTCTACGAGTTGAACTTTACGGGAGCTCCCTAAAAACAAGCTCCGGACCTCACAGAAGCTCTCCGGACCTTGCAGGAGCTCTCCGGACCTTGCGTCGGACCTTGCCAACACTTGACGGACCTAACAAAGAACTTGTCGGACCTTGCCACAGAAGAATGTTTGGCAATATTTAAAACTTTGAATGTTAATGCTAACTTTTATCCTAATTGCCAATGTATTCACCACACATAGGTCTCACAATCTCCCCCTTGATGAATGCATTGGCAACACCAATTAAAATCCGAACATTGACTTATGAAAAGTTTTGAAAACTCATTTTCCCCCCTTTATTAATTTCTCCCCATTTTTTAAAATCAGAGAAGGAAGAAAGTGTAAATCTCTCCTCATACATATTTCTCCCCCTTTGACAATGTATTCAGCAAGGTTCAAAAGAGAAATTTTTAAATGTTATGAGCATATTATAACATATACATACAAAACAAAGCTCATCCAAGTCATACTATCAGGTTACTTACACTATCACATCAATGAGATACATAAAGTAGTGTAAGCCATGCTAGAGATCAAATGTATTTTTCAGTTTAAGCAAGTCATGATCTCCCTTACTCAACTATTTCAAAACCTGAAAAATGACACTTGTTGCTGCATTTTTATTATTCATAATCATTTAAGGCACAAAGTTGATCATATGATATTTGCAAGAGATTATATGCCGCATCAACCTTATTCTAACCAACCAAGCCAAGCCTATGTCATTTGACAATCAGAAGCTTAAGGACATGGTTTTAGTCATACACAATTCCTTCCAAGTTCATATCTTAGTGCAATGATAAGCAATCTCAAAAGAAGAAGTGCGATGCATGCATATTCTCTTAATCTTTTCTCAATTTTTTATTTGAAAACTCAACATGTGAGCTGATCACTTGATTAATTTTTTATGATTAAAAGCACTTGTGAGCACGCAACAAGTTCAAAACAGCAAGAAAGTTTGATCATGACCAGATTTAGTGTAAGTAATTATTCTAATTACTAGTCATGGCAAAAACTATAAAATATATAACATGAGTAATGTAGTAAGAACTTTCAGTCTGTAAAAGGAATCACAAAGTCATATATGTATGAAATACTATGCTCATATTATTTTAGTTTCAGATTCACACATAGATTTTCAAAGTTTCAAAAACTCCCCTCAATTTAAGCCATGAGGATGCATAGTCCCTATTTCACTACGAATGAAACAAAAACGAGTGAAATCCAAAGGTTTTGTAAAAATATCAGCCAATTGTTGTTCGGTATCGACATGGTGAAGCACAATGTTTCCTTTTTCAACATTATCACGAAGAAAGTGATACCTAATGTCAATGTGCTTAGTTCTAGAGTGTTTCACGGGGTTTTTAGCTACAAATTGCACTAGTGTTATCACAAAACAGTGGAACACTATCTAAATCAACCCCATAGTCCTTAAGTGTTTGAACAATCCAAAGAATTTGTGAGCAAGCGCTAGCCGCAACTACATATTCAGATTCGGCCGTGGATTGTGCAACTGAACTTTATTTTCTAGAGGACCAAGCAACAAGTGAATTACCAAGAAAATGACAAGCACCCAAAGTACTTTTCCTATCAATCCTACAACCCCCAAAATCAGCATCCGAAAAAGCTTTCAAAGAAACAGTTGAGGAAGAAGGAAGAAAAATGCCAAATTCTTGAGTTCCATGTAGGTACCTGAGAATCCTTTTGATGGCTTGGCGATGTGAAGCACGTGGAGAAGCTTGAAAACGTGCACAAAGATATACGCTGAATTGTATGTCCGGTCTTGACGCCGTGAGATACAAAAGTGATCCAATCATACTTTTGTATTCTTTTTTATCGACCAGGTCACCATCTTTGTCAAGTTCAAGTGTTGTTGCTGTTCCCATTGGTGTCCGAAGAGGCTTGCATTTGTCCATGTTGAAGCGCTTAAGAAGGTCCTTTGCATACTTAGTTTGATGCACAAAAGTTCCTTCTTTTGTTTGCTTGATTTGCAGCCCCAAAAAGTATGTGAGTTCTCCCATCATACTCATCTCAAATTCTGAACTCATCATAGCTGAAAACTTGGACACGAGATCATAAGAAGCTAAAGATAATATCATCCACATACACTTGAACGAATAATGAGTCATTGCCATGCTTAAGTACAAAAAGAGTTTTATCAACCTTGCCCATGGTAAACCCCTTTTCAAGTAAGAATGTTTTTAACCTATCATACCATGCTCTAGGGGCTTGTTTTAGACCGTACAAGGCTTTGGACAGTTTGTAAACATGATTAGGAAAATTTGGATTTTCAAAGCCCGGTGGCTGCTTAACATAAACCTCCTCCTCTATGTAGCCATTAAGAAAAGCACTTTTAACATCCATTTGATATAACTTGAAACCTTTAGATGCAGCAAATGCTAATAAAATTCTTATAGCTTCTAATCTAGCAACGGGAGCAAATGTTTCATCAAAATCTAGACCTTCAATTTGAGTGAAACCTTGAGCAACCAACCTAGCTTTATTCCTAACCACAACCCCATCCTCACTTTGCTTATTTTTAAATACCCATTTAGTTCCAATTAATGTGTGACCTTGAGGTGGAGGTACACGTTTCCAAACATTATTTCTTTCAAAATTTTCTAACTCTTCTTGCATGGCATTAATCCAAGATTCATTAGTGAGTGCGTGTGATATATCCTTGGGTTCAAAAGAAGCAACAAAAGCAGAATGAACATGAGAGTTTGGATCGCAAAACCTGGATCGAGTGACTCGTTCATGCAAGCTTCCAATGATTTGTTGTGGAGGATGACTTTTGAGTACTCGGAGGGGAGTAGATACTTCACAAGCACCTTCTTCTTCATGTTCGGACCTTTGATTAGAAGAGCTTGTTGATTGAGGAAGGTCCGAATCAGCAGTAGTGATTGTTGGTGCTGGTTGTGGTGCAAAATCAGTAGCTTGATCGTTATTTACTTCCGAGTTTTTGGGCAGCAACATCACTTCTTCATCTTCTTCAATAAAAATACTCTCCCCCTGCGGATATGGATCCGGACCTGCAATATCGGAGCTAGTACTTGGGCTAGCTTCATCAAAAGAAACCTCGCAAGTCTCCACAATTTTGTTAATGTCAAGTAAAAGCACACGGTAGCCTCTAGTATAAGATGGATAACCAGGAAACATGCCATCAACAGATCTAGTTTCAAATTTATCAAGATTACCATGTTTCTTAACAAAGCATTTGCAACCAAAAACCCTAAAGTGTGTAACACTAGGCCTATGTCCAAACCGGAGCTCATATGGGGTTTTTCCAAGCTTAGCACGCAAGAAAACACGATTTGAGACATAACAAGCGGTTGCAATTGCATCAGCCCAAAATTTCCTAGGAGTTTGATATTCATCAAGCATAGTCCTAGCCATCTCAACTAAGGTCCTGTTCTTTCTTTCTACGACACCATTTTGTTGTGGTACATAGGGTGAAGAGTATTGATGATCTATTCCATTTTCAGCACAAAAGTGATCAAAGGATTGGTTTTTAAATTCAGTTCTGTTATCACTTCTAATTGCTTTTAATGATCCTGGGTGATCAATAGATAATCTAAAAAATAAAGTTCTAAAATGACTAAAAGCTTCATTCTTAGATGCCATAAAAGAAACCCAAGAATATTTAGAATAATCATCAACAATCACAAGCACATACCATTTACCTCCGAAGGATTGAACACGTGTCGGACCTACTGTGTCAAGATGTAAAAGTTGTCCCGGTTCAGCTGTCATGGTCATTGTGAGAGGAGCATGTGAACCTGCAACAAACTTAGCATGTCTACAAGAAGAGCACACAATATCATTGTCCTTTTTAAGCTTCAGCAGCCCACGTATGCGATCGAGAGCACTAACACGAGTGAGATGATCAAAGCCTATGTGACCAAGTCCACGATGCCAAAAAATATAGATCCTTTGTATCATTAGCAACTAGACACCGATTCTTAGAAGTTGACAAATCAAAATCAGCTTTAAAAACTCTTCCAAACCTAGACATGTTAAACAAAAGCTCACCTTTTGAATCTACAACCTTGTAGCAATTTTTTAGCAAAGCTAACCTCTAGATTTTCATCTAGCAATTGTGAAACCGAAAGCAAGTTGTATTTCAAATATTTAACAAGTGCCACATCTTTCAAAGTGTAGAGATTGTTTACTCTAACCGAACCTTTAGCAATTATGGGAGTAGAAGAGTTATCGGCGAAAGTAACATTTTCTACACGTGACACAAAAGAGAGAGAGGAGAACCATTCTTTGTTACCGGTCATGTGGCGTGAGCAACCTGAATCCAAAATCCAAATGTTATCCTTCATCAAACGTGAAACCTACACAGCAGCACAATACGTCGATGACTCAATACTGGGGTTAGTTAAAAGACTTTTAGGAATCCAGTACTGAGTCACACGACGTCCAGCAGGAATAACACGCGAAAGCTGAGAAGGTACAGCAGGTTTATGAACCAAACATCGAAAATTTTTGTTCCCAACTACTGACTTAGAAGATGTGTTATATGTAGCACAAAAAACAGTAGGTCCGGGAGCAAGTTTTTGACTCATTACAGCAGGTTGCAAGCTCCGAACATTCGGTCTAGCAGATTTTGCTTGGTTGTTATGTGATCTAGCAAGTATTCTTTGTTTCTTATCGTGTTTAGCTAGTCTATAACAAAAATCCATGACATGACCATCTCTACCACAGTAGGTACAATGAAAAATAACCTTATTAGCATGTCTAGATGAGCAAGCAACATGTTTATTAGAACCCGAATGGGACAGTACTCCTGCAGATTTGAAAATCACCTCTTTTTGTCTTGGAGCTGTTTGAATCAAACCGCTTCCTAATGACTTTACAACTTTAGGTGGGTGTGCCTTAGCATGAGCATGAGAATTAAAACCTAAACCAGTTTTATCATTACAAGACTTGGAAGAATTCAACAGCAAGTTTAGGTTCTTATTTGCATTAGAAAACCGATCTAGTGTCCTATGCATGTCATCAAGTTTATTGGACAGATCAAAGCAGTTTTCACATGTAGTTTTTCCTTTTAGTTTGCAATTTGAACAATATTTAACTTCATGCACACGTAAAGCATTGTTCAAAATAGAAATCTCATTCATAGCATCATTTAGTTTCTTATTCAGATCATCACATGAAGAACAATGCAAATCAATTGTAGAACAACAAGCATCTTTCAAATTTTTATCATTAAGTGCAGCAAGCTCTTTGTTCTTTTCAATTTCAAGTTCAAGTTTATCAAGTGTAGATGCGTATGCACTTCTTAAAGAGGATAATTGTTCATAAATCAAATCACATGAGGAACAAGAATCATCACTAGGAATCAAAGTTTTTAAACGATTAATTTCAGATTCTAGTGATTCAATTTTAACAGCATTGTTCCTAAGTTTTTTATCCTTTTTCTTTAATATAACAGTGACACGAGAAATAGCATCACACATTTCTTCGCGAGTGGGACATACCCCTTCATCGTCGCTGTTGTGTTCTGCCTCCTCGGAGCTTGAACTTGACTTGCTCGCCATGCAGCACATATTTGCCATAGCTTCTTCATCTTCATCACTACCGGTGTCCACATCACTTGAGCTGAAATCTTGAAGTGCAGAGATCATACTATGCACTATGTTGCGCATTGATAAATCTTTCTTCTTCTTATTCTTTGCAAATGATTTCTTCGGCCTTGTTTGCTTTTCTTCATGTGAAGTCGGACCTGAAAGGTTAGGCACTCCGTACGAAAATGTCCTGTCTTACCACATTCAAAACATCGTTGAGGTCCGGAGCTTCCTCTCCTTCTAGTTCTCACATTTTGCAATGCTTTTGAGAACCGAGTAGAGATGAGTGCAAGCTCCTCCTCTGGAAACTCTTCAATCTGTTCAAGGGTTAGAGAGGACAGCAAAGAGAGTGCACCACTAGATGATGATTGACAAGAACTAGACATGTCACGTTGCGAAACAAATGCAATAGACTTGTTGGGGTTTTTACGTGAGATGATGTCAATTTCATGAGTTTTCAATTTAGAATAAAGCACGTCTAAAGTAAGAGAACTCATGACAGTAGATTCACGAATAGATGTAACTTTCATCTCCCAAATTGACATATCTAATGCTCCTAACAATTGTCTAGCATTTTCAGCATCTGAAAAGTTAACATTGACACTACGCAAGTTGCTGAGAATTTTATTAAAGCGAGCAAAAAGGTCGTCAATTGACTCACTGGGTTGCATCTCAAAATGCATGTATTCTTTCTTGAACATATCTTGCCTTACCTCCTTGATCGTATTGGATCCTTCATGGTAGTCACAAAGAACTTTCCAAACATCATATGCAGATCGGAGGTGTGCAACACGGTCGAAGTCGCTTTGAGTCAATCCTTGGATGATCAAGTTGCGAGCCTTGTTGTTGTTGTCAACATCTCTCATGTTCGCAGCCGTAACTTGATCTTTGGGTGGTACATCGAAGTTCCGGTAGACCTTTTCCCATATGGCGAAGCCTTGCGCCTGTATGTAGGCCTCCATCCGCGCCTTCCAAACCTGAAAATCGATGCCATTGAATACACAAGGTTTTGCGGAGTACTTCTCCATGATGGTTAGTCAAAACACGTGCAAATCACAAAGATTAGAGCACCTTGGCTCTGATACCAATTGTAGGATCGAAGAGCACGTGAAAAGCTATCAGAGGGGGGGGGGGTGAATGGTAGATTAAAACTTTTCGCAGTGGAAACAACAAAAACCCCTCAGCAAAAAATCAATCGGTTAAAGAAACTGTGTGTGCAAGTGTTTTCAAACTTGTTCAACCGTGACAAATCAAGTAGAGAGGTAGAGAATCAAGTCACGGATCTAATGCAACAAGAATCACTTGAAAACACAAAGTAAAACTTGAGATACAATCAAAACATTAAACGAAGATCAATCTGTTCTATCCGATATAAAACAGATCTGCAATGCTGCAAAGAAACTCGTGTATCTAAAAAAATACAGATCTGAAGCTCGTGAAAATTTCACAGATGATAGATAATTGAGTTGTGAAGACAACCCAAAAAGAATCACGTCAATCGGATCTGTAAAACTCGAGTTATGAATGAAACACCGAAGCAACGTCGGTCTGTCCAGAAACTCGGCGAGAAAGACTTGACGAAAAACAAGTCGGACGAACAAGGCACAAAAGCTCCTCGAAACTATGAACTTTATTCAATAGAAACACAAGAGGAATAGCCCAAAGTTCTCTACCCACGAGAGCTCTGGCCTCCCTTGCTTTTATAGCCAGCCCTCAGGCTAAACAATCCAATCTATCGTATCCTAACTTACCATAACTGCTCAGGACTCTCCTATTCGCAGATAGAAGCAATCGTGAGACTTCCAAACACCTTAGGAACGTCCTAAACATTCCTAAAACAACTCAACTTCGTGCCTAGCATGAAATCCTATCATAACCAACTCAAATCTTCCATAGTTGAGCCATATCCGACTCAGCCTCAGCCTGAGTACGCAATCCAGCCGGTTGGACCTTTCCGACCAATTCTTTTCGTCCACTTCTCTTCATCACGCCTTGGAACAATGTTGCCACGTCCATGCACTCCTTGCACACGTGCAAACACCTTCTAACGACATACACGCAACCTTCATATGCTCTGCCCTTGATCCAAACATGCTGCGCGACCTCCCAATCAACTCAACCACAGCTCCTCCCGAACTTGGTTGTTGGAACCTCATCTCCTCCCTGAGACTAGTCCAAGGATCCGTCACCAGCCATGTATTGAACTCAAGCAACACCTGCACATGAATAAACAATCAATTCTTCCGAGCACAAGTCCTCGACTTGACTCACGTTAGTTCGAAAAACACAACACCTTACATGAGCACGTCACATAAGCATGTTGCAAACCATATCAAATGATAACAGCCATAACCACCAAAACACACCAAAAACTTAGCAAATTAATACTAAGCAAACCTTCCCATAAATCAAGTTTGAAACATTGCGAGTTAAAAGCAAAAACAAGACGCTGCAGTTCTACGAGTTGAACTTCATGGGAGCTCCCTAAAAACAAGCTCCGGACCTCACAGAAGCTCTCCGGACCTTGCAGGAGCTCTCCGGACCTTGCGTCGGACCTTGCCAACACTTGGCGGACCTAACAAAGAACTTGTCGGACCTTGCCACAGAAGCATGTTTTGGCAATATTCAAAACTTTGAATGTTAATGCTAACTTTTATCCTAATTGCCAATATATTCAGCACACGTAGGTCTCACACAGTGGTCCAACGTTCTGCCCGCATGGTTCACTGTGATGCCCCCTGGTAGGTTTGGCCTTTGAGTTGGGGCGCGCCTACCACTGGATGAGGCAGGACGTCAGCGTCGGGCCTCCTGGGAGGTCCGGGGATCCAAGGACCTGTTCAAACCTGCATACATGGCGGAAGAAAGGGAGTAGTCATGATCTCTGGCCATTCTTTCCTGTTTGTTAGTTTTGCTGTGGCTTTCAACGCCCGTGTAGGATCGAAGAGCACGTGAAAAGCTACCAGAGGGGGGTGAATAGTAGATTTAAACCTTTTAGCGGAAGCAACAAAAACCCCCTTGGCAGAAAATCGATCTGTTAAAGAAACCGTGTATGCGACTGATCTAAATGTGTTAAACCGTGACAAAAGTGGTATATATTATAGAGAATCAAGTCATGAAGACACGACAACAAAGAATCACGGAAATGCGTCAAGAAAAACTCAAGTTATGATCGAAAAATCAAACGAGGGTCAATATGTTCTACTCGAGTAAAAACTAGGTCTGCAACTGCAAAGAAACTCATGTAGATAAGAAACTACATATCCAATGACCGTGAAATTTTCATAGATGATATATAATCAAGTTTTGAAGACAACCCAAAAAGAATCACGTCAATTGGATCTGTAAAACTCGAGTTATGATCAAAACACCGAAGCACTGTTGTGCTGTCCAGAAACTCGACGAGAAAAACTTGACAAAAACAAGTTGGACGAACAAGGCACAAAAGATCCTCTAAATTACGAATTTTATTGATCAAAACATAAGTGGAACAGCCCAAGGTCATCTTGCCACGAGCTCTGGCCTCCCTTGCTTATATAACCAGCCCGGAGGCCAACCCAATTCAAACTAGAACTCTAATCCTACTCAGTTTCTAAATAGAAACTTTCCATAACTGCTCAAGACTCTTCTATACGCAGATAGAAGCAATCGTAAGACTTCCAAACACCTTGGGAACGTATCCCACATTCCTAAAACAACTCAACTTTGTGTCCCACACGAAATCCTATCATAACCAACTCAAATCTTTCCATATTTGAGCCATAACCGACTCAGCCGCAGCCTAAGTCCATAATCCAGCCGGTTGGACCTTTCCTACCAATTATTTACGTCCACATCTCTTCATTACGCCTTGGAACCATGTTGCCACATACATGCACTCCTTGCACACGTGCAAACATCTTCCAACGACGTCCACGATACCTTCACATGCATTGTTCTTGATCCAAACATGCTGCGCGACCTCTCGATCAACTCAACCACAATTCCTTCCAAACTTGGTTGTTGAACCTCATATTCTCCCTAAGACTAGTTCAATGGATCCCGTCACCAGTCATATCTTGAACTCACGCAACACCTGCACATGAATAAATAACCAATACTTTCGAGCACAAGTCTCCGACTTGACTCACGTTAGTTCTGAAAACCACAACACCTTACGTGAACACCTCACATAAGCATGTTCCAAACCATAGCAAAATGTTGACCACCATAAACAGCCATAACACTTCAAAAAATTAGTAAAATAATACTAAGCAAACTTTTCATAGATCTAAAGTAAGGTCGAAACATTTGCATGGTAAAAACAGAACCATTGTGATTTAGCTCTAGACCTTGCCAAAGCTAACCAGACCTTAAGCCGGAGCTTACCAAAGCTAGTAGAACCTAGCATCGGAACTTACCAAAGCTAGTCGGACCTACCGCCAGAGCTAACCAAACACATGTCGGACCTAGCCATAGCAAGTCGGACCTTACGTCGGATCTTGTTGGAGCTCGGACCTAGAGTCGGACCTTGACAAAACGAGTCCTTTGGTAGAATTCAAAACTTTTATCATCATAGCCAATGTATTCAGTCTACATAGGTCTCACATCCTGTTCGACGTCTTGATACTCCACCTCCTGCTCAGCGCTGATCTCTGGATTGGCCTTCGGCTTGCCCTCCTGCTGGCGGGAGGGCGCGTCGTCTTGACGTGGCCGCTGTTGTTGTAGCTCACGGAAGCGCTCCGCAAGCTTCTAGATATCGCGGCAGTCGTTGGTGCCGTGGCGGTTAGAGTTGTGCACCGGGCACTACTGGCCGTCGTTGCTGGAAAACGATGGTCGTGGATGTTTGTCAGTGTGCGGGGCTCGGCCCCCACTGGCCGCTGCAAGGGCGGCAGTGGGTTCCCCGGCCAGAGGCTTGTTCTTGCCTCCGGTCTTGCTTTTCTTGCTGCTGCGTGGAGCAGCAGCCTCGCCGGCACTCCCTGCCGCAGAGGCAGGTTGTGAGTGCTAGTCTTGGCCTTCCGCCGCTCTGGTGCACTTGTCGGCCAGGCTGAAGAGCTCGAAGGCATCCTGCACGGCGTACGTGGCTAGCTTCTCGATCATCTTATTGTCGAGGACACCCTGTCGGAAGACGACAACGACGGAGGCGTTGGAGATGCAGGGGATGGTGTTCCTAACCTGGGAGAACCGCTGGATGAAGGATCACAGCGATTCCCCATCACGTTGACACGCGCCGGGGAGGTCGAGCTCGGTGCCGGGGCGCGGTTAGGAACTCCAGAAGTTGCCCGTGAATCTCCAGCACAACTCCTCCCAAGACGTGACGGAGCCTGGGGAAAGGTTAATGAGCCATGACCGGGCAGTGCCGGTCAGGGCCATGGGGAAGTAGTGGGCCATGATGGCCTCATCCCCTTCTACAGCTAGGATGGAGGTGGAGTAGATCTGCAGGTACTCGGCGGGGTTGACCGTCCTGTCGTGTTTCTCCGGCAAGTGGGGCCGGAATTTGGGTGGCCAGACCACCATGCGAAGGTGTGGGGTGAGCGCCATGCATCCCTCGACTGCTCGTTGAGAGGCTGGGGCCTGAGGGGCTCACCGCGCTGGTACGGCGCTCAGAGAGCCGTACTCTCCTTCGAGGTTGCGACGCCTCTTACGGCATCGCTCGATGGTAATGCGACCATCTTCGTTGGCGAGGCGACGATTTAGCTCGACCCTGAGGTCAGCTGTGACCATTGCACGTGTGGCTGCCGTCCCACGGGCCACCGTCGACGTATGCGGCTAGGCCAGCGAGGGTTCAATCCGCTGTCTCCTGTAGGTAGGAGAGTTAATGGCAGCAGCGACGAGGTGGTCGACGTCATGTCGCCACTGCTCTGCCGACTCAGAGGTGGCGCTCTCACCAGGAGGGTTGTGGAGCAGGGCGCGTGCTGCGGCTAGCACTCTCTCCAGGCTCGATCGTGGGGGTGATGTTACCACCGTAGGAGTAGAGGGCTGTCGGGAGGCGGTGGCCACTGGCGGTGTGAGCGCCGAGGGCACACCGACCGTGCTGTCGCCTGAGGGGGCCCGACGCTGCCCGTTCAGTCACGGGGACGTGGCACTCACCCGGGAATCGCATTGGGTGGTGCCGTGTTGTGCGGCACCCAACAGCACACATATAAGGAACAATGTATTACATAAAACAATAGCGGAAGCTTACAAGTTTTTCTTTGTAAATAATTTACATCAAGTAGCTACAGCAGAAGTCTATAATAACTCACGTCGAATAACTAAAGAGCACTCGAGATGAAGTCCAGCCCGCGGACTACTCTCGCTAGCAACACAAAGACAACAGCAGCGGCTGGGTTCTCCATGTGTTACACGACTTGGAAGTTAATGAGTTGTTTAGGCCCGATCTTCCGAAAGGTAGGTCGATTGAAGTGGAGATCTCGACGTTGATGATCCGAGGAACTCGAGCAGACCCGAACACCCCTGCAATCAATACACCGCTGCTCCGTTGGTTATCAGCGTGCTTCACATGCTTGACCTCACCAAGAAGGCTATCCCTGCAGGTGCAACTGAGAACCCAATCAAGAACGACGAAGATGCAATCTGAAATTGCGAAATTGAGGTCTCACAAACCATAGAACGATGAAAGTGTTTAATCTAAGCAAAACCCACCAAATATGGCCGGCGGCTGCAGTATCTAAAGGCTATGGTTTGACCATAAGACCCTTAGACGCTCCCTAATGGACTCATACGGGATACAAGGCCCAAAAGCTCAATACGGTGGTGCAACACCGTACAGAACTCCAAATTCAACTTGTTTCGACAACTCCCAATGACTCCAGGCAAATTTTAATGTGGGACTAGAACCATTGGAAAGTTTATCATCTCATCTTTCCATGCATATGTAGAACATCAAAAACGGAGTCCGTATGCATCCTGGGCGTCCGTTTTAAGATGTATTGCTCCTGGACTCCGAGTTGAACTCGAGTCTGAGTTGGTGACTGTTTCCATCAACTTGTGGACGTCCCATCTGATTCTCCATGTCACCAAATCCTTCTCCCTTTACTTGTTGATCATGTCCGTGGTTCCTAATAACAAATAAATTATTCAATAGCAATCCATTCTAAAAATCACATGGGTAGGAAGTTAGGAACGAGTTCACCTGCTGATTTAGTAACCGTGCTCGTCCTCTTGTGATTGGTCCTTGTATATCAATGTGAGTATCCACTGTTGTGATGTCCTCATCATCCTCCCCCTCTTGAATCGGAGTCATCCTCGACTCAAGATCATCTTCTTCCCCCATGTATGGCCGTAAATCTGAAATATTAAATGTGAGACTAACCCCAAAATCGGGAGGCAACTCAAGCTTATATGCATTGTCATTGATCTTTTCAACAATCTTAAAAGGACCCACAGCTCGTGGCATAAGTTTAGATTTTCTCAAGTGAGGGAATCGTTATTTTCTCAAATGTAGCCATACCAAGTCCCCTGGTTCAAGTTTTACTTCTTTTCTACCTTTACTACCAGAAATTCTATACTTCTCATTCATCCTTTCAATATTTTTCTTTGTAGTTTCATGCATCTTAAGAATGAATTCAGATCATTGTGTAGCATCCAAATTTATAGTTTCGGAAGGAGGCAAAGGTAATAAATCAATAGGAGCACGGGGATTGAAACCATACACTACCTGGAATGGGCTTAACTTTGTAGTAGAGTGAACTGACCTGTTGTAAGCAAATTCTATATGTGGTAAACAATCCTCCCAACCCTTTAAATTTGTTTCTAAAACAGCCCGCAACATAGTGGATAGAGTACGATTTACTACCTCAGTTTGTCCATCGGTTTATGGGTGACATGTGGTTGAAAACAGCAGCTTGGTTCCCAATTTATACCACAAAGTTCTCCAAAAATGACTTAAAATTTTTGCATCACGATCAGAAATAATGGTATTTGGCACACCATATAAATGAATAATTTCCATCATAAACAAATCAGCAATGTGTGAGGCATTATCATTCTTATGACAAGGTATGAAATGTGCCACTTTGGAGAAACGATCAACAACCAAAAAAATACTATCCCTCCCCCTCTTAGTCCTAGGCAATCCCAAAACAAAATTCATGGAAATATACTGCCAAGGTACACTAGGAATAGGAAGAGGCATATAAAGACCATATGGGTTAAGTTGAGACTTAGCTTTATTGCAAGTAGTGCATCGTGACACGTAGCGCTCGACATCGCTTCTCATCTTTGGCCAAAAGAAGTGTGTGGCCAGCACGTCCTCAGTTTTCTTTACTACAAAATGTCCCATCAAACCTCCTCCATGTGCTTCCTGCAAAAGTAATAGGCGAACGGAACTAGCAGAAACACATAGCTTGTTAGCACGATAGAGGAGGTCCTCCCATAGTACATATTTATTCCAAGTTCTTCCTTCTCTACAATTTTCAAAGGCATCTTTGAAGTCCAAATCAGTAGGATATAATCCTTTTATTGTTTCCAAAACAAATATTCTATGATCAAGTTGGGACAGCATGGTGTAACGTCTAGATAATGCATCTGCAATAACATTCTCCTTCCCTTTCTTATGCTTAATGATGTACGAAAACGATTCTATGAACTCAATCCATTTAGCATGTCGTTTATTCAGATTGGTTTGACACTTAAGATACTTCAAAGATTCATGATCGGAATGTATGACGAACTCCTTAGACCACAGGTAATGTTGCCAAGTTTGTAGAACTCGCACTAAGGCATACAATTCCTTATCATAAGTAGAATAATTCAGAGAAGGACCATGCAATTTTTCACTAAAGAATGCAACGGGTATATGAGAACACCTCCAATACCAATGCCGCTTGCATCACATTCTAGCTCAAATGTCTTGTCAAAATCAGGAAGTTGTAGCAATGGTGCTTGTGTAAGCTTTGATTTGAGAACATCAAAAGCTTGTTGCTGCTATTCGCCCCATCGAAACTGCACTCCCTTCTTCGTCAGTTCATGGAGAGGTGCTGCAATGGTGCTGAAATCCTGCACAAAGCGTCGATAAAAACCTGCAAGACCAAGAAAACTACGCACCTGCGTGACGGTCGATGGAGTTGGCCAGCTAGTGATCGCCACAATTTTTGCCTCATCCATCTCAATTCCCTGCGATGAAACGACATATCCAAGAAACGAAACTCGATTGGTGCAAAAGATGCACTTTTCGAGGTTACCAAACAAACGTGCATCTCTCAAGACACTGAAAACAACACACAAGTGATTAAGATGTTCATCATATGACTTGCTGTAAAAGAGGATATCATCGAAGTAAACCACCACAATTTTTCCAATAAAAGGACGTAAAACCTCGTTCATTAATCGCATAAAAGTGCTAGGTGCATTAGTTAAACCAAAAGGCATTACTAACCACTCATAAAGTCCAAACTTGGTTTTAAATGCAGTTTTCTATTCATCTCCTAGTGCCACTCTAATTTGGTGGTAACCACTACGCAAGTCAATTTTTGTGAAAATTATAGCACCACTCAATTCATCAAGCATGCCATCTAAGCGAGGAATAGGATAACGATATCAAATAGTGATGTTATTAATCGCTCTACAATCAACACACATGCACCAGCTACCATCTTTCTTAGGAACCAAAAGAACAGGAACAAAACAAGGACTAAGGCTTTCACGAATATACCCACGGTTCAAAAGATCTTGAACTTGTCGCTGAATTTCCCTTGTCTCTTCCGGATTCGCCATGTACGCCGCACGATTCGGCAAACTTGCCCCTGGAATCAAGTCGATATTATGTTCAATGCCCCTCATAGGTGGTAATCCAGGGGGTATCTCGGGGGAAAACACATCCGTAAAATCCTGCAAAAGGTTAGCAACAGCAGGGGGCAATGCAATGGACACTTCATGAATTGAAAACATGACTTCTTTGCATACTAAAGCATAGTACATCCCCTTGGTATTAAATAAATCAGCAAGGTCAGATTTAGTTGTGAGCAACGAAGGTGATTTTAACTTAATTACTTGCTATTTTTCAGAGTCTAGTGATTTTGTTGCCTTATCATCACGTGTTTTACTTTTCTCAAAATGTACAATTTCAGCAGGAGTCATAGGAAGCAAAGTGATTTTCTTTCCTTTATGCATCAGAGTATATTTATTAGTTCTACCATGATGAATAGCATCCGTATCAAATTCCCAAGGACGTCCCAACAAAAGGGAACAAACATCCATAGGTACAACATCAAAATCAGCAAAATCATGGTAAGAACCAATCGAAAAATGTACCCTCGCTGTTTGTGTTACCCTAACCTTACCGCTGTTGTTGAACCACTGAATGTGGTATGGATGAGGGTGTGCTCTTGTTGTCAACCCAAGTTTTTTGACCACATCCGTGTTCACCAAGTTGTTGCAGCTGTCTCCATCAATTATAGTGTGCACGCGGCAGTCCTTGACGATGAGAAACATGTGAAAAAGATTGTGTCGTTCTAGCTTGTCGTCCGCCTCAACTTTGGAGCTCAAAGCACGCTGCACAATTATGCTTCTATAATTTTCCGTTGCTGCAGTACCAAGTACCTCTTCATCTGTGCTATAGTGGTCATCTTTTGGTCCTGCAATATTAGTAGCAAGAGAATATTCATCTTCAACATCGGAAGTACTATCATACCCGCCATCATCTCGTGCTATGTATGCTCGTTTGCTAGGGCAATCTTTCATCACATGACCAACTCCCTGGCAGCGGTGACACTTAATGTTGGAAGTTCGACTCGTGGAAGGAGTGGAAGACGTAGGCTTGAATGGTGTTGTCTTGCTGCCCTCCGGCGCGCGAGGAAATTGAGCAGTAGATGAAGTTCGTTGGCCACCATTGGATGGTGTAGTGGCAGTAGGAAAACTCGAAGATGGTGCTGTTTTGGATGGTGTAGATGTCGAACGCGGTGTAAATGTGCTCCTCATGCGTTGGTGCTGCTGCTGTTGGCGACCCTGCAATTCTTTTTCTGCCAACATAGCCAGCTGAAATAATCTGTTAACAGTATCATATTCCTTATAATCAACAATGTCCTGAATTTCATGCCTCAACCCCCCATAAAAACAAGCTATTTTATCATCCATGTCCTCTACTACCCCACAACGCAACATACCCTTTTGTAACTCTTGATAATACTCCTCTACAGACAAGTTACCTTGGTCTAAGCGCTGCAAGTTTTTGTGAAGGTCCCGCTGAAAAGAAGGAGGAACAAAACGAGCACGCATAGATTCCTTTAATCTATCCCATATTGGAGGATCAGTTCTAGTTTTAACAAGTTCATTCCACCATATGATAGCAAAATCCTTGAACTCACTAGTGGCTTGATGAACTCTATGTTGTTCAGAACAAGGTGGGCATTAAATTTCTGCTCTACTATCATCTCTCAATCAAGATATGCCTCAGCATCATAAGCACCAGAAAAAGAGGGTATAGTAAATTTGACTTTAGCAAAAGGATCATCAAGAGGGCGATTAAAATTTTTATGACAATCATTGTAATTATAACGATTATTACCTCCCATTCCTCATAGATAACGTGGAAGTCGTGGTTGATTGTTATGATCTTCTATATTATAAGCATCGTCTTCACGATCTTCAGTGAGAGGCAGCCGCGCCTCAAGAGTATCCATCCGAATAACAAGATCAGCAAGTTGGCGATTCAAGGTCGTCAATGACGCCTCTGTCGATGCTTGGGTTTCGGTGAACATATCTGTCATTTCCCTCATCATGTCACACAGCTCAGCATGTTGAACACATTCATCATCCCTTTTATCTTCTGCCATTGTTAGTAGTAAACAAAAGACAACAAAAAGATGTTATCCCTATCAACTACCAAGGATAGTGGCAATGTGAAAAGTGGAAGGAAGGAAACAATCTCTCTCTCAAGCGTCTTACCACGTTCTTACAAGTGTTCTTACCGAGACAACAGGTGGTAAACATTGGACGGTGAGAACCAATGAAGCGTGGAGTCATTGCAAAGGTATCTGTTCTGCTCAAGAGGAAAAGTGGAGTTTGGATGGCACAATATAGTGGGTAATAAGCAAATAAAAATCGTTAACAGCAAAACAAAGTTGAATAAGTATTCAATGTAGGAACTGTTGCTTGTTAACAAGTGTTCTAGGCCTAGCACAACACAAGGTGGTAGAGAGGCAAATAGAAGATCAGGAAGATATAAGCAAGAAGTACAGCACAAGTGTATAGGCCAACTGTTTCAAGTGTGTGCTGTCAATGCTTTAATATCTGTGCTCTCTTCACTATTTTTTTAATATTTTTCAGATATTTTTTGTTTACTTGAGAGCATAAAAATAGGAAGCACAAAACTTTGCAGCTCAATTGGATGTAAGATGTGGCCTATAGAAAATCAGGAAGATTCTTTTAAAATTTGTGCTGAAACTTCGAAGGCCGGATAGTCTATCTTCCGAGGGGAATTTGGCCAAACAAATTTTGCCGAACACGGTGAAACAGTGGAAAATCGGTTGCGAAATTTCGAGTAGATCAATTTGAAAAAAATCGCCCAATTTTGAGTTCGTATGCAAAAGTTATGGCCATTTTAAGGTAGGCTACCCAAGTTACTTTTTTGTGTTGATTCAAACTCGGTTTTAAAAAAGATCTCGCAATAGGATGTGAAATACAATCAGAATTTAGCAACGACGGCTGATGGGATGTTGTGTGATGAATCAAGGAGGACTGGCACAATGGTTTGTCACCTGTTCTAGGTCTGGTGATGCGGGAGTTCACGCAAGGCGGCTAGCTAGGGCAAACCGATGATCTTGGTGGCTCGGTTTGTTGTTTAGGGATTGTGGAACAGGTGAGCAGCAATAAAAACAAGGAAGAAAAATGATAACTACGACCCAAAAACACAAAGCTAAACCAGCAACAAGACTCGACCACACGAATGCAAACTCAACAATGCAAACTGAAAAACGAAAATTTGCAGGCACTATAGTCTAGGAATCTGTAACACGATATGTTTTTTTTGTGGCTTTTTCTGTGGACTCTAGGTATGAAAAACAAAAACTAATCTAGTGGGAAATAAAATACTTCATGGACAACCTGAAATCTTATACCAAATGATGAGTTGTTTAGACCCGATCTTCCGAAAAGTAGGTCGATTGAAGTGGAGATCTCGACGTTGATGCTCCGAGGAACCCGAGCAGACCCGAACACCCCTGCAATCACTACACCACTGCTCTGTTGGTTATCAACCATGCTTCACATGCTTGACCTCGCCAAGAAGGCTATCCCTGCAGGTGCAACCGAGAACACAAGCAAGAACGACGAAGATGCAATCTGAAATTGCGAAATTGGGGTCTCACAAACCGTAGAACGGCGAAAGTTTTTAATCTAAGCAAAAACCCACCAAATATAGCCGGCGGCTGCAGTATTAAAGGCTAGGGTTCGACCATAAGACCCTTAGATGCGTCCCTAATGGACTCATACGGGATACAAGTCCCAAAAGCCCAATACGGTGGTGCAACACCGGACAGAACTCTGAATTCAACTTGTTTCGACAACTTCCAGCGACTCCTGGCGAATTTTAATGTGGGACCAGAACCATTGAAAAGTTTATCTTCTCATATTTCCATGCATATGTAGAACGTCAAAAACAGAGTCCGTATGCATCCTGGGCGTCCGTTTTAAGATGTACTGCTTCTGGACTCCGAGTTGAACTCGAGTCCGAGTTGGTGATTGTATCCATCAACTTGTGGACGTCCCATCTGATTCTCCACGTCCCCAAATCCTCCTCCCTTTACTTGTTGATCATGTCCATGGTTCCTAATAACAATTAAATCATTCAATAGCAATCCATTCTCAAAATCACATGGGTAGGAAGTTAGGAACGAGTTCACTTGCTGATTTAGTAACCGTGCTCGTCCTCTTGTGATTGGTCCTTGTATATCAATGTGAGTATCCACTGTTGTGATGTCCTCATCAGAAGTCTCCGAGTCTCACCGGACAACCTTTTTCTTAGCATCGATGTTAACCTGCAAAACCACTCAAATAGCAAGCGTGAGCACATAGGCTCAGCAAGACTGACCCGTCTCTCCTAAACAAGAAACTCTACATGAACGACGGTTGCAATTGGGTTAGCTAGATTTGCATAAAGGACTCGCCTAAAGTTGATCCTTAACTTTCAGATTTTAAGCCTCATTGTACAGACCTTGAGCCGAACAACATCGCAACTCCACAATCAAACAAGAAACATTTTGTTGCGATGCTCCTTGCACAAGGTGAAAGTAAAGTTTAATGAGCCTATCTCTAATTCAATCATGGTTGCAATACAAATTACATCACAGCCTTGTCAAGTTTAAAAGATAACCAGTTCTGTTGTTACTACATCAAGACGCAGTGGGCAAGTGTGCTCATATAACCGCGAGCGACGGTGATTTAAATTAGTACACGCCCGGACTACATGACACGTACACCCGTACTCCGAGTTGCCGGCAACAACCTCGACTGACATTGTACGCGGCCACCTTTCTCAAGATCTTCCACATTGGACGCAGTCTAACTGCCCCGAGTCCGCAAGCTCCCTCAAGGTACATACCCGCAGTGGTATGTTCTTGAGCGAGTTACCTCCTGCTACCCTGACGCCGAAAGCCTAAGGCAGTTAGAAAAGTTCCACTATGGATCTCCCAACGTACATCGGTTTCCTGGGGTCCTATATAGCCAGTATGTGCCCGGTACACAACCCAAACTTGTCCAACAGGGCCAAGCACGGACGGGCCTTAACTGACAAAGGTAGGGCTATGCACGCACTGTCCGCAACCTTCTGCATCTAAACCTCCCTGCCCGGTCTCCATTTCTTATGTGTGAACTTTTCTCATCATTTCTATTTTTGACCCATTCCGAGTAAACCAGCCCTAAACTCGCGAGTAGCTTACAACTACTCGACTTCTACCGGACCTCTCCTACTAACATTTAGCGTAGCCAAATCCACTCGAGGAGGTTCTATTCTACCCTTTCTCTCTTAAGTATTTCTGGTCATGCAACTGGGTTTTTCAATATCAACTAGACTTAATGCAATCAAATGATTCAAGCTATGATCTCTAGAAATGGAAATGCTTTATAAAACTGTTCAAATGCAAACCGGGGCTTGCCTGTTTTGCAGGTGACTAAGATTACAATCAGTTAGTGACGATCACTTGGAGCTTGATCACTTGCTTTCCTCCCTCCTTGATCTTCACTCTAATCTCTTCACACGTTCTTCACGTATATGCTACACGATATGATCATGCATATGTATTTAAATGAAAAACTTTTGCTAATAAGGTCTAATGACAGTTTAAAAACTGGAACTCTGTTTAATAATTTAAAATTACACTGGTGCTAGTGGTTTGGGTTGGGTTATAGCACTATGATCAAGTGTTGAGTGCTATTCATCACTTATGTGTTGCTCACCTGAAGAGGTCACACAAGACAGTGGTGATCCAGAGCTCCAATGGAGCTGGAAATTTTCATGTGAGTTCCTTGTCACAAGGAAGTCATCTGGACCAAAAATGAGCACTTTTCATTGAGTGGTTTATTCAGAACAATTCTTTAAGAAATTAAGCAAAGAGGAATTAATCCTGAGGTAACACCCATGTTCATGTCAAAACTAGTGAACTAAATTTAAATTATAGTTCATATAGCCTGCATGAATTTTCCTAAGATTTTTGGAGCTAAGAATTGCCCAGAACTGAATTTCCAAGTTTTGAAAATTGCCTGAAAATGTTTCTGTATTCATTGGATTACAGCAGCTTACAATCTGAATTCCCCTGATCAATTCAACTCCAAATGAGCTGAAACTTTTACAGGGGTATAATACCACCCTAAAGAATATTCTGGCAAAATTTGAGGATTTTTGGATAAACCAAACTCCCTCAAAAATTCTTTTGCTGATAAGCTTTAAAGAATTTTCCAGAATAAATTAATGCCTTTCATACAAATTGAGTTGCATATTTGGATAGAGTTTATCAATCTGAATCTAACCCAATTTGAATCATTAAATTTGATTTTCCTAGCAAAAGTTATGCTCTTCTAAAGTTTGGGGAAAAATCTGGGATTTGAATAAATCGTGGAAAAGTTTAAATCTGCCAATGGGTCCGGGGAACACACGTGTCACGCACTGAAACAAGCCGCACGGGGCTACAGACTTACTTCCCGCGCTGCCTCAGTATATCCGAGCCCACAAAAGATCCATCCTTCCTCTCAACGTCGCTGACATGCGGGCCCGGCGTCACCTTTGTCTACCTCTCGCCCCTACGCGCCCGCGCCGCCGGGGCTCACCGGAGCGCCTCCGAAGTCGGTCGTCCATCCACCTCTAATGCTCAAACTCGCCGCTAAGCCCTAGTTTCGTGCGAGGAACACTCTGGTGCGGTCCTCCCGAGCCGGCAGAGCCCCAAAGTAGCCCGCGACGGCGCGACGGCGCGGTGGAACTCCGGCGATGCCGCCCCTATGAGCTAGCCCGCCAAAAGCTCCACGGAATGGTACTACATAACCAGTAGGGATGGAGAAGCTCGGCATGGCCACACACGGGCTCGGGAACAGCTCCAAACTAGGGTTCATCGTGCGCCGAATCGTCCCGCCATAGCCGCTGCCGGAAAGATCAAAAATACACCGTGCACAGTGTTTTTCATGCTAGATTTGCAAAGCAAACTGGTGCGTCCTCAAGTGTAGCTTTCGTGGGTGAAGTTTTGTAGCTTATAAACAAGAATCAATCGGGAATTTTATGAAATCATACCCAAAGGTCGGTTTGCACCGATCGGAAGAAAATCTCGAAATTCGCCGTCGACGAGCCGCGGTAGGTCCTGACCTTCGGGGGTGAGCTGCGTGGACGTCGTGTGCGTCCATAGGTGGCCTAGCTCGGCCGTGAAAAGCCTCGGTTGAGGCTGTCCACGAGAGCCCCTGCTCTCGGTTCTATGGCGGCCGCCGTGGACACTGGGCGTTCTCGGTTTGGAGAGGCCGAACTCACGTAGGGATGGTGTGAGGAGGGTCCGTGGTGCCGTTTTGCTGCTCTGTTTGGGCTTGCGTATGGGCTACGGTGGTGACTGAGTGATCGGAAGGCAGCGACAGCGCTCTGTTCGGGCCTTGCGCGAGGGAGAAGAAAACAGGGCCGGTTCTCAGTTTGATGCGGCGCACACCCCTGGTGGGAGCTGATAAGGGAGAGCGAAAACGCCAGCAGCTGTTTGAGAGCTGTCACCGGCTGCCTCGGTGTCGGCCTGCGCTGCTCACTCGAGTGAACCGACTGAAACAAGCAAACCAGAGACTGTGCTCTCTACAGAAGATCTTTTTGCAATTTTTAGCCCCCTCAATGACATGTGGGACCCATAGTTCAGAGCCTCCTCATCCCCTAAAATATCTCCCAAATTTTGAATCTAATGGAATTCAATTGTGGGAATTCGGATCTGATATGAATTTGGACAATTGGACAAATTTCATCCAAATTAAAAAGGGTGTTTGAATTCTTTGCAATTTAAAGTCCATTTTGGAAAATGAGTTGAAAAACATTTCAACAAATCATGAAACTTTTCATACCCACTAATTTGGACCCAAGGAATTCAAATATGAAATCTGATTTTTAATTTGACTTTTGCAATTGAGAATTTTAGCACAACAGTTTGAATTTCATGGTGTTGCTCTCATTTGAATTTTGAGTTGAACAAATTTGTTCTAAATCTGACTTTAGCTTTATCACACATATGGGAACTTCCCATCTTGGTTTTAGACCCCTCTTGGGTTCCAAGTTTTCAAATAAATATTTGAACTTGTGTGAAGAGAGCTCTCATGTGGGTTATCGCATGTGGAAAAAGTTTTAACAAGTCCCAACTTTCATACATATGAAACCATCTTTTGCAAACAAGAGTTTCATTGTATTCACATTTTTGGGACCGTTACATCGCCAGCCCGCCCTGACCTGGGCGCTGTGGATGCCGTAGGCACACCGACCGTTTGGCCGTCGGCTCGGCCAGATCTTAGCATGGTGGGAGCCGTAGGCACGCCGATCGTCTATCCGTCGGCCTGGCCAGACCTGCTCGCCCTGGAGTAGGAGGTAGTTTCATCGTCTTTATCCTGAAGACTACGGTGAGTTGGGCAAGAAGGCTCGCAAAGGGAGGTGATGTTCACCATGGTCGCATAGAGAGTGCGAAAAGCCCCCCATACCTGGCGCGCCAAATGTCGGAGTGTGAGCTATGACACTCCTCCCGACCTGCTAAAGAAGCAGCCCGCGGAGGTTCTTTGATTGGAGGGGCCTTGGCGTCCCTAAGCAATCCAACTCGAGAGAGCGGGTGAACACCGAGAATTACGTGGTTCGGGCTGCCGGAGCGTAATACCCTACGTCCACGGGGCTGTTTGTTGTATTGCATGCGTATAAGTGTGTGAGGGTGCAGGATTACAAACCCTTTGTCGGCTGAACGTCCCGGTCCTTTTATAGTCCAAGGCCGGGGTGGTTACAATGTGGCTTGGTGCCTGAAATGTGGCCCGAAGCTATATGAACCCTATACATGATCTTGGGTTTTACAATCTGAGTAGAGTAGCCGTTGGGGGAGTTAAGTCCCGCCGCCTGGCGCGCTGAGCGCCCCTGTCCGTGTGTCAGGTGATGATGAAGACGCTGTCTTGTCACCACGTCTTCTTTCTCTGCTTGGGCAACTCTGTGCCGTTGGGCGGCACAGTACTGCTGTCACGCCTCGCCGCTCTGTCTTGTCACCATAATGGTGGATAGGCGGAGGACGGAGGCGTACACCATGCGCCATGCTTCTTGGGAAGGGGCGAGCCTTAAATGCATGGCTTGACAGTGCACTTCCTCGTTGACTTTGTCAACCCATGGCCCACAACGGATTGTGGGGCACGTGGCGGCTCTGGAGATCCTCTCGGTGGGTTCGGATCCCGGATGCACGTGGCTGCTCCGGACCTCACCTCAGCGAGGATGCTCGGACTGGAGCCCAGGGCACGTGTCGGCTTCGGATCCCTCCTCAACAAGAAGGGGGTTCAGAGCGCACCGACACATGGCAGCTCCGGACCTCACTTCAGCGGGGAGGCTCGGACCAGAGTCCAGGGCACTTGTCGGCTCTGTAGCCCTCCTCAGCAGGGAGGAGGTTCAGAGCCCACCGACACGTGGCAGCTCCGGACCTCACCTCAGCGGGGAGGTTCAGCCCGAAACCAAGGACGCGTGTGGGCTCTGGAGCCCAAGCGCACGTGGCAGCCCCGTGGCTGTCCTTAGGGCCAAGGACACGTGGCTATGCTGGCGCCCGCCTTAGCAGGGAGGCAGGGCCTTGGCTGTCATTTACCCTCCACGCGGGGGTACCCGATATGCAGGGTACTAGCAGTTTGACTTTGACCAACTCCAAAAATAGACTTTGTGTGAGACGGAGGGACTATCATTTATAATTATGGTTTCTCGTAATAAATTGGATATAGGGATTGTCGGTACCCTGCAGACCGGGTACCCCCGCGTGGAGGGTAAAAGACAGCCCCGCCTCCCAGCTGAGGTGGGCCCCGGCGTAACCACGTGTCCTTAGCCCTGAGGTCAGCCCTAGGGTTGCCACGTGCGCTTGAGTTCTAGAGCCGACACGTGCCCTGGGATCTGGGCCGAGCCTCCCCACCGAGGTGAGGTCCGGAGCTGCCACGTGTCAGTTGGCTCAGGACCCGCTCCCGACTGAGGAGGTTCTCCGGAGTTAACACATGCCCTTGGCTCCAGTCCGAGCCTCCCCGCTGAGGTGAGATTCGGAGCTGCCACGTATATCCGGGCTCCGACACTCCTCCCAGCTGAGGAGAGCTCCGGAGCTAACACGTGCCCTGGGCTCCAGTCCGAGCCTCCCCGCTGAGGTGAGGTCCAGAGCTGCCTCGTGTATCCAAGCTCCAACACTCCTCCCTGCTGAGGAGAGCTCCGGAGCTGGCACATGCCCTGGGCTCCGGTCCGAGCCTCCCCGCTGAGGTGAGGTCCGGAGCTGCCACGTGTCTCTAGGCTCAGAGCCACCTCTCTGACGATGAGGGCTCTGGAGCTAACACGTGTCCTGGGCTCCGGTCCAAACCTCCCCGCTGAGATGAGGTCCGGAGCTGCCAGGTGTCTCCTGGCTTGAAACCCGTCAATAAGAGCTTCGAAGCCGCGACGTTCCCCGTGATACGTCGTGGGCCATGAGTTGACGAAGTCAAGGAGGAAGTGCACTGTCAGGCCACGCATTCAAGGCTCGCGCCTTCCCTAGAAGCATGGTGCAGCGCACGCCTCCGTCCTCCGCTTGTTCGCCATTATGGTGACAAGACAAGATGGCAAGGCGTGACAGTGGTACAGTGCCGCCCAACGGCACGAAGCCGCCCAAGCAGGGCGAGAAGACGGCATCTTCTTCACCACCTGACACACGGACAAGGGCGCTCAGCGCGCCAGGCAGCGGGACTTAACTCTCCCACCGACTACCCTACTCAGAGTGTAAAACCCTAGAACATTTATATGGTTCACGTAGCTTCAGGGCCACCTATCGGGCCCAAGCCACATTGTAACCACCTCGGCCTTGAACTATAAAAGGACCGGGGTGTCCACCTGACAAGAGGTTCGCAACCCTACACCCTTGCACACTCATACAAGCAAACATTACAACAAGCACTCCCGTGGACATAGGGTACGCTCCAGCAGCCCAAACCATGTAAATCTCGGTGTTCACCGGCTCTCTCGAGATCGATCCAGTAGAGGACGCCAAGCCCCCTCCAATCAAAGAACCTCGCAGGCTGCTTCCGTAGCTGGCCGGGAGGAGTGTCATAGCTCACACACTCTGACATTTGGCACGCCAGGAATGGGGACTTTCCGCGCTCTCCACGTGACCATGGTGAACATCACTTCTCATGGCAAGCCCTCTCGCCTCACTCGCCGTCGTCTCCATGCGGGCGACGACGAAGCTACCTCCCGCTCTAGGGCAGGCACATCTGGCCAGGCCGGTGATCAGACGATCGGTGTACCAGCGGCACCCAGATCGTCGGTGTCCCTGCGGCGCTCATGGCGCCCAGGTCAGGACGGGCCGGTGACCGCACAGTCGGCGTGCCCTCGACGCTCACGTTACCAGTGGCTGCTTCCTCTCGGCGACCCTCTTCTCCGACGGTAGCAACTGTACCACCACGACCGATCCCGGAGAGCATGCTGGCAGCAGCACGCACCCTGCTCCACAATCCTTCAGGCGAGGGCGCCACCCCAGAGGCGGCAGAACAGTGGTGACACAATGTTGACCATCACGTCGCCGCTGCCATGAACTCTCCTGCCTACAGTAGGCAGCGGGCAGAGCCCTCACTGGCCCAATCGAGCACGCCAACAGTGGCCCTCTGAACGGCAGACACCCGCGTGACGGCTACGGCCGACCTCAGGGTCAAGATAAACCGTCGCCACACAAATGAAGATGGTCGAGTCACCATTGAGCGACGCCGCGAGAGGCGTCGGAACCTCGAAGGAGAGTAAGGCTCCCTGAATGTTGTACCAGCGGGACGCGCTCCGCCTACGCCCGCCTCTCCAGGAGCAGTAGTGGGCTGCATGGCGCTCGCCCCGCACCTCCGCATGGTGGTATGGCCACCTATGTTTCGGCTCCACTTGCCGGAAAAATACGATGGGACAGTCAACCCTGTCGAGTTCCAACAGATCTACTCCACAACCATCCTAGCTGCAGAAGGGGATGAGGCCGTCATGGCCAACTACTTCCCCATCGCCCTGACTAGCACAGCCCGGTCATGGCTCATGAACCTTCCCCCAGTCTCCATCACGTCCTGGGAAGAGTTGTGCTGGAGATTCACAGCCAACTTAGGGACTTCCTACACGCGCCCCGGCACCAAACGTGACCTCCACGCCGTGCGTCAGCGTGATGTGGAGTCGCTGCGGTCCTTCATCCAGCGGTTCTTCCAGGTTAGGAACACCATCCCCTGCATCTCCAACGCCTCCGACGTCGTCGCCTTCCGGCAAGGTGTCCGCGACAATAAGATGCTCGAGAAGCTGGCTACACACGACATGCAGTACGTCTCCGAGCTCTTTAGCCTAGCGGACAAGTGTGCTAGGGCGGCGGAAGGTCGAGACTGGCACTCGCGCTCTGCCTCCGTGGCAGGGAATGTCAGAGAGGCTGCTGCTCCGCGCAGCAGCAAGAAGAACAAGACCGGGGGCAGGAACAATCCTCTGGCCGGGTGTGACACCCTTAATTTTGATTTCTGCATGCATTCATATTTTATATAAAGAAAACATTTTAAAAGAAGTGGAAACAGAAAAATCAAAAGGATAGCCAAAAAGAGCAAATTGTAGTTCCCCGAGGAGCGCCGTAGACACTTCCCGTGGCCCGCTGGCCACATGGCGCCTTCGGAGCTCATCCCCGCAAAAGGGGGAGAGGTCCGCCGCTAACCGGCTACGTGGCAGGCTCGGAGCTTGCCTCTGAAATAGGGGCGAGGTCCGACCCCGTGGGAGACGTGTTGCCCCCGGAGCTAGCCTCTGCGGAGGAGCAAGGCCAGCCCGCAGGACGCGTGTCGCCGTTGGAGCTAGTCACTGCAGAAAAAAGAGGACCAGCCGCGCGGGACACATGTCGCTCTCGGAGCTCACCTCCGAGAGGTCCGACACTACTGGACATGTGTCATCCTCGGAGCTCACTTCCGAGGAGAAGACACTGCAGGACACGCGTCAGCCTCGGAGCTCACCTCCGGGAGGTCCGACATTGTTGGACACGTGTCACCTCCGAAGCTCATCTCCGGGAGGTCCGACGCTGACAGACACGTGTTGATGTGGACATCATTCCTGCACATATACACAACACTCACATGGTAGACATGCAAGGTCCAATTACTAGAGCTCGAGCACGAAAATTGAATTTAGAGGTGAGCTCGTTCCTAAACAATTCTTTATATGTGATTTTGAGAGTATGTTGCTACCTAATGGATTAATTATGATTAGAAACCATGGAGAGGACATGGAGATACATGGAGAGGGGTTTGGAGGCGTGGAGGACCAGAAAATATGCCAACAAGAAGTTAGAGACCGAGCCCAACTCAAACTCGAGTCCAACTCGGGCCCAGGAGCAGTCCACCTTAAAATGGATGCACAGGAGGCATACGGACTCCGTTTTTGACGTTCTACATATGCACGGAAAGCTGAGAGGATAAACTTTCCAATGGAACTGGTCCCACGTCAGAATTCCCTCGGTGTCGAAGGGAAACTTCGAAACAATATAAAGTTTAGAGTCTGTCAGGGTGTTGCATCACCTTGTTGGGCCATTGGGCCTTGTATCGAGTCCAAGTCCATTATGTACGTGTCTTAGGGTTAGGACACGACCCCAGCACCCCCCTGGTCGTCCTCCACCTCCTTTATACCCCCTAGCCGCCATCACAAACAGCTGGGTTTTGCTTAGTTACAATCTGTCATTGAACAGTGTCGCCGATCATCGGTTGTGAGACCCCAAATTCGTGATCAGTTCAGTTTTGATTGCAACTTCTCTGTTCTTGCTTGTGTTCTTGATTGCGCTTGCAGGGATAAGCCTTCGTGGCGAGGTCATTCGTGTGACACGGGTGATAACCAACGGAGCAGTGATGTAGTGATTGTGGGGTTTCGTTCGTTCGGAGACTTGGATCATCAACGTCGAGATCTCCACCCAATCAAGTTTACCCTACCTCTCGGAAGATCGGGACTCATCCTCCTATCAATTGGTATCAGATTTCTAGGTTCACCGTGAGATATACTTATGTGCCCTTTAGATTTATTTTGTTTCAGTCCTACTGTCCACAAAAAGCCACAAAAAAAAATTTAGTTTCTCTGACCTACAACCCCCGCTCAACCTTTTGCACAATTTAGTTTCGGAGTCCGTAGTTCTGAGTTCGTGTCCTAGGTTGAGTCTGGTTGCTGGTTTAGATTTGTTTTGGTTCAGTTTTGTTTCTTCCATCCACTGCCATCTATAAAAAACCAATCTACAAAAAAAATCCATCTACCGATTCGTTTCTGTTGCAGTTTCCACCACCACCAAAACCTGATTCGGGGTATCCTCCTTAAAACGGGCATAACTTTTCGCTCGTAACTCCGATTGAGGCACATCGTTTTTCCAGAAAGGTCTCAAAAAAGTCCACATACGGTGTTTTAAAAAAATAAAAAGAAATTAAGAAGGCCCTCGTTTCGAACTCCGAAGTTCCAGCACCAATTTTTCCAATCGCTCCTGAATTTGTGCCGATCTCATCTTTCATCGGTTTGAGCTAATACTTGGTGCTGTTTCTATTCTTGTGCCCCTGGTTGAGAAAAAATATCAAAAAAAAGAGAGAAAAAAATATTTTGATTTCTACTAGTGCTTCAAGACAAAAACAGGAGGCTAAGGGGTGTGCTATTTCTGTGCTAGTGCTGAATACTTGCTGATATTATCCTTGTTGTTCATCATCATTCATTCTTGTCCTTGCTTGTTGCCACAACTGTTCTAATACATTCTTAGGCCAGCAACTAGGTGAAATTCTTTGGACACTTATTCAGCATTGCTATCTATTACTAACTTGTGTGCCACATACATATACTACATTTGAGCCTTCCAAGTTCCACCTTCTCTCGAGCAGAACAGGTAACCTTTGCAATCACACCCACTCTCTGCTTGCTTCACACCGGTCACCGTTGGCCACCTGCAGTGCTGGTAAGAAACTTGTAAGGGCGGGGTAAGACGCATCTTACTGATCGATTTTCCACCCACTTCGGAGAGCGTAGTAATAGGGTTCTTCACGATCTTTTTGTCTTCGTTTCTGTTTTGTACTAACAATGACAGGAAAGAAGCCTATGGATAAGACCTCTGGTTCTACACCTCCGGATGATGATGAGTGCGTGTCCCATATGGAACTAAAGGACATGATGCGGGCAATGACCGAAGCTTTCAATAATTACCAGACCACTACAACAGCCACCTTTCAGAGGCTCCATACAAGTGTTTCTGGTCTGACCACACGGTTGGACGAGATGGAGACTCGTCTTCCCCAACAAGCTACACCCTCTATCATCCTTGATGGTGATGCACATGCTCACTACGACACATAGGATGACTTCAATAACGATGAGGTTGATGCACAGCAGCGCCGTCGCCCTCGACGAAATCGTCAAGGTATGGGAGGTAGACCTCGTCCTCATGCTCCTGAACAAGATAATGATCCTTATGCTAAGATTAAGTTTTCTATTCCAACATTTTATGGATCTTATGATGCTGAGACTTACTTGGATTGGGAGATGACGGTAGAACAAAAATTTAGCTCTCATCTTGTTTCTGAGCGACATAGAGTTAGACAAGCCACTAGTGAGTTTAAAGATTTTGCTATAATTTGGTGGAATGAACTTGTCAATACACGTAATGCACCATAGACATGGGCTGCGTTAAAAGAAGAGATGTGCGCTAGGTTTGTTCCTCCTTCATATAGACGTGATCTTCTTAAGAAATTGCAACACTTTGATCAGGGTGACATGACTGTCCAAGAGTACTACCAAGAGTTGCAGAAAGGTATGCTTCGTTGTGGGGTAGTTGAGGATCAGGAAGACCAAATTGTTAGCTTTTATGGGGGGCTTGTGGCGTGAGATCCAGGACATAGTTGAGAGGTATATAAGGACCATGTGGGTTAAGTCGAGACTTAGCTTTGTTGCATGTCGTGTAACGTGAAACGTAGCGCTCCACATCACGCCTCATTCGTGGCCAAAAGAAGTGAGTGGTCAGCACATCCTCTGTCTTTTTAACACCAAAATGTCCCATCAAACCACCTCCATGCGCTTCCTGCAACAACAAAAGACGAACGGAGCTAGCTGGAACACACAGCTTGTTAGCACGGTAGAGAAGGCCTTCACGCAGCAGGAATTTTTGCCACGTTCTTCCCTCTCTACAATTTTTAAAGGCATCTTTGAAGTCCAAATAAGTAGCATATAACCTCTTTATGGTTTCCAAACCAAATATTTTATGAGAAAGTTGGGATAGTATGGTATAACGTCTAGATAAAGCATCAGCAATCACATTGTCTTTCTCTTTCTTATGTTTAATGATGTAAGGAAATGATTCTATGAACTCAATCCATTTAGCATGACGTTTGTTCAGATTAGCGTGTCCTTTAAGATACTTCAAAGACTCATGATCTGAATGTATGAAAAATTCTTTAGACCATAGGTAATGTTGCCAAGTTTGCAAGACATGCACTAAAGCATAAAGTTCTTTGTCATATGTAGAATAATTCAGCGAAGGCCCATGCAATTTTTCACTAAAGAAGGCAACAGGTTTACCTCCTTGAATTAGCACTCCTCCAATGCCAATGCCGCTCGCGTCACATTCAAGCTCGAAGGTCTTCTCAAAATCAGGAAGTTGCAGCAATAGTGCTTGTGTAAGCTTCGACTTGGGAACATCAAAAGCTTGTTGTTGTGCTGGTCCCCATCGAAACGGCACTCCATGCTTTGTCAACTCGTGGAGAGGTGCTGCAATGGTGCTGAAATCCCGCACGAAACGCCGGTAGAAACCTGCGAGACCAAGAAAACTCCGAACCTGTGTGACCATAGTCGGAAGTGGCAAGCTCGTGATGGCAACAATCTTTGCCTCGTCCACTGTGACGCCCTCAATTCTGTGGAAAACCACGGAACCGAGAACTAATGCATATGTGTGCCCAGGATGTTTATCACACATACACATACGTTTCACAAACTGAATTCAGATTATATATTACCACGAATAACAGAGTTTATTACAACACCTCATGAGTCTTGGACTCATGCTCACAGCGGAAGTCTTAATTCTATGCAGCGGAAATCTTTATTTTAATACGGAAGCAAAACTAATGAGGAAGCAAAACTAAGCAGAAGTGGCTCCATCTCTACTCCCTCCACAGGCAAGGTTGAGAACAGATCACACGCCATAATGCTCTACTTGATTTTCATAGTAGCCTTCTCTTTCTGTTGATGAGGAAATAATAATGCAAGTTTGAGCACAATGATGTACTCAGCAAGTGCTGGAATAACACATGATATGCAGCTCATAAACAAGGTAGGTATAAAAGGCTTATTTGCAGAAAAGCAGATTTATAAAACCATGATAAAACAGCAACTTAACTTTAGATGAATATAATCCCAGCATGTATCAAATTACCAACATACCTCCATCACTTCCCGTGTTTCATCCGAACATTAACCAATCCTTTATTCATTCTCACGAATACCTCCTCGTATTCGCTACCATCTCACCTCATAAAACAACCTTGTCTCGCACCGCGACCAATCTCATGTCATGACCCACCAGTCATGCAACCATCTCATCATCCAGACTCAATAGTTCCAAACCAAACCATAACCAAACCAATAACCATAACCAAGAACCTTCCCAATAACCATCCCATCTAATCATGGCAGTTTAGCCAGGTGCTCGTGACCGTAAGCTCGGCTATCATGATAGTTTTAGACTCTGCAGAGTTTGCACCTCTTTACCCACAAGTTTGTGATTTCGTCACCCGTCGGCGACTGCAGAACCTCCATTATACCAGTACACAACCGTCGGTGTATGGTCAAGAGATCACAAAATAGCCTTTACAAAGGGGTTACTAGATGTATGGACTCACTAAGGTTTCACCGGCAGGCTAGAATCTCCAATTCTCCCACCCACGGGCCCCCTCTTGTGCCATGCAGTTCCCAGGACAGTCCTCACTCGACTCCCATTCCCCTCGCCTTCCACAGTCCATAACACTCTAGCAACTTACCTAATTACTCAGCTAAGCCGCACCCATACTTGGCCTTGTGGTGGCACTGTTATCCTGGCATGTGCATGCATGAACCGGTCCTTAGATCTACAGCAAGCAAAACCACCATCTCATGCTACCTCATTCACAAACCCAGGCTCGCCTAGATCTCCCTCCGATCCATGTCCATTATTAACATCAGTTTTTCATTATCATTACGAGTGCAGTTAGCTAGACACAACTATCTCGCTTCCCAATCCCATGGACTCAGCGAAGCATAAAGCAAAAACCATACCCGACTCATAAACTTCTCAGGCGACAAGGGTGGTTCAACCAAAACTAGTAAACTCCTATAAAAGGGTTTCCCATCATGTTTGACTCAGCACACACACCTTTTCGCAAAACAAAATAGTTTTACCCAAAACATAGGATCAATATGGTCAAGGAGCACTTGCCTTGTTCTTGTGGTTCCGGTTGTTCTTGATTCTCAAAACCTTGTTGCTGCAGCTCGTCGTAGACAGCTTCTTGAGCTTGTCATGCTATGTAGGATTCATGTGCATACAAGATTCACAGCAATCAATATCATGCACAAACCCTAAACTAGATGCGATGATGCATATGCATGCTATCCTATGATTAGTTTTATTAAATTGATCTGTACGTGTTCTTGCATGGCTTGCATGGTCAGAGGTGTTCGGATCAAAGGTGAACGTGGCGATGATCTTGTCTTTTAGATCAAACTGATCATCGAGTGATCTGCCCACGAGAAGGCTTCTGTTTGAAAGGAATTGAAGAACAGATGCAAAGAGATGAACACAATGATGTCGTAAGGTGGTATTGAAGTCCTACCTCACGCTCTTCTTGACTTCGAGGTCCTCCTCAGACCGCTCGGTTCTTCTCCGATGATCTCCCTTGTTGCGCTTCGGCGATGTTTTGCTCGGCGAGTTAGGGCTAGGGCTCTAAGTCGTCGGCTCAGGATTTGAAAGAGAAGTTTGTGGTTTCGGCCAGAGGTTTTGGGTTCTATTTATAATCGGGAAGAGAAGAGTCCTAATCTGATTGGATCCCGAATAAGAGTCTTACTCAGATCTTTATTGGATCCTAACGTCTCATCTTTGGTAATCATCGTGGAATTTAGATCGGTTTCTGTTGCGTACCGGTGTCCTTACGAGTAACAGCCACTCCAGAACTCGTTACCTTCGCGTCGATGAGCTCCGGAGGCTCCACGTGTCCTTCCGGGCCTGATATCTCCTCCTCCGCAGAGACGAGCCCCGATTGTGCCACGTGTCAATCGACCGAGACCTCCCCCTCCTTTGGAGGTGAGCTCCGCGCACGCCACGTGTTGGTGCCGGTCTTTCCCCTCTCCTTCCCTCAGGGACGTGCCGCGATGTCGACACGTGTCCAGCAGCGACGGTCCTCCCGGAGATAAGCTCCGGTGGCAACACGTGTTCAATAGATCCGGACTTCTCTGAGATGAGCTCCGAGATTGACACGTATCCCGCGCGACTGGTCCTCTTATTTCCGCGAGGACTAGCTCCGAGGATGACACGTGTCCTATGAAAAATGCCTTCGCTTCTTCCGTAGAGGCTAGCTCCGCGGGCAGCACGTGTCCCACAGGGTCGGACCTCTTTCCAATTGCGGAGGTGACCCCCGAGCCTGCCACGTAGCCAGTTTAGCGGCGGACTTCTCCCAATTTCTCGGGGATGAGCTCCGAACACGCCACGTGGTCTGCTGGCCGTGGAAGTTGCCTTCGGTGCTCTCGGAGAGCTTTATTGGCTATCCTTTTGATACTCGTCTTTGTTCCTTCTTTTCTTAAAACGTTTTCTTCTTCATAAAACATGAACATATGCTGACACCTGAGATGAGGGTGTCACATCCACCTCAATGCCCTGCGAAGTAACAACATACCCAAGAAAAGACACGATCGGTGCAAAAGGTGCACTTCTCAAGGTTACCATATAAACGTGCATCGCGCAAGACATTAAAAACAGCACGCAAATGTTCAAGATGCTCATCATATGACTTGCTGTAAATAAGGATATCATCAAAGTAAACCACCACAAATTTACCAATGAAAGCACGTAAAACGTCATTCATCAACCTCATGAAAGTGCTGGGCGCATTAGTTAAACCAAATGGCATGACTAACCATTCGTAAAGTCCGAATTTAGTTTTAAAAGCAGTTTTCCATTCATCACCTAAAGCCATACGAATCTGATGATACCCACTACGCAAATCAATCTTGGAGAAAATAACAGAACCACTCAACTCATCAAGCATGTCATCCAATCTAGGAATAGGATAGCGATAACAAATGGTAATGTTATTGATGGCTCTACAATCAACACACATGCGCCAAGTGCCATCTTTTTTTGGAACCAAAAGAACAGGAACAGAACAAGGACTAAGACTCTCACGAATGTACCCGCGGTCCAGAAGATCTTGGACTTGTCGCTGAATTTCCTTAGTCTCGTCGGGGTTGGTCCTGTAGGCAGCACGGTTTGGCAAGCTCGCCCCTGGAACCAAATCAATCTTGTGCTCAATGCCTCGCACAGGTGGTAATCCAGGGGGTATCTCTGAGGGAAAAACATCCATATATTCCTGCAAAAGGTTAGCAACAGCAGGTGGCAAGACAATGGATGTACACTCAATGGAATATAAAGCATGTTTGCACACTAAAGCATAGCAAGTTCCATTAGAGGCATATAAATCATCAAGATCAGATTTAGTTGCAAGCAAAATAGGATTTTTCAACTTAATAGGTTGCTGAATTTCAGAATTGAAAACACCCTTTTGCTAAGCATTATTCTTTTTCTCCTGCTCAAATTGTACAATTTCAGTGGGACTCATAGGAAGCAACACAATTTTCTTGCCCTTATGCATGAGAGTATACTTATTAGATCGACCATGGTGAATAGCATCAGTATCAAACTCTCAAGGACGTCCCAACAAAAGAGAACAAGCATCCATAGGTACCACATCAAAATCAGCAAAATCATGATAAGAACCAATAGAAAAATGTATCCTTGCTGTTTGTGTTACCTTAACCTTACCATTGTTGTTAAACCATTGAATGTGATAAGGGTGGGGATGCTCCCGTGTGGTCAAGCCAAGCTTGTTGACCACCTCAACATTCACCAAATTGTTGCAGCTACCACCATCAATGATGGTATGTACACGGCAGTCCTTGATGACGAGAAACATGTTGAAAAGGTTGTGACGTTGGCGGTTGTCGTCCTCTCGAACCGTGGCACTCAAACCTCGCTGCACAATCAAAGTCCTATAGTTGTTTGTCACAGATGTACCAAGAACCTCCTCAGCACCATCATCCGAACCTGAAATGTTAGTTGCAATAATATTTTCATCTTCAATATCAGAAGCACTAACATACCCACCATCAGCAGTGGCAATGATCGCCCGTTTGCTGGGGCAATCTCATTGCATATGGCCAAGTCCCTGGCAGCGGTGGCACTTGATGTCGGAGCTGCGACTTGTCGAAGTGTTGGGTGCAGCCGCCTTTGCTGCAACACCTGGAGGCATCTGGGACTTGCTGTTATCTTGTCCCCGTGATGTAGAAGGTGTGATGCTGCTGCATACAACACCCGTGGAGGGTGGTGTAGAAGCACGTACGCTCGAGGAGGGCGCTGCTTTGGATGGCACCGGAAATTGTCGTGGCGTGAAGGTGTTGTTCCGCCACTGCTGTTGGCGACCCTGCACTTCTTTTTCTGCTAACATAGCAAGTTGAACCTAGAACAAAGAGGGGGAGGGATAGTGTCTTTGTGGTTGTTGATCGTTTCTCTAAAATGTCTCATTTTATACCCTGCCACAAGACCGATAATGCTTCACATGTTGCTGATTTGTTCTTTAATGAGATTGTGCGTTTGCATGGTGTTCCCAATACTATTGTTTCTGATAGGGATGCTAAGTTTTTGAGTCACTTTTGGAGAACTTTATGGTATAAATTGGGAACAAAGTTGCTGTTTTCTACTACTTGTCATCGACAAACTGATGGGCAAAAGGAGGTAGTTAATCGTACCTTATCTACTATGTTGCGGGCTGTTTTGAAAGACAATTTGCGGTTGTGGGAGGAGTGTTTGCCACATATTGAGTTTGCTTATAACAGGTCTATTCACTCCACAACCAAGTTAAGTCCGTTTATGGTAGTCTATGGTTTCAATCCTCATGCTCCAATTGATTTGCTACCTTTACCACATACTGAAATTGTGAACTTAGATGCTACACAACATTCTGAATTTATTCTTAAGTTGCATGAAACTACTAAGTTACAGATTGAAAAAATGAATGAAAAGTATCGCATTGCTGCTAGTAAAGGTAGGAAGGAGGTAAAATTGGAACCCGGTGATTTGGTGTGGGTTCATTTGAGAAAAGATAGGTTCCCGGATTTGAGAAAGTCCAAACTCATGCCACGTGCTGCTGGACCCTTTAAGGTTCTTGAGAAGATAAATGACAATGCATATAAACTTGAGTTGCCTCCCGAGTTTGGGGTTAGTCCCACATTTAACATTTCAGATTTGAAGCCATACTTGGGAGAAGAAGATGAGCTTGAGTCGAGGACGACTCCAATGCAAGAGGGGGAGGATGATGTGTACATCACTCCTGCAGATATACACAACACTCAAATGGTAGATATGCAAGGTCCAATTACTAGAGCTCGAGCCCGAAAATTGAATTTAGAGGTGAGCTCGTTCCTGAACAATTCTTTATATGTGAATTTTGAGAGTATGTTGCTACCTAATGGATTAATTATGATTAGAACCCATGGAGAGGACATGGAGATACATGGAGAGGGGTTTGTAGGCGTGGAGGACCAGAAAATACGCCGACAAGAAGTTAGAGACCGAGCCCAACTCAAACTCGAGTCCAACTCGGGCCCAGGAGCAGTCCACCTTAAAATGGATGCACAAGAGGCATACGGACTCCGTTTTTGACGTTCTACATATGCACGGAAATATAAGAGAATAAACTTTCCAATGAAACTGGCCCCACGTCAAAATTCCCTCGGAGTCGAAGGGAACTTCGAAAGAATATAAAGTTAAGAGTCTGTCACGGTGTTGCATCACCTAGTTGGGCCATTGGGCCTTGTATCGAGTCCAAATCCATTATGTACGTGTCTTAGGGTTAGGTCACGACCCCAGCACCCCCCTGGTCGTCCTCCACCTCCTTTATACCCCCTAGCCGCCGTCACAAACAGCTGGGTTTTGCTTAGTTACAATCTGTCATTGAACAGTGTCGCCGATCATCGGTTGTGAGACCCCAAATTCGTGATCAATTCAGTTTTGATTGCAACTTCTCTGTTCTTGATTGCACTTGCATGGATAAGCCTTCGTGGCGAGGTCATTCGTGTGACACGGGTGATAACCAACGGAGCAGTGGTGTAGTGATTGTGGGGTTTCATTCGTTCGGAGCCTTGGATCATCAACGTCGAGATCTCCACCCAATCAAGTTTACCCTACCTCTCGGAAGATCGGGACTCATCCTCCTATCATGTGTCGACCTCGGAGCTCATCTCTGAGGAGAAAGGAAGATTCGGCGCTGCTTGACACGTGGCACTCTCGGAGCTCACCTCTGAAGAGAGGGGAGGTCTGGCACTGACACGTGGCGTACGTGGAACTCGCCTCTGTAAAGAGGGGAGGTCCCGACCCACCAGACACGTGGCGCACGCGGAGCTCGCCTCTGAGGGAGAGGGAGGTCCCGCCCGCCAAGACGCATGGCGCACGCGGAGCTCACCTCTGAGGGAGAGGGAGGTCTCGCCGCCTGACATGCGGCACAACCGGAGCCGCCTCTTCGGAAAAGGGAGGCCCGACCCCCGCAGGACACGTGGAGCCTCCGGATCTCATCACCGAGGAGGTGACGAGATCTGAAGCGGTTTTTGCTTCTGTACGCGCGGGAATACCGACACGGAAGGAAACCGGCACGAATTCCATGTTGCTACCGCACCAAATCAATTGAAGATAAGTTGTTAAGATTCAAAAACAATTTGAATAGGACTCTTATTCGAATTCCGACCAGATTAGGACTCTTCTCTTCCTGATTATAAATAGAACCCAAAAACAACCCCTTGGTCATAACATCTTTTCCAAGCCAACAACTTAGAAGCCCTAGCCCCCAAACTCGCCGATCTAAACCCTTCGCCGGAGTTTGACCACCGGAGAGACCGCCGACGAGTCCAGACACGATTGCCATCGCCGGAGGAGAGCCGACGATCTGTTTTTGCTAGAGGAAGGACCTGAAGGAAGTAAGGTAGGTCTCCATTACCACCTTACGACATCATCACGGTTTTCTTTGCATCTTGTGACACCCTCATCTCTGGTTTCTGCATGTATTCATATTCCATGTAGAGAAAAATATTTTAGAAGAAGTGGGAACAGAGAAATTATCAAAAGGATAGCCAATAAGAGCCTAATCCAGTTCACAGAGAGTGGCGAAGACAACTTCCGCGGCTCGCTGATCACGTGGCGTATTCGGAGCTCTTCCCTGCAAAGTGGGGAGAGGTCCGCCGCTAAACTGGCTACGTGGCAGGCTCGGGGCTCATCTCCGCAAAAGGGGAGAGGTCCGACCCTGTGGGACACGTGTTGCCCTCGGAGTTAGCCTCTGTGGAAGAAGCAAAGGCATTTTCCACAGGACACATGTCACCTTCGGAGCTAGTCACCATGGAAATCAGAGGACCAGTCGCACGGGATACGTGTCGATCTCGGAGCTCACCTCCGAGAAGGTCCGGTTCTATTGGACACATGTCATCATCACCGGAGCTCATATTCGGGAAATCCGTCACTGTTGAACACGTGTCAACCTCGGAGCACGTCTCTGAGGAAAGAAGGAAAGACCGGCACTAACACGTGGCGTACGCGGAGCCACCTCCGAGTAAGAGAGGAGGTCCCGACCACCAGGATACGTGGCGCACGCGGAGCTCACCTCTGAAGGAGAGGGAAGTCTCGCTCGTTTGACACGCGGCATGACCGGAGCCCGTCTCTGCGGAGAGGGGAAGACCAGGACCCAGTGGACACGTGGAGCCTCCGGAGCTCATCACCGAGGAGGTAACGAGTTCTAGGAACGGTTTTTGGAATCTGTACGTGTAGAAATACCGGAACAGAAACCGACCTAAATTCCACAATGATATCGCACCAAATCAACTAAAGATGAGTTGTAAGATTCAACGACAAATTTGAACAGGACTCTTATTCGGGATACAATCAGATTAGGACTCTTCTCTTCCTGATTATAAATAGAACCCAGAACCTCTGGCCAAAACCACAAACTTTTTTCCAACTCCTGAGCCGACGACTTAGAGCCCTAGTCCCAACCCGCCGAAGTAAACCATCGCCGGAGTGCAGCAAGGAAGATCGCCAGAGGAAAGCCCAATGATCTGAGGAGGACCTCGAGACCGAGAAGAACGTAAGGTAGGTCTCCGATACCACCTTACGACATCGTTGTGTTTTCTTTGCATCTGTTCTTTGGTTCCTTCGAACAGAGGCCTTCTAGTGGACAGATCACTTGATGATCAGGTTGATCTAAAGACAAGATCATCGCCACGTCCACCTTTGATCCGAACACCTCTGTCCATGAAAGCCATGCAAAAACACGTACAAACCAATCTAATAAAACTAATCATAGGATAGCATGCATGTACATCATCGCATCTAGTTTAAGGTTTGTGCATGATATTTATTGCTGTGAATCTTGTATGCACGTGATCCTACCTAGCAGGACAAGCTCAGGGAGCTGTCTACGACGAGCTGCAGCAACAAGGTTTTGAGATCCAAGAACAACTGGAACCACAAGAACAAGGCAAGTGCTCCTTGACCATATTGATCCTATGTTTTGGGTGAAACTGTTTTGTTTTGCAAAAAGGTGTGCGTGCTGAGTCAAACATGATGGGAAATCCTTTTTATAGGAGTTTACTAGTTTTGGTTAAACCACCCTTGTCGCCAGGGAAGTTTATGAGTCGGGTATGGTTTTTGAATTTATGCTTCGCTGAGTCTATGGGATTGGGAAGCGAGATAGATGTGTCTAGCTAACTGCACTCGTAATGATAATGAGAAACTGACGATGTTAATGTACATGGATTGGAGGGAGATCTAGGCAAGACTGGGTTTGTGAATGAGGTAGTATGAGATGGTGGTTTATTTGCCGTATATCTAAGGACCGGTTCATGCATGCACATGCCAGGATAACAGTGCCACCACAAGGCCAAGTATGGGTGCGGCTTAGCTGAGTAATTAGGTAAGTTACTAGAGTGTTATGGACTGTGGAAGGCGTAGGGAATGGGAGTCGAGTGAGGACTGCCCTGGGAACTGCATGGCACAAGAGGGGGCCCGTGGGTGGGAGAATTGGAGATTCTAGCCTGTCGGTGAAACCTTAGTGAGTCCATACATCTAGTAACCCCTTTGTAAAGGCTATTTTGTGATCTCTTGACCATACACCTACGGTTGTGTACTGGCATAATGGAGGTTCTGCAGTCGCCGATGGGTGACGAAATCACAAACTTGTGGGTAAAGAGGTGCAAACTCTGCAGAGTCTAAAACTATCATGATAGTCGAGCTTACGGTCACGAGCACCTGGCTAACTGCCATGATTAGTTGGGATGGTTATTGGGATGATTCTTGGTTATGGATATTGATTATGGTTTGGTTTTGTGACTGTTGAGTCTGGGTGATAAGATGGTTGCATGACTGTTGAGTCATGGCAACGAGATTGGTCTCGGTGTGAGACGAAGTTGTTTATGAGATAAGATGGTAGCGAATACGAGAAGATATTCGTGAGATGGTAGCGAATACGAGGAGGTATTCGTGAGCAAGAATGAAGTTAGTTAATGTTCGGGTGGAACATGGAAAGTGATGGAGGTATGTTAGTAATTTAATACATGCTGGGATTACATTCATCTAAAGTTAAGTTGCTGTTTTATCATGGTTTTATAAATCTGCTTTTCTGCAAATGAGCCTTTTTATACCTACCTTGTTATGAGCTACATATCGTGTTTTTCCCGCACTTGCTGAGTACATCATTGTACTCAAACTTGCATTATTATTTCATCATCAGCAGCAAGAGAAGACTACTATGAAGACCAAGTGGAGCATTAAGGTGTGTGATCTGTTCTACACCTTGCCTATGGAGAGAGTAGAGATGGAGCCACTTCTGCTTAGATTTGCTTCCGCATTAGTTAAATTGCATCCGCATTAGAATAAAGACTTCTACTGCATAGAAATAAAGACTTCCGCTGTGGGCATGAGTCCAAGACTCATGAGATATTGTAATAAACTCTGTTATTCGTGGTAATATATAATCTGAATTCAGTTTGTGGAACGTATGTGTAAGTGTGATGAACATCCTGGGCACACATATGCGTTAGTTCTCGGTTCCGTGGTTTTCAACAGAATTGAGGGCGTCACACATTTGTTCTTCGAAACTTTCGAACAGAAGCTTTTCCGTGTGGACAGATCACGTGTTGATCAGTTTGATCTAGGTCAAGATCATAGCCACGTCCACAATTGATCTTTACACCCTTGTTCATCGTAAAACCCATGCAAACCCATGCAAGCCATGCAAGAACACGTACAAAGTGATCTAATAAAACATCACCATAGCATTAGTATGCATATGCATCATTGCATCTTGAGTAAAGTTTGTACATGATAATTGATTGTTGTGAACCTTGTATATGCGTGATCGTGAGTAGAAGGAAAAGCTCAGGGAGCTATCTACGATGAGCTACAACAACAAGACTTCGAGATCTGTGAGCAACAAAAGCCGCAAGAATGAGGCAAGTTCCCCTTGACCATATTGATCCCATGTTTTTAAAACTGTTTTATTTGTGAAAAGGTGTGTGTGCTTGAGTCAACTTTATGGGAAACCCTTTTATAGGAGTTTACTAGTTTTGTTAACAACCCTTGCCGCCGGGACAGTTGATGAGTCGGGTATGGTCGTTTTTGTTTTTTGCTTCGCTAAGCTACGGGATATGGGAAGCGATAGAATGTGTCTAGCTAAGTGCACTCGTATGAATAATGGTAATGAGAAACTGATGTTGATAATGGACATGAATCAGAGGGAGATCTAGGCAATCGATTTGTGGATGAGGTAGAATGAGATGGTGGTTTACTTGCCGTAGATCTAAGGACCGGTTCATGCGAGCCATGCCAGGAATACAGTGCCACCACAAGGCCAAATATGGATGCGGCTTAGCTGACTAATTAGGTAAGTTGCTAGATTGTTATGGACCGTGGAAGGCACGGGGAATGGGAGTCGAGTGAGGACCGCCCTGGGAACTGCATGGCACAAGAGGGGGCCCGTAGGTGGGAGAATGGAGATTCTAGCCTGCTAGTGAAACTTTAGTGAGTCCATACATCTAGTAGCCCCTTTGTAAAGGCTATTTTGTGATCTCTTGACCATACACCGACGGTTGTGTACTGGTATAATGGAGGTTCTGCAGTCGCCGACGGGTGACGAAATCACAAACATGTGGGTAAAGTGGTGCCACCTCTGCAGAGTGTAAAACTATCATGATACCCGTGCTTCCGGTCACAAGTGCCTGGACAACCCACATGATTAGATGGGATGATTATTGAGATGGTTTTTGGGATGGTATTGGTTTGGTTATGGTTTGGTTTTTGGATTTGGTTTTTCGGGACTGTTGAGTCCGGGTAATGAGATTGGTTGCATAACTGTTGAGTCATGGCAATGAGATTTAATCTCGGTTTTGAATATGAGATGAGATGGTAGTGAATACGAGATGGTATTCATGAGCATGTGAAAGGTTGAGAAAGATAAATGCTCGGATGAGATATGAAAAGTGGTGAATCATGATGGAGGTATGTTGATGTTTACATACATGTTGGGATTACATTCACTTAAAGCTAGTTGCTATTTTTATCATGATTTGTGAAATAAACTTTGCTTTTATGCAATGAGCCTTTTTATACCTACCTTGATGTAAGCTACATGTCATACTTTCCGCACTTGCCGAGTACGTCATGTACTCACCCTTGCATTATCATACATCATCAGCAACAGGAGAGAAGTACTATGAAGACTACGTGGAGTATTAGGCGTGTAATCTACCCTCAACCTTGCCTGTGGAGTAGAGATGGAGCCGCTGCTGCTGCTTAGTTTGCTTCCGCAATAGTTTAGAAGACTTCTGCTGCTAGAATAAAGACTTCCGCTGCTAGAATAAAGACTTCCGCTGCTAAGATAAGACTTCCACTGCAATAAAGATTGATGTAATAAAGTACTTGAATCTATTCATTCGTGGTTATATATATTCTGAATTCAGTTTGTGGATTATATGTGTATGTGTGATGAACATCCTGGGCACACATACGCATCAGTCCAGGTTCTGAGGTTCTCTTGGAACAGGGGCGTCACATCAGGGCACCCACTGCCGCCCTAGCAACGGCCGGTGGGGACCGATCCCCACGCACCGAAAAGTGCCCACGACCGTCGTCCGCTAGCGACGACGGCCAGTGGTGCCCGGTGAACAACTCCAGCTGCCACGGCGCCAGCGACTGCCGTGAGATCAAGAAGCTTGTGGAGTGCTTTCGTGAGCTGCAACAACAGCGGCCGCATCAATACGGCGGAAGGGAAAACAAAAGGCCAAACCTGAGGCCTGCGCTGAGCAGGAGATGGAGTATCAAGATGTCGAGAGGCGTTGAAAGCCATCTACGGCCACTCTAACTCCAACACCAGCGCCGACAGCGAGCGGCGCAAGACGCTTCACGTCTAACCAGACGTCCCCCCCCCCCCCCCGTCTTGCGACAAGGGAAACACCCTCTTACACTGGTGTAGGGGGTCGAGGCCGACCTCCCCCTGGAAACCACCATGGGCTCATCCAGCGTCCAGACATATGATGAAGCCGCACAGGACCAGCTCCTGCGTGAAGATATCGACCTTGTCGACGAGAAAACGCGGGTAGAGGCTGCTCGAAACGCACTACACCGCCGAGCACTCCAGCAATATCAGCAGCAGTTCATGCGGTGTAGACAGCTTTCACTGGGTCACCTCGTGCTTCAGCAAATACTTTTTTGGAAGGGATGACAACCCCCCCCCCCCCCCAGCTGGGAGGGTCCCCTCTGAGCGACACAAGTATGCCGCCCCAAGTGGGCCCACCTAGCCACAAAGGATGGGGTACCTCTACCCAATCCGCAGAACATAGAACACCTCCGTAAGTTCTATCCTTAGCGCAGTGGTAGGGTATTTTTCTCTTTCTCTTTATTTGTAAAGGTGTCATAGTGTCAAGGAACAACGCTTAGAACAGCTAAGCTCCGGAGGAGTCCTGCTACTCTTGTCATCCAGGGTGGGTCGCTGCCTTCTTGTATGGTCTGTTTCCTCCTATCCTCCGAAGGAAACCTGAAATGAGAAAATTTTATCCTATTCTGTGTACCTTCTTTACAGTTTGTGCTCACTCATGCATATCAACTGTAAATGGCATGGCCGGAGCCTGTCCTACATACTTGTCCTAGGTAACATGGCACTGGAAGGTCTCCTCACTGAAAGGTAAACGCCCTCGGAAGGTCCAGGACGCGCAGCATGCTTAGCCTAGTTCCGTACCCTAAGCCTGCCGCACTGCCTCCTCTATGCTACAACTAAGTACTTGGGGGCCAGAAAGAACACGCCTACGGACAAGAAAAATAACTGGAGCCCATACATTGTCCCCTCTCTTTTCGTGCTTTCTTTCCATACTGCTCCGGCCGTGTGGCCAGTCACTTTTCCTGTGTTCAACCACAACAAGAGTTGTGCTATCCTTCTGCAGGAGGGTCTGTTTGAGGTGCCTTGGCATACCCGGGGTCCTGTGGTTGTCTCATTGCTCGGGGGCCCTATGGTGCCGAATGGTCCCTCCCCTTAACGGCTTACGCCAGCGGGAGGTCCAGGGTGTGTAGCCTGCTTTGCCTGGTTCTGTACCCTAAGCCTACACACTCTGTCTCTCCAGCGCTATAGCTCAGTACCGGAGAGCCGGACAGCTCATACCCTTGAGCATAGTTTTAACCGTAACACGGGGACCTTTTGTTGTCTCATTGCCTTGGGGGGCCTATGGTGCCGAATGGTCCCTCCCTCGAAATGCTTATGCCAGTGGAAGGTACAAGGTGTGTAGCCTGCTATGCCTGGTTCTGTACACCTAGCGTGCACACCCTGCCTCTCACGCGCTACAGCTTAGTACGAGGGAACCGGACAGCTCATACCTCTAAGCAAGGCTTTAACCATAGCCTGGACGACCCACATCGAATTACCCAAGCCCCGTAGTTCAACTGAGGACCCTAAGCCACAGTAACGCTACCAAAAAGGGAAGAGTGACCAGAGAGCACGACTACTCCTTCTTTCTGCCATGTCTGCAGGTCCGAACAGGTCCTTGGCATCTCGGACCCCCCAGGGGGCCCGATGCTGACGTCCTGCCTCATCCAGTGGTAGGTGGGCCCCAACACAAGGGCACACCTAAAAGGGGTCCATCACGGTGAACCACGCGGGCAGGACGTCGGACCACTGCAGCAGCAAGCAGAAGACTCGGAGCACCAGCTACGACAAGATGAAGACATGGACCGAACTTCCCTCGGGTTCTTGCGCTGCCAAGGACCCGCAAGGAGTGTTAGCCACACTGACGGAGCGCCCTGGGTCCTTACGCTGCTAAGGACCCAGAGGAACACGCTCTGGACATCGGCAAAGAGCTATCCACGCCGGCTAAGTCATTCCGGACCTTCTCGCTGCCAAGGGTCTAAAGTCTACATCAAAAACTCAAGACAACATAAGACTTGAAACAAAAGGTCTTTATTAACAACAGAGCTCCGACATACATAGGAGGACACAAGGCAAGCGGGAGACCTAGGAGCTATCAGCGCTGGAACCTAGAAGCTACAAGTCGGGCGACCTCCTCCACGGAAGACATGGTGGTGAGGAAGGGTTGTGAGCGTTGGGGAGCGGAAGCTTTGAGCGCGCAAGAGGAAGACGGAGATTGCAAAAGGTGGAAGGGAATCATCCTTCTCCGGAAGGCTTCCTTTTCTACGTCCGCAACCTCTCGCAGGGCAACAGGCGTGGCGTTTGGGTTTCCACCATACCACGCCGCGGGCTACTCGCCTCTCCCAATGATGGGTAGGACCCACGTCCACCCGTCAGACACAGGGGGCTAGGCGGGTAACTTCTCGGGATCGTCCGGTGGTTCCCGAGAAAAGCGGCGCGGTGGAACTGCAGCAGTCGACCCGAGGCTGCCGCAGTAAACACCACGGGGCAACCCCTGGAGCATGTCGCCACGATCCAATAGTTAGGAGCAAACACGTGTCCACTACGTCGACGATGTACTGCCGCTTCGATTGGCGAGTAATGTGAGGGCCCGACCCGATAACGGGGTCATGCCGCTCGCCCAGGAATCACATTGGGTGGTGCCGTGCGATGCGGCACCCAACAGCACACACATAAGGAACCCGTATCACATAAAATACGGAAGCTTACATGTATTCTTTGTAAATAATTTACATCAAATAACTACAGCGGAAGACTAAATTTCTCACGTTTAATATCTACTAAGCACTCGAGAAGATGTCCAGCCCACGGACTCTTCTCGCTAGCAACACGAAGACATACGGCAACGGCTAGGTTCTCCATGTGTTACACGACTCGGAAGTCTCCGAGTCTCACTGGACAACCTCCTCATAAACATCGATGTTAACCTGCAAAACCACTCATATAGCAAGCGTGAGCACATAGGCTCAGCAAGACTGATCCGTCTCCTCTAAACAAGAAACTCTATATGCATGACGGATTGAAACATGGTAGCTGAATTTGCATAAAGGACTCGGCTACAGTTGATTCTTAACTTTTAGATTTATAGCCTCATTTTAAAGACCTTGAGCCGAGCAGCATCGTAACTCCACAATCAAACAAGAAACACTTTTCTACGATGCTTCTTGCACAAGGTGAAGTAAAGTTTAATTGGCACTATCTCTAATTCAAGCATGGTTGCAATACAATTTAAACAACAATCCTTATCAATTCAAAGTAATTCACTTCAGTTCTTAGTACGTCAAGACTCAGTGTCCAAGTATGCTCATTTAACCGTGGGCGACGGTGATTCGAACCAGGACACGACCAGATTGCACGACACGTACACCCATCTCCGAGTTACCGACAGCGAACTCGACCGATGTCATATGAAGCCACCTTTCTTAGGTTCATCCGCACTGGACGCGGTCCCATCGACCCGAACAGCAAGCTCCCTCAAGGTACATACCTGCAGTGATATGTTCTTGAGCGAGTTACCTCCTGCTGTACTGACGTCGAAAGCCTAAGCCGATCGAAAAGTTCCCATATGGGTCTCACGAGGTACATCGGTTTCCTGGGTCCCATATAGCCAGTATGCGCCCGGTACACAACTCAAACTTGTCCAACAGGGCCAAGTACGGACGGGCCTTAACCGACACAGACCAGGGCTATGCACGCATGGTCCGCAGCCGGCTACATCTCTATCTCCCTGCCCGGTCTCAATTTCTCACTTGTGAATTTTCCTCACTGATTCTATTAATAACTCGTTCCGATGAAACCAAGCCCTAAACTCGCGAGTAGATTCCAACTACTCGACTTCTACCGGTCCTTCTAAAGTAACATTTAGCATAACCTAAGTTCCACTCGACGAGGTACTAAAATACACTTCTCTCTTGGGTTAAATTTGGTCATGCAATTGGGTTTCAATATCATCTAGACCTAATGCAATCATAATCTCATAGCTAAGATCTCTATAAAGAAAAGCTTTATAAAAATTGCTTGAATGCAAACCGGGGCTTGCCTGTTTTGCAGGTGACTAAGAATATATAATCAGTTAGTTGATGATCACTTGACGCTTGATCACTTGCCCTCCTTGTTTCTTGATTGCCACTTCACATGCTTCTCACTTCTTCACGTTGATGACTACACGATATGAAATGCATATGTATTTAATTGTAAAGCTTTTGCTATTAAGCCTACTGACAGTTCAAAAATTGGAACTCTGTTTAAGAATTTAAAATAGAACCTGTGCTAGTGGGTGGGGTTAGCTTTAGCAATTGTGATCAAGTGCTAAGTGCTTTTCCTAATTGGGTATTTCCAACTAAGCCAAGTATATTGAAAATTCATGATACATAGCTCAACTTTAGCTGAATTTTTTCATGTGAGTTCCTTGTCACAAGAAAGTTTCCTGGACCAAACATTAGTACTTTTCACTGAGTAGTTCATTCAGAACAATTCCCTAAGCAATTAAGCAAAAAGGAATTAATTCTGAAGTAACTCACATGTTCATGCCAAACTTAGTGAACTACAATTTCAAGTATAGTTCAGAGAGCATGCGTGAATTTTCCTAGGATTTTTGGAGCTAAGGGTTGCCCATAACTCATTTTTCAAGTTTAGGGCTTTTCTGAAAAAGTTTCTGTATACATTTGAATTCAGCAGTTTGTAGTCTGAATTCTCCTAATCAAATCAACTCTAAATGAGCTGAAAATTTTACAGAAGTTCAATAATATACTAAGGAATATCTTGCCAAAATTTGGGGATTTTTTGGATGAACCAAACTTCCTCTAAATTCTTTTACTGAAAAATTCAAAGAATTTTCCAGAATTAATTATTGAATTTCATACAAATTGGGTTGCATATTTGGATAGAGTTTTTGAATATGAACCTAAACCAATTTGAATCACCAAATCTGGAGTTTTCTAGCAAAAGATATATTCTTCTAAAGTTTGAACCAAACAATCAGTCGAATTTATTCGGGAAATTTTCAGAACTCTGACAGTGGGTCACAGGGTGATGTGGCGAGTTCTCAGACGACGACACACGGGGCTACAGATTTAATCCGCACAGCAACAACTCGATACAAAGCAACAGAAGATTCGGCCTCCCTCAGCACAGCGACTGACGCGTGGGGCCGAGCGGAGCTTCTTCCTCCTCCCGCTCCGGCGCGCGCCCTCGCCGCCCCCTCGCTGGAGCACGTCCTCCCGACCATCTCCAGGCCCTAAACTCCCCGCCAGCCCCTCAATCGATGCAAGGAACACGTTTGGGGGGTCGCCCACGCCAGCGACGATCCAACCGTGGCTAGCGACGGTGTGGCGGCTCGGTTTAACTTCAGCGCTGACGGCCGGTCGTTCTAACACCCCAACCACTCAAGCAAAGGGTTCTATAGCACCAGTGGGTGCTAGAGAAGATCGTCAAGCAATCAAATAAGCTCGGGTAAGTCCCTAACTAGGGTTGCGCCGTGCAACCACGGTCCCCCGCCTTGGTCGCCATTACAAAAGCTCGAAATGGTGCTCCTACCGATGGTTTTCCGCTAGGGTTCTGAAGGAAAAATGTTCCTTAGCAAGTCTTGCTCGTGTGTGCCTAATTTGGGGGAACTACAAATGAATATTGATCGCGAATTTGACAAACTCTTACCCGCGGGTCATTTTGCGCTGGCTGGACGAAGAATCGGAAATTCGCCGGCGATGAGCAAAGGTTCGGGCTGAGGTTCGGAGATGAGCAGCTCGGGGTCCTAGCGCTTCTGTGGGTGCCTTTGCTTGGCCGTGAGAGGCTCTTAGTCGAGCTGTCCACGGAAGCTTCCTCCTTCGGTTTCTTTCGGCCTCCGCAAGAGAACTGGTTTCTAGGTGTTGGGAGGCCGATCACCGCTTGGTGGCGCATCGAGGAAATAGGGGGAAGGTCTCCGGTGCCGTTTTGCCACTCAGGACCCTCTGTTTGCAGGAGCTCGTCAGTTCCTGGTCGATCAAAGAAGTTGTGGCTCTGTTCTTGTGCACGAGGGAGAAAGGAACAGAGCCGAGGCTTCATTGTTGGGCAAATGGAACACGCTGAGACTTGAGGAAGCACATGAGCAGCTCGCCAGCGTGAGGTAGGCCGTGAGGACGTGTCCTCGGCGTGTCTCGGTGTTGCCCGGGGAGCTTAGGTCTTGCTCGAGTGAGAAACAGAGGAGCAGACATCGGTTGCAAGTCTTGTTACCTCAGTGACAGGTGGGTCCACCCCTTTTTCCTCCCCCTTATCCCCAAAACATCTCCAAATTTGACAAATGACCAAATCCAATTGTGTGGAGCTACAATATGGAATTCATTTGGATAATTGGTCATGTTTTATCCAAATTCAAATTTGAATTTGAACCCTCACGCAATTTAAAGCCATTTTAGAAATTGATAGCAAAACATCTCCAAAATTCATGGAACTTTGCATCCACACTAATTTGGACCTGAGGAATTCAAATATGAAATCTGATTTTTAGTTTAGCTGCTGCAAATGGGACTTCTACCACAACAGTTTGCATTTCTATTATGTTATCCCATTTGAAATTTGAGTTGAACAAATTTAGTTCCAAAAGCTGAATTTAAACTTTCTCACGCACATAAGAACTTCCCACCATGGGTTCAAATCCACTTTGGTTCCAAGCATTCAAATAAATATTTGAACTTATGTATATGGACACTCATGTGCATATCATATGTGGAAAGTTTTAACAAGTCCCAATTTTCATCACTTGAAACAAAAAGGATCATCAAACTTCAGTTCATTTGCATTCACAATTCTCGGGTCCTTTACAGGTACACCCTCTACGCCAAGGATGTGCAGCCTTTTTGTCTCCCAAGTAAAACCACTGGTCCACTACGCAAAAATCTCGCCACCACTTTGGTTTCCAAAGTGCAGGATCAAAATCAACACACAGGAAAGATGGAGGCCCCGCCTGCGGGCTCATTGCCTCACCCGAGATGGGCCCGGGGGCCACTGTGAGTACCCTGCAGACCGGCTACCCTTGCGTGGAGGGTAAAAGACAGCCCAGGCCCCACCTCCCTGCTGAGGCAGGCCCCGGCGTAACCACGTGTCCTTGCCACGAGGTCAGCCATGGGGCTTCCATGTGCGCTTGAGTTCCAGAGCTGACACGTGCACTGGGCTCTGGGCCGAGCCTCCCCGCCGAGGTGAGGTCCAGAGCTGCCACGTGTAAGTTGGCTCAAGACCCCGTCCCTACTGAGGAGGTTCTCCGGAGCTAACACGTGCCCTGGACTCCGGTCCGAGTCTCCCCGCTGAGGTGAGGTCCGAAGCTGTCACGTGTATCTAGGCTCCGAGACTCCCCCTTGCAGAGGAAAGCTCCGGAGCTAACACTTGCCCTGGGATCCGGTTCGAGCCTCCCCACTGAGGTGAGGTCCGGAGCTGCCACGTGTATCCAAGCTCCGACACTCCTCCCTGCTGAGTAGAACTCCGAAGCTGGCACGTGCCCTGTGCTCCGGTCCGAGCCTCCCCGCTGAGGTGAGGTCCAGCGCTGTCATGTGTCTCTAGGGTCAGAGCCACCTCCCTGCTGAGGAGGGCTCCGAAGATGACACGTGCCCTGGGCTCCGGTCCAAGCCTCCCCGCTGAGGTGCGGTCCGGAGCTGCCACGTGTCTCCTGGCTCCAAACCCGTCGATAAGATCTCCGAAGCCGCCATGTGCCCCACGATCCGTCATGGGCTGTGGGTCGACGAAGTCAAGGAGGAAGTGCATTGTCAGGTCCCGCATTCAAGGCTTGCACCTTCTCCAGAAGCATGGCGCGCAGCGCACACCTCCTTCCTCCGCATGTTCGCCGTTACGGTGATAAGACAGGACAGCAAGGCGTGACAGCGGTACAGTGCCACCCAACGGCACGAAGCCGCTCAAGCAGGGCGAGAAGACGCGGCGACAAGACGGCGTCTTTATCACCACCTGACACACGAACAGGGGCGCTCAGCGCACTAGGCGCATGACTTAACTCTCCCACTGACCACTCTACTCAGAGTGTAAAACCCTAGAACATGTATAGGGTTCACGTAGCTTCAGGGCCACCTGTCGTACCCAAGACACATTGTAACCACCCAGGCCTTGAACTATAAAAGGACCGTGGTTTCCACCTGAGAAGGGGTTCGCAACCCTGTACACTCATAAAAACAAATAATACAATAAGCACTCCCGTGGACGTAGGGTCTTATGCTCCAGCGGCCCAAACCATGTAAATCTCGATGTTCACCGGCTCTCTCGAGTTCGATCACATAGAGGACGCCAAGCCCCCTCCAGTCAAAGAACATCACGGGCTGCTATTGGGTGAGCACTGCCCTGATATTGGGCTTGACCGCTGCTCTGCTGCCCCTGGGGACAGTGCTTCGAGAAATGGCCCGCCTGGCCACACGTGTAGCAGGTGTAGCGAGGTGGCCCTCCGCTGATCGGCGGATGGAAACCCGGGGCACGTTGCGGTGATGGAAATGCCCCGGGTACCATCTGCTGCTGCTGTTGCAGTCGCGGTGGTGGCATCGGCGGTCGGAACGGAGGTGGCTGGAAAGAATGACCCCCGAACTGCTGAGGCCGCGCCGGTGAATGCCACTGCTGACCGGATGGTGTCCGATACACCATGCGGTATTTTTGAGGAGTTCCACCCCCACTGCTGGGTGGAGCGCTGCACTTTCTCTGCTCAGCTGCCAATTCCCGCTGAGCATCTTCTTACATGATCGCGGCGTTGATGAGGTAGTTGAAAGTGCCGCGATTGCATTGTACGAGATGCGTCTTCATCTAAGGATTTAACCCCCGATAGAACTGCTCTCGCTTCTTCTCCTCAGTGGAGACATAATCCGACACATACTGCGCCAGATGGTTGAAGGCACGGGAGTAGTCGTGGGCACTCCTCCCGTCCTGCTTCAGCTCCAAGAATTATTGGAACTTCCTCTTCATTATCCCGGGAAAGATATGATAGCGCGCGGAACGCCTCCCGTAATTCTTCCCATTCCACGGCGTGGCCAGCAGGCAGTGAGGCGACATAGTTCGCCTACCACGCACCAGCAGCACCGTGAAGCCACTGCGCCGCGAAAAGAGTTCTGCCGCTCCATACATTGGGGCAGCCTGTACTTGGACTCAATCGTCCGCAGCCAGTTGTCGGCCTCCAGTGGTTCCGCCGCTTCGGTGAACACTGGAGGAGACGTACTCATGAAATCCGAGTACGTCATAGTGTGGGGCTCAGGAGGCCCCCTCTCTTGACGCCCCCCCCCCCCCCCCCGCCTGGGACGTATTCTCCACGATCGTGCGGAGCAGATCGGTCTGCTCCTCACAATTGCCCACCAGTGTCGTGATCACATCCGCTAGTGTAAGCGGAGGCGGCAGTGGTGGTTGTTGCTGCGGGGTACTGTCGTAGGTAGGTGGCTGGGAGTCATCACCCCCTTGCTGACTAGAGCCACCAACCTCATGCGTGGCCCGAGTACGAACCATCTGCAGCCATACGATAATAAAATCAGTCTCGCAACATACTTCATGCAGTCCAATAAAATAGGCGTAAGAATATAATGACAGTAAACATGCGATATATCTCGTATATAGATAATGTAATAACTTTGCACAAGCTACACCATTACCAAACCAAATATAAACTAGTTAAATCCAACTTGATGGACTTCCACTTTGGAAGTTCACCTCAACTAGTTTTTGGTCACTAAGAGACGTTAATATCGCTTTGTCATCACGTATACTACCCTTTGTATTCAATACGACACAAACATGGTCTCTAGCAAAAGAAACTTGAGTAGGAATTATACTCAAATCTTTCACTAGTTGAAGATAACAACTCATGAGTATGTTTTACCCCATTGGAAGTAATCAAACCCCCTAGGGTACAACAATCTCTCAAATGAGTTCAACTGTCCATCCCTCTGCCCAGAATGACTAGTTTCTACATATCCCGAATTTCGACCTGGTACATTGCATTTTCATAACTCATGTTGAATAATAAAGTTAAATTTAACTTCAGTAGCTTTTCAATGAGTATTTATTTTCCCTCAGATCAGCTTTGGTTAAAGAGTTATGATAATTCAAAGTAAACAGAATTTCTGAAAGAATTTCAACAGCACCTCCTTTGGAAGTTGCTGTTTTCAACTCTAAATTCCACCGAATTCCGTGCTGCAATTGCAGAAACTTTGAATTATAAAGATGTGAAACATATCTTACCCTTTCCAAAAATGTGTCATATGATAATTTTTTATTTTTCTACAGGAAGTTATGCTTGAAAAACAGAACAGTCCAGAGACTTTTTGAATCTGTCCTGGTTCTGGACAGTTTACAATCATCTAGAGTTTCAACCAGGTTAAGTTGTGATTCTGCTCTGGAAGTCTACAACAAAGTTGTAGAGTACGTAAACAACTTCCCAGAACTATATCCCACACCCCCATTGGCTAAATAATCTGTGAGTTATGCTCTGTTAAAGTTCAGCAAACTTGCTGCCAAAAAAGAGCACTCTGTTTTTCAATCCCTTTGAGCTAAACTACTCACTTGTTGAATTTTTCCTACCCAACCAGGGTCCTAAATATTGAAACTTGATTATTTTAGTTCCTTGTTACCATTATCTTTAATGCAAATGCCTATTATATGTCGGTACTACGTTCCTCACAAAAAGAAAATCCTAACCGGATTATACCGGCATATACGTCTCAATTATGGCACTAAACGGTCTCTCGCACGCATGTACTATGTGGTTAATACCTGCAGAAGAAAACTCAACAGTGATGCACTCAAAGGTTGTTATCATTTCAGGCAGGTCCATATTTTAAAGTAAATGCATACGCCCGTATCATTGCCATACGGCTGTCCTTGAGTTAAGCCACGTCTCAAGGTACGGATCGTGTTTTCACACCACACGACAGGGAACCCGAGTAGAGCATGAACAGGTCGTCACGGTTGGGAATTTTATAAACCCAACAGATGCCACCTACTGCCCTGCAGGGCACGCCGATGGCAAGCGCTGTGCATGTCCTTCTAGGCTATTTCTAGAAGAACACACTATCATGTTACCGACCACATGATGGGGTTTCCACTTTCTTGCCTAAAGCACGCCAGGGACCAGCGTTTCATATGAACTCAGGAACATGAAGAGTCCAATAGTTTCATATTAACGTCTCACACCAAGCTGTGAGACCTATCCCTGAATCACATTCCTCGTCAGGGGAGCTAATCGAAATTGAACCGCTTTCGGTGGCGTTCCTTACCATTTTTACCTGAGCGTAGGTGCATCGTTACATAATCAAAATTCAGAATTATAACACTTATGTTAGTCATGCCACTTTAAATAACTATACTACTATAGTCCTTATTTGGGCATACTAGCGAATTCTCACCATAATCCTAAGTTTTCCCGTAATACAGTCCTTAATTAGTGTGCTAGCAGCTCTGATGCCAGCCTGTGACTGACCGGAATCCGTACTCCCAGGATCTCAGAGGGTGGTGCCGCTCGATGCAACATATGACAGCACACATCATAAGGCAAACATATTGTATTACATAGAAAACAACTGAATATGTACAAAGTAGTACAAACCTTCAGTTTACAACTAAGCACAGAGTTCATAACGAAGATAGGGTGGTGGTAATTTGCAGCAAACGTACACGCATATAAGTTCATATTTTAGCCACAAATTACGGTTCAGGAATCTGAAATTTAGTGAGCAATATTTGGTGGCACACATGTAGCAATACAATTTCATCATAATAGCAATATTGAATCAAATCATTTTATATATTAACCTACGTCACGACTCAGTGACCAAGTGGTACTCATCACCGCGAGGGACGGCGAATCGACTCGATGTACACCTGTAGGGATACCAAAAGAGCACGTCACGTATGCCCACCCGTGGAGCTGCACAGCATGCTCACTCGATGTCGTACATGACAACCTTTCACCAAACAGCCCAAACGTCGAACCGATCGCACCCGAACGGACAGGAGGTTACCTACACGGAGCATCGCTCTATGCCCGTTAGCGGATTTCCACCTTGCTGCCCTCAACCTACACCTATAAATCAATGTGTTATGCCTTGACGCTCGGAGTTATAGGTTACATCAGTTTATCGGGGCCCATATATCCGATATGCCTTCGGTACGTTCAAACTTGATCAGCGTGGGCTGCACACAGCTCGGTCCTCAATCGACACGGACAGGGCTGCGCCCACAAGACTTCCTCTTGCTGCGCCCTAGCCCCTGCCTAGTCTCATTTTCTTATTAAAGTGATCTCGCATCACTCGAACCAATCCCGTGTGTCCCAAGCCTATACTCGCGAGTAGATTCTAACTACTCGACTTGTATCGAAGTCTATAAACATTAGGCACAGCATGAGCTGCGCGAGGACTTAAATACTACCCTCACTCTTGTTGGAATAATCTGGCTATGCATTTGGGTTTCATCCATCCTAACCTAATGCACATAAATACCTCAAGCTAAATATGTATATAAAGTAAAACTTTATAAACTTTGTTAAATGCAAACCGGGTCTTGCCTTGTTGCTTCTGGTCAATTGTTAGCGCTTCGTCCGGAAGGAGAAAGTCCAGCACTTCCGGAGTTTCCTCGCCTTCAGCGACTACACGTAAGCAATGTACTATAGGTCAATTTGAATGCAATGTGTTAACTTGAGTATGTAAAAGACCATAACTTTAGATAGCCCTCCCATTTGGTTCTGAAATTTTTATGGTGGCTTGGTAGGGTCTTAACCAGAAAGTTGACCAAGTTTCATTTGAAACAAAGTTCATTTGAGCTCTGTACAAATAAAAGCACATTTGGTCATTACTAGAGCCTCTAAGGATTTCCAGGGATTTTCATGGCTCCAACCATTACTTTATGGAAACTAAAGCTTGAGATGGTTCTAATGGAATTGGTTTTATGTCATTTGAAGAATCCTAGATGAAGTTATGCCCTAAACAATATTTGAGAAAATTTAAAAATTGTTTCTGTACATTTTTCCATTTTTCCAGGGAAGTTCGCTTAATCACACAATTAAGGGGACTAAATTAACTTGGATGCATATGAAATTTTTCCTGTGACTCAAGTATTTTCAAATGAACATCCCAGCAAAATTTCAGAATTTTCCAATAAAGAGTTTTCCAGATAAAATTCCCAACAGTTTACATTTGAGGGAATTAATTATGGAGAAAGAATAAGTTTCATGAGCTGAAACTTGTTTTTCTGGATTATACTCGAAGAGATGAATCCAACAAAATTTGGTTCACTCAATTTGGAGCTTCCTAGTCAGAGATATGGATTTTACAAGTTTGGAGAAATTCTCTGAAAAAGGTCTCTGTTATTTTTCCTATTTTTCAGAGACCTAGAGGATTCGAACAACATTTGGCCAAGCAAATGGAATCCAATGCATCTGAAATTTTTACTGGAGTTCAAAGATCTTTGTAATAATATCCTACCCAAATTTGGAATTTTCCAATAAACAGAACTCCTGTAAAAATTCCTACAAGATTTTTTAATTGAATTAATGAGCCAAATATAGGAATTTTCATAACAATTAGGATGCACCCCTAGATAGTAATCACTGAGAGGAATCTAACGGAATTTATTTCACAATTTTTGGAGGTTTCTATCAAAAGTTATGAGCAATAGAAGTTGAACTAAACTGAAAAATGGGAGAAATGTTTAAATTCTTGCGTGCGGGCCCCACAGCACAGCACTTTCTTCCTCCTCGCGCCAACAGCCGAGCTGAGGCAGTAATATCTGGCGAGCCCCGCGGAAAGTGCCTTCCCGGCCTTCCCATGCCCCCAAATTCGCCGCCTCCCCCTTTTGGACCACGGGCAATTCATCCCCGTGGTCAGCCGAGGACCCCGGTCACCGGAAACCCTTCGGTGACGGGCGGTAGCGGCGTTTGGAGTTCGGCAGCGTCACACTTGTGCTAGGAGGGCTCAAATCCTTCGGTTTTTCTTTCTAGAGCACCGTGGTGGCTCCCTCATCACCGGTACGAGCCCACATCAGTTCAAACGAGGCAGCAACTACGAGCTCATCGGCGACCTAGGGCCAAGATCGGTACCGGTGCAAAATTCTCAAAGAACAGCGCCAAAACTCGATGAAACTCGATGGTTCTTGATCCTAGAGGAATGTGGGAGAGTCTAGATCATGTCTATAGCTCGGCACAAGTGATGATGGCTTGATTACTACGAATTTCCGAAATTTATGTGGCCCGGTTCTATGAGTACCGACGCACTAATCAACAAAATTCTCCACCGATCGTGCGAGAGAGAAGAGGAGGTCGGCACGGTTGTGTTCAGCACCTTATGGTGGACCTTTTTCGTGTAGGGCGTCGGCCACGAACGGGCTCCTAGCAGCCGGGCGCCGGGGAGCAGAGAGGTGTCGGGCAGTGCGGTTCTTTGCTTCGGCGCGCGAGGGAGACGGGAGAGAGTGAGGGAGTTCGCGTGGATTGATCACGTTGCTGTACTCACGTTCTCAGCCTTCCCCCGAGCAGGAGGTGGCAATCAGCAGAGGCGGTCGGGCGCCGGTGCTCGGGAGGTGGCGCGCTGCTGCCGAGTGAAAACCGAGTAGACTTCGGGTGTAAGTCTACTGGCCAGTGGGCCCCCTTCCCCTTTTATTTTTCTTTCCATTTCCATTTGAGCTAGCAAACAAACTCTAAATTTGATCAAACTTGTAGGATAAGCCAAAAGGGATATGAGGAACACAATGGTGCTCCATAATCTGAATTTCAGTGAAGTCAAAACTTGAAACTGAAGTTTGAATTCAAATTCAAATTGTCTCCCCTTTAAATTCCAACAATTAGGAAATCTTTTCCAAATGAGCTGAAAATTTGCCGGGCTACCCGTGGATGTGTGGAGAACTAAATGGTAGCTTTAGATCTCCGTGTTCGGAAATTTTTGCAAGTTCAAGTTTAGACTTGGAGCTCACACCTTTAAATTTAAAAGTTTAAATTCCCTCACCTTTTCTCGGTGTGAATTTCAGCTCCACTTGCTAGACTTTTTGGGATTTCACATCCCTCCCCCCTTAAAAAGAATCTCGTCCCGAGATTACAAAAGAAGAGACAAGGATGTGAGAGGAAATTACCCGTGATGAGACGCCATGAAATCCGGGTAGTTTGAGCGAAGGAACTCCTCGCTCTCCCACGTCGCTTCTTCAGCGGTGTGATTGCTCCACAATATCTTATAGAACCACAGCGTTTGGTTACGCGTGGTCCGAGCCTTCTCATCAATATTCGCCACCGGATATTCAGCATACGTCAGATCCGGTTGCAGCACGCTAATGTCTTCGGTGGGAACAGCAGCTGTATACTTCAGACATTTTCATAGTTGTGAAACATGGAAAACATCGTGAACACCAGCGAGAGATGCCGGTAGCTCCAGCTAGACGCCACTGGTCCACACTTCTCGGTGATAGCATAGGGTCCAATAAATCGGGGAGCGAGCTTCCCCTTCACGCCGAATCGGTGCACACCTTTCATCAGAGATACACGTGTTCCCGGACGTCGAAGTGCAGCGGCCTACGCCTCTTATCAGCGTAGCTTTTCTGCCGTTATTGAACGGCCTTCAAGTTGGCTTGAATAATCCGAATGCGCTCTTCGGCGTCGTTCACCACATCAACCTCGAACGTGACTCTTTCACCAGACTCGCACCAGTTCAATGGGGTGCGGCATTTGCGACCATAGAGAGCCTCATATGGTGCCATCTTGATACTCGCCTGATAGCCATTATTGTACGAGAATTCCGCCAATGGTAGATGATTATCCCGGTTTCTACCGTGGTGGATGGCACACGATCTCAACATGTCTTCTAATACTTGGTTCACCCTCTCAGTTTGTCCATCTATCTGAGGGTGATAGGTGGAGCTTCTAATCAGCTTAGTACCCAAAGCAGCGTGCAACTGCTCCCAGAAACGAGCTACAAACAATGGCCCTCGGTCTGAGATTATGGTCTTGGGTACTCCATGCAAGCATAAAATTCTTGCAATGTACATCTCCACATATCTGCTGGCATGGAAATGTGTATGTACAGGAATGAAGTGAGCCGACTTGGTTAACCGGTCAACGATTACCCAAGTGGAATCATGCTTGTTGGAAGTCAGGGGTAATCCCACAATGAAATCCATACTCACATCTTCCCACTTCCATGCTATAATTTTCATGGGTTGTAACAGCCCTGATTTTCTCATGTGATCCGTCTTCACTCATCTACACATATCACACTCAGATACGTATTTAGCCACTTCCCGCTTCATCTGTGTCCACCAAAATTTTTGTTTCAAATCTTGGTACATTTGGTTACTGCCCGGATGAATGGAGAATTTAGACAAGTGAGCCTCATCAAGGATCTTCTTCCTCAGCTCCATATTCTGGGGTACGACTATGCGGTCATTAAACCACAGCGTCCCCTCATCATCTTTACGGAAACATTTGATATCCCTGTTGTCTATCTGTCTCCGGAGATGAGCCATGCCCTTGTCAACTTTCTGAGCTGCAATGATATCCTCCCTAATGGTAGGGATGAGAGCAAGGTTTTAGAGTGATCCATAAGGAACCAAGTATAAACTCGGCTCTTCCTCTTCCATCGGTGTAATGGTGAGGTTATGGATATGTGATTTTCGACTCAGCGCGTCGGCAACCTCATTCGCCTTGCCAGGGTGGTAACGAATCTCAGTCTCATAATCTTTGATTAGTTCTAACCACCTCCTTTGCCTCATATTCAGCTCCTTCTGGGTGAAGATATACTTCAAGCTCTTGTGGTCGGTGTAGAGATGCACCAAATTCCCCAGGAGATAGTGCCTCCACATTTTCAGCGCCAAAACCACAGCAGCGAGCTCAAGATCATGAGTCGGATAGTGCTGCTCATGGTTTCGAAGTTGGCACGAGCCATACGCGACCACACGTCCTTCTTGCATCAACAAGCAGCCGATCCCGATACCGGACGCATCACAATACACGTCAAAGGGCTTGGTCGTATCCGGTTGAGCTAAGACCGGGGCTGTTGTGAGATGCTTCACCAATGCTTGGAACGCTCCTTCACACGCTGAGTTCCAAACATATTTAGTCCCCTTCTTTAATAATTCAGTCATCGGCTTAGCAAGCTTGGATAAGCTCGGTATGAATCTCCGGTAATATCCCGCTAAGCCGAGGAAGCTTCTGACTTCATGGACAGAAGTGGGGGCTTTCCATTTCAGCACTTGCTCAATTTTGCTTGGGTCAACCGCAATGCCTTCCGCTGAGATGATATGTCTCAAAAACGGCACTTGTCTGATCCAAAACTCACATTTGTTGAACTTGGCATAGAGCTTATGGTCCCGCAATCGTTGAAGAACGATTCTCAAGTGTTCGGCGTGTTCTGCTTCTGTCTTGGAGTAAACCACGATATCATCAATGAACACCACAACGGACTTGTCCAGCTCTGGCATGAACACCGAGTTTATGAGATACATGAAATGTGCCGGAGCATTAGTGAGACCAAAATACATGACGAGATATTTGTATAAGCCATATCTCGTCGAGAAGGCCGTCTTCAGAATATCCTCTGCCCGGATTTTTATTTGATGATACCTGGAGTGAAGGTCCATCTTCGAGAACACACTTGCACCCACAAGCTGATCAAACAGGATGTCAATGCGGGGCAGTGGATATTTGTTCTTGATGGTGACGGCGTTGAGCGGCCGGTAATCCACACACAGCCTCAAGGTTTCATCCATATTCTTGACGAACAGCACCGAGCATCCCCAAGGCGAGGAACTTGGCCTAATGAAACTCTTGCTCAACAAATCATTGAGCTGTTCTTTCAACTCAGCCAGCTCGTTCAGAGCCATTTTGTATAGTCTCCATGATATGGGAGTAGTCCCGGGTGCAAGTTCTATCTTGAACTCCACATCACGTTCAGGTGACATGCCCAGAAGATCATCCGGAAACACGTTGGGATACTCTTGGACTACAGGGATGTCCTCTAACTTGGAAGCTTCAGTATTATAGGCGGCTGAAACTTCCGGGACTGGATTGTCTAGTATGAGGGACTGCGGACGGTGTAGTGGGAAGTTGAGGTGAACCGTCTGGGATAAAGTTTCTAGGACAGTGCCATGGTAACTTAGCTATGACATCACTAAGATTGCATCAATCTTCTGCCCCTCAAGAATAATCATAGTAGTGGGATATATCTTCCCACCTAAGCATAGTGGTGCTTTCGGAATCATCATAGTTGCTGAAATCTTCCCTCCTGGTGAGCAGATCATATAAGAGAACTCGGTTGGAAAGGCTTCCAGTTGATGCTTAACCACATATGATGCACTTGTGAAGTAGTGGGTTGCACCAGAATCAAATAAAATGATGATTGCTTGATCATTGAGAGTGAACGTACCCGCCAGCACGGGCATCCTCATTGTCGAGGTTGTGAACGCCCCGGGTTCGCTGACCTCCCTTCTTGACCGGAGGTCGGCCTCGAGCACCACCCTGATATTGGGTTTGCCCGCTGCTCTGCTGCCCCTGGGGACAGTCCTTCAGAAATGGCCCGCCTGGCCACACGTGTAGCAGGTGTAGCGAGGCGGCCCTCCGCTGATCGGCGGACGGAAACCCGGGGCGCATTGCGGCGATGGAAATGCCCCGGGTACCATCTGCTGCTGCTGTTGCAGTCGCGGTGGTGGCATCGGCGGTCAGAACGGAGGTGGCTGGAAAGAACGACCCCCGAACTGCTGAGATCGCGCCGGTGGATGCCACTGCTGACCGGATGGTGTCCGATACACCATGTGGTATTTTTGAGGAGCTCCACCCCCGCTGCTGGGTGGAGCGCTGCGCTTTCGCTGCTCAGCTGCCAATTCCCGCTGAGCATCTTCTTGCATGATCGCGGCGTTGACGAGGTCATTGAAAGTGCTGCGATTGCATTGTACGAGATGCGTCTTCATCTCGGGATTTAACCCCTGATAGAACTTCTCTCGCTTCTCCTCCTCGGTGGAGACATAATCCGATGCATACTGCGCCAGATGGTTGAAGGCACGGGAGTAGTCGTGGGCACTCCTCCCGCCCTGCTTCAACTCCAAGAATTCTTGGAACTTCCTCTTCATTATCCCGGGAGGGATATGATAGGCGCGGAATGCCTCCTAGAATTCTTCCCGTTCCACGGCGTGGCCAGCAGGCAGTGAGGCGACATAGTTCGCCCACCACGCACCGGAAGCACTGTGAAGCTGCTGCGCCACGGAAAGAGTCTTCTGCCGCTCCGTACATTGGAGCAGTCCGAACTTGGACTCAATCGTTCGCAGCCAGTTGTCGGCCTCCAGTGGTTCCGCCGCTTCGGTGAACACCAGAGGATGCGTACTCATGAAATCCGAGTACGTCGTAGTGTGGGGCTCACGAGGATCCCTCTCTTGACGCCCGCCCCCCCCCCCCCCCCCGCCTGGGACGTATTCTGCACGATCGTGCGGAGCAGATCGGTCTTTTCCTCACGATTGCCCACCAGTGTCGCGATCACATCCGCTAGTGTAAGCGGAGGCGGCGGTGGTGGTTGTTGCTGCGGGGTACTGTCGTAGGCAGGTGGCTGGGAGTCATCACCCCCTTGCTGACTAGAGCCACCGATCTCATGCGTGGCCCGAGTACGAACCATCTGCAGCCATACGACAATAAAAATCAGTCTCGCAACATACTTCATGCAGTCCAATAAAATAAGCGTAAAAACATAATGACAGTAAACATGCGATACATCTCGTATATAGATAATGTAATAACTTTGCACAAGCTACACCATTACCAGACCAAATATAAAATAGTTAAATCCAACATGATGGACTTCCACTTTTGGAAGTTCACCTCAACTAGACTTGGTCACTACGAGACGTTAATATCGCTTTGTCATCATGTATACTACCCTTTGTCTTCAATACGACACAAACATGGTCTATAGCAAAAGAAACTTGAGTAGAATATTATACTCAAATCTTTCACTAGTTGAAGATAACAACTCATGAGTATGTTTTACCCCATTGGAAGTAATCAAACCCCCTAGGGTACAACAATCTCTCAAATGAGTTCAACTGTCCATCCCTCTGCCCAGAATGAGCAGTTTCTACATATCCCAGATTTCCACGTGGTACCTGGCATTTTCATAACTCAAGTTGAATACCAAAGTTAAAGTTCACTTCAGTATATTTCCAACGAGTATTTATTTGCCCTCAGATCAGCTCTGGTTAAAAGGTTTTGATAATTCAAAGTAAACAGAATTTCTGAAAGAATTTCAACAGCACCTCCTTTAGAAGTTGCTGTTTTCAACTCTAAATTCCACTGAATTCCGTGCTGCAATTGTAGAAACTTTGAATTACAAAGATGTGACACATATCCTACCCTTTCCAAAAATGTGTCATATGATATTTTTTATTTTTCTACAGGAAGTTATTCTTTGAATAACAGAGCAGTCCAGAGAGTTTATGAATCTGTCCTGGTTCTGGACAGTTTACAATCATCTGGAGTTTCAACCAGGTTATGTTGTGATTCTTATCTGGAAGTCTACAACAAAGTTGTAGAGTACGTAAACACCTTCCCAAAACTATATCCCACACCCACATTGGCTAAATAATCTGTGAGTTGCACTCTGTTAAAGTTCAGCAAACTTGCTGCCAAAACAGAGCACTCTGTTTTTCAATCCCTTTGAGCTAAACTACTCACTTGTTGAATTTTTCCTACCCAACCAGTGTACTAAATATTGAAACTTGGTTATTTTAGTTCCTTGTTACCATTATCTTTAATGCAAATTCCTATTATATGTCGGTACTATGTTCCTCACAAAAAGAAAACCCTAACCGGATTATATCGGCATATATGTCTCTCGCACACGTGTACTACACGGGATACATACGTGGTTAAAACCTGCAGAAGAACACTCAATAGTGATGCACTCAAAGGTTGTTATCATTTCAGACAAGTCCATATTTGAAAGTAAATGCATACGCCTGTATCATTGTCATACGGCTGTCGTTGAGTTAAGCCACGTCTCAAGGTACGTGATCGTGTTTTCACACCATACGACGGGGAACCTGAGTAGAGCGCGAACAGATCGTCACAGTTGGGAATTTTATCAACCCAACAGATACCACCTACTGCCCTGCAAGGCATGCCGATGGCAAGCGCTGTGTATGCCCTTCTAGACTATTTCCAGAAGAACACACTATCGTGTTACCGACCACACGATGGGGTTTCCACTTTCTTGCCTAATGCACGCCAGGGACCAGTATTTCATATGAACTCAGGAATATGAAGAGTCCAAAAGTTTCATATTAATGCCTTACACCAAGCTGTGAGACCTATCCCTGAACCACATTCCTCGTCAAGGGAGCTAACTGAAATTGAACCGCTTTTGGTGGCGTTCCTTACCATTTTTACCTGAGCATAGGTGCATCGTTACATAATAAAAATTCAGAATTATAACACTTATGTTAGTCATGCCACTTTAAATAACTATACTACTATAGTCCTTGTTTGGGCATACTAGCGAATTCTCACCGTAATCCTAAGTTTTCCCGTAATACAGTCCTTAATTAGTGTGCTATCCCCTAAGCAGCTCTGATGCCAGCCTGTGACGGACCGGAATTCATACTCCCAGGAACTCAGAGGGTGGTGCCGCTCGTTGCGACACCTGACAGCACACATCATAAGGCAAACATATTGTATTACATGGAAAACAACTGAATATGTACAAAGTAGTACAAACCTTCAGTTTACAACTAAGTACAGAGTTTATACATGCGGAAGCTAAATTTTTACAACTCACGCCCACCTAACTAGCAAAAGTCGGCTGTCCAGCCCTATGGACAACCCACACTAGCTCCACTCCTCAGCTCAGCGCGGCGTGTACGGCTCCCACTCAGCCGTGGTCCTCGACGGAGGGTAACCCTCGCCGGTGGACTCATACTCCGAGTCCGTGGGGTAGTCCTCACCTGAAAAACACTCATAGCAGCAACTGTGAGCACGATGGCTCAGATAGGCTTAACCGACTCACCTATACATGAAACTCTACATGCAGTTCATAGCGAAGATGGGATGGTAATTTGCAGCAAATGGGCACGCCTATAAGTTCATCCTTAGTTCATCTTTTAGCCACAAATTACGGTTGAAGAATCTGAAATTTAGTGAGCAATATTTGGTGGCACACATGTAGCAATACAATTTCATCATAACAGCAATATTGAATCAAATCATTTCATATATTAACCTACATCACGACTCAGTGACCAAGTGGTACTCATCACCGCGAGGGACGGTGAATCGACTCAATATACACCTGCAGGGATAGCCGAAGAGCACGTCATGTACGCCCACCCGTGGAGCTGCACAGCACGCTCACTCGATGTCGTACGGGACAACCTTTCACCAAACAGCCCAAATGTCAAACCGGTCAAACCCAAACGGACAGGAGGTTCTCTACACGGAGCATCTCTCTATACCCGTTAGTGGATTTTCACCTTGCTGCCCTCAACCTACACCTATAAATCGATGTGTTATGCCTCGACACCCGGAGTTATAGGTTACATCAATTTATCGGGGGCCATATATCCGATATGCCTTCGGTACGTTCAAACCCTATCAGCGTGGACCGCACATGGATCGGTCCTCAATCGACACGGACAGGGCTGCGCCCACAAGACTTCCTCTTGCTGCGCTCTAGCCCCTGCCTAGTCTCATTTTCTTACTAAAGTGATCTTGCATCACTCGAACCAATCCCGTGTGTCCCAAGCCTATACTCGCTAGTAGATTCCAACTACTCGACTTGTACCGAAGTCTGTAAACATTAGGCACAGCATGAGCTACGCGAGGACTTAAATACTACCCTCACTCTTGTTTGAATAATCTGGCTATGCATTTAGGTTTCATCCATCCTACACCTAATACACATAAATACCTCAAGCTAAATATGTATATAAAGCAAAACTTTATAAACTTTGTTAAATGCAAACCGGGGCTTGCCTTATTGTTGCTGGTCAACTGTTAGCGCTTTGTCCGGAAGGAGAAAGTCCAGCAGTTCCGGGGTTTCCTCGCCTTCAGCGACTACACGTAAGCAATGTACTATATGTCAATTTGAATGCAATGTGTTAACTTGAGTATGTAAAAGACCATAACTTTAGCTAGCCCTCCCCTTTGTTTCTGAAATTTTTATGGTGGCTTTGTAGGGTCTTAACCAGAAACTTGACCAAGTTTCATTTGAAACAAAGTTCATTTGAGCTCTGTACAAATAAAAGCCTATTTGGTCATTACTAGAGCCTCTAAGGATTTTTGGGGATTTTCATGGCTCAAACCATTACTTTATGGAAGCTTAAGTTTGAGATGGTTCTAATGGAATTGGTTTCATGTCATTTGAAGAATACTAGATGAAGTTATGCCCTAAATAAGATTTGAGAAAATCTGAAAAATGTTTCTGTATATTTTTCTATTTTCCCAGGGCAATTCACTTAATCACACCATTAGAGGGACAAAATGAACTTGAATGGATATGAAAATTTTCCTGTGACTCAAGGATTTTCAAATGAACATCCCAGACAAATTTCAGAATTTTCCAATAAAGAGGTTTCCAGATAAAATTCCCAACAGTTTAAAATTAAGGGAATTAATTATGGAGAAAGAATAAGTTTCATGAGCTGAAACTTGTTTTTATGGATTATACTCGAAGATATGAATCCAAAAGAATTTGGTTCACTCAATTTGGAGCTTCCTAGTCAGAGATATGGATTTTACAAGTTTGGAGAAATTCTTTGAAAAAGGACTTTGTTATCTTTCCTATTTTTCAGAGACATAGAGGATTCAAACAACATTTGGGCAAGCACATGGAATCCAATGCCTCTGAAATTTTTACTGGAGTTCAAGTATTTTTGGACAAATGTCCTACCCAAATTTGGGAATTTTCCAATACACAAAACTCCTGTCAAAATTCCTACAAGATTTCCTTAATTGAATTAATGAGCCAAATCTAGGTATTTTCATACCAATTAGGATGCGCCCCTAGATAGTACTCACTGAGAGGAATCTAATGGAATTTATTTCACAATTTTTGGAGGTTCCTATCAAAAGTTATGAGCAATAGAAGTTGAACGAAACTGAAAAATAGGAGAAATGTTTAAATTCTTGCGCGCGGGCCCCACAGCCCAGTGCTTTCTTCCTCCTCACGCCAACAGCCGAGCTGCGGCGGTGCTATCCAGCGAGCCCCGCGGAAAGTGCCTTCCCGGCCTTCCCATGCCCCCAAACTCGCCACCTCCCCCTTTTGGACCACGGGCAAGTCATCCCCGTGGTCAGCCGAGGACCCCGGTCACCGGAAACCCTTCGGCGACGGGCGGCAGCGGCGGTTGGAGTCTGGCAGCGCCGCACTCGTGCTAGGAGGGCTCAAATCCTTCGGTTTTTCTTTCTAGAGCACCTTGGTGGCTCCCTCGTCGCCGGTACGAGCTCACATCAGCTCAAAAGAGGCTGCAACTACGAGCTCATCGGTGACCTAGGGCCAAAACCGGTACTGGTGCAAAATTCTGGAAGAACAGCGCCAAAAATCGATGAAACTCGATGGTTCTTGATCTTAGAGGAGCATGAGAGAGTCTAGATCATGTCTATAGCTTGCACAAGTGATGATGGCTTGATTACTACGAATTTCCGAAATTTGTGTGGCCCGGTTCTATGAGTACCGATGCACTAATCAGCAAAATTCCCCACCGATCGTGCGAGAGAGAAGGGGAGGTCGGTACGGTTTTGTTCAGCACCTTATGGTGGACCTTTTTCGTGTAGGGCGTCAGCCACGAACGGGCTCCTAGCAGCCGGGCGCCGGGGGGCATAGAGGTGTCGGGCGGTGCGGTTCTTTGCTTCGGTGCGCGAGGGAGACGGGAGAGAGTGAGAGAGTTCACATGGCCGAGCGTGCATTGATCACATTGCTGTACTCGCGTTCTCAGCCTTCCCCCGAGCAGGAGGTGGCAACCAGAAGAGGCAGTCGGGCGCCGGCGCTCGGGAGGTGGCGCGCTGCTGCCGAGTAAAAACCGAGTAGACTTCGGGTGTAAGTCTACTGACCAGTGGGCCCCCTTCCCCTCTTCTCTTTCTTTCCATTTCCATTTGAGCTAGCAAACAAACTCCAAATTTGATCAAACTTGGAGGATAAGCCAAAAGGGATACGAGGAACACAATGGTGCTCCCAAATTTGAATTTCAGTGAAGTCAAAATTTGAAATTGAAGTTTGAATTCAAATTCGAATTGTCTCCTGTTTAAATTCCAACAATTAGGAAATCTTTTCCAAATGAACTAAAAATTTGCCGGGCTACATGTGGATGTGTGGAGAACTAAATGGTAGCTTTAGATCTCCGTGTTCAGGAATTTTTGCAAGTTCAAGTTTAGACTTGGAGCTCACGCCTTTAAATTTAAAAGTTTAAATTCCCTCACCTTTTCTCGGTGTGAATTTCAGCTCCACTTGCTAGACTTTTTGGGATTTCACAAGCATCATAAAAATCATTTACATAAGATACGCCGCTATTAAGCTGACTAAGAAGAAAATATTGATGGACTGCAAAAAAAGAAGGGACCAATTCCCTGATTTCTCACGTTGATAAGGGTGAAGATTTTTACTAGTGGACTTTGTTTTTATAGATTGTAGGGTAATGTGGAGTTAATTTCAGTTAAATCAGTAGTCTGATTAATATGATGTAAAAACAAAAAATTGGTTAACCGTAATACTTAAGAATGAAAATCAATTTCAACCAAAAAATTTAGTTAACCATATATTGTAGTTCGGTTCGGTTTGAGTTTTAGTTTTACAGTTACCATGCCCACACTAGTTGGGCGGTGGCTGTTCTCACAATGCATGGATGTAGCGAAACAAGTAGCCACAAGTGCTTCATGAACTGACTAACTTGGTGATAATCGAGCCATCCGAAGCCAGCAACTTGCAGGAACACGTGGCTTTGAGTATAATCACAACAAAGTGGTCACAACGCGGAAGCAATAGCATTATCAATGAATATATGTATTCACGATCTCAAGCAATAGCAATGCCACCTGAATCTGCGACCGAAAATTCTATATAGTGAGGCAGCATAAAGAGCAACGTAGAGAGTTAAATTCTCTCCGCGCTCTCCTCCTTGTAATTGTTGGTGATATGCCCAAGAGGCAATCATAACAATTCACATAAAGGTCTGATGGATATTTGATCCATAAGAAATTAGGGTACTAATGGGTCTGTGACCTAAAAACTCATTAGCGCGCCTATGAATATGAGGGTAGGGTTAGAGGCAGATCACTCCACCACATAATAGCCCCAGCCGCCGCCCCTCACAGGCCAGCCGCCGAAACCCCTGTTGCGTGCGTGGTGCTAGCACAACGACGCACGGCGTTCCTCCCTGTACGTGTGGACTCTGTGGAGGCGCTGCTGTTACTGCTGCGCTGATCGGCTACGACGCGCATCTACGATCCGATGCGCTGCGTGTCTAGTTGTAACGATCCATGACCTTCTTACTCGCATGTTTCCTGGGTGATACGGTCGAATTGCTAGAGTAGCGCATCGCCTATTTCCCTACAGTGGTATCAGAGCCGACTTGCGTAGTTTTTGGTCTGGATCTTAGATGCGATACACTGCAGACAAGTTCATATGATGAATTTTTATAGTTTGGCTTTTAGGGTTTGGAATTGGTTACAGTAGATTGCCATCATATGACTAAAGGATTAGTTCGTGCTCCTTCTCTGTTGTGGGCAACCTGTCCCTACCGGCTGGAATCACCATCGGGACTAATAGTGTACATAGCTAACAGATTGAGCCAACAGATCACGGTCATGTGTCGCGATCTTCTCGTGGGTAACCAGTCATAATGAAAATTGAGGCATTCTGAATGGCTCAGATTCGGGTTGATTTGATCAATTCGATGAGATTTTCATAGTGATTTCATAGATGCGGATCTATGTAATTCCGTTTGGTGTTCAGGACGCTGTCCTGAAACCCGCGGGGGACCGCCGTTGCTGTCTGCTATAGTGACATCATTAAGTTGTTTCACGATAGACATCGTTCTACGCTTAACTTGTTTTTACAGGGAATGATGTGAATGGTATGGCCTAAATGTGATGTGATGATCTATGTGTAAAATTCGTGCAGCCTGCGTGTTACAAATTTAACACAACCGGGTTGAGGTTGTCACATAATTGTATAACGACCTGCGTGTCGCCCTGTGATGCCTGATCTCTCATGTAATTTATTTGATAGTTATTAGATGTATTAGCTTCTTTTATATTCATTGAGAAACCTCAAGCATGATGGCGATGGTGATCACCATAAGAAGGGAGACATGGCGGTGTGGATCATGATGGAACCATGGTGATGGAGACCACTATGATCCTAAAGGCCATTCTATTCACAGATATGGTATGATCGTATGCCTGTGATATTTTACTATTCTTTTCATGCTTTTCATATGGTAGATGTTTTGTCATGATAGAATAGCTTCCCTCGTAAAAGTTGAGTATTTGATGCCATTTACCTATAGCTGCACCTATGTTGTTTTAATCGTTGTATGGTAGGTTTCCCAAAGCAAAATACCGTCATCTATCATAATAAATAGGGTGAATATTGGACATTCACATGCATAGTATTGGTCTACTCAACAAAGCAATCAAAACGGTTTTGGGCTTTATGGCATAGTGTTGGGAGCCGGGGCATTGGATGTCACCCAACAAACAAGAATCATATATGGATATGATTAACAATGGTTGTTTACCTATGTCACTAATTTTCTAGCAGTGAAGCCAAAGCTCACTAGAAATTAGCGAATATGGATCTTGGACCACTATATGTTGTTAGAGGGAGGACGATGCTCATATAGTGGTGGTGTCTTTTATTAAACTGTTAATAAAAGATTGGTACATAACATAGTGCTAAAACCTTGCATATTTATTTTCTATTGTAGATCATGTCTGCTATAACAATTCCGGTTTCAATTTGCGATTTGTGCTTGAGAAAGAAAAGCTCAATGGAGCTAACTTTATTGATTGGTACCGCAACCTGAGAATTGTTCTCAGGCAAGAGAAAATTGAGTATGTTCTTGAGCAACCATACCCCAATGACCTCCCCGATGATGCAAATGCCGCAACTCGCAGGACTTATCAGAAGCACTGCGATGATGCGCTTAATGCAAGCTGCCTCATGCTTGCCATAATGTCCCCTGATCTACAAAAATAATATGAGCATGCAGATGCTTATTCTATGATTCAAAGACTACATGGAATGTTTAAGAACCAAGCAAGGGCTGAGAGATACAACATCTCAAAGTCCTTGTTCTCATGCAAGCTGGCAGAAGGTAGCCCGATCAATCCCAATGTAATCAAGATGATTGGTTACATTGAAACTTTGGATAAACTTGGTTCTAAACTCAAGGATGACCTGGCTATTGACGTTATTCTCTAGTCACTCCCACCGAGCTATGAGCCATTTATATTGAATTATCAAATGAATGGCATAGAGAAAACATTGGCTGAATTGCATGGGATGTTTAAAACAGCCAAGGAAAGCATTAAGAAAAACATCACTCATGTGATGATGGTTCAAAAGAAGAATAAAAAGAGGAAGCGTGTGATGCATCCTGAAGGCAAGGGAAAGGTTTCCAATGAGCCTTCAAGCTCAAAGCCAAAGGGTAAATCAGGCCCTTCTCCTAATGATGAATGCTTCCACTGTCATGCTAAGGGGCATTGGTCTAGGAACTGCAAGAAGTACTTGGAGGATAAGAAGAAGAAAGGGAGTGAGACTTCCACTTCAGGTATAAATGTTATAGAAATCAATATTGCTACATCTTCTAGTGAATCATGGGTATTTGATACCGGATCAATGATTCACACTTGCAAATCGTTGCAGGGTCTAAGTGAGACTAGAAGATTTGCAAAAGGCGAGTTGGATGTTCGGGTCGGCAATGGAGCAAAGGTTGTTATCATAGCTGTCGGAACTTATCACTTGTCATTACTTTCAGGATTAGTTTTGGAATTAAATAATTGTTATTGCATTCCTTATTTGAGCAAAAACATTATATCTTCTTCATGTTTGGAAGAAGTTAATGGTTATGAGATTATAATAAAGAACAAATGTTGTTCTATTTATTATAATAATATTTTCTATGCTCAATGTCCATTAGTGAATGGATTATATGTTCTTGATCTTGAGGATAAAACAGTTTATAACATTAATACAAAAAGGGCTCGAGGAAATGATATAAATCCCACTTTTATTTGGCATTGTCGCTTAGGTCATATAATGAGAAACGCATTGAGAAACTCTATAAAGATGGTTTGTTAAGTTCATTTGATTTTGAATCACTTGACACATGCGAGTCTTGTTTGCTTGGGAAGATGACCAAAGCACCCTTCACTGGTCAAAGTGAGAGGGCAAGTGACTTGTTAGGACTTATACATACTGATGTGTGTGGACCAATAAGTTCGGTAGCTAGAGGTGGTTTTCAGTATTTCATTACTTTTACCGATGACTTTAGTAGATATGGATATGTCTATCTAATGAGGCACAAGTCTGAATCTTTTGAAAAGTTCAAAGAATTTCAGAATGAAGTACAAAATCAGTTGGGCAAGACAATTAAACTTCTACGATCTGATCGTGGGGGTGAATATTTGAGCCATGAATTTTATGATCATTTAAAACAATGTGGAATTGTTCCACAGTTGACTCCACCTAGAACGCCTCAATGGAATGGGGTGTCCGAGCGGAGGAACCGAACCTTATTAGACATGGTTAGGTCGATGATGAGCCAGACTAATCTTCCACTATCCTTTTGGGGTTATGCTCTTGAAACTGATGCGTTTACACTAAACAGAGTCTCAACTAAGTTTGTTGAGAAGACACCATATGAGATGTGGACCGGGAAACGTCCCGGATTGTCTTTCCTCAAAGTTTGGGAATGTGATGCTTATGTCAAATGTTTGGCGTCAGACAAACTTACTCCCAAATCAGACAAATGCTTCTTTGTGGGATATCCTAGGGAAACCAAAGGATATTATTTTTATAATAAAACGGAGGGTAAAGTGTTTACTGCTCGCAATGGTGTCTTCTTGGAGAAAGAGTTTCTCTCAAAAGGAGTTAGTGGGAGCAAGGTGCATCTTGAAGAAATTCAAGAAATAACTAAAAATGTTTCGGCACCCTCTAATCCTATACAGGATGTACAAGATGTTGTACAACCACTTGATGAAACACCAGCCCCACGAATGTCTACAAGGGTATGTCGTGCAACTAAAACGTTGACACTCCTAACCACGGAACCACAGGACATGGCATTGTTGGACAATAATGAGCTTGTGACCTACACTGAAGCAATAATGGGACCCGACTCTAAGAAATGGCTTGGAGCCATGGAATCCAAAATAGAATCCATACATGAGAATCAAGTTCGGAACTTGGTTGATCCAATCGATGGTGTGAGACCGATCGATTGCAAATGGATTTTCAAGAAAAAGACTAATATGGATGGAAAGGTTCACATCTATAAAGCACGATTGGTGGCGAAAGGTTTCAAACAAATTCAAGGTGTTGATTATGATGAAACATTTTCGCCCGTCGCTATGCTAAAGTCTGTTCGGATTCTCCTAGCAATTTTTTTGCATATTTTGATTATGAAATATGGCAGATGGATGTCAAAACAGCCTTTCTTAATGGGAGTCTGACTGAGGATGTGTACATGACACAACCTGAGGGTTTTGTCGATCCTAAAAATGCTAGAAAAATATGAAAACTTCAAAAGTCCATCTATGGATTGAAACAAGCATCTCGGAGTTAGAATCTACGTTTTGATGAAGTGGTCAAAGGGTTTGGTTTCATCAAGAATGTAGAAGAACCATGTATTTACAAGAAGGTTAGTGGGAGCGCACTTATATTTCTGGTCCTATATGTAGATGACATATTGTTGATTGGACTAGATGTTGTTAAATCCTCATTAAGGAAAAGTTTATCAATGAAGGATTTAGGAGAGGCAGTGTACATTTTGGGCATAAAGATCTATAGAGATAGATCTAAAAGATTAATTGGATTAAGCCAAGACACATATATTGACAAGATATTGAATCGGTTCAATATGCAAGATTCTAAGAAAGGTTTCTTGCCAATGTCACATGGCATCACTCTAAGCAAAAGTCAGTGTCCTTCGATGCCTGATGAGCAAAGGAGGATGAGAGCAATTCCTTATGCTTCGGCTGTTGGATCTATCATGTATGCCATGTTGTGTACACGCCCAGATGTATCCTATGCTCTAAGTGTTACGAGCAGGTATCAATCAGATTATGGTGAGGCTTATTGGACAGTTGTTAAAAACATTCTTAAGTACTTGAGAAGAACTAAGGATGTGTTCCTAGTGTTTGGAGGTGAAGAAAAGCTCGTTGTAAGAGGTTACACCGATGCTAGCTTCCAAACAGACAAGGATGACTCTAGATCGCAATCCGATTTTGTGTTCTGCCTCAATAGAGGGGCAGTGAGCTGGAAAAGTTCCAAGCAAGACACAGTAGCAGATTCAACGACGGAGGCGGAGTATATTGCAGCTTCTGAAGCTGCAAAGGAAGTTGTTTGGATCAGAAAATTTATTTCTGAGTTGGGTGTTGTTCCTAGTGCGTCCGAACCTGTGGATCTCTATTGCGACAATAATGGAGCCATTGCATAGGCAAAGGAGCCTAGATCATACAAAAGATCCAAACATATACTACGATGCTATCATCTGATTCGAGAGATTATCGATCGAGGTGATGTGAATATATGCAAGGTGCATACGGATTTGAATATGGCAGATCCGATGATAAAGCCTCTTCCACAATCAAAGCATGAGACGCACACGAGATCTATGGGTATTAGACACTTACATCAGTGATCCTAGTGTGTAGTGGGAGACTTGTGTCATAGCTATGTTTATGTACTATTTGAGTAACTATTATTCACATTGATCATCAAGTTTGTGACTTGTTCGTGAGACTCTTTGTTAATTATAATGTTACTCAAAATGATCCCTAGTCTACATCTTTATATGAGATAATGATAGTACGTAGACTAGCACATGTATTAATTGATGATCACGTTTCACGGATCATAGATATGGAGATATCAAATTAATAATGTGAACACATGTTAGTGAACATGGTGTTGGATAGACACATTCCGAGACACTATTGGGATTGTTATTTACATATGTGCCATCAGTTGGTTTTGAGTGATACACCTGCTAGATTCTTAGACCTGAGATCGCCATTGTTTCTCATTATGTGTAGTTATGCACTTTGAAACTATCAAACGCTACTCCGTAACTGGGTGGTTATAAAAATAGTCTTTAGGTACATGATGAAGCATGGAATGAGATGTGTGCGGATTATGATGGGATTTGCCCCTCCTAAATAACAGGAGAGATATCTCTGGGCCCCTCGAGATAGTTGGATTAAAAGTGCATGGCCATGCCAAAGTGATTAAAGAGTTAATCATTATGACTAAAAGTTAGTCATAGATTGAATCCACTATTTGATCGAGTGAATGGTTGAGCTATCACAAGGATGACACGTATCTCGCCTTGAGCTTGACTGGTATCGTGTGGCAAAGGAATTAGCATGTGAATGTATCTAGCTTCAGCCGATATGATTTTTATGTACATTCGGGAGTCAGTATGTCCTGCTAGGTATCTCTACTAACTTGTGTTTGAAAACGGTTTTCATTCATAACCGACTGTACATGAACCTAACGGGTCACACACTTAAGGGGATGGAATATTAAAAAACTTGGCTATATGATTGTCTCTAGTGCAAGTGGGAGATTGTTGGTGATATGCCCAAGAGGCAATCATAACAATTCGGATAAAGCCTGATGGATATTTGATCCATAAGAAATTAGGGTACTAATGCGCCTGTGATCTAAAAGCCCATTAGCGCGCCTATAAATATGAGGGGTAGGGTTAGGAGCAGATCACTCCATCACATAACAGCCCCAGCCGCCGCCCCTCACAGGCCAGCCGCCGAAACCCCTGTCGCGCGCGCGGTGCTAGCACACCGACGCACAGCGTTCCTCCCTGTACGTGTGGACTCCGTGAAGGCGCTGCTGTTACTGCTGCGTTGATCGGCTACGACGCGCATCTACGATCCGTTGCGCTGCGCGTCTAGTGGTAACGATCGATGACCTTCTTACTCGCATGTTTCCTGGGTGATACGATCGAATTGCTAGAGTAGCGCATCGCCTATTTCCCTACAGTAATCCTGTCCCTTTTGCTTGCTACCACGATTCTAGGCTGCAACAGATGCTCGGCCCCTTGCACCCCCCCCCCCTGCTCGGAAGGCTTCAAATGGTTTCCTCAAGGCATAAAGGTTATCTTTCCTCTCCTGATTGTTGTAGAACCGATTCTAAACTGTAGCAAGGTCAGTTGGTTTGTGTAGGTTGTCTGATTTTAAATTCAGTTTGATGCAGTTTGGTTTGACAAGATGGGGGAGTTTGGATCGAGCTGAGTAATCTATAGCATATACTTTGGTTCGGGCTTCAGTTTGATTTTGGGAGGCCCATTAGCATCTTTAGGTGCTGCATGCAAATTAACCTCCATCTCCTCTATTCCGCTTTGATCCAGTCACCCGGCCGGATAAATCATGATCTGTTAACCCCGTAATTATCGTATCCTCGTCAGCTGGTCACCTCTCTCTCTCTCTCTCTCTCTCTATATATATATATATATATATATATATATATTCATCGATCTCGATCGATCTGCTCGCCTTCATTCGAACTTCATCGATCTCCCTCACGCGTTCGATTTCTGGTGACAGCAAGTGCAGTTGCGAGGTGAGAAAGATGGCTGGGGGGTTCGCGGTGTCTAAGCCCGGCGACAGTCACCGGCAGTTCAAGGGCAAGATCACTTGGTACGTCTGGATCTGCGGCATCATCGCCGCCACCAGTGGCCTCATGTTCGGCTACGACATCGGCGTTTCCGGTAAGCGCGCGCCACACACTGTGTTGTTAACTAGTGACCAGAGTAGTTCTGGTTCCTAGATCGATCGAGTAAGCACGATGGTGATCGGCTGATGATTCGGGTGGGGTGGTGAGCGCAGGCGGCGTGACGGCGACGGACGACTTCCTGGTGCGGTTCTTCCCGGCAGTGTACGCGCGGAAGCACCGCGCCAGGGAGAACAACTACTGCAAGTTCGACGACCAGCGGCTGCAGCTGTTCACGTCGTCGCTGTATCTGGCGGCGCTGGCGGCCAGCTTCGTGGCGTCGCGCGTGTGCACGCGGTTCGGGCGGAAGCGGACCATGCAGGCGGCCTCCGTCTTCTTCCTCGCGGGCAGCGGGCTCTGCGCGGGCGCCGCCGACCTCGCGATGCTACTCGTCGGCCGCGTCTGCCTCGGCGCCGGCGTCGGGTTCGGCAACCAGGCCGCGCCGCTCTTCCTGTCGGAGATCGCGCCGGCGCACATCCGCGGCGCGCTCAACATCTTGTTCCAGCTCAACGTCACCCTGGGGATCCTCGTCGCGAACGTCGTCAACTACTTCGCGTCCGACGTCCACCCGTTCGGATGGCGCTACGCGCTGGGCGGCGCGGCGGTGCCCGCGGCGGTGCTGTTCCTCGGCTCGCTGGCGATCACTGAGACCCCGACGAGCCTCGTGGAGCGCGGGCGCCCCGACGCCGGCCGCGCCACACTGGAGAAGATCCGCGGCACGGCGGAGGTGGACGAGGAGTTCGAGGAGATCCGGTCCGCGTGCGAGCGCGCCACCGCGCTGTGCGAGGAGGAGTCGCCGTACCGCCGGCTGGCCCGCCCGGAGAGCCGGCCGCCACTGGTGATCGCGATCGCCCTGCAGGTGTTTCAGCAGTTCACGGGCATCAACGCCATCATGTTCTACGCGCCGGTCCTATTCCAGACCATGGGCTTCGAGAGCGACGGCTCCCTTCTCTCCGCCGTGGTCACCGGCGGAGTGAACGTGGTCTGCACCGTCGTCTCCATCCTGCTCGTCGACAAGGTGGGCCGCCGGAAGCTCCTCCTCCAGGCTTGCGCGCAGATGCTGGTGGCGCAGACGGCCGTGGGCGGGATCATGCTGGTGCACGTCCGGGCGGACAACAACCCGACGTGGGGCTGGGCGGTGTGCATCGTGGTGCTCATCTGCGCCTACGTGTCGAGCTTCGCGTGGTCGTTCGGGCCGCTCGGGTGGCTCATCCCGTCGGAGACGTTCCCGCTGGAGACGCGCACGGCGGGGTTCTCCTTCGCCGTCAGCTCCAACATGCTCTTCACCTTCCTCATCGCGCAGGCGTTCCTGTCCATGATGTGCGCCATGCGCGCCTTCATCTTCTTCTTCTTCGCCGCGTGGATCGTGGCCATGGGGGCCTTCGTGCTCGTGCTGCTGCCGGAGACCAAAGGCGTGCCCATCGACGAGATGGTCAACAGTGTCTGGCGACGCCATTGGTTCTGGAAGAGGTGCTTCCGCGACGACGATGAGGGCAAGACGGCCAACAACTGCTAGCCACCATCCGGCCGTCCATGGGACGACAAACAGTGCAGTACGTACGTAATTGCCTGCATGAGATCAAGATTTGGCTGATCTAGGAAGATGAAGTACTGAGTACGTGCACATGGTGTAGCACTTTAGAGGCAATAATATATGAGAAACTCTGAGTTGGGTCATGGTTATGGACTCACCCATCTAGCTCAGAAACAGGCATTCACCCATCTACGCAGTTCGATCGTGCAAAACACCTCGTACTGACATGTTCCTACGTTGATACTGTTGTGATAAGATTAGCCATTATATCAGCCGTTTTCAGTGTTTCTGAAACGAAAACAGGTTCGTGTTGGTCGGCGGGTGGTTCGTGAAACCATGCACGCGTTTACGCGATCAGGTTGTTGTATTTCTTTTCTCTCTGGTTCCGTAACTGACACCTCTCTCTTTGCTCGTGGTGACACGTGGACCAGACAAGTGTATGTACGGGTGCTGCACCTGCGTGCATGCAGGCCGGATCGTCCCGTGACTCGCTTGTTACGACTCGCCCGTGAACAACTGACTCCCCGAGAGTTCTCACCGGAAAGAAGTATTTCACCTTTCCTTTTTTTTTTGCCTTACTAGATGATATTTCTTCTTTAGGCTGCTGCCTTGCTAAAGGAAATTTCCTTCTATGACGATTTCCAGCTTAAGAAGGTTGCTCTTGGTCATCATCACCCTCCTCGCTATCATCGGCTCAAACCGTCGCAGATATTGAAGGAATATTTCCTAGTGAGTTCGTCCCATCCCACTGTCTCGAAAACAGTGTCCCGTTTCACCATATCCCTCAGAACACCCTAGGTTGGCTTTACAGCTGCGCTCCAGCTACTGACCTGTATCACCGCGACCACAGCTGCAGTGCCGTAAGTCCCTGCCATCTAGGTGTCAAATACTAACAGTCTAAGTACAACAAAAAAACAACGACAAATCCTTTGTCTCAAGCTCGATGAAATATGCTAGATATAAAACCAATCTGAGTTTGATATTCATAGGGACACAACAATACTCCTTTACCTGGTCTTAGGACCGGCTATACCTAGTGATCACATAAAATTGTTTCAACGTGAGAAACTTTTACTTCCATAGAAGCAGTTTTATACAAACCAACTTATTTAATGTACCGAGCTCACACCAAGTGGGAGAACTAATATTGTCAGATCAAGAACAACACAAGCACCCTACTAATACGAAAATAGCAACGCGACATGAGCGAAGGAAGCTTAAACAGTTAAAATGTTTCATTATTTTTCTTCCTACAGAGAAAAACCCCAGTTTCCTGATTCCAGATTTCCTGTTCCGTTTCGTCGAAACGTCACCTTCATTTCACTCTGAAAATGCACACAACACTTGACTTAGACACATAACAGGACCCAAAGCAACTGATCTCCCAGCCATTCTGAAGCGCTCTTGCAATACTACCTGAAATGTGCGCTGAGGGCTCATTCTGAAAGTGGCTTCCGAGCCAAAAAGAAGTACATCGGTGTGAAGATTTCCTTCCTGTAGTTGTTATGTTCAAGAATGTATGCTTTCAATGGTATAACATGAGGGGAAGATAGAACAAAACATAGAACTAGTACTAGAATTAATCAAATTGTAGATACAATACTTACTTGCCACCCTCTACAAGACCTTCAGCAGCCTTTTCTAAGAAATTAGAGACCCTCTCACTGCCTTGTGGTGCAAGACCAACATATTCCAACGCCTTTACCTGAAAAATTACCAAATACAATGAATGCATAATGGAATCAACAGCCCTGTGATGGCATGTTTACTACAGAGAACAGTACACCATGGTTAATAAAGAATATATCATCCCATAATTATTAGTAGTCTTAGGAGAGTGGAAAATAACTCTGGTTGATATTAAGAATAGAAGAGCAAGTAAAAAAAGGAAATAACTTGTTTTTCTATTGAGAAAGAGAGACAGGAAGTAAAAAATATGTAGTATTACTAAAAAAATAAATTATTTTCCTCACCATTGTGCGAGTAATCATACGTCCCACAGATGTCAAACGAAAACTACTCAAAGAAAATCTGCTTGGAACCAAGGGCAAGTACCAAGGCACTGGGGAATCATCAGCAAGATCCTTATCCCAAACAACCTATGCAAAGATAGAGAGTTAAACTTTTGTACCGATTGGCAAAGCTATGAAGAACTAATCATATCAATCAGAATGAAATAACTGTAGTATATGGCTTTGTCAACCGTGCATTTGCCCAAAGGTAAATCCTAGCAGAACAAGATCAGAAGAAAAAGGAAAGGCAAATATCTGTCTTACCTCAAACCCAGCGTCTTTTACAGCCTGAAGACATTGCCGAGTACTTCTGATATCTGGCAGACCATTGCCAAGCTCAATTTCATCCTTAATCCTTTTATGGGTTGCATTATTTGGGTTGTAGTGATCAGTAATGCACCACTCATATACAGCAAAGCACTGACCAGGCTTCAAAACACGATAGATCTCCTTATAGCAGCCAACCTTTGCAACAAACAAATACCAATTGAGTGTTACATTGCAAAAGGGATAAAAAATGATGATAAGTCTCACTACAGACAGTACAAATGCGAAAACTTTGAAATATTACCGGGTCAGGTGCATGGCATGTCGCCTCAATAGCATAAACAGCATCAAAGGTGTTATCAGAGAATGGCATCTTCATGAAATCTGCCTGCACCATAGCAATACGTGGGAAATATAAGCCTCTTTGAACGCCATTTAAAAGCATCGTTGTTGTAACAACTTAACAAAGCCATCAAATGCATAAAGTTGTTACTATAGCAAAATTTGTCTTCACAATGGGCTGACCACTTTTATGTGAACAGCGAAGCAACTGCAAGGTTATTTCCCAACACTAAACATAATGAAAAGAGCAGGAAAATAAATAGAGCTTAACCAAGAAAGAAATGCAACCTAGTCGATAAGAAAACTATACCTTTACAAAATCACATGTCCCACTAACTCCTGCCAATGGGTTGAGCTCCTGGGTATTGTAATATGATGTTAACATAAGAGCAACCTGATAAATACGGCAGCAATAAATGCTATTAATTTAACATATGATGTTTCAGATAACCTTTCCCCTGGATATCTGGTATTCATTGTTGTTCAATCCAGTAACTGATGTTAAGCTGCAGCAAACAATTGCATTTTTCAGTTGGATGATATGGAGTGAGATGAAATGGATCAGTATTGATACGAAATAAGATAGTGCTCAGTAAAGAATGGTTATTTTTTTTCTTCCACCTCGGAGAGAAAGCAATGGCCTATTTAATGATGGGAATGAGGACACTATGGTTGAGTTGGATGACTCCTTTGATGACTCCAACAGGCGGTTCGTGCGGAGGATAAAAGAGTTTGAGGTTAAGGAGGCCTTAAAAAGGATGAAAGGAGGAAAGACCCTCGGCCCTGATGATGTCCCTATTGAGCTGTGGAGATGTCTTGGGGACATGGCAATAGTATGGCTCACAAAGCTATTCAACCATTTTTCAGTCAAACAAGATGTCTGAAGAATGGAGGAAAAGTATATTAGTACCTATCTTAAAAATAAAGCAGATATTCAAAGTTGTACTAAATATCAAGGGATCAAGCTTATGAGTCATACTATGAAACTTTGGGAGAGTGATTGAACACCGTTTGAGAAAAGTGACCAATGTCACTAAAAACCAGTTAGGTTTTATGCCTGGGAGGTCTACTATGAAGGCGATTTTTTTGCTTCGTCGGCTTATGGAGAGATATAGGGAGCAGAAGAAGGACCTACATATGGTGTTCGTTAACTTGGAGAAGGCGTACGACAAGATACCAAGGTCAGTTATGTGGTGGGCACTAGAGAAACATAAAGTGCCAACAAAGTACATTACGCTTATCAAGAATATGTACAATAATGTTAGGACAAGTGTGCGCGTAAGTGATAGTGAAACTGGTGCATTTCCTATCACGGTAGGACTACATCAAGGATCAGTTTTGAGCTCATACATCTTTTCCTTGGTGATGGATGAGGTGTCGAAGGATATAAAGGGGATATCCCTTGGTGCATGCTCTTTGACGATGATGTAGTGCTGGTAGGTGAAACTAGGAATGGTGTTGATAAGAAATTAGAGTTATGGAGACAAACCTTAGAGTCCAAGGGGTTTAGACTTAGTAGGACCAAGACCAAGTATATAAGGTGTGACTTTAGTGGTGTTGGTCGTGAAGAGGGAAACGTTAGTCTACAAGGACAAGTAGTACCTAGAAGGGACTCTTTCCGATACTTAGGATCAATATTATAAAGCAATGGCGATATTGATGAGAATGTTTGCCACAGGATCAAGGTAGGGTGGATGAAATGGCGACAAGCCTCTAGAATCCTATGTGATAGGAAGGTAACACAAAAGCTAAAAGTGAAGTTCTATAGGACGGTGATCAGACCCGCGATAGTATACGGGACGGAATGTTGGCCAACTAAACAACAACATATCCAACAAATGAGTGTCGCAGAGATACACATGCTATGGTGGATGTGCGGGCACACGAGAAGAGACCGAATAAGGAATGAGACGATTCGTGATAGGGTAGGGGTGGCACGATTGAAGAGAAGTTAGTCCAACATCGACTAAGGTGGTTTGTGTTAAGCTACTATGCACCGACCAGTTGACCCCAAAAACTTAAGCTGATAGGGAAGGTGGGCAATTCACTTATATTTCAACACTCCCCCTCACGTGCAGGCTCTCTTGGGCCGCAAACGTGGAATAGGAGTCGGCTGCAATTTATTTTAATAAATCGCGCTCGCCAGGATTCGAACTCAAGACCTCTGGCTCTGATACCATGTTAAGCTACTATGCACCGACCAGTTGAACCCATCAGCTTTGTTAGACACTGTAATTAGGGGTGTGACACAGGGGTATATAAGTCATTAGAGAGGGATTAGGGTTAGGGGTAGTTTAGTCTTTTCTCCCCTCCTAATCCCTCTATATAATCACACCTGTACTACAGCTTTTCTATCATCTCAATATAATTATCATTATCCCTCTTTCATGGTATCATTAGCTAGGAATAATCAGGATTAGGGCTAACCCTAATCCTAATGGGCCAGCCGCCGCCGCAGCCCTGGGCGCACGCCGCCGCCACCCCACCCTGGGCCAGAACCACCGCCGCCCCTGAGCAGCCGCCCGCCGCCGCCCCTGGTGCGCTGCCCGCCGCCGGATCTGGGCTGCGCACGCGGGGGGAGGGGGGGGGCGCCTCCTCTGGAGGACAGCGCGCGGAGGCGGGAGCCGTCGCCACCCCACCCTGGGCGCGGGGAGGGGCCGCCGCCGCCGCCACCTCCGGATCCGGGGCCGCCGCGCCCTGGATCGGGGTGGCTCCGCTCGGATTCGGGCCGCCCCCACCCGGATGGGGGCCGTACGCGCACCGGGGGGGGGGGGGGGGGCGTCACCTCCCCTGTCTGGGCCCACCGCCGCCCCTGGGTGCTCCGCCCCTGGGGGGTCCGCCGGCCCCCCTGGAGGGAGTGCCGCCCCCTGGCCTGCCTGGGCCGCCGCCGCCCCTGGGGGGTCCGCATCCGCCCCTGGGGGGTCCGCCAGCCCCACTGGAGGGGGCGCCACCCTCTAGGCTGCTGAAACTGGAGGAACAGCAGCCTCTGGAGGGGGCGCCGCCTTCTTAGGAGGAGCCACAGCCCCCAAGCCCCTCGCTGCTGGTTCTGCAGCCGCCCCCTCCTTCTCGAGAACCGGTCCAGCCGCCGGTGAACCCCTCGTCGGTACCTCCAGCAACCCCGCCACTGCTGTTACCTTCATGGCAGGTACCTCCGCGCTACGGGACGCCACCGGCCTCGACATCGACGGGAGCACCACGGCGATCCCGCCGATTCCGTTCCCAGCCACCGGTACTACTGTGGAGAACACAGCTTCTTCCTACGGCACCGACACTGCGGAGACATCTGACATCGCCGCAGCACTGGCCGCCTCTCGCGAGCGCGAGCGGGCACTCGCCCTTGCCCTAGAGCAGGAGCATGTCTCCGTGGCATCACTATCCCACCAACTTGAGGAGAGTGCTCGCCGATCAACGAGTGTTGTCCATGAGCCTCCCTCGGACGCTGGTACGTACTCGACTTCGCTTGTGGCCGCTCTTCATCCACAGGCCGCAGGGGTTCAGAACATCCGGACGCTCGTGCTGGTTATTCTCAGTTCTGACCACCTCATATGCCCGGTGGCGTGATATGGTGCTCCTCACGCTGAGGCGCTATTGCCTCGATGACCACGTCCTCCAGGACGAGTCTTCAGTACAGGTGTCCTGGATCAGCATGGACAGCCTGGTACTATCCTGAATCCTTGGCTCCCTGACAGAGGAGCTACAGGACATCGTCGGGCAGCTCGGTGGCGGTACTGCTCGACAGGCCTGGCTAGTCCTCGAGCAACAGTTTCTAGGGAACCGTGCGACTCGAGCCCTCCAGATCAGCACTCGGTTCCAGAACACCGTCCAGGGTGATCGTTCCATCTCCACCTATTGTCGGGAGATGAAGGGCATGGCGGATGCCCTACGTGACCTTGGTGAGCCGGTCACCGACAGCGCTCTTGTCCTTCGGGTCCTTCAGGGCCTGAACGAGCGCTATTGTCACCTACGGACATGGCTACTTCGACTGGAGCCACTACCTACCTTCGAGAAGGTATGGTCTGATCTTAAACTTGAAGAGATCACTGCAGGAGGCTCTACTGGCTCTGGATCTGCCACAACTTTCTATAACTCTGGGCAGTCCCCTCGTCCACCCTTACCAGCGGCTGGTGGACTGCCGTCACGTCCACCTTCTACTCCTACCAATACAGGAGGTGGAAACCGTCGTCGCCGAGGAAAGAACGGCGACCATGGTGGCAGCAGTGCAGGCAGCAGCCCCACGGCTTCGACTACTGGAAGTAGTGGTGGTACCGGCCAGGGAGGTGCACCCTGGCCCACACCCTACAACTCGTGGACTGGCCAGATCTACATATGGCCTGGACCGTCCCCGGGTTCTCAGCCTCCACGACCACCACGTCCTCAGCCGGCGTTCACGGCTACCCCCGGCTACAGTGGACCAGCCCACAGTGCTGGTAGGCCGACAGCTCAGGCCTATAGTGGGCCTGGATACTCTTCAGGCGGGCAGTCAGCCCCGACCTACGGAGGCACTGACTACCCTGTTGGGAACTCGGAGCCATCGGCACCCCTTCAGGAGCCACCGTCGACGTGGGATCGAGAGTCGCTTGCTTCCTCCTTCAGCACCATGCACCTTACACCACCTGGTGCCGACTGGGTAGTTGATTCCGGAGCATCATACCATACCACTCCTAATTCCGGTATACTCTCTTCCACCCATCCTCCCAATCCCTCTTTTCCTTCATCTATCGTTGTTGGAAATGGGTCCGTTCTTCCGGTCACCTCAGTAAGTGATTCCGGTCTTCCGGGTACTTTCCAGCTTAAAAACATTCTTGTTGCTACGGATATCATTCAGAACTTACTTTCTATTCGCCGTTTTACCACTGACAACAATGTTTCCATTGAATTTGATCCTTTTGGTTTGTCTGTGAAGGATCTTTCCACCCGGCGACCTCTTTTCTGATGTGATAGCTCGGGGCCCTATACACACTTCGGCTTCCTACTTCCGCTGCATCACCGCCATTTGCTTTGACTACGACAGCTTCATCTACCATCTAGCATCGCCGGCTTGGTCACTCTGGTGCAGATGCTATGTCGAAGCTGTCCAGTAGCTCAGTTATCTCGTGTTCTACGGGTACACATGACTCCCTATGTCATGCCTGTCAACTTGGTCGCCATATTCGTCTCCCTTTTCCCACATCTGTGACTCATGTTGAGCACTCATTCGATCTTATACATTGTGATTTGTGGACATCTCCCATTTCCAGTATATCGGGCTTTAATTACTATTTGGTGATAATTGATGATTTTTCTCACTTCTCCTAGACTTTTCCATTACGATTGAAGTCTGAGACTTTCGTCACGCTTTCTCACTTCTTCGTTTGGATTTCTACTCAATTCGGGCGTACCATTCGAGTTGTCCAGTGCGATAACGGACGAGAGTTTGATAACTCTGCGTTTCGTAATTTTCTCTCCGCACATGGGGTACAACTACGCATGTCTTGTCCGTATACCTCTCCTCAAAACGGCAAGGCAGAGCGCATGATTCGCACCATTAATGATGTCATACGCTCCCTGATGTTCCAGGCATCTATTCCAGCCCGATACTGGGTGGAGGCTCTTCATACCGCCACACTTCTGATCAATCGTCTTCCCACCAAAGCGATTCGTGCCTCCACCCCCTACTTTGATCTATATGGCACTAATCCTCTTTATGATCACCTTCGGGTTTTCGGATGCGCTTGCTACCGTAATCTTTCCGCCACCGCCCCACATAAGCTTGCGCCCCGCTCGACACGGTGTGTTTTTCTCGGGTATTCCCTTGATCATAAGGGTTACCGATGCTTAGATCTCACTACCCACCGTCTTTTGATCTCTCGGCACGTCGTCTTCGACGAGTCATCTTTTCCTTTTTCCACCACCTTTTCTGATTCCACCACAGAGCTGGACTCCCTTTTTCCTACTGACCCCGAGGCTGCCTCCCAGTTGTCTTGGCCTATTTCTTCTGCAGGATCGACACGAGCTACGTCCCAGATGCCCTCGACACCGATTGCTGCACCTCGTGTGGCATCGATGTCTCAGACGTCACCCGCTGCACCCCGTGTGGCATCGACGCCTCTGACGTCACCTGCTGCGCCACGCGCGGCCTCGGCTTCCCCGACACCATCTACTGTACCCCAGGTGCCCTCGGCGTCTCTAGCTATACCACGTACGGCACCGGCGACATCACCAGCTACCTCCCCGACGTCACCTGCAGCGAGCACGACGCCACCAGCCGCGCCACGCGCGGCACCGACGACGTCTTCTCGTTTTGCTGACCCAACACTTGTCTACCAGCGACGAGCGCGGGGAGAGGCTCCTGCTTCGACGACGCCACGCGCGGCATCGAGACCCACTCTCGTCTATCCACGACGAGAGAAGATGGTTGTACCCGACCGGCCGGTGTACAACCCCCCTCTACTTCACAGGGATCCTGGTCACGTCCACTCGATGGTGACTCGACGTGCGCCCGGGTGTCTTCGACCAGTGGAGCGGTTCGATAGTGCCGCTTTCTCGTCGACGACAACCCTACCGACCGAGCCTTCTTCGATCTCGCCCATGCCTACTTCCGTGCGTAGCGCCCTCGCCGACCCTAACTGGCGCCGCGTTATGGAGGAAGAGTATGAGGCCTTGCTTGCCAACCGGACCTGGGACCTGGTTCCCTGTCCTGGTCGTGGCAATGTTGTCACAGGCAAGTGGATATTCACGCATAAGAAGAAGGCGGATGGCACCTTGGAGAGATACAAGGCTCGTTGGGTACTCCGGGGCTTCACTCAGCGCCCTGGAGTTGACTACGACGAGACTTTCAGCCCGGTGGTGAAGCCGGCGACAGTTCGTACCGTACTGTCGCTAGCTCTCTCACATTCTTGGCTTGTCCACCAGTTGGACATCAAGAACGCCTTCCTCCACGGTACACTGACCGAGACGGTGTACTGCAGTCAGACGGCAGGATTTGTAGATCCAGCTCACCCAGACATGGTCTGTAAGCTGAACAAATCCCTGTACGGACTGAAGCAGGCACCGCGAGCCTGGTACAGCCGGTTCGCCTCTTTCTTGGTCTCACTGGGGTTTGTTGAAGCTAAGTCGGACACTTCGCTGTTTGTCTATCGACGGGGCAGTGACACAGCTTACCTCTTACTATACGTCGATGACATTGTACTAACAGCATCTAGTCCGACTCTGCTTCAGCGAACCATTTCTGCAGGAGTTCGCTATGAAGGACCTGGGCCGTCCACCACTTCCTGGGTATTACGGTCGAGGACCGACCAGGCGGCCTATTCCTTCACCAGCGACAGTACTGTCTGGATATCCTCCAGCAGGCGAGCATGGCTGATTGCAAGCCGTGCTCCACTCCAGTGGATACTCAGGCGAAGCTCTCCGCCACCGACGGGACACCCGTCTCTGACCCCACTTCTTACAGGAGTCTTGCAGGTGCTCTCCAGTACCTAACCTTCACCAGGCCGGATATCTCATATGCGGTCCAGCAGGTATGCCTCCGCATGCATGACCCGAGGGAACCGCATCTCACCGCTGTCGAGCGGATTCTTCGGTACCTACGAGGCACTCTCGACTACGGTCTCCTTCTTCGGCGTGACACGGCCTCTGAGCTGGTTGTGTACACAGACGCTGACTGGGCAGGCTGCCCGGACACACGGCGCTCTACTTCTGGGTACGCCGTCTTCCTAGGCGGCAACCTTGTCTCCTGGTCCTCGAAGCGACAGCCCGTAGTGTCGCGCTCGAGTGCAGAGGCGGAGTATCGCGCCGTGGCTAACGGCATAGCTGAGGCCTCCTGGCTTCAGCAGCTACTTCAGGAGCTCCACACTCCCGTCATCAAAAGCACCCTCATCTACTGCGACAACGTCAGCGCCATGTACCACTCCACCAACCCGGTCCAGCATCAGCGCACGAAGCATGTGGAGATTGACCTTCATTTTGTTCGTGAGCGGGTTGCACGGGGCGAGGTTCGGGTACACCATGTCCCGACGACGACGCAGTTCGCCGACATCTTCACGAAGGGCCTCCCTTCGTCGCTGTTCTCCGAGTTTCGGTCCAGTCTCAACATCTGCAGCGGCTAGATGTTGTGACTGCGGGGGGGGGGGGGGTGGGGGGGTGTTAGACACTGTAATTAGGGGTGTGACACAGAGGTATAGTAGTCATTAGAGAGGGATTAGGGTTAGGGGTAGTTTAGTCTTTTCTCCCCTCCTAATCCCTCTATATAATCACACCTGTACTCCAGCTTTTCTATCATCTCAATACAATTATCATTAGCCCTCTTTCAGTTTGGACATATCCAGCGGAGACCTCCAGAATTACCGGTTAACAGTGAGATTTTAAGAGGTAGAGAAAATATTAGGAGGGGTAGAGGACGACCAAAGTTGACCTGGGAGGAGGCGGTAAAACGAGATTTGAAAGATTAGAATGTATCCAGAGACTTAGCTCATGATAGGACCGCATGGAAAGTAGCAATTCATGTGTCAGAATCTTAGTCTTTTTTCTTTTATTTTTTTCTTGTTACTCTTATATCTCTTCCTCTCTTTTACTTCATTGAAATATATATATATATATAATTATTGAGTTTCACTTCATTGAAATATATATATATATATATAATTATTGAGTTTCATGTCTAGCCGACCCCAACATGCTTAGGATAAAGGCTTGGTTGTTGTTGTTGTTGCCAGAGACAAAGCAACATCCCTCCCAAAAAGAATTGGTTAAGTCATAAAAATCAGTCAACTATGATAAAATTGACCATGTATGTTAAAAGTTACAACAGAGGCAAAAAAATTCACAAGCATCACAGAATCAAACCTGAATTTTGCAATTTCTCTCAATGGTCCACCAATGCCACAGCCCACATCTAAAACCTACAGGTCAAACAAAAAACACACATCTTCTAGTTATAGCAAGAGAAGCGAATAATTCAGCCACAGATTTCAGTAAGAAAACTGACCTTCATTCCTGGTTTCAATCCAAGCTGCAGGGCAAGAAAATGCTCATGCCGCTTGATGCTTTCACGTAATGATTCTCCATTCCATCTACCATAACAATTGTAGTTCAGTACACAATTATCACAAACCAATGGTAAGCATAACCTATGTTACCTTTTCCAGTGTTTTCTAGAAAAGGCACCAAAAAGATTTCTTTTTTGTGATAGAAGAGATTTTCGTTCTGGCAAATTAAAGACCAGGAATTCATTCTTTTCTGTAAATGAGTCCTCACCTGTGAGCAAAGTGGAAGGATTCACCCCAGCCATACTCATAGAAGCTAGTGGCAAGATCATAATATTTATTAACCTGATATGTCATCAAAACATCAGCTGCTAGTATTTATCTTATTTTCAGTATATTAAAGAGCATCAAGAAGTACACAGTCTGTCACTCAAATGCAGGTTCCATTCCACATTAGGCAATGCTAAACAAGAAACGTTCAGCAACATAATCTGGTATACTTAATTACATATTCCAGCCTATATTATTAATTATTTCTTGCAGAATCCCTAACTTCAAGGAAATCTAGTGAATCGGAATTGCAGTACAACTGAAACGTAATTATACAACAATTTGAGTATGGGCGGGTGGTGGTGGTGGACATTACCATATCAGTGTAGTTGGACTTCCTTGATTCCTCCTTCCCTCCATAATATCCGTGATATTTCTCATACCTTGTAAAATTATTTTACCCAAGAAAATCAGAGGGAGATAAATATTATTATGAAGCAGGATACTAGTTCTATTAAATAGCATATACAGTATGTTTCATCCAAAGGAGAAAATTAACTTGATATCTTCTTAATTGTATGTACTATGAAAGGACAGGTTTAACAACATGACATGTGGTCAACTGCGTTGCCATGGTTCAGAAGCTAAACTGATAATCTTCCATGAGCAGTCCCAACAGACTGCAGTACAGTACTACAGCCATATGAATGGAACACTACACATGGCTAGCTAGAACGGGCTAGATTGTGACATGACCATACAACATGGTATGCGCACTTGGCACACCTAACAACTAAGTATGGCCATCTCCTAAAGCCCCGTTTGGTACAGCTCCAGATTCTCCGAGAATCGGAAACGTTTCAGTTTCAACGCAGAAATATTTCTCAACTGAAACAGAATTACTTTAGAAACCGTTTGCCTTTTCTGATTTCAGTTTCAGTATAGAAAGAAGAGAATTAAAATGACCTATTTACCCTTAAATAGGCTATATTGTTTTTGTCATAGTATAACATATAAAAAATTATTATAGTATATGTTATTTATAAGTGTCATTGCAAAATATATGTCATCATTCATATTCACGGATAAATCCTTATTACACCGCAACAGCGGCGACAAGTTGAGAATAAGGGTAGACGATGACAAATCACTGTAAATAATTACGAAGTTGGAGGGGGTACCGTTTCTTATGGATTCACTATTTCTTATGAATTCACTACTAAAATATTTCACTTTTTTGCCGTTTGGTACCGTTTTAACTGATTTAACATAGAATCTGAAACGTTTCTTCTTGCCAAACGCGCCCTAAAACTAACACAGATCAAGAGCAAACAATGATGTCAAGTACTTGTTTTTATTAGAGGACTAATTGTGGTTGTATTGGATGATTAGAATAATGAGGGTACAGGGATGATTATATAGAGGGATTAGGTGAGGGAAAAAGACTAAACTACCCCTAACCCTAATCCCTCACTAATGACTAATATGCCCTTGTGCCCCACACACAATTACAGTGTCTAACACCCCCGCAGTCACAAAATCTAGCCACTGCAGATGTTGAGACTGGACGGAAACTCAAAGAACAACGACGACAGGAGGCCCTTAATGAAGATGTCGGCGAACTGCGTCGTCGTCGGGACATGGTGTACCCGAACCTCGCCACAACCCGCTCACGAACAAAGTGGAGGTCGATCTCCACATGTTTTGTGCGGTGATGCTGGACCGGGTTGGTGGAGAGGTACATGGCGCTGACGTTGTCGTAGTAGATCAGGGTGCTCCTGGCGACGGGAGTGTGGAGCTCCTGAAGCAGTTGCTGAAGCCAGGAGGCCTCAGCCACGCCGTTAGCCACGGCGCGATACTCCGTCTCAGCACTCGAGCGCGACACCACAGGCTGTCGCTTCGAGGACCAGGAGACGAGGTTACCGCCCAGGAAGACGGCGTACCCCGAAGTAGAACGTCGTGTGTCCGGGCAGCCTGCCCAGTCAGCGTCGGTGTACACGACCAGCTCGAAGGCCACGTCACGTCGAAGGAGGAGGTCGTAGTCGAGGGTACCTCATAGGTACCGAAGAATCCGCTTCACAGCGGTGAGGTGCAGCTCTCTCGGGTCATGCATGTGGAGGCACACCTGCTGAACCGCATACGAGATATCCGGCCTGGTGAAGGTACTGAAGAGCACCTGCAAGACTCCTGTAAGCAGTGGGGTCAGACACGGGTGTCCCGTCGGTAGCGGAGAGCTTCGCCTGAGTATCCACTGGAGTGGAGCACGGCTTGCACTCAGCCATGCCTGCTCGCTGGAGGATATCCAGAAAGTATTGTCGCTGATGAAGGAATAAGCCGCACCGACCGCAATACTCAGGAAGTGGTAGAGACAGCCCATGTCCTTCATAGCGAACTCCTGCTGTAAAGCAGAAATGGTGTGCCGAAGCAAGGCCGGACTAGACGCTGTTAGTACAATGTCATCGATGTACAGTAGAAGGTAAGCAGTGTCACTGCCACGTCGATAGACAAACAGCGAAGTGTCCGACTTAGCTTCGACGAACCCCTGTGAGACCAAGAAGGAGGCGAACCGGCTATACCAGGCTCGCGGTGCCTGCTTCAGTCCATACAGGGATTTGTTCAGCTTACAGACCATGTATGTGTGAGCTGAATCAACAAATCCTGCCGGCTGGGTGCAGTACACCGTCTCAGTCAGTGTACCGTGGAGGAAGGCATTCTTGACGTCCAACTGGTGGACAGGCCAAGAACGCGAGAGAGCTAGCGACAGAACGGTACGAACCGTCTCCGGCTTCACCACCGGGCTGAAGGTCTCGCCGTAGTTGACTCCAGGGCGCTGAGTGAAACCCCGGAGTACCCACCGAGCCTTGTACCTCTCCAAGGTACCGTCCACCTTCTTCTTGTGCGTGAACACCCACTTGCCCGTGACAACATTGCCACGACCGGGACGAGGAACCAGGTCCCAGGTGTTAGACACTGTGATTATGTGTGTGTCACAGGGGCATATTAGTCATTAGTGAGGGATTAGGGTTAGGGGTAGTTTAGTCCTTTTCCCCTCCTAATCCCTCTATATAATCAGACCTGTACCTCAGTATTATTATCATCTAATACATCCCACTATTTCTCCTCTAATATGGTATCAGCTAGGTAATCAAGGATTAGGGCTAAACCCTAATCCTCCTCCCCTGATGGTTGCGCCGCCGCCACAGCCCCTCCACAGCGCCCCACCGCCGCAGCCCTCCCTCTGCGAGCCGCCGCCGCAGCCCTACCCCAGCTCGCCGCCTCGCCGCCCCGAGCCCTGCTGGTCTGACACACGAGGTGCCCCAGTCGCCACCGCCGCTGCAGTGCCTCTAGCCCACGCATTTGCGCCGCCCGGCGGGGCCGCCGCCGCCGGCGTGTCTCCAGCCCGCGCAGCCGCGCCCTGGGCTGCCGCCGGATCTGCGCCCGGGCCTCCCGATTTCAGGCAGAGCCGGCGTACGCCCGGGCCGCCCGGGTCTGGGCTTGAATGGCAGCCGCCCAAGGGCGCCGCCACCGCCTCGGGGAGGGCTGGCGTGGCCGCCACCACCCCCTGGCCAGATGCCGCCGCGTCACCACCCTGGGCCACCGCGCAGCCGCATCTGGCCGCCGCCGGCGCTCTTGCAGCCCCCACCGCCCATCCAGCCCCCAGCGCTGCCACCCCTCGAGCCGGGCTCGCTGCTGCCGTCTAGCCCGCCGCTGTCGCCTCTGCAGCACCCCACGACAGCGCCGCTGCTTGGCCCGCAGCAGCCGGCCCTGCAGCCCCCCACAACGGCGCCGCCTGGCCCGCAGCCGCCACCGGCCCCCTGGCCCACAGCCGCTGGTGTATCTAGATCGGCTGTTGCCTACTCGCTTGGCACGACCGTCGAGGGTCCACGCGTGTTGTCTTCCTTCCCGGCACCACCACCGCCGGGGCATGTCGCGACCCGTTCAACACCGTCGGTCTACCTGTGGGGTCTCACGCCGTCTGGCCCTGACTGGGTGGTGGACTCCGGTGCCTCGTACCACACCACCCCTGACGTCGGTATCCTCTCCTCTACCCGCCCTTCCCGTCCCTCTGATCCTTCATCTATCGTTGTTGGGAATGGGTCGACTCTCCCAGTAACCTCAGTAGGTGACTCGGGTTCGCCGGATTCGTTTCAGCTACGTGATGTTCTTGTTGCCCCTGACATCATTCAACATCTTCTTTCCGTTCGTCGTTTTACTACTGACAACCATGTTTCCCTTGAGTTTGATCCTTATGGTGTAACTGTGAAGGATCTTACTACTCGACGCTTTCTTTTTCGCTGTGATAGTACGGGTCCCCTGTACACGATGCGTCTTCCTGCTTCCGCTCCGCCTCTTGCCCTGACTACGACAGCATCTTCGACCATTTGGCATCGTCGGCTTGGCCACCCCGGTGTTGATGCTATGTCGAAGTTGTCTGGTAGTTCAGCGATTTTGTGTACTCGGGGTACTCATGAGTCTCTTTGTCATGCTTGTCAGTTGGGTCGCCATGTTCGACTTCCTTTTCCGCACTTTGTCACTCGTGTCGAGCACACATTTGATTTGATTCATTGTGATCTTTGGACTTCACATGTTCTTAGTGTCTCTGGATGCAAGTATTACTTGGTGGTCGTGGATGATTTTTCGCACTATTCGTGGACTTTTTCCTTGCGACGAAAGTCTGATACTTTCGGTACTCTTTCTCACTTCTTCGCTTGGGTGTCCACCCAGTTTGGGCGCACGATTCGTGCGGTCCAGTGCGACAACGGGCGCGAGTTTGACAACTCTACGTTTCGTGACTTTCTGCTTTCTCGCGGTGTTCAGTTACGCATGTCATGTCCGTACACTTCCCCCCAGAACGGCAAGGCTGAGCGCATGATTCGTACCACCAACGATGTCATACGCTCCCTGATGTTTCAGGCTTCTACCCCTGCTCGCCAAGAGGCGCTTCACACTGCCACCTACCTCATTAATCGCCTTCCTACTAAGGCGATTAGTGCTCCCACCCCTCACTTCGCTTTGTTCGGCACCCACCCTCTTTACGACCATCTTCGGGTCTTCGGGTGCGCTTGCTACCCGAACCTCTCTGCCACAGCTCCCCATAAGCTTGCGCCTCGTTCGACTCAGTGTGTTTTCCTTGGTACTCCCCTGACCATAAGGGGTACAGGTGCCTTGACCCCACCACCCGTCGTATCTTGATCTCCCGACACGTCGTCTTCGACGAGTCTTCCTTTCCCTTTTCCACCCCGTCCTCCGACTCCGTCACTGAGTTGGATTCCCTCTTCTCCATTGACCCCGAGGCCGCTCCTATACAGTATCGCGCCGTGGCTAACGGCGTAGCTGAGGCCTCCTGGCTCCAGCAGTTGCTTCAGGAGCTCCACACTTCCGTCGCCAGGAGCACCCTCATCTACTGCGACAACGTCAGCGCCGTGTACCTCTCCACCAACCCGGTCCAGCATCAGCGCACGAAACATGTGGAGATCGACCTCCACTTTGTTCGTGAGCGGGTTGCACGCGGCGAGATTCGGGTACACCATGTCCCGACGACGACGCAGTTCGCCGACATCTTCACGAAGGGCCTCCCGTCGTCGCTGTTCTCCGAGTTTTGGTCCAGTCTCAACATCTGCAGTGGCTAGATGTTGTGACTGCGGGGGTTGTTAGACACTGTGATTATGTGTGTGTCACAGGGGCATATTAGTCATTAGTGAGGGATTAGGGTTAGGTGTAGTTTAGTCCTTTTCCCCTCCTAATCCCTCTATATAATCAGACCTGTACCTCAGTATTATTATCATCTAATACATCCCACTATTTCTCCTCTAATACCAGGTCCGGTTGGCAAGTAGGGCCTCATACTCTTCCTCCATAGCGCGGCGCCAGTGAGGGTCGGCGAGGGCGCTACGCACAGAAGTAGGTATGGGTGAGATCGAAGAAGAGTCGGTCGGTGGAGATGGCGTCGACGAGAAGGCAGCTCCGGCGAAGCGCTCAACTGGACGAAGACTCCCGGACACACGTCGAGTCACCATCGGGTGGATGTGACCAGGATCCCTGTGGAGAAGAGGAGGGTTGTACACCGGGCGCTCGGGTACAACAACCTTCTCTCGTCGTGGGTAGACGAGAGTGGGTCTCGGGGCCGTTGCGTGGCGCAGGGCCGCCCCCCCCCCCACCACCACCCCCCCCCCCCCCCCGTGCTTGTCGCTGGTAGACAAGTACGGGGTCGGCGAAGCGAGAAGTCATCGTCGGTGATGCTCCTGGTGCGTCTGGTGACGTCGGGCTCGGTGCAGGTGACGTCGGGGAAACTAAGGCCGCGCGTGGCGCAGTAGTCGACGTCGGGGACGCCGAGGCCGCGCTTGGCGCAGCAGGCGTCGTCGGGGACACCGGGGCCGCGCGTGGTGTAGTGGGTGACGTCGGGGGCGCCGAGGCCGCGCGTGGCGCAGCTGGTGGCATCAGGGACGCCTGTGTCGCGCGTGGCGCGGCAAGTGGCGTCAGGGACGCTGGGGCCACACGTGGCGCAGTAAGTGGCATCAGGGACGTCGAGGCCGCGCGTGGCGTAGCAGGTGGCATCACGGACGTTGATGCCACGTAAGGCATAGCAGGTGGCATGGAAGACGCCGAAGTCGTGCGTGGCGCAACGGGTGGGTAACCTGCAAGAGGTAAAAGGCAAGGTCGTTGTACAGGAGCGGCCTCGGGGTCAGTAGAGAAGAGGGAATCCAACTCAGCGACGGAATCAGAGGACGGGGTGGAAAAGGGAAAGGAAGACTCGTTGAAGACGACGTGTCGGGAGATCAAGATACGACGGGTGGTAGGGTCAAGGCACCTGTACCCCTTATGGTCAGGGGAGTATCCAAGGAAAACACACCGAGTCGAGCGAGACGCAAGCTTATGGGGAGCTGTGGCAGAGAGGTTCGAGTAGCAAGCGCACCCGAAGACTCGAAGATGGTCGTAAAGAGGAGGGGTGCCGAACAAAGCGAAGTGAGGGGTGGGAGCACTAATCGCCTTAGTAGGAAGGCGATTAATGAGGTAGGTGGCAGTGTGAAGCGCCTCCGCCCAGTAGCGAGCAGGGGTAGAAGCCTGAAACATCAGGGAGCGCATGACATCGTTGGTGGTCCGAATCATGCGCTCAGCCTTGCCGTTCTGGGGAGAAGTGTACGGGCAAGACATGCGCAACTGAACACCGCGAGAAAGCAGAAAGTCACGGAACGCAGAGTTGTCAACCTCGCGCCCGTTGTCGCACTGGACCGCACGGATCGTCTGCCCAAACTGGGTGGACACCCAAGCGAAGAAGTGAGAAAGAGTGTCGAACGTATCAGACTTCTGTCACGAGTGAAAAGTCCATGAATAGTGCGGAAAATCATCAACGACCACCAAGTAATACTTACATCCAGAAACACTAAGAACAGGTGAAGTCCAAAGATCACAGTGAATCAAATCAAAGTTGTGCTCGACACGAGTGATAGAATGCGGAAAAGGATGTCGAACGTGGCGGCCGAACTGACAAGCATGGCAAAGAGAGTCATGAGTACCCCGAGTACACGAAATCACTGAACTACCAGATAACTTCGACATAGCATTAAAACCGGGGTGGCCAAGCCGACGATGCCAAATGGTCGAAGAAGCTATCATAGTTAGGGCAAGAGGCGGAGCGGAAGTAGGAAGACGCATCGTGTACAGGGGACCCGTACTCTCACAGCGAAAGAGAATGCGCCGAGTAGTAAGATCCTTCACAGTTACACTATATGGATCGAACTCAGGGGAAGCATGGTTGTCAGTAGTAAAACGACGAACGGAAAGAAGGTGTTGAATGATGTCAGGAGCAACAAGAACATCACGTAGCTGAAACGAATCCGGCGAAGCCGAGTCACCTACTGAGGTGACTGGAAGAGCCGACCCATTCCCAACAACGATAGATGAAGGATCAGAGGGACGGGAAGGGCAGGTAGAAGAGAGGATACCGACGTCAGGGGTGGTGTGGTACGAGGTACCGGAGTCCACCACCCAGTCAGGGCCAGATGGCATGAGACCCCGCAGGTAGACCGACGGTGTAGAACAGGTCACGACATGCCCCGGCGGTGGCGGTGGCGGGAAGGAAGACAACACGCTCGGACCCTCGACGATCGTGCCAATAGAGTAGGCAACAGCCGATCCAGGTACACCAGCCGATGGCGGTCGAGAAGCACCTCCCAGGGCGGCAGCAAGGGGCCCCCGTGCGCCCTGGCTGCTGCGGCGGCGTCCCATGGTGCAGCGGTGGCGGCGGTCCAGGGAGTGGCGGCTGCGGGCCAGGGGCCGGCGGCGGCTGCAGGCCAGGCGGCGCCGTTGTGGGGGGCTGCAGGGCCGGCGGCCCGAGGGGTGGCTGCAGCTGCTGCGAGCCAGGCAGCGGCGCCGTCGTGGGTCGCTGCAAAGGCGACGGCGGCGGGCCAGGCGGCAGCAGCGGCTCGAGGGGGGGCAACACTGGGGGCTGGATGGACGGTGGGGGCTGCAGGAGCGCCGGCGGCGGCCAGATGCGGCTGCGCGGTGGGGGCAGGGAGATCCAGCGGCGGCGGCGGCTGCAGCTGGCCAGGGGGCGGTGGCTGCTGGCCAGGGGCCGGCGGGCCAGGGGGCGGTGGCGGCCACGCCAGCCCTCCCAGAGGCGGCGGCGGCGCCCCCGGGCGCCTGCTAGTCGAGCCCGAATCCAGGCGGCCCGGGCGCGGATCCGACGGCAGCCCATGTGGGCTGATCTGCCCCTGGCCCAGGCCGTCCCCTCCCTGGCCCAGGGCGGCCAGAACTGGGCCAAGTGGGCTGGTCAGCCCTGGCCCAGGCCAGGGCCCCTTTCTAGAAGGTTTTTGAGTTTAATCTTCTTAGAGATAGATTAAAAGATCCTTTGTAACAGATTAGGACTCTTGTAAGGGGGGGCTATATATACAAGCCAAAAACACCCCAAATTGAGAGAGATCAATACAGAAAATTTTCCTCCACTTTTCTAACCCTAGCCGCCTCTCTCCCCCTTGCTGTAGCCGCCGGCCTAGCCTCTGCCCTAGCCGCCGCCCAGCTGCTGCCCTAGCCGCCGCCTCCCTCTGCAGCCCTAGCCGTCACCAGGGGCTAGAACCAGCCGCCATCCCTGTTTCCCCCTCTGTTCTGCGCCTCCATCAAAACCAGAACAGATTGGCGGCTTACCGATCTCTCCCCTGATCTGTTCTCCAAAGAACAGAATCAATCTGCTCAGTTTTCTGCACCAGAACTGTTCTTCTCCTTGCTGTTATTCCTCTGTTGTTGGCTGAAGAATTTTTCTGGTCTGTCTTCAAGGAAGACAGATCGATCTGCTAGGGCAGATCGGGTTTATTTAGCAAGAACAGGGACAGTTTCAGCGCCGGAATTGCAACATTCATGGTATCAGAGCCAGTTTCAACCCTAGGCTGCATTCTGCAAGATATCATCTACACCTAGAAGCAGCGGCAGCGTCATCAGCCATGGCACACCCTCACCGGCAGCTCGTGAGGTGAACACCGGGACGGGGTTCCCCGTGCTCACCAAGACCAACTACGCGGAGTGGGCTGTCATGATGAAGATCAAGCTGAAGGCACGGCTGCTTCGGAAGGTCGTGGAGGAGGGGAACGTGAGCGAGCAGGAAGACATGATGGCGCTTGACATCTTGGTCAGCGCTGTCCCGCCGGAGATGATCACGACGATCGAAGAAAAGAGGACGGCGAAGGAGGCATGGGACACTATCGCCATCATGCGGGTCGGGGCCGACCGCGTGAGGAAGACAACAGCACAGCAACTCCGGAAGGAGTTCGAAGACGCTGTCTTCAAGGATGGCGAAAGCGTGGAGGACTTCTCCCTCCGCCTGAGCGGCATGCTATCACGGCTTGCGTCGCTAGGGGAGGAGATAGGAGAAGAGAGGGTCGTGGAGAAGCTCCTGCGAAGCGTTCCAGAACGCTTCCAACAGATCGTGGTGGCGATCACGACACTGTTGGACGTGTCGACCCTCACCTTGTCGGAGGTGACGGGGCGTCTCAGGGCGGCTGAGAACGCTTTCGACTCGACGCAGCGGAAGGGAGGAGTACACAACGGCCAGCTGTACCTCACTCGGGAGGAGCGGGAGGCACAGCGGAAGGAGGAGCGGTCTACCCAGTCCGCGGGTTCTTCTAAGCGGGGCGGCCGAAAGGGCCCACCCAAGAAGAACGGAGGCAAGAAGGGAGGTTCCGGAAAGGATATTCCGCGAGACCAGTGCAGGAAGTGCGGGAAGAAGGGCCACTGGGCCGGGGAGTGTCGGTCGAAGCCTAAGGAGGAGCCGCAGCAGGAGGCTTTCGTGGCAAAGGCGGAGGAGGAGGGCGCCTTGTTTATGACAAGGGTGGCATCAGTACAGGAGGAGCCTGTACAGGAACGTCCTGTGCGCCCACTGGAGATAGTGGAGGGACGTGTCTTCGCTCACCGCAGCAACGACGATGACTTTGACGACACTCGTTGGTACCTCGCACGGGCGCGACCAACCACATGACTGGTTCGCGCGCCGTCTTCTCCGAGCTTGACAAAAATGTCGTCGGAACCATCAAGTTCGGCGATAATTCCGTCGTGCGTATCCAGGGGAAGGGTACAGTCCTATTCGCCGCTAAGACGGATGAGCACAGGAGGCTCACCGGCGTCTACCTCATCCCACGCCTCACCACCAACCTCATCAGCGTCGGCCAGCTGGATGAGGATGGCTACAGCATCACGGTGCAAGGAGGAGTGATGCACATGCGGGATGAGCAGCAGCGTCTCCTCACACGAGTTCAGCGCGACGACAGCAAGCTGTACTCCATCAGGTTCAACATCACACGTCCGGTTTGCCTAACCGCGAGGCGTGATGATGTTGCGTGGCGTTGGCACGAACGCTACGGACACGTCGGCTTCCAGGCGCTTCGGAAGTTGGCACGAGAGGAGATGGTGCTCGGGCTTCCGCAAATTGATCATGTCGATCAATTGTGCGAAGCTTGCTTGGTCGAGAAGCAGAGGCGCTCCAGCTTCCCCAAGCAAGCTCGGCGGCGCGCGGAGGGCGCGCTCGACCTTGTCCACGGCGACATCTGCGGGCCTATCACGCCGTCGACTCTAGGTGGCAAGAAGATGTTCTTGTTGCTTGTGGATGACATGAGCCGCTACATGTGGCTCTATCTTCTAGCAACCAAGGACAAGGCGCCTGACTTAATTCAGCAATTCAAGGCGACAGCTGAATTAGAGTCCGGGAGGAGGCTGAAGCTACTCCGTACTGATCGCGGAGGGGAGTTCACCTCACAGGAGTTCGGCGAGTACTGCGCTCAGCACGGAGTACAACGTCAACTCACAGCCCCGTATACGCCGCAGCAAAACGGGGTTGTGGAGCGGCGCAACCAGACGGTGGTCGGCATGGCGAGGAGCATGTTGAAGGCGAAGGGTATGCCCGGGATATTTTGGGGTGAGGCAGTTATCACGGCTGTCTATATCCTGAATCGATCCCCTACCCGCGGCCTCGACGGGAAGACGCCATATGAAGCTTGGCATGGAGTGCGACCAGCCGTCAATTATTTCCGAACTTTTGGGTGCGTGGGGCATGTCAAGAACACGCGCCCCCACCTGAAAAAGTTGGAAGACCGGAGTACTCCGATGATTTTTCTTGACTATGCTGCAGGGACGAAGGGATATCGGATGTATAATCCGGCTGATGGGCGTACACACATATCACGTGACGTGATATTCGACGAGGCGGCCAAGTGGGACTGGGGAGAAGGAGCAGGAGAAGAGGACTACACCGCCTTCCACGTCGACTCCTTAGGTCCAGCAGGTGCTGGACCTGCTGTTTCAGCACCCGGAGAGGTGCTGCAGGGTCCGGAGGGGCCGAACAGCACCCCTGCAGTGCCCAGGAGGGGCACAGAAGGGTCTGCACAGACCCTAGGAGTACCTGCGCCAGCCTCCAGACCTGCTGGAGAGAGTCCAGCACCTGCAGCGTCGCCCCAAGGGCCCCTGCAGGGGCTGTCCAGCGCAAATCAGGGCTGGGACAGTCCTGCACAGGGGTCAGCAGCAGCGGGGGATTCCGGACTTGAAGATTCCAGCACCTTCGTCACGCCCCGGAATCCTCCACGGCCCATCTGCTTCGCCTCACCGCTGTCGGACCCCGACAGCAATGTTGTCGACGCCTACTACGACGACGGCGCGAAACTACGGTTCCGCACGATGCGCAACATACTCGGAACCCTCACCCCTCCTGGTCGGGCTGAGCGCCCACCAAGCTTGGAGGAGGGGGAGCTTATGTTCACCACCGCGGAGGAGCCTACGTCCTTCGCCGATGCTGAGGAACACCCGTGCTGGAGACGGGTCATGCTCGAGATGGAGTCCATAGAAGAAAACAAGACTTGGCAACTTGTTGATCTTCCTGCGGGACACAAGCCCATTGGCCTCAAATGGGTGTTTAAGGTGAAGAAGGACGAGCATGGGGAGGTGGTGAAGCACAAGGCTCGACTGGTGGCAAAAGGCTATGTCCAACGGCAACAACAACAACAACAACAACAACAACCAAGCCTTTATCCCAAGCCTGTTGGGGTCGGCTAGACATGAAACCCAATATCAATGAAGTAAAACAGAGGAAGAGATATGAGAACAAGGGAAAAAAAGAAAAAAAAAGAAAAAAAAAGGAAAAAAGAAAAAGGAAAAAGAGAAAATAGAAAAGAAATAAGAAAAAAGGAAAAGAAAAAGAGAAAAGAAAAAAAAGAAAAAAACAAGACTACGATTCTGGCACATGAATTGCTACTTTCCATGCGGTCCTATCATGAGCTAAGTCTCTGGATACATTCCAATCTCTCAAATCTCGTTTTACCGCCTCCTCCCAGGTCAACCTTGGTCGTCCTCTACCCCTCCTAATATTTTCTCTACCTCTTAAAATCCCACTGTTAACCGGTGCTTCTGGAGGTCTCCGTTGGATATGTCCAAACCACCTAAGCCGATGTTGGACTAACTTCTCTTCAATCGGCGCCACCCCTACCTTATCACGAATCGCCTCATTCCTTATTCGGTCTCTTCTCGTGTGCCCACACATCCACCGTAGCATGCGCATCTCTGCGACACTCATTTGTTGGACATGCTGCCGTTTAGTTGGCCAACATTCCGCCCCATAGAGCATCGCGGGTCTGATCACCGTCCTATAGAACTTCCCTTTTAGCTTTTGTGGGACTTTCCTATCACATAGGATTCCAGAGGCTTGTCGCCATTTCATCCATCCTACCTTGATCCTGTGGCAAACATCCTCATCAATATCGCCATTGCTTTGTAACATTGATCCTAAGTATCGGAAAGAGTCCCTTCTAGGTACTATTTGTCCTTGTAGACTAACATTTCCCTCTTCACGACCAACACCACTAAAGTCGCACCTCATATACTCGGTTTTGGTCCTACTAAGTCTAAACCCCTTGGACTCTAAGGTTTGTCTCCATAACTCTAATTTCTTATCAACACCATCTCTAGTTTCATCTACCAGCACTACATCATCAGCAAAGAGCATGCACCAAGGGATATCCCCTTGTATATCCTTCGACACCTCATCCATGACCAAGGAGAAGATGTATGGGCTCAAAGCTGATCCTTGATGTAATCCTACCGTGATAGGAAATGCATCAGTCTCACTATCACTTACGCGCACACTTGTCCTAACATTATTGTACATATCCTTGATAAGGGTAATGTACTTTGTTGGCACTTTATGTTTCTCTAGTGCCCACCACATGACTGACCTTGGTATCTTGTCGTACGCCTTCTCCAAGTCGATGAACACCATATGCAAGTCCTTCTTCTGCTCCCTATATCTCTCCATAAGCTGACGAAGCAAGAAAATCGCCTCCATTGTAGACCTCCCAGGCATAAAACCAAACTGGTTTTTAGTGACATTGGTCACTTTCCTCAGGCGGTGTTCAATCACTCTCTCCCAAAGCTTCATAGTATGACTCATAAGCTTAATACCTCGATAATTAGTACAACTTTGAATATCTCCTTTATTTTTGAAGATAGGTACTAATATACTTTTCCTCCATTCTTCAGGCATCTTGTTTGACCGAAAAATGTGGTTGAATAGCTTTGTGAGCCATACTATTGCGACGTCCCCAAGACATCTCCACACCTCAATAGGGACATCGTCAGGGCCGAGGGCCTTTCCTCCTTTCATCCTTTTTAAGGCCTCCTTAACCTCAAACTCTTGTATCCTCCGCACGAACCGCCTGTTGGAGTCATCAAAGGAGTCATCCAACTCAACCATAGTGCTCTCATTCCCATCATTGAATAGCCCATTAAAGTAATCACGCCATCTATTCTTAATCTCTTCATCCTTCACTAGAATGCGGTCAGTCTCATCTTTGATGCATTTAACTTGATTGAGATCTCTCATCTTTCTCTCGCGGATTTTTGCTACCTTGTATATGTCTTTTTCACCTTCTTTTGTCCCTAGTCTCTCATATAACTTATCATAGGTTTGTCCTCTTGCCTTACTCACAACCCGCCTTGCATTCTTCTTAGCCTCTTTGTACTTAATCATGTTGTTTGCGCTTCTATCATTATGCCAACTCTTGTAACACTCCTTCTTCTCCTTAATGGCCTTTTGTACATCCTCATTCCACCACCAAGTGTCTTTATCTATAAGTTTCTTTCCCTTTGTCACACCGAACACCTCACTAGCTATTTTCCTAATGCAAGTTGCCATCTTCATCCACATACTATCTGCATCTCCATTTTCTGCCCAGGGTCCTTCTGTGATCACCCTATTTTTAAAAGATTCTTGTGATTCTCCCTTCAACTTCCACCACTTTGTTCTTGTGATTTTGACACCTTTGTCCCGCAAAGAACATGTATGGAAGCGAAAGTCAGCTACCACAAGCTTATGTTGTGTCACAACACACTCCCCCGGGATCACCTTACAATCTAGACACTCCCGTCTATCCTTTCTCCTAGTGAGGACAAAGTCAATCTGGCTAGAGTGTTGGGCACTACTAAAGGTCACTAGGTGAGATTGCCTCTTCCTAAAGAGGGTGTTAACTATCAACAGATCATAGGCTACGGCAAAGTCTAGGATGTCCTTACCCTCTTGATTTCTATCGCCGCATCCAAAACCTCCATGTACTCCTTCAAATCCTAGGTTAGTTGTACCCACATGACCATTGAGATCTCCCCCTATGAGGAGTTTCTCGGTTATCGGTACACTACTAACCATATCCTCCAAGTCCTCCCAAAATTGCCTCTTAGCACTCATGTTGAGCCCAACTTGTGGGGCATAAGCACTAATGACGTTCAAGACAATGTCCCCAATTACTATCTTGATTAAGATGATCCTATCCCCTCGTCTTCGAACATCCACTACTCCATCCTTAAGACTCTTATCTATTAGAACACCTACGCCATTCCTAGTCCCAGCCGAACCAGAATACCAAAGCTTGAAACCGGTATTCTCGACTTCTCTCGCCTTTTGACCCGCCCATCTAGTCTCTTGTACACAAAGGATATTTACTCGTCTCCTAATGGCAACATCTACTAACTCACGTAGCTTCCCCGTCAAGGATCCTACATTCCAACTACCCACCCGAAATCTATGTTCCTCGGCTAGCTTCCTTACGCTTTGCACCCGTCGAGTAAGATGCAAAGACCCTTGCTCACTTATCACTACATCCGGGCGATGATGTAGCGCGCCACTAAGGTGATGGCGATCCGGCCCTTGCTCATTTAACACCATATCCGGGTTCCAACGGCAAGGAATAGATTTTGACGAGGTATTTGCTCCTGTAGCTCGTCTCGAATCTATTCGTTTGCTCCTTGCAGTTGCTGCACACAAGGGGTGGGAGGTACACCACATGGACGTGAAGAGCGCCTTCCTGAACGGCGACTTGATGGAGGAGGTGTACGTCTCCCAACCCGCTGGCTTCATCATCGACGGAGCCGAACACAAGGTATATCGGCTCAAGAAAGCTTTATATGGACTTCATCAGGCGCCCAGGGCCTGGAATGCCAAGCTCAACGATAGCTTGCTATCGCTTGGTTTCCAGAAGAGTACGAGCGAGCACGGGATTTATTTCCGTGGGGCTGAAGATGAGAAGCTCATCGTCGGCGTGTACGTCGACGACCTTGTGATCACAGGAGGAGGCGATCTCAAGAAGTTCAAAGGGGAGATGATGAAGAGGTTCAAGATGAGCGACTTGGGTCTCTTGTCATATTATCTTGGCCTGGAGGTGCGGCAAACTGATGCAGGGATAAGCGTTGGGCAGGCGGTCTACGCTTCCAAACTTGTCTCTAAAGCTGGCCTGGAAGGATGCAATCCCTGTGCATTTCCCATGGAGCAAGGCCTCAAGCTTTGCAAGACAAGTGATAGCCCGTTGGTGCATGCAACGGACTATAGGAGCTTGGTTGGAGGGTTGCGATACTTGGTGAACACACGTCCCGATCTTGCCTACTCGGTCGGGTACGTGAGTCGGTTTCTGGAGGAGCCCAAGGAGGATCACTTTGCTGCAGTCAAACGCATTGTACGCTACATAGCGGGTACAATCAACTATGGAGTCTTTTATGCAAGAGGAGGAGACATGGAGCTTATTGGGTACTCGGATAGTGACTATGCGGGAGACGTGGAGGACCGCAAGAGCACAAGCAGGGTGCTGTTTTGTCTTGGAAACAGCCCCGTTTCATGGCAGTCCTGCAAGCAGAAGGTGGTGGCCTTGTCCTCATGTGAAGCAGAGTATATCGCAGCAGCTCAAGGGGCATGTCAAGGTGTATGGATGGCACGGCTGATGGAGGACTTAGCTGAAAAATCGAAGGCGCCGGTGCTGCGGGTTGATAACAAGTCAGCTATAGACTTGAGCAAAAATCCGGTACACCATGACAGGAGCAAGCACATCGACGTCAAGTACCACTACATACGGGAGTGTGTGGACAGCGGTACTATTGTGCTTGAGCAAATCTCCACTCAAGACCAGATGGCGGACATCTTGACCAAGGCTCTTGGAAGAGAGAAGTTCGTGGAGATGAGAAGAAGGATCGGGATTCTAGACATGGGCCAGTGTCAGGATCAGGAGGAGAATGTGGGCTCATCTGCCCCTGGCCCAGGCCGGCCCCTCCCTGGCCCAGGGCGGCCAGAACTGGGCCAAGTGGGCTGGTCAGCCCTGGCCCAGGCCAGGGCCCCTTTCTAGAAGGTTTTTGAGTTTAATCTTCTTAGAGATAGATTAAAAGATCCTTTGTAACAGATTAGAACTCTTGTAAGGGGGGGGCTATATATACAAGCCAAAAACACCCCAAATTGAGAGAGATCAATACAGAAAATTTTCCTCCACTTTTCTAACCCTAGCCACCTCTCTCCCCCTTGCTGTAGCCGCCGGCCTAGCCTCTGCCCTAGCCGCCGCCCAGCTGCTTCCCTAGCCGCCGCCTCCCTGTGCAGCCCTAGCCGTCACCAGGGGCTAGAACCAGCCGCCATCCCTGTTTCCCCCTCTGTTCTGCGCCTCCATCAAAACCAGAACAGATTGGCGGCTTACCGATCTCTCCCCTGATCTGTTCTCCAAAGAACAGAATCAATCTGCTCAGTTTTCTGCACCAGAACTGTTCTTCTCCTTGCTGTTATTCCTCTGTTGTTGGCTGAAGAATTTTTCTGATCTGTCTTTAAGGAAGACAGATCGATCTGCTAGGGCAGATCGGTTTATTCAGCAAGAACAGGGACAGTTTCAGCTTCGGAATTACAACAGCCCAGGGCGCGGTGTCGCGGGCTGGAGGAGCGCCGGCGGCAGCGGCGACGGCCCCACCAGGCGGCGCGGCTGCGTGGGCGGGGTGTGCACCAGCGGCAGCGGCGGCAGCCCCAGCGGGCGGCACGCCGGTGAAGGCGGCGGCGGCGCAGGGCCAGTGCGGCGGCGACGGCTGGGTCATTAGGGTTAGGGTTAGGCCCTAATCCTAATCAATTCCTAGCTGATACCATATCAGAGGACTAATTATGGCTGTATTGGATTATTAGAATAATGAGGGTACAGGGATGATTATATAGAGGGATTAGGTGAGGGAGAAAAGACTAAACTACCCTTAACCCTAATCCCTCACTAATGACTAATATGCCTCTGTGCCCCACACACAAGTACAGTGTCTAACAGTTTTTATGTAGTAACACAAAGCGCACAGCTGCTAACATCCCCACTCTAAATAATAATAAAAAACAGAATAAAATTTTTCGGATGCAGATTGAAACGCTGTTTTCTATTTTAGACTTACAACATCCAAAATACATGCGCAGCACATAAAGAATGATTGGAAAACTAAATCTACAGAGCACGAGACTAACTACAATCACAGAGTTAACTCCCCTGTTTTTTTATAATTCCGAGCAAACTGCATCGGGGTTTAACTATATCCGGGGGCGACAAAAGTTAGACGATCTTTATCCTACGGTCACCCTTTTTTTTTACTTAAGACCTCTAGCATCCCAAATTAAAAAAAATGAAACGTGAACACGTTGACAGGTGGAAGGCTTGAAAAAAAAAAGAAATCAGTGACCATAGAGTGTGGGCTAGGCAAACTTTTTGCACGAATGCACCAAAGGGTTATCCGCACTCTAGTGGTTTGCTACTGTATCCACATAAGAAACATCGTGCCACCCACAACAAGCTGCTCAGATTCAGAAACATACTCATCAACGGCCGACTTGACTTCCTCCTTGCTAATCTTCCCTCCCAAGCCAGATGCAAGATCCAGGGCTCCCGCCTTCGACATGGCGATCAGTCAAAATGCACCTGCAAGATTCATGTCAAAAGTTTTCCCATTTTTCTCAAAAGCTCTGGACCAATCCAGTCGACATGAACACCGCACCAACCCCTATGTGGGTGGAAAGATGAGAAGGACGCACTTCCTCCTTTCTCCACCGAAAAACATAACTTTTCACAAAAACATTAATCGAACGATGGAGACCGGACGCGTGGTGGCAGCATTGCACAGCCGAAAGTACAAGGATTCCCCGATTAGGCGAAAACACACGGGTCGATGCAAGAACTGGAAAATGGGCTGCTACTAGATAGCGTTCAGCGAAGCATCACAGGAAAAAACGAGGAATTAATCAGTTACCCAAACGGGCGAACGAGGGCGGACTCTGCAGAGCCCAATCGAGCAATGCACTCAAGAAGCAGAGGCGCGCTTACCGCACGAGAGGACGTCAGCGCGAGGCCGGAACGGATCTCCACGCCGCGCTGGAGCAGGGAGGAGGCGATAGCGACGAGGAGAGAGAGGAGGGAGGGGTGGAGCGGAATGGGATCGCTGGATCTCGGCCTTGCCGTTGGAGAAAGGCTGGAGTGGTGCGCGGACGAGAGATGGGTTTAGTTTCCTATTTGTCAGGGTCAATTTGGGAAGACATGGTTGGTGGGGTCCGGACAGATTCCTCCGTAAATGAATTTGTGTTTATTAATTTTTGTCAAACTTTAAGTTTGTGTTTTCCTTTCGCCTGGAAGTTGGAAACAGTGAGACAAGGCTGGGCATCCGGTTTAACTGAAACCGAACAGTTCGGTTTTCGATTTTTTAAAACTTCGGTTATCAGAAAATGAAAACCGAAATAGTCCATGTTAAAAAGAAAACAGGTCCCCGGTTAACAGAAAATTTTGGTTCGATTTACGGTTAAACCAAAAAAACCGAAAACAGAACACGGGTTATGGGGCGGAGGCGGAGCGACCGTGGTGCGACGGGCGGCGACATTGTGGCCAGGCGCGGCGGGCTCGCAGGGTGTAAGGCGGCTTGGCGTGGAGCGGCGTCGGGCGAGGCGGGCAGTGAGGTAGCGGGGCTGGGAGCGACGCCGGGCGAGCTGCGAGGCTGCGGGGCGGCGCCGCGCGAGTCGGGCGACAAGGCAGCGGGCCGGCCACCGGTGGTGCACGGGGCGCGAGGGGCATGGCGGCGGCCGGTGAGGCAGTGGCCGGCGCTTGCTCGGGGCTCGCGGGTCGGCAGGTGGGGGAGTTGGGCTCGCTTGGGCTGACCGGGCACTACAGGAAACAGGGCAACATACGACAGCCAGTATAACATACGACGGCTAGCTGTCGTATATAAACTTACATACGACGGTCAGCCGAAGCTGTCGTATATAAGTATATGGCTGTCGTATATAGTTCTTATATACAACAGCCAACCCTAGGCTGTCGTATATAGCAGTTATATACGACAGCCAACGCTAGGCTGTCGTATATAGCAATTATATACGACAGCCACACCGTGGCTGTCGTAAATAAGCCTTATTTACGACGGCCCATGTTGTGGCCGTCGTAAATAAGGCTTATATACCCGCGGGGGCTCGGGTCGGCGCGGGCATTCACGCCCGCGCCGACCCGAGCCCGAGCCTCCCGCCGCCTGCCGGTCGCCGCCCGCCCGCGCCCGGCCGCCGCCCGCCCGCCGCCGCCCCAACCGCCCCCCCGCCCGCCACCCGGCCGCCGCCAGCCAGGCGCCGCCCGGCCGCCCCAGCGGCCGCAGCCCCGGCCGCCCCCCGCCCGCCACCCGGCGCCCCGGCCGCCACCCACCCGACAGGTGGATAATTTCTTAGCTTTAGATGAATTGATATGCTTAGGTTTAATTATTGCCCATGTTTATTTGAATTGCTAGCTAGGTGTTTTTTTAATTGCTTAGAATTGATAAGTTTGTTAACTACGGTAATTATATTTGTTTAGATGATTTGTTAATTGCTTAGATGATTAATGCATATGAGTTAATAGTTTAATTGATTATTGTTTCGATTGTTTGAGTGTTTAAAAGTACTATATGTACATAAATGGGCTTAGGGCCCGATACGACCCATTTAGTGGTAACGTATACGTCTACAAAAGGACGATGTGAACAACCTAGGCCGCCTCGCCCTACCCCCCCCTCCCCCCCCCCCCCCCCCCCGCGGCGTTCGGCCTCCGATCCCCCATCCCCCTTCCCCCCCCCCCCTGCGGCTTAGCCAGCGCTCGGCTGTCGCCCGCCCGCCGCCGCCCCGGCCGCCCCCGCAAGCCGGCGCCCCGGCCTGCCACCCGGCCGCCCCCCCGGCCGCCCCCCGTCCGCCACCCGGCCGCCGCCCGCCAGGCGCCGCCCGGCCGCCCCAGCGGCCGCAGCCCCGGTCGCCGCCCCTGCCGCCCCCCGCCCGCCAGCCGACGCCCCGGCCGCCACCCGCCGCCCGCCCGCCGCCGCCCCGGCCGCCCCCGACAGCCGCCGCCCCGGCCGCCACCCGCCCGACAGGTGAATAATTTCTTAGCTTTAGATGAATTGATATGCTTAGGTTTAATTATTGCCCATTTTTATTTGAATTGCTAGCTAGGTGTTTTTTAATTGCTTAGAATTGATAAGTTTGTTAACTACGGTAATTATGTTTGTTTAGATGAGTTGTTAATTGCTTAGATGATTAATGCATATGAGTTAATAGTTTAATTGATTATTGTTTCGATTGTTTGAGTGTTTAAAAGTACTATATGTACATAAATGGGCTTAGGGCCCGATACAACCCATTTAGTGGTAACGTATACGTCTACAAAAGCACGATGTGAACAACCTAGGCCGCCTCGCCCTACCCCCCCCTCCCCCCCCCCGCGGCGTTTGGCCTCCGATCCCCCATCCCCCCCCCCCCCCCCGCGGCTTAGCCAGCGCTCGGCCGTCGCCCGCCCGCAGCCGCCCCGGCCTCCTCCGCCGTGGGACTGTCGATCTGCCGGCACTCGTCGGCCTCCATTGACCGGCTGTCGCGGATCTGCCGGCGCTCAACCTCATACGAACGCAAGATCCTGTGCGCGGGCGCCGCCGCCGCCTCCCTTGTGTGCAAGCGCCGCCGCCGTATTCACCTGCCTTACGCCGGGATCTAAGGCGATGGGACGCCTTACGATCCCCAGGCGTCTTACCGCTTAAGCGATGCCTTAACAACTATGGTTCTTTCCTTCTCTCTATTGTTCTTTCCTCTCTCTCTTTGAAATCACTCAAAAATGAAAGATTGACGTAAACCTTTACAATATGCGTCACCCGTTTCGAACCAGCCCGTCTCACACGTGTTACGCATGTGAGGCGTGTAGGTTCAGAATTGTCCCTTTTTGGACAGCCTAGGAGTGACCGAGAGGGCGTGCTTATAATGAGACGCGGGGTTTAGATTTGGACGTAGTTTCGACAGCGTCACCCTAATGTTCTCCGCTGCTCCATTTTTGGACGTGCAGTTGGAGAACAGCGGGGTTATGCTGCCGAAATTTCGTCTGAATCTAGACCTCGTGTCTTGTTATAAGCATGTTCGTCTCGGTCACTCTTGGGTGGGTTTAGGACCTATCCTTTCCAATAGATATAGGTTCGTAATATAAATAAATAATAAACTAACTATAAATTCTTTGACTTAAAACTGTAGAGTTAAACATGAGTGAAGACCGTAGTTGGATGTATACCGGTTGAAACAAGGCAACTGGTCACTCAGATGAGTGGTATGCCGGGCAGACGACTTTATTGATCGAGTGTTCTCGTTGTCTACGACCGATAAAGTTCGTTGTCCATGTGCGAAATGCCGGAATACTAAGTTTTTGGACAAAACGACATTGTCATTACACTTGTGCAAAAACGGTTACATGTCATATTATGAGGTCTGGAGTTTCCACGGTGAGTCTGCTCCTCGAGCCGTTCATGTAGATGATGATGATTGTCCGGGTGTTGACAGGATCGATGAGATGTTACAAGATATACAAACGGAGGATCCGCCCACAAATGAGGCAGACGCATTCTTTAATCTCTTGAAAGCTTCTGAAGAGGTGTTGCATAATCATACTGAAATGACTCTTCTTACTTTCATGACCAGATTTATGACAATCAAATCTAAGTATTTCTTCTCTAATAATTGCTACAATGATATGATGAAACTTATCAGCGATGCTCTTCCACAACCTCATAAACTGCCCAAAGATATGTATCACTCAAAGAAATTACTATCTAGACTGGGTATGAAATATGAAAAAATTGACGTGTGTCCAGATAACTGCATGCTATTTTGGAAAGAGCATGACAAAGAGAAGAATTGTTTAAAGTGTGGAAAATCGAGGTTTGTCGAAGTTGTCAATGACGATGGTGATAAAGTAATGACAGAAGTTGCACATAAGCAATTGCGTTACTTGACTGTGACACCTCGGTTGAAGCGACTGTTTCTTTCTAAAAGATCTGCCAGACACATGAGATGGCACAAAGAAGGTGTGCGTGAGAACAAAGATGTGTTGACTCATCCGTCGGACGGTGATGCATGGAAGTCTTTGGACTCTTTTGATCCTGCTTTTGCTAGTGATGCGAGAAATGTTCGCATCGGGTTAGCGACGGATGGTTTTTCACCTTTCAGTACAAATGCCACACCATACTCCTGTTGGCCCGTCTTTGTTATTCCGTACAACCTACCACCTTCTCTTTGTATAAAGTACGAGTTTATGTTTCTTAGCCTCATTATACCAGGACCAGATCATCCGGGATCACGTATCAATGTGATGTTGAAACCATTGATTGAAGAATTGAAAACGTTGTGGATTGGAGTTGAAGCATATGACTGTTACAGAAGCAGAAATTCAACCTTCGAGCTGCTTATTTGTGGTCTGTCCATGATTTCCCTGCGTACGGCATGTTTTCTGGATGGAGCACACATGGTCGTTTGTCGTGTCCCATATGTGCGTCTGAGACAGAGTGTTTTCAACTTACATACGGTGGCAAGATAAGCTACTTTGATTGTCATAGGCGTTGGCTTCCTCGAAATCACCCATTCAGGCAACAGAGGAATGTCTTCAGAAAAGATACTGTTGTCACTAAGGAACCACCTAAACGCCTAAGCGGGTGTGAAGTATCCGATGTGTTGGACTCACTAGTCCCTGATGAAGCTCGCCCTGGATTCTTTGTAGGTTATGGAAATGTTCACAACTGGACTCATGTATGTGGAGTTTGGGAGCTACCATATGTGAAGTCATTGATACTGATGCATAATATTGATGTAATGCATCAGGAGCGTAACATGGCCGAATGTATCATAAGCACGTGCATGGATATCACGGGCAAAACGAAAGACAACTTAAAGGATCGAAAGGATTTGGCCGAGATTTGTAATCGACCTACTCTTGAGCTCTCTGAAAGCGGTGGTAAGCCACGTGCTTCTTTCGTGCTTCGACCTAATGAAAAGAAACAAGTTACGGAATGGTTGAAAACTTTGAAATTCCCAGATGGTTATGCTGCTAGTCTGAGACGAGCCGTGAATGTTAAAACGGGAAAGCTCACTGGGTTGAAGAGTCATGACTATCATATAATAATGGAAAGACTCTTACCTGTTATGTTTCGGGGATACCTGGATGATGCGGTGTGGAAGGTGTTAGCTGAGCTATCATTATTCTATAGGCAGTTATGTGCTAAAGAAATAACAAAAGACATGATGGAGAAGTTAGAGAAGGAGATACCTGTACTTTTATGTAAGATGGAAAAAATATTTCCTCCTGGTTTCTTCAATCCAATGCAACATCTTCTTATACATCTTCCATTCGAAGCAAAAGTTGGTGGTCCTGTGCAATATAGATGGATGTACCATATTGAAAGAGCTTTAAGATATTTGAAAACTATGGTTGGCAACAGAGCAAGGGTTGAAGGGTGCATTGCCGAAGCATTTACTCTAAAGGAAGTAGGTTACTTTTCTAGTTTCTACTTTGTAGAGGAAAACAATGTCAATACTTCGGCAATGCGATACAATGTAGATGACGAACCACCAGCTAGTGATCTCTCTATTTTTGAATCGAGGGGAACTACTGTTGGCAGCAGCACATCATACGATTTTACTGAAGGAGAAAGGACTGCTGCTTTACTCTACATGTATGCTAATATCGATGGCATGGAGAAATATTTCGAGTAAGTGTTTCTCTTACATTTATGATGATTATTGTATTTACCAATACATGTATGCTAATGTCGATGGCATGTGTTTTGTATGTACAGTGAGTTCCACAACCAAAACTGGAAACATAAGCATCAACCAACGAGAAAGCAAGTAGAAACGATGCGACGGGCTGGAATTAATGGAGGGCCAAATTTCTTATCCTGGTTTCGAGCTTATGTATTAGCGAACACAGACATCCATCAAGATTTACGACAACTATCTTATGGATTAGTGAAAGTTAGAAGCTATGGTCGATATGACGTAAATGGCTTCCGATTCCGTACAACTCAATTCGAAACTCTTCGTCCTCTCGCAGCAACATCAAATTGCGGAGTTGTGACGAGAGCAATCGACTCACAAGGGAAAGAAACCAATTACTATGGAATACAACAACAACAACCAAGCCTTTATCCCAAGCCTGTTGGGGTCGGCTAGACATGAAACCCAATATCAATGAAGTAAAACAGAGGAAGAGATATGAGAACAAGGGGAAAAAAGGAAAAAAAAAGAAAAAAAGAAAAAAAGAAAAAGGAAAAAGAGAAAAGAGAAAAGAAATAAGAAAAAAGGAAAAGAAAAAGAAAAAAGAAAAAAAGAAAAAAAAACAAGACTACGATTCTGGCACATGAATTGCTACTTTCCATGCGGTCCTATCATGAGCTAAGTCTCTGGATACATTCCAATCTCTCAAATCTCGTTTTACCGCCTCCTCCCAGGTCAACCTTGGTCGTCCTCTACCCCTCCTAATATTTTCTCTACCTCTTAAAATCCCACTGTTAACTGGTGCTTCTGGAGGTCTCCGTTGGATATGTCCAAACCACCTATGCCGATGTTGGACTAACTTCTCTTCAATCGGCGCCACCCCTACCTTATCACGAATCGCCTCATTCCTTATTCGGTCTCTTCTCGTGTGCCCACACATCCACCGTAGCATGCGCATCTCTGCGACACTCATTTGTTGGACATGTTGCCGTTTAGTTGGCCAACATTCCGCCCCATAGAGCATCGCGGGTCTGATCACCGTCCTATAGAACTTCCCTTTTAGCTTTTGTGGGACTTTCCTATCACATAGGATTCCAGAGGCTTGTCGCCATTTCATCCACCCTACCTTGATCCTGTGGCAAACATCCTCATCAATATCGCCATTGCTTTGTAACATTGATCCTAAGTATCGGAAAGAGTCCCTTCTAGGTACTATTTGTCCTTGTAGACTAACATTTCCCTCTTCACGACCAACACCACTAAAGTCGCACCTCATATACTCGGTTTTGGTCCTACTAAGTCTAAACCCCTTGGACTCTAAGGTTTGTCTCCATAACTCTAATTTCTTATCAACACCATCTCTAGTTTCATCTACCAGCACTACATCATCAGCAAAGAGCATGCACCAAGGGATATCCCCTTGTATATCCTTCGACACCTCATCCATGACCAAGGAAAAGATGTATGGGCTCAAAGCTGATCCTTGATGTAATCCTACCGTGATAGGAAATGCATCAGTCTCACTATCACTTACGCGCACACTTGTCCTAACATTATTGTACATATCCTTGATAAGGGTAATGTACTTTGTTGGCACTTTATGTTTCTCTAGTGCCCACCACATGACTGACCTTGGTATCTTGTCGTACGCCTTCTCCAAGTCGATGAACACCATATGCAAGTCCTTCTTCTGGTCCCTATATCTCTCCATAAGCTGACGAAGCAAGAAAATCGCCTCCATTGTAGACCTCCCAGACATAAAACCAAACTGGTTTTTAGTGACATTGGTCACTTTCCTCAGGCGGTGTTCAATCACTCTCTCCCAAAGCTTCACAGTATGACTCATAAGCTTAATACCTCGATAATTAGTACAACTTTGAATATCTCCTTTATTTTTGAAGATAGGTACTAATATACTTTTCCTCCATTCTTCAGGCATCTTGTTTGACCGAAAAATGTGGTTGAATAGCTTTGTGAGCCATACTATTGCGACGTCCCCAAGACATCTCCACACCTCAATAGGGATATCGTCAGGGCCGAGGGCCTTTCCTCCTTTCATCCTTTTTAAGGCCTCCTTAACCTCAAACTCTTGTATCCTCCGCACGAACCGCCTGTTGGAGTCATCAAAGGAGTCATCCAACTCAACCATAGTGCTCCCATTCCCATCATTGAATAGCCCATTAAAGTAATCACGCCATCTATTCTTAATCTCTTCATCCTTCACTAGAATGCGGTCAGACTCATCTTTGATGCATTTAACTTGATTGAGATCCCTCATCTTTCTCTCGCGGATTTTTGCTACCTTGTATATGTCTTTTTCACCTTCTTTTGTCCCTAGTCTCTCATATAACTTATCATAGGTTTGTCCTCTTTCCTTACTCACAACCCGCCTTGCATTCTTCTTAGCCTCTTTGTACTTAAGCATGTTGCTTGCGTTTCTATCATTATGCCAACTCTTGTAACACTCCTTCTTCTCCTTAATGGCCTTTTGTACATCCTCATTCCACCACCAAGTGTCTTTATCTATAAGTTTCTTTCCCTTTGTCACACCGAGCACCTCACTAGCTACCTTCCTAATGCAAGTTGCCATCTTCATCCACATACTATCTGCATCTCCATTTTCTGCCTAGGGTCCTTCTGTGATCACCCTATTTTTAAAGGATTCTTGTGATTCTCCCTTCAACTTTCACCACTTTGTTCTTGTGATTTTGACACCTTTGTCCCGCAAAGAACATGTATGGAAGCGAAAGTCAGCTACCACAAGCTTATGTTGTGTCACAACACACTCCCCCGGGATCACCTTACAATCTAGACACTCCCGTCTATCCTTTCTCCTAGTGAGGACAAAGTCAATCTGGCTAGATTGTTGGGCACTACTAAAGGTCACTAGGTGAGATTGCCTCTTCCTAAAGAGGGTGTTAGCTATCAACAGATCATAGGCTACGGCAAAGTCTAGGATGTCCTTACCCTCTTGATTTCTATCGCCGCATCCAAAACCTCCATGTACTCCTTCAAATCCTAGGTTAGTTGCACCCACATGACCATTGAGATCTCCCCCTATGAGGAGTTTCTCGGTTATCGATACACTACTAACCATATCCTCCAAGTCCTCCCAAAATTGCCTCTTAGCACTCATGTTGAGCCCAACTTGTGGGGCATAAGCACTAATGACGTTCAAGACAATGTCCCCAATTACTATCTTGATTAAGATGATCCTATCCCATCGTCTTCGAACATCCACTACTCCATCCTTAAGACTCTTATCTATTAGAACACCTACGCCATTCCTAGTCCCAGCCGAACCAGAATACCAAAGCTTGAAACCGGTATTCTCGACTTCTCTCGCCTTTTGACCCGCCCATCTAGTCTCTTGTACACAAAGGATATTTACTCGTCTCCTAATGGCAACATCTACTAACTCACGTAGCTTCCCCGTCAAGGATCCTACATTCCAACTACCCACCCGAAATCTATGTTCCTTGGCTAGCTTCCTTACGCTTTGCACCCGTCGAGTAAGATGCAAAGACCCTTGCTCACTTATCACTACATCCGGGCGATGATGTAGCGCGCCACTAAGGTGATGGCGATCCGACCCTTGCTCATTTAACACCATATCCGGGTTCCGATATGGCGCGCCACTAAGGCGGTGGCGACCCGGCCCTTGCCCACTTAACACCATACCCGGGTTCCGATATGGCGCATCGCTAAGAGGGTTACGCCCCAACGAATTTCTATTGGGTTTCATTTCCATGAGAGTGGCTAAGTGTAGTTGTTGGCTCGCCAAGCCTATCACAACCCCCTCCTCCTTTACCCGGGCTTGGGACCGGCTATGTCATTACAACATAGGCGGAGTTAACCAATTACTATGGAATCATTAACAAAATTCTGGAATTTACTTTCGCTGGCAATAAAGAACTTTGAGTGGTATTCTTTGATTGTGATTGGTTTGATAACAATCATGGAACTCGAGAAAATCAATTTGGCATGGTGGAAGTGAATCACAACGAACGCTTACGAGGTTTAGATACATACGTTTTGCACATCAAGTGGAACAAGTGTATTATCTACCTTATCCATGTAAGAAGCTTAGCACTTGGTGGGTGGTATATAAAGTGAATCCTCGTGAGCGCTTGTATACTCCTGGAGATGATGGTTATCATGATAGTGGAGACATTGAAGAAGTTTACCAAGACGAAGAGTTGCCAGACTCTTTTATCGTCGAGTCTGGTGCAGGACTCGATAACTTAGCAGGAGACGTTGCAGATATAGAGACATCTACAATGCAAAAGCGGAAACGTAAACAGCTCAAGACAACAGATCGCGATGTTGATGATCATGATGTTGATGAATTTTGAAACTGATTACGAGTAATGTTCTTTTAAATGAAAGTGACATTAATTATTGCTTACATTACTTTTGAAACTGATTAGGAGTAATTACTTTTTAAACTGATTAGGATGTCGTCAAGCAAGGGTTCAAAGGGTTCAAAGGGGAATAAGGCGCCGAGTGTGAGGGGTTTCCTCCCCTCGCAGGAGAGGGACGACTACTTCTACGGTTCCACTTACAGCGGGAGCAGACGCACTCAGCTGTTAAGTGCGTGTCCAGAGTTGCGGGACAGGGTTGTCAGTTTGCAGCGTACAGAGGTAAATTTTTCTACAATGCACAAAATTATTAAAATCACTTTTTCAATTCAGCTTACTTACTTTACCATTGTAGTCTGATTCGGACTATGAGTCCGAGGCCAGAGCGGCACCTCAGGAGACGGGTACGCAGCGCAGCGTGCTCTCGGGCAGCGAGCCCTCTGGTAGCCAGCCCTCCGGTAGCCACCCCCAGGGTAGTCTGCCCAGCGAGCCCGAGGGCACCCAGCCTGAGGACACGTCCGGTGACCAGCCTTCTGGGTCACCAGACGTGGTGCCGCAGCGGAGGAGACGCACGAGGAGGAGTAACTTTGTTGGTCCTCCACCTAATCCTAGAGAGCCGGTAATTATTCGTCCGGTTGGAGACAGGTAACACATTACTAAAGTATTCATTTCTATTTGTTCTCAAAGACTATGATCTTACTTAATGACTTAACAAACAACTTTTTAGTTCTTGGGAGGACCTCTCGTACGACGGGCAGAAACACCACAGGACGGTGAACGGTTGCATCGGGAACTTAGTGCGTCTGCACTACCCCGGTGTGATTGATGGACGTGCAGCTACATCGTGGGACGACTACGCGCGCGTTTCTCACCCGGAGAACGACAACCTACAGGGAGTCGTGTGGGCAGATTTTTGGGTAAGTAACTTTTATAAATATTTGAAGTTTCAATTCTTTATGTTCCTTCAAATATTAACGTGCGTATATGTCGAACTGTGTTGACTTCCTACATCTCAGGTACCGCCTTGAGGACCCGTCTGAGCAGATGGATCACGCCCGCTCCGTGTTCGAAGTAAACGCTCGGAAGCTTGTTATGCAAATGCTTTCGAACGCTCGGAGTCAAGTAGTTAACGACTACTTAAAGCTCCACGACCACGAGGTTGGGTCGTTCAGAGACGCCTCCGACACGTACTTGACGGAGGAGCAATACGCAGAGGTAGGTTGCGTAATCTTCAAATTGTTCATATTAATATTGCTAACACCTAATGAACTACACATGTGTGCAGGTTAGTGTCCCTTGGTTACAGGGACGAACTGAAGATTACCGAGCCCTTTGCAGGTATTGGGCTAGCGATGAGTTCATCGCTAAGTCCAAGAAGGCTCGAGATGCCAGAGGGAGCTCAGGGAAGCACGGTATGGGCGTCCAAGGTTTTGTGCGAATGGCTAAACGGATGGTAAGTTTCTTGGTATTTTTATTATATTCATAATGTAGTATTGTTCGTACTAACATATGTTCACAGGAAAAGGAGACCGGCGTGCGACCGAGTGCTACTGCGGTCTATAGGAGAGGTCACGCTGACCCTTCTCAGCCAGAGCAGTGTAGTCAGTACGCAGCAGAGCGCCTGGTAAGTTTCATGACCTCTGAAATTATTTGACACTATATATGTTGTTGAACTTACACAATTTCATTGTTTTTTCAGACTAGGTATGGGCAAGAGGCTGTGAGGATACACGGCGAAGGGTTCGACTGGGAAAACTCCCCGAACATCGACCCTCAAGCCGCGTATGCAAGCGGAGGTGGAAAAGCACACGGAAGGTGAATTCATTTACTTTCATTGTTTTTAATTCAAGATTATTTAATTTTACCTTGAATTGATTCATTTTTTAGGCTTGCCATATTCTCTGGAGTCGTCAACTCTAGGGAGGCACGACCTGCGAGAGGCAGCTCCTCGCAGTCTTCGGCTGCAGGCTCCTCCAGCCGCCGTGTCACCGAGAGAGATCTCGAAGTCATGGCGCTTCGGGAGAGCTTGGCTCGGCAGGAGGAGGCCTTGGCGAGAGAGCGTGAGAACAACAGGGCTGCCATGGCGTACCATGCGTCCTATATGGCACAGATGCAAGCGGCAATGGAAGTAAGAAACATACAATTATAGTTTAATTACATTGCAATTCAATTAGTTTTGTAAATTGTAATGTTTGAAATGGCGGGCGCTAGCTCGACAGCAAGGGCAGCAAATCCAGATACCGTTGTGGCAGCCACCTCCGTTCGTGCTGAGGCCGTCGCCACCACAGGAGCAGTTTCCTGGAGTACAGGTATAAAAAGAAAGTTACATTAAGTAGAAGCCCCAACCGCTAAGAATCCTAATGAAACTAGAAAAACAATTGTAAACTTGTACATGTCACTTTGTTTCGCAGGGATCAGGGACGGAGGCTCAGACTCCATCGCCACAGCTAAGGGCGCCAGGTTCGCCGCGGCAGGATGACTTCTTCGCTCCCGGAGGTAGTGGAGGGGCTAGTAATCAATAGATTTGTGATTTTGTTTTCATTTGTGTCAGACTTTGTGATTGTCGATGTGTACTATTGCACTTTGTTGTGAATTTATATATCAAACTGTTTTTTTGTTGTCTTTGTATGTGTAGCTGGCCATCGAGCCAGGTTAGCCGTTTTCTATTTTTTTAAAAAAAATGGAAAAGCTTATATACAACGGCCTGTATAATTTATATACAACGGCTGCTATACAGGGCCGTCGTATATAAGCCTAAATTATATATGACGGCGGGGCCAGGCTGTAGGGCCCATCGGCTGTCGTATATAAGGGCTTATATACGACAGCCAGGGCCCAGCCGTCGTATATAAAGGCCCTGGTCCACTGGGCCAAGTCCACGAAACGGGCCGTTGTATATAAGCGGCCGTCGTATATATACTGTTATATACGACGGCCCCGTCGTACATAACTATATATACGACAAATTATATACGACGGCCGCAAACCGTCGTATATAAACAACTGCCGTCGTATATAAACTATATACGACGGCTTCTGCTTTATATACGACGGTTTTAGCCGTCGTATGTTGACAGGAATCCTGTAGTGGGGTGAATGGAGTTAGGGTTAGGTTTATTTACTTATTTGGGTTGGGCCACTACTAGATGGGCTGGATTCACTACTAAGGGTCAAATACGGTTAACCCGATTAACCGGGATTAAAAATCTAAACCGAAAAAAAACAGTTTTTATGTTTTGCTAACCGAAATATAGTGCGATGTGGACGGTTTCGTTTTTTCGGTTCCAGTTTTTTTGGTTTCGGTGTTTAGTTTCGGTTTATTTTGCTCATCCTAACAGTGAGGTGTCACTATTATGCATGATTTCTGTTTCACATTGCCTTCACCTAGTCACGTCGCCGCCAAGGCACGATGTGGAATGCCAGCGCAAGTCCACGGACAGCAACGACAAGGCATCTCTACCATGAAGAATGGAGAGCCCCTTCGCCAAGAGCTCGATAGGTGGCCTGACGGCGGTAGAGGCTAAAGACGAACCCGACACCGCTAATGTCATTGTGGTCGGATTTGACGTCGGCATGGCGGTAACACACGTTTGGGCAAAACATGGAGGTAGAAAGGTGTGAATCCGATGTGTGCATGGTGGATGTGAGCGTTAGTGGTGGCCACGAATTGTGCTCCTGGGCATGCAATAAGGTGCTTCGCGGCCACTAGCGCGCGAGGCTGGTTGAGAGACGTTGGTCATTGGGGCGCGATGATGACGGAGGGTGGGTCGACGAGGACTAGTTTTGGTTGTCTTGCAGATTTTGTCTTGGTGGTTGCATAGTTGTAGCTAGGTGCTTGTGCAATGGCCATGTACATCGGTGCCGGCGAGAAGCAGCTTGATATAACTCCGTCTATGGGGCGTGGTGCAGGTCTAGCCAGATTTGGTGTGGCGACTAGCAGACATGGTGCTTTCGAAAGGTCGTTGGCAGCAGACAGGTGGTGACGAAGGGTGACAGTTGTCGTCGTGTTGCGACAGAGGGTAGCGGCCATGCTAAGGCACAAACGTTGGTATGAATGATTGGACGATGTCCAAGATGGCACGGTGAAGAAGGCGGCGTGGGTGCACACAACATCTTGGTGGCGACAATCGACCTTCAAAAGGAGGCTCAAAGGTATGCGGATGAGTTGTAGATGATTCCTCAACATAGATTGCGTCATCCCTTGTTGTTTTATAGCGGTCTTGTCTAGCATTGGTGCATTTTGGTGGAAGGGGCCTCGGTTGTGGGCATAAGCTTGTCCAACTTTGTTCGTGTTGACAATGATGATGCTTATGGGCTTCGTACCCCTCTTGACTGCACTGCCTTCATACATTCCTGACTTTGTTTCGTACACACGCAAAAGTAAAGAGTGACCATGCCATATAAATTAATGCTCTTCTGAGATCCTGCTACGAGATATAAAGTGGATACGATTTGGGGAACGCGTCTGTGTGGCTGCTTGATCTCACTGTTCATGTGTTTGTGCTCATGTACAACTACCTCATGTGTTCGTGATATGTACTACAACACGACTCCATTACATTGATGATCTTCTCCACACCAAACGAGATAGATTACTTCAAGCAACCCAACATGTTGACAGTTGGGAACGGCGTCATCGATGCCTCCCTCCGACAGCCCTCCTCGAGCGCCCCTTCGTCACCCTTCTCTGTGGTGGCTCGACGGTCGTCTCTACGTCGCCCCCTCCTTCGATCACCCCCTCATTGCCCTTATCTACACAAAGGGTGGTCAAGTCGCTACCCTTGGTGGCCATCCGCCCGACTAACACCACGCCTTTGTCGCTACCCTTCAACCTCTTCGCTTCTTGTGCCCTTGTCGCCCCCCTCTCTAGGCCTTTCTTTGTTCTCCCTCCCTCCTTTGTTGCCGCAGATCCCAGTCCAGTCCATTTCGAGGTTGCCCATCTAGCTTTGTTACCCCCACAATCTCCAGCCCCGACTCACTATCTCTTGAATCTCCCCATACTTGGACTTCATCCCGGTCTCCCCGAAGATCTAGAGGGTTTGTTCCTCCATCCTCTCAAAAGTTATAAGGCTCATCGCCCCAGGCCTTACCCTTGTGCTGTTCACCTCCTAGATCTAGGTCGCCACCTTCCCAATCATCTTTTCCTCCCCTATTGCCTTCCCATTACCCATTGACCCCTAATTCTAGGTCGCCCATTTGCCTTCTTGTGATAGGTTGTCACCATCCTGGTCGCCAACTCTCGCGCGTACGCCTACTCCCTTTCTCTCCTCTACTGGATGCAAGGGGTGACTCTTTGTCCGGCTCGATGGCCATCAAGACTTGCAGCACGCAGTCAAAGTTGGACTTAAAAATCAATTATCTTCCTTAGCATCAAGGTGCTTGATTGGTACTTGTGACTTTGATTTGTTGTTGCTTTTCAATTGTTTCTCATTCAACCACAATAATGCAATGTGAAAGAATGTCGCTTAGTGCTTCTGTTGAAAGGATGACGGTCACAAAGCACACCGTTGCAGGACTTCCAAGCCACCGCCTCCGCCTCTGCTCATTCATAGAGCTCCTTCAAGGGTTCAAGACAAATTTAGCACAACCCGAAGCTCTAGAAAACTAAAGTGTGATTGCTCTGATTGCCCTCTCTCTCTAGTGGTGACTACCTTGGTCGCTACCTCCCACCCATTGTGTCGCCAATTTAAGTAAGCTGAGTTGTCATCCACCTAGATAATGACTTATGTTTCAAGACCCCCTCGGGATCTTCAGATAGGGGAGGGAAGGATACCACGGTCTCACCTTGAGGTCATTAATGCTCAGATGGTACATTCAGTGATCGTTTAACTTTTGGCTAATGAGTGGGATCCCATGATCCTCGAAGCTTCTTTGTCACTTGTGCCACCTCGTTTATGCTCAATAGAGTCTTGGTCTTTGAGGATTATTTGTTTGGTGGTGGCACAAATCGTGTTGTCCCTCTTTAAGTTTGTAGGTTGGACATTGTTTAGTTGTAGTCTAGTTAAGTGAGAAAGGTCGTTGGTTTTTTTTCAGTGTGGATGTGCAAGGTCGTGTTAATTGTTATATTTGACCATCCGATTATTTTATCATATATTAAATAACCGTTGAAGCTTCCCCTATTGTACTTTCAAAAACAAATTAAAAGAGGATAACCTCTACGAGTCCGTTGATGAAGCGGAGGGTGTAAAAATTCGATCAAACCAAGAAGGTGTAGTTGATGGACATGCTATTACTCCTAGAAGCGCATCCAATTATGAGTCGATTTTCTTCCTTCTTTTTCACGCAATAGGAAAGCTCAGTTGATGCCCATGCAGTTTTTGCCGTCGTGTCCCGATATGTGTAGGAGATTTTGGTACAAATAATGGATGTGCTCCCCTCTCTTATTTTCTTTTGCACTCAAACTTTAAACATAAGAAAAACAAGAAGTAGAGCAGATGTCACATACCCGACGCCCCCCCCCCCCAATTTTGTTTTCGTTCTGCCCATTTCAAATAAGCGCAGAGGATGGGTCAAGAGCCACCCAATAACGGTACCATTAATTTACACACACTGGAGTCTGGATCACGTCCCTAGAGCCTGCATCTGGAAGCCATATCCGAGCATGAATCAGTTTCCTCCATTTTTCATAGCCTCTCTCCTATAAAATTTATAGAATCACGCAACTTTAATATTTTTTATCATAGTGTATCTGTCGTTTTTTCTTTTAATTCCGGCGGCCACGCGTTCCCGAATTATCACGAAAAGAGAGCATAAAAAGCGCGAAAAAATTATCACAAAGCTACCCCCAATCCCAACTGCAGGGGGTTCTACGAAAATCACAAGTTTTCTTCTAAATCAGATTCTTTATGTCGATACTACCGATGCTGGCCGGGAAATCAAGCTATTCCGATATTGCCCCTGAGTCGACACTTGGACATCTTGCATTTTTTTACAGGGTTAATAGGACACCGGCCGGATGCTGCCAGATGCTGCTGGACAAGGTAGCATGGCCACAAGCTCTACCAGGTATATGGACAGCTAATGCATGCGTCAAGGAGAGGCAGATAAGCATCTTCTCGTTTGTCTTATAAGCATTACGCATGATACCATGGCTCTGCTTGTCACAGGTTAAATTTGTTAAGAAATAGTTTGTCTAAAAAACTAGTGACCAGTAACTTAAACTTATATTTTAAAAAATAAGTAGATTAATAATTTGTTGAAGAAACTGGCTGTTTGGTGCTTTTGAACTTATTTTGTGAAAAGGCTGCCTCAAAAGCTGTTGGACAATCGAGTATTTTGTATCCAGCTGCCAAATAACTTTCCATCGGCACGGCTAGCAACAAAAATAAAGGACACGTGTGAACCCGGACGATCTCCATCCGGGTCAGTGCTGAGACACGTGTAGTGTAGAGCCCCTGCCGACCAGGAGCTACCGCCACCTCTTATCACCAGAACACGTATGCAACGAGATATCTTTACAATAGAGTTGTCACCGCTTAAGTTAGCATAAAATACGCTGTAGATAAGGCAACAAATATAGAACAAAGATAACGAGAGACTTTACTATCATCATTTGTGCAAGTTTGACGACAGCACCTATTAACTCAAACAATGTAATAAAGAGTTCACACGACTGCCATCAAAACGAGCTGTTTCCTCTTTAATTAACGCACAACAATTCAAAGCGACCAAATTAACTTAAATTTATGTTATATTAATCCACTCTTTGATCATTACGTGTGACACACAGGTGGCAACAGTACACGCTGACTAGCTTGCAGCTACGCGCGCGATGCCACGGTGGTGCATCGCAAGTCACACGAATTGAAAAACACGGGTACGCCTGCGCGTACGTGTGAAGTCATAGTAGAGCATTCTCTCCCTTCCTTTTACTTATTTCGTTCTGCCAAGAGAAATAACTCTTCTATTTAACTTGGTGTGCATCACTTTACATTAGAAGTATGAGACTAGAGTTATCGACTTGCTCTGGAGTTCCTCAAGAGTGGGCCTCATATAGGACTGGTAATGGGCATCAGCTCACGGGCCGCTTCATAATTTATTTTAGCTTTTATTAGAATTTAGTTTAAAAATAAATATGAATTTGACCCGGCTCTAATCTGATCCGGCCCTATTTATTATTATTTTATTTTTTTAGGCTCGTTATCACCCCTAGCCTCATATAGGCCATTTTTCAGCAAATCCAGAGTGGAGAAGGCCATACATGGTGTTTCAAGCGACGTCAGCTAAATATTCATTGTTAACAGAGGAATAGAACTCGCTTCTACAAGTTTTTCATGTTAATCTTATATTTTCTATCTACTTAAGTCAGAGCAACTCAACACTTGCAATCATTTTCATACAACACAGGTACGACCCATGATTAAAACTTGAGATCACTTATCCAACCATCAATATATCAGATAATATAAAAAGTGCATGGATATACTTAATCAATATGTAAATAATGTATGTGTATATTCTCAGCCTTCTTTTAAATCACCATTAGTCATGCAAAAGTCATCAAAGTGGGGGATGAAGTATCCAAAAGCCCAAATCCCATAAGAGGCCTAAGTAAGAAGGTTGTGATTTTTTTCATTTTAACACTGTACAAAATTCTTTTAATATTAATAGCATCTAGAAAATTTTTTGGCCGAAATAGCCACCTGTCGTCCACGGGGTGGACGATTTGTCCACTTGGATAACCTGTCGTCCACCCCGTGGACGACAGAGCCACGTGGACAACCCTGTTGTCCACGCGGTGGACGACAGGGCCACGTAAGCCGGTCGTTCACCGGGTGGACGACAGGATTCCTATCGTCTACGATAGCAAATCAAAGATTAGCACTTTGGCTCCTATTTTAAAAATACTTAGAGACATATTTACAAAGTTTTTTTACAGAAGTAAATATAGTATAGTGTGTTATGATTTTATGTACTGTGAATATTACAGCTTATGTTTAATAGATGATTTGTTATGTATTTTTGAAATATGCAATATGATCACAAGTTTGAATATTGAATTTTGTTTGTTCGAATTCGTTTTTTATTTCGTTTATTTGAATACTTAGAGACATATTAAAAAGATCTTGTTATGGAAGTAAATATAGCACAATAGCACCATCACTTAATTAAAAACACTCGCCATTGGATACATTACGATATTTATTAAATGATAAATGTAGATTCTACTAAGTGCAATGGGATATTTTCTCTTGCGCAATGCAACCGGCTCGGCATCCCTTGCGCGACGTGCTCTCTCGTGTAAGTGCTCCCGTTCATCCTCTCTAGTCTGACGAGCAATACGTTCTTTCTCCTGAGCCTGGCGACGGTACTTTTCCTCGATTCTTTGCACTACACGAAACCTGATCATTTGTGATGGCTAGAATTATTTGCGACGGTCCCCCGTCGCAAATAAAATAAATTGCGACGGCTAACCCTAGGCCGTCGCAAAAAAGAAGCCGTCACAAATAGTACCCTATTTGCGACGGCTATGACTGAAGCCGTCACAAATAGCATTAATTTGCGACGGCTAGACCTGTGCCCGTCGCAAATTAAACAACCGTCGCAATTAAACGCTTGTTTGCGACGGCCGAAGAAAATGCCATCGCAATTAAGAGAGCCGTCACAAATGACCCTCATATACCCGATAGAGCGCCTCCCGACTCACACAACTCTCGTCGCCGCTACACCGCGTCTGCCTCGCGCGCCGCGCCGCCACCGCAACGCCACCGCCTCTCGCGCCGCCGCGCCGCCACCACCGCTCCTCCTATTCAGCCATCTCCTTCCTCTCCTGCTCAATCCGCTTTTCGTCCTCCGAAAAAAAGAACCTCGCGGGCTGCTTCCGAGCAGGCCGGGAGGAGTGTTGCAGCTCACACTCTAACATTTGGTGCGCCAGGAAGGGAGGCTTTCTGCGCTCTCCACGTGACCATGATGAACATCACTTCTCATGGCGAGCCTCCTCGCGCAGCTCGCCGTCGTCTCCATACGGGAGATGATGAGGCTACCTCTCGCTCCAGGGCGGGCAGGTCTGGCCAGGCTAGCGGTCAGACTACCGGCGTGCCACCGGCACCCCGAGCGCCCAAATCCGAACGAACCGGTGACCAGAACGCTGGTGCCCCTGAGGCGCCCGTCGCACCCAAGTCGGGGCGGGCCGGCAACCGCATGGACGGTGCGCCGTCGGCTCTCACACCGCCAGTAGTCGCTTCCTCACGGCCACCCTCTTCTCCCGGCGCTGGCAACAGCGCCGCCACGGCTGAGCTCGGAGAGTGTGCTGGCTGCAGCGCGCGCTCTGCTCCATAACCCTCTGGGTGAGGGTGCCACCCCCGAGGCGGCAGAGCAGTGGCGGCATGACGTCGACCATCTCGTCGCCGCTGCTATGAACTCTCCCGGATACAGGAGCAGCCGGTTGAACCCTCGCTGGCCCAGTTGCGTACGTCGACGGTGGCCCGAGGGGTGGCAGCCCTACGCGCGATGGCCATGCCCGACCTCAGGGTCGAGCTGAACCGCTGCCTCGCAAGCGAAGATGGCCGCACCACCATCGTGCGACGTCGCGAGAGCTGCCACAACCTCGAAGGAGAGTACCGCTCCTCGAGCGCCGTATCGGCGGGCCGTGTTCCCCCTACCCCTACCTCTCCGGGGGCAGTAGGGGGCTGCATGGCGCTCGCCCCGCACCTTCTTATGGTGGTCTGGCCACCCAAGTTCCGGCCCTACCTGCTAGAAAAATACGACGGGACAGTCAATCCCACCAGTTGCTACAGATCTACTCCACCTCCATCCTAGATGCAGAAGGGGATGAGACCATCATGGCTAACTAGTTCCCCATGGCCCTGACCGGCACAACCCGGTCATGGCTTATGAACCTTTCCCCAGGATCCATCACGTCCTGGGAAGAGTTGTGCTGGAGATTCACGGCCAACTTCAGGAGTTCCTACACGCGCCCCGACACCAAGCTTGACCCCTATGCCGTGCGTCAGTGTGATGGAGAGTCGTTGCGGTCCTTCATCCAGCGGTTCTCCCAGTTTAGGAGCACCATCCCCCACATCTCCAACGCCTCTGTCGTCATCACCTTCCGGCAAGATGTCCGCGACAAGAAGATGGTCAAGAAGTTAGCCACACACGACGTGCAAGATGTCTCCGAGCTCTTCAGCCTGGCCGAAAAATGTGCTAGGGCAGCGGAAGGCTAAGACTGGCACTCATGACCTGCCTCCACGGCGTGGAGTGCCAGAGAACCTGGTGCTCCATGCAGCAGCAAGAAGAACAAGGCCGGAGGCGGCAACAAGCCTCTAGCCGGGGCATCTACTGCTGCCCTAGTAGCGGCCGGTGGAGGCCGAGCCCCGCGCTATGACAAGCGCCCGCGACCGTCGTCTACCAATGACGACGACCAATGGTACCCGATGCACAACACCGGCAGCCACGACGCTAACGAATGATGCGATATCAAGAAGCTTGCGGAACGCTTCCGCGAGCTACAACAACTGTGGCCGCACCAAGATGGCACACCCTCCCGCCATCGGGAAGGCAAACAAAAAGCCCAACCAGAGGCCAACACTGAGCAGGAGATGGAGTATCAAGATGCCCAAAGGGCGTTGAAAGCCATCTACGGCCACTCCGACTCCGACTCAAGCGCCGGCAACGAGTGACGCAAGGCGCTCCACGTCTAGCCAGATGCTCCCCCTCCCATCGTGCGACAAGGAAGACACCCTCTTACACTGGTGTACGGGGTCGAGGCCACCCTCCCCCCAGAACATACCAAGGGCTCACCCGACGTTTGGACATACGATGAAGCCACACAGGACCAGCTTCTACGTCAAGAAATCGACCTCGTCGATGAGGCAACATGGCTAGAGGCTGCTTGAAGTGCGCTACACCTAAAAACGCTCCGGCAATGGTACGCACAGAGTAGACAACCCAAGGTAGGGCCACCTGGTGCCTCTGTTAAAACTTTCTCGGGGAGGGGTGATAAACCCTCCCCCAGCTGGGAGGGTCCCTCCCTACCAGCATAAGTATGCCTCCCTAGCCACAAGGGAAGGGTACCTCTACCCAGACCACAGGACATAGAATACCTCTGTAAGTTCTACCTTTAGCGCAGTAGTAGGGTATTTTTTTATTTTTCTCTTTCTTGTAAGGGTGTCGTAGTGTCTAGGGACATCGCTTAGAACAACTAAGCCCCAAATGACTCCCTCTACTCTTGTCATCCGGGGCGGGTCGTTGCCTTCTTGTGTGGCTAGTTCCCTCCTATCACCCGAAGGAAGCCATAAATAAGAAAAAATATCCTACACTGCGTACATTATTTACAGTTTGTGCTTCCTCAAGCATATCAACTGTAGATGGCGTGTCCGGAGCCTGTCCTACACACTTGTCCTAGGTCTCTTGCCACTGGAAGGTCTCCTCGCTGAAAGATTAACGCCCGAGGGAGGTCCAGGGTGTGTAGCTTGCTATGACTAGTTCGGTACCCATAGCGTGCACATCCTGCCTCCCCTGCGCTACAACTGAGAACTTGTGAGCCAGAAAGAACACGCCTACGGACAATAGAAGTAATCGGACCCTGAGCGTTGCTCCCATACTTTTCTTGCTTTCTTTCCATACCGTTCCGACTGTGTGGCAAGTAACTTTTCCTTGTGTCCAACCGTAGCAAGGGATGTGCTATCCTAGTACAGGCGGGTCTGCTTGAAGTACCTGTGGTGTGCCCGGGGTCCTGCGGTTGTCTCGTTGCTCGAGGCCCTATGGCACGGAATAGTCCCTTCCCCGAAAAGCTTACGCCAGCGGGAGGTCGAGGGGCATAGCCTGCTATGCCTGGTTTCGTACCCTTAGTGTGCGTACCCTGCCTCTCCAGCGCTACAGCTCGGTACCGGGGAGCCGGATGGCTCATACCCCCGAGCAAAGTCTTGACCGTAACATAGGGATGTTTGGTTGTATCATTGCCTAGGGGCCCTATGGCATCTAACGGCCCTCCCCCAAAAAGCTTACGCTAGAGGGAGGTCCGGGGGTGTAGCCTGCTATGCCTGGTTCTGTACCCTTAGCGTGCAAACACTGCCTCTCCAGCGCTATAGCTCGGTACCGGGGAATCGGACGGCTCATGCCCATGGGCAAGGCTTTAACCATAGCCCGGACGACCGACATCAAATTACCTAGGCCCCGCAGCTTAACTGAGGACCTTAAGCCACAGCAAAGCTACCAAGCAAGGAAGCGTGACCAAAGAGCACGACTACTCCATCTTTCTGCCATGACTGCAGGTCCGCACAGGTGTCACACCCAGTTTTTCCGAAGAACAACCAAGTGAATATCACATGTATGCCAGGATCATTTTCTCATACATGTGATGACAAATAGTGAAGCATCATTTATTACAAGCCAGGTGTCGAATATAAATAAGTCTTACATAGCATATGTCTCGATGGACAATAATAAGTTCATAAAATAGCAGCGGAATAATTATTCTCGTGGGCTCCGTCACAAGCGTTGCCCGGGGGACTCCATGAACCTAGAAACCTTCTTCGGGTCCAAAGTCTTGATCATTAAACACCACTTCATTATCTTGACCTGAGCAGCAATATAAACCAACAAATATGCAAGGTTGAGTACCGACGGTACTCAGCAAGTGTGGGAAAATTATGTCATGCATGGCTAGAACAAGGAGAGGTTAAACTCATGGTTGAAGCATTACGCAAATATTGCCTATCACCTTAGCTTATTAAGCACCTACATTACTACACAAGTGAAATGGTCCCAATCTCCCATCCCATCATCATAATCAAATAACCATAACATCATTTTCAATGTTAAGCTCCCCGCTTAACATCCTCAACTTCCAAAGCCATCATCCTCTAATCATGAATAAGTCCAAGCCGCTCTTGACCGTGAGCACGGCTGTCATGACAGTTTTGACTCTGCAGAGTTTGCACCACTGTACCCACATGTAGTGATTTCATCCCCCGTTGCCGGGTGGACTAAAAGAACCTCCATTATGCCAGTGGCTACGAACCACATTCACACTTCCCAGGTGTGTAGCCAGGAGATCACTACAAAGCCTTTACAAAGGGATTCCCGACGAGTGTGGGCCCACTGAGGTTTCACCCCTAACAGCATACAAGAGGCTCCAACCCCGCTGCAGTGGCCCCCTCTTGAGCCTTGCGGTTCATATGGTAGTCCAACTGACACCTATTCCCCGCACCACCCAACACACCCATACTACGCCGGGGATACACCTAATTAATTGGCCAAGCTGCCCCATCTCAGCATGTGGTTGGCACGGTAAAGCCAGGTTACATGCTCCATGAACCGGTCCTTAGAATCTAGGCAAGTACTAAACACAAACCCGAGTCTCGTGCACCCAGCACCAACCACAACATCCAACTTGCCTTGATCCCTACCTCTACATAACTCATAATATCTCATTCAAGAGTAAGGTAAACAAGTTGATGATATCATATCCCACTTATCCGATTCTAAGCATGGCTAAGCATAAGTAATATGAGTGAATGACATAATAAAGCAAATCCCAACCCAAGCTTCAAGGAAAACAAGGTAATGCAATTCTAGGGAAACTTCCTAGCATGGGTTTCATATTTTAATTGACAATGCAAATAATTCTATCTAGACATCCTAGTATAGGAACAAAGTGGTCAAGGACACTTGCCTTCTTCTTGCTGCTCTGGGAATGGGTAGCCCTGATCTTGGAAAGGAAGAACTTGCTCTGGAGCAGGTTCTACTCATACCATCACACATAACAAAAGAAAACAACAATCCATAAGACATAGTTCACACTTCCACTTCACACAAACCACACATTCACATTTATGAAAGCCATTCACATTTCTATGTGTTGTGGTTACTCTATGTGTGTTATTTTTTGGGTTTACTTGCACTTTTAAACATGTGCATATGATTTGTACTTTTGTATTCATATTTATGTTTGCATACTATATATGAATTTCCAATTTAAATAAATTCCTTATATTCAATTGATACACATTTTAGCTACCAAGTATGCATGGAAGGTATTTTCCTACTCCAAATGTGTCTTCAGACCTTCTACCAACCCTAAACTGAATTCTTTGGATTTTGGAAACTTCATTTCCTATGCCTAAATGTGAACTTTATTATGAAAATAGTAAGACACCTCATCTAAACAGAATAGGTTTTGGTCTAAAATATTAAATAATATATTTTGATCTTCTCCTCTGATGTGAACTAATTTAAATTTATTTTATCAATTTTCAGAATTATTCTCTACTTAAAAATGTGTCCCTATAACTAATAAATGTGAATAATTAATTAGACAGATTCATTTCAGCCAAAAATCTATTTTTATCTCACTCCAAAGTTTTCCAAGGACTAGGAAAGTTTTGAATTTGAATTTACAATGTGTTTGTCCCATCTTTTAAATTTTAAATACTAATCACATATTCAAATTCCTAAATTTAATATCACATAGGGTTAAAAAGGTAAACTCACCCCACTACAGGGTCTATTATATTATTTTAAGAATTTCCAGGGGTCTAACTACACATAACAGAGGGGTTTTTTCTAATTTTTATTATGTCCAGGGGCTAAAACTGATTTTTAAATGAATTTACATGATTTTCTGAAGCTCTAGGGGCTAGATCAGAAGTTTCCGGGGCTAGCTCGTATTTTCCGAGAACCCCAGGGGGTAGCGCGTAAGAATCCCGACCTTTATAACGCGGGGCTGACGTGGACCGTCCGATTTAAAACAGACGGCTGAGATTATAACGTCGAACCGTTACGCGGGGATTTAAATTCTACCGTGCGATTTAAAATAGACTGCGCACACACGGCCACGTCGCTCTGATCGAGCGCGGGCGGCGCTGCCCCGCGGCGCGCGGCGGCGGGAGGCGGTGATCTCACCGGAGAGCTTCGGATCTTTGTCAATTCTTCCTAAAACTAGGATTTTATGGCATAGATCGGTAGAGGGGAGGTCGGGGATCTAACCTTGGGGGTTTTCTTGAGCTCGGAGGTCCTGGAAAGCGGTCGGCGACGTGGTCCGAGTTGAATTCACGGCGAGGCTCGTCGGTGCTGTATTTGAAGCGCAAACCACCGAGTTTTCTGCACCTGCGCGGTTCCCCGGAGGCGGTGGATCAAGATCAGCGCGTTAGATCAGAAATCCCGAGCGAAGATCGAGCGAAATTGGCCGGAGAAACTCGGGCTCTCACCGGAAGGAAAACGGCTGATAGTGGGTGAAAATCAAGGAGATGCCGGGGTTTATATAGCCGGGGAAGGGCGGAGGGTTTGTTTAGATCGAGTTCGAGCCTTCTGGGACCGGGAGTCGGGCTGAGGGACGTGGAAATCCGGTCTGTTACGATCGCGCGCGCGCGGGGAAGAGTCCGGGATCGGCGCGAGCGGGAGGTCGGGGATGACAGACGGGCCCCGCATGTCAGTGAGAGGTACGCGGGCGCGCGGCTGCCAGCTGGCGCAGGGGGGGGGGGGTGAGTGGGCCGGCTGGTGGGTTTCGGCCCACTGGCCGGGGAGGTTTGTTTTTTCTTTTTCTTTTTCTTTTCTGTTTTGAGTGTAATTTGAATTCCAATTTGAATTTGAATTTCTGCACCACATGCAATACGTCTAAAAATTTTTAAATTCTCCACTTAAAAGGTTTTGGGGTGTTACAGCTCTACCCCCCTTAAAAGAAATCTCGTCCTCGAGATTGGTGGTTCTAAGAAAACAATTCCGGAAACTGTGCCTTAAGCTCATCTTCTCGCTCCCATGTGGCTTCCTCTTCCGAGTGATGCTTCCACTGCACCCTGCACATCCGGATTCTTTTATTTCTTGTGAGGCGTTCCATTGTCTCCAAAATCTTGGATGGTTGCTCAGCATAAGACAGATCCTCAGCTACGTCAACCTCATTCATGGGTAACATCTCTTCAGGCGTTCTCAGCCATTTCCTGAGCTGTGACACATGGAATACATCGTGCACATTCGATAGGTGAGCCGGTAATTCTAGTTGATACGCCACTTCGCCTTTCCTCTCCAGAACTTGAAAGGGTCCGATGTATCGAGGCGATAATTTCCCTTTTACCTTGAACCGACGAAGTCCTCGGATAGGGGACACCTTGAGATAGACATAGTCCCCCACGTTGAAAACGAGCTCTCTTCTTCGTACATCGGCATAGCTCTTTTTTCGTGTCTGTGCTATCCTCAAGTTGTTGCGAATTTCCCTCACTTTTGCCTCGGCTTCTTGTAGTACTTCGGGTCCAAACACTTTGCTTTCCCCCGTTTGGTTCCAAAATAGTGGAGTTCTACACTTCCTCCTGTACAAAGCTTCAAACGGTGACATCTTCATACTAGCCTGATAGATGTTATAGGAAAACTCCACATACGGTAAGTTCTTATCCCAACTCCGATTGTTTTTGAGTGCACACGCTCTCAGCATATCCTCAAGAATCTGATTGGTCCTTTCCGTCTGCCCGTCAGTTTGGGGATGATAGGCGGAGCTAAAATTCAGATGGGTTCCCATGGTTTCATGCAACTTCTACCAGAACCTTGAGGTGAACTGTGTCCCTCGATCCGACACTATCTTCTTTGGCACTCCATGGTAACACACGGTCCTTGACATGTACAACTCCGCCAATTTGGATCCGCTGTAGCTTTCTTTCACGGGAATGAAATGAGCTACCTTGGTTAGCCTGTCGATGATGACCCATATCGAATCATATCCTGATTGGGTCCTAGGCAGTCCCACTATGAAATCCATACCGATTTCTTCCCATTTCCATTCAGGCACTTTGAGTGGTTGCAATAATCCCGCGGGTCGTTGATGTTCTGCTTTCACCAACTGACATGTGTCACATAGGGCAACATGTTCCGCGACATCTCGCTTCATGCCATACCACCAATACCTGCTCTTGAGGTCCTGGTACATCTTCGTACTCCCAGGATGAATGGAATAGTCGGAATCGTGAGCCTCCTTCAAAATCAATTCACGAATCTCCTTTACTTCAGGCACACAGATTCTTTTCCCGTGCCACACCGTACCTTGTTCATCCTCTCTAAAACTAGGGGCTTTATTTTCCTTGATGAGTTGTCTGATTTCTTGTATCTTCTCGTCATTATTTTGACCCTCGCGTATGTCTCGCTCTAGTGTGGAGTCCACTTCCATGACGATGGCTTCACCACTATTCACCAGGCATAGATTGAGCCTTATAACCTCGTCCTTCAATTCTGCAGGCATGTCCTTCAAGCTCAACTTATTGACCTGCACTTTCCGACTTAAAGCATCTGCCACAACGTTTGCTTTCCCAGGATGGTAGTTGATGCCCACATCAAAGTCATTGATTAGCTCTAACCATCTCCTTTGTCTGAGGTTGAGATTTGGCTGTGTGAAAATGTACTTTAAACTCTTATGATCCGTATATATCTCTGTCCTCTTCCCCATCAAGTAGTGCCGCCAAATTTTCAACGCGTGTACCACTATGGCTAGTTCCAGGTCATGTGTAGGATAGTTCTTCTCGTATTTCCGGAGCTGCCGGGATGCATAAGCTACGACATGCCCTTCTTGCATGAGAACACATCCCAACCCGTTACAGAGGCATCGCAGTACACCGAAAAGTTATCCTGCATATCTGGCATAACTAGCACTGGGGCTGTTGTCAATCTTTTCTTTAACTCCTGAAAACTCATCTCGCACTGCGGCGTCCATGTGAATGTGATTCCCTTCTCCAAAAGTTTGGTGAGGGGTCTCGAGATCTTGGAGAATCCCTCAATAAACCGTTGATAGTATCCAGCCAATCCCAAAAAGCTTCGGACTTCCTCGACATTTTCAGGGGTCTTCCACTTCTGTACATCCTCAATCTTGGTTGGATCTACGGAGATTCCTCCCTCCGAGATTATATGTCCTAAGAAGGGAACTCTCTTCAGCCAAAACTCGCACTTGCTCAACTTGGCATATAGTTGGTGATCTCTCAGTTTCTGCAACACCAACCTTAGATGTTTCTCATGTTCCTCTTTATCTTTGGAGAAGACGAGAATGTCATCTATGAAAACCACCACAAATTTGTCCAGATATTCCATGAATACCTTGTTCATGAGATACATGAAGTATGCCGGGGCATTAGTTAGCCCGAAAGGCATGATGGTGTATTCATACAGTCCGTATCGAGATACGAAAGCTATCTTTGGAATATCGGCTTGCCTTATCTTAAGTTGGTGGTATCCCGACCTGAGATCAATTTTCGAGAACACACAAGCTCCCCTCAACTGATCAAACAAGTCTTCAATGCGGGGTAATGGGTACTTGTTCTTGATGGTTACTTCATTCAAGGCACGGTAGTCTACGCATAACCTTTGGGTTCCATCCTTCTTGGGCACAAATATCACTGGAGCTCCCCATGGTGAGGAACTAGGATGAATATACCCCTTCTCCATCAATTCTCTCAAATGATCCTTGAGTTCTCCCAACTGCTTGGAGTCCATCCGATAAGGTCTCTTGTATATCGGAGCTGTTCCAGGCACTAGCTCAATCGCGAACTCCACTTCACGATCGGGAGGCATACGTAGTGACTCCTCCGGAAAAACGTCTGGGTATTCCCTGATAATCCTGATCTCCTCCGCTTTCACCTCAACTTGATTTAAGTTAATGTCCCTCCTAGGCTCTTGTATGGTTATGAACTTTACTCTTGTGCCACTAGGGTGAGTTAGTTCCACCGTTCTGGTCGAACAATGGATGATTCCCTTATGTTTGGTCAACCAATCCACGCCCAAAATAATATCTATCCCTTGTGAATCTACCACTATGAGGTTGGCAGTGAATACCACCCCATTAATGTCTAGATTCACCTTGGGACACACTTGTCTTGTCCTTATTTCTCCACCTAGAGAGTTTACTGCTAGCATATGGTTCATTTGTGTTGTTGCTAGGTCATGCTTCTTAACAAACCCTTGGGCAATGAACGAGTGGGTAGCACCAGAATCAAACAACAGGGTTGCAATGTGTAAATTGGCAGGAAACTTACCAACTACCACGTCGGGTGCCTCTTGCGCCTCCTCCATGGTGACGTGGTTCACCCGTCCTCGCATTACATTCTGCTGTTGCGGCTGCGCGGGCTTCTTCTTTGGGCACTTATGGGCGTAGTGCCCCACTTCACCACAGTTAAAACATTGCACCCTAACCTTAGGTGCCTGGCCTTTGTTGTCTTGGGGTTGGTTTGGGGGTCCTTGTACTGCTGGTCGAGGTGGATATGCGGGACGAGGCTGCTGTACAAACTGACGTTGTGGCTGTGCTGGTGCTGACGGAGGCCTGAAATTCGGGTTGTACCCTCTCGGTGCTGAGTAGGGTACCGCAGCACGGCTCGCCTGCCCTGCGGGTTGCTGCATCAGACGTGGGTGGGTGTTGCTGCCCGAGGCTTGGTGTGACCATCCCACCTTCCTCTTTTTTTCATTTTCCAAGGCCTTCAGCTTCCTTTCTACAACAAACAAACTTCCACCATCTTTTGGAAGCTTTCATACTCGTTGGAAGACATTGCACACTGCATTTCTGCTGTGAGTCCTTCCACGAAGCAATCCTGTTTCTGCTCATCAGTCTCTATGTCCCGTGGGGCATAACGGGATAGTTGAGTGAATTTAGTGAGGTATTCCCTCACAGTCATGTTTCCTTGCTGCAACCCCAAGAACTCCTTACTCTTGTTTTTGAGTTCACCCCTTGGTATGTAATGGTTGCGGAAGCTACGTTTGAACTCTTCCCAAGTGATGTTCTCTGGGTCATGATAGGCGACCACGTAAGCGGTCCACCAATCAGCAGCAGGTCCATGCAATTGGTGGGAGGCAAACAGCACTCTCTCATACAATTGGCACTGTATGATCCTCATCTTGCTCTCAATGTTCTTTAGCCAATCATCTGCCTCCAGAGGTTCAGCAGCACTTGCAAACTTTGGAGGTTAAGTTCCTAGAAACTCACTCAACCTTGGTTGGCGTGGTGCAGCTTGTGGAGGTGGAACTTGATGCAAGTTGGCCACTACTTGAGTCAGGTTCTGGATGAGCTGATTTTGATTCTCAAGCATTTGGTGGATGGGATCAACTCCCTCACGGCGTCCACCCCTGTCTTGGCTCCCAGAAAGATGAGGGTTGCAGGCCTCATCGTTGTTGTTGGCGGGGTTGGCAGCACGACCCTTTCCTCTTCCGGCCATCTAGCATGATCAACCAAATGTCAATTTAAAGCATTACGTATTATCTTACTACTTTCACTTGTTTTTACTTTGAAGTGTTGAGGCTTTGTTGTATTTATACTTTCTGAGGGTTCATGTCTCACACAAAAATAAATGCACTATTATTTCATGTGGGTTCACATACCAAAGTAAAACAACCTGAAGACGAGGCTGTGGACAATTGCTCATGACTTCCACAACTCACGTCACACACCAAGCATTAACACACCATTAACTAAGGTAACGAGTCGACTACTCGACATCCTGCTAAACTAAAGGAAGGACTCTACACTACTCGTATCACTGAGCTGGCTCCTCGGGATCTTCCTCATTATTGCGATTGCCTTCTGACTCTGCTTTGGGTGGGGAGGCTGCTGGTGGAGAAGTGCGATGACGCCTGATCGCCCAACGATCTGGGGAGTCAGGAGTCCATGTATGTGACACATAGTTCATTCCCATCTCCTCTTTCTCTCGCCCTCAAGCAGGCTCGAAGCAACGCCTTGGTTTCCTTCAGGGTGTCACGAACGTCCTGAAGCTCCTGCTGACACTCCTGCAGTCGAGTGCTGAGCATAGCAGCATCCTCCAAGCACAGGTCCATGTGCTCATGGGAAGTCCCTTGCTGCACTGGCGGGTACTTATACTCCGTTGTACCACTCTCGCGCTGAAGGACATACATGTACTCAGTCCTGTCCAGGTGGCGACGATAGATATGACTCTGACAGGTGATTGCCTCCCAGGTGACATCCTTCTCCGCATCGGCCTGTGTCGCTCGACAAGCTGGAGAGCGGTGGATCTTGAGCAGCTGATTTTCGTGGATAATCCTCATCTCTGAACTCCATTCTTCACGCTTCTCACGGATGGTCCGGGTGGAGCTATAGTGTATGATTAGCTTGCCCGTATTGCCGGCGGCTTGGAGCATGCGTCGAAGACGACGCAACAAGCCTCCTACTGCCAATCCGTAGGAGAGGTACGTCACCGGACGGTTCTCCTCTCTCAAGGCAAGGGCAACTACGGGAACTCTCCCTCCGGTGGACTTGCGGGCGGTGCGGATCATGCGAACCATCTAAAACATAAAGCATTAAAACTTAAGTTAGATAAAAATTTAAACAAAAATCCTAATTTTGAATAAAAGTTGGGGTAAGAGGAAGAAAGTGACCCCATTAAATAACACTTTTCAACCCACACCTTGTAAAATAGTTTTTAAGAAAATAGGGTCCTTAAATACGTCCATTTCTACCTAGGTGCACGTTCCTACAGGCAACCTTGGCTCTTGTACCAATTCTGTCACACCCGGTTTTTCGGAAGAACAACCAAGTGAATATCACTTGTATGCCAGGATCATTTCTCATACATGTGATGACAAATAGTGAAGCATCATTTATTACAAGGCATGTGTCGAATATAAATAAGTCTTACATAGCATATGTCTCGATGGACAATAATAAGTTCATAAAATAGCAGCGGAATAATTATTCTCGTGGGCTCCGTCACAGGCGTTGCCCGGGGGACTCCATGAACCTAGAAACCTTTTTCGGGTCCAAAGTCTTGATCATTAAACACCACTTCATTATATTGACCTGAGCAGCAATATAAACCAACAAATATGCAAGGTTGAGTACCGACGGTACTCAGCAAGTGTGGGAAAATTATGTCATGCATGGCTAGAACAAGGAGAGGTTAAACTCATGGTTGAAGCACTACGCAAATATTGCCTACCACCTTAGCTTATTAAGCACCTACATTACTACAAGGTGAAATGGTCCCAATCTGCCATCCCATCATCATAATCAAATAACCATAACATCATTTTCAATGTTAAGCTCCCCGCTTAACATCCTCAACTTCCAAAGCCATCATCCTCTAATCATGAATAAGTCCAAGCCGCTCTTGACCGTGAGCACGGCTGTCATGACAGTTTTGACTCTACAGAGTTTGTACCACTGTACCCACATGCAGTGATTTCATCCCCCGTTGCCGGGTGGACTAAAAGAACCTCCATTATGCCAGTGGCTACGAACCACATTCACACTTCCCATGTGTGTAGCCAGGAGATCACTACGAAGCCTTTACAAAGGGATTCCCAACGAGTGTGGGCCCACTGAGGTTTCACCCCTAACAGCATACAAGAGGTCCAACCCCGCTGCAGTGGCCCCCTCTTGAGCCTTGCGGTTCATATGGTAGTCCAGCTGACACCTATTCCCCGCACCACCCAACACACCTATACTACGTCGGGGATACACCTAATTAATTGGCCAAGCTGCCCCATCTCAGCGTGTGGTTGGCACGGTAAAGCCAGGTTACATGCTCCATGAACCGGTCCTTAGAATCCAGGCAAGTACTAAACACAAACCCGAGTCTTGTGCACCCAGCACCAACCACAACATCCAACTTGCCTTGATCCCTATCTCTACATAACTCATAATATCTCATTCAAGAGTAAGGTAAACAAGTTGATGATATCATATCCCACTTATCCCATTCTAAGCATGGCTAAGCATAAGTAATATGAATGAATGACATAATAAAGAAAATCCCAACCCAAGCTTCAAGGAAAACAAGGTAATGCAATTCTAGGGAAAGTTCCTAGCATGGGTTTCATATTTTAATTGACAATGCAAATAATTCCATCTACACATCCTAGTATAGGAATAAAGTGGTCAAGGACACTTGCCTTCTTCCTGCTGCTCTGAGAATGGGTAGCCCTGATCTTGGAAAGGAAGAACTTGCTCTGGAGCAGGTTCTACTCATACCATCACACATAACAAAAGAAAACAACAATCCATAAGACATAGTTCACACTTCCACTTCACACAAACCACACATTCACATTTATGAAAGCCATTCACATTTCTATGTGTTGTGGTTACTCTATGTGTGTTGATTTTTTGGGTTTACTTGCACTTTTAAACATGTGCATATGATTTTTACTTTTGTATTCATATTTATGTTTGCATACTATATATGAATTTCCAATTTAAATAAATTTGTTATATTCAATTGATACACATTTTAGCTACCAAGTATGCATGGAAGGTATTTTCCTACTTAAAATGTGTCTTCAGACCTTCTACCAACCTTAAACTGAATTCTTTGGATTTTGGAAACTTCATTTATCATTTTCTAGTTATTCATACCTAGCTTGCTATATTTTCAGATTTATTTCCTATGACTAAATGTGAACTTTATTATGAAAATAGTAAGATACCTCATCTAAATAGAATAGGTTTTGGTCTAAAATATTAAATAATATATTTTGATCTTTTCCTCTGATGTGAACTAATTTAAATTTATTTTATCAATTTTCAGAATTATTCTCTACTTAAAAAATGTGTCCCTATAACTAATAAATGTGAATAATCAATTAGACAGATTCATTTCAGCCAAAAATCTATTTTTATCTCACTCCAAAGTTTTCCAAGGACTAGGAAAGTTTTAAATTTGAATTTACAATGTGTTTGTCCCATCTTTTAAATTTTAAATACTAATCACATATTCAAATTCCTAAATTTAATATCACATAGGGTTAAAAAGGTAAACTCACCCCACTACAGGGTCTATTATATTATTTTAAGAATTTCCAGGGGTCTAACTACACATAACAGAGGGGTTTTCCTAATTTTTATTAAGTCCAGGGGGGCTAAAACTGATTTTTAAATGAATTTACATGATTTTCTGAAGCTCCAGGGGCTAGATCAGAAGTTTCCGGGGCTAGCTCGTATTTTCCGAGAACCCCAGGGGGTATGACACGACCCCAACGGTCTTGTCGAGCCAGGATCACGCTGAGGGGTGCTGCGTTGCACAACACCGGATAACACACGTCAAAGGTACAAAGCGGAAGCGGAAATTTTATTACATAAACAAGTTATGAACATGTTTACATCAAAATAAGTTCAGTCTACACTCACGGGCGTAGACTAAGCATCAAGTGCATGTTCAGCCCTTGAACGTGTCCTTGCTAGCACACACGCACACTAACTCTGCGGCGTGCACGACTCCCACTCGACGGGGTTCCCCTCCTGGGGTTCCGTCTCCTCTTCGGGAGTCCCTTCCTCATAGAATCCTGCAAAAGCTTCAAACACAAGCAGTGAGCACGAAGGCTCAGCAAGACTGACCCGTCTCACCTAAACATGGAACTTCTACATGAGGGGATGATGGGTACATGAGGTAAAATCATTTGCAAAGGACTCGCCTAATTAGTGGAGCCTTACTTTCAAGTTTTAGCAGCAGGTTGTGGAGAACCTTACGCTAAGGCACATGAGAGAGCCGCAATCAAACAAGAAACGCATTTCTCTCATGTACTTTGCCCAAAGTTGAAAGGAACTTTAGTTAGCTCTAAACTACAACAAACCATTAACAAGCAAAGTCCATCTTTCAATTAGCATCATTTTAACATGTACTAACCTGTTCTTTCCACGTCACGGTACAGTGAACAAGTGGTACTCACTGACCGCGAAGGACGGCGATTATAATCGATTTACACCTGCAGGGTTACCCGAACAACCCTTCACGTACGCCCGTACTCGATGTTGCCTACAACAACCATCACGGACGCCGTACACAACCACCTTTCGCCCGTCAGCCAAATACTGAACCGGTCCCATCGTCCCGAACAAGAGGTCTCTGCACGCGCATCTCCGTGCCGCCAGCCGATTTACACCTCAAGCTCTCAACCTACCCTCTGAACGACGGGCAATGCCTCAATACCCAGCTACCCGAGTTACATCAGTTTCCCGGTTCCCATATAGCCGGTAGGTCTTCGGTACTGTTCTAGCTTGTTCAACAGGCCCGCACATGGCTCGGTCCTCAATCGACACAAGCGGAGCTACAACACACAGGCCCCAAAGTCCTGCTGCCCTTACCCTCCGCTCGGTCTCATTTTCCTGCCATGTGTTTCATGTGCTATCACTACCCGAGTCGAGTGCCTCTAGCCTATGCTCGCGAGTAGTTCCAACTACTCGACTTGTACTGAATCCTACTCTATCATAGCAATGCAGTAGCTAACGGGGTTTGCAATCCTAAACCCAACCCATGGTTCTCTTGGCTATGCAGTGGGGCTTCCAAAGAAGACCCTGATGCAAAGAATAAAGTAAACAAGTATGTGCTCAAAGCAATAAAAATTTGTAAAAAGGTTAATGTAAACCGGAGCTTGCCTTGCTGCTCTTGGTCGTAGGCTAGCTGTTCCTCCGGAGTAACGAAGTCTAGGACTTCGCGTTCCTCCTCGACCTTAGCGACTACATGTTAGAAGAAATATATGTATCAATTTAAATGTGTTTGTAATAAGTTTTAAACTTGTGAAGCTTATAAGTCCTACTAGACAGACTCTATGACTGAAACTTTTACTGTGGCTTGGTTACAACCTAAATAGAGACTTGGTCAAGTTTTAGTTGCAGCAAAGCTCAATTGAGCCCTCCACAATTAATTGTGTACTTGACCTTAATTGAAGGCTTTTAGAGTGTTCTAAGGATTTTCATGAAACAAACTATGACTTTCTGAAAATTAGATTTTCAGAGGGTTCTAATGGATTTGGTCTCACTTAATTTGAAGGTTCCTAACTAAAGATATGAGCTAAACAATTTCAGAGAAAATTCTGAAAATATTTCTGAACATTTTCTATTTTCTCTGGAACAGTTTCACTAATCACACCATTAGGTGGATCAAATGAGCTCAAGTGGGTCTGAAATTTTTATGGTGGTTCAAGGATAATTTGGTGAACATCCTAGCAAAATTTCAGAATTTTCCTCCAAAGGATTCTCCAGTTAAAATTCCAAACTGTTTAAACTTTGAGGAATTAATTCTGGAGAATTAAGGATTTTCATGAAGTGAAACTTGATTTTATGGAAAGTGCTCAGAAAGCTGAATCCAGAAAAATTTGGTTCACTCAATTTGGAGCTTTCTATCCAAAGTTATGAGGATTTGACGTTTGGAAGAATTCTGAAAATCGGGGAAAAAGTTTAAACTCTCGGGGGCCCGTGGGGACACGTGTCGAGCGCGGAGGTGTCCGGCACACCGGGGATACCACACGTGTCGAGCGTGGAGGTGTCCGGCACACCGGAGCTCACAGGGTATTTACGCGCCAGCACAGCTGATCCCGGCCACACCCGATTCCGATTTAAATTCTCCAGCCACTGACACGTGGGCCAGCCGGCTTCGTCTTCCTCCCGCCATTCTCTCGCGCCCGCGCCGCCGACCTCGCCGGAGCAGATTCGGAGCTCGCCGGCTCGCCGCTGCCGGACCTCCCATGGGCTGAAACTCGCCGCCAGGGGGTTGTCGACGTCGAGGAACACGTCGGTGGTGTCAGGTTGGGCTGGGGGTGACCGGAAATAGCCCGGCGACGTGCCGCGGCCTCGGTTGAGGTTCGGCGCCGTCGACCGTGGGTCCTAACCCGCCAATACCTCGAACAAACGGTCCTACAGCATCAGTGTACCTCTAGGAAGCTCGACAAGGTGTCAAAAGGGTTCAGGGATGGCGGCAAGTCGGTCGGCGCCGTGTGACCGATTGTGCCCGCCATGACCGCCCTCGATCAAGCTCGAAATTCTCGCTGTCCACGGCGCCTGACCTTCGGCTGTGGTTGAGTCGCCGCTGTGGCGATCGCTCTCGGGCAAAGGAGGTCGGAACTCGGGGTTTCTGGTGTTGGGGAGGTGGAGTGCGACCTCAGGTGGCCGTCTAGCAGCTTGGGGAAGGAGAAGGCGAGCTGGTTTCATGGTTCTCCGATCGAGCAGAGAGGCGGCAGGTTGGTGGCTCGGTGATCACGGAAGAGGAGGAAATGATCGGTGCCTGCCCCCGTGGAGCGCCTTAAGAGGGCCCTGGAACCGCCCTTGGGCTTGCGTGTGGGCGCGGGAAGCAGCTGGTGGCGCTGTTGCTCCTCGGTGGCGAGCGCAGCTGCTCCCGAGCGTGGAGTCGGCAGCCGCTCGGTGGAAGTTCCCACCGAGACTCTGACTTTGGGTGAAAGTTTCTCCTTCTTCCCTCTATGACATGTGGGTCCCAACCAGGGTTTTAACCTCTGAAATTTACTCCTAATCACTGTAGTAAACAGTGAGTCCCATAATACCCCTGGGTATTCAAATTATTCACCCATGAGCCATTTGAATTGAGTAGAATTCAAATTGGGTTTGGTTTGAATGAATTTCAGCACAAGTTCAGTTTTGAATTCAAATAAAGTTTGAATTTGTCCCACTTAGCTCATGTCAAAATCAACTCCAAATGGAGTGAAAATTGGTGTGTGAGCTCACAAAAATGTGCTGAGTAAGAATATGCCTCCCACTTATAAATTCATGGGATAAAAACAGTTTAAATTTGAATATGGTTTCAAACTGCCCTATTTCTAACTATACCCAAAATGTCCTCGAAAAGGTTTTGAATTTGGGTGAAACTTGGCATGGACATCCTTAGCAAAGTGTAGGAGTTTTCATATGTCCAGCCCACCTATATGACATGTGGGAAATACCACTTTTGCAATATGTGAGTTTGTTCTCTAATGAGCATGTTGATGGTGGTTACTTGCTCTCCATTTGTGTTCATCATCTTTCCTCAAATGAGATGTGTGGTGTGGTGATTAACACTTCAATTATATGTCAAAAACTGAGGCCCTTACATTCCTCCCCCCTTAAAAGAATCTCGTCCCGAGATTATAAGGTGAAAATGAGAGAGAGGACGGTAGAAAATTACCGGATATGCGACGCGAAAAAGTCGGGGTAGTTAGCGCGAAGAAATTCTTCGCTCTCCCATGTCGCTTCGTCCATGGAGTGATTACTCCATAGAACCTTGTAGAACCACAACGTACGGTTGCGTGTGGTTTGGGCCTTTTCATCGATCATCTGCACCGGTTCCTCCCGATAGGTGAGATCCGGTTGCAGTTCTTCAATGTCTTCCAGTTGAACGGTAGTTGATAGCTTAAGACACTTCCTCAGCTGGGCAATGTGAAAGACGTCATGCACACCGGAAAGTGCTTCTGGTAATTTCAGCCGGTATGCCACTGATCCACATCTTTCGGTAATCTGGAATGGACCGAGGAATCGGGGTGCCAACTTTCCTCTCACCCCAAATCTGTTTACGCCCTTCATTGGAGACACCCGTAGGTATACGTGATCTCCAACTTCGAATTGTAATGGGCGCCTTCTCCGGTCCGCATACTGTTTCTGACGGGATTGAGCGGCTTTTAGGTTCGCTTGAATCAGTCGAACCTTTTCTTCCGCGTTGTTGACAAGGTCAATCCCGAAGGTAACCCTTTCGCCAGACTCACACCAGTTCAATGGTGTGCGGCATTTCCGCCCGTATAGCGCCTCGTAGGGCGCCATCTTGATGCTGGCTTGGTACCCATTGTTGTACGAGAACTCGGCTAACGGCAAGTGATCATCCCAATTCTTGCCGTGGTTGATAGCGCAAGCTCGTAGCATGTCTTCTAGGATCTGATTTACCTGCTCCGTCTGCCCATCCGTCTGCGGGTGGTATGCTGAACTACGGATCAGCTTCGTCCCCAAGGCAGCATGTAGCTGCTCCAAAAAATGAGACACAAATAAAGTGCCCCGATCCGATATGATGGTACGGGGTACGCCGTACAAGCATAGGATCCGTGAGATGTATAGTTCAGCATACTTTTTGGCTTTGTAGTTTGTGTTGACCGGGATGAAATGGGCAACTTTGGTGAGCCGATCGACGATCACCCACATAGAATCATGTTTCTGCAAGGTGGTGGGTAAACCGACGATGAAGTCCATGCTCACATCCTCCCACTTCCAGGCAGGAATGCCCAGTGGTTTCAGCAGTCCCGGTTTCCGCATGTGGTCTGCCTTCACCCTTCGACATGTATCACACTCGGACACGTATTTTGCCGTCTCTCGCTTCATCCGTGTCCACCAAAACTTGCTTCTGAGTTCTTGATACATCTTGTTCCTGCCGGGGTGAATAGAAAACTTTGACAAGTGAGCCTCATCAAAGATTTTCTTCCGTAACTCCGGGTTTCGGGGTACGACGATCCGGTCCTTGAACCATAGGACGCTGTCTCCGTCCTTCCGGAAATATTTCAGCTCCCCACTGTCTACACGTCTCCGCAAATGTGACATGCCCTTGTCATTCTTCTGGGCTGCCGCTATCTCTTCACGGATGGTGGGGATCAAAGCTAGGTTGTAGAGAGCTCCGTGTGGAATCACATGTAGTGGTGGTTCGCTCTCTTCCAACGGTGTGATGGTCAGATTATTGACGTGTGACTTGCGGCTCAGCGCATCCGCCACTACGTTTGCCTTGCCCGGATGATAATGGATCTCTATTTCGTAATCCTTTATCAGTTCTAACCATCTTCGTTGCCTCATGTTCAGCTCCTTCTGAGTGAATATGTACTTGAGGCTTTTGTGGTCGGTATATAAATGTACGAGGTTACCAAGTAGGTAGTGCCTCCACATTTTCAGTGCAATTACCACGGCAGCGAGCTCCATGTCGTGAGTTGGATAATTTTGCTCATGGTTTCTAAGCTGCCGTGATCCATACGCGACCACTCTTCGGTCTTGCATCAGCACACATCCGAGCCCAATGCCGGATGCATCGCAGTACACATCGAACGGTTTTGTTGTGTCTGGCTGCGCCAAAACCGGTGCTGATGTCAGGTGCTTGACTAAAGCTTTGAATGCTGCTTCGCATGCTGGACTCCAAACATATTTGGTAGCCTTCTTCAGCAGCTCTGTCATTGGATTGACAATCTTCGAGAAGTTCAGAATGAACCTCCGATAATATCCCGCGAGTCCGAGGAAACTCCGTACCTCGTGAACAGTTCTCGGGGATTTCTAATTCAGCACTTGAGTGATTTTGCTCGGGTCCACAGCGATACCCTCCGCTGAGATGATATGCCCGAGGAAAGGCACTTGCGATATCCAGAACTCGCATTTGCTGAATTTCGCGTTTAACTTGTGATCCCGCAGCCGTTGCAAGACTATACGCAGATGCTTCTTGTGATCTTCCTCCAACTTGGAATATACCAGGATGTCGTCGATGAAGACCACGACAAACTTGTCCAGCTCCGGCATGAATACCGAGTTCATCAAGTACATGAAATGAGCTGGAGCATTGGTGAGGCCGAAGGACATGACCAGGTACTCATAGAGTTCGTACCTCATCGAGAAAGCCGTCTTTGGAATGTCCTCAGCCCTTATCTTAATCTGATGGTACCCGGATCTTAAATCCATCTTGGAAAAGATCTTTGCTTCGACCAACTGATCAAACAACATGTCGATCCGTGGCAACGGGTACTTATTCTTGATGGTTACAGCATTTAATGGACGATAGTCTACGCAAAGCCGTAACGTATCATCCTTCTTCTTGACAAATAACCGAACAGCCCCATGGCGAGGAGCTCGGCCTAATAAAACCCTTCTCCAGGATGTCCGTGAGCTGAGTCTTCAGTTCAGCCAACTCCTTGGGCGCCATCTTGTACGGCCTTCGGGATATCGGCATGGTTCCCGGTGCAAGTTCAATCTTGAACTCCACCTCTCTATCGGGCGGCATTCCCGGTAAATCATCCGGGAATACGTCAGGGAACTCTCGGACCACTGGAATATCTTCCAATCTGATAGTTGTGGACTGATGGACGCTTGGAAGTTCTATTTCTGGTGACTGTCCAGAAATAAAGAGTGAGACCCGTGCACTTCTGAGTTTAAGTGCACGACTCGAAGGACGGTGTCTAAAAGCGCCGTGGCGGGTTAACCACGACATCCCTAGGATGACATCGACCTTCTGTCCCTCTAAGATAATAAGAGACGTGGGGTACTCTCTACCCGCTAAGCATAATGGTGCTTTGGAAACCATTACACTTACTGAAATCTTCCCACACATGCTGTGCCCGTCCCCCCACCGGAACGAGCGCATATGGAGTGCCCTCCATAGCCTGCGCGTGTAGTTGGCAGAAACGTTACATGGTGTCACGGGCTGCCACTTGCCACATCCCTTCCGGTTGTCTTCCTCTCACCGTGACGGTGAACGGCACCCAACCGGGTGGCATAGGTCCTGCAGGGACTTCGACATGGATTATCCACGTCTTGTTCCCCTCTTCGCCTTCTTCCTTGGCAAAGTATTGCGGCATCTGGTTGTACCCGAAATATTGGAGCATTTGCCACAATGCTTCCGGATAGCCGCTGCGGTGAGAACAGTGGGACATCACCCACCCGTTCTCCAACTGTTTATCTGCTGCCATCTGTAAAAATATATTTGAGAAATGTCAAATATTTATTTAAACAGTAAACCATTGAGTTTTAACATAAGATATATATTGAACCCATAAAACTTGGAAACATAGTTCAAATTTTAAACAAATTTGACTGCTGATCTGCTGTTCCCATGACAGCCCTGACCAGTTCCCATATCAACCTGATTTAGGCCATGCTAAAAGCAAAACCAATTCTGGAGCTCAACATCAAAGTTAAAGCTAACTTCAATAGCTTTCCAGAAAGTATTTGCTTGGCCTAAGATCTGTCCTGGTTCAAAAGTTATGAGATGTCAAAGTTAACAGAATTTCTGGACAAAATTGGACAGCACCTCCCTGCTTTAGGTACTGATCTGATCCAAGAATCCCAGTTAATTCTGTTCCCAATCTGACAAAACTTCCTGTTACAAAGTTGTAACCTATCTCATAAGGTTTCCAGAACTACCTCATTTTCTATTTTTGGATTTTATGCAGGAAGTTATGCTTAATTTACAGAGAGTCTACAGAGAGTCTTTACTCTGTCCTGTTTTCTGGACAGTTTCACTCTACTGCATTTTTCGAGTGGTTAAGGGATGACACACCTCTGGATCTTAACAGAAGAGTTGTAAATATCTTCCAAAGCTTTCCAGAAATGTATCATACGACCCCAATCTCGAAAGAACTCAACCTCTAACCTCTGGTTAACTTCAGCCTTAATTCAGCTGAAAACAGAGTGCTCTGTCCTTAACAACCTATAAGTTGAAAACTTGTTAACTTTGAATATCCTGTTCAAGAGAAAGAGTTACATCAATTTTTTACTGCTTTATATCAAAACCTTCAAGTTTTTAAATTAAGTTGTTCATTTAATGGGGTGTGACGTCGATGCGTCACCAAATTATGTCGGTACTACGTCCTCACAAAGAAAACCTATACCAGACTTAGCCGGCTTCGTTAATTCAGTGGCACTAAACGTCACTCGCACACGGATGCTACACGTCTACCGTTTCATGGTCAGGCTACCTGCAGGAAACTCAAGCAATCGTCAGACTCGGCTGCACACCGAGCCCGGAATCCATACAGTTCGTACACCCGGCCGTCATCACTCGCCCGGATGTTCTCAAGCCAACCACGCCTTGAGTTACATGTTCACGTTTCAGACCACGTGACGGGGTCTCCCAAGTTGCACCACGCACGCCAGGGATAGACGTTGCTCGAATACCCCAAACGACATGAAGAGTCATAGAGGATATCAAAGCGGGTCGGGTTACCTGCCACCCGTGGGGCTCCACCCTTCAGCTTGTGCGCACTGGTGGACAGCGCTCACGTGTACCCCCCAAGACATAAACGTCCCAAGATACACGATTTTCCAACATAACAATTAGGTTAATATGCCACTTTCTATATGCTAATAACATCCTTATACGGGCTACTAACTCGTTCCTCACTGAATTTTTGAAAAAGATGACCTTTGTACTGTATTAAACCTCAAGCGAGCTCTGATACCAGCGCTGACACGACCCCAACGGTCTTGTCGAGCCAGGATCACGCTGAGGGGTGCTGCGTTGCACAACACCGGATAACACACGTCAAAGGTACAAAGCGGAAGCGGAAATTTTATTACATAAATAAGTTATGAACATGTTTACATCAAAATAAGTTCAGTCTACACTCACGGGCGTAGACTAAGCATCAAGTGCACGTTCAGCCCTTGAACGTGTCCTTGCTAGCACACACGCACACTAACTCTGCGGCGTGCACGACTCCCACTCGACGGGGTTCCCCTCCTGGGGTTCCGTCTCCTCTTCGGGAGTCCCTTCCTCATAGAACCCTGCAAAAGCTTCAAACATAAGCAGTGAGCACGAAGGCTCAGCAAGACTGACCCGTCTCACCTAAACATGGAACTTCTACATGAGGGGATGATGGGTACATGAGGTAAAATCATTTGCAAAGGACTCGCCTAATTAGTGGAGCCTTACTTTCAAGGTTTAGCAGCAGGTTGTGGAGAACCTTACGCTAAGGCACATGAGAGAGCCGCAATCAAACAAGAAACACATTTCTCTCATGTACTTTGCCCAAAGTTGAAAGGAACTTTAGTTAGCTCTAAACTACAACAAACCATTAAAAAGCAAAGTCCATCTTTCAATCAGCATCATTTTAACATGTACTAGCCTGTTCTTTCTACGTCACGGTACAGTGAACAAGTGGTACTCACTGACCGCGAGGGACGGCGATTATAATCGATTTACACCTGCAGGGTTACCCGAACAACCCGTCACGTACGTCCGTACTCGATGTTGCCTACAACAACCATCACGGACGTCGTACGCAACCACTTTTCGCCCGTCAGCCAAATATTGAACCGGTCCCATCGTCCCGAGCAAGAGGTCTCTGCACGCGCATCTCCATGCCACCAGCCGATTTACACCTCAAGCTCTCAACCTACCCTCTGAACGACGGGCAATGCCTCAATACCCAGCTACCCGAGTTACATCAGTTTCCCGGTTCCCATATAGCCGGTAGGTCTTCAGTACTGTTCTAGCTTGTTCAACAGGCCCGCACACGGCTCGGTCCTCAATCAACACAAGCGGAGCTACAGCACACAGGCCCCAAAGTCCTGCTGCCCTTACCCTCCGCTCGGTCTCATTTTCTTGCCATGTGTTTCATGTGCTATCACTACCCGAATCGAGTGCCTCTAGCCTATGCTCGCGAGTAGTTTCAACTACTCGACTTGTACCGAATCCTACTCTATCATAGCAATGCAGTAGCTAACGGGGTTTGCAATCCTAAACCCAACCCATGGTTCTCTTGGCTATGCAGTGGGGCTTCCAAACAAGACCCTAATGCAAAGAATAAAGTAAACAAGTATGTGCTCAAAACAATAAAAATTTATAAAAAGGTTAATGCAAACCGGAGCTTGCCTTGCTGCTCTTGGTCGTAGGCTAGCTGTTCCTCCGGAGTAACGAAGTCTAGGACTTCGGGTTCCTCCTCGACCTTAGCGACTACATGTTAGAAGAAACATATGTATCAATTTAAACGTGTTTGTATTAAGTTTTAAACTTGTGAAGCTTATAAGTCCTACTAGACAGACTCTATGACTGAAACTTTTACTGTGGCTTGGTTACAACCTAAATAGAGACTTGGTCAAGTTTTAGTTGCAGCAAAGCTCATTTGAGCCCTCCACAATTAATTGTGTACTTGACCTTAATTGAAGGCTTTTAGGGTGTTCTAAGGATTTTCATGACACAAACTATGACTTTCTGAAAACTAGATTTTCAGAGGGTTCTAATGGAGTTGGTCTCACTTAATTTGAAGGTTCCTGACTAAAGATATGAGCTAAACAATTTCAGAGAAAATTCTGAAAATGTTTCTGAACATTTTCTATTTTCTCTGGAACAGTTTCACTAATCACACTATTAGGTGGATCAAATGAGCTCAAGTGGGTCTGAAATTTTTATGGTGGTTCAAGGATATTTTGGTGAACATCCTAGCAAAATTTCAGAATTTTCCTCCAAAGGATTCTCCAGTTAAAATTCCAAACAGTTTAAACTTTGAGGAATTAATTATGGAGAATTAAGGATTTTCATGAAGTGAAACTTGATTTGCTGGAAAGTTCTCAGAAAGCTGAATCCAGAAAAATTTGGTTCACTCAATTTGGAGCTTTCTAGCCAAAGTTACGTGGATTTGAAGTTTGGAAGAATTCTGAAAATCGGGGAAAAAGTTTAAACTCTCGGGGGCCCGTGGGGACACGTGTCGAGCGCGGAGGTGTCCGGCACACCGGGGATACCACACGTGTCAAGCGCGGAGGTGTCCGGCACACCGGAGCTCACAGGGTATTTACGCGCCAGCACAGCTGATCCCGGCCACACCCGATCCCGATTTAAATTCTCCAGCCACTGACACGTGGGCCAGCCGGCTTCGTCTTCCTCCCACCATTATCTCGCACCCGCGCCGCCGACCTCGCCGGAGCAGATTCGGAGCTCGCCGGATCGCCGCTGCCGGACCTCCCATGGGCTGAAACTCGCCGCTAGGGGGTTGTCGACGTCGAGGAACACGTCGGTGGGGTCAGGTTGGGCTGGGGGTGACCGGAAATAGCCCGGCGACGTGCCGCGGCCTCGGTTGAGGTTCGGCGCCGTCGACCGTGGGTCCTAACCCGCCAACACCTCGAACAAACGGTCCTACAGCATCAGTGTACCTCTAGGAAGCTCGACAAGGTGTCAAAAGGGTTCAGGGATGGCGGCAAGTCGGTCGGCACCGTGTGACCGATCGTGCCCGCCATGACCGCCCTCGATCGAGCTCGAAATTCGTCACTCCTAGACAGTTTCATGCTACGGATGCAGAAAAGAACTTGATCGCCGGCTAGTCCAGCATCTATGTGCAAGATTTGATGACCTCCGAAAGATCATAGAGCGAGAATTTAAAGAAACCGTACCGGAAGCTCGGTTTACGGTCGCCGGAGCAAAAACTGGAAATTCTCTGTGGTTTCTTCACGGTTTGCTTCCAAACTTGGAGGAGAGCAGCACGGTGGTCGCGCGCTCCTGTTGCCTCTCTTGCTGGACCGTGAAAACGCATGTGGAACGCTGTCCACGGCGCCTGACCTTCGGCTGTGGTTGAGTCGCCGCTGTGGCGATCGCTCTCGGGCAAAGGAGGTCGGAACTCGGGGTTTCTGGTGTTGGGGAGGTGGAGTGCGACCTCAGGTGGCCGTGTAGCAGCTTGGGGAGGGAGAAGGTGAGCTGGTTTCGCGGTTCTCCGATCGAGCAGAGAGGCGGCAGGTTGGTGGCTCGGTGATCACGGAAGAGGAGGAAATGATCGGTGCCTGCCCCCGTGGAGCGCCTTAAGAGGGCCCTGGAACTGCCCTTGGGCTCGCGTGTGGGCGCGGGAAGCAGCTGGTGGCGCTGTTGCTCCTCGGTGGCAAGCGCAGCTGCTCCCGAGCATGGAGTCGGCAGCCGCTCGGTGGAAGTTCCCACCGAGACTCTGACTTTGGGTGAAAGTTTCTCCTTCTTCCCTCTATGACATGTGGGTCCCAACCGGGGTTTTAACCTCTGAAATTTACTCCTAATCACTGTAGTAAACATTGAGTCCCATAATACCCCTGGGTATTCAAATTATTCACCCATGAGCCATTTGAATTGAGTAGAATTCAAATTGGGTTTGGTTTGAATGAATTTCAGCACAAGTTCAGTTTTGAATTCAAATAAAGTTTGAATTTGTCCCACTTAGCTCATGTCAAGATCAACTCCAAATGGAGTGAAAATTGGTGAAAATGTGCTGAGTAAGAATATGCCTCCCACTTTTAAATTCATGGGATAAAACAGTTTGAATTTGAATATGGTTTCAAACTGCCCTCTTTCTAACTATACCCAAAATGTCCTCGAAAAGGTTTTGAATTTGGGTGAAACTTGGCATGGACATCCTTAGCAAAGTGTAGGAGTTTTCATATGTCCAGCCCACCTATATCACATGTGAGAAATACCACTTTTGCAATATGTGAGTTTGTTCTCTAATGAGCATGTTGATGGTGGTTACTTGCTCTTCATTTGTGTTCATCATCTTTCCTCAAATGAGATGTGTGGTGTGGTAATGAACACTTCAATTATATGTCAAAAACTGAGGCCCTTACATGGGTAGCGCGTAAGAATCCCGGCTTTTATAACGCGGGGCTGACGTGGACCGTCCGATTTAAAACAGACGGCTGAGATTATAACGTCGAACCAGTAAGCGGGGATTTAAATTCTACCGTGCGATTTAAAATAGACGGCGCACACACGGCCACGTCGCTCTGATCGAGCGCGGGCGGCGCTGCCCGGCGGCGCGCAGCGGTGGGAGGCGGTGATCTCGCCGGAGAGCTTCGGATCTTCGTCAATTCTTCCTAAAACTGGGATTTTATGGCATAGATCGGTAGAGGGGAGGTCGGGGATCTCACCTCGGGGGTTTTCTTGAGCTCGGAGGTCCTGGAAAGCGGTCGGTGACGAGGTCTGAGGTGAATTCACGGCGAGTCTCTTCGGTGCTGTATTTGAAGCGCAATCCACCGAGTTTTCTGCACCTGCGCGGTTCCCCGGAGGCGGTGGATCAAGATCAGCGCGTTAGATCAGAAATCCCGAGCGAAGATCGAGCGAAATTGGCCGGAGAAACTCGGGCTCTCACCGGAAGGAAAACGGCTGATCGTGGGTGAAAATCGGGGAGATGCCGGGGTTTATATAGACGGGGAAGGGCGGCAGGTTTGTTTAGATCGAGTTGGAGCCTTTTGGGACCGGGAGTCGGGCTGAGGGACGCGGAAATCCGGTCGGTTACGATCGCGCGCGCGTGGGGAAGAGTCCGGGATCGGCGCGAGCGGGAGGTCGGGGATGACAGGCGGGCCCCGCATGTCAGTGAGAGGTACGCGGGCGCGCGGCTGCGGGCTGGCGCAGGGGGGGTGAGTGGGCCGGCTGGTGGGTTTCGGCCCACTGGCCGGGGAGGTTTGTTTTTTCTTTTTCTTTTTCTTTTCTGTTTTGAGTGTAATTTGAATTCTAATTTGAATTTGAATTTCTGCACCACATGCAATACGTCTAAAAATTTTTAAATTCTACACTTAACAGGTTTTGGGGTGTTACAACAGGTCTTTGGCGTTTCGAACCTCCGAGGGGCAGATGCTAACGTCCTGCCTCATCTATTGGTAGGTGCGCCCCAACTCAAGGGCCACACCTACTAGGGGGTCATCACGGTGAACCACGCGAGAGGACGTCAGACCACTGCAGCAGCGAGCAGAAGACTCGGAGCACCAGCTACGACATGCTGAAGACAAGAGTCAAACTTCCCTCGGATCCTTATGCCATCGATGTGAGGGTCACACCTCGACAACAGGATCTTTTGTTCGGGTGGTGCCACGCGCTGCGACACCGCATTGCATACCAAAGGGCCATAGTTCACAAGTTTGATACATAAGAGATAACTTCAAAATACATAAAGTTTTGCAGCGGAATATACATAGCAAAATATTACAACACTCCCTACGTGATCTATGCATTAGCATCGTGTCATTGCCCAATTGTCACGATGCACTAGCAACACCCATTCAATCCAGCGGCAGGTCAGGCTCCCATTGCACAGTCCACCCTGCGGCAGGTGACGCTTCTTCCGGAAAGCTCTTGCTAGCATAATCATCATCACAAGCATGCTCACCTGAAAAACATTAATCCACAAAGCCTGAGCAACTAATACTCAACAAGACTTACCCGACAAAGGACTCACTAGACCCTATTCTAGTATGCAACAGTTATTACTGGGAACAGGGGCAGTCTACATAAAAATAGAGCCTAAATTTGGGTCCTTATATTCAGATTTCAGCAGCAGATTTTAGTTACCTGTGAAATGTAAATTTAGTTGGCATCTACAACTAACACATACGAGTTTCAAACATGATTTATATTCAAACAAGATCTGATCATAAGTATATAACTTACATCTTCTTAATAAGTGCCAACAGCTAAGACAAGCGTTACTCATTTCTGCAAGTGACGGCGATTATAATCATTATACTCCTGCAAGGTTAACTCAATAACACGACACATACGCACGTCATGAAGTCGCACACAACGCACTCCACTACTGTCATATATTGCTACGTTTCCCAAGACATCCGATGCCGAAAGAAGGCTACAGTCCTGGACCCCAACACGTGATGCACGTCCCAGACGTCATTCGTTAGCGGATTTTCACCCACTCAGTCCTCTCGACTCCAACCTAGGACGGCGGCATGATCGTTCGACATCTAGGTTAACAAAGTACGTCAGTTTACTAGTGGCCATATCACTAGCATGCCATTGGTACGTTCGATAGTGGTCCGAGGTGCCGACTACGATTCGGTCCTCAATCGACACAAGCAGGCCTATGCAAACAAGACAACGTCTTGTTGCTCCCTACCACCTGCCCGGTCTCTAATTTTCCAAATTATGACCCAAATTCCACTAGTCAATCCAAATTGATCCCAAAATCCTATAGCTCGCGAGTGGATTCCCACACTCGACTTCTACCGAGTTACATGAGACTAATTAGCGTAGGACTACCCACTCGGGCTGACCTATTCATTGACCAAGAGGGTTTCTATTTGGCCATGCAAGTAGGGTGTCAACACAACACCTAGACTTAATGCACATACATAATAATAATCGACACATACATGTGTAAAATAGAAAATTTTTAAAACTTGGCTTATGTAACCGGGGCTTGCCTTGCTCTATGTTAGTGTTTAAGTTAAGGTTCAGCTGATCTTCCTCCTCCTCTCGTTGTAATTTCTCGAGCTCTTCGGTCCCTAATTTATGCCATGCATGCAAAAAGAAAATCGATCGCTAACTTAAGCATATAGGTGCATAAGGTGTAATTGTGATTAAAATGAATCTGAGAATCAACTTAGTGTGACTCAAGACTTTTTAGAAATATGATGATCAAATATAGCAGCTGGTAGTAAGGTTTAAGAAATAACCTATTAAACATGCATATAGTTCTCACTTTATTGTTTATGTGCTATTATGCAAATCCTAGAATTAAAAATAGTTTTACAAAGGAGATGGACCTGAAATTTTTATGGCAATCTTCTGGGGTTATGAAAAGGGTTCTTGCAAACTTTGAGGTCAAACCACTTAAGTGTGGACACACAGTAAAAATAATAAGCAAATATTTCTTATTATGCTACTGTTGCAAGTAATACAGTTATGAAAGAGCAATGAAGCTAAAATTTTTATGGTGGTCTAGCATATATAGGTGGAGCATGCTGGAAAAATTTGGGCTCAATCAAAGCCATAGGGGGCCCACAATTAAGATAATGGTGTTTAGAGAAACTAAATTACCCAGAAAATATTATAGGTTTTTATGATATAACAAGATCACAACTTTATAGAGGAGGGTTTTATGGACTCTACGAAATTGGTTTTATTAATTTTGGAGTTTTCTACAATTTTCTATGAATTTTTGAATTGGGGCAATTTTCTGGAATTTTTAAAGTGGTTGAGCCTGCCACACAGAACCACAGGGTGGCCTGGGCGCACAGGATCTGGCCCTGGCCACACCAGATCCCGGCTGAAGCTCGCAGACATGGCTGGCTGCCGGAAGCTCGCCGGCGCGCCCACGGCGGCCGGATTTGCCTGGATTTTTCGGGGAAAATGTTGTACTCGATGTGGGCTTTTCATTTGAGTGCTTGGACCAGGGGGAACTCACCGGAATCGGCCGGCGACGAGCAATGGCGGTGGGAGATGTTCGGCGGCGGTGCATGAACGGCCCGGGGATCGGAGAAGGTAGGTGCTGGGTCAGGAAGGTTCACTAGGCGCTGTAGAAGGCCGGCATGGGCTCCAAAGTCGCTGATGATGGCGGAAAATAGGGTTCCTACGTTGAGGCTGCCCGGCTTGGTCGTGGGTCATGGAGAAGAAATCGAAATCCGGTGAAACAAGGGTCCGTTCTGCCCAACAAGAAGCTCAACAAGGTGAAAAAGAAAGTGAGGAGGCTTTTGCCAGAAGGAATTGCACTCACGTGAAGAAATGACGACGAGTTTCTCCGGGGAAAGGATGAGGGTCCTGCAGCCGTTCTTGAAGAAAATGGGCTCAATTCGCGTTCTTTACAGTGGGAACCAGGGATTGAAGGGGTGGGAGAGGTAGATGGCGAGCTGGCACAGCTGGATGTGGGCTTGACCTCGCTCGGGAGGCTTCCGTGGTGCAGCGCGTCGGCGAGGTACGTGGAGCAGCAATGGAGGTTCAGTTTTTGGGGAAAGTGGCGAGGAAGGGGACGAAACAACCGAGGAACAGGCTAGGAAAGATGACGGACGGGTCGATGGGCCCTCAATTCGTCACAAGGGAACACTCACACGTGTGCTGTGGCTTGCATCGGTGGCAGGCATGCATGGCTGCACCTGTCCAGGGAGGAAGAAGGGGTGGTGGTGTCACTGACAGATGGGTCCCACAAGGATTTTTCTTTTTTTCTTCCCAAATTTCAAACATGCACCAACTTTATAATGATTTCAAATGATTTTTTGTCATCAGAAATATGGATGGTTACAGCCCCCCCCCTTAAAGAAATCTTGTCTCGAGATTAAGATGAAGATATAATTTTAGGACATAAGATGGGAGAGGAATGGACGATTACCGAAGATATGATGATAGTAGCTCTGGATAGTGAAAATGAAGATAATCCTCTTGCTCCCAATTCGCTTCTTCCACTGTATGGTTACTCCATTGCACCTTATAGAATTTTTGGGTTCGGTTTCGGGTCTCACGGGTCTTTTCATCCGTAATCTTGACGGGTTGCTCGACATATGTGAGATCAAGCTGCAGTGCCTCAATGACTTCTGTGTAGATTTCAGACGGGGTTTTGAGACATTTATGCAGCTGGGAGATGTGAAAAATATTGTGCACTCCGAATAATGATGTAGGCAGCTGCAAGCGATACGCAACGGCTCCACATTTCTCAATGATGGGAAAGCGACCGATGAATCGCGGGCTAGCTTTCCTTTGACTCCAAAACGATGCACCCTTTTCATGGGTGACACACGCAGGTATACATGGTCTCCAACTTCAAATTTTAGGGGACGGCATCGCTTATCCGCATAACTCTTCTGCCGCGACTTTGCTGTCCGAAGATTTGCTTGAATAATTTTTACTTGTTCTTCGGCGTCCTTGACGAGATCCACTCCAAAAATCACCCTCTCACCGGATTCACACCAATTTAGTGGTGTCCGGCACCTCCTACCATACAAGCCTTCATATGGAGCCATCTTAATGCTTTCTTGATAACTGTTGTTGTAAGAGAATTCAGCTAACGACAAGTGCTCATCCCAATTTCTACCATGTACTAGAGCACATGCGCGTAGTATGTCTTCCAAAATCTGATTTACCCGCTTGGTTTGTCCATCCGTCTGTGGGTGGTATGCGGAGTCTCGAATAAGCTTGGTCCCTAGGGATCCATGTAGCTGCTCCCAAAAGCGTGCAACAAACGGTTCTCCTCTATCAGATACGATAGTGCGAAGAACTCCATGTAGGCACAAAATTCGAGAGTTGTACAACTCTGCATATTGTTTGGCTCGGAACCGGATGTTCACCGGAATAAAGTGAGCTGATTTGGTAAGATCTACAATGACCCAGATTGAGTCATGTTTGCGAAAAGTGAGAGACAATTCAACTATAAAATACATACTAATGTCCTCCCATTTCCATGCCGCGTGTAAGGGCCTCAGTTTTTGACACTCATTTGCAGTGTTCATCACCACACCACACACCTCATTTGAGGAAGAGTGATGAACACATATGAAGAGCAAGTAACAATTATCAACATGCTCATTAGAGAACAAACTCACACATTGCAAAAGTGGTATTTCCCACATGTGATATAGATGGGCTGGACATATGAAAACTCCTACACTTTGCTAAGGATGTCCATGCCAAGTTTCACCCAAATTCAAAACCTTTTTAAGGTCATTTTGGGTATAGATAGGAGATGGGCAGTTTGAAACCATATTCAAATTCAAACTGTTTTCACCCACTGAATTTAAAAGTGGAAGGCATATTCTCACTCAGCACATTTTTGTGAGCTCACACACCAATTTTCACTCCATTTGGAGTTGATCTTGACATGAGCTAAGGGGGAGAAATTCAAACTTTATTTGAATTTCAAACTGAACTTGTGCTGAAATTCATTCAAACCAAACCTCATTTGAACTTTGATCAATTCAAATGGCTCTTGGGTGAATAATTTGAATTGCCAAGGGTAGAATAGGGTTCACTGTTTACCACAGCTGTTAGGAGTAAATTTCAGAGGTTAAAAGAGGAGTGGGACCCACATGTCAGCCTCTGCCTCAAAACAAACCGACTGAACCACAGTTCAGTCGGTTCCCGGCTGCTGTGCGCGCGCGCCACCGAAGGGGGCAGCCGGCGCCATCTCCTGCTGCGCGCCCCAAGCCGGAGACCAGCCGCCGGGCTATTTATTCCCTCCCCGGCGTGCTTCAGTCGCCATTCCCCGAGCTGCCGACGTGCACGATCCATTTTTCCACTGCCATCGCCGGCGCTCGAGTTCCTGCTTGATCAAGCCGATCGCAGCTCCCTCCTTCCACTCCAGGGTCCCAGCAAGGTACTAGAGACCTTCCTCCATCCTCCCCATCGCTAGAAGTCGATTGAAACCGAGTGCTATCGGCTGTGCCGAAAGATAAAAATCGGAACTGGAAACCGCCGCACCTCGGGCTCTCGTGGACAGCCCAACCTGGGCGTTTTCACGCCCGAGCCAAGGCACCCTTGGACGCGCAGAGGACCGGTGCTGCTCATCTCCGAGCCACAGCTCGAGTGGTTGCTCACCGGTGGCGAATTTCCACTTTTCCCCTTTCTGTGTGCAGAACGACCTTCGGGTACGATTCTGTTTAATTCGTGCTCTAGAAAGGATTAGAGGGCCTCAGGCCACTCCCACACAAGCTAGACACGGTGACGCACAAGTTGCCTTCACAACTCTGGGCCGGAGAACCTCCGTGCCCGGCGTAATTCAAGGTCTACTAATGGCGGAACGAACGGGGGGTATCGGGCGCACGGTGAGGACCTATTTCGGACCTTCCCCGAGCTGCCCCGAGTTCATGTCGACCTTCTCTGAGGTCCACTGATGCTCCCCGACCGATTTCCCAAGTAGCTGAGGTACTAGGAGAGTTAGCCGACATGGCCGAAGTCGTTCCGATATGGCGGCTCGTCGCCGACCATGCTCCGGCCATTGTCATGAGCAGCTAACCCTAGAATCATGTTCCTCGAGTAAAAGTAGGCAGGGGCGGCCAGAATCAAGAAGTTTGGAGCTGTACAGCAGCCAGCGGCGAGCTCTCCGGCGAGATCCCTCGGCGGCGGAGCGCGGGTGTCGCGAGGTTGAAGAAGGGGGTGGACCCCAGCTGTCAGCGGCCGATATTTTAAATCGGGATCCGGCTGCGGCCGGGATCGGGTGTTCTGGCGCGCAAAATCCTTGTGGGCCGCGGTGTGCTGTCGCTTCGGCGTGCGACGCGTGTCCCCTGGGCCCACGCGAGTTTAAACTTTTCCCCAATTTTCAGATTTCCTTCAAACTTCAAATCCTTATAACTTTGGCTAGAAAGCTCCAAATCGAGTGAACCAAATTTTGCTGGATTCAGCTCTCTGAGTACTTTCCAGAAAATCAAGTTTCACTTCATGAAATTCCTTAATTCTCCAGAATTAATTCCTTAAAGTTTAAACTGTTAGGAATTTTAACTGGAGAATACTTTGGAGGAAAATCCTGAAATTTTGCTGGGATGTTCACCAAAATATCCTTGAGCTACCATAAAAATTTCAGACCCATTTGAGCTCATTTAGTCCACCTAATGGTGTGATTAGTAAAACTGTTCCAGAGAAAATAGAAAATGTTCAGAAACATTTTCAGAATTTTCTCTGAAATTGTTTAGCTCATATCTTTAGTTAGAGACTTCCAAATTAAGTGAGACCAACTCCATTAGGACCCTCTGAAAATCTAGTTTTCAGAAAGTCATAGTTTGTCTCATGAAAATTCCTAGGACACCCTAAGAGTTCCAATTAAGGTCAAGGACATAATTAATTGTGGAGGGCTCGAATGAGCTTTGCTGCAACTAAAACTTGACCAAGTCTGTGTTTAGGTTGTAACCAAGCCACAGTAAAAGTTTCACAGTCATTAGGTCTATCTAGCAAAGATTATGGACTTCACAACTTCAAACTTAATACAAATGCATTTAAATTAATACATACATTGTTCTTATCATGTAGTCGCTAAGGTCGAGGAGGAACCCGAAGTCCTAGACTTCGTTACACCGGAGGAACAGCTAGCCTACGACCAAGAGCAGCAAGGCAAGCCCCGGTTTGCATTAACCATTTTTACAAATTTTTATTGTTTTGAGCACATACTTGTTTCCTTTGTTCTTTGCATTAGAGTCTTGATTGGAAACCCAACTGCACAGCCAAGAAAACCACGGGTTGGGTTTAGGATGGAAAACCTCGTTAGCCACTGCATGGCTAGGATAGAGTAGGATTCGGTACAAGTCGAGTAGTTGGAACTACTCGCGAGAATAGGCTAGAGGCACATTGCTCGGGTAGTGATAGCACATGAAACACCTGGCAAGAAAATGAGACCGAGCGGAGAGTAAGGGCAGCAGGACTTTGGGGCCTGTGTGCTGTAGCTCCGCTTGTGTCGATTGAGGACCGAGCCGTGTGCGGGCCTGTTGAACAAGCTAGAACAGTACCGAAGACCTACCGGCTATATGGGAACCGGGAAACTGATGTAACTCGGGTATCTGGGTGTTGAGGCATTGCCTGTCGTTCAGAGGGTAGGTTGAGAGCTCGAGGTGTAAATCAGCTGGCGGCACAGAGATGCGCGTGCAGGGACCTCTTGCTCGGGACGATGGGACCGGTTCAATATTTGGCTAACGGGTGAAAGGTAGTCGCGTACGACGTCCGTGATGGTTGTTGTAGGCAACATCGAGTACGGGCGTACGTGACGGGTTGTTCGGGTAACCCTGCAGGTGTAAATCGATTATAATCGCCGTCCCTCGCGGTCAGTGAGTACCACTTGTTCACTGTACCGTGACGTAGAAAGAACAGACTAGTTACATGTTAAAATGTTGCTGATTGAAAGCTGGACATTGATTGTTAATGATATGCTGTAGCTTAGTGCTAACTAAAGTTCTTTTCAACTTTGGGCAAAGTACACGAGAGAAATGCGTTTCTTGTTTGATTGCGGCTCTCTCGTGTGCCTTAGCGTAAGGTTCTCCACAACCTGCTGCTAAAACTTGAAAGTAAGGTTCCACTAATTAGGCGAGTCCTTGCAAATGATTTTTGTTCCCTCGAGCAACCCATTACCCTCATGTAGAAGTTCCATGTTTAGGTGAGACGGGTCAGACTTGCTGAGCCTTCGTGCTCACTGCTTGTGTTTGAAGCTTTTTGCAGGGTTCTATGAGGAAGGGACTCCCGAAGAGGACACGGAACCCCAGGAGGGGAACCCCGTCGAGTGGGAGTCGTGCACGCCGCAGAGTTAGTGTGCGTGTGTGCTAGCAAGGACACGTTCGAGGGCTGAACATGCACTTGATGCTTAGTCTACGCCCGCGAGTGTGGACTAAACTTATTTTGATGTAAACATGTTAATAAACTTGTTTATGTAATAAAGCTTCCGCTTCCGCTTTGTACCTTTGACGTGTGTTATACGGTGCTGTGCAACGCAGCACCCCTCAGCGTGATCCTGGCTCGACAGGACCAATGGGGTCGTGTCAGCGTGGTATCAGAGCCCGCTTGAGGTTTAACACAGTACAAAGGTCTTCTTTTTCAAAAATCCAGTGAGGAACGAGTTAGTAGCCCGTATAAGGATGTTATTAGTATATAGAAAGTGGCTTAGTAACCTAATTGTTATGTCGGAAAATCGTGCATCTCGGGACGTTCATGTCTTGGGGGGTGCACGTGAGCGCTGTCCACCAGTGCGCACAAGCTGAAGGGTGGAGCCCCACGGGTGGCAGGTAACCCGACCCGCTTTGATATCCTCTACGACTCTTCATGTCGTTTGGGGTATTCAAGCAACGTCTGTCCCTGGCGTGCGTGGTGCAACATGGGAGACCCCGTCACGTGCTCTGAAACGTGAACACGTAACTCAAGGCGTGTTTGGCTTGAGAACATCCGGGCGAGTGATGACGGCCGGGTGTACAAACTGTATGGATTCCGGGCTCGGTGTGCAGCCGAGTCTGATGATTGTTTGAGTTTCTGCAGGTAGCCGTACCACGAAACGGTAGACGTGTAGCATCCGTGTGCGAGTGACGAGTAGTGCCACTAAACTAACGAAGCCGGCTAAGTCCGGTATAGGTTTTTCCTTTGTGAGGACGTAGTACCGACATAATCTGGTGACGCCTCGACGTCACATCCAATTAAATGAACAACTTCATTTAAAAACTTGAAGGTTTTGATCCAAAGTAGTAAAACTTGATGTAACTCCTTCCCTTGAACAGGATATTCAAAGCTAATAGTTTTCAACTTATAGGATGTTAAGGACGGAGCACTCTGTTTTCAGCTGAATCAAGGCTGAAGTTAATCAGAGGCTAGAGGTCGAGTTCTTTCGAGGTTGGGGTCGTATCATACATTTCTGGGAAGCTTTGGAAGAGCTTTACAACTTTTCTGTTGAGGTCCAGAGGTGTTTCGTCCCTTAACCACTCGAAAAATGCAGTAGAGTTGAAACTGTCCAGAAAACAGGACAGAGCAAAGACTCTCTGTAAACTCTCTGTAAATTAAGCATAACTTCCTGCTTAAAAATCCAAAAAAAATAGGAAATGAGGTAGTTCTGGAAAGCTTATGAGATGGGTTACAACTTTGTAACAGAAAGTTTTGTCAGATTAGGAACAGAATTAACTGGGATTCTTGGATCAAATCAGTACCTAAGGCAGGGAGGTGCTGTCCAATTGTTCCCAGAAATTCTGTTAACTTTGACATCTCATAATTTTTGAACCAGGACAGATCATAGGCCAAGCAAATCCTTTCTGGAAAGCTATTGAAGTTAACTTTAACTTTGATGTTGAGCTCCAGGACTGGTTTTGCTTTTAACCTGGCCTAAATCAGATTGAGATGGAAACTGGTCAGGGCTGTCATGGGAACAGCAGATCAGCAGTCAAATTTGTTTAAAAATTTGAACTATGTTTCCAAGTGTTATGGGTTCAATGACATATCTTATGTCATAACTCAATGGTTTACTGTTCAAATAAATATTTGACATTTCTCAAATATATTTTTACAGATGGCAGCAGATAAACGGTTGGAGAACGTGTGGGTAGTTTCCCACTGCTCTGACCGTAGCGGCTACCCGGAAGCATTGCGGCAAATGCTCCAATATTTCGGGTACAATCAGATGCCGCAATACTTCGCTAAGGAAGAAGGCGAAGAGGGGAACAAGACGTGGACGATCCATGTCGAAGTTTCCGCAGGACCTACGCCACCCGGTTGGGTGCCATTCACCGTCACGGTGAGAGGAAGACAACCGGAAGGGATGTGGCAAGTGGCAGCCCGTGACACTATGTCACGTTTCTGCCAACTACACGTGCAGGCTATGGAGGGCACTCCATACGCACTCGTTCCGGTGGAGGGACGAGCTCAGCATGTGTGGGAAGAAAGGTACCTGGAGGCAACAGACCCGAGTTGCCCAAGGTACAACCCCGCGGAGGCAAACCTCAGCCTCCAAATGAGGGCGGGAAACGCTGTGATGGACAGCCAAGCTGTTCATACGGAGCATCTCGCCACCAAGCTCAGGGAGAGCACAAGCCGTGGAGATCATTTCGAGGGTGCTCACAGCGCACTCCGCAATGTGCTCCTTCCGACGATCAAGCGACTGAATGAACAACACAATCAGTTGCGTCGTCTGAAGAAGGCAAAGAAGAAGAGCCGTGTTGATATCGCGGCATTGCAAGAGCTGGTGCAGACCCTAACCCAGCAGAATGCGGACCTTGCTCAAGAGCTGGACGACGCTATTGAGGAAGGACAAGGCTGGGAAGAGGACTACAACCAGGCTATGGACGAGGTGCATGCATTGCAGGACCTCGTGCCCCCGGTATTGGGCGTACCGGTAGTCTTGGGTCTTCCAGCCATGGGAGAGCCCGGAATGGGAGAAGAGGTGGTAGATCCAGAGCCACCAGCTGAGGTACCGGAGGAGGACGACCCACAGGAGGTCGAGTTCTACTCCGAGTAGGGGGTTACGGTTGCCAAGTAGGGCAGCTAGGGTAGCGTAACCCAACTTTTGTAATCGATGACATGTCGTGTAAACAGTAGCGTATGTATAGGTAGTGACGACATGAGCACGACTTCTCGGAGATCCGAGAATAATGTATCTTGTATAAAGTTTATGCTTTATCAATATATGTGAATGTTGTGCAAATTGATCATGTGTCACTTCAGTACCTACTGTTGCATATGGAATTTTTAGTAAGACATGTGCTAATTGCTGCTGTTTTGAATTTCAGAATGACGCGTACTCGTGCCAACCCTGACGTTGGGGGTACCAGTCAAGGGGGAGAGACCTCCCAACCGCCTCCCGAGGACTCCTCGGGACAGCAGCAACAACAGCAACAGCAAACACCGCCACCGCCACTGCCAACGGTTACGTTGGCCGACATTGTCGCGGCAATGGCGGGTTCACATCAGCAGCACACAGAGCTGCTGCAAACGTTAATTGCGAATACGTCTCGCCCAGAGAGACGTCAAGATCGTGAGGAGCGCCAACAGAGCTCCTACTCCGACTTCCTGGCGACTCATCCCCCTGTATTCTCAAGGGCGGATGAACCACTTGACGCGGACAACTGGCTCCGCGCCATAGAGATGAAGTTCGGGCTGCTCCAAATTAGCGAGCAGCGCAAGACTCAGTTCGCGGTCCAGCAGCTCCAAGGATCCGCGAGCGCGTGGTGGGCCAACTTCTGTGCTTCACAGCCCACCGACCGAGCGATGACCTGGGCGGAGTTCCGGACGGCCTTCAGGGCCTATCATATACCGCCCGGTTTGATGAAGAGGAAGACGCAGGAGTTCCTACACCTGCAACAAGGGAGCCGGAACGCGCTGGAATATTCCAGGGCGTTCAACGATCTCGCGCTTTACGCGTCGTATCACGCAGATACGGACGAGAAGCGGCGGGACCACTTTTACCAGGGGCTTAACCCGCTCCTGAAGGACAAGTTGGCGATGTTCAATCGCGGCAGCCTCAACGACATAATTGATGCTGCGATTGTTCAGGAGGACTCCGGCAAGGAGTTGGCGGCGGCAGAGCGAAAGCGAAGTGCGCCGCAGAGCAGCGGAGAAGGAGGTGGTCCTTCTCAGAAGTTTCGGATGGTGAATCGCCCACCATCAGGTCCACGCTGGCAACCACCACAGCGGTCGATGCCGTTCCGCAGTCGGCCGTACTCTTCACCGGCATTCTGGCCGGCACTGCCAGCACCACCGCAACAACAGCAGCAGCAGCGGGCGATGCCGCGTGCGTTTGCACCTCCGCAACGCATGCCGGGCTTTCGTCCCCCGAGTACTCCACCAGCAGCGGCCACATGTTACAAGTGTGGTCGTCCAGGACACTTCGCGAGCAGTTGCCCGGAGAGGCAAGGCGGCGGAGTGGCACCACAGTTTCCGGGGAGGAATCAACCCCGGAACCCTACTAATGCGCGGCGGGCAAACCCTAGGCCCGGCACTGTCCACCAGCTTGCCATTGAGGACGTGCCGGAGGGCGAGCCAATCCTTGCGGGTATGTTCCAACTCCACCAGCATCCCGCTGTAGTACTATTTGATTCGGGCGCCACGCATAATTTTATTAGCCAAGCTTTCATTGCTAAACACAGCTTGCCAATACTACCCACCGATAGTCCATATTTAATTTGTTCACCGGGTGGGAAGATTTCAGCAAGCGTAATGGTCTCCAAAGCACCATTATGCTTAGCGGGTAGAGTGTACCCCACGTCTCTCATTATCTTAGAGGGGCAGAAGGTCGATGTCATCCTAGGGATGTCGTGGTTAACCCGCCACGGCGCTGTTTTAGACACCGTCCTTCGAGTCGTGCACTTAAACTCAGAGGTGCACGGTTCTCACTCATTATTTCTGGACAGTCCAGAAATAAAACTTCCAAGTGTCTATCAAGCCACAACCATCAGATTGGAAGACATTCCAGTGGTCCGAGAGTTCCCGGATGTGTTCCCGGACGATTTGCCAGGGATGCCACCCGATAGAGAGGTGGAGTTCAAGATTGAACTTGCACTGGGAACCATGCCAATATCCCGAAAGCCGTACAAGATGGCGCCCAAGGAGTTGGCTGAACTGAAGACTCAGCTCACGGACCTTCTGGAGAAGGGTTTTATTAGGCCGAGCTCCTCGCCATGGGGCTGTTCGGCATTATTTGTCAAGAAGAAGGATGAAACGTTGCGGCTTTGCGTGGACTATCATCCATTAAATGCCGTAACCATCAAGAACAAGTACCCGTTGCCACGGATCGACATGTTGTTTGATCAGTTGGTCGAAGCAAAGATCTTTTCCAAGATGGATTTAAGATCCGGGTACCATCAGATTAAGATAAGGGCAGAGGACATTCCAAAGACAGCTTTCTCGACAAGGTATGGACTTTATGAGTACCTGGTCATGTCCTTTGGCCTTACCAATGCTCCAGCTCACTTCATGTACTTAATGAACTCGGTGTTCATGCCGGAGCTGGACAAGTTTGTTGTGGTCTTCATCGACGACATCCTGGTATACTCCAAGTCGGAGGAAGATCACAAGAAACATCTGCGTATAGTCTTGCAACGGCTGCGGGATCACAAGTTATACGCAAAGTTCAGCAAATGCGAGTTTTGGATATCGCAAGTGCCTTTCCTCGGGCATATCATCTCAGCGGAGGGTATCGCTGTGGACCCGAGCAAGATCACGCAAGTGCTGAATTGGAAATCCCCGAGAACTGTTCATGAGGTACGGAGTTTCCTCGGACTCGCGGGATATTATCGGAGGTTCATTCCGAACTTCTCGAAGATTGCCAAGCCAATGACAGAGCTGCTGAAGAAGGCTACCAAATATGTTTGGAGTCCAGCATGTGAAGCAGCATTCAAGGCTTTAGTCAAGCACCTGACATCAGCACCGGTTTTGGCGCAGCCAGACACAACAAAACCGTTCGATGTGTACTGCGATGCATCCGGCATTGGGCTCGGATGTGTGCTGATGCAAGACCGAAGAGTGGTCGCGTATGGATCACGACAGCTTAGGAACCATGAGCAAAATTATCCAACTCACGACTTGGAGCTCGCTGCCGTGGTACTTGCACTGAAGATGTGGAGGCACTACCTACTCGGTAACCTCGTACATTTATATACCGACCACAAAAGCCTCAAGTACATACTCACTCAGAAGGAGCTGAACATGAGGCAACGAAGATGGTTAGAACTGATAAAGGATTACGAGATAGAAATCCATTATCATCCGGGCAAGGCAAACGTTGTGGCGGACGCGCTAAGCCGCAAGTCACACGTCAATAATCTGACCATCACACCGTTGGAAGAGAGCGAACCACCACTACATGTGATTCCACACGGAGCTCTCTACAACCTAGCTTTGATCCCCACCATCCGTGAAGAGATAGCGGCAGCCCAGAAGAATGACAAGGGCATGTCACATTTGCGGAGACGTGTAGACAGTGGGGAGTTGAAATGTTTCCGGAAGGACGGAGACGGCGTCCTATGGTTCAAGAACCGGATCGTCGTACCCCGAAACCCGGAGTTAAGGAAGAAAATCTTTGATGAGGCTCACTTATCAAAGTGTTCTATTCACCCCGGCAGCAACAAAATGTATCAAGAACTCAGAAGAAAGTTTTGGTGGACACGGATGAAGCGAGAGACTGCAAAATACGTGTCCGAGTGTGATACATGTCGAAGGGTGAAGGCAGATCATATGCGGAAACCGGGACCGCTGCAACCACTAGGCATTCCTGCCTGGAAGTGGGAGGACGTGAGCATGGATTTCGTCGTCGGTTTACCCACCACCTTACAGAAACATGATTCTGTGTGGGTGATCGTCGATCGGCTCACCAAAGTTGCCCATTTCATCCCGGTCAACACCAACTACAACGCCAAGAAGTACGCTGAACTGTACATCTCACGGATCCTATGCTTGTACGGCGTACCCCGTACTATCATTTCGGATCGGGGCACTTTATTTGTGTCCCGTTTTTGGGAGCAGCTACACGCTGCCTTGGGGACGAAGCTGATCCGTAGTTCAGCCTACCACCCGCAGACGGATGGACAAACTGAGCGGGTAAATCAAATCCTAGAAGACATGCTACGAGCTTGCGCTATCGACCACGGCAAGAATTGGGATGATCACTTGCCGTTAGCCGAGTTCTCGTACAACAACGGGTACCAAGCCAGCATCAAGATGGCGCCCTACGAGGCGCTATACGGCAGGAAATGCCGCACACCACTGAACCGGTGTGAGTCTGGCGAAAGGGTTACCTTCGGGATTGACCTTGTCAACAACGCGGAAGACAAAGTTCGGCTGATTCAAGCGAACCTAAAAGCCGCTCAATCCCGTCAGAAACAGTATGCGGACCGGAGAAGGCGCCCATTACAATTCGAAGTTGGGGACCACGTATATCTAGGGGTGTCTCCAATGAAGGGCGTAAACAGATTTGGGGTGAGAGGAAAGTTGGCACCCCGATTCATCGGTCCATTCCAGGTTACCGAAAGATGTGGATCGGTGGCATACCGGCTGAAATTACCAGAAGCACTTTCCGGTGTGCACGACGTCTTTCACGTTTCCCAGCTGAGGAAGTGTCTCAAGCTATCCACTACCGTTCAGCTGGAAGACATTGAAGAACTGCAACCGGATCTCACCTATCGGGAGGAACCGGTGCAGATTATTGATGAGAAGGCCCGAACCACACGCAACCGTACGTTGTGGTTCTACAAGGTTCTATGGAGTAATCACTCCATGGACGAAGCGACATGGGAGAGCGAAGAATTCCTTCGCACTAACTACCCCGACTTTTTCACGTCGCACATCCGGTAATTTTCCACCGTCCTCTCTCTCATTTTCACCTTATAATCTCGGGACGAGATTCTTTTAAGGGGGGAGGAATGTAAGGGCCTCAGTTTTTGACACTCATTTGCAGTGTTCATCACCACACCACACACCTCATTTGAGGAAGAGTGATGAACACATATGAAGAGCAAGTAACAATTATCAACATGCTCATTAGAGAACAAACTCACACATTGCAAAAGTGGTATTTCCCACATGTGATATAGATGGGCTGGACATATGAAAACTCCTACACTTTGCTAAGGATGTCCATGCCAAGTTTCACCCAAATTCAAAACCTTTTTAAGGTCATTTTGGGTATAGATAGGAGATGGGCAGTTTGAAACCATATTCAAATTCAAACTGTTTTCACCCACTGAATTTAAAAGTGGAAGGCATATTCTCACTCAGCACATTTTTGTGAGCTCACACACCAATTTTCACTCCATTTGGAGTTGATCTTGACATGAGCTAAGGGGGAGAAATTCAAACTTTATTTGAATTTCAAACTGAACTTGTGCTGAAATTCATTCAAACCAAACCTCATTTGAACTTTGATCAATTCAAATGGCTCTTGGGTGAATAATTTGAATTGCCAAGGGTAGAATAGGGTTCACTGTTTACCACAGCTGTTAGGAGTAAATTTCAGAGGTTAAAAGAGGAGTGGGACCCACATGTCAGCCTCTGCCTCAAAACAAACCGACTGAACCACAGTTCAGTCGGTTCCCGGCTGCTGTGCGCGCGCGCCACCGAAGGGGGTAGCCGGCGCCAGCTCCTGCTGCGCGCCCCAAGCCGGAGACCAGCCGCCGGGCTATTTATTCCCTCCCCGGCGTGCTTCAGTCGCCATTCCCCGAGCTGCCGACGTGCACGATCCATTTTTCCACTGCCATCGCCGGCGCTCGAGTTCCTGCTTGATCAAGCCGATCGCAGCTCCCTCCTTCCACTCCAGGGTCCCAGCAAGGTACTAGAGACCTTCCTCCATCCTCCCCATCGCTAGAAGTCGATTGAAACCGAGTGCTATCGGCTGTGCCGAAAGATAAAAATCGGAACTGGAAACCGCCGCACCTCGGGCTCTCGTGGACAGCCCAACCTGGGCGTTGTCACGCCCGAGCCAAGGCACCCTTGGACGCGCAGAGGACCGGTGCTGCTCATCTCCGAGCCACAGCTCGAGTGGTTGCTCACCGGTGGCGAATTTCCACTTTTCCCCTTTCTGTGTGCAGAACGACCTTCGGGTACGATTCTGTTTAATTCGTGCTCTAGAAAGGATTAGAGGGCCTCAGGCCACTCCCACACGAGCTAGACACGGTGACGCACAAGTTGCCTTCACAACTCTGGGCCGGAGAACCTCCGTGCCCGGCGTAATTCAAGGTCTACTAATGGCGGAACGAACGGGGGGTATCGGGCGCACGGTGAGGACCTATTTCGGACCTTCCCCGAGCTGCCCCGAGTTCATGTCGACCTTCTCTGAGGTCCACTGATGCTCCCCGACCGATTTCCCAAGTAGCTGAGGTACTAGGAGAGTTAGCCGACATGGCCGAAGTCGTTCCGATATGGCGGCTCGTCGCCGACCATGCTCCGGCCATTGTCATGAGCAGCTAACCCTAGAATCATGTTCCTCGAGTAAAAGTAGGCAGGGGCGGCCAGAATCAAGAAGTTTGGAGCTGTACAGCAGCCAGCGGCGAGCTCTCCGGCGAGGTCCCTCGGCGGCGGAGCGCGGGTGTCGCGAGGTTGAAGAAGGGGGTGGACCCCAGCTGTCAGCGGCCGATATTTTAAATCGGGATCCGGCTGCGGCCGGGATCGGGTGTGCTGGCGCGCAAAATCCTTGTGGGCCGCGGTGTGCTGTCGCTTCGGCGTGCGACGCGTGTCCCCTGGGCCCACGCGCGAGTTTAAACTTTTCCCCGATTTTCAGATTTCCTTCAAACTTCAAATCCTTATAACTTTGGCTAGAAAGCTCCAAATCGAGTGAACCAAATTTTGCTGGATTCAGCTCTCTGAGTACTTTCCAGAAAATCAAGTTTCACTTCATGAAATTCCTTAATTCTCCAGAATTAATTCCTTAAAATTTAAACTGTTAGGAATTTTAACTGGAGAATACTTTGCAGGAAAATCCTGAAATTTTGCTGGGATGTTCACCAAAATATCCTTGAGCTACCATAAAAATTTCAGACCCATTTGAGCTCATTTAGTCCACCTAATGGTGTGATTAGTAAAACTGTTCCAGAGAAAATAGAAAATGTTCAGAAACATTTTCAGAATTTTCTCTGAAATTGTTTAGCTCATATCTTTAGTTAGAGACTTCCAAATTAAGTGAGACCAACTCCATTAGGACCCTCTGAAAATCTAGTTTTCATAAAGTCATAGTTTGTCTCATGAAAATTCCTAGGACACCCTAAGAGTTCCAATTAAGGTCAAGGACATAATTAATTGTGGAGGGCTCGAATGAGCTTTGCTGCAACTAAAACTTGACCAAGTCTGTGTTTAGGTTGTAACCAAGCCACAGTAAAAGTTTCACAGTCATTAGGTCTATCTAGCAAAGATTATGGACTTCACAACTTCAAACTTAATACAAATGCATTTAAATTAATACATACATTGTTCTTATCATGTAGTCGCTAAGGTCGAGGAGGAACCCGAAGTCCTAGACTTCGTTACTCCGGAGGAACAGCTAGCCTACGACCAAGAGCAGCAAGGCAAGCCCTGGTTTGCATTAACCATTTTTACAAATTTTTATTGTTTTGAGCACATACTTGTTTCCTTTGTTCTTTGCATTAGAGTCTTGATTGGAAACCCAACTGCACAGCCAAAAAAACCATGGGTTGGGTTTAGGATGGAAAACCTCGTTAGCCACTGCATGGCTAGGATAGAGTAGGATTCGGTACAAGTCGAGTAGTTGGAACTACTCGCGAGAATAGGCTAGAGGCACATTGCTCGGGTAGTGATAGCACATGAAACACCTGGCAAGAAAATGAGACCGAGCGGAGAGTAAGGGCAGCAGGACTTTGGGGCCTGTGTGCTGTAGCTCCGCTTGTGTCGATTGAGGACCGAGCCGTGTGCGGGCCTGTTGAACAAGCTAGAACAGTACCGAAGACCTACCGGCTATATGGGAACCGGGAAACTGATGTAACTCGGGTAGCTGGGTGTTGAGGCATTGCCCGTCGTTCAGAGGGTAGGTTGAGAGCTCGAGGTGTAAATCAGCTGGCGGCACAGAGATGCGCGTGCAAGGACCTCTTGCTCGGGACGATGGGACCGGTTCAATATTTGGCTAACGGGTGAAAGGTAGTCGCGTACGACGTCCGTGATGGTTGTTGTAGGCAACATCGAGTACGGGCGTACGTGACGGGTTGTTCGGGTAACCCTGCAGGTGTAAATCGATTATAATCGCCGTCCCTCGCGGTCAGTGAGTACCACTTGTTCACTGTACCGTGACGTAGAAAGAACAGGCTAGTTACATGTTAAAATGTTGCTGATTGAAAGCTGGACATTGATTGTTAATGATATGCTGTATCTTAGTGCTAACTAAAGTTCTTTTCAACTTTGGGCAAAGTACACGAGAGAAATGCGTTTCTTGTTTGATTGCGGCTCTCTCGTGTGCCTTAGCGTAAGGTTCTCCACAACCTGCTGCTAAAACTTGAAAGTAAGGTTCCACTAATTAGGCGAGTCCTTGCAAATGATTTTTGTTCCCTCGAGCAACCCATTACCCTCATGTAGAAGTTCCATGTTTAGGTGAGACGGGTCAGACTTGCTGAGCCTTCGTGCTCACTGCTTGTGTTTGAAGCTTTTGCAGGGTTCTATGAGGAAGGGACTCCCGAAGAGGAGACGGAACCCCAGGAGGGGAACCCCGTCGAGTGGGAGTCGTGCACGCCGCAGAGTTAGTGTGCGTGTGTGCTAGCAAGGACACGTTCGAGGGCTGAACGTGCACTTGATGCTTAGTCTACGCCCACGAGTGTGGACTAAACTTATTTTGATGTAAACATGTTAATAAACTTGTTTATGTAATAAAGCTTCCGCTTCCGCTTTGTACCTTTGACGTGTGTTATACGGTGCTGTGCAACGCAGCACCCCTCAGCGTGATCCTGGCTCGACAGGACCAATGGGGTCGTGTCACCGCGATGCTCAAGGGTTGGAGCAATCCTGCTTTCTTCACATGATCAGCCTTAACTCGACGACAAACATCACATTCAGCAATATATTTATCAATTTCTCTATTCATACGTGTCCACAAAAATCTTTTCTTTAAGTCTTGATACATTTTATTGCTGCCTGGATGGATGGAGTATTTTGACATGTGAACCTCATTCAAAATCTTCTTTCTTAATTCCTCATTCTTGAGCACAACTAACCGGTTATTAAACCACAATGCACCTTCTTCATCCTCTCTAAAGCACTTCAGTTCTCCACTTTTTAGCCTTCTCCGAATGTGAGACATCCCTATGTCTTGTTTCTGGGCTGTTATGATTTCCTCCCGAATAGTGGGTACGAGAGCAAGATTGTAGAGAGCTCCGTGTGGGATCACACGGTGGCTCGACTCATAAGCTTCGATGGAAGAAGCATGTAGGTGATGGACGTGAGACTTACGGCTCAATGCATCGGCAACAACATTGACCTTTCCAGGGTGGTAATGAATTTCTAATCATATTATTTGATTAATTCTAGCCATCTACGTCACCTCATATTCAGATCTTTCTGAGTAAAAATATACTTGAGGCTATTATGATCGGTGTAGAGATGAACTAAATTTCCAAGGAGGTAGTGCCTCCACACTTTTAGGGCCAATACCACTGCAACTAGCTCTAAATCATGGGTGGGGTAGTGTTTCTTTTGTCTTCGGAGTTCACGAGATGCATAAGCGATTACCCGCCCATCTTGCATAAGGACACATCCGAGTCCTGTAACCGATGCATCACAATATACATCAAATGGCTCGGTTATGTCCGGCTGAGCTAACACCGGTGCTGTGGTGAGATGCTTCTTTAGAGTTCGAAAAGCCTCTTCACAAGCATCACTCCAATCGTATTTGGCACCCTTCTTCAACAATTATGTCATACGCTTAGAGATTTTTGAGAAATTGGGAATGAACCTCCTGTAATATCCTGCCAATCCTAGAAAACTATGGGCTTCATGGACGGAGGTGGGAGACTTCCATTTCAGTACGTCATTGACTTTACTTGGCTCCACAGCTATTCCCTCGGCTGAAATAATGTGCCCGAGAAACGGTACTTCTTTCAGCCAAAATTTGCATTGGCTGAATTTTGCATAGAGCTTATGATCTCGTAGTCGTTGGAGAACAATACGGAGATGTTTGGTATGTTCCTCTTCTGACATGGAATAAACAAGAATTTCATCAATGAAAACCGCGACAAACTTGTCCAACTCCGGCATGAACACCGAATTCATAAGATACATGAAGTATGCTGGTGCGTTAGTGAGGCCAAAAGACATGACCCGATATTCATAGAGACCATATCGAGTCAAGAATGTCGTCTTTGGAACATCTTCAGCCCTTATCTTAATTTGATGATAACCAGACCGAAGGTCGATCTTGGAGAAAACCTTAGCACCCATAAATTGATCAAATAAAATATCAATGCGTGGAAGTGGGTACTTATTCTTGATAGTGATGGAATTTAATGGACGATAGTCCACACACAACCTCAGTGATTCATCCTTCTTCTTCACGAACAATGCGGGACATTCCCATGGTGAAGAGCTTGGGCGAATAAATCCCTTATCCATGAGTCCCTTGAGTTGTTCCTTCAATTCAGCTAACTCATTTAGCGTCATTTTATATGGCCTTGGGGAAATTAGAGTGGTTCCTGGTAGCAACCCAATTTTGAACTCGACATCCCGGTCAGGTGGCATACCCGGAAGGTTGTCTAGAAAGACATCCGGATACTCACATACCACTGGAATATTCTCAAATAGAGTACCCTCGGTGTGATAGGTGGCTGAAAACTTTGGATGTGGGCTTTTGAGAGTCAATATACGATGGCCATGGTTTAGGGAATTTAATTGGTCAGTCCGTGACTATAGGTTGAGAACAGCCCTATGTTGCACCAACCATGCCATGCTGAGAATGATGTCTATTCCCTGGCCTTCTAGTATTATAAGATTGGTGGGGTAGATTTTGTCAGCCAATACAAGGGGCGCTCTAGGAATAATCTGGTTGGCTGAAATTATACCACCGAGGGAGTGGATAATATAGTGATACTTCATCATGGTAGAGGAGAGCTGATATTTTTGTGTGCATGATCTACTAATGAAGTTATGAGTAGCTCCAGAATCAAAAAGAATGAGGACGTGCTGGTCATAGAGGGTGAACATACCCGCTAGAACTGCTTCTCCCTCAGGTATGTCTTCCACTGTGACGTAGTTAACACGACCAGGCTTTGGTACTGCCTTCTTTGGTTGCCCACGAGGCTGAGTAGAGCCTTGCGAAGATGGTGCATTGTTGCTACCTTGCTTCGGTGCTTGACACTCCCGTGAAAAGTGGCCAAAACGACCACAGTTATAGCATGGATTGCGGTTGGGACCTCCAGTAAACTGAGGCGGACGATAACCTTGCACACCTTGTTGTGATGGGGGTGCACGAGGAACCATCCTCTGTTGCTGTTGCGGTGAACGATGGCTCAATTGAAAAGAGCGAGCTTGGTGCGGTCGCGGAGCTGCCCGAAATATATGACCGGATGGTGAGTGAAGAACCATCCTATATTTTTGTGATGGACCACTGGAGCTGTCTTGAGATAGGCTCCTCTTCTTCTTCTCCGCCTTGTGGCTATGGTATGCATCTTCCTGAATGATAGCGGCATTCACAAGATCATTGAAGGTGCTGCTGTGATGTAAGGCCAAACGGTCTTGCAATTTAGTACTCAATCCACGGAAGAAACATTCCCGCTTCCTTGCCTCTATGTTCACGTGCTCGGGGGCGTACTGAGTGAGGTGGTTGAACACCTTGGAGTACTCGTGAGAACTCCCCCCCCTGCTTCAGTTGTAGGAACTCCTGAAGCTTCTTCTGCATAATTTCGGTAGGAATGTGGTGTGCGCGGAATGCTTCACGGAATTCATCCCATGTCACTTGATGTCCACCAGGGATGGTGGTGAGGTAGTTCGCCCACCATGCTCCAGCTGAGCCATGGAGCCGTTGAGCCGCGAAAAGAGTTTTCTGGTGTTCGGTGCAATGCAACAGCCCGAACTTGGACTCCACGGTATGTAGCCAATTATCCGCCTCCAAAGGTTCTTCCGCTTCGGTGAAGACCGGTGGATGTGTCGTCAGAAACTCCACGTATGTGCTCTGCTGCAGTTGGCGAGGGACTGCATCTTGACGTCCTCCCTGACAGGATGTATTCTGCACGAGCGCTCGCAGTAGCTTGGTGTTCTCTCGATGAGATCCTATCATGGCAGCAATAGATTCCGCCAATGTGGGAGGAGGTGGCGGTGGAGGCTGCTGTGGTAGTACTTGCTGCTGCGATGGTGGAGAGTCATCTCCGCCATGACTAGAGCCTCCGATCTCGTGCAGAGAGCGAGTGCGAACCATGCTGTCAAAGTGATAAATATATGGTCAGTTTCTAAGGTTGCATATCATACTTGTACTCAAAAGTGACAACCATATTAAGTATCACATCGATTTTGCAGCAACGTCCAATCAAGTTTAATAGAACACTGACAAATCTGTACTAAACTGTACAATCAGTACGATTTTCAGAGTCTGCTCAGGTTATGTGCAAAATCTTATCGCAAGTTGAATACCAAAATTGAAGTTAACTTTGGCACCCTTTTCAACGAGTATTCATTTGCACCCGGATCAGTTCTAGATCAAGAGATACGGGTTTTTAAACTTGACAGCAGTTCTGTGTTTCTTCCACTGAAGCATCATTCTGATATACCTCACTTACTAGGATTTTTCAGGGACTTTTGATTCGGAATTTGAAAAACCACTGAACTTAAAAATGATAGGATACCTTCTAAGCTTTCCAATGGTGTATCATATGACCAGATTTGATTTCTATTTCGAGATTTATGCTCATTTTACATAAAATACAGAGAGAGAGAGAGTTAAAATCTGCACTCATTGACAGTTTCTGAACTTTGGACATTTTAACTGATTTGGAGGAATAATTTGAACAAGACATGAATACCAAATTAGGAGAGGACTTTAGAAACTCTCCAATGGCTATTCATATGCCTCTGTTGGCCGAGTAGATAAAAATCTACACACCTTCCAATTCAAAGTACGGTGCTGTCAGATTACTAAACCTGTACCGAATTCGATAGTCAGGCGTCTTTGAATCTTTTGAATGGTTTAGAGGCAGATTCAAAAAGATTCATGAATACAAATAGTGGAGTAGACTTCCTGAAATTTTCGGAGAAATTTTGTATGCCTCACTTCGCTGCACAGAATGATCTCTACGACCTTTCAAAGTTCGGTAATTATTTCTGAAAAATTTTAACACAGGACTGATTGTACAAGGGAACCAAATTTTACCATTTTAAAGGTCTTAGAAACAACATCAAGGATCTCACTGACTAACAAAGCCGCTGGCATTTCCTACTCTTCGAAATGGTTACTTCTAGATAATGGAACCACCATTCTGGTGTAAACTAAGACCTTATGGGAGAAGATTAGGGTCGGTCCTAATTGTTATTTAACCTATAACTTAGAAGGAGTCATACTTCATTTATAATTTGGGTTATTATACTTATTTATAGTTATGTAGTGACCGTTATACTTTTATTTTAGTGATGATGCAAAATGCATAACAAGATAGCATGCCGGTCCTACAGTCCTCACAAAATGAAAATTCTAACCAGATTATAACTGGCATATACGTATAATTGGTGGCACTAAATCGGTCACTCGCAAACGTTTTCTACTCGCACTACGATCCACTTGGTTAGTGTACCTGCATAAAAATCACAAAATAATGTTACACCCACGGGTTTTCCTCATCACACATCATAAGCAGTAATAATATCATAAGTAAAGGCATACGCCCCGTATCATTTCCATACGGGCCATCCTCAAGTAAGCCACGTCTTGAGGGACGCGGTCATGTTTCTCACCACACGACAAAGTGTCCAACTTTTTGCCACAAGCGCACGCCGGGGTCGGCGCTTCATATGCTTCAAAGAAACATATTCACTTCCCATACTGATCGTTGTACGGGACACCCCATACCACCGACACTCATATGGGTGAGACCTCGAATTTCACTGTATTCGAGTGCGTAACTTACCTTCTTACCTGAGCGTAGGTGCATCGTTACATAATTTAAATACAAGAATGTAAACACTGTCAGCTTGCCATCTGAATACTATACTATTATACATCCTTATACGGGCTACTAACGATTCCTCACCGTAAACATTTTAAAGTTTCTGAAAATAGACCCCTTTTGATGTGCAATATCCCAAGCCGGCTCTGATACCACGCTGTGAGGGTCACACCTCGACAATAGAATCTTTTGTTCGGGTGGTGCCACGCGCCGCGACACCGCATTGCATACCAAAGGGCCATAGTTCACAAGTTTGATACATAGGAGATAACTTCAAAATACATAAAGTTTTGCAGCGGAATATACATAGCAAAATATTACAACACTCCCTAAGTGGTCTATGCATTAGCATCGTGTGATTGCCCAATTGTCACGATGCACTAGCAACACCCATTCAATCCAGCGGCAGGTCAGGCTCCCATTTCACCGTCCACCCTGCGGGAGGCGATGCTTCTTCCGAAAGCTTTTGCTAGCATAATCATCATCACAAGCATGCTCACCTGAAAAACATTAATCCACAAAGTCTGAGCAACTAATACTCAGCAAGACGTACCCGACAAAGGACTCACTAGACCCTATTCTAGTATGCAACGGTTATTACTGGGAACAGGAGCAGTCTGCATAAATAGAGCCTAAATTTGGATCCTTATATTAAGATTTCAGCAGCAGATTTTAGTTACCTGTGAAATGTAAATTTAGTTGGCATCTAAAACTAACACATATGAGTTTCAAACATGATTTATATTCAAACAAGATCTGATCATAAGTATATAACTTACATCTTCTTACTACGTGCCAACACCTAATACAAGGGTACTCATTTCCACGAGTGACGCGATTGTAATCATTATACTCCTGTAGGGATAACCTAATAACACAACACGTACGCACGTCATGAAGTCGCACACAGCGCACTCCACTAGTGTCGTACATGGCAACCTTTCCCAAGACACCCGATGCCGAAAGAAGGCTACTGTCCCGAACAGAGGGTCCCTACACGTGATGCACGTCCCAGACGTTATCCGTTAGTGGATTTACACCCACTCTGTCCTCTCGACTCCAACCTAGGACGGCGGCATGATCGTTCGACATCTATGTTAATAAGGTACGTCAGTTTACTACTAGTGCCCATATCACTAGCATGCCATTGGTACGTTCGATACTTGTCCGAGGTGCCGACTACGACTCGGTCCTCAATCGACACGAGCAAGCCTATGCACACAAGACCACGTCTTGTTGCTCCCTACCACCTGCCCGGTCTCCAATTTTCCAAATTATGACTCAAATTCCACTAGTCAATCCAAATTGATCCCAAAATCCTATAGATCGCGAGTGGATTCACACACTCGACTTCTACCGATTTATATGAGACTAATTAGCATAGCGACTACCCGCTCGGGCTGAACTATTCATTGACCAAGAGGGTTTCTATTTGGCCATGCAAGTAGGGTGTCAACACAACACCTAGACTTAATGCACATATATAACAATACCGACACATACATGTGTAAAATAGAAAATTTTTAAAACTTGGCTTATGTAACCGGGGCCTGCCTTGCTCTATGTTAGTGTTTAAGTTAAGGTTCAGTTGATCTTACTCCTCCTCTTGTTGTAATTCCTCGAGCTCTTCGGTCCCTAATTTATGCCAATTATGCAAAAAGAAAATCAATCGCTGACTTAACCATATAGGTGCATAAGGTGTAATTGTGATTAAAATGAATCTAAGAATCAACTTAGTGTAACTCAAGACTTTTTAGAAATATGATGATCAAATATAGCAGCTGGTAGTAAGGTATAAGAAATAACCTATTAAACATGCATATAGTTCTCACTTTATTGTTTATGTGACATTATGCAAATTCTAGAATTAAAAATAGTTTTACATAGGAGATGGACCTGAAATTTTTATGGCAATCTTCTGGGGTTATGAAAAGGGTTCTTTCAAACTTTGAGGTCAAACCACTTAAGTGTGGACATACAGTAAAAATAATAAGCAAATATGTCTTATTATGCCACTGTTGCAAATAATACAGTTAGGAAAGAGCAATGAAGCTAAAATTTTTATGGTGGTCTACCATATATAGGTGGAGCATTCTGGCAAAATTTGGGCTCAATAAAAGCCATAGGGAGCCCACAAATGATATCATGGTGTTTAGAGAAATTAAATTACCCAGAAAATATTATAGGTTTTTATGATATAACAAGATCATAGCTTTATACAGAAGGATTTTATGGACTCTACGAAATTGGTTTCATCATTTTTGGAGTTTCGTACAATTTTCTATGAATTTTTGAAATGGGGCAATTTTCTGAAATTTTTAAAGTGGTTGAGCCTGCCACACAGAGCCACATGGTGGCCTGGGCACACGGGATCTGGCCCTGGCCACACCAGATCCTGGCTGGAGCTCGCAGCCATGGCTGGCTAGTGGAAGCTCGCCGTGCGGCTCACCGGCGCGCCCACGGCGGCCGGATTTGCCCGGATTTTTGGAGGGGAATGTTGTACTCAATGTGGGCTTTTCAATTTGAGTGGTTGGACCAGGGGGAACTCACCGGAATCGGCCGGCGACGAGCAATGGCGGCGGGAGACGTTCGGCGGCGGCGCACGGTTGGCACGGGGCTCGGGGAAGGTAGGCGCTGGGTCGAGGAGGTTCACTAGGCGCTGTAGAAGGCCGGCATGGGCTCCAAAGTCGTTGATGATGGCTGAAAATAGGGCGCCTACGGTGAGGCTGCCCGGCTTGGTCGTTGGTCGTGGAGAAGAACCCGAAATACGGCGAAACAAGGGCCCGTTCTGCCCAACAAGAAGCTCAACGAGGTGCAAAAGAAAGTGAGGAGGCTTTTGCCGGAAGGAATTGCACTCACATGAAGAAATGACGACAAATTTCTCCGGGGAAAGGATGAGGGTCCTGCAGCCGTTCTTGAGGAAAATGGGCTCAATTCACGTTCTTTACTGTGGGAACCAGGGATTGAAGGGGTGGGAGAGGTAGATGGCGAGCTGGCACAGCTGGATGTGGGCTTGACCTCGCTCGGGAGGCTTCCATGGTGCGGCGCGTCGGCGAGGTACGTGGAGCAGCAATGGAGGTTCGGTTTTTGGGGAAAGTGGCGAGGAAGGGGACGAAACAACCGAGGAACAGGCTAGGAAAGATGACGGACGGGTCGATGGGCCCTCAATTCGTCACAAGGGAACACTCACACGTGTGTTGTGGCTTGCATCGGTGGCAGGCATGCATGGCTGCACCTGTCCAGGGAGAAAGAAGGGGTGGTGGTGTCACTGACAGATGGGTCCCACAAGGAATTTTCTTTTTCCCTGAAGTTCAAACATGCACCAACTTTATAATGATTTAAAATGATTTTGTGTCATCAGAAATATGGATTGTTACAGCCGAGGACCCGGAAGGGGTGGTAGCCACACTGCCGGGGCGCTCTGGGTCCTTATGCTGCTAAGGACCCGGAGGAGCAAGCTCGAGATATCGGCAAAGAGCTATTTACGTCGGCTAAGTCATCTGCACCTTTGCGCCGCCAAGGGTACGAAGTATACATCAACAACTCAAGACAACATAAGACTTGAAACAAAAAGTCTTTGATAATAGCAGAGCTCCGGCATACACAGGAGGATACAAGGCAAGCGGGAGACCTAGGAGCTATCCGCACTGGAACCTATCACCTACAAGTCGGGCAGCTTCTTCCACGGAAGACATTGCCACCTTCGACAGCTCTGCGATGTGGCCCTACACCACAGGTTCCAGGGAGATGTTGGGGTCGTAGCTCCGAAGGCAGGTGAGCACATGCCCTGCCACCATCTGAGCCAGAGCTTTGCCTTTGGCCTCCAGATGCTCCCCCATGACATTCTCCAGCGTTAGGAGCTTCTCTTTGGCTAAGTCCAGAAAAGGGAGCACCTGGCTCACCTCTTGGACCGGCCCTTCGGGGCGCAAGGGCCCAAAGCCGAAGGGTTCTAGGGCCGCCTTTGCGCGATCGAGGAAGTCCCACACCTTCTCTGCCTCAGCGGCACGAGAAGCCTGGAGATCTTCGACCTCCTTGATGGAAGAAGCCAGCTCCCCCGCCGAACTCCTCCTCTCTAGCTCCTTTTCCCGAGCGGCTAGCCCCTGCTCCAGAGCAACCAGGGCCTGCTCCCTGGTGGCCAGCTGCATAGTCCGCTCCTCCGGGTCAGACTCCCTGGACGCAACGGAGACCTCTCGGTCATGGACGCCCTAAAGCCGCTCCTCCAGGCGCATCTGCTCCGCTTCATAGGCAGTCAGACGGTCGGAGAGCTCCCTCTCCCTCGCCTTCGCCGCTTCTTCCCAACGAACGCGTGTCTGTCGGAGCTCCGTCAGGGCTGCGAGACATGCATCAGTGGAGGAATGGAGGCTCAAGGCCTCAGCATGGAGGTTCGCCGCATTCCTTTGGAGGGCCGCCATGGTGGCCTCTGTCTCCTGCAGCACCTCCTTCCGAGCCTCAAGCCGCTCCTCTCGAGCCCGAGCATTCGCCCTGTCAGACTGGACCCGCGCCTTCAGCAGGTTGTCCCAGTTCTGGAGGCGCTCCCGCTCAGACCTCAGCTCGGCCCACTCTTGCTCGAGTGTGTCCTGCATATGGTCCAGACTAGAGCGGATGACCCTTGCGGCCCTGGGGACCGGTACAGCCTTCGGCATCGTCAGGCGAGGTACTGCCTCAACACCCTCTGGCTCTTTGCCCAATGGAGATTGCCATCATGGAAACTTGCGAAGGGAGAGGAGGGGGCCTAGCAGCCCGCCTAGCAGCAGCCGCACTGCTACCAAAGGCGTCCGCACCCGCCGGTTGGCTGCCCTCGGGGGCCCGGGTGTCGACATCTGGAGCTTCCTCAGGCACATGCTCAGGCGCCGCAACCGGTGTTGGAGCTTCGCCGGACAAGGAGCTCCGGCTCCCGGACTGCTGTGGTGGGGGAGGAGCAGAGGTGCTCCGCTGAGGAGCCCTACAAAAAGAAGCAAGCATCAACTACGCCATTCAACAGCTCAGTACATAGCCCCACGAGGTTGAGCTGTACCTGGAGGCCTGGAAGTTCCACTCTGCGTGGAGCTTCTTGTGCGGGGGGCTCGAGCCACTCGCCCCCGCTGATGTCGGGGTCACCTCCACTGGCTTCGGAGCTGGCGGAGCCTCGGGGGTCTTTGTCGATGAAGACACCACATCAGGAGCCTTCCCTGCCGAGGACCCCGACGCTGAAGATGCGCCCCGAGCCTAGCCGGCCCTCGATGACTGAGAAGCCGATGACGTTGCTGGGGACTGCCTTGAAGCCCCAGCAGCACCAAACGCTCTTCCCGTGGCCGTCGGGACTGCTCCGGCAGCGGCAGCTCCAGAGCTGCCCCGGGCGCCAGTGACCGAGCCCGGTGCAGGATCACGGGAAACCTGGGAACCCCTCGCCTGGGGGACAGAGACGAAGCTTCTATCATGACGGACCAGCTTCCTCTTTGACGCCCTGCCTGGCTCTAGGGCATCCTTGGGTGGCGAACGGGGGCGCGCCGCAGACGCAGGCCTCCCTGCCGACTCCCCCTGCATGGGAGAGAGAGTCCGGCGCATGCTCTGCCTGACCACCGACGCCGTCAGCTCCGGGGATATCAATGCCCCACGAAGGATCCCCAATCTGCCGCACTGTGACATCGATGTCGTCCAGCGTCGGCAGTTCCCTCAGCAGCCTCGACCGCGCCTACAGGTTGAGGTAGACGTGCTGGCAGCTCGCCGACGGGGTGATGGAGTCGTCGGTAATCGTGTCACAGGAGAGCTTCTGCAGCATAACCTCCAACATCTCCTGACTCGGCGACGACCCTACTCCGCGCCCCAACCATGTCATGTCACCCTCCCCGGTATACTGCCAAGCAGCCCGGACACGCTGCTGGAGAGGAGCGATCCAGCGGGACAGGAAGTCAGCCAGGCCTTCCTCCGCCAAGTACTTAATCCTCTCCAACACCGGCATGTAGGTGTCCTGCAGGTCGGGGATCTCATCCCCCACGGCCACCTCGGTCATTGGCGGGCCACCCAGCAGTTCCAGGCGGTCATGGACGTCAGTCTGGGCGATCACCCAGTCCTCCCTCCAGTGCTCCCATTTCCCGGGAGTGAAGGGCGCGATGTAGGGCGCGGAGTGCCTCCCCCGATGCTGGAAGTAATAAACCCCAGTTAGCTTGTGCTTCTTTCCGAAGCCCTCAGGGAGAAGAACACCTTGAATAGCCACACCGAAGGCCGTACACACACGAACATCTCGTAGAAGTGGACGAAGACGACCACTAGTGCGAGGGCGTTCGGCGTAAGGTGCTGCAGTTGGATCCCATACACCTCTAGCAGGGTGAGGAGGAAGGACGACGCCGGGATCGTGAACCCATACAACACGTACGCGGAGAAGAGTACCACCTCGCCGGGTCACATGTCGGTCAGCGGGACCCTCCCAGTGTGGATCTTCACGTTGAACGTGGCCGATTGCTAGCCAAGCAGGCACCTCACGATAGCAATGTCACCATCGCTCCTGAGCCAGGATGAACGGAGGCCGGAAGGCATGGTCGCGAGGAAAGGTTGTGAACTCTGGGGAGCAGAGGCTTCGAGCGCGCAGGAGGAACGCGAATATTGCAAAAGGCAGAAGGGAATCGTCCTTCTCCGGAAGGATTTCCTTTATAGGTCCGCAACCTCTGGCAAGGTAACAGGCGCGATGTTTGGGTTTCCATCATGCAACGCCGTGGGTTACCAGCCTCCCCGAATGATGAGTAGGACCCAGGTCCACCCGTCAGACACTGGGGGCTAGGTGGGTAACTTCTCGGGAACGTCCGGCGGTTCCCGGGAAAAGCGGCGCGGTGGAGCTGCTGCATGCGACCCAAAGGCTCCTGCAGTAAAAGCCCCGGGGCAATTCCTCGAGCACGTTGCCACGACCCACCAGTCAGCAGCGAGCACACGTCCACTACGCCGACAATGTGCTGCCACTTGGACTGGTGGATACGCCCACTACGCCAAGGACGTGCAACCTTTTCGTCTCCTAGGTACAATCACTCGTCCACTACGTCAAAATCTTGCCACCGCTTCGGTTTCCAAAGCACGGGTTCAAAGCCACCACGAGGGAGAGATGGGGGCCCCACCAGCGGGCTTGCGTCCCCCGAGATGGGCCCAGGGGCCACTGTTGGTATCCTGCAGACCGAGTACATCTGCGTAGTGGGTAAAAGACGATCTGGGCCATGCCTGCCCACCGAGGTGGGCCCCAGCGTAAGCCACGTGCCCTTAGCCCCATGGTCAGCCTTGGAGCCGCCACGTGCGCATGAGCTACGGAGCAGACACGTGCCCTGGGCTCTGGCTCGAGCCTCCCCGCTAAGGTGAGGTCCGAGGCTGACACGTGACCTCTGGCTCCGAGCCACCTCCTTGTTGAGGATAGATCCGGTGCAAACACGTGCCCTGGGCTCCGGCCTGAGCCTCCCCGCCGAGGTGAGGTCCGGAGCTGCCACGTGCCCCCTGGCCCCGAGCCACCTCCCTGCTGAGGACGACTCTGGTGCTGACATGTGCCCTAGGTTCGGTCCTGAGCCTCCCCGCTGAGGTGAGGTCCGGAGCTGCCACGTGTCCCCTGGTACCAAGTCCGTCGATAAGAGCTCTAGAGTCGCCATGTGTCCCACGATCCGTTGTGGGTCGTGGGTCGACGAAGTCAAGAAGGAAATGCGCTGTCACGCTTTGCATTAAAGGCTCGCGCCTTCCCCAGAAGCATGGTGCACAGCACACGCCTCCGTCCCTTGCCTGTTCACCATTGTGGCAACAAGACAGGACGGCAAGGCGTGACAGTAGTACAGTGTCGCCCAACGGAACGAAACTGCCCAAGCAGGGCGAGAAGACTCGGCTACAAGACGGCGTCTTCATCATCATCTGACACGTGGTCAGGAGTGCTCAACGCGTCGGACGAAAGGACTTAACTTTCGCACCGGCCACTCTACTCAGAGGATGAAGCCCTAGATCGTGTATAGGGTTAATTAGCTTTGCGGCCACCTGTCGAGCCCTAGACCTCATTGTAACCTCCCTGACCTTGAGCTATAAAAGGACTGGGGTTGCCACCCTGCAGGGGTTCCCAATTTGACATCCTAGATCCCGAAATGCACAAGCACTCACCCACAAGCAATAGATAAAGCACTCCCGTGGACGTAGGGTATTATGCTCCGGCAGACCGAACCACGTAAATCTCGGTGTTCATCCGCTCTCTCGAGCCCAGGTCACGTAGGGCGCCAAGCCCCCTTCGGAAAAAAAAGAACCTCGCGGGCTTCTTTCGAGCAGGTCGGTAGGAGTATCGCAGCTCACACTCCGACATCTACCATTCGGGAAAAATGGCGTGGTCCTATGAGGGGGGTCCTATTCATAGTTGTTGCACATCCATAGCCTCAAACCATAGGTGACCCCCAACCTAAGATCTTTTACGAACCGACAATCAGTGCCACATAGACACATTGGTAGTTGTAATCCCTCTAGAACGCGAACCCTCTCTCTTTTTGATTTGGTGGTAAGTAAGGTGAGTCCATGCCCGCGAGAGTTGAATTTGTGAGGTGCGGTTGTAGCGAATGTGCGGAGTGCTCTTAAATAGACGATCGAAATATGTTGTCATCCACCAGGTGGATGACTCGTCCAGTATATGGACAAGTGGTCCAATAGGTGGACGACTCGTCCATCAGTTGTACGAGTCATCCAGTAGGTGGACGACTCGTATAGTAGGTGGACGACTACTCCATCAGTTGTACGACTCGTCCAGTAGGTGGACGAGTCGATAGTTTGTATTTCAAACCACCGATAATGGTTGATTCTCCTTTAGTGTGAACGTCATAGAACACAGCCCTACATCGAAAACTTTAGGACACTAGTAGTTCCTTTCGTCCATGTTTATTAAAATTCGAATTAGAAGATCATACATTGGAAGGATACATTGCGAGCATACATGTTTATGCACATTAGTCAAATCTAGTTTTAACGAGTAGGGTTTAGCTTGTGGTGAGGACATTCGCAATCCCTGTTGTCGCACACGTGCCTAGCACCTATGTACTCGAATAATTGTGACTCCATTTCCGCAAGTTCAGCAACCATTTCTCGGTTTCGATCTTGTAAATATTTAATAGTTGGCTCGATTGACGGTGGGTCAACCCAGAGTGTGTATCCGCAGTTATCATCATCGAAGTAGCACTAGTCAAAAGCAATGAAGATCAAAAAATGACAATATTGCAGTTTAGAAATAATATGTAATTTGAACTTACCCCATCGTTAGGACAACGAAAGAATCGACGACCGCTGCCCTCCCTTCCGTCCTTCATTTGCACAACACAATCAAGGCCACAACGGCATTTGGACCACTCTTCTTTCGTACCATCATATGGACGAAGAGGATTGAACAGACCAAAATCAGTCTTGCTTAGAACCGGGACCTGTGTACTGGTGGTTCATACCACTCAGGACCACCCACCAAATAGTCCGGACGCAATGATCTAATATTTTCCAGTCCTATCCTGCCACGACCTCTGCTCGCTATTGTTTCAGTGCTCTCTTCGCTCACTCTTAGTTTGTAATGGTGCTCTTGCGGCGCTGCGACTTTTATAGGGCGATTGTCGTCCACCCCGTGGACGACACGTTTACTATGGACGAGTCGTCCATGTCGTGGTTGACTCGTCCAACTCGTGGACGATTTTGAATCCGTAATTAGGAACACTTTTCTTATTTGCTGTTTGGTCTTTTTGGTTTTGAAAGAGTTAATATTACGGATACAAAAGTATTGTGCAACAAGTAGACATAAAAACTAATTATCTTAAAAAATTATATACATAGAGTGAAAAAAAATTTACATGACACAATACATCAACACCTAGCACGCTTCCCACGTCCCCCCTAGCAGCCCTACACGCCGCTCGTACGTGGTCTGCATCGTACGTTAGCGATCAGGCGGGTTTCTAGGCCTAGGAGCTCCTGTCGGGGTCGCGTCCTGCAGAGGCTGCATCGGCTACGTCGGCTCCGGAGCTCCTTGCGTCTGAGAAACTGTGTCTGCCATAGCATCGGCGACATATGCTTCCCAGTCGAAGGAGACTCCTAAACCCTGCCGCTCGCATTGGAACAGTAAGACGGGTCCTCGAAACCTACAAAAATTATTATTTGTCAGATTTATCAGTAACTATTAATGTTAATGATATGAATTAAACGGACACGTACCACTGCACCAGTTGGATGTCCCAACAATGTCATCTAGACGCATAGGACGAACGTACGACGTTGAAGGCACTTGACAGAAAATATTCTACATTTGTACGTTCAACATTTTAGTAAAAGTTAAAAGTCTTTGTATGTCATACCTGGTGTCTGACCGGACGCTGGCGGTGGAACAGTCATCGCCGGTGCGAAGAACAGCTGTTGTACGGAGGAGTATTGATGACAAGACTCCGTGCACGATAGAGACATGTGCTTCATGGCATCGGCGATATACTTATGCATTTTCCTCCAAGTCATTATGTTCTCATGTGCCGGGATGTGCAAGCCCAGCTCCGTCTTTTTGGTAATTGCCCTCGCATCAATCTCCGCACTCCTAAGAATCTCAAACCGTAAACGAAAAATTTAAATAATATATATTATAAGAAAACTTACGCAACTCTGAAAAGAGTAATACTAAACTTACCACAGTTAAAGTGTTACGATCCCTGTGTCTAGGGTACGTGTCGGTAGTCGACGCGACGTGTGCCTCCGGCTCTGCTGGGACGTACGTTACTCGCGTACGTGTATGAGAGACGTACCATCCTAGGTACTCCGCGTAGGACTCCACGGTGAACAGAAACGCATCCGCGATTATGTCCTGGGGTGTCTCTGCCCACTGATGTACCCAAGTCTCCATGCGAGGCCAGAAAACGGGCGTAGAAAAACCCTTCCATGTGTGCCTGCGAGCAAAATATAACGTTACTTAGCAATTATAAGTCTTCGGCACTACATATAGGAATAAAGAAAACTACTTACGTGTGTGTAGTAGGCCGAACTGGGAGACCCCTAGGAACTGGGAAGACATGCTGCCACCCAAATTATCGCATAACTTGGTGAGGGAGTACTCCTCCATGCAGATGTCGTAGAGGGGAGCCTTCCGTGTCCACCACACGTCCGCATCTCTCGTGCACAACAACGACAACCCAGAGGGTGCGCGACGCTCCACAGCCTCGTACGAATATGGAGTCCGTACGACGTCGTTGTCCGCCTGTAGGCGGTCAAACGACATCATATACTACGGGTAACCCCTATGCACCGTGTCGTCAGCCCAAGTACGCTGTAAAATAAAAATATTGTAACGAAGCAAATATCTATGTTAAGAATGAACTTATATGTACTACAACTTCACTTACCCTACGTCGAGTCCACAATGTGCCCATCATTGGCCTGTCCTCCTCAGTGTTCTCGTACAAGGCGTCGTCGTAGGGGCTGACGTCCACCCTAGCCTGACCTATCGGGAACCGCTCGTATGCCCAGAGGATCAGCAACAACGGACATCCAGTCAGTATGCCATCCACTGCAACCTATGAACAGCAGAAATACTAAAAGTCACGTGATTAGGACATGTCAATTTAAGAAATATTTAAACAATTTGTTGTTAGTAACTTACCTTTATACATGTCGTACAAAGACCTCGATACGTAGCCGCTAGCACTGGTGATCCTCAACTGTACTACAGAACTGCGTGAGGGGGGTTGTCCATTATCTCTCTCGTGAAGTAGATAAGGCGCTTGTCGACCGTGTTCCCGTGTGAATCTGTGAACAAGATCCACTCGACAAGCCACAGAAGGTACGCCTCCAAGTTTCTGGAGATAGTGCACTCATCCACGTATGGGTGGATGTTCTCAGGCTGAAACGAACAAAATAATATATGTATTATTACAATTATTACTCATGAAGGCATAATATACATAAAATTCAACTAAACTTACCTCGTACTGCTGCAACCAAGTCCTCGGCGGACTGTGCTCTTGTCTATCTGGGATCGGTTTTCTCGGACCGTTCCTCTGAGTGTACCTCAGGTGAGGTACGGCGCTAGAGAAACGAGCAAGTACAACACGTCGTGGAGCGTGACAGTCATGTCCCCATAAGGCATGTGGAAAGTGCGTGTCTCCGGTCTCCATCAATCGACCAATGCAGTAAGCAGGGAACAGTCGTAGGTTAGTCGCTTGGACTTTTCTTTAGATCGTTCCATTACCTGAGGCTCCAACATCCTACCCAGTGCTAGGAGCCCTCATGCACTCAACCTACATTACACAATATCAAATTAATACGAAACAATCTAACAATATTTAAACTATTTAATTATAAACATTCTTACCTGTCAATCCACCTATCGTCCAGGTGTAACAACGTCTTCGGCACACTCGGTCACAACGTGCTAAGTTCGACTCCTCAAACATGCTCAAGTACAAGCGGTGTCGAGAGTGGAACTGAGCGTCCAAGAGCTCATAAGTGCCACTATCACCTGCACCATGACTGCAGGTTTAAAATATATTAAATTGTTAGTCATTGATACGTAGAGTTCATCGGTTGCTAGTAAATAAAACAACAAAATTTGTAGGTAGGAAAAATTATGAACTTATGTAACTTCTTGACTAACAATATTGTTTGTTACAAAATCCATAATACATGATGATGTTACATCGGAAGATTACAGTAAAGTAATTTGACTAAAAAATAAATCATTGTTCATCTTGCCGTGAGCGACGACCACGAGAACATCTCCCGTCATGCGGATTTCCTGAAGGTCTTGCTTCTGCCGCTCCCGTAATATTATGCCGAACGCAATTCTTATAACTATGGCCAACTTCGTTACAGTTGCTACATCTCACTTGTTGCGACGATGAGCACTCGTCCATATCATTTATTATACGTCTCATTTTACACCGACCAGGAGTCTGCTTCAACCTCAGATAATCAGGGCCTCTTTCGAATTCTGGTCCAGGATCGTTGGTGAGTGCACCAAAAATCTAGTAACCAAATATCTCCGCGTGCCAGGTTGTGTGCAAAGTCTCTTTGAAAAAGTATTGTGACAGATATATGGTTGGGATAATTGACTCCGACTGCAGGCAGCAATGACATGAGAACAAGGCGTATGGAGGAGCTTTGGCTCCATACATATACATATGGCCGAGTTCTCACGAAGAACGCACTCGTGCACAGTCCGTTCACTCGTGGCACAATGTATGCCTCTGTCTCTGCATGTGATCTCAAACCTGTTCTGCAAAGTTCCATATTGTTTGACACTATGTAAGCGAGGCTTTTTAATCTTTTCGTCCATGTAGTCACAAAGAAATTTTGAGAAGACTAAATTAGGATCAGCCATTAATAGAGAAGCTTTTGCAAAATGCTCATGAAAGTACTTCATCGTTCCATTCAAGATTCTTTCAATAATACCAACTAGTGGTAAAACTCTTGACCCACGTAGGACAAAGTTATAGACCTATAGAAAACTTGCATTAATTTATAGTACCACTCATTTTAAGGATAATTAAAATTAACACAAATAGTTACATACCTCGGCTAAATTAGTTGTCATAATTCCATACCTAGCACCGTGTGTGTCATATAACAGTGACCATTTCTCTTTCGACTCATTATGAATCCAATACGAGAAACATCTGATAGATGATCCATCCCTATGAGAAATAGTATGTTTAGTTGAAGGAACGGTAGAGAGTAGTTTAGAGGCATCTTCATTACTATCCCATCAAAGTACCTCCTCGGTTTGTTTCTTTGTGAGCTCATCAAGACGATGCCATAAAGCATTGAACTTCTTCTCTTGATTCTGACTACAGAGACGCTTAAACATGTTCATCAGTTGTTTGTTCTTGAAGTGACTTTAAAAATTTGCACCCAAGTGTCTCATACACCACCTTGATTCTATATCTGGTCAAACTAGTAGGAGACAGCTCTCTACGCAACAATATTTGATATCCGTTATTGCCTTTAACAAACTAGTATGATGATCGTGTATGACACATACATTTTCTCGGCCTTGCACTACATCAACTCTAACACGTTTTAGAAACCAGTACCAACTGTCAGCATTTTCACCCTCCACAAATGCAAAGGCCACGGGTAAAATTTGATTATGCCATCAACTCCAATAGCTGTAAGAATTTGACCTCTGTACTTTCCGGTTAGGAATGTACCATCCATACACAGAATGGGACTACAATATTGAAATACGTTTATGCATTGACTTAGTGAAAAGAATGCACGGTGAAGAATAAGTTTTCCAGGAAGTCGGGGTTTTAGAACATCCACGATATCAACAGATGTGCCAACATTCCGACTTCTGATGGTATGAACTAACTTTAGAAGATTATCATAAGATGTTTCATAAGTACCAAATCTTGCCTCAATGACCTTCTGTTTCGCCTTCCAAGCTTTGAGTAGCTTATTGTATAATTGAAATCTTGCTAAATTGTGTTGATAATAGATTTTGGCTCAAAAGAAATATTATCAACCACACGAGCATGCATGTGATTTGCAACAAACTGCGATGTAAGGGAAGTATTGCATTCCTCAAGATGCTACAACTCGCACGCATGATCAATCACAATAGGACACTTACAAAGGCCAGTCCATTTCTCTGCATATCCGCGAAACATTTCTCTGCATCGGACATCATAAAGTTTCTTAGTCGATCGAGAAACATTTACTAGTATTTAACAGCATCTTGCAATGCTTCTTTACTTTCGAAAAGAGACCCCGCTGTTATTGTATTGCCGTGGTAATCTAACAGTAAATGATACCCTTCAGTGACTCTTAGGTTTTCAAAATTTGGATTACTCCAATCGGCAGGGACTGGAGGTTGATCTTCATCGTCGGATGAATTATATTCAGGAACATTACTATAATCCGTATCTTCAACAACCATCTGCTGAACTATATGTTTTATATGCTCTCCTTCATCTGCTTAACCAGTTGCCTCACTGACAAAAGTATGCCACTTCATTATCATTATCTTCTTCTACATCGCCACCATCATTATCTTTCTTGTCATCATCTTCGTCCTACGTCTCAGTGACGACTTCCTTGGCTTCAGCTCGAACCAAAAGTATTAAATGCCACCCATATTATAGAGCCTTTGCAACATAAGTACGCCACATAGCTGTTCCCTTAAGTGGTAGTAGTTCTCAGAAATGTTCCTCCCTTGAACGGCTTATAACTCCGTTTATCTTCAACTCTTATTCATTCTCACTCAATTAAAACTTTTCAGCAACCATCTATAGACACCCATAAATGTCCGTTCTGTTGGACTAGGTATTCCTCGATTTATAAAAGAGAGTGTTGATAGATCTACTCCACTTGAATTTGTCCATCTCACTAAATACGCAATTTAATAATTACAAACATAGAAGTGTAAATACATAGATATATAACTACTGAAATTAAAAACTAATATGTAATGTAAGAAATATAAAAACTTAGCTATAAGGGGGTTATGTGTAATACTGTTACCAAAACTAACCAAAATTTAAAATTCAAACTAAACTAAGTCAAAAGGTCCAAAACTAAATATGTTCGAAGCTAAATTCAAAATAAGCTAAAATTTTAAAAAACTTAAAACTAACATAAAACTATATTTAAACTAAACTATACATAAACTAAACCCTAAATTAAACTATATTTGAACTAAACTAAACATAAACTAAACTAAACATAAAACTAAACTAAACTAAACTATATTCAAACAAACATAAATCCCACCCCTAACCCTAAATTCAAACTAAACTAAACCCTAAAACCAAACATAAAAGTACGGACCTAAATTCAGATTAAGCATAATCTTAAAGACAAACTAAAAACAAATATAAAATTAAATTTAGACTAACGTAAACATAAATTCAAACTAACCTAAATCCTAACTGTAATCCTAAATTCAAACTAAACTAAACCATAAATAAAGGTCCGAAATAAATTCAAACTAAGCTAAATCTTAAAAACAAACTAAAAACTAACATAAAACTATATTTAAACTAATCTAAACCTAAATTTTAACTAACCTAAATCCTAACACTATATTCAAAGTAAACCCTAAACTACGATCATACTAAACTAAATGTAATTATACGAAAAATTAATCTAAGCCTAATTAAAGTAACTAGATTTTAAAATTATAATTATATTACAAAAATTATACCTTCAGGTTTTCTTTTTCCTTTTCTTTTCTTTTCTTCTCTTTTCTTCTCTTCCTCTTCCTTTCCTTTCCTTCCCTTTCCTCTCCTCTCCTTTGCTCTCTTATGTTGGTGTGGGGGTGGGGGAGGGAGCCCCAGCCGCCTCTGTTATATAACACAGTCTGTCGTCCACGCTGTGGATGTTAGGACCCTGTTGTCCACATCCAACCGTCCCGTGACCGCTGGACCGACGTGGCTGCCACGTGGGCTGGTGTCGACACGGCGCGGACGACAACGTCCTGTCGTCCACAGGGTGGACGACAGGTTGTCCACGTGGACAAATCGTCCATCCGTGGACGACAGGGTGACTATTTCGCGCAAAAAGTTTTTCTAGATGCTATTAATATTAAAAGAATTTTGTACAGTACTAAAATGAAAAAAATTTGGAAGGTTGTTAGGTCCAAGGCCCATGTGTGAATTGGCCTGTCTTCAGATGGCGGCCCGTTTGCTCCATCCTACAACGAGTGTTCGAGCCCTAGGCATGAGGCTTGTGTCACCAGGGCAAGCACCTAAACAAAGTTCTTGTTGGCTCACAAGTAGTATCAGAGGCTATTGATGTACTCGTCATCTATAGAATCCTAGATTGTTTCGTCAATTTCAACAGGGGTGCATTCTTTAACGTGAGTACTGTAATTGTAGATCTGTTATTGTGTGTATATTAGTTTTATGTATTGCACAAATGACATATGATAGGCGATAAGAAACAAAATGGAAACAAGGTGGGTACCAAGCTATAGATGACTACATATCAAAATTAATCAATACACCCAAGTGCAACTGTAGCTCTTACTGATTGCAGGGAACCCCTCTCGGAAGGTACCCTTTGAAAGTACGTGTTACCTCTCCTCCATTTTTCAGCACTGAATAATTCCAGAAAAAGACACAAAAATCGAGTAACGAGAAACACCAGCAAACGAGAAGTTAGATTAGACGTATCGATCTGACGCTGGCGAAATCGCTGCAGACATATATCTGATGACAATTATTCGGTGGAGACGTTGGTGGCGAAGCTGGACAGCAGCGCCCGATCTCAGCTGTAGGCGACCCGTGATGAATAATGTGAGCAATCACGAAGAGCGCTTTCCAAAAACCTTATTCACCCTCTCTCGGTGTAGGATCTCAAGGGTGAGCGGTTCCGGAGACCTGCTCTCCCAATCGTCGGTGCACGCTGGCGCTCGGGATGGAGTAGATAATGGCGGCATAAGAAACTCGAACGTGAACGATTTGTTTCGGTTCTTCTCTCCTCTGCCACACACGTCACAATATACATTCCCTGTTAGAGATCGATTCGATTGCGGATCCAGTTTATCCGCAACGTGCACTACTACAACAAGCTTAATCTCACGCGGTTCCAAACGTATTATCAGAGGCGAAAACTCAAACCGCCTGTGAAAAGGTTATCACAGGTGGTCTTAACCTTTATGAATCCTCTTATGAAGACTCTTTATCACAGGCGTTTTTGTAGTAGTTCAGTCCGGTCTCTAACTGACTCAGCCCGATTCAGAAACCCATAAAGCCCACAAAGCCCAACTGAATTTTTCTGCAGCAAAAATAAAATTTGGGCTCGGCTCGAAGCTTGAATTCACATGAATACACACGTGTGCGAGGCGTGGCGAGGCGAGCGAGGAGGAGGAGGAGCGCGCGTGGGCCACCTCTTCTTCTCTTCTTACCTCTCACTGAGGAGTGGAAGAACAACCACATTTATATGTAGGAGTTGCTTCCCTCAAACTTCCCATGTGGTACTAAACCACTAGCACCACCCTCTCTTGCACTTATGGGTCTTTGAGATTTATTTGGAATTATTGGTATTTCTTGCATGGGACTTGAGCCAAAAATCCAGTAATCCCCCACCAGATCTCAAAGTCACTAGAAGAGAGGTCATTCTTGTTCCTTGTTTTACATACTAGTGTTTCAGCAAATACTGTTAAGTTGTACTTCTGCCTAGATATTTAAGTTATATCAGTTCACAACTTGAACAATGGACAAAGTCTTGAATTGCAAGTTTTGTGTGAACCGATTTCATCTAAATACCTTACTAGTACTTGACTACCAGTAGTCTACCCCGTGGGTGGAGCATATGCGTCGTACTCCCTGGTCTTTTCATGAGCTTTCTAGAGATCACCCAAATCTCGCAGACTGCGACGTTAGACAGTCGGAACTCATATAGGTATGTTTCTTTCAAGATTGCCCTGTAGGACAAAATCTTTGCTACACATAGCTACCAGAAACACATTAAGGCAAATTGCCAACCTGCCTTACAGTTTTGAGAGTATAGTTGTGCATCTTCACATAGAGAGGGTCTCACTGAAATACTTTCCTCGGTGAACCACTAGCTTGTTTTTCTCAGATCCTATTTTACGGGATCTCCTATCACATAGGTTGGGTTACCACTATGGTGTCACAGTCATGGGTCTCAAACCCATATCTCTCGATGCACTTTCTATCACGTTCCGTGATAGTGCCTTCATTAAGGGATCTGCCAGATTTTTGTGTGTTTGTATGTACGAAATAATAATAACTCCGGAGTTCCTCATTTTCCTGACAGATTTCAAACGTCTCTTGACGTGTCTTGATGGTTTTGCATTATCCTTAGAACCTGTCACTTCAACAATCACTGTTTGATTTCATAGTTCATAAGGATTGCCGGCAATGGTTTCTCGACCACACGAAAATCCATCAAGAACTCTTGCAGCCATTTTACCTCTACAGCTGCTGTCTCTAAAGCAGTGAGTTCTGCTTCCATGGTTGACTTCGTCAATATGGTCTGTTTGCAAGACCTCCATGATATGGCGCCACCAGCAAGAGTAAACATATATCCACTCGTGGCATAGAGCTAATCAACATCAGAGATCCAGTTCGAATCACTATATCCTTCAGACACGGCCGGGTGCCCTGTATAGTGAATTCCATAACTCATTGTACCTCTCAGATACCGCATAACCCTCTCAAATGCATGCCAATGGTCTGTACCCGGGTTTGACATGAACCTGCTCAATTTGCTCACAGCAAACGAGATATCAGGGCGGGTTGCTCTTGCTAGGTACATGAGTGAACTGATCATCTGAGAATATTTAAGTTGATCTCTTGGCTCTTTCTTGTTTTTTCTGAGTATCACACTGGGATCATAAGGTGTTGAAGAAATCTTTCTATCCATAAAGCCGAACCGGCTCAAGATTTTCTCAACATAGAGGGATTGCGTTATGTAATTCCACTCTCATCCTTATTCAGCTTAATGTTCAAAATGATATTAGCCCAGATCTTTCATATCAAAGCACTTTGCTAGAAAAGACTTGACCTCAGAAATTATATTAATGCTTGTACCAAAAATGAGTATGTCATCCACATACAAGCATAATATAACACTATCGCCCTCACCATGGCGATAGTATACGCACCGATCAACCTCATTAATGACAAAGCCCGCAAACGTCAATGTACCGTCAAAGTTTTCATGCCATTGCTTAGGTGCTTGTTTCAGGCCATACAAGGATTTCAACAATTTTCGCACCTTTCTCTCTTCACCTTTTACTACGAACCCATCAGGAAAGTTGTCTTCACATGCATTTGATGAATGATTGGACCATAAGAGGCAGCCAGAGAAAGTAGTATTCGGATTGTCGTCAATCTTGCGACAAGTGAATAGGTGTCAAAATAGTCTTCATCTTCCTTTTGTGTATAGCTCTTTGCAACTAGCCCCGCCTTGTACTTCTCAATAGTACCATCAGGCCTGAGCTTCTTCTTTAACACCCATTTACAACCTACTGGTTTGCACCCGTACGATCGTTCAGTTAACTCCCAAGTTCCATTTGAAAGAATTGAGTCCATCTCACTATGAACTGCTTCTTTCCGGTCATCTGCATCAGACGATGCATATGTCTCTACAATGGATTTAGGAGTGGCTTCCACAAGGTACACAATGAGTCATCATTAAAGGATTTCGTAATCCTCTGTCTCTTACTCGTCTGAGTTGTTTCATTGTGTTCCTCCTCGAGTACGTTCTCAAATGGTGTTTCAAGAAACTTTGTGGTGGTTTTATGATTAAGTTCAAAAGAAATCTTAATAGTGCTATGCATATCTTTCATAGGAAATATATTCTCAAAATATGTTGCATCATGAGATTTCATAATAGTATCAACATGCAGATCAGGTATCTCAGATTTAACTACTGAAAATCTATACGCTATACTCTGCTAAGCATAGCTTAGAAAGATGCAATCCACTGTCTTTGGTCAAGCTTGCGTTTTTTGGAGATTGGGATATTTACCTTTGCCAAACACCACCAAGTACGCAAGTATGAAAGTGATGGCTTTCTCCCAACCCACTCCTCATAAGGGGTTTTCTCTTTATTCTTGTTTGGAACGCGGTTTAGGACATGACATGAAGTCAATAGAGCCTCCCCCACCATGCCTTAGACAAATCGGAAGTGTCTAACATGGCATTCACCAAGTCACACAACGTACGGTTTTTCCTCTCGGCTACCCCATTTGATTGGAGTGAATAGGGAGGCGTCATCTCGTGTATAATATCGTGTTCCTCACAAAAATCATCGAACAATTAGGGAAAATACTAACCACCATGATCTGACCTAAGACGTTTGATCTTTCTCTCTAATTGATTTTCTACTTCAGCTTTATAGATTATAAAGTAGTCTAAAGTTTCATCTTTAGTTTGTAACAAGTATACATAGCAGAATCTAGTTGAATCATCTATTAGTGTCATAAAGTATTTCTTTCTACCTTTTGTCATCACACAATTCATCTCACATAGATCAGAATGTATGAGTTTAGAGTTGCTAAGTTTCTCTCCTTGGCTACCTTGTGAGGTTTTTGAGGTTGCTTTGATTGCACACAACTAGGACACTTAGAACCTTTGGTAATGGTGAATTCTGGAATTGACTTAAGACTAGATAGCCGATTCAATAAACCAAAAATTAACATGACATAAATGAGAACGACAAACACTCGCATCATTTAACACTGCCACAAATATGGTTTACTGACTTATTATTAAACTCTGACAAAGAAAAGCGGAACAAGCCTCCACATTCATAGCCTTTACCAATAAATTGTCCATGCTTCAACACAAGTATTTTGTTGGACTCTAAAACTACTTGAACCCATCTTTACACAGAAGAGATCCGCTAACAAGATTCTTGTTCATAGTAGGGACATGTTGCACGTTCCTCAGCTGGACAATCTTTCCCGAAGTTAACTTCAGATCGACCGTGCCAACACTACGAACAAAAGCATGTGACCCATTCCCCATTAGGACGAAGGAATCTCGGACGAACTAGTAAGAAGAAAACATAGACATGTCAGAACATATATGGACATTAGCACCAGTATCAAACCACCAGAGTGGTGTTCGTATAACAGACAGAACAGTAAAGGAATTACCGTACCCATCCGCATTGCTAGATGTCACAATGTTGAAATTCTTTTTCCCTCTACGATCTACCCTATCAGGACAATTCTTGGAAAAATGCCCGTGCTCACCACATGTATAACAACCCTCATTGGCTTTGTTTGACTCCTTCTTCTTGAAAGCAATAGTTTTGTTCGGCTTGAACTGGGACTTGTTGTTCCATTTATTCTTGACATTGGGTTTCTGCACCATATTTGCATTGGTGCTAAAATGACCCTCACCTCCTTTTTCAGTAGAGTCCTTAGCCCGAGCCTTCTCCTCAACATCAATAGATGCTATCAGGTTTTCAACTGATATTTCATGTCTCCTATGTTTTAGAGTTGTGGCGAAGTTCCTCCATGAGGGAGGCAACTTTGCAATAATGCAACCATCCACAAACTTGTCAGGCAAAGAACACTTAAGGAGATCGAGCTCTCTCGCGATACACTATCTCATGAGCCTGTTCAACTACAGGACGGGTGTTAACCATCTTGTAGTCATGTAAGCTCTCCATGATATACAGTTCACCACCTGCGTTGGCTGCATCATACTTAGCATTTAGTGTATCCCGCAGCTCTTTCCCATCCGTGACTGTTAGATAAACATCACAGAGCTTGTTGTCAAGAATACTTAAGATGCATCCTCTCAGGGCAGCATTGGCTTCCTCGAACTTTGTCTGTTCTTCAACAGTCAAAGAATCTTGAGGTCTGCCCTCGGTTACCTAGAAGATCTTAAGCGATTGAAGCCAGAGCGTGGTCTTAACTTGCTACCTATTGAAGTGCACACCAGAGAATTTCTCCGGCCTCAGTGCATCGGCCAAAGTTATCATGTTTAAAACAAGAAATTGCCTATATAAGGTTTTTGGATTATTGGATGAAAAAGGCAATTTACTAAATAATTCCAGGAAAGACACGAAACTTGAGCAGCAAGAAACACCAGCAAACGAGAAGTCAGATTAGGCGTACCGGTCTGAAGCTGGAGGAATCGCTGCAGACGTATATCTGACGACAATTGTTCGGTGCAGACTTTGGTGGTGACGCTGGGCAGCAGCGCCCAATCTTAATGGTAGATGACCCGTGAAGAATAATGTGAGCAGTCACGCAGAGCGCTTCCCAAAAACCTTATTCGTCCTCTCCCGGTGCAGGATCTCAAGGGCGAGCGGTTCCAGAGACCTGCTCTCCCGATCGTTGATGCACGCTGGCGTTCGAACGTGGAAAGATTTGTTTCGGTTATTCTCTCCTCTACCGCGCACGCCGCAATATATAGAGTCCCTGTTAGAGATCGATTCGGTCGCGGATCCAATTTTCGCAACATGCACTATTACAACAAGCTTCACCTCAGGCAATTGCAAACGTATTATCATAGGCGGAAACTCAAACCGCCTGTGAAAAAGGTTATTACACACGGTCTTAACCTTTATGAATCCGACTGTGAAGACTCTTTATTACAGGCGGTTTTCGTAGCAGTGTTCAGTTCGATCTCTAGTTGACTCAGCCCAATTTAGAAGCCCATAAAGCCCACAAAGCCCAACTGAATTTTTCTGCAACAAAAAAAAATAAAAGTTGGGCTCGGCTTGAATTCACAGGCGTGTGTGCGAGGCGTGGCGAGCGAGGAGGAGGTGGAGCGCGCGTGGGCCACCACTCTCTTCTTTTCTTACCTCTCACAGAGGAGTGAAAGAACAACCTCCCTTATATGTAGGAGTTGTTTTCCTCAAACTTCCCATGTGGTACTAAACCACTAGCACCACCCTCTCTTACACTTATATGGGACTTTGAGATTTATTTAGAATTATTGATAGTAGTGAAGCTCAATGTAGAGATGGGCGCCTATTGAAATATGGCTAAATTCCATCATTGCAATTAATGCGGCGAAACCACTTATGCCCCATCAGTGAAAATGACGTACTAATGACGGGTCTCGACGATGACGTTAGAAAATTTCGCACCATTAGAAGGTCATGATTTCTAATGACAAGGCATGATGATATAATCTGCTAGTGCCACCCATATTCGGTAGCAGGCACTGACATCATAGCGTCCACCACTATTGTTGTTAATTATCAGTGGCGGTTGTTAGTTATCACTGGCATCATAGCGTCCACCACAAAGAGGAGAGGTAGAGAGATGAGGAAATCATTCTTTCTCCATCTTTATTTCTATTTCAATTAAATTCAAGAAAATATTATTTATTTATGTTTTTATCTTTTTAACCAGTTCAACAACTAGTTAGAGAGTTTGAATGTTTTCAGTCATTATATTCTATAACGAGTTGGCCATCGTATGATACAGTGCATTGTATGGTGATTAATGTTCCCTTTATATAGCTATCACCAGCACCCTTGGGTCAGACTCTTGGTCAAGTTTATCAATAAAGGGGCTACAGAGGGAGCAAGTGTTAGCAAGAGAAGCACTTTTGAGCAAGATTAGTTAAAATCATTAGTGTTTGAGAGAGTAGCAAAGAGCATTCACTCACTTCTAAGGATAGTGTGACCATATGGAGGCGTTTTATCATGTTATTCTATGTCTATGGCGAGCCCTAGGCATGTTACGAGTCGATGTTGCGTTTTTGATGGAGTTTCTAGAAGACTTCAGCAAGTTTTTTTTTTTACGATTTTGAGTCTTTCATCTAAAAAGTGCATCACTATAGTGAGCGTTCATGACTTTGCTCCAAGAGTGTAGCATGTCCGCACTAGCTAGGGAGCATTATCGTTGTGCAGCGGGGGTGTGCTCTTGACTATTAGCTTGGAGGGTAGAAGGTGCTCTAGCATGACATCCTTATCAAGTGACGAGAGGAACATATACTTCATGGGAGTGATCCAACAAAGAGTCAAGAAAGGTACTATCCTTCCGATACCAGTGAAAAATCAGTATCCTCTTCTTACTCATCTCTTTACATAATTCAACTTTACCATCTGCATTTGCTTTGCCGCAAGCTTGCATTTTTTCTAGTGCTTACGTGTGATTGCTGTGTCATACAGGTCTTGTTGCTAGTGCTAGTTATGTATCTTATCTATCTACTTTACTAGCTTGTTATTCTTGTCTTTCTACCTACTAGCTGCATGCATATGAGCTATATTGCTTTTTATTCTATCTCTTACATAGCTAGAGTTGCTCATTAAATTGCATGTCTGATCAATAGTGTTAGAATGTTAGAAAAGTAATTTTATTATGTGTCGATTCACCCCCTCTCGATCACACAATACTTTTAGATGTAAACTTACATTATTTCTTTGTTAAACAGCTAAGTCAGCAAGGTTTAGGCAAGCAAAAGAGGACGGAGGCTGAGAGACAAATAGCTGAATAGAAGCTGAATTCCAGAGGAAGGTCGCGGAGATATGCACTCTGGCATTTCTTTCTCGTTTCTCCAGAAGATTACAGAACCTCAGATATCGTCTCTTTTTGTTTACATACCAGCGGTGACTCAGTGCAAATGTCAAGCGTCTTGAGGAAGAGGCGGCTACGAAAATCGAACAGCTCAGCCAACACGCTGCAAGCATCTCCCAGTCTCGAAAGAACCACCTAAATCTATGTATTTCATTTTTATCTACAATGGAGGCGATTTTCTTGCTTCGTCAACTTATGGAGAGATATAGGGAGCAGAAGAAGGACTTGCATATAGTGTTCATCGACTTGGAGAAGGCGTACGACAAGATACCAAGATCAGTCATGTGGTGGGCACTAGAGAAACATAAAGTGCCAATAAAGTACATTACCCTTATCAAGGATATGTACAATAATGTTAGGACAAGTGTGCGCGTAAGTGATAGTGAGACTGATGCATTTCCTATCACGGTAGGACTACATCAAGGATCAGCTTTGAGCCCATACATCTTTTCCTTGGTGATGGATGAGGTGTCGAAGGATATACAAGGGGATATCCCTTGGTGCATGCTCTTTGCTGATGATGTAGTGCTGGTAGATGGAACTAGAGATGGTGTTAATAAGAAATTAGAGTTATGGAGACAAACCTTAGAGTCCAAGGGGTTTAGACTTAGTAGGACCAAAACCGAGTATATGAGGTGTGACTTTAGTGGTGTTGGTCGTGAAGAGGGAAATGTTAGTCTACAAGGACAAATAGTACCTAGAAGGGACTCTTTCCGATACTTAGGATCAATGTTACAAAGCAATGGCGATATTGATGAGGATGTTTGCCACAGGATCAAGGTAGGGTGGATGAAATGGCGACAAGCCTCTGGAATCCTATGTGATAGGAAAGTCCCACAAAAGCTAAAAGGGAAGTTCTATAGGACGGTGATCAGACCCGCGATGCTCTATGGGGCGGAATGTTGGTCAACTAAACGGCAACATGTCCAACAAATGAGTGTCGCAGAGATGCGCATGCTACGGTGGATGTGCGGGCACACGAGAAGAGACCGAATAAGGAATGAGGCGATTCGAGATAAGGTAGGGGTGGCGCCGATTGAAGAGAAGTTAGTCCAACATCGACTTAGGTGGTTTGGACATATCCAACGGAGACCTCCAGAAGCACCGGTTAACAGTGGGATTTTAAGAGGTAGAGAAAATATTAGGAGGAGTAGAGGACGACCAAGGTTGACCTGGGAGGAGGCGGTAAAACGAGATTTGAGAGATTGGAATGTATCCAGAGACTTAGCTCACGATAGGACCGCATGGAAAGTAGCAATCCATGTGCCAGAATCGTAGTCTTGTTTTTTTTTCTTTTCTCTTTTCTTTTTCTTTTTCTTTTTCTTTTTTTCTTTTTTTCTTTTCTCTTTTTTCTTTTCTCTTTTTTCTTTTTTTTCTTTTTTTTCTTTTTTTCCTTTTTTTCCTTTTTTTCCTTTTTTTCCTTTTTTTTCTTTTTTTCCTTTTTTCTTTTTTCCTTGTTCTTATAACTGTTCCTCTCTTTTACTTCATTGATATTGGGTTTCATGTCTAGCCGACCCCAACAGGCTTGGGATAAAGGCTTGGTTGTTGTTGTTGTTGTAAGACTCCACTGTCAGCCTTCTCTGGAAGTGTGCCTTCCGAAGGCCTCTTTTAGCCTTCGAACCTCAGCTTTACAATTTAGTTCTCTACACTCATACATCTTTAAATACAACCTCTATATCAACTACTATTTATTTTTTTATCGTAATTTCACTCTTTTCTCTATTTATGAAAATGTGTTGTTAATATAATTAAAGTACACGTTTATATGCTTATTAAAGTACACATTATTTATTTGATCATTATTGATTCTAACAGTTGGCCGACAAAAACTCCTTATATACTAGTATTTTGGCATGCAGTTGAAATATGAGTCATGTATATGCAACTACTAGTATTTTCCTACCATAGTCAAATATATCTTTGATTAATGTATTATGTTTTCAGGAACTATAATGCTTTTTGCTGCAAGCTTTCTGATGACTTGAGCTAGCAGCTTCATTTCATGTTCATAGTTTACTACCACTGTATCACATTCAATTTTAGCATGATAAATAACATGCATTCCTAAAAAGATACAAAGCACACTTCTTACTGAAGTGAAAGCCTAAGAAACTGACTTCCTTGCCACCAAAATCAAACCCAAGGCTACCAGAATCCTGCTCTGGGATGTCGAGCTTGTTGCCGCACATACTGACGAACTCCGCTCCTCCACTTCGAATGGAGACTTCCCTCGCGCATGACATTAACTACCGACATTGGAAACGATGCCGTCTGGTGGTGAGATAGGGACAGAGTGAATTACCAGGTGCACTGTAGTGGCCTGTAATTTCCCGTCAACGGTAAAACCACCGCTGCAGGGCTCCTCCTGCGACCTGGATGTTAAATTTGGAGGGTGGGCGTGTTTACAGGGACCCGGTGTGGATAATCTTAGCTAGTACTTGTATCCACAATGTTGTTTCAAAAGAAGAAAGATTAAATTCTAGAAACCTAGGACCCTCTGCGCTGTAGTAACATAAAATTCTATCTTATGACTATTTCTCACAACTTCTAGCATAATTTTTTTTATAGAAATAAGTAAAATTTGTACCAAACACCATACTTGTACAACAGTTTATTAGTTGACCTACTTCTCCAAATGAACTAAAAACGGTATATGGATATAGACAAAATTGCTATTATAGGATCCTTATTAGTTCGAAGAAAACTTCAAGTACTAGAAGTTGTCGGAGTGTGTGAGCTGTGACACTTCTCCTGGCTTGCTACTGAAGCAGCCCGCGAGGTTCTTTGATTGGAGGGGGCTTGGCGCCCTCGCGACCGGGCTCGAGAGAGCGGGTGAACACCGAGATTTATGTGGTTCGGGCCGCCAGAGCGTAATACCCTACGTCCACGGGAGTGCTTGCTATATTGTTTGCTTGTATATGTTTGTGAGGGTGTCTATGCGGAACCGGGAACCAACCCCTTGTCCGGTGGTCACCCCGATCCTTTTATATTCCAAGGTCAGGGTGGTTACAATGTGACTTGGGGCCCGACAGGTGGCCCCGAAGCTATGTGAACCCTATACATGATCTAGGGCATCGTCCTCTGAGTAGAGTAGTCGGAGGGGAGTTAAGTCCCGCCGCCTGGCGCGCTGAGTGCTCATGTCCGTGTGTCAGGTTATGATGAAGACGTCATCTTGTTGTCGCGTCCTCTCGCGCTGCTTGGGCGTCTTCGTGCCGTTGGGCAGCACTTTAACGTTGTCACGCCTTGTCGTCCTGTCTTGTCACCGTAATGGTGAACGGGCGAGGGAAAGATCATTTCTAGTGATAGTCACAAGATCCTTTTATCAAGTAGTGGGAAGACTCTAAGTATTCCTTTAGTTGCCCATCGGCGCTCTAACAAAAATACTTGTATGCACCAAAAACCTCGGGTTCCGCGGGGTAAATCCATTAAAAAAGGGCAAATTTTAGCGGAGGGAGCAGCTACAGTTGGTGGGGAAAGGTCAGTATAGCTTGAACTACGTAGTAAGGTTTAGTACTAAGCATGATTAAGTCACGGTAACTAAGTACCGGTAACGTTTAATAGATAGAAGTAAGTAACAAGTACCGGTTTAGCACATATGGGTCACATAGGCATACCGATAGGATAATAGGCAGAGGACGGAGGCGTGTGTAGTGCACCATGCTTCTGGGGAAGGCGCGAGCCTTGAATGCGAAACCTGACAGCGCACTTCCTCCTTGACTTTGTCGGCCCAAGGCCCACGACGAATCGTGGGACATGTGGTGGCTTCGGAGCTCTTATCGACGGGTTTGGAGCCAAGGGACACGTGGCAGCTCCGGATCTCACCTTGGCGGGGAGGCTAAGACCGGAGCCCAGGGCACGCATCAGCTCCGGAGCTGTCCTCAGCACGGAGGTGGCTCTGAGCCAAGAGACACGTGGCAGCTCCGGACCTCACCTCAGCGGGGAGGCTCGGACCGGAGCCCAGGGCACGTGTTAGCTCCAGAGCTGTCCTCAACAGAGAGGTGGCTCTGAGTCGAGAGACACGTGGCAGCTCCGGACCTCACCTCAGCGGGGAGGCTCGGACTGCAGCCCAGGGCATGTGTGAGCTCCGGAGCTTATCTCAGCAGGGAGGAGGCTCTAAGCCGGGAGACACGTGGCAGCTCTGGACCTCACCTCAGCGGGGAGGCTCGGACCAGAGCCAAGTGCACGTGTCAGCTCTGGAACTCAAGCGCACGTGGCAGCCCCAGGGCTGACCTCAGGGCCAAGGACACGTGGCTACGCCAGGGCCCACCTTAGCAGGGAGGTGGGGCCTAGGCTATCTTTACCCACTACGCATGGGTACCCGGTCTGCAGGATATCGACAGTTGCCCCCAGTCCCATCCCGGGGGGGGGCAACGAACCCGCAGGTGGGGCCTCCATCTCTCCCATGTGGTGGTTTTGAATCTACACTTTGGAAACCAAACCGGTGGCGAGATTTTTGCGTAGCAGACGAGTGGTTGTACCAGGGAGATGAAAAGGTTGTACATCCTTGTCATAGTGGGCGTATTCGCTAGTCAAAGCGGCAACACGTCGTCGTGTCTACTCTTGATTGATGGGTCACGACGATGCACTCGAGGGGTTGCCTCGGGGTAATTACTGCGGCAGCCCATGGGTCGGTCGCTGCAGATCCACTACTCTGCTCTCCTCGGGAATCGCCGAACGTTTCTGAGAAGTTACCCGTCTGGCCCCTAGTGTCTGACGGGTGGACCTAGGTCCTACCCGTCATTGGGGGAGGCGACGTGCTCGAGGGGTTGCCTTGGGGCAATTACTACGGCAACCAATGGCTTGGTCGCTACAGCTCCACCGCGGCGCTCTCCTCGGGAACCGTCGGACGTTCCCGAGAAGTTACCCGCCTGGCCCCCAGTGTCTCACGGGTGGACCTGGCTCCTACCCATTATTGGGGGAGGCGAATAACCCGCGGCATACTGCGGTGGAGGCCCAATCGTCGCACCTGTTGCCCTGCCAGAGGGTGCGGATGTGTATAAAAGGAGGCCTTTTGGTGTTGGGTGGTACCCTCCTTCATCATGCGGCCTTTGTCCCCCTCTTGCGCGCTAGAAGCCTCCGGCCTCCGCTTCCCAGCACTCTCGTCCACCTTATGCCATTACATCGGTAGTCGTCTTCGTCCACTTTTGCGAGATGTTCGTGCGTGTGTGGCCTTCGGTGCGGCTCCCCGAGTCGTCCTTCTCCTTGACTGTCCCGGATAGAAGAACAAGACATTCGAATGGCATGCCGATGGTAAGGGAAGTCGTCGGGGACAGGATCCCCGATTCGCAAGGTATCTCTACGCCAGTGCTGGGGGGGGGTATCAGGTGCCTGACGGAGGAATGCTTGACCTCCCTGGGCTTCACCTTTTTCCGGTGCCGGTAGATCGCCCTCCTCCGGCAAGGTGCCTAGAGGACATGCCCCACATGACACTGGGCATTGTTGTGGACAACAAAGCCTACCATCGATGGCACATGGCCCACACAGCACTGGATGTCCCTGATGTCATTGTGCAGTAGATCGGTGATGCCTGACGACAATTGAGGCATCAGACTGATATGTTTGCTGGACATCCTTGGGCTTATAGCAGGTGACCGTCTCTCTGTGCAGAGGTTGGCTTGGGGGACAACCAAGTATGCCATGGAGCAGAAGATTGCTCAACTTGTAGCTGCTAGGCTCCTCAGTTGCCTTATATCCCCCTTCGTATGCCGCAACTCCGTCATTAATGAAGACTATTTGTTTCAAGTCTTGTTTGTTGAGTTATTGATGTAGACTTCGGACCTTTGATAGCGCAAAAGCATGGAATGACTTGGGTGAAGTATGTAGCTCTTTGTCGATGTTCCGAGCTTGTTCCTCCGGACCCATAGCAGCGTAAGGACCCAGGGTGCTCCGGTAGTGTGGCTACTTCTTCTTCCGGGTCCTTGGCAGCACAAGGACCCGAGGGAAGTTCGACCCCTGTCTTCAGCTTGTTCCAGGGAGACACGTGGCAGCACCGGACCTCACCTCAGCGGGAAGGCTCGGGCCGGAGCCCAGGGCACGTGTCAGCTCTAGAGCTCTCCTCAGCAGGGAGGAGGCTCTAAGCTAGGAGACCCGTGGCAGCTTGGACCTTACCTCAGCGGGGAGGCTTGGACCGGAGCCCAGGGCACGTGTCGGCTCCGGAGGTCTCCTCAGCTGGGAGGAGTGTCGGAGCCCGGATACACGTGGCAGCTCCGGACCTTGTCTCAGCGAGGAGGCTTGGATCGGAGCCCGGGGCACGTGTGAGCTCTGGAGCTACCCTCAACAGGGAGAAGGCTCTGAACCAGGAGACACATGGCAGCTCCGGACCTCACCTCAGCAGGGAGACTCAGACCGGAGCCCAGGGCACATGTCAGCTCTGGAGCTTTCCTCAGCAGGGGGGAGGCTCTGAGCCAGGAGACACATGGCAGCTCCGGACCTTACCTCAGTGGGGAGGCTTAGACCGGAGCCCAGGGCATGTGTGTGCTCTGGTGCTTTCCTCAGCAGGGAGGAGGCTCTGAACCAGGAGGCACGTGGCAGCTCCGGACTTCACCTCAGCGGGGAGGCTCGGACCGTAGCCTCGAGCACGTGTGAGCTCTGGAGCTTTCCTCAGCATGGAGAAGGCTCTGAGCCAGGAAACAAGTGGCAGCTCCGAACCTCACCTCAGCGGAGAGGCTTGGAACAGAGCCCAGGGCACGTGTGAGCTCCGGAGCTTTCCTCAGCAGGGAGGAGGCTCTGAACCAAGAGGCACGTGGCAGCTCCAGACTTTACCTCAGCGGGAAGGCTCAGATCAGAGCCCAGGGCATGTGTGAGCTCCGGAGCTTTCCTCAGCAGGCAGGAGGCTCTGAGCCAAGAGATACGTGGCAGCTCCGGTCCTCACCTCAGTAGGGAGGCTAAGACCGGAGCCCAGGGCACGTGTCGGCTCCGGAACTCAAGTGCACGTGGCAGCCCTAGGGCTGACCTTGGGCCAAGAACATGTGGCTTGTCCATTTACAGTTGATATGCATGAGTAAGCACAAACTATATAGGGAGAATGTGCAGGGTAAGACAATTTTTTCTCATTTCAGGCTTCCTTCATAGGAGGAAAAAAGCCGTACAAGAAAGCAGCGACCCGCTCCAGGTGACGAGAGTAGCAGGACTCCTCCGGGGCTTAGCTGTTCTAAGCGTTGTTCCTCGACACTATGGCACCTTTTTAGAGAAAATAAAACCCTACCGCTGCGCTAAGGATAGAACTTACGGAGGTGTTCTATGTTCCACAGATTGGGTAGAGGTACCCCATACTCCGTGGCTAGGCAGACGCACCCGGGTCGGCATACTTGTGTCACTCGGAGGGGACCCTCCCAGCCGGGGGAGAGTTTGTCCCCCCCTTCTTGAGAAAGTATTCGCTGAAGCACCAGGTCACCCACCTCGAGCTATCTACTCTGCACGAACTGTTGCTGATAACGCCGAAGCGCTTGACGGTATCAAGCATTTTGAGCAGCAACTTGCCACCTTCGCTCATCAACAAGGTCGATATCTTCACGCCAGAGCTCATCCTGTGTGGCTTCATTGTACGCTCGAACACGAGATGAGCCCATGGTAATTTCCGGGGGGAGGACGGCCTCGGCCCCATACACCAGGAAGAAGGGTGTTTCCCTTGTCGAGCGATTGAGGGACGTACGGCTAGCCCATAGTGCACACAGAAGCACTTCAACCCAATTGGCACCGTGCTTCTTCAAGCTGTTGTAGGTGCGCGTCTTGAGTCCCCTGAGTATCTCAGAGTTTGCTCTTTCGACTTGACCGTCAATCTCTTGGTGAGCAACAGAAGCATAGCAAACTTGGATGCCAAGGTCTCGCAGCAGTCTTGGAACACTGCACTGGTGAACTGGGTCCCATTTTCGGTGATGATTCTGTTTGGGACCCCGAACCAGCAGATGATAGACTTGATGAACTTGACAGCTTTTTGCTTGTTGATTGTTACTACATGGGCAGTTTCCGGCCACTTGGTGAACTCGTCTACGGTGACGTAGAGGTACGGGTACCCTCCAACGGATCTAGGGAATAGTCCCAGGATGTCCAGCCCCCACACAGTGAAGGGCCATGAGGGCAGAATCATCTTCAGCGTCTGCGTCGGTGTGTGGATCTTCTTAGCGTGGAATTTGCATGCCTTGCATCTCCTGACCAGGTCAACGACATCCTCGAGAGTTGTTGGCCAGTAAAAGCCATTCTGGAAGGCTTTACCAACCAGCGTGCAGGAAGATGCATGGTTCCCACACTCACCTCCATGGATCTTTGTGAGCAGGTCGCAGCCCTCCTCCCAGGTAATGCACCACAATAGGACGCCTTTAGCGCCACGCCGGTAGAGATCCCCTTCTACCAGTGTGTATCTCTTAGCCAACTGAGCGATCCGTTCAGTGGATACACGTTCATCGGGAAGGAAATTGTCTTTCAAGTAGTCCTGGATCTCCATGACCCATGCGTCGGGACCTACTTGAGCACTTGGATATATGGCGCCGGGTTGCACGGAGTCGCCGGTGACGCTTACGATCCTTGGCGGGTGCCATGGTAACATGGGCGCTGGGACCGTCAGCTTCGAGGTGCTGGTCCCGCCCCCTTCGCCTGGTTCGGCCGGCCAGGTGGTAGGTCGCAACAACTTCCTTTCAAACACCCCCTCAGACACCGGAGCCCAAGTGGAAGCCTTCATTGACAAGTCGTCAACTATTGTATTGTTGGCGCGGGGAACATGGCACAAATCTAAGGATAAGAAGTCCTTCTCCAACTTCTATACTTAGAGGAGATAGGCTGCAAGCTATGGGTCATTAGCAGCAGCACTCTCCCTTGACTTCCTTGATGATCTGCTGAGAATCACCCTTGACCAACAACTAATGCACTTTGAGGGATAGCGTTGTCTTTAACTCGAAGATGAGAGCTTCATACTCCGCCATGTTGTTGGTTGCATTGAAGTCAAGTCGTATCATGTACCTGAACTGCTCTCCGGTTCGTGTAAGGAGTAGAACCCCCACTCTGGCACCTTGCTTGCGTGAGGAGCCGTTGAAGAAGAGAGTCCAGTAGGGCCCAGTGAAGACCGGAGCTCTAGGCTCTGGTTCACCGATGTCCTGGCCCCCTGGCTAGCATGGTGGTGGAGTCCACTCTACCACAAAGTCAGCTAGCGCCTGACTCTTCACCACATGGCGTGGTAAGAAGTCCAGCTCGAACTCCGCCAGCTCCGCAGCCCATTTAGCTATGTTTCCGGTTGCGTTGGGGCTATGGAGGACGGTTCTCAGCGGGTATGAGGTAACCACCGAGATCTTGTGAGCTTGGAAGTAGTGGCGCTGCTTCCTTAAAGCAACGAGGACTGCATAGAGGAGCTTGTGCACCTCAAGATATCTTGTCCTGGCTTCGTGGAGGATCTCTCTGATGAAGTAGACCAGACGTTGGATGGTTCGGACCCCCCCCCCCGGAGGGGTCCGATGCGTCTTCTTGTAGAGAGTCGGGACTCGGGAGCCCCCGACCCCCGAGTTCGGAACTGCACTCGGGGAGCTCGGACCCAGATGCTCACTGGTCGTCAGGTCCACCTGGCTGTGACACGACTAGATCTTCTCGGGGAGGTCCGGGACTAGAGGCCCCCAGGTCCGGGACTGCATTTCGGGAGCTCGGACCCAGATATGCATTGATCATCACGTTCGTCTGTTTGGGACCTGATTATCTCCCCGTCCCTAGGGTCTCCTGCGGAGTCTGAGCCCTGGGGCTTTAGACCAACGATGGCAGGAGCCTTATCTAGGACTTGAGGTCGATGGAGTTCTGGCCGCTCCGCAACAAGAACCATGCTCACGACCTCAGTTGTGGCAGCGATGTAGAGGAGGAGAGGCTCGCCTTGTTCCGGGGCCACCATGATCGGCAGCGTTGTGAAGAACTTCTTCAGCTCCTGGAACGCCTCATCCTCCTCCTTGGTCCATAGGAATGGACCGGATTTGCATAGAAGCTTGAAGAACGGAAGAGCCCACTCGGTCAATCTAGAGATAAATCGACTTATTGCTAAGCATCCGGTAAGCTTCTGCACGTCCTTGATGCGGGAAGGGGGTCGCATCAGTTCTATTGCCTTAATCTTCTTTGAGTTAGCTTCAATTCCTCGGTGTGAGACCAAGAAATCGAGCAGCTTCTTGGCAGAGACCCTGAAGACACATTTGTCTCGGTTCAACTTCGTGTGTGTCGAATGCAGTCTGTCAAAGACTAAGGCTAGGTTGTCGAGCAGAGATGCTTGCGACTTAACCTTCACTATGATGTCATCGACATAAACCTCTATTAGATCCCGAATGAGGTTCCCAACTGTTTTTTGCATTGCACGCACAAAAGTAGGAAGGGCATTCTTAAAAGCATAAGGCATGGACACATAGAAGTATAGACCATCTACTGTGATGAAGGTTGTATGCTCTTCATCTTCCCTAGACATAGGTATCTGGTGGAAACCTGAATATGCATCTAGGAAACACAGTACATCACAGCCGGGTGTAGAATCGACTATTTGGTCTATACATGGAGAGAGGAAACGGGTCCTTTGGACATGCCTTATTGAGGGTGGTCTAGTTGATGCACATGCGTAGCTTCCCGCGAGTCTTGGGGACGACAAAAGGGTTGGCCAATCATCGTGGATGGTGGACTTCCTGGATGAAGCTAGTGTCGAGCAGCTTCTTGATTCTTCATGGATGAAGTTTTGTCGCTTGATATATTGCTTTCGAGGCTTCTATTGGACTAGTCTGGCGTCGTAGCAGATCTTCAGATGGTGCTCAATCAGCTCCCTAGGGATCCCATATATTTTCGACAGTTGCCATGCAAACACGTCGACATTGGCCCGGAGGAAGGTGACGAGTGCGTCTTCCTATTTGCTACTCAAGCCTTGGCGATTCGGGTGGTCTGAGCGACATAAGGACCGACTTGGATGACCTTGACTGGCACGTCCTTGCCGTCTGAGGGCTGCCCACGGGGTGCAGATGTCATCCCTCGCTGACGCATGCTTGGAGGCGGCCGGCTAGTTTTAGCGTGACCGGAAGCGACCTCCTGTGCTTCTGCCAGCGCTTGGAGCTTTTCCAACGCTGAGACAGCTGCGGTGCAGTCACCGAAGGATCTTGAGGACGCCACTCGGGGTTGGCATTTCAGGACCATGTAGCTGTAGTGGGCTACCGCCATGAACTGCTACAGGGCTAGCTTGCCGATTATGGCATTGAAGGGGAGGCTGACCTCCACAACGTCGAAGACAACGCTTTCCGTACGTTAGTTCTCAGGCGTACCGAATGTCACCGGGAGGGAGATGCTACCGCAAGAGAATATTGGGTCCTGGCCTACCCCCGAGAACAGTCTCGAGGGGGTAAGCTGGGACATAGGGATTTGCAACTTCTTGAAGGCTGCAAGGCTGATAACGCTAAGAGACGCCCCACCATCGATCAACACGTGGTAGAGCTTCACATTGGAGATGGTTGGGGCGATGAGGAGGGGCAGCTGCCTGGCGCCTGCCATGTTCTTGGGGCGGTCGGAGGCATCGAAGTTGATCGGTGCCTCCATCCACTTATGATGTGGCGCCGGCCCGGGGGTTGGAGCAGCTGCCGCCACTGCTCGACGCAGGGTCTTGACGGCTCACCTGGATGAGTCGTCGAAAGAACCCCCATACATCACGCAGAATGCGCCGTCCATTTGGTTGTCGGCTTGGCCTGACCTGCCTGCTCTGGAGTAGGAGGTAGCCTCTTCGTCTCCCGCCTGGAGACGACGGTGAGTTGGGCGAGAAGGCTCGCTATGGAAAGTGATGTTCACCATGGTCGCGTGGAGAGCACAGAAAGACCCCATACCTGACGCGCCAAATGTCGGAGTGCGTGAGCTGCGACACTCCTCCCGGCCCGCTAAAGAAGCAGCCCGCGAGGTTCTTTGATCGGAGGGGGCATGGCACCCTACACAACCGGGATCGAGAGAGCGGATGAACACCGAGATTTACGTGGTTCGGGCTGTCAGAGCGTAATATCCTACGTCCACGGGAGTGATTGTTGTATTGTTTGCTTGTATATGTTTGTGAGGGTGCCTATGCAGAACCAGGAACCAACCCCTTGTCGGGTGATCACCCCGGTCCTTTGATATTCCAAGGCCGAGGTGGTTATAATGTGGCTTAGGGACCGACAGGTGGCCCCTAAGCTATGTGAACCCTATACATGATATAGGGCTTTATCCTCTGAGTGGAGTAGTCGGAGGCTGCCGCCTGGCGCACTGAGCGCTCCTGTTCATGTATCAGGTGATGATGAAGACGTCGTCTTGTCGCCGTGTCTTCTCGCCTTGCTTGGGCGGCTTCGTGCCGTTGGGCGGCATTGTACCGCTGTCACGCCTTGTCGTCCTGTCTTGTCACCGTAATGGTGAATGGGCATAGGACGGAGGCGTGTGTAGTGCGCCATACTTCTGGGGGAGGCGCGATCCTTGAATGCGCGGTCTGACAGCGCACTTCTATCTTGACTTCACGGACCCACGGCCCACAACGGATCGTGGGGCACATGGCGGCTTCGGAGCTCTTATCGACGAGTTAGGAGCCAGGGGACACGTGGCAGCTCCGGACCTCACCTCGGTGGGGAGGCTCAGACCGGAGCCTAGGGCACGTGTCAGCTCTAGAGTTGTCCTCAGCACCGAGGTGGCTCTGAGCCAAGAGACACGTGGTAGCTCTGGACCTCACCTCAGCGGGGAGGATCGGACCGGAGCCCAGGGCAGGTGTCAGCTCTGGAGCTGTCCTCAGCAGGGAGGTGGCTCTGAGCCAAGAGACACGTGGCAGCTCTGGACCTCACCTCAGCGGGGAGGCTCGGACCGGAGCCTAGGGCACGTGTCAGCTCCGGAGCTGTCCTCAGCAGGGAGGTGGCTCTGAGCCAAGAGACACGTGGCAGCTCCAGACCTCACCTCATCATGGAGGCTTGGACCGGAGCCCGGGGCACGTGTCAGCTCCGGAGCTGTCCTCAGCAGGTTGGTGGCTCTGAGCCAAGAGACACGTGGCAGCTTCGGACCTCACCTCAGCGGGGAAGCGAGGGCCGGAGCCCAGGGCACGTGAGGTGGCTCTGAGCCAAGAGACACGTGGCAGCTCCAAACCTCACCTCAACGGGGAGGCTCGAGCCGGAGCCTAGTGCACGTGCCAGCTCTAGAGCTTTCCTCAGCATGGAGGAGACTCTGAGCCGGGAGACACGTGGCAGCTCCGGTCCTCACCTCGGCGAGGAGGCTCAGACCGGAGCCCAGGGCACGCGTCGCTCTAGAACTCAAGCGCACGTGGCAGCCCCAGGGCTGACCTCGGGGCCATGGGCACGTGGCTACGCCAGAGCCCGCCTCAACAGGGAGGCGGGGCCCAGGCTGTATTTTACCATCTATGAGAGGGTACCCGGTCTGTAGGGTACCGACAACTAACAATCGACCGATTTGTTGTAAGAAGTAAGAAGGGTATTTCAATCATTTTAAGTGGTCTTAAGATAGAAAAAGATTAGAAAGAATATAAAAACGAGTTATTATGTCATAATCCTATCTTAATGGTGCCCTTAACCATATCAGGAAACACCTACATGTTGGTTTTTTATATGTCTATGGCATTACATTGTTAACAAGGAAGAATAAGAATAGTTTGTTATCAACGATCTACTCCTTTCCTTATCTAAAATCTAATTATATTATTAGCGTATGACTATCGAACCTCAATTCATATTGATGTAATTGTTTCAAATTCATATCAAATTTATTTGTAAGGAGACGTGTTCTTAACATAGCGCTAAGTCCGTTACAGTAGTATAAATTACTCTATCCATTTCTTTTTACATTGATTAGTTTTAAAAGAACTAAGTAGCATCAAATAAAATGAAACGGAGGAGTAGGATATAGAGAAGAATGTACGTGTCATACTATATTATAAAGAAATAAATGTTTTAAAGTAATTACTCCCCCTGATCTGAAATAAATGATGTTTAGGACAACTAATTTAGTTCAATTTAAACTAATTTTCTTGTGCTAAATATTATTTATTTTAGAATCATTTATTTCAGAATGGAGTGAGTATAAAGAATAGATAATATTTTTTAGAGTAACATTTTAATGGAGAAACAGTCTGTGTCATCCGGCGGTGAGGCTACAAAGCATGAGTTAAATGCTGGTCAAAATAGGTTAACCCAACCTTTCTTGCCCCGCCGGCGTCGATCCCGCCCGCTCAGATCCAGATCCAGGTACCTTCTCCGCTGCTCCTCCCCTCCTCCCGGCATTCATCGACGTTTTCCCATCCTCCGACGGATGGTTCGTCGTTTTAAGGGATCTCTCTCCATGGGTCGGGTGGATTCTCGTTCCCATCCAGTTCGCCGTGGAATTTATGCGCTTGGAGAGTAGATCATCTTCTCAGATGCCGTGATTTTGATTTTAGCGTGCCGTGGAATTCTCCATCGGACATCGGGTGGTGATATAAATTCGCCTCTGTGCCTCTGTTGTCTGATGCGAAATTTAGTTAGTGACGTGGCTATGGCTTGCGTTTTGACCCGGCAATCCCATGAATTCTTCGTCCGTTGCTCTGTGTTTGATTGATCCTGAATTTCGGTCCTCTATCAGCTGAGGATGGACGCGAGCAGGCGCCAGAGTGGGATTCAACAGTTGCTGGCTGCGGAGCAGGAGGCTCAGCAAATTGTGAATGCGGCCAGGGCTGGTGTGTTATCTTATCTTTTTGGTTATATTCACTGAAATCAAGCTTAGCATTAGTTAGAAAATACCTAGAGATCTATCTACCTATCTATGTTGACATTAGAACAGTGCCTCTTGAATTTTGTATTCCTAGCTTGATGCTTGTAAGATTAACTGTTAATAACGGTCTGTATTGCTGCATTGTGATTTGTGAGCCATAGGAAAATCAGAATATGATTTATTGCTTTGCCTTTGCTACACTGTAGAATTTACATCTTTTCCAATACCTATTTCCCACGACGTTTTTACTTGTTCAGCCATGTCATCTCCCAGACATTACAGTGTGCAGGTTTAAACATAGCTATCTTGTTTAGAAAATAGATGATCAATCCCAGTATACCAATCTAATGTACAAATGGGCATATAGCAGCGACCTGGTTCAAAAGAAATTGATGTTCAGTTTCCAAAATGTGTTCTGTTGAGAAGCATATACTGTTGAAATGTAATTATGATTCTAGGAAGCAAGAGAATTTACTTTCTCCCCTTGGTATAGGCTGCAATGTAAACTACTAAATTTACATCATTTCTTTGTTCAACAGCTAAGTCAGCAAGGCTTAGGCAAGCAAAAGAGGAGGCTGAGAGAGAAATAGCTGAATACCGTGCCCAGATGGAAGCTGAATTCCAGAGGAAAGTTGCGGAGGTATGTGCACTATCATTTATTTCTCATTTCTCCAAAAGATCACAGGACCTCAGATATATGCTCTTTTTTGTTTACAGAGCAGCGGTGACTCAGGTGCAAACGTCAAGCGTCTTGAGGAAGAGACTGCTGCGAAAATCGAACAGCTCAACCAACAGGCTGCAAGCATCTCCCCTGAAGTCATTCAGATGCTTCTGAGGCATGTCACCACTGTGAAGAACTGAGTGCCGCTTTCTGTGTTGCAAAGTTGTATTCTACGCTTGTTTATTTATTCCAGAGAGTATGGTGCAAAATAATGTCTTTTCTGGCTGTAATTCCTTGTTCTTAACCTCGGAATAAGCTGTAGTTCAGCAGCAAACGTAACTGGTAAACTTGACCATTATTTGGTATATTGGTAAATATTGATTTCTGGAGGGTCTTTGGACTATCGGACTGTTCGCACTCGTGCACCTCTATATCTGATCTCTAAAAGAATATTCTTGCCCTTTTACAGTTAAAGATTCTCAGCTTTACAGTTCATTTCGCAGCACTCGTGAACCTCTAAATCAAAACTCTATATCAACTATCATATATTTTATATTACATAACACAACTAACTCATATTTATATTATTTCATATAAATACGTGTATATTTACAATATTACATTTACAACTTATAAAAACATCAAATTTATTTTTTATTTCCTTTTTTCTTCTTTTTTTCTCTTTTCTCCTTTTCCCTCTCTTCTTCTTTTTTTCTTTTTCCTTTCTCTCTTTTCCCTCCCTCTTTCTTTTTTTCCTTTCCATTTTTCCTTCTCTTCTTTTTTTTTTCTTTCCTTTCTCTGCTCAACCGGAGCATCGCTGAAAATAGAGGGCCGCGGTACCGGCCTGGATTTTCCAGGGCAGCTACCGGACCCCGGTGCGGGCGGCAGCTTCGGCCGCAGCCGCTATATGTGACGTAGCGGAGCGGATACAGGTCCCCGCTGGTAGCAGCCTCAGTACCCTATCTAGCATCATTACATATAGTTATAAGAGATTTATTTTCGAGTGAAGTGTGCCAATTCATATAGTTAAACTCCCTCAGTACACTTTTCACAAGCTTGGTTTGTGAAAATTATTCAGAGGTGTTCGTGACAATGAAAATTTATAATTTTGAGGAAAATTAGATTTCTTCGTGAATGGAATATGTTGCCACTGACAGACTTGTGCACTTTATCCTAGGTCGCTACAGTCAGCCTGGGAATTTCCAGGTGCGCTGTAGCGCTTCGGAGAAGAGAGAGAAGGAGAGAGAGAGAGCAACAAAGGAAAGAAAAAAAAGAAGGGGAAGAAAAGGGGAAAAGGAAAGGAAAAAAAGAAGGGAGGGAAAGGGAGAAGAAAATAGGAAAATATTAAAAAAAAGAAGAGAGGGAAAAGGACAAAATAAGAAAAGAGATGAAAAAGTAAGTGGAAAATAAATTTGGTGATTTTATGTAAGTTCCAAATATAATACTATTAACATAAATGTAGTTATTAAATAATGTAAAATATAGATATACTTGTAGTATTTAATATAAAATAGATGATAGTTGATATAGAAGGGCAGGCCTGGCGCAGTGGTAGAGTCTCTCCACTTGTGTCCTGGAGGTCCTGGGTTTGAATCAGCCTCCTTGCAAAATAAGCAAGGGGAAGACTGCCTAGAAATTCCCTTCCCCAGACCCCACAACGTGTGGGAGCTTTCAGCACTGGGTATGCCCCTTTTTATGATAGTTGATATAGAGGTCTGATTTAAAGGTGAATGAGTACAGAGAACTAAACTGTAAAGGTCTGAATTTTTTAAAGTTGCCTGTAAAAGGCTAAAATATTCGTTTAGAGTTTGGATATAGAGATCAACGAGTGCGAGCAGACTTAGATCGTTCGCACCGGAGGCCTATAAAACAGTCGGGCCTCCATATGTGTCGGTCTGCTTCGTAGAGGCCCCCCGCACCGGGGCATTCTCCGGCGCCTAGAAAATATCGCCAACTACAGTTGGCCTGGAAATCTGATGGGATACTGTAGCGCCGGTATGGGTGTTGAAGAAGAGAGAGAAAAGGAGGAGGAAGAAAGAAAAGAAGAAAAAATAGAGGAAAAAAAGGAAAATGAAAAGAAGGCAAAATGAAAAAATAGAAAAATGAGAAAGGATAGAGGAAAAAAGAAAAAGAAGAGAAGAAAACAAAAAATAAGATTGATGATTTTTCATAAGTTGAAAATATAATACTATTAATATAAAAATAGTTATATGAAATAATATAAAATAAGATAGTTGTATAATGTAATATAAATTATGTGGTGGTTGATATAGAGGACTGATTTAGAGGTGAACGAGTGCAGAGAATTGAATTGTAAAGGTAGTAATCTTTTAGAGGTAACTGTAAAAGGCTAGAAATATTTATTTAGAGGTCCGATATAGAGGTTTACGAGTGCGAGCAGTCTTAGCCTGGTGCAGTCTACGCTATGAATACTCTGATTAGCAGGTTGCACAGTAGGTAGTAGGGGCACAGCGAGCCTGCTGGCCCACAGCATGTTCGCCATCTTTGCCAAGATCACCAAGTTGCATGTTCCAGCAGTGTAGGACGCACCCATGTTATCGGAACATATCCTTTACCGAAAATCCATGCTGAGTGAAGGTGAATGCAAATAATAAAATAAAAACTGAAACAAGCTCACATGAATTCACAACTGAAAATGCTCACGTTTCTATTTTCTGCGAAAGAACTGAAAATGCTCACACGACTATTTCAGTCCGAGTTAACAAGAAGCCTAAAAAAATGAGCAGGAGATTCGCACTTCTGGTCTAGTATGATGAAAGCTAAAAGTACTTTTATTAGTTTTGGCCAATTTCAAGTATATAATGGGCATTCAACTAGATTCTGGGAGGATAAATGGTTAGGTAATTTCACATTAAAAGATAGATTCACAACACTATATAATATAGTGAGACAGAAACAAGCTACAATTGCTCAAGTCTTTAGTTCCATCCCGTTAAACATCTCTTTTTGAAGAGGATCGGTAGATAATAACTTAGCAAGATGGAATAGACTGGTAATGATGATTGCACATGTTTGTCTAAATCACGCGGATGACGTGTTTAGATGGAGTTTACACCAACATAGGAAGTTTTCTGTCAACTCTATGTATAGAGCTATGATATCTAATGGTAATGTGAGGAGAAATAAGATATTGTGGGCATCTAAGTTACCACTAAAAATCAAAATATTTTTATGGTACTTAAGTCGTGGAGTAGTATTAACCAAGGACAATTTAGCTTGACGTAATTGGACAGGAGATAAAAAAATGTGTATTTTGTATGTATGAAGAAACTATTCAATATCTCTTTTTTTATTGTCATTATGCTAGATTTTTGTGGAGAGCTGTTAATATAACATTTTCTATTAATACCCCAATATCTATTTCTCATATGTTTAACGGAACTCCGCCTATGTTGTAATGACATAGCCGGTCCCAAGCCCGGGTAAAGGAGGAGGGGGTTGTGATAGGCTTGGCGAGCCAACAACTACACTTAGCCACTCTCATGGAAATGAAACCCAATAGAAATTCGTTGGGGCGTAACCCTCTTAGCGACGCGCCATATCGGAACCCGGGTATGGTGTTAAGTGGGCAAGGGCCGGGTCGCCACCGCCTTAGTGGCGCGCCATATCGGAACCCGGATATGGTGTTAAATGAGCAAGGGCCGGATCGCCATCACCTTAGTGGCGCGCTACATCATCGCCCGGATGTAGTGATAAGTGAGCAAGGGTCTTTGCATCTTACTCGACGGGTGCAAAGCGTAAGGAAGCTAGCCGAGGAACATAGATTTCGGGTGGGTAGTTGGAATGTAGGATCCTTGACGGGGAAGCTACGTGAGTTAGTAGATGTTGCCATTAGGAGACGAGTAAATATCCTTTGTGTACAAGAGACTAGATGGGCGGGTCAAAAGGCGAGAGAAGTCGAGAATACCGGTTTCAAGCTTTGGTATTCTGGTTCGGCTGGGACTAGGAATGGCGTAGGTGTTCTAATAGATAAGAGTCTTAAGGATGGAGTAGTGGATGTTCGAAGACGAGGGGATAGGATCATCTTAATCAAGATAGTAATTGGGGACATTGTCTTGAACGTCATTAGTGCTTATGCCCCACAAGTTGGGCTCAACATGAGTGCTAAGAGGCAATTTTGGGAGGACTTGGAGGATATGGTTAGTAGTGTACCGATAACCGAGAAACTCCTCATAGGGGGAGATCTCAATGGTCATGTGGGTGCAACTAACCTAGGATTTGAAGGAGTACATGGAGGTTTTGGATGCGGCGATAGAAATCAAGAGGGTAAGGACATCCTAGACTTTGCCGTAGCCTATGATCTGTTGATAGCTAACACCCTCTTTAGAAAGAGGCAATCTCACCTAGTGACCTTTAGTAGTGCCCAACACTCTAGCCAGATTGACTTTGTCCTCACTAGGAGAAAGGATAGACGGGAGTGTCTAAATTGTAAGGTGATCCCGGGGGAGTGTGTTGTGACACAACATAAGCTTGTGGTAGCTGAATTTCGCTTCCATACATGTTCTTTGCGGGACAAAGGTGTCAAAATCACAAGAACAAAGTGGTGGAAGTTGAAGGGAGAATCACAAGAATCCTTTAAAAATAGGGTGATCACAGAAGGACCCTGGGCAGAAAACGGAGATGCAGATAGTATGTGGATGAAGATGGCAACTTGCATTAGGAAGGTAGCTAGTGAGGTGTTCGGTGTGACAAAGGGAAAGAAACTTATAGATAAAGACACTTGGTGGTGGAATGAGGATGTACAAAAGGCCATTAAGGAGAAGAAGGAGTGTTATAAGAGTTGGCATAATGATAGAAACGCAAGCAACATGCTTAAGTACAAAGAGGCTAAGAAGAATGCAAGGCGGGTTGTAAGTAAGGCAAGAGGACAAACCTATGATAAGTTATATGAGAGACTAGGGACAAAAGAAGGTGAAAAAGACATATACAAGGTAGCAAAAATCCGCGAGAGAAAGATGAGGGATCTCAATCAAGTTAAATGCATCAAAGATGAGACTGACCGCATTCTAGTGAAGGATGAAGAGATTAAGAATAGATGGCGTGATTACTTTAATGGGCTATTCAATGATGGGAATGAGAGCACTATGGTTGAGTTGGATGACTCCTTTGATGACTCCAACAGGCGGTTCGTGCGGAGGATACAAGAGTTTGAGGTTAAGGAGGCCTTAAAAAGGATGAAAGGAGGAAAGGCCCTCGGCCCTGACGATGTCCCTATTGAGGTGTGGAGATGTCTTGGGGACGTCGCAATAGTATGGCTCACAAAGCTATTCAACCACATTTTTCGGTCAAACAAGATGCCTGAAGAATGGAGGAAAAGTATATTAGTACCTATCTTCAAAAATAAAGGAGATATTCAAAGTTGTACTAATTATCGAGGTATTAAGCTTATGAGTCATACTATGAAGCTTTGGGAGAGAGTGATTGAACACCGCCTGAGGAAAGTGACCAATGTCACTAAAAACCAGTTTGGTTTTATGCCTGGGAGGTCTACAATGGAGGCGATTTTCTTGCTTCGTCAGCTTATGGAGAGATATAGGGAGCAGAAGAAGGACTTGCATATGGTGTTCATCGACTTGGAGAAGGCGTACGACAAGATACCAAGGTCAGTCATGTGGTGGGCACTAGAGAAACATAAAGTGCCAACAAAGTACATTACCCTTATCAAGGATATGTACAATAATGTTAGGACAAGTGTGCGCGTAAGTGATAGTGAGACTGATGCATTTCCTATCACGGTAGGATTACATCAAGGATCAGCTTTGAGCCCATACATCTTTTCCTTGGTCATGGATGAGGTGTCGAAGGATATACAAGGGGATATCCCTTGGTGCATGCTCTTTGCTGATGATGTAGTGCTGGTAGATGAAACTAGAGATGGTGTTGATAAGAAATTAGAGTTATGGAGACAAACCTTAGAGTCCAAGGGGTTTAGACTTAGTAGGACCAAAACCGAGTATATGAGGTGCAACTTTAGTGGTGTTGGTCGTGAAGAGGGAAATGTTAGTCTACAAGGACAGATAGTACCTAGAAGGGACTCTTTCCGATACTTAGGATCAATGTTACAAAGCAATGGCGATATTGATGAGGATGTTTGCCACAGGATCAAGGTAGGGTGGATGAAATGGCGACAAGCCACTGGAATCCTATGTGATAGGAAAGTCCCACAAAAGCTAAAAGGGAAGTTCTATAGGACGGTGATCAGACCTGCGATGCTCTATGGGGCGGAATGTTGGCCAACTAAACGGCAACATGTCCAACAAATGAGTGTCGCAGAGATGCGCATGCTACGGTGGATGTGTGGGCACACGAGAAGAGACCGAATAAGGAATGAGGCGATTCGTGATAAGGTAGGGTGGCGCCGATTGAAGAGAAGTTAGTCCAACATCGGCTTAGGTGGTTTGGACATATCCAACGGAGACCTCCAGAAGCACCGGTTAACAGTGGGATTTTAAGAGGTAGAGAAAATATTAGGAGGGGTAGAGGACGACCAAGGTTGACCTGGGAGGAGGTGGTAAAACGAGATTTGAGAGATTGGAATGTATCTAGAGACTTAGCTCATGATAGGACCGCATGGAAAGTAGCAATTCATGTGCCAGAACCGTAGTCTTGTTTTTTTTCTTTTTTTCTTTTTTTTTCTTTTTTTCTTTTCTCTTTTTCTTTTCCTTTTTTCTTATTTCTTTTCTCTTTTCTCTTTTTCCTTTTCTTTTTTCCTTTTTTCCCCTTGTTCTCATATCTCTTCCTCTGTTTTACTTCATTGATATTGGGTTTCATGTCTAGCCGACCCCAACAGGCTTGGGATAAAGGCTTGGTTGTTGTTGTTGTTGTTGCATATGTTTAACGGGTGGCTGAACTCTTCCTCCTACTTCGAGAACAATGTCATTAGTTGCAGCAGCATCAACTATTTGGTCAATATGGTTATGCAGAAATAACATTGTTTTTTTATAATGTTTTCATGAAAACTTATATGCAGATACTTTTCAAGGCCACATACTGGTATATGGGCGTCATTACAAAAGCGTGAAGAAAAGATCAAGTTGTTGACCGAAGCTTGCTGTTCATTGGAAGTATCAGCTTTGAAAGTTTTTAGCCGGTTTGGTTGGAACTCAGATATAGGATATCTTTACAATAATATTGGCAATGGATATTCATGTCGTTATGTTGATTCACTGAGGACATGTTCCAGTTGTAATAACGTGACCGTAACCTCTACGTGAGGGAAAGGTCATGTTTATCCCATTATCTAAAAAAACAAGAAGCCTACGCTCAACAGGATTCATGGCTCAATTTGTCCTTCACATCTGGATGAAGTGATAATTATTGATCTAGTGGGTCTATATCTAGAGCTATAGGAAATAATTAATACAATTGCTAGATGCCATCCAGTTAATTTATACTGATCTCCTCAACATAAGGTCAGTGCCAGCTTCGGTACCTCTTGAACAAAAGTTATTTCGATACAGACATCAGAGTTCACCGGACCATGATGTCAAGTGCCCAAAATATTATTGGATGCAAAACACTGTACCATGACCGAACAGACATTTAATGTGACTATATACTGACTCTAGTAATGTTTGAGTTATCACTCTTCGCTTCAAATGCCACAAATAATATATGTATCATACATATGTTGAGGGCGAATCATACACAATGATTAATTTCTATACTATGTACATCTCAGACAAAGGCAGAATAACCAGTAACATATACAGGCAAAAGTATGTCAGTGGCCCAATTTGACAGTATCTTCTTATTTCCAAGCTGCATAGTACAATACTCAGATTATGTACAAAATGATACTTCAGTTCCATCCAGCAAGCTCTCCAACTTGATAACCGTGACTGGAGTACTTGCACAACCATATACCATCAAGAGTGGAGAGAGCTTGAAAGAACCATCACTGATGGAAAAGGTGCAAAAGTTGTATTGTGAGTATCTGGAGAATAACATTTCCCCTAGCATCAAGCCATCGGAGTACCAATTATAAGAGAAAACATAAGACCATTACCTTAATAGCAATCCTGACTTGTGATTTGCTGAGTATCTGGGCTGACATTCACCGAGCATGATACAAGGCCCTATATCAGTTGGAAGTATTAGAGGTTGAAACAACAACCATATAGTGATAATAATAAGATATAAAATGAAACATATCAGGCTACCACCACCAGTAACGGAATTCATAGAAAATTCTAGAATACCCTTTAAGAAATGGCAGGAGGCAAGAATTTCATTAAGAAAAGGGTGTTAATTTTGGCTGGGAGTACTAGTTACAACAGTGCCTCTCAATAAACCTGGAGGCACTTTTCAATGCTAATATGGTACACTACCATATGTACACTTAATTCTGCATTCTTCCAGTCAGAGTACAGATTTTAACCAAATACCTAATATCTATAAAGTTAGAAGAAAATACAAATATACTTATTGCTTAGGACATCAACTGTCTCTAGTGTTTACCTGTGACCACTAGTACATTGCGGAACTACTACTAATTACCAAAAAAACATGACATCATGTAAACACTGTCAACGGTAAATCTACTTGTAAGCACTGATACACCCTCAACCTTTGGCCTCCCATTCACCACCAAGTTTATTGTCTTTTCCTTTGTTCTTCAGACAATTGCACCCACTCAATCATGCTGTTCTCCAGTAGTTTGTGTTGATATATTTTTAGTAGCTACCTGGTGGCACAATACAGGTTACAGCTTCTATAGTTGTTTTTTATTTGACTAATCATATTGAAACTAAATATAAATGTACTATCTGAATGCAAAATAAATATAATCTTTCCAACGAGCCTGAATTCAGACAAGACTCTCAAAGGCCCATTCAAGTAGAGAATGAGCTATTTTCCAGCCAAGTACTTTGAGCTATGCCTGCACTTTTTAACTTTGATTAACATAGTCATGAAACTCATCTATAATTTTCTCACAGATGAGATATATGGACTTGGTCAGCTCAAGAATTTTAGACAATCAACTGCTTTTGTTTACTCGCATCGATCATTGTCAAGAGTTACATTAAATATATTCATTCATTCACCAAAACTAAAAACCTGACCACCTTACGCAATATCACATTAAATACATGAAGGCAAAGGAACAATGATCTGAACGATCATGCAAATCTGTTTCAGCAATTCATGACAAGAGAACAAATGTTAAGCCTACAAAGAGTTTGTTCCAGCTCCTAATAACCTAATGCAAATCCATAAATCTTACCTATTCCCAAACAGATCTAAATAGTGCAACGTAAGTGATAACAAAACCAAACCCATAATAAGTTTTACAGATTCTCTAACCCAATCCTGAAGTCCCAGTCTTCACATGCAGTATCAATTACACACGACTATCATGAGAAAATTATCACAATGAAATTAGTAAAATTCTATGAAAGGAAAAACAAAAAGCAATTAGCTTGACAGGAATTTCGAAACGGAGCACCCTGACGGTGCCAACCACCTCGGTAATGATCTCCAGCGGCACTGATCCCGCGGCCAGGTCCCCGATCAGCTCGACCACGCCATCCAGCACCCTCCCAGCATCCACCCGCACCTCGACATCCGCATAAGCCACGTCCCTGGCCGCGAGCTCGCCGGTCCCGGGCCAGGCTGTTACAGCCCTGGATCGGGAGGGGGAAGCTCCAGCCGAGGAGATCGCGAGGAGGCAGGAGGAGCGGTAGGCGGAGGCGGCGAGGCGGAAGACGAAAGGGGAAAGCGAAGACGGGAAGAAGATTCGGGAGTGTCGGTGCGTGGTGAGTCGAGTGGGTGCGGTGTCGGTGTTGTATTGAGAGAGAGAGGCTGAACAGTGGGGTCAGTGAGGTGTGGGGCCCACGTGTCGGGTGACCCCTTTTTGTACGGGAGAGCTAACTGTTTGAAGGGAGGAAAAATAGAGAAAAGAAAAAAGAATTCCCCACCGGTTCCTCTCGTCTATCACGGGCGCGCTGCCCGCCGAAGCTGCGCTCGCTCACGCCGGCGACCCGACGATCGCCGGCCACGGGGACGTAACAGCCTGATATCAGAGCTCTAACTCTCCTCTCCCGATTCCTGACGCGTTTCGGTGCGCGGAGAGCATGATTCGAGCTCGGGTGACAGATTAGGGCAGGCAACACGGCGCCACCCGCTAAGCCATCGGTGCAGACTCGGTTCGTCCTGTAGGCGATGGCGGAGGAGGCGAAGTTGGATGGAGATCAGTGGAGTAGGGTGTTTTGCATGCTGGAAGAGTTGGCGCAGGGGCAGAAAGAGTTGAGGGGTCAGCAGGTTTTGACTGTTAGACTACATGTATAGGGGGGTAGGGGTATTTTAGTCTTTTGGTATTAGGGTTGCTTAACCCTTAAGCTATATCCCCCTATATATGTAACCCATTGACAGTCTGTTAAAAGAGATTACTTTTCCTAATCTAATTTGGTATCAGATTCTTTTCTCTCTCCTCACCCGGCCGCCGCGCGAGCGCCTCCCCTCTCCTCGCGCCGCCGCGCGCCCCACCTCGCGGTCGCCGCGCGCCCTCCCCCGCGGCCGCTGCGCGCCCCTCCCTCGCGCCGCCGCGAGCTCCCCCTCGCGCCCGCCGCGCCCCCTCCCCTCGCGATGCCGCGCGAGCCCTCTCTCCCGATGGCATCTACGACCTCCTCCGCCACCGCGGCCACGGGCGCCGCCGCCGCCTCAGCTACCGGCGCCGCCTCCGCCGCGACCTCTGGCGCCTCCACCGCGACCTCGGGCGCGGCCGCCGCGGGTACGCCTGCCCCGCCGCCCCCTCCTCTCTGTCAGGTTGCGGCCGCTGCTGGGGTCAGTGCCCCTGACCCCGCCGACCAGGCCGCCCTCTTCCCCGCGCCCGCCGCCACCGGGCCTGGTGCTGCTGGTCATCCCGCCACCTCCCCTGGGGCTGCCGCCACCAGATCAGGGGCTTCCAGCCCTGCGGCTGCTCTTCGTGTCTTCTCCCCTGGGCACACAGCCGCTGGACTCCTCGGTCCTGGTTCTGGTGCGGCCGGCCCGGCAGCATGTGGGTCCCTCGGCCTTCCCAGCGCAGCCTGGCCGCCGGGTTTCGCTGCTGGTCCTGCTGTGAGCGCCGCTGGGCATACTGTTCCTGCTGGATCCGGGGGACAGTCCTCTTCGCACGACGTCGCTACTGCCTTGGCCATCTCCCGTGAGCGGGAACGAGTGCTCATCCTCGCCTTGGAGCAGGAATGTGCTGCTGCGGCCTCTCTCACACGTCAGCTTGAGGAGTCTCCGCCCGCACAGTGGAGCGACACACAGGATACTCCAGGAGACGGTGTTGCCTATACTACCTACTCGGCGTCTCTCGTCGCTGCTCTACATGCCCAGGCGGCTGGCATACAGAACATCCGGACTCTTGTCCCGGTTGTTCTCAGCTCAGACTCTACATCCTTCGCTCGTTGGCGCAGCTTGCTTCTCTTGACGCTGCGACGCTTTCGGCTGGAAGACCATGTGCTGCGAGATGACTGCCCACTAGACGACTCGTGGATCTGCATGGACAGTCTTGTCCTTGCATGGATCCTCGGCACACTTTCTGAGGAGCTTCAGGATATCGTCGCCCAGAAGGGTGGCGGTACGGCTCGTCAGGCCTGGCAGGTACTCGAGCTTCGCTTCCAGGGGAACCAAGCGACCCGAGCTCTCCATATCCGAGCCCGCTTTGGTTCCACTATCCAGGGTGATCTCTCCATTACTGCATATTGTCGACAGATGAAGGGTATGGCTGACGCCCTTCGTGACCTTGGAGATCCCATCCCGGACAGTACTCTCGTTCTTCAGGTTCTTTAGGGCATGAATGAACGCTACACCCACGTTCGCTCGTGGATTCTCCGCGAGAAGCCCTTCCCAACTTTCGAGAAGGTCTGGTCGGATCTCGAGCTTGAGGAGATCACCCAGGGCAGGTCTACTGCTTCTTCCCCTGCCGCGGCTTTCTACGGCTCAGGGTCGTCTTCACGCCCTCCTCCACCTCCTGGTTCTGGGGGCCAGCCTCCTCGTCCACCTACCACACCAGGAGTCCCTGCTACCTCCGGTGGTGGTGGGAACCGTCGTCGTGGCCGACGTGGTGGCCGTGGTGGAGGGACTGGTGGAGGTGGTACGACCAGTACTGGTGCTGGTATTACTGGTGGCAGTAGCGGTGGTCGGGGTCAGGGTGGTGTGACCTGGCCCACACCCTACAACCCGTGGACAGGCCAGATCTCGATGTGGCCTGGACCGTCCCCGGGTCTCCCGGCACTTCGCCCACCACGTCCTCAGCCGGCTTACGTGACTACTCTGACTTTCGGCGGGCCGGTCTACGCTGCTGGTGGACAGTGGACCCTGCCTCCTGGTGGACCAGGCTACTCTGCTGGGCCCTCTTCTCTAGCCAACTGGGCTTCGGGAAACCCAGTTGGTCGGCCCGAGTGGTCGGCACCACACTCTGACCCTGCTCAGGGCTGAGATCGCCAGTCACTTGCGTCTTCTTTCAGTACGATGAGTCTCACACCACCTAGCCCCGAGTGGGTTGTGGACTCTGGAGCTTCGTACCACACCACCCCCGACGCTGGTATACTCTCTTCTACCCACCCTTCCCACCCTTCTTTTCCTTCTTCTATCGTTGTTGGGAATGGGTCTGTCCTTCCGGTCACCTCAGTAGGTGATTCGGGTTCGTCGGGGTCTTTCCATCTTCGTGATGTTCTTGTTGCTCCAGATATCATCCATCATCTTCTTTCTGTTCGTCGATTTACCACTGACAACCATGTTTCTATCGAGTTTGATCCTCTTGGTTTGTCTGTGAAGGATCTTACTACCCGGCGTCTTCTTCTCCGATGTGAGAGCTCAGGGCCCCTGTACACGATGAGACTTCCTGCTTCCGCTTCGCCCTCGCCTTTTTGCCTGACTATGACAGCTCCGTCGACTACTTGGCATCGTTGACTTGGTCACCCCGGTGCTGAAGTTATGTCGAAGCTGTTTCGTAGTTCAGTGATCTCGTGTACTAGGATTCTCATGAGTCTTTATGCCATGCTTGTCAGTTGGGTCGCCATGTTCGGCTTCCTTTTCCACATTCTGTAACCCATGTGGAGCACCTTTTTGACCTGATTCATTGTGATCTGTGGACCTCACCTGTTCGCAGTGTTTCTGGCTACAAATATTATCTGGTGATTGTTGATGATTTTTCCCATTATTCGTGGACCTTTCCATTGCGACAGAAGTCCGATACGTTTGCCACTCTCTCTCACTTCTTCGCTTGGGTTTCCACACAGTTTGGGTGTATCATCAGGGCTGTCCAGTGCGACAACGGACGCAAGTTTGATAACTCCGCGTTTCGTCACTTCTTGCTTTCCCGTGGGGTCCAGTTGCGCATGTCTTGCCCTTACACTTCTCCCCAGAATGGCAAGGCCGAGCGTATGATTCGTACCACCAACGATGTTATGCGCTCCCTGATGTTCCAGGCTTCTATTCCTGCTTGTTACTGGGCAGAGGCCCTTCACACTGCTACCTTCCTCATTAATCGCCTTCCTACAAAGGCGATTAGTGCTCCCACCCCTCACTTCGCCCTTTTTGGTACCACCCCTCTTTATGAGCACCTTCGAGTCTTCGGGTGTGCGTGCTACCCTAATCTTTCTGCTACCGCCCCTCATAAGCTCTCACCTCGTTCGACCCGATGTGTTTTTCTTGGGTACTCCCCCGATCATAAGGGGTACCGGTGTTTAGACCTCACTACTCGTCGTATCTTAGTCTCCCGACACGTCGTATTCGACGAGTCGTCCTTCCCTTTCGCTGGGTCTTCTCCTGATTCGGTCTCCGAGTTGGATTCTCTCTTTTCCACTGATCCTATGGCCGCTCCTGTCCAGGGACCGTGTTTTTTACCCTCTGCAGGTATTCCTCTAGCTGTGCCAGACATGACCACGGTCTCAGACGCCACCTGTCGTGCCTCCCGCGGTTCCGGCGGCCTTGCCGCCACTGGCCGTCCCTCCGACGGTCCCGACAACGTCCGCTGCGCCACGCGCGGCTCCAGCGTCTTCGACGATGTCCGCTGTGCCACGTGCGGTCCCTACGTCTCCGACGACGTCCGCTGCACCACGCGCGGCTCCAGCGTCTTCGACGACGTCCGCTGCGCCACGCGCGGCCCCAGCGTCTCCGACGACGTCCGCTGCGCCACGCGTGGCTCCTGCGTCTCCGACGACGTCTGCTGCGCCACGCGCGGTCCCAGCGTCTCCGACGTCCTCCGTCACGCCTCACGTGTCTCCGACGCCCCCGACGGTGTCTTCGCCGTCGTCAGCCGTACCACCTACGGCCCCCGGACCGCGGTACGCCGATCCCGTTCTCGTCTATCCTCGAAGAGCGCGGGTTGGTGGACCGTCCTCTTCGCGCCCTGTGGACCAGGTGTACCACCCTCCGCTACTTCACCGAGACCCTCGTCACGTTCACCCGATGGTGACTCGACAGGCTGCCGGCGTCCTTCGACCTGTGGAGTGCTTCTCCGGGGTTGTTCTCTCGTCCTCGACCACTCCGGAGCCTGCCTCGTCCTCGTCACCCATCTCGCCTATCCCCTCTTCTGTCCGTAGCGCCCTCGCCGATCCTCATTGGCGTCGGGCTATGGAAGAAGAGTATGCAGCCCTACTTGCCAACCGGACCTGGGACCTGGTTCCCCGTCCTGCTCGTGGCAATGTTGTCACGGGCAAGTGGGTGTTTACGCATAAGCGAAGGGAGGATGGGTCTCTAGAGAGGTACAAGGCACGGTGGGTGCTTCGCGGTTTCACGCAGCGTCCCGGCGTCGACTACGATGAGACCTTCAGCCCAGTGGTGAAGCCGGCGACAGTTCGTACCGTTCTGTCGCTGGCTCTGTCACGTTCTTGGTTTGTCCACCAGCTGGACGTCAAGAATGCCTTTTTCCATGGGACGCTGACGGAGACGGTGTACTGTAGTCAGCCGACAGGGTTTGTTGATTCAGCTTGTCCAGACATGGTCTGCCGGCTGAACAAGTCCCTGTACGGGCTGAAGCAGGCACCTCGGGCCTGGTACAACCGGTTCGCCTCCTTCCTGGTCTCGCTCGGCTTTGTCGAGGCCAAGTCGGACACTTCGCTCTTCATCTACAGGCGTGAGGGTGACATCGTCTACCTCCTCCTGTACGTGGACAATATTGTCCTCACGGCGTCCAGCTCGGCTCTTCTTCAGCGCACGATCTCCGCCCTGCAGCGCGAGTTTGCGATGAAGAATCTCGGCCAGCTTCACCACTTTCTGGGCGTTGCGGTTGAGCACCGCCCGGGTGCTCTTTTCCTCCACCAGCGGCAGTACTGCCTGGATATCCTCGAGCGGGCGGGCATGGCTGATTGCAAGCCATGCTCCACTCCCGTGGACACCCAGGCAAAGGTATCTTCGGCCGATGGTGCTCCGGTAGCTGACCCCACCACTTACAGGAGTCTTGCTGGTGCACTGCAGTATCTCACCTTCACCAGGCCGGACATCTACTACGCGGTTCAGCAGGTGTGTCTCCACATGCATGATCCGTGGGAGCCTCATCTCACGGCGGTGAAGCGGATCCTTCGGTACCTGCGTGGCACTCACGACTACGGTCTTCTTCTGCGGCGCGACTCTGCCTCCGAGCTGGTCGTCTACACCGACGCTGACTGGGCGGGCTGCCCGGATACCCGTCGGTCCACCTCCGGCTACGCCGTCTTCCTGGGCGGCAACCTCGTCTCCTGGTCCTCGAAGCGGCAGCACGTGGTGTCCCGCTCGAGTGCTGAGGCGGAATACCGCGCCGTGGCCAACGGCGTGGCCGAGTCTTCCTGGCTTCAGCAGCTGCTTCAGGAGCTTCACTCTCCCTTCGCCCGGAGTACGTTGGTCTACTGCGACAACGTCAGCGCCGTCTACCTCTCCACCAACCCGGTGCAGCATCAGCGCACGAAGCACGTAGAGATCGATCTTCACTTTGTTCGTGAGCGGGTGGCTCTCGGGGAGGTGCGAGTCCTGCACGTACCGACGTCGTCGCAGTTCGCCGACATCTTCACCAAGGGACTTCCTTCGACGGTGTTCACCGAGTTCCGGTCCAGTCTCAACATCTACCGTGGCTAGATGTTGGGACTGCGGGGGGGGGGGGGTGTTAGACTGCATGTATAGGGGGGGTAGGGGTATTTTAGTCTTTTGGTATTAGGGTTGCTTAACCCTTAAGCTGTATCCCCCTATATATGTAACCCATTGACAGTCTGTTAATAGAGATTACTTTTCCTAATCTAATTTTGACCACTTCCATGGTGGATCAGGCGGCAGAGGAGCGAGATCGGTTGGCCAAGCAGTTGGAGGAGGCAGAGAGGAAGATCGCCTCACTGTCGGTGGATCAGCGAAGGAGGAACGAGGGGGAGATGAGGATGGAGCATTGGAGAGGTGAGGCGGGAGAAGGAGGATCGGGACCTAGGGGGGGCGGAGTTGGAGACCGGGGAGATCGAGTTTTCCTGAAACTCGCTTTCCCAAAGTTTGCAGGGGATAATCCGACCATATGGATAGATAAATGTGAGGATTATTTTTCAATCTTCAATGTGCCCGAGATGATTTGGGTGCGAGCAGCCAGCATGCATATGGAAGGGAAAGCCGCCAAATGGTTGCAGGTGTACAAGTTGACGGTGGGACTGCGTTCCTGGGGGGAGTTTGTCCAGGCAGTGAAGGAGAAGTTCGGGGAGTATGAGTATCCCCAAGCAATGCACCACTTGATACATCTGAGGCAGACTGCAGGGCTGGAGGATTATGTCGCAGAGTTTGAGGAGGCCAGGTATACCACTTCCATGCACAACCCTGAGTTGGATGAGGTGTTTTTTGTCGCTCAATTTATTAAAGGGTTGAGACTGGATCTGCAAGGGCCAGTGCAATCGCAGCTGCCCCAAACGGTGAACCGTGCGATCACTCTGGCAAAGGTGCAGCGAGATATACAGGAGAAAGGTAAGTTGTAGGCGAATAGAGGAGGAGGGGTGAGTAGAATTGGAGGATGGGGAAGACCAGAGGGGAGACAGGGAGGAGTCTACCCTGACTTGTCAAGAGAGAGACAACTACGTGATTATCGAAGACTAAATGGTTTGTGCTACGACTGTGGAGAGAAATTTGAACCAGGACATGCACAGAAGTGTACTAAGAGGAGAGTGGCTCAAGCTAATGTGGTGGAACTGAAGGAGGGGGAGGTTGAGCTGACCAACGAAGTTCTTCTGCAACTGGAGAAGGAGGAAGAGGAGACTGCAGAATGCTGCCAGGTCTCAGCTCATGTGCTGGCAGGTACCCAGGGTCCTCACAGTATGCGGCTACGGGTGATGATGCAAAACAAGGTGTGCGTGATGTTGGTCGACTCAGGCAGCTCACTTTCATTTGTGAACGCCGAGTTCGTGGAGAGGATGGGCTGGACAACACAGGCTTGTGAACCCCTGGTGGTGAGGGTGGCTTCAGGGGAAATTTTGCGCAGTGATAGGATGGTGAAAGATTTTGAATGGTGGAGCGGAGGGTATACGTTCATAGGGAATATGAGGGTCTTACCCTTAGGAGCATATGACGTGCTACTAGGGTATGACTGGTTGGTACAGTACAGCCCAATGAACTGTGATTGGAAGAAGAAAACCCTACAATTCTGGGCGCAAGGGCAAGAGGTGGTATTAAAGGGTGATTAGGAGGGGGAGAAGCCAGGGCTGACTGAAATGACTCTAGCTCAGCTGAGTAAATTGATGAAAGGGAATGCAGTGTGGACCATGGTGGTGATGGAGGTGACAGCTGAGGAACCAGGGAGGGAAGAGAAGAAAGGTGTCGAGGAGGGGCTGGAAGAGTTGCTGAGGGAGTTTCAAGATGTGTTCGGGAGTCCAACCGGGCTCCCGCCGTCCCGGCCGTTCGATCACGCTATACCATTGGTGCCAGGAGCCATTCCCGTGAATGCCCGACCCTATAGGTACTCTCCACTTCACAAAACAGAGATCAAACGACAGGTGACCGAGTTGCTGAGTAAAGGGCTGATTGAACACAACGTGAGCCCATTCGCATCCCCGGTCTTATTGGTTAAGAAGAAGGACGGCAGTTGAAGGTTCTGCATCGACTACAGGAGGCTCAACGACCTTACCATCAAGAATAGATTCCCAATGCCAATGGTGGAGGAGATTTTAGATGAATTGGCAGGAGCAAAGTTTTTTACCAGTTTGGATCTAAAATCAGGGTACCATCAACTGAGAATGAAGGAAGGGGAGGAGTATAAGACCGCGTTCAAGACTCACTGTGGGCATTATCAATTCAGAGTGATGCCCTTTGGGCTAACCAATGCCCCTGCCTCATCTCAGTGTACAATGAACTCAATTTTAGGGCCCTATCTCAGTAAATTTGTCCTGGTGTTCATAGATGATATCCTGGTGTACAGTCCCACCTTGGAGTCACACCTCAACCATTTGAGACTGGTTCTGGAAGTCCTAAGGGAACATCAATTTTTTATTAAAGAATCAAAATGTAGCTTTGCTCAGGAAGAGTTAAGTTACCTGGGGCACATTATATCAGCACAGGGAGTCAAAACAGAGGAGCAGAAGATACAGGCCATGAGAAGTTGGCCTATCCCCACCTCATTTACTCAACTGAGAGCTTTTCTAGGACTCACTGGCTACTACAAGAGATTTGTGAAAGGATATGGGGTAATAGCAAAACCCTTGACCAATTTATTGAGGCATAAAACTTTTGAGTGGACTACAGAAGCACAACAGGCTTTTGCTCAACTGAAAGAGGCCATGAGTAATACCCCTGTCCTAGCCTTGCTAGATTTTTCTGAGCCTTTTGTTGTGGAAACAGATGCCTGTGAGAAAGGGGTGGGAGCAGTACTCATGCAGAAGGGAAGACCAGTGGCATTTCTGAGCAAGGCCATAGCAGAACAACATCAGCATTGGTCCATTTATGAAAAGGAATTCTTGGCTCTCATATTGGCAGTCAGTAAATGGAGACAATATTTGGAAAGAATTGCCTTCTAGATCAGGACAGATCATAAGAGTTTAACCTTCTTAGATGATCAGGTGCTTCAGTCTGATCTTCAGAGAAAAGCTATGGCCAAGCTTATGGGGTTGGACTTCAAGATAGTTTATAAAAGGGGCCAAGAGAATGTGGTGGCAGATGCCCTATCAAGGGTGGAGCAAGTAATGGAGATCTTGGAAGTGCAAGAAGTGACACCCATGTGGATACAGGAGGTGAAAAATTCTTATATGACAGACTTAACTGCACAGAACTTATTAGTTGAATTAATGGTGACCAGCCCAAATGAGCAGGGTTTTACAGTATCAAATGGGGTGAACAGGAAGGAAGGCAGGATCTGGGTGGGAGAAAACTCAGCTTTGAGGACCAAGTTAATATCAGCTGGTCATAACAGTGCAATAGGGGGGCACTCTGGTATTCATGGAACCTACCATAGGATCAAGAAACTGTTTGCATGGAAGGGGATGAGAAGGGATGTGGAAGACTAGGTTAAACAATGCCAGATTTGTCAACAGGCTAAAAGTGAAAGAAGCCTGCCTGCAGGCTTATTACAGCCTTTGGAGATCCCCAAGGCTCCTTGGCAAGATATTACCATGGACTTCGTGGAAGGCCTACCCAAATCTGAGGGTTATAACACCATCCTAGTGGTGGTGGACCGATTATCCAAGTACAGCCACTTCTTGCCACTGAAACATCCATATACAGCTGTTCAGGTGGCTAATGTGCTGCTGGATCAAGTCATTAAACTACATGGGATCCCAAAGACTATGCTATCTGACAGAGATAGGATCTTCTCCAGTGCAGTTTGAAAACATATATTTTCTAGTATGAACATCAAGCTGCTGATGAGTACTTCCTATCACCCCCAAACCGACGGACAGACAGAAAGAGTAAATCAATCTTTGGAGGCCTACCTCAGGTGTGCAGTACATGAAGCTCCTACCAAATGGAGATCCTGGTTGCCTCTGGCAGAGTATTGGTACAACACCAGTCACCATGCGTCACTCGGGTGCTCCCCATTCCAAGCCCTGTATGGTTACTTCCCAAATCCCTTACTGGCTCCCGTGGTACCTCAAACAGAAGACAGAAGCATTCAAGAATATTTATCAGACAGAGCAGCGCATCTAGAAATGTTGAAAAGAAAGTTAGCGACAGCTCAAAACAGAATGCAACAACAAGCAAACAAGAAGCGCAAAGATCGGGTTTTTAGTGTTGGGGAATTGGTCCTCTGAAACTGCAACCATATGCCCAGTCATCGGTGGTCAATCGACCCTACCCCAAACTTGCCTACAAATTCTACGGTCCATTCAAAGTTCTGGAGAGGGTGGGTCGAGAAGCTTACCGGCTGGAGTTACCCGACGGAGCTCTGGTACACCCGGTCTTTCACACATCTCAGATCAAGCCTTTTCACCCTAACTATGCGCCGGTCTTCACAAATCTGCCCAAAATCGTCGATTTTTCCACTAAGGAGCTGAGGCCAAAGGCGATTGCGAAAAGGAGATTGGTGAAGAAAGGCAACAAAGGAGTTCCCCAAGTGAGGGTGATCTGGTCGTTACCGGAAGAAGCAGAAAGTTGGGAGGATTGGAATGTCCTCATACAGATATTTCCAGAGGTAGCGGCTTGGGGACAAGCCGAGTTTCGAGGGGGGGGGGGAAGATGTTACAGCCCTGGATCGGGAGGGGGAAGCTCCAGCTGAGGAGATCGCGAGGAGGCAGGAGGAGCGGTAGGCGGAGGCGGCAAGGCGGAAGACGAAAGGGGAAAGCGAAGACGGGAAGAAGATTCGGGAGTGTCGGTGCATGGGTGAGTCGAGTGGGTGCGGTGTCGGTGTTGTATTGAGAGGGAGAGGCTGAACAGTGGGGTCAGTGAGGTGTGGGGCCCACGTGTCAGGTGACCCCTTTTTGTACGGGAGAGCTAACTGTTTGAAGGGAGGAAAAAATAGAGAAAAGAAAAAAGAATTCCCCACCGGTTCCTCTCGTCGACCACGGGCGCGCTGCCCGCCGAAGCTGCGCTCGCTCACGCCGGCGACCCAACGATCGCCGGCCACGGGGACGTAACACAGGCGCGAGCGGATCCGAGCAGGTGGCCGCGGTAGGAGACGGCGGCCGAGACCGCGCGGTACCGGAGCGGGAGGACGAGGCCGGGGTTCTGGACGCGGAGGCGCAGCGCGAGGCCAAGGTCGAGCGCGGGTAGCTGTAACGGCCCTTGGCCGGGAGTTCGCCAGGCTCCGGCGTGAGCTCGCACAGCGCGGCGATGTCGTCCGCTCCGACACCCGTGAGGAGACGAGAAAATGTATAAGCGATTCTGTCTGCGTTTTCTCCATTCAGTTTAGTATTTACAGATCCCTTGACACAGCCGACGGGCCCACCAGTCAGACCGACACCCACATGTCAGGTGCCCCTCAGCTAATACACGCCGACACCCCCACACTTACCCTACTCCTCAATCGCTTCTTCCTCGGGAACCTCCGCCGCCTCGCCTATCCCCCGCTTCAGATCCAGCTCCCCTTCGCCGTTCCCCGCCGGCGCGCTATCCTCCACTGGCATAACACCTCCCCCCCTTCCAAAGTCGGCTTGTCCCCAAGCCGCTACCGAAGGGAAGGCCTTGAGGAGAACGTTCCAGTCTTCCCAAGTTGTTGCAACCGAAGGTGCCGAGGGATCCGCCGCCCATTCCAACCCGGACCTAAGGTATTGCTTTGCTTCCTTTCTTCACTAACCGGTGTTCAGTAATATGGTAGGGTTGAAGAGTGGAAGCGCTTAAATCTGCAATCTTGGACAGATCTGTGAACACCGGCTTATACTTCGGGTTGAACGGCTTCAGCTGCGATGTGTGGAATACAGGGTGAAATTGCGCCGTCTCGGCAGGTCTATCTTGTAAGCTGCCTTCCCAATCTTCTCAGTCACTCGATATGGCCCAAAATACTTGAATGCTAGCTTAGGATATGGTCTGTTGACTACTGATTGTTGGGCATAGGGTTGAAGCTTCAGTAGCACCAATTCCCCCTTCATGAATTTGTGGTCACTGTGTCTCTTGTCGGCTTGTTGCTTCATTCGGTTCTGAGCACGCGCCAACTGTTGCTTCAACACGTCCAGGTATGTTGTTCTTTTTGCCAACATCTCATCGACCGATTTGTCTTCCACTTGAGTCACCGTAGGGACTGAGAACACATTTGGGTCATATCCATACAGAACTTTAAACGGTGAACAACCCAGAGAAGAATGATAGTTGGTGTTGTACCAGTATTCGACAAGCGGCAACCAATGCTTCCATCTGTGTGGAGTTTCCTGAACAGCACACCTCAGATAAGTCTCTAGACATTGATTCACTCTTTCTGACTGACCATCCATCTGCGGATGATATGAAGTGCTTAGCAATAACTGGACTTGCAGTCTAGCAAATAATTGTTTCCATATAGTGCTTGTGAATATCTTGTCTCTATCAGATTGCATGGATCTAGGAAGCCCGTGCAGCTTGATAACATTGTCAAATAGTGTTGTAGCCACTTGGGCAGCCGAGTAGGGATGCTTTAGGGGCACAAAATGAGCATACTTAGAGAACCTATCAACCACCACCAATATAGTATTAAAACCTTCTGATTTAGGGAGACCTTCAATGAAATCCATGGTAATATCTTGCCACACCCCTGCAGGAATGGGTAATGGCTGTAGCAATCCTGCTGGATGACTTCTTTCAGTTTTATCCTGACACACCCCACATTGCTTAACAAAATCTTCCACATCTCCCTTCATTCCCTTCCAATAAAATAATTTCTTCACTCTGTGATAAGTTGCATGAATTCCTAAGTGGCCACCCACAGCACTGTCATGACAGGCAGAAATAAGTCTGGTCTGCAGTGTCGAATTTTCTCCTACCCAGATCAAGTTATCCCTCCTTATAATGCCTTGCTGAAGAGAAAACCCCTGCTCATCTGGACTCCTGATTGTTAACTGAGCCAACAATTGTTGTGCCTCCCGGTCAGTGACATAAGAATTCACCACCTTCTGAGTCCACATAGGTTTTATCTCATTAACATTTGTCACTTCCATCAATTGTCCTACCCTTGACAATGCATCTGCAGCTACGTTCTCTTTCCCTTTACGATACACAATCTTAAAAGTTAAGCCCATCAGTTTGGCCATGGCCTTTTTTTTTGCAGATCTGAATGGAGTTGTTGATCATCCAGAAAACTCAAACGTTTGTGATCAGTTCCGATCAAAAACTCTGCCCTCTGCAAATATTGTCTCCATTTATCCACAGCTAGAATTAAAGCTAAAAATTCCTTCTCATAAATCGACCACTGCTTATGCTTTTCTGGTAATGCTTTGCTTAAGAATGCAATAGGTCGATCCTTTTGCATCAACACTGCCCCCAAACCCACATCACTAGCATCAATTTCAATAACAAATACTTCATTAAAATCCGGTAGAGCCAAAACTGGGGTGGACACCATTGCCATTTTCAGCTTTTCAAAAGCTACATCAGCTTCTGGAGACCATAGAAATTGTTTCTTGCGAAGCAACCGATTTAATGGGTAAGCAATGCCTCCATAGCCTTTCACAAATTTTCTATAATAACCAGTCAACCCCAAGAATGCTCTTAGTTCAGTAATAGTTTTAGGTGTGGGCCATTTCATCATAGCATCAGTTTTTGTGGGATCAGTCTTAACTCCATGTTCAGAAATGATATGCCCGAGATAGATCAACTCCTTTGCAAAATTGCATTTTGACAACTTAATATAAAACTGATGTTGTCGCAGTGTCTCCAATACCAACCTCAAATGATCAATATGAGCTTCTAATGAGGTGCAATATATCAAGATGTCATCAATAAAGACAAACAAATTTTCGCAAGAATGGAGCTAAAACTGAATTCATAGCGCTTTTGAGCATTAGTGAGACCAAAGGGCATAACCCTAAATTGATAATGGCCACAATGAGTCTTGAAGGCTGTCTTATACTCCTCTCCCTCCTTCATTCTGATTTGATGATATCCTGCCTTCATATCCAGACTCGTGAAATACTTAGTCCTTGCTAATTCATCCAAAATCTCATCAACCAAGGGCATAGGAAAGCGGTTCTTAATTGTTAAGTCATTCAACTTCCTGTAATCAACACAAAATCTCCAAGAACCGTCTTTATTCTGCACTAGTAACACAGGGGATGCGAAAGGGCTAACACTATGCTCAATTAGACCCGCCTGAAAAATCTCATTTACTTGTCTTTCTACCTCATTCTTATGTAGAGGGGAATATCTGTATGGTCTTGAGTTGATTGACACAGCCCCTGGCTTCAGTGAAATGGCATGATCAAATGGTCTTGGTGGTGGAAGAGTCACAGGTGCTTCAAACACGCCTGGGAACTCCTGTATTAACTGCTGCACCTTTGTATTTATCTGACTATGCACTTTTTCTTGGTCCATCTCCTCCTGTAAGACCACCACCACTAATGCCCAAATATCATTACCTATTATTAGTTTGTTTAACTGGGCGGCAGATAAGGAATTTAATTCGTGCTGAGACAAGGGTTGATCACCCTGTAACTTTACCCAAGCCCCTTTGTACTGAAACTTCAAGTATTTCTCGTTCCAATCACAATGCATTGGACTATGGGAAGAAAGCCAATCGTAGCCCAAAATTCCATCATATGCAACCAAAGGCAAAATTCTCATGTCAGTTTGAAAGGTACGCCCGTTGCACCACCATTCCAAGTTCTTCACTGTATGATCACTAGACAATGTATCTCCACTGGCAACCTGAACCTTCACCGTGGTACACCCTGTCTCCTCCAATCCTACCCGTTCCACAAAAGCTTTATTTATGAAAGACTGAGAACTCCCCGAATCCACCAGCAACAGAAATACTTGGTTTTGTACCAAAGACCTGAGGCGTATGCAGCTTCCACCTTGAGTGCCCGAGATAGCATGGGTTGACAGTTGATAACAATCTGTCCTCTCCTGATCCAATTGAAACAACGCTTCATCATATAGGCTCATCTCCAATTCTTCAGTGGATAAAGCATTTAATTGCTGCTGTCCCCTTTTTGAACACCTCGCTTGATGACCTGGTTCAAACTTCTCTCCACAATTAAAACACAACCCATACATTCTTCTATAATCTCTCAACTGCCTCTCCCTACTTAGTTCAGAGAATTTGGATCCCCCTTGACTTCAAATTTAGGTGGTGCTCCCTGCCTGCCCACATATGTGTACCGAGAACCCTTAGGCTTCCCTTTTTCCTGGATATCTCTCTGCACTCTAGCCAAAAGTGCAGCTCTGGTTACTGAGGTAGGCACCTGTGACCAAACCGGTCCTTGCAATTCTCCTTTCAATCCTTTAACAAACTGTGTGACATAAAATGTCTCATCCAAATCTGGATTATGCATAGAAGTTCCAAACCTACAATTTTCAAACTCAGCAGTATATTCTTCCAGACTCCCATGTTGTCTCAGATGCAGCAAATCATACATGGCTTGAGGGTATTCATAAGCACCAAATTTCTCCTTAACTGCTGACACAAATCTACTCCATGTCGTCAGTCCTTCTGTCAGTTTAAAGACCTGCAACCACTTCGCTGCATTTTCTTCCATATGCATCGACGCCGCTCTCACCCAAAACGATTCTGGCACATTATAGATAGAAAAGTAATCCTCACACTTATCAATCCAGATAGTTGAGTTTGTACCTGAAAATCGTGGGAAGAACAGTTTAATCAAACTACTCTCCACTGTGCTCCTCCCTCCATGTTGTGACCTACCATCTCCCAACACCTCCCTGTGAGAGCCTTCCCATCTCCTGTTTTCACTGTCACGCCTCCTGTTGAATCGATCCTCCCCTAATGTCCTCCCTGACTCCTCTACCTCACGATCTCCAGAGCTCCTTTCTACCTCACCTCTTCCCTGCAATGAAGAGTGATCCTCCTCATACTGCTCCATCTCTTGCACCATGCGCTCCAAGGATAGCGAGGCAACCTTCTTCCCCGTTTCGGCTACTTGTTTGAATAGAACATCTCGCTCCTTAGCAGCCTGTTCCGCTAACGATGCTGCTAATGCCTGCTGACCCACGAGCTCCCGCTGCACCTTGTCGACTCTGTCCAGGTGCAACGATATCTCCTCCAACACTCCGAATACCTTCTCCCATCGACCTCCTTCCACCCTTGATGTCTCCGCCATTGCCTCTAACATGAATCGTGTTTGGGCTGAAGGCTTAGCAGGGGGCGCCGTGGTGCAAATCTCCTTCCCACTTCAATCTCTAATTTGTCTCTCCCCGAAGGCCTCTCTACTCCCCCCGATCTGCCGATGGCCCTACTCCCTGCTCTTCACCTCGCTACACCCCCGATTCCCCAATCCCTAACGCCGATCGCCCCTTCTCCCCCCAAAAAAGCAAATCCAACTCCAGAGGGGAAAGGCGAGGTAGATGGCTCTGATACCAGCTGTAGTGGCCCTTGGCCGGGAGTTCGCCAGGCTCTGGCGTGAGCTCGCACGGCGCGGCGATGGCGTCCGCTCCGACCCCCATGAGGAGACGAGAAAATGAGTAAGTGATTCTGTCTGCGTTTTCTCCATTCGGTTTACGTATTACAGACCCCTTGGCACTGCCGGCGGGCCCACCAGTCAGACCGACGCCCACATGTCAGGTGCCCCTCAGCTAATACACGCCGACACCCCCACACTTACCCTACTCCTCAATCGCTTCTTCCTCAGGAACCTCAGCCGCCTCGCCTCCTCTAATCCCCCGCTCCAGATCCAGCTCCCCTTCGCTGTTCCCCGCCGGCGCGCTATCCTCCACCGGCGTAACAGTAGCAGAGGCGGGTTGACGCGGAACCGCGCGACGTGGATGTCGGCGACGCGCGCAGCGGGGGCGGACGGGTAGAGGAGGAACGCAAGGCCCCCGAGGAGCGCGAGCAGGAGAACGGGTGGGAGGGTCCGGGTCGAGAAGCAACGGAGGCAGGAGGGCGCGCAGTGCGGGCGCGGGCGCAGGCGGCGTAGGCAGACGAGCACCGGGGAGCAGGGGGCCGGCACGAAGACGAGCATCGGGGGAGGGTCCGTGGCGTAAGCGGCGGCTGGGTAGGCGTAGTAGCGCTGCTGCGGGGGCACGAGGAGGGGCTGGCCGAGGCGAGGCTTCTCGCCATCGCCGCCGGTCGCCGCCGCGGACGCCATCGCTAATGACTACTGGAAAAGCGGGGGGTATGCAGCTGGCTGGGACGGCAGCAGTGGGCCACAGCGACCAATGAGAATCCGCCACGTGAGCAGCGGAAGAGCGTGGGGAAGGCATTCTCTCAACTGGGCCAGGCCAAGTTGTTGGACCGATCCTTCTGTAGCACGGCCCAATAAGTCGAGCTTACCTGGTCGGCGCTCCAACGCGCACGGCGGAGCCGCTCTGTTACGGCCACTGGAGCAGAGGAACCCGAGGTGTGCAGCAGCGGCATCTCCGAAGGAGCTCGGAAGGAGGAGGAAGGATTTGCATGAGTGTGTGGCGTGAGAGCGGCCGAATAAGTACTGATGTTTGTGTGGGCCGTGTTGGGTCGGTGGCTGGTGGGCCCAGAGGGCTTGGCCCATGGGTATGTAAAGGAACATCGCAGGCTGAAAGAGACACAGAGAAATTTCCCCCAAATCAAAATTATTCCCATCGTGCATCAGCTCCGCCGCGAGCGCACATGTGCCGAGGCGACCGGGCTTCTCACGCCGGCGAGTCGCCACCTCCTCGGCCAAGTGACGTCACATCTGGTATCAGAGCTCCTTCCTTCCTGGTGCTCCATTTTTTTCGGGGGCGGGGGGGGGGGGGGGCGTGATCCGCTTCGAGGTTGATCGGGGATTGGGAGGTGGAGAGCAGAGGAGATAGATTAGGTTGTCCTGGTGATCGGAGGTGAGGAGAGAAGGAGGCGATCATAAGGGAGATCGTAATCACGGCTCCAACAGCGAAACCCTCGGTTCAGACTCGTTTCATTTTGGATGCGATGGCGGAGACCTCCTGATTGGAGAATGAGAAGTGGGATAGGGTGTTTTCTGCACTGGATGCAATCTCGGCAGATAAGGTGCAACGAGAATTGGTGGGGCAGCAGGCTTTAGCAGCATCATTAGCAGAACAGGCTGTGAAGGAGAGGGATATGTTGTTCAAACAGATGGAGGAGACGAGTAATAGGATTACAGCATTATCATTAGAACGTATGGCAGAAGAGATGGATGATTTTGTGGAGGAGCAGTCCAATGAGTCGCTGTGTGATGCTAGAAGGGAGGAAGGTAGGGTTCTAAACCGAAGATGTGGTGAGGAAAGACGTAGGTCAACTCAGGAGATAAGGAGGGCTGATGGAGGGATCAGGAGAGGAAGTCAGAGTTCTAGAAGTGGAGAAGGGGAAATGGAGAAAACACTGATGAAGATTTCATTCCCAAAATTTTCGGGTGACAATCGAACGATATGGATTGATAAGTGTGAGGATTATTTTGCTATCTACAAGGTTACTGAATCCTTCCGGGTGCGAGCAGCGTCCATGCACATGGAAGGAAATGCGGCCAAATGGTTGAAGGTTTATAAACCTACTGATGGGTTAAGTTCCTGGACAAACTCTGTAGAAGCAGTGAAGGAGAAATTTGGTCCATATGAGTACCCTCAAGCGATGCAGGAGTTGCTACATCTGCGACAATCTGGAAGTTTGGATGATTATATTATAGAGTTTGAAGGATGCAGATATGCAACATCTATGCACAACCCTGACTTGGATGAATTTTTTTTGTGACCCACTTCATAAAAGGATTGAAGTTTGAGTTGCAGGGGCCAGTAATGTCTCAGGTGCCGGTGACTGTAAATAAGGCGGCTATGTTGGCTAAAGTGCAAAGGGACATTCAGGAGCGTGGTCGATCTCGATTTCAAAAGAGTCTGGGAGGAAGTAAACAGATGTGGGGAGGACGAATGGAAGCTAGATCTATGGGGTCAGTATCTAAATTGGGTAAGGAGCGCCAGTTGAGGGATTACAGAAGAGTTAATGGGTTGTGCTATGCATGTGGTGAGAAGTTCGAGCCTGGTCACATATTGAAATGTGCAAAAAGAGGGCAGACGCACTTAAATTCTGTGGTGGTGGAGGATGTTGATGTACACCTGTAAGTGCATCTAGGATATCCCTTGTGGGTTTTGGCTAATTGATGACGAACATATGAGATCCTAATGAAACTATTAAGATAATTGCAGGATAAACAAAGTGAACTGGCTCGGCACACACAAAAAGGTGAAAAATAGAGTGGTGCCCGAAAAGGAAGACGGTAGTGGAACTTGGAGGAGCAAAGTAGATATAAATGTATAGGTTGTGTGTGAGAGAGACACATCCCAAGAGCTCATGACTTTGCGTAAGGGTAAGGGGTTTAAAAATCAACTAAAATCCACTGAAAACCGGACTAGTCCGTTCATGGACCGGACTAGTCCGTTTAACTCTCTGAAAGACGCAAACATAGTGCACCGGACTAGTCCGCCTTTTGAACCGGACTAGTCCGGTCAGCTCACTGGAATGCAACCGGACAAGTCCGGTTTTAGACCGGACTAGTCCGATCATGTCTCTGTTGTCCTCTTTAGAGGACTGCGGACTAGTCCATCCAAGCGACAGGACTAGTCCGCTGAAGTTTCTGAAACCCCATTCACATAGCACCGGACAAGTCCGGTTTGTGGACCGGACTAGCCCGGTTAACCCACTGGAAGTAGGCCGGACAAGTCCGATCATATACCGGACTAGTCCGGTAGTAGGTTTAACAACGATAACTTTTTGGGAAAGCCTATAAAAAGAGGTCCTTCATCTTTTCCCGAAGGAGACACGACTCATACTGTCAAAAACTGAAACCCTAGCGCCGCCACCTGTCCCAAGAGCCCAAAAACACGTCTCCCCACACATCTAAGGTGCAAAAAGGTGAAGATCAATAAAATGCTTGGATTTGGGATTGGGAGATCGTCGTTCCTTCATTGTGAGCTCTTGGGGTTTGATCTCTCTACACTCATATTCTGCATTGTAATCTTTTTGAGTGTATTTGATCAACTTCTCATTGTAATTCTTGTGGGAGCCCTCAACGTGTGAGGTTGCCCCATAAAAATGGTGATTATACTTGATAGTGAAGTCAAGTCGGCCTGTGTGGTGACTTGAAAAGGGAAAGGGTTGGGAACCCGACTCTGTGTGAGCTTCCTCAACGAGGACATAGATCTCTTGGTGAGATTGAACCTCGGTAAAAATTCGTGTCTTTTGTCTCTCAATTGTTTTACATCTTGACACATTAGATCACTAGTTTGCTAGTCATCGTTTGAGTTCTTTACAAGTTTGCACGTGCATCCATACAATAAATTTAAGTTATAAAAACTGTTGTTCTTATTCCGCTGCTATAAGATAAAACTTGTGAGACACACTTAATCAACTCAAATAATTCAGTACACCGGACTAGTCCGCCCACACAACCGGACTAGTCCGGTCAGTCAAATTTCTGACAACTTTATTAAGTGTGCAGGAATTCTTTACAGACCTATTCATCCCCCCTCTAGGCCACATTCAATTGGTATCAGAGCCAAGTTCTCCATCAACGAGACTCACATCTCGGAGAGATCAATGGCCTCTGAGAAGAACAACGATATCCCGAAGACGAGCAACAACGATGAGGAGCAAGAAGTCAACGCCTTCGATGTGCTGAAAGAAAACCCACATGACGATGAAGAAGTGAGGCAGCTAAAAGCACTCCTGAGAAAGAAACTGTTGGCACAAAAAGGAAAAGAGGAAGAAAAGACGATGGGGAGTGGTCATCACGACTACTCCCGGTATCCTTACAACTACAACCGACTCAATTCAAATAATCATTATCTCTCTATTCCTATGGGAAGGCCTCCACAGTTTGATGGAAGTGGCTACACCATGTGGAAGTACAACATGAAGATGCATCTGATATCCCTGAACCCTAGTCTGTGGCACATTGTTTGCACAGGCATCGATATTGCGGACACGGATGATGAACTCACCCCAGAACAAGAACAGGAGATTCACAGAAACGCACAAGCCGTCGCCGTGATCACATCATCACTAAGCAGAGAGGAATTCACCAAGATCGATGGGTTAGAAAGTGCAAAAGAAATCTGGGATATCCTCAAGACAGCTCACGAAGGAAATAGGTCAGTTCGTGAAGCTAAAATCGAAATGCTTGAAGGAGAGTTGGGAAGATTTGCTATTGAAGAAGGCGAATCACCTCAAGACATGTACAACCGGATCAAAGCACTCATCAACAGAATTCGTGCTTATGGAAGTAAGAAATGGACAGATCACGAAGTGGTCAAAAGAATGATTAGAGCCTTCATGCCAAAAAACGTCACACTTTGCTCAATGATTAGAGAAAGCCCCGGGTTTCACAAAATGACTCCCGATGAGTTATTGGGAAAGATTATAAATCATGAAATGATGGAGAAAGAGGCTCAATACGTCAAAGACTTAGCCGAGCTCACCTCTTCTAAAAAGAAAGAAGTTGCCCTCAAAGCAACGTGCAGACCCAAACTCAAAGAAACTCGTGAAGACCAAGACGATGGAGATACAAGCAATGAAAGCACCGATCTTGATGACGAAGAAATGGTACTCTTCATCAAAAAGTTCAAACGCATGATGAAGAGAAGACACGGCAACAATTCACATGAAGGCAAAAGCAAGGATAAAGGAAAATCCAAGGCTCGACGCACTTGCTACAACTGCGGAGAGTATGGTCACTTCATGGTGGACTGTACTTATGAGGAAAACAAAAAGAAGAAGGAAAAAAGATCTCAAGAAAAGAAAAATTTTAGAAAAAGAAGACAAGCCCATCAAGCTCACATTGGGAAGGAGTGGGACTCAAACGACGAGTCCTCCTCCGATGAAGAAGAAGAAGAGATGGCCCCTATCGCAGTCAAGAAACCAACTATGAGAGCCACACTCTTTCCGAACATGGGAGGACGGGACATGAACATCCACACTTGTCTTATGGCTAAGGAAGGCAAGAAAAAGGTTAGACTTACTCCTCCTATACTAAATTCCTCCATTGATGACTTTGATAGCTCTAGTGATAATGAAGAATTATTTAGAGGGCTAAGTAAAATTGCTTTAAAGAAAATGGAAATGTTGTCGAACGAAATCTTTGAAAAGGAAGAACTTGTCAACCGACAAGAAGATATGCTCATCCGTGAGAGGAAGAGATATCAAGAAGTTGAAAAGCTTCTTGAGCTTGAAAGATAGAAGAATGAGTCACTTGAGTTAGAGCTAACCTTGAGTAAGGAAACTTACTCAAAGTTAGAGGACTCGCACATTGCAATCAAGGAAGAACTTGCTAACTTGTCAAAAGTTAACAAAATCCTTGAGGTGCAAGTTGAGTCGCTCAAACAAAGTGACTCCTCTTCCTCCAAGAGCTCTTCCTCCAAAGATATGCGCTCGACAACAGTAAGAACCTGCACTTGCTCTAGTAAGAAGAATGTAATTTCTAATGCTTTAACCCCACATGACATGCATTCTTCTCAAAACGGCATCTTTGATAAGGAGAAGATCAAATATGCAAGAAGTGCATATATGATCACTAGACCTTCCAATGTCAAAGATGGACTTGGCTTCGACAGGAATAGACACATGTCTACCTCTAATCATGCTAAGAATAGAATCATTTTTGTTAAAGAAAAATCCCATGAATCTGAGCTACAAACATTATTCCATACATTTAATGCTTCTTATGTTCTCAGGAAAAACAAGTATGGAAAAGTCATTGCTAAATATACAGGGCCACACCACAAGAACTTAAAAACTTGTGTGTGGGTGCCCAAGACTCTTGTGACTAACCTGAGAGGAGCCAAGCAAGCTTGGGTACCTAAAACCCAGAAATAATTCTATTTTGCAGGCTTACTCCTCCGGTGGATCTAAGTGGGTGCTAGACAGCGGATGCACAAATCATATGACCGGAGAGAGAAGTATGTTTGTGGAATACGAGTGCAACAAGGATCCAAGTGAAGGTATATACTTTGGAGATAACAGCCAAGTAAAGGTCCTTGGTAGTGGTAACATTGAAATATCCTCTCAACACACCCTATCTAATGTCTTACATGTAGACTCTCTAGATTATAATCTTTTATCAATATCTCAACTATGCGACAAAGGTTACAACTGTTTATTCACTAATGAGGGTGTGACCGTCTTTAGAAGAAGCGGTGGCTCGATTGCATTCAAGGGATTGTTGAAGGGAAAGCTTTATCTTGTTGACTTCAACAAAGATAAAGCCGAACTCAACGCTTGCTTGGTTGATAAGACCAACATGGGATGGCTGTGGCATAGACGGCTAGCCCATGTTAGAATGAGAAATCTGCAGAAACTTCTAAAAGGTGGTCACATCCGTGGTCTTAAGGATGTGGTTTTTGAAAAAGACAGGCCGTGCAGCGCTTGTCAAGCAGGAAAACAGGTTGGAGCACCACACCCCGCCAAGAATGTGATGACCACCGCTAAACTGCTGGAACTTCTCCACATGGATCTCTTTGGTCCAATTGCGTACATCAGCATCGGCGGTAACAAATACGGTTTAGTAATTGTTGATGATTTTTCAAGATTTACCTGGGTATTTTTCTTGTATGATAAATCAGAAACTCAAGGAATCCTCAAGAAGTTCTTGAAAAGAGCCCAAAATGAATTCTCATCAACCGTAAAGAATATCAGAAGTGACAATGGGACAGAATTCAAGAACACCCAAGTTGAAGAATATCTCAATGAAGAAGGTATAAAGCATGAATTCTCGGCACCCTATTCTCCTCAACAGAACGGGGTGGCCGAAAGGAAGAACAGAACATTGATCGAAATAGCGAGAACAATGTTGGATGAATACAAGACGTCAGACCGGTTTTGGGCGGAAGCGGTGAATACCGCTTGTCGTGCCACAAATCGGTTGTACCTTCATCGACTTCTGAAGAAAACTCCATATGAGCTTCTCACGGGTAAAAAAACCTAACGTTTCCTATTTCAAAGTTTTTGGTTGCAAATGTTTTATTCTGAACAAGAAACCAAGGGCCTCGAAGTTTGCTTCGAAGTCCGATGAAGGATTCTTGCTCGGATATGAATCGAACGCCTACGCCTATCGTGTCTTCAACAAGGTGTCCGACCTTGTTGAAGTAGCGCGTGACGTAGTGTTCGATGAAACTAACAGCTCACAAGTGGAGCAAGTTGATAAGTCTATGCTAGATAAGGAGGAAGCTCCATGTGAAGCGCTGAAGAAAATGGCACTTGGTGATATCCTACCACGAGAGGAGACACAAGATGAATTTCAACAAGGAAGCAATGATCAAGGGGGAGCTCCTACACAAGATCAAGTTGAGGAAGATCAAGAAAATCAAGATGATCATGGAAGCAATGATCTAGGGGAGACATGACACATGAAGACAATGAAGAACAAACAACTATACAAATTCCACACCCTAGAGTACATCAGTGTGTGCAAAGGGACCATCCTGTCAACAATATCATTGGAGATATTGCTAAGGGAGTAACTACTAGATCTCAAATTGCAAATTTTTGTGAACATTATTCTTTTATGTCTTTTCTGGAGCCATACAGGGTAGAAGAAGCCTTAAGGGATCCAGACTGGGTGATTGCGATGCAAGAGGAGCTGAACAACTTCAAAAGAAATGAAGTGTGGGAGCTGGTGGAAAGACCAAGGGCGAACATCGTTGGAACCAAATGGGTCTTTCGGAATAAGCAAGATGAACATGGAGTAGTGACAAGAAATAAAGCAAGGTTGGTGGCCAAAGGTTATTCTCAAGTGGAAGGTTTGGATTTTGATGAAACCTTCGCTCCTGTAGCTAGACTTGAGTCCATTCGCATTTTATTGGCATATGCTACTCACCATAATTTTAAGTTGTATCAAATGGACGTCAAGAGTGCCTTTCTGAATGGTCCGATAAAGGAGGAAGTCTATGTAGAGCAGCCACCGGGGTTCGAAGATCAGAAGTATCCCAATCATGTCTATAAACTGCGTAAGGCCCTCTATGGCCTCAAACAGGCTCCTCGAGCCTGGTTCGAGATGTCAATGATGGGTGAATTGAAGTTCTTCTTGGGATTTCAAGTAAAGCAACTGAGAGAAGGTACATTTATAAGCCAAACTAAATATACACAAGACATTCTCAAGAAATTCAATATGGACAAAGCCAAGCCCATCAAGACACCCATGGCCATCAACGGACATCTAGGCCTCAATGAAGACGGTCCAAATATGGACCAAAAGGTATATCGGTCCATGATTGGTTCCTTACTATACTTATGTGCATCTAGGCCAGATATTATGCTTAGTGTTTGCATGTGTGCAAGGTTTCAAGCCGCACCCAAAGAGTGTCACTTAATTGCTGTAAAAAGAATCCTAAGGTATCTTGTGCACACACCCAACTTGGGCCTTTGGTATCCCAAAGGATCCAAGTTTAACTTGATAGGGTACTCCGACGCTGACTATGCAGGATGCAAAGTCGATAGAAAGAGCACGTCAGGGACCTGTCAATTTCTTGGTAGGTCCCTAGTTTCTTGGTCATCTAAAAAGCAAAACTCCATTGCTCTTTCCACAGCGGAAGCAGAGTATGTTGCAGCCGGTAGTTGCTGTGCGCAACTGCTTTGGATGCAACAAACTCTTAGGGACTACAGCTACAATCTAAGTCATATCCCGCTTCTATGCGATAATGAAAGTGCTATAAAGATTGCACACAACCCGGTAGAACACTCAAGAACTAAGCACATAGACATCCGCCATCACTTTCTTAGAGATCATTCATTAAAAGGTGACATAGCTATTTCACATGTTAGGACTGAAAAACATCTTGCAGATATTTTTACCAAACCATTAGATGAGAAAAGGTTCTGTGAACTAAGAAATGAGATAAACATTCTTGACTCTCGAAATGTGGCTTGAAACATTGCATACCTGGTTGCAACTTAAATTGTTCCTCTGTATTGTCAAAAAATGCTCCTCCTCTCCTTTGTACTCAGAAAACTATTCTTAATAAATAAATCTTGTGGATTATGACCATTGTTTGATTGTTGATTGCCTACTGGTCGTAATCACCAAGACTACTTGCAAAATTGTTGTCCTTGGATCACTATTAGTTATCTATATATATATCAAGTCTGTTGGAAACGGACTAGTCCGGACAGACAACAATTAGGTTAACTCAGGGGTACCGGACTAGTCCGGTCAGTCGGATATAGAAGCAGTCAGCCGGACCAAACGCCTCCCTCTCCACTCATAAGCATTTTGTCTCATCCTCTCTCCTAAACCCTACCTCTCAAAGTGATTTCTGAGTTGAGCCCTCAAACTCGGAGTTTTCTCCGTGAAAAAGCCTCTTCTCGACGAGGGGATCCTACTTTCCGGACTCATCCGGACTGATTTCCACTCCTTCAACGCGAATCTTCAAATCTTGGTAAATCCCCCCAAAAACCAAAATCTCAATTTTTCTAGCTCTAGCTAGTTTCCTTTGATTTCAAAAGGATGTACATTGCATAAATAGATGTATTCCTACCACTTTCCTATCCTTGTGTCCTTAGATAGGAGATTTGCCTCAAATGAAACATTCAATTTAGGGTTCTTATGCTAGGCCGGACTAGTCAGGCGTTCTGATGCGGACAAGTCCGGTCCACCGGACTAGTCCGCACTCTGAAACCGGACAAGTCCGATCTCTGACAGCTGAACTCCTACATTCCCATTTGAAGTAGATAATACGTCAGTTTGCATCTAATCCTTAAACTCCTTATCAGTCATCATGTCTTCAGGATCAGATGATGGCTCTTTTCACATTGACGAAGAAGTTCAACGTGAAAGAGTGAGGAGAGCTAAGGAGGGAGTGATGAAGAAGAGACATGATGTCAATGCTCACTCTCCACCCTCTAACGACAATCTACCTAAGAAGAGGAAAGTCATTATCAAAAGGCCTCAAAGGAAAGATGCTGCTGAGAGCTCGTCAGGGCCAAGAAGAGTTCTCAATAAAGGGAAGGGACTTGCTAGTGGCCCCATTGGGCCTCTGAAATTGAAAAATCCCGTTCACCGCAACAGGCAGCCTTCAAGTGAGGATTTCACTGGAAAAGGGAATGAGCTAGCTGATAACTTCAGGAAGATTGAAGTGTATGGCCGACCTAAACAATGTTCTGATCCTAGGTTCTGGAGCAACTTCCATGCAGACTACTACGAGCATGTGTACATGAAGATGAAGAATCCCGTAGTAGAGAGTCAATGGCTAAATGTTGACTACCTGAAGTCGAAGAAGTATCCCGCCTTTCGTGAGATGGTGGAGGCCTTAGAGAGGCACGGTCTGACGGACCTGCTATCCTTTGAGTATGACTGGAACAATGAAGTCATTACCCAGTTTTACTCCACTCTCTACTTTGCTCGGGATGATGGAGACAGTCTTACTTGGATGACTCATGGTTCAAGGTACAGTGTCACGTATGATGAATTTGCTAGGATTCTTCACCTCCAAAACACTTTGGATCATGAACTGGTCATCCATAATCTGAAACCCCTGGAGAAGGAAGAGCTTGAGTTTCTCTATGACACAAGGATGCCATATGTCCCTCCCACCATCAAATATCTAAAGCCCTTCTTTGTGGTCCTAAATAGAATCTTGAGAAAGACGATAGCTCCGAAGGATGGAGATGCAGGAACTATATAAGGAATCTTGAGGACTCTCATGAAGGTCATTAGTGGGAGGAGACCATTCAATGTCTTTGAGTATATCTACAACGATATTGTGAACATCTCAATTACCCCCAATAGGTCCTGTGGATACGCACCGTATATCATGTACATGATTGAGAAGGTGACGGGACTCGAGTTTGTCAAGGATGTCAAGCATACGGGGTTGAAGCCGCAAAAACCCACCGAGTACACTCTCCCTCCGGCTCCAACTGCCCCGTCCTCTCCACCAGTGGAGAGGAGATCAAAGCAAGCTCATGATGACACTAGGTCTGCAGCTGCTCCTCCTGGTTCTCCACCTGCCCAAGAATCATCTAGCAGCATCCTCAAGATGCTCTCCTCTATCTTTGCCTGCTGCCGTAAGATCGAAGACAGGCAATGCAAAGAAAAGCTTGCAAGGAAGAGACATCAACAGTACGTCAATGCAAATATCAAGTCTATCTGTGCAAAGCTTGAGATTGAGCCTGTTGGATCACCGCCCGCCTCCGAGGACTCAGAGGAAGATCCTGCTCCCGTGGATGCTGAAGATGAAGATCAGACTGAGACTGACGGAGGAGGCAGCGATGAGTGATTCCCCTCAATTTTTCCCTTTTTGGTGTCTTGATGCCAAAGGGGGAGAGATTGAGATGGAAGATTGAGATTAGACTTGGACTTTTTCCATCTATAATTAGTCATTAAGATCTTTTGTGATCAAGGACATGTATCTATTTTAAAATCTTGTACTGCACTATTTCTTTTGTTATGTGTGATGTACTATGCTCTAATGCCCACTTACATGTTCACTACTGTTTGTCGTTAATTTATCACATTTTGTTTATCACACACCTGTGAGGCACCCCACCATAAGGTGTGTACATATGTGAGAAGCTTTTTGTCAATTCTTTATTATTCTCATATGTACACACCTTATGAAAATCAACCGTTTATTCTCAATTGTGATATCTCAAATGGTTGTCATCAATCACCAAAAAAGGGGAGATTGTAAGTGCATCTAGGATATCCCTTGTGGGTTTTGGCTAATTGATGACGAACATATGAGATCCTAATGAAACTATTAAGATAATTGCAGGATAAACAAAGTGAACTGGCTCGGCACACACAAAAAGGTGAAAAATAGAGTGGTGCCCGAAAAGGAAGACGGTAGTGGAACTTGGAGGAGCAAAGTAGATATAAATGTATAGGTTGTGTGTGAGAGAGACACATCCCAAGAGCTCATGACTTTGCGTAAGGGTTAGGGGTTTAAAAATCAACTAAAATCCACTGAAAACCGGACTAGTCCGTTCATGGACCGGACTAGTCCGTTTAACTCTCTGAAAGACGCAAATATAGTGCACCGGACTAGTCCGCCTTTTGAAACGGACTAGTCCGGTCAGCTCACTGGAATGCAACCGGACAAGTCCGGTTTTAGACCGGACTAGTCCGGTCATGTCTCTGTTGTCCTCTTTAGAGGACTGCAGACTAGTCCATCCAAGCGACAGGACTAGTCCGCTGAAGTTTCTGAAACCCCATTTCACATAGCACCGGACAAGCCCGGTTTGTGGACCGGACTAGTCCGGTTAACCCACTGGAAGTAGGCCGGACAAGTCCGATCATATACCGGACTAGTCCGGTAGTAGGTTTAACAACGGTAACTTTTTGGGAAAGCCTATAAAAAGAGGTCCTTCATCTTTTCCCGAAGGAGACACGACTCATACTGTCAAAAACCTAAGAGCCCAAAAACACGTCTCACCACACATCTAAGGTGCAAAAAGGTGAAGATCAATAAAATACTTGGATTTGGGATTGGGAGATCGTCGTTCCTTTGTTGTGAGCTCTTGGGGTTTGATCTCTCTACACTCATATTCTGCATTGTAATCTTTTTGAGTGTATTTGATCAACTTCTCATTGTAATTCTTGTGGGAGCCCTCAACGTGTGAGGTTGCCCCATAAAAACGGTGATTATACTTGATAGTGAAGTCAAGTCGGCCTGTGTGGTGACTTGAAGAGGGAAAGGGTTGGGAACCCGGCTCTGTGTGAGCTTCCTCAACGAGGACGTAGATCTCTTGGTGAGATCGAACCTCGGTAAAAATTTGTGTCTTTTGTCTCTCAATTGTTTTACATCTTGACACATTAGATCACTAGTTTGCTAGTCATCGTTTGAGTTCTTTACAAGTTTGCACTTGCATCCATACAATAAATTTAAGTTATAAAAACTGTTGTTCTTATTCCGCTGCTATAAGATAAAACTTGTGAGACACACTTAATCAACTCAAATAATTCAGTACACCGGACTAGTCCGCCCACACAACCGGACTAGTCCGGTCAGTCAAATTTCTGACAACTTTATTAAGTGTGCAGGAATTCTTTAAAGGCCTATTCACCCCCCTCTAGGCCACATTCAACACCTCACTGATGAGGTCTTATTACAGCTAGAGAAAGAAGACAATCAGGAAGAGGAGTGTTATAACCTATCTACTCATGCCATCTCAGGAACTAAGGGAAAAACTGTCTCAGATTAAGGGCTCTGGTGCAGAATAAGGTGTTTCTTATTTTGGTAGATTCGGGTAGTTCACAGTCCTTTGTTGATCAAGCCTTTGCAGAAAGAGCGGGCTTAACATGCAACGCTGCGAGCCAGTGCGTGTGAAGGTGGCAAGTGGGGAGTTGATGAGGAGTGATATACTAGTGAAGGAATTAGGTTGGTGGTGTGATGGATATACTTTCCTCACAGATATGAGAGTACTGCCTCTTGGAGCTTATGATGCTATACTGGGGTATGATTGGTTAGCTCAATACAGTCCAATGCAGTGTGACTGGAATGCAAGGTGTATCTCGTTCAACTACCAAGGAAAGAAGGTGAAATTACAAGGGATGGAGGGGGCAGTATCAGGAAAAAATTCAGCAATTGTCGACAGCACAGTTGACAAAATGGATAGCTGGTAATGATGTTTGGGCAATGGCAATTGTGGAGGTAAAGGAAATGAGGGCGGTGGAAGGAATGTAGTAGATTTCTGCCTAGAGGTTCAGATGCTATTGAAGGAATATCAGCAGGTGTTCCAAGACCCGAAAGTTTTACCTCCTTCAAGAGTGTTTGATCATGTGATTCCACTGATCTCTGGAGCTGTACCTGTCAATGCTCGGCCTTATAGATATTCCCCACTACATAAGGATGAGATTGAAAGACAGGTGGCTGAGTTATTGAAGGCTAATTTGATTGAGTATAGTGTGAGCCCATTTGCATCTCCTGTTTTACTAGTGCAAACAAAAAGGATGGGTCATGGAGATTTTGCATTGGTTATAGGAAACTTAATGATGTGATAATTAAGAACAAATTTCTTATGCCAATGGTTGATGAGATTTTGGATAAATTGGCGGGGACCCAATATTTTTCAAGTCTGGATATGCGGGCTGGGTATTGTAAAAGCCCAAGAAAAGGGACTTGTAAAAACTTTTCTTCACCTCACAACACCACAGTTCTGGTTGTGGTTAGATGGTGAAAAAGTGGGAAGCGCAAGTAACCTCCATCAAAAGAGTGGATAGAGGGGAAACCTACACTTTCACAAAGTGGGAATTCTACACATATGATCACACATGAGAGGGTGATTCAAAACTGTTGCATTCAAATTCATGATTGCAGCAGCTAAAACAAGGATCAAAGTGCATAATTGGATTCCTCAGGTCCAAATTAGTGTGGAGGCAAAGTTTCAATAATTTTTGAAAAAAAAACGTTTGCTAACCATTTTTCCAAAAAGGATCCAAATGTGCAAAGAATTCAAATATACATTTGAATTTTGGGGAAATTTGCCCAACCATACAAATGTAGGTCAGTTTGAAACTTCAAACATTTGAATTCATCCCTTACCAAATTTTGGAGATCTTTTGAGGGGTGGGGGAGCACTGACAAGTGGGACCCACTTGTCATTGGGGGAAAATAAACAATTGCAAAAGTCCTCAGTGAAGCACACGGTCGTTGATTGATTTCCTCCCACGCGAAGTAAACCGAGCCCTCCGACGCCGCTGCGGGTGACATCGAGGAGCCGCCGGCAGACACCTCCTCTGAAAATTTCGTGCGCTGGAGAGCTGCCTGGCATCCTTGCACCGCTGCTGCGCCGCTGTTATCCCACGGGACTGAAGAACGGCGCATGTTCTTTCCCTTCGCGCAAGAAACCGCCGAGCTCGCCGCTCCCTCTGGGAAATCATCGGGAGCCAGCCAAACTGTGACACAGCACCCTCCGACCTGCACCACAGAGCTACGCCCTCGTTCCTCACCTTCCCAGCGCGAGAGCTAGCAAGCTCCGGCAGTGTCCGAGCCCTGATTTCCGTTGTCCGTGGCAAGCTAAAACTAACCGGCGATCGGGCGTACGTGGGCAGCCTACACCAGGCCTTTTCACGCCCAAGCGGAGACGTCTCCGGACGCGCCGGTGAGCACTGCTACTCCCACCCAAACCACAGGACCAACCGTGAACCACCGAGCAAGAATTTGGAGAAACTTCGCCGGCAACCACAGAACAATGTTCCGGTATGAGACCTCCGAATTCCCACTCCCTTCTCGTCATCAGTTCACTAAACTGTGCTCACAGGAGCTAGACTCGACGGCGCCCAAGTTTTCTCTGCAACCCTAGCGTAGTTTTGGCTGTAGCCGACGTATTTTCCGGTTTTTCAACCGCGGTTATGGCGGGAAAGGTCGGGCTCACGGTGACGACTAGGTTAGAGCTCTCCCCGAGCCCTGGCATGGCCTTGTCGACCTTCTCTGAGATTCCCCGGTGCTGTAGAACCCTTCCACCGAGGTTTTGGCGGGCTGAGTTGGCCGGGTGGCATAACCGAAGGGAGTCCGAGCCGCTGCACCGTCGCCGGCTAGGTTAGGGCCACCGGCGACCGGAGCAGTCGGCACCATCGTGTTCAGCACAAGAAAGTAGGCCCAGGCGGCGAGTTTCCGGCCGAGAGGCGGTCGGGAAGCCAAGTCCGGCGAGCCTCAGAGGTGTGCCGGCGAGGGGGCGGCGCGGGAAAAAGGGCGGGCGCGAGGAAGAAGACGAGCCGGCCGGGCCCGCTTGTCAGTCCCTCGAGGCACAGTGTCAGGATTTTCTGTTGCACCGGATCAGCTGTGAACACGCGGAAAACAGTCATGTGGCCCCGTGTGGCGCAGCCGAGGTGGTGACACGTGGGGGCCAGGCCCGCTGTCAGGAATTTGAACTTTTCCCGGTTAATTCGAATTCCAGAATTTCCCCAAAGTTTAGAACCCCATAACTTTTGCTAGGAGGCTCCAAATTTAGTGATTAAAATTGGGTTGGATTCATCTTGCATAGCTCTATCCAAATATGCAACTCAATTTGTATGAAACATAATATTTAATTCTGGAAAATTCTTTAAAGCTTTTCAGCAATAGAATTTTAGAGGGAATTTGGTTCATCCAAAAATCCCCAAATTCGGCCAGAATGTTCCTTAGGATGTTATTGAACCCTTGTAAAAGTTTCAGACCATTTGGAGTTGATTTGGTCAGAGCAATTCAAATGTGAAGGTGCTGTGTTCATTTGAATACAGAAACATTTTCAGAGAATTTCCAAAACTTGGAAATTCAGTTCTGAGCAAATATTAGCTCCAAAAATGCTGGGAAAATTCATACAAACTCTATGAGCTATAATTGAAATTGTAGTTCACTAAGTTGGGCATTAACAGGGGTGTTACCTCAGAATTAATTCTTCTTTGCTTATTTGCTAAAAGAATTATTCTGAGCAAACCACTTAGTGAAAAGTGCTAATATTTGGTCCAGAGGGTTTCCTTGTGACAAGGAACTCACACAAAAATTCTCAACTCCATTGGAGCTCTGGATCACCCTGTCCTGTTTAACCACTTGAGAGATTAATATGGAAAAGGGGAAAAAACCACTTACCACTTAACCATGTACTTAGGTCCAGGCCCAAGCCACCCACACCCAGTTCATCTTTAAATTCTTAAACAGAGTTCCAGGTGTTAGAGACTGGTTATTAGAACTAATAGCAGTAACCTTACAATAACTTGTATGCATATTAATTAACATGTAGTATTTCATAAACGTGTAGTCACTGAAGAAGAGACTCCGGAAGTGCTGGACTTCCTTCTTCCGGACGAAGAACTAACCCCTGACCAGCAGCAACAAGGCATGCCCCAGTTTGCATTAACCTTTTTATAAGTTTTAATTTGTTTACATGTGTCATATGAAGTATGATTGTGCATTAGGTATAGGATGGATGGAACCCCACTTGCATAACCAAAATTTTTCCCTAAGAGTGAGGGTAGTGTCTAGGATTTCGAGTAGACAGGCTATGCTTAATGAGTCATAGGACTTCGGTACAATTCGAGTAGTTGGAATCTACTCGCGAGATAGGCTTGGGATACACGGGTTCGGTTGAGTGACGTGAGATCACTTTAGTAATGAAAATGAGACTAGGCAGGGGCTAGGACGCAGCAAAAGGGAGTCTTGTGTGCGCAGCCCTGCCCGTGTCAATTGAGGACCGATCCGTGTGCGGCCCTGCTGAACAAGTATTGAACGTACCGAAGGCATATCGGATATATGGGCCCCGATAAACCGATGTAGCCTAAACCTCCGGGCGTCGAGGCATAACGCACCGATTTATAGGTGTAGGCTGAGGGCAGCAAGGTGGAAATCTGCCAACGGGCATAGAGAGATGCTCCGTGTGGGGAACCTCCTGCTCGTTTCGGTGCGACCAGTTCGACGTTTGGGCTGTTGGGTGAAAGGTTGTCCCGTACGACATCGAGTGAGCGTGCTGTGCAGCTCCACGGGTGGGCGTACGTGACGTGCTCTTTGGGTTTCCCTGAAGGTGTATATCGAGTCGATTCGCCGTCCCTCGCGGTGACGAGTACCGCTTGTTCACTGCGTCATAACATAGACTAATGAATGAAATGTTATGATTCCATATTGCTGTTATGATATAATTGTATTGCTACATGTGTGCCACAAAATATTGCTCACTAAATTTCAGCTTCATGAACCGTTAACTTGTTGCTAAAAGCTGAACTAAGGACGAACTTGTAGGCATGTCCATTTGCTGCAACATTGCTATCCTAAGTCATGGTACACCTCATGTAGAGTTTCATGCTTAGGTGAGTCGGTTAAGCCTTGTTGAGCCTTCGTGCTCACGGTTGCTGCTTAAGTGTTTTTCAGGTGAGGAGCCACCCACGGACTCGGAGTACGAGTCCACAGGCGAGGGTTACCCTCCGTCCATGGCTGAGTGGGAGCCGTACACGCCGCGCTGAGCTGAGGAGTGCAGCTAGTGTGGGTTGCCCTACGGCTGGGCAACCACTTTTGCTAGATAGGCGGGCGTGAGTTGTATAAAAGAAACTTCCACTGTGTAATAAAGACCCTAGTTTGTAACTGAGAAGTGTACTACTTTGTACATTCAGTTTGTTTTTCCCATGTAATATAATGTGTTCTTATGACGTGTGCTGTCGGGTGTCGCATCGCGCGGCACCACCATCTGCGATCCTGGATGAGCGGATTTCGGTCCGCCACAGCCTGGTATCAGAGCTGCAGTAGGGATAGCACAGTACTTAAGGACTGCATTAGAGGAAAAACTTAGGTATACGGTGAGGATTCGGTAGTTGCCCAAGTAAGCACTATACTAGCCTAGTTACTTAAAGTGGCAAAGACTAAGTTATGTGTTATAATTCTGAATTTCAATTATGTAACGACGCACCTACGCTCTGGTAAGTATGGTAAGGAACGTCACCGAAAGCGGTTCAATTTCGGTTAGCTCCCCCTGACGAGGAACGTGGTTCAGGGATCGATCTCACAGCTTGATGTGAGATGTCAATATGAAACTCTTGGACTCTTCATGTCCCTGAGTTCATATGAAACGCTGATCTCTAGCGTGCATTAGGCAAGTAAGTGGACACCCCATCGCGTGGTCAGTGACGCGAGAATGTGTTCGTCTGGAAATAGCCCAGGAGGACATACGCAGCGCTTGCCATCGGCGTGCCCTGCCGGGCAGTAGGTGTTATCTGTTGGGTTGATAACATTCCCAACCGTGACGACCCGTTCATGACCTACTCGGGTTCCCTGTCGTGTGGTGTTGAAACACGATCACGTGCCTTGAGACGTGACTTAGCTCAAGGACGGCCGTATGACAATGATACGGGCGTTTGTATTTACATTTAAATATGGTACTGCCTGAAATAGAAACAAAACCCTTGAGTGCACCACTATTGTGTGGTCTTCTGCAGGTACTAACCACGTAAGTATCCGTGTAGTAAACGTGTGTGAGAGACCGTTTAGTGCCACATTTGAGACGTGTATGCCGGTATAATCCGGTTAGGATTTTCTTTTGTGAGGAACGTAGTACCGAGATATTGTAGGCATATGCATGAGAATAATGATAACAAAGAATTAAAATCTATAGGTTTAACATTTAGGACCCTGGTTGGGTATAAGAATGGGATAGTGGAGCAGTATAGCCAAAAGTATGAAAAGCAGAGTGCTCTGTTTTGGGCAGCAAGGTTGCCGAACTTCAACAGAGCACAACTCAGTGTGCTATATAGTTCTGGAAAGGTATTGAAGTACTCTACAACTTTGTTGTAGACTTCCAGAGCTGAAACTCACCTTAAGATGGCTTAAATCCCAGAGGAATGTAAACTGTCCAGAACCAGGACAGAGTAAAACATTCTCTGAACTGTTCTGTTTTTCAAACATAATTCCCAGCAGAAAAATTTAAAATTATCATATGATACATCCTTAGAAAGAGTAGAAGATGTGACATTTTTGCCATTCAAAGTTTCTGAAATTTCAGCACAGATTTCAGTGGAAACCGGAGTTGAAAACAGCAACTTTCCAAGGGAGGTGCTGTTAAAATTCTTCCAGAAATTCTGCTGACTTTGAATTAGCATAATTTTTTTTAACCAAAGCTGATCTGGGGGAAAATGAATAGTCGTTGGGAAGATACTGAAGTTAACTTTAACTTTGGTATTCAACTTGAGTCAGGAAAATGCCCAGAACCAGATCAAAATTTGGAATAGGTAGAAACTGGTCATTCGGACAGAAGAATGATAGTTGAACTCATTGGAGAGGGTGTTGTACCCTAAGGGGGGTCTACGTGATGACAAAGCGATAGTAATATCTCGTAGTGACCAAACCTAGTTATGGTGAGCTTCCAAAGTGGAGGTTCATCAAGTTGGATTAAACTAGCTTATGTTTGGTCTGGTAATGGTGTAGCTTGTGCAAAGTTATTACATTATCTACTTACGAGATGTATCGCATGTTTTATTGTCGTTATGTTTTTACGTCTATTTTTATAGGAATGCATGCAATCTGTTGCGGGACTGATGTTATTATCGTATGGTCGCAGATGGTTCGCACTAGGACCACGCACGAGGTTGGTGGCTCTAGCCAAGGTGGAGGCGATGATTCCCAGCCACCGGCCTACGACAGCACCCCGCAGCAGCAGCCACCACCGCCGCCTCCGCTTACTCTAGCGGATGTGATAGCGGCACTGGTGGGGGGTCATGAGGAGCAGACCGATCTGCTCCGCACGATCGTGCAGAATACGTCCCAGGCGGGGGGGCGTCAATATAGAGGGCCTCGGAAGCCTTGTGATGTGTCGTACTCGGATTTCATGAGTACGCACCCTCTAGTGTTCACCGAAGCCGAAGAACCACTGGAGGCGGACAACTGGCTGCGGACCATCGAGTCCAAGTTCGGGCTGCTCCAATGTACGGAGCGGCAGAAGGCTCTGTTCGCAGCGCAGCAACTCCACGGTGCCGCTGGTGCGTCGTGGGCGAACTATGTCGCCTCACGTCCGGCTGGCCATGCCGTGGAATGGCAAGAGTTTCGGGAGGCGTTCCGCGCCTATCACATTCCTCCTGGAATCATGAAGAGGAAGTTCCAAGAATTCTTGGAGCTGAAGCAGGGCGGGAGGAGTGCCCATGACTACTCCCGTGCCTTCAACCATCTGGCGCAATACGCGTCAGACTATATCTCCACGGAGGAGAATAAGAGGGAGCATTTGTATCGGGGGTTACACCCCGAAATGAAGACGCACCTCGTTCAGTGGAATCGCGACACTTTCAACGACCTAGTCAATGCCGCGATTATGCAAGAGGATGCTCAGCGGGAGTTGGCAGCTGAGCAGAGGAAGCGCAGCACTCCACCTAGCAGCGGTGGTGGCGCGCCACAGAAGTACCGTATGGTGTATCGGACACCATCCAGGCAGCAGTGGCATCCACCGGCGTGACCTCAACGGTTCAGGGGACGTCCTTTCCAGTCACCCTCGTTCCGTCCGCCGATGCCACCACCAAGACAGCAACAGCAGCAGCAGACGGTACCCCGGGCGTTTCCACCGCCACAACGCGCCCCGGGATTCCGTCCACCGATCAGCGGGGGACCGCCCCGTTTTACCTGCTTCACGTGTGGCCAGGCGGGCCACTTCGCGAAGGACTGTCCCCAGGGGCAGCAGAGCAGCTGGCAAGCCCAGTTCCAGGGCGGTGCTCGAGGCCGACCTCCGGTGAAGAAGGTTGGTCAGCGGACTGGGGGCGTCCGCAACCTCGACAATGAGGACGCCCTAGAGGGAGACAACGTGTTGGCGGGTACGTTTACTCTCAACCATCAAGCCATCGTCATATTGTTTGATTCTGGTGCAACCCACAACTTTATAAGTGCATCGTACGTGGTTAAGCATCAGCTGGAAGCCTTTCCAACCGAGTGTTCGTATATGATCTGCTCACCGGGAGGAAAGATTTCAGCAACGATGATGGTTCCAAAAGCACCACTGTGCTTAGGTGGGAAGATATATCCCACCACTATGATTATCCTTGAGGGGCAGAAGATTGATGCAATCTTGGGAATGTCATGGCTAAGCTACCATGGCGCTGTCCTGGAAACCCTATCACGGACGGTTCACCTCAATTCCCCATTACACCGTCCGCAGTCCCTCTTATTAGATAATCCAGTCCGGGAAGTTTCAGTGATTAACAATGCTGAAGCTCTCAAGTTGGAGGACATCCCCGTAGTCCGGGAGTATCCTGACGTGTTCCCGGATGATCTTCCGGGCATGCCACCTGAGCGGGATGTCGAGTTCAAGATCGAGCTGGCACCCGGGACTACGCCTATATCACGGAGACCATACAAGATGGCTCCAAATGAGCTGGCTGAACTGAAAGAACAGCTCAATGATCTGTTGAGCAAGGGTTTCATTAGGTCGAGTTCCTCGCCTTGGGGATGCTCGGCGCTGTTTGTAAATAAGAAGGATGAAACCCTGAGGCTGTGTGTGGATTACCAGCCGCTCAACGCCGTCACCATCAAGAATAAGTATCCACTGCCCCGCATCGACATATTGTTTGATCAACTTGTGGGTGCAAGTGTATTCTCTAAGATGAACCTTCGCTCTGGATATCACCAGATAAAGATCCGGGCGGAGGATATCCCGAAGACGGCCTTCTCGACGAGATACGGATTATATGAATATCTCGTCATGTCATTTGGTCTCACAAATGCTCCAGCCCATTTCATGTATCTCATGAACTCAGTGTTCATGCCGAAGCTGGACAAGTTCGTGGTAGTGTTCATCGACGATATCTTGGTTTACTCCAAGACAGAAGCCGAACATGCCAAACACTTGCGGATCGTTCTTCAACGATTGCGAGACCACAAGCTCTACGCCAAGTTCAGTAAATGCCAGTTTTGGATTAGCCAAGTGCCATTCTTGGGACATATCATCTCAGCAGAAGGCATTGCGGTTGACCCAAGCAAAATAGAGCAAGTGCTGAAATGGGAAGCTCCCACTTCAGTCCATGAAGTCAGAAGCTTCCTCAGGTTAGCGGGATACTATAGGAGATTCATTCCAAGCTTCTCCAAGCTCGCTAAGCCAATGACAGAATTGCTGAAGAAGGGGACGAAGTATGTTTGGAACACGGCGTGTGAAGGAGCGTTCCAAGCATTGGTGAAGCATCTCACAACATCCCCGGTCTTAGCTCAGCTGGATACAACAAAGCCCTTCGACGTGTACTGTGACGCGTCCGGTATTAGGCTCGGCTGCGTGTTGATGCAGGAAGGACGTGTGGTCGCATATGGCTCACGCCAACTTCGGAACCATGAGCAGCATTATCCCACTCATGACCTTGAGCTTGCTGCAGTGGTTTTGGCGCTGAAAATGTGGAGGCACTATCTCCTGGGGAATTTGGTGCATCTCTACACCGACCACAAGAGCTTGAAATACATTTTCACCCAGAAGGAGCTGAACATGAGGCAACGGAGGTGGTTAGAATTAATCAAGGACTATGAAATTGAGATTCACTACCACCCCGGCAAGGCGAATGTGGTTGCCGATGCGCTGAGTCGGAAATCACATGTCCATCACCTCACCATTACACCGGTGGAGGAGGAAGAGCCAAGTTTATACTTGGTTTCTTATGGATCGCTGTACAACCTTGCCCTCATCCCTACTATTAGGGAGGACATCATTGTAGCTCAGAAGACGGATAAAGGCATGACACATCTCCGGAGACGGATAGACAATGGAGAGATCTAATGTTTCTGGAAAGATGAGGAGGGGACGCTATGGTTTAATGACCGCATAGTCGTACCCCGGGATATGGAGTTGAGAAAGAAGATCCTCGATGAAGCTCACTTGTCCAAGTACTCCATTCATCCGGGCAGCAACAAGATGTACCAAGATTTGAAAAAGAAATTTTGGTGGACACGGATGAAGCGGGAGGTAGCGAAGTACGTATCCGAGTGCGATACGTGTAGACGAGTGAAAGCTGAGCACATGAAGAAGTCAGGGCTGTTGCAACCCCTGAAGATCCCGGCATGGAAATGGGAAGATGTGAGCATGGATTTCATTGTGGGATTACCCCTAACATCCAACAATCATGATTCCATATGGGTAATTGTTGATCGGTTAACCAAGATGGCTCACTTCATTCCGGTGAATACACGTTACAATGCCGGCAAATATGCAGAGCTATACATAGCGAAGATTCTATGCCTATACGGGGTACCCAAAACCATTATCTCAGATCGAGGTGCATTATTTGTATCTCGCTTTTGGGAGCAGCTACACGCTGCATTGGGTACTAAGTTGATCAGGAGCTCCGCTTATCACCCTCAGACAGATGGGCAAACAGAGAGGGTGAACCAAGTATTAGAAGACATGTTGAGAGCATGTGCCATCCACCATGGTAGGAACTGGGATGATCACCTCCATTGGCGGAATTCTCGTACAACAACGGCTATCAGGCGAGTATCAAGATGGCACCCTACGAAGCTCTCTACGGTCGGAAATGCCGCACCCCATTAAATTGGTGCGAGTCCGGTGAAAGGGTCACGTTCGGGGTTGATGTGGTGAACGACGCCGAAGAGCGCGTTCGGACGATCCAAGCTAACTTGAAGGCTGCTCAATCCCGGCGGAAGAGCTACGCTGATAAGAGGCGTAGACCGTTGCACTTTGACGTTGGGGAACACGTGTACCTCCGCGTGTCTCCAATGAAAGGCGTGCACCGTTTCGGTGTGAAGGGGAAGCTCGCTCCCCGTTTTATTGGACCCTACGCTATCACCGAGAAGTGCGGACCAGCGGCGTATCGATTGGAGCTACCGGCATCTCTGGCTGGTGTCCATGATGTTTTCCATGTTTCGCAACTGCGAAAATGTTTGAAGCATACAGCTGCTGTTCCTACCGAAGACATCGGCGAGCTGAAACCGGATTTAACATATGATGAGTATCCGGTGGAAATTCTTGATGAGAAAGCCCGAACCACGCGTAGCAGAACGTTGTGGTTCTACAAGATTCTTTGGAGCAACCACACCGCCGAAGAAACGACGTGGGAGAGCGAGGAGTTCCTTCGCTCCAATTACCCGGAGTTCATGGCTTCTCAACACGGGTAAGTCCCTATTACATCGCTACCTCTTCTTTTATAATCTCGGGACGAGATTCTTTTAAGGGGGGAGGGATGTAAAAGCCCAAGAAAAGGGACTTGCAAAAACTTTTCTTCACCTCACAACACCACAGTTCTAGTTGTGGTTAGATGGTGAAAAAGTGGGAAGAGCAAGTAACCTCCATCAAAAGAGTGGATAGAGGGGAAACCTACACTTTCACAAAGTGGGAATTCTACACATATGATCACACATGAGAGGGTGATTCAAAACTGTTGCATTCAAATTCATGATTGCAGCAGCTAAAACAAGGATCAAAGTGCATAATTGGATTCCTCAGGTCCAAATTAGTGGGGAGGCAAAGTTTCAATAATTTTTGAAAAAAAAAAGTTTGCTAACCATTTTTCCACAAAGGATCCAAATGTGCAAAGAATTCAAATATACATTTGAATTTGGGGGAAATTTGCCCAACCATACAAATATAGGTCAGTTTGAAACTTCAAACATTTGAATTCATCCCTTGCCAAATTTTGGAGATCTTTTGAGGGGTGGGGAGCACTGACAAGTGGGACCCACTTGTCATTGGGGGAAAATAAACAATTGCAAAAGTCCTCAGTGAAGCACACGGTCGTTGATTGATTTCCTCCCACGCGAAGTAAACCGAGCCCTCCAACGCCGCTGCGGGTGACACCGAGGAGCCGCCGGCAGCCACCTCCTCTAAAAATTTCGTGCGCTGGAGAGCTGCCTGGCATCCTTGCACCGCTGTTGCGCCTCTGTTATCCCACGGGACTGAAGAACGGCGCCTGTTCTTTCCCTTCGCGCAAGAAACCGCCGAGCTCGCCGCTCCCTTTGGGAAATCATCGGGAGCCAGCCAAACTGTGCCACAGCACCCTCCGACCTGCACAACAGAGCTACGCCCTCGTTCCTCACCTTCCCAGCGCGAGAGCTAGCAAGCTCCGGCAGTGTCCGAGCCCTGATTTCCGTTGTCCGCGGCACGCTAAAACTAACCGGCGATCGGGCGTACGTGGGCAGCCTACACCAGGCCTTTTCACGCCCAAGCGGAGACGTCCCCGGACGCGCCGGTGAGCACTGCTGCTCCCACCCAAACCACAGGACCAACCGTGAACCACCGAGCAAGAATTTGGAGAAACTTCGCCGGCGACCACAGAACAACGTTCCGGTATGAGACCTCCGAATTCCCACTCCCTTCTCGTCATCAGTTCACTAAACTGTGCTCACAGGAGCTAGACTCAACGGCGCCCAAGTTTGCTCTGCAACCCTAGCGTAGTTTTGGCTGTAGCCGACGTATTTTCCGGTTTTTCAACCGCGGTTATGGCGGGAAAGGTCAGGCTCACGGTGACGACTAGGTTAGAGCTCTCCCCGAGCCCTGGCATGGCCTTGTCGACCTTCTCTGAGATTCCCCGGTGCTGTAGAGCCCTTCCACCGAGGTTTTGGCGGGCTGAGTTGGCCGGGTGGCATAACCGAAGGGAGTCCGAGCCGCTGCACCGTCGCCGGCTAGGTTAGGGCCACCGCCGACCGGAGCAGTCGGCACCATCGTGTTCAGCACAAGAAAGTAGGCCCAGGCGGCGAGTTTCCGGCCGAGAGGCGGTGGGGAAGCCAAGTCCGGCGAGCCTCAGAGGTGTGCCGGCGAGGGGGCGGCGCGGGAAAAAGGGCGGGCGCGAGGAAGAAGACGAGCCGGCCGGGGCCGCTCGTCAGTCCCTGGAGGCACAGTGTGGGGATTTTCTGTTGCACCGGATCAGCTGTGAACACGCGGAAAACAGTCCTGTGGCCCCGTGTGGCGCAGCCGAGGTGGTGACACGTGGGGGCCGGGCCCGCTGTCAGGAATTTGAACTTTTCCCGGTTAATTCGAATTCCAGAATTTCCCCAAACTTTAGAACCCCATAACTTTTGCTAGGAGCCTCCAAATTTAGTGATTCAAATTGGGTTGGATTCATCTTGCATAGCTCTATCCAAATATGCAACTCAATTTGTATGAAACCTAATATTTAGTTCTGGAAAAATCTTTAAAGCTTTTCAGAAAAAAAATTTTAGAGGGAATTTGGATCATCCAAAAATCCCCAAATTTTGCCAGAATGTTCCTTAGGATGTTAGTGAACCCTTGTAAAAGTTTCAGACTATTTGGAGTTGATTTGGTCAGAGCAATTCAAATGTGAAGGTGCTGTGTTCATTTGAATACAGAAACATTTTCAGAGAATTTCCAAAACTTGGAAATTCAGTTCTGAGCAAATCTTAGCTCCAAAAATGCTGGGAAAATTCATGCAAACTCTATGAGCTATAATTGAAATTGTACTTCACTAAGTTGGGCATGAACAGGGGTGTTACCTCAGAACTAATTCTTCTTTGCTTATTTGCTAAAAGAATTATTCTGAGCAAACCACTCAGTGAAAAGTGTTAATATTTGGTCCAGAGGGTTTCCTTGTGACAAGGAACTCACACAAAAATTCTCAGCTCCATTGGAGCTCTGGATCACCCTGTCCTGTTTAACCACTTGAGGGATTAATATGGAAAAGGGGGAAAACCACTTAGCACTTAACCATGTACTTAGGTCCAGGCCCAAGCCACCCACACCCAGTTCATCTTTAAATTCTTAAACAGAGTTCTAGGTGTTAGAGACTGGTTATTAGAACTAATAGCAGTAACCTTACAATAACTTGTATGCATATTAATTAACATGTAGTATTTCATAAACGTGTAGTCACTGAAGAAGAGACTCTGGAAGTGCTGGACTTCCTTCTTCCGTGTGGGGAACCTCCTGCTCGTTTCGGTGCGACCGGTTCAACGTTTGGGCTGTTGGGTGAAAGGTTGTCCCGTACGACATCGAGTGAGCGTGCTGTGCAGCTCCATGGGTGGGCGTACGTGACGTGCTCTTTGGGTTTCCCTGCAGGTGTATATTGAGTCGATTCGCCGTCCCTCGCGGTGACGAGTACCGCTTGTTCACTGCGTCGTAACATAGACTAATGAATGAAATGTTATGATTCCATATTGTTGTTATGATATAATTGTATTGCTACATGTGTGCCACCAAATATTGCTCACTAAATTTCAGCTTCATGAACCGTTAACTTGTTGCTAAAAGCTGAACTAAGGACGAACTTGTAGGCGTGTCCATTTGCTGCAACATTGCTATCCTAAGTCATGGTACACCTCATGTAGAGTTTAATGCTTAGGTGAGTCGGTTAAGCCTTGCTGAGCCTTCGTGCTCACGGTTGCTGCTTAAGTATTTTTCAGGTGAGGAGCCACCCACGGACTCGGAGTATGAGTCCACCGGCGAGGGTTACCCTCCGTCAGGGACCACGGCTAAGTGGGAGCCGTACACGCCGCGTTGAGCTGAGGAGTGCAGCTAGTGTGGGTTGCCCTAGGACTGGGCAACCACTTTTGCTAGATAGGCGGGCGTGAGTTGTATAAAAGAAACTTCCGCTGTGTAATAAAGACCCTAGTTTGTAACTGAGAAGTGTACTACTTTGTACATTCAGTTTGTTTTTCCCATGTAATATAATGTGTTCTTATGACGTGTGCTGTCGGGTGTCGCATCGCGCGACACCACCCTCTGCGATCCTGGATGAGCGGATTCCGGTCCGCCACAGGTATCACCAAATTCTAATGAAGGAAGGGGAAGAATATAAGACAACCTTCAAAACTCATTGTGGTCACTATCAATTCAAGGTGATGCCTTTTGGTCTTACAAATGCCCTAGCTTCTTTCCAATGTGTTATGAACTCTAGTCTAGCCCCATTTTTGCGGAAGTTTGTTCTTGTCTTCATTGATGATATTCTTATATATAGCACTTCTTTACAAGTACATCTTGAGCACTTAAGGTTGGTGTTAGAAACTTTGAAACAACACCAGTTTTACATTAAAATCTCTAAATGTCACGTTGTTAAGAAAGAGTTGGTGTATTTAGGGCATATCATTTCTGCTCAAGGAGTGCAAACTGACCCGGTAAAGACAGAAGCCATGAAGAATTGGCCGAGGCCTACGACTTTTACTGAGTTAAGGGCATTTTCGGGTCTGACCGGCTATTACAGAAAATTTGTGAAGAATTATGGAGCCATTGCTAAACCCTTGACATCTATATTGAAGAAGAAGCAGTTTTTGTGGGTAGAGGGGGCAGGGTCTTCTTTTCAAAAATTGAAGCTAGCTTTGATCTCTACTCCGGTGTTGGCTCTTCCGGGTTTCAATGAAACTTTTGTAGTGGAGACAGATGCTAGTGATGTGGGATTGGGGGTTGTGCTGATGCAACATGAAAGACCAGTGGCATTTTTGAGTAAAGCCTTGACTGAGCGACATAAGCCTTGGTCTATTTATGAGAAGGATTTTTTAGCCCTTATCATGGCAATGGACAAGTGGCACCAATATCTTCAAAGATCTGAATTTATTATACGGACAGATCATAAAAGTCTTAGCTTTTTGGAGGATCAACAACTCCAATCGAAACTGCAACGTAAGGCTATGACAAAATTGATGGGTCTTCGTTTCATGATTGTGTATAAGAAAGGCAAAGAGAATGTAGCAGCTAATGCTTTATCAATAAGGGGGTAGATTATGAATATCTCTACATTGACTGAGATCCAGCCATTATGGATGCAGGAGGTTTTGAATTCATATGCTACAGATGCTGAAGCCCAACAGTTATTGGCACAGTTGGCGTTGGTCAGTCCAGATGAACAAGGATTTTCGTTATACAGAGGGATAATCAGAAAAGGTGAGCCCATTTGGATTGGAGAGAATTCAGTAATTCGAACAAAACTCATTTCTGCGCACCATGATAGCGTATTGGGAGGACATTCTGGAATTCAAGCTACATATCAACGTCCCAAGCGTATGTTTTATTGGAAGGGCTTGAAACAGTATGTTGAAGATTTTGTTAAGCGATGTTCAGTATGTCAGCAAGCAAAAGGGGAGAGAAGTGCTCCTGCTGGCTTGTTGCAACCATTGCCAATCCCTGAAGGATTATGGCAGGATATTACACTAGACTTTATTGAAGGACTTCCTAAGTCTGATGGAGCTGATACTATTTTGGTGGTAGTAGACATGTTGTCTAAATATGCTCATTTCTTACCACTCAGGCACCCATTTACAGCTGCCCACGTGGCTACTATATTGTTGGATCGAGTTATCAAACTGCATGGACTTCCTAGGACAATGCTTACAGAGAGAGACAAAATTTTTGCCATCTGGAAACATATATTTAGTAATATGAATGTTAAATTGTTACTGTCTACTGCCTACCACCCGCAGACAGGCGGGCAAACGGAAAGGGCTAATCAATGTTTAGAAACTTATCTCATATGTTCAGTGGAATCTTCCCCTCAGCATTGGAAGCAGTGGTTGGCCATGGCTGAATACTGGTATAACACTTCGTATCATTCTTCACTGGGATGCTCCCCCTTCAGGGCTCTTTATGGTTATGATCCAAATATTCTGGTTGCTCCGTTGCTCCCTCGCATAGAAGACAATGAGGGCAATGACATTCTCAAAACAAGAGCAGCCAATCTGATAATGCTTAAAGAACAGTTAGCAGCAGCTCAGAACCGTATGAAACGGAAGGCAGATAAACATCGTAAAGATAGGGAATTTGCAGTAGGGGAGCTCGTCTTGCTTAAACTACAACCTCTATGCGCAGACATCTGTGGTAAACAGACCGTACCCCAAACTGGCTTACAAGTTCTTTGGACCCTACAAAGTACTGGAGAGGATTGGTAAAGCAGCGTATAAACTGTACTTACTAGTGCAGGCGCAGATTCACTCGATGTTTCATACGTCCCAGTTGAAACCCTACACCGCAAACTATTCGCCCGTCTTCCCTGAGCTGCCACAAGTGGTAGACCTGAGTAAAGGACCTCTCCAACCGCTCAAGATTGTGGACCGACGATTGGTCAAGAAGGGCAATCGGGCCATACCTCAAGTTCGGGTTCAGTGGTCGTCTTCTCCGTCGGTGCTCACTTGGGAAGACTGGCATGTGCTGCTGCGTTCTTTTCCAGAGTTGGAGGCTTGGGGACAAGCCTGTTCTGATGGGGGGATGTTACGGCCACTGGAGCAGAGGAACCCGAGGTGTGCGATGGCGGCGTCTCCGAAGGAGCTCAGGAGGAGGAAGGGTTTGCGTGAGTGTGTGGCGTGAGAGCGGGCGAATAAGTACTGCTGTTTGTGTGGGCCGCGTTGGGTCGGTGGCTGGTGGGCCCAGAGGGCTTGGCCCATGGGTATGTAAAGGAACATCGCAGGCTGAAAGAGACACAGAGAAATTTCCCCAAATCGAAATTATTCCCATCGTGCATCAGCTCCGCCGCTAGCGCACCTGTGCCGAGGCCATCGGGTTTCTCACGCCGACGAGTCGGCACCTGGTCGGCTAAGCGGCTAAGGGACGTCACACGCTCGCCGGCGCGGCTGACTGCTGCGCCACCTCGGGCGCGGGGCGGTCCCCCGCCTCCGCAACCACACCTGCAACATCGACCCTTCCGGTGAGGTCCTGTCTCCCTGCACCCGCGGTCACCTGCAAGCCCTTGCACGGTGCCATCAGATCAGGACATGGCAAGTGGGACTGGGTTTCGTCAGGCGTTTGCTTCTCCATGTCCACTGAAACGCAGCAGTTACGCAGGTGATCGTTGCAGTTGTTGGGAAACGAGATGGTGGCATGTTTTTTGCGTCCTGAGTTTGACACTTGAAACACTAACTTTTGACAAAAGAAATGAAAAATATTCCAATTATATGAAAAATGTAGCCATCACGTTGCTAAGTCGGCACAATTTGTTTCAGTTCAATGCAAAAGAACACATGAAAAAACCACACATCTGATACACACAGTTGCTAAGTAATGAGTTCAGAGTCATCACTGTCGTAGGAGGTCACCATCACTTTCCTAAAGAAAGAGTACGGGAGAAAGCATCTGATGCTGAAGTGGACGATTGTCAAGGTGCTTGAACCATTGAACAATGCGATATTGGACAGCCAGAATCTGTGGTTGCTTATCTGAAATTCCTGTCGTATGCAGTACTGCTACTGCTAGAGCAGTGTACACTTGGCTGTTAAACTGCTTCTGCCACATATTCTTGCCTCATGCTAGTTTTGTTGCCATGCTATCCTGCTGGCAGAAAAAAAAGGACCAGACAGCTTAGACTGTAAAAGTTTTCCCCAAATAAAAATAATGAATGGTCTTTCAGCTGCAATATAAACAATCATGTACTGAGGCTATTCAGTGTATCTGCCTGAAAATTAATGCAACGCTCGATACATGGATATTCTCCTTTTAACACACAAAAAAGGCGGATTAACAAATGACTACTCACCAGACATCAATCATTCGGGCCAATTAATGGACCAGGTTTCACAGATAAGAAGGCATCCATAACTAGTAAGGACAACAGTATCTTATAAATCTTTAAGTGCACAAGCACAAGCTGACAAGCTCGAGATAGTATTTCCCTGATAATTTTTCCCAAGGATATAACAGGGAAATAAATAAAAATGGAATTACAAGCTGCCCAATTAAGAATCCACCCAGATATGTACGAGACATTCTCCACCTGCAAGTTGCTGACAGCACTGCAACACTATCCTACACGGCCCCGCTCTTTCACGCTTCAAGATCCAACATGTGGCAATACATAGCGTATAGTTGGGACACTAACAGTTATCAAATGCGAATTATATACAGGAAATAGGGGTGCCGATCCGACAAGTCGGTTTCCAGACATTTGAGCGAACATTGTTCTTTGCTCAGCTCACTTCATTTTCTAAGCAGCAATTTCAGCATTCAGCGGTAAAGACCACTAAGCTCTTCTTGGCCTCTTGCAGCATCTCCACCACCTTCTTCATCTTTGGCCGTTTCGCTGGAGCACGCTCTGTGCACAGCATCGCGATCTGGAGCACCGCGAGCATCTGTTTGCGCCACGCAAACGACACAGTGCTAAGTCTTGGGTCCATGATCTGCTCTGGTGTCTCCCCTCTTGCCGGGGCAGTGTGGACCCACCTGACAAGGTCCACACCCTCCCCAAACCCCTCATCCGCTGGCAGCTTCGATGTCAGGATCTCCAGCAGAACCACCCCAAAGCTGTACACATTGCCTGGCACTGTCACTTGCATTGTGTAGGCATACTCTGCACGAAACCAATTGCATCAGCAACAAATTATATACATACAATAACTTGTATTGTGGTTACCAGATGTTGGTCAGAGTGTCAGATTCAGACCTGGAGGTATGTAACCAAATGAGCCTGCAACCGCACTGATGCTGGCAGTGCCCTTTGAAGGGTCCAGCAGCTTGGAGATTTCGACTTCACCAAGAAGCCCATTGTAATGTGAGTCAAGGAAGATGTTCCCTGAAGATATGTCGAGGTGAATTGTGGCAATCTGATGTAGGAATGCCACCCCTTCAGCAATATCAATGGCAATTGACAACAACCTCGGCCAGTCAGGTTTTTGGTTTTCACCATCACCGTCAGCATTGCCATCATTGTGCAGCAACTGAAGCAGAGTGCCATTTGGCATATGGTGGTGCAGCAGCAGCGCAACGTCCTCGTAGATGACATAGCCAATAGGACGCACAAGGTTCCGGTGGTTGATGTTTGCAAGGCGCTCAAGCTCTCGGATCATCTTGGACTGGTGGTGGACGACTGCACGATCGACCGACTTGAGCTTCTTGACACAGACCACCATGCCAGATGGCATGACAGCCTTGTATGTGATGCTGAATGTTCCATTGCTCAGTATGTTTGTGTCCTTGAATGTCGCCTTTACACAGCTCTGGAAATCAATGGCCTGTTGCAAACTCTCGATGAACATAGTCGAGGCCACAACCTGTGGCGCTGTCACCACAAACTCCCCTGCCTCAACCTTCTTGGCATCAGCCTCCTTCTCCTGCCTCTCACGCCACATGAACAACGCCACCACCAGTGATACTAGTGAGAAGATGAGCACACAGGAGCCCACAACTGCCAAAGCCACCCTGTAAGATATCTTCCTGTGGTCCATTCCATAACTGGAACCATAAACTGATCCACAGTCCACATCCAAAGGGTCACCACACAGCTTGGAATTGCCAGAGAAGCTGGATGCTGCACTCTTCTGGAACGGCCCGAAAGCCGGTATGGCACCACTGAGCTGGTTGTTTGACAGATTGACCTCAATCAAGCTCAACATCCCTCTCATATCGCCTGGGATCGGACCAGATATCTCGTTGCTTGACAAGTCTAGCGTGACAAGCTTATCAAGACGTCCAAGCTCGCGGGGAAGCAGCCCCACAAAGTGATTGAAGCTAAGGTTCAGAGCAATCTGCAGGCTCTTGACTCTGCCTATCTCAGCAGGTATCTTACCACTCAGGTTGTTGCTGCCGAGCTGCAAGGCAAGCAGCCGATTACAGCCCCCAATCCCAGGTGGAATGGCGCCGGAGAACTCATTGTGATCGAGCACAAGGAACTGCATCCGTGACCCATTGCAAATGTTCTCCGGCAAGTCGCCATGGAAATAATTGTAGCTCAAGTCCAGTTTGCTAAGATTCCGGCACCGCAGGACTGACTTTGGGAACTCACCGCCAAGGCCGTTGCTGGACACTATGAGCTCCTGCAGATTCCTCAGTTCACCGAGCACATCCGGTACCTCGCCGGTGAGGCGGTTGTATGCTAAATTGAGCAGCGTCAGGTTGGCGCAGCGCGCGAACTGTGTGGGGATGGCGCCAGACAGGTCGTTGCCATTAGCCTCGAAGTAGGTGAGGCTGGTGGCGTCCCCGATAGACGCCGGGATGGCGCCGGACAGGCGGTTGTCGCCGATGCGAACGCTGGAGAGGCCACGGCACCGGCCGATGGTCTCGGGGATGGTGCCGTTGAGCCGGTTCAGTGTGAGGACGAGGACCTGCAGGTTACCGTGCTCGAAGAGGCTGCTGGGGATGCTCCCCTTGAGAGCGTTGGAATGGAGGTTGAGCACCTGGAGCTCCGACGAGAGGCCGAGCCCCGGAGGGATCGGGCCGGAGAGCGAGTTCTCGTACGCGGACAGCACACGGAGGCCGGGGAGCCCGGCGAACCATCCAGGGAGGGCGCCAGTGAAGTTGTTGCCTGAAATCTGCAGTTCCTGAAGCTCCTTTAGGCCCCTGAGCTCGTCAGGGATGGCGCCGGAGAGCGCGTTGTTGGAGAGATTGAGGAACCGGAGCGAGGACGCGCCAGCGAGCGCCGCCGGGACGGCGCCGGAGAGCGCGTTCATGGAGAGGTCGAGGAACTCGAGCCGTCGTAGCGCGCCGAGCGCCGGCGGGACGCCGCCGCGGAGCGAGTTGGCGGAGAGGTCGAAGCGCGCGAGTGCGGGGAGCGCCCCCGCGGCGGAGAAGTCGCCCCTGATCCCCCGGCGCGGCAGGTCGATGGCGGTGACCGCACGCTCCGGCGCCAGGGCGCAGGTGACGCCGCGCCACGCGCAGTGGTCAGCGCCGGGGCCCCAGCCCGGCGGCGCCAGCTCTCGTCGCAGCGCCTGCATTGCCGTGCCGTCGCCGCTAGCGCCGTCCGCGCCGACCCCGAGCGCCAAGAAGCATGCCGAGAGGACGGCCAAGAAGAGGCAGCCGCCGCAGGAGGTTGAAGGCATTTGCGGCGTGAGGGGTTCTTTTCCTGCGGCGAGGTGGCGGCGGTGGTGGTGGCGACACACCCGGGCCTCGCGCGCGTCTGTGCGCCTGCTTTCCTTCTGTGGTTTTGGGGGAAGAGAGAGAGAGAGAGGGGGGGGGGCACAGCGCCAGGGCTTGGCTGCTGCTGCTGCCTGCGTCGCCCACTCGCGGTCCGTCAGGTGAAGAGTTTTAGAGAGAGAGAGTGGGGGAGAGAGAAAGAGGAACGGTGGTTGGACGGGGCACAGGAGGTTGGTGCTGTGTGCACTACTGCACTGGAATGAATTCCAATGTATAGAGAGACTATGATCTGAAGGTGAAAGGCAAGGGACACCCTGCCGATTGGCTAAGGAGCACAGTGTGAGTATGAATGGGTGATGATTGAATATATTGGCTCTGGGCACAATATTCACGGATTAAGAAGACTTTCCGATATATATAGCAGTCTATCTATACTACTAAATTTATTTTTGATATATATAGTAGTCTATATATCCTACTAAATATACTTTTGATATATTTGGCAGTTTATGATATACTGTCACATCCTCTGTTGAATAAAGCGTTTTAGGAGGCCCCTAAAGCATCGTCTAGGCACTCAGCACCGTCAGACTGTTTCAACTTTCTCTGTACGGTGGTGTTATGTGGTCGGATAGTTTTTTTCGCTTTTTTCGCTTCAGTCCGTTTTTTCCGCTTAATTTGCTTTCTACCGTTTATGTGTCCATATAAAAGAAACAACTAACTCTAGTTTTTTCTAATCCCTAATGTTGACGGTTGTTGTTGGCAAGGTGGTAGTGCCCTGCCTTAGTACCTAACTACCTACACAGGATAGTGTCAGACTCTATCTCATCTTATCATTATTAATTGATTGAATATTTTTAAATTTTAAAATCTACCTATATAATATAGATATATAATACATAAATTTAACTCCGTTTTTTGTGAAACACTTAGAAACGTCTAGGTGGCCTAGGCACTAGGCGGAGCTCCTCTGCTCGCTTTTCTCTACATCATTTTAAACACTGGTCACATCTCTTTATAATTTAATTTAACACCCCCAATCATAACTTATCTAAGTTGCTATTGCACTACAAACATCTATCTAGTAGAAGGGGACTATATAAACCCATCAGTAAGTTGATACTCTAGAGGATGAAATCTGATGCCCATGAGCTTTTGTGCCATTTTTTTCTCATACAAGTGATAATCCACTTCATTATGTTGGTTCTTGTATGAAACACAGGATTGATAGAAAGATATATAGCTTCAATGTTATCACACCACAAACACGTAGCTATCGACTGAGGCACTTCCCGTTCTTGTAACAAAGCTTGTACCCTTATTATTTGGCATTTTCTAAGGCCTTATACTCGTCCTCTATGCTAGACATGGAAATTGTAGCATGTTCCCTTGCACTCCATGAGATCAAATTAGACCCAAAAACACAACAACACCATCAATAAATTTTGTATTATTAGGACACTGTCCAATCAACATATAAGAAGGCATTCACAAGAGTAGAACTTGACTTGTTTATATGCAAATCAAAAGAAATAGTTCCCTTCAAATACCTTAAGATTCTCTTAACTACAGTCCAATATATTGTAGTATAGGTGCATGTAAGAACTAACATACTTTATTAACTAAACATACGGTATCATGTCTCGTCAAAGTAATATATTCGAAGTGCACGCACAATACTGTTGTACCTCGTAGAATCCTCACTACTTATACCATCACCCTCTATCAAAGATATAAAGGAGTATCAACAAACTTACATATCTTCACACGCTACAACAAATCATTGGCATATTTTTCTTGGGAGAATAATACCATCATGAATCTTTCTAACTTCAATGCCCACAAAATAAAAGCAAATCTCTCAATTTTTTATAGCAAATGTTAGGCCAGGATCATGAAGAAGTGCATCAACGTTCTTGGTTGATGAACTGACTACGATAATGTCATCAACATAAACAAGCGTAAATATAAAAAATTCCCCTCTATTGTAGAAAAAGAGAGAAGTATTAATCTTTGATGTAGAAAAACCAAGGTTGTAGAGTTTGGAACTCAATATAGTATACCAAACACGACGTGCCTGTTTCAATACATAAAGAGCTTTGTCCAATTTATGGAGATGTCACAGTCATGAGCGCTCCTCATATCAAGAAGGTTGTCACATATAGACCCCCCCTCTTCAGAACGCCATGTAAAAACATGTTCTTCACATCAAGTTGATGAAGATGCCAAATTATGGTGACGACTATAGACAAAACAAGATGAATAGTAGCTTCCTTCACCATAGGATTGAAGGTATCCTCATAATCAATATCATAGTGTTGCTTAAAATCTGTTGCAACTAATCGTGTCTTGCACCTGTCAATGAAAGTTACCTAGAGGGGGGTGAACAGGCTAATTTAAAATTAACACATGATAATTAACTGACTTTGTTCTGTCAGGTTCGGACAAGTCTGAGAATACTTTGGACAGGTATTTTCAGATAAGTCTAATAAAATCAGACTTGTCCGAAGTTAGTTGCAGCGAAAATAAAACTAACTAGTTCTACATCAAGTGTATGAGTGGGATGATCTAGGAATAACTCTTAAACAAGAATAGCAACTTATTAAGCCAGTTTGATGATCTAAATACTAAAGTAGTTCAACGCTAGGGATAGATCAATCACAAGCAAGAGCGACGATATGAAAATTGAAGAATAGATAAATGAACACAAGTGAACACAAGAATTTATTTACTGAAGTTCGATTCCACACAGGATCTACGTCTCCATTGAAGTGTCCACAAAGGACCGGGTCTCTTTCAACCCTAACTCTCACCAAGTGATCACAAAGATAAAACTTGGTTGTTCCACTATCAAACCAAGGGTGATACAAACTTCCCGGGTCTCACCACAAGTTGGGAGTCACGGACGACACCTAGCCGCCTAGGAACAATGCTCCAAGAGTAATAAACACAAACCATGCAACAGGAAGATGTGTAGCTAGGCAAGCTCAACCCTAAGTGCCCCTCTACTTGAATCTTCTCACAAAGCCTCAAATCCTCACAAGATCCAAGATTAAGTGCTAGAGGGTGTGAGAGAGGTCTAGGAATGCTCAAGAACACTAGTGAAAGCTTTGGGGTTGATCACCTCCTAAATGGGGACGAGATCCCTCCTTTTATAGGGCTCCCCAAAATGTTACCGTTGCCAACCACTAAAGTTCGGACATGTCTCCACTCCACTTCGGGCATGTCCGAGATTGGGTACTATCAACTATAAAATGATGTCCTCAATGGACACTAATTTGAATTGTCTTATTGATTCCACTTCGGACATGTCTGACATATTTCGAGCGTGTCTGAGCTGACATATCCGAACAAGTCTTCAGATATCCTCAGACTTTAGAAATGTTCGAACTCCACTTCGGACATGTCCGACCCTAAACAGAAGGTACATGTCCTAAGTGTTCGGACATGTCCGAACCTCAACAGAGGGTACTTGTCTGATTTCTTCAGACATATCCGACCCTACATAGAAGGTACATGTCAGAGTGTGAGCTGCGACACTCCTCCCGACCTGGTATAGGAGCATCCCACGAAGGTTATTCGTTTGGAGGGGCTTGGCGTACCTAGCGCGATCCGGCTCGAGAGAGTGGGTAAACACCGAGATTTACGTGGTTCGGACCGCTGGAGTGTAATACCATACGTCCATGGGAGTGTTTGTTGTATTACTTGCGCATATGAGTGTGGGAGTCACAGGGTTGCAAATCCTTTGTCGGGTGGATACTCTGGTCCTTCTATAGTCCAAGGCCGGGGTGGTTACAGTGAGGCTTGGGGCCCGACAGGTGGCCCCAAAACTTTATGAACCCTATACATGATCTAGGGTTTTCACTACCCTGAGTAGAGTAGTCGGTGGGAGTTAAGTCTCGCCGCCTAGCGTGTTGAGCACCCCTGTCCATGTGGCAGGTGTTGATGAAGATGTCGTCTTGTCGCTGCGTCTTCTCGCTTTGCAGGGCGACTCTGTGCCGTTGGGTGGCACTATACAGCTATCACGCCTCGCCGCCTTGTCTTGTCACCTTAATGGCGAACGAGCGGAGGACGGAGGCGTGCGCCGTGCGCCATGCTTCTGGGGAAGGCGTGAGCCTTGAATGCACGGCCTGACAACACACTTCCTCCTTGACTTTGTTGACCCACGGCCCACGACAGATCGTGGGGCACGTGGCGGCTCCGGAGTTCTCCTTGGTGGATTCAGAGCCGGGATACACGTGGTAGCTCCGGACCTTGCCTCAGCAGGGAGGGTCGGGCCGGAGCCAAGGGCATGTGTCGGGTCCGGAGCCCTCCTCAACAAGGAGGAGGTTCGGATCCCACCGGCACATGGCAGCTCCGGACCTCACCTCAGCGGGGAGGCTCGGACCGGAGCCAAAGGCACGTGTGAGCTCTTGAGCTCTCCTCAGCAGGGAGCAGGTTTAGAGCCCACCGACACGTGGCAGCTCTGGACCTCACCTCAGTGGGGAGGCTCGGACCAGAACCAGGGGCACGTGTGGGCTTCATAGCCCAAGCGCATGTGGCAGCCCCGGGGCTGACCTCGGGGCCAAGGGCACGCGGCTACGTTGGCACCTGCCTAAGTTGGGAGACGAGGCCTGGGTTGTCTTTTTCCCTCCACGCGAGGGTACCTGGTCTGCTGGGTACCGACAGTGGCCCCCGGGCCCATCGCGGGGGAGACAACGAGCTCGCAGGTGGGGCCTCCATCTTTACCGCGTGGTGGTTTTGTAGCCTGCACTTTGGAAGCCAAAGTGCTGGCGAGATTTTAGCATAGCGGTTGTTCCTGGGAGGCAAAAAGGCTGCACATCCTTGGAATAGTGGGCATACTCGACAGCCAAAGCGACAGTACATCGTCGGCGTAGTGGACGTGTGTCTGCTCTCGACAGGCGGGTCGTGTCTACATGCTCGAGGGGTTGCCCCGGGGTATTTACTGCGGCAGCCCTCGGGTCGGCCATTGCAGTTTCACCACTCCGCTTTTCTCGGGAACCACCGGACGTTCCCAAGAAGTTACCCGCCTGGCCCCCAGCGTCTGTTGGGTGGACCTTGGTCACATCCGTCATTGGGGTGGCGGACTGTGCACAGCGGTGGAAACCCAGACGTCGTGCCTGTTGCCCTGCTAGAGGTTGCGGACGTAGAAAAGGAAGCCTTCTGGAGAAGGGCGGTTCCTTCCTGCCTTTTGTGATCTTTATCCTCCTTTTGCGCGCTCGAAGCCTCCGCTCCCTAGCACTCTTCATATTTCTCACACCACCATGTCTTCCGACCTCCGTTCTACCAGGCTCCGCGGTGATGGCGACATCGCACTTGTGAGGCGCATGCTCGGCTAGCAGTCAGCCATATTCAACGGAAAGATCCGTCGCGGGAGGGTCCTGCTGACCGACAGGCAACCCGGCGAGGTGATTCTGTTCACCTCGTATGTGTTGTCCGTGTTCGTGCTCCCGATGTCGTCCTTCCTCCTCACCCTGCTGGAGGTGTATGAGCTCCAGCTGCAGCACCTCACGCCACACGCCCTCGCTCTGGTGGTTGTCTTTGTATACTTGTGTGAGATGTTCGTGTGTGTGCCACCTTCGGAGCGGCTCTTCAGGGTGTTATTCTCCGTGAGGGCCTCGGGGAGGAGCACAAGACATCTGGGGGCTTACTACTTCTAGCACCGAGGGAAGAGATCCACGCCCTACATTGCGCCCTTCACTCTCGGGAAGTGGGAGCACTGGAAGGAGGACTGGGTGATCGCCCAGACTGATGTCCACGACCGCCTGGAGCTGCCGGGTGGCCCGCCGATGTCGTAGGTGGTCGTTGGGGTGAGATCCCTGACCTGCAGTACGCTTACACGACAGTGCTAGAGAGGATCAAGTACTTGGCGGAGGAAGGCCTGACCTCGTTGATGGCCCTGGCTGACTATCTATCCTGCCGGATCGCCCCTCTCCTGCAGCCTGTCTAGCCCACCTGGCAGTACGCCGGGGAGGGCGATGTGACCCGGTTGGCGTGCGGAGCATGATCGTCGCTAGATCGGGAGGTGATGGGGATGATGCTGCAGATGTTCTCCTGTGACCCGATCTCCAACGACGCCATCACCCCGCCGGCTAGCTGTTAGCCCGTCTACCTCAACCCACAGGTGCGGTCGAGGCTGCTGAAGGAACTGTCAATTCTGGACGACATCAATGTCGCAGTGCGGTAGGTCGGCGATGCCTCGCGGGGCATAGAGATCCCCGGAGCGGATAGCGCCGGTGGACAGGCGAGGCATGCGCCGAACTCGCTCCCAAACAGAGGGAAGGAGTCGGCTGGTAGATCCGCTCCTGTGGAGCGCCCTCGTTCACCGCCCAAGGATGCCTCGGAGTCGAGCAGGGCATCGAAGAAAAAGCTGATCCGTTCCGATGGAAGCTCCATCTCGGGCCCCAGGCGAGGGGTTCCTAGGCTTCCTGCGGTCCGCACCAGGCTCAACGACTGGCGTCGGCGGCATCCCTAGAGCTGCTGCTGCCGGAGTAGCCCCGGTGGCCGCGGGAAGGGTGGCTGGCGCTGCTGGAGCTTCAAGGAGAGCCCCGATGCGCCTTCATTGCAAAAGGAGCCATCAGGCGCGTCCCCGGCTTGGAAGCTGTCATCGGGGAAGGCTCCTGAATTGGCATCGGCAACGACGAGGTTCCAGCAGCGCTGTCGGCTCCTCAGCCATCGACGGCAGCCCCAACACAGGGTGCATCTACGGTGTCGAGGTTCTCAGCAAGGAAGGCTCCTGCTATCCCGTGTTCGGCGACGAAGACCTTTGAGGTTCAACTGGCTCCGAAGCCGACGGAGGCGACCTCAATGTCGGCGGGGGCGATTGGCTTGAGCCCACAGCGTAAGAAGCTCCACGCAGGGTGGAACCTCCATACCTGCAGGTACGACTCAAACTTTTTGTCCAGGTTGTGCACTGAGACTTTGGATGGCGTAGTTGACTCTTGATGTTTCCTCTTGCAGTGCTCCTCCTCCTCCTCCTCCTCCGCAGCAGTCTGGGAGCAGGAGCTCCTTCTTCGCCTAAGCTCCAACGCCGGCGGCAGTGCCTGAGCCTGCGCCTAGGGCGGCTCCGGATGTCGGCACCCGGGCCCTCGAGGCCAGCCAACCGGCGGGCACGGACGCCTCTGGTAGCGGCGCGGCTGCTGTTGAGTGAGGTGCCAGCCCTCCTTCTCTTGCTCTGCAGGATGCCGTGGTGGTAGCTTCACGGGAAGGTGGAGAACCGGAGGGAGTCGAGGCAGTCCCTCGCTTGGCGATATCGAAGGTTGTTTTGCTCCCCAGGGTCATGAGAGCAGTCCGCTCTAGCCTGGATCAGATGCAAGACGTGCTCAAGCAAGAGTGGGACGAGCTGAGGTCTGTGCAGGAGCGGCTTCGGGACTAGGACGACCTACTTAAGGTGCGGGTCCAGTCCGCCAAGGCAAAGGCGCATGCTCGGGAGAAGCAGCTTGAGGCGCGGGAAGAGGTCCTTGAGGAAAAGAAGGTTGTCATCGACCTCCATAAGAATGCAGTGAGACTCCTAGCTGAGGCCAAGGACCTCCATAGAGCTCCAGGAGACGCTCCTTCGTCGGGAGAAGGAGGCGGAGGCAAGGGAGAGGGGGCTCTCCGTTCATGTGGCCGCTCATACGGAGGAGCGGGGGCGCCTGAAGAAATGACTTCAAGGGGTCTTCGACCGGGAGCTTGCCAGTTTGGCCAGGGAGACTGACCTGGATGAGGGGACCGCATGGCTGGCCACCAAGGAGCAGACCTTGGCTGCTATGGAGTAGGATCTGGCTGCCAGGGAGCAGGAGCTGGCGAGGAGGAGTTCGGCGGGGGAGCTGGCTTCTTCTGCCAAGGTGGTCGAAGACCTCCGGGCTTCTCGTGCCGCTGAGGCCGACAAGGTCTAGGACTTCCTCGGCCGTGCGGAAGCGGCGCTGAAACCCTTCGCCTTCGGCCCCTTGCGCTCTAGTGGTCATGCCCAGGAGGTGAGCCATGTGCTCCCTGCCCTGGACTCGGTTGGGGAGAAGCTTCTGACGCTGAAGAACGTCATGGGGGAGCAACTGGAGGACGAAGGCAAGCCTCTAGCCCAGCATGTGGCAGAGCATGTGCTCTCCTGCCTTCAGAGCCGCGACCCCAGCATCTCCCTCGAACCTGTGGCGTAGGGCCACAGCGCGGAGCTGTCGGGGGTGGCCAAGTCTGTCGTGGAGGAGGTCGCGTGACATGTAGCCGCTAGGCTCCAGCAGGGGTAGCTTCTAGGCTGCCCCGCTCGCCTTGTATCCTCCTTTGTATGCCGGAGCTCTACCAATAATAAAGACTTTTTGTTTCAAGTCTTGTGTGTCTTGAGTTGTTGATGTAGGCTTTAGACCCTTGGCCGCGCAAAGGATCGAGATGACTTAGCTGAGGTAGATAGTTCTTTGTCAATGTCCATGAGCTTGTTCCTCCAGGTCCTTAGCAGCGTAAGGGCCTAGAGCGCTCTAGTAGTTTGGCTACCTCTCTTCCCGGGTTCTTAGCAGTGCAAGGACCCGGGGGACCTCAGCCAGTGTCTTCAGCTTGTCGTAGCTGGTACCCCGAGTCTTCTGCTTGGTGCTACAGCGGTTCGACTTCTTGCTCGCATGGTCCACCGTGAATCCCCTCTGGTAGGTGTGCCACTTGAGTTGGGCACACCTACCAAGTAGATTGGAAGAGGCATAACGTCAGCATCAGTCCTCCTGGGAGTTCCGGGACGCCAAAGACCTGTTCGGATCTGCAGACATAACAGAGGAAACGGAGTAGTCATGCTCTCTAGCCAGCCTTTCCTGTTGTTTGTTTTGCTGCAGCTTACGGTCCTCAGCTTAGCTGTGGGGCCTGGGTAATTCGATGTGGGTTGTCTGGGCTATGGTTAAGGCCTTGCCCAGGGGTATGAGACGTCCGGTTCCCCGGTGTTGAGCTGTAGCGCTGGAGAGGCAAAGTGTGTAGGCTTGTGGTATGAATCCAGCCAAACTAGGCTACACACCCTTGACCTCCCGGTGGTGTAAGACTTTCAGGGGAGGGAGCTTTCGATGCCATAAGGCCCCCAGGCAATGAGACAACAAAAGGGTCCAAATTTATGGTTAAAACTTTAGTTAGGCGTACGGGCCGTTCGGTTCCCTGGTAGTGAGCTGTAGCGCTGAAGAGGCAGGGTGTCCACGCTTGGGGTACGGAACCAGACAAAGCAGGCTACACACCATGGACCTCCCGCTGGCGTAAGCCTTTTGGGGGAGGGACCATTCGGCGCCGTAGGGCCCCCGAGCAACGAGCCAACCACAGGACCCCCATGTACACCACAGGTACCTCAAGCAACCCGCCTGTAGAAGGATAGCACAACTCCTACTAAGGATAGCACATGAAAAAGCAGCTAGCCAAACGGTCGGAGCAGTCTGGAAAGAAAGCATGAAAAAGAAAGGGGGCGATGTCTGGGGTCCAGTTACTTTTTTGTTCATGGACCCCACAGGCATGACGACCGACTAGTCGCTGGGTCGGCTTGACCTACCTGCCCTGGAGCGGGAGGTGGCCTCGTCATCTCCTGCATGGATACGACGGCAAGTAGGGCGAGAAGTCTCGCCGAGAGGGGTGATGTTCACCATGGTCGCCTAGAGAGCGTGAAAAGCCCCCTACCTGGCGCGCCAAATGTCGGAGTAAGCTGTGACACTCCTCCCGACCTGCTACAGGAGCATCCCGCAGAGGTTCTTTGTTTGAAGGGACTTGGCGTCCCTAGCTCGATCCAGCTCGAGAGAGCGGGTGAACACCGAGATTTACATAGTTCGGGCCGCCGGAGCATAATACCCTACGTCCACGGGAGTGTTTGCTGTATTGCTTGCGCGTATGAGTGTGGGAATCACAGGGTTGCGAACCTTTTGTCGGGTGGACACCCTGGTCCTTTTATAGTCCAAGGCCGGGGTGGTTACAGTGAGGCTTGGGGCCCGACAGGTGGCCCTAAAGCTGTATGAACCCTATACATGATCTAGGGTTTTCACTACCGTGAGTAGAGTAGTCGGTGGGTAGTTAAGTCTCGCCGCCTGGCGTGCTGAGCACCCCAGTCCGTGTGGCAGGTGATGATGAAGACGTCGTTTTGTCGCCACGTCTTCTCGCTCTGCAGGGCGGCTCTGTACCGCTGTCACGCCTCACCGCCCTGTCTTGTCACCGTAATGGTGAATGGGCGGAGGACGGAGGTGTGCGCCGTGCGCCATTCTTCTAGGGAAGGCGCGAGCCTTGAATGCACGCCCTGACAACGCACTTCCTCCTTGACTTCATCGACCCACAGTCCATGACGGATTGTGGGGCAGTGGTGGCTCTGGAGCTCTCCTAGGTGGATTCGGAGCCGGGATACACGTGGAAGCTCCGGACCTTGCCTCACCAGGGAGGCTCGGATCGGAGCCAAAGGCACGTGTCGGCTCCAGAGCCCTCCTCAGCAGGGAGGAGGTTCGGAGCCCACCAACAGATGGAACCTCTGGACCTCACCTCAGCGGGGAGGCTCGGACCGGAGCCAAGGGCACGTGTCAGCTCCGGAGCCCTCATTAGTAGGGAGGAGGTTTAAAGTTCACCTGCATGTGGCAGCTCCGGACCTCACCTCAGCGGGGAGGCTTGGACCGGATCCAGGGGCACGTGTGGGCTTCATAGCCCAAGCACCCTTGGCAGCCCCGGGGCTGACCTCGGGGCCAAGGGCACGCAGCTATGTTGGCACCCGCCTCAGCGGGGAGGCAAGGCCTTGGCTGTCTTTTTCCCTCCACGCGGGATCAAAGTGCATCTAGGCATCCCTTGTGGGTTTTGGTTGATTTATGACAAACAAATGAGACCCTAACAAAATTGTTGAGATGAGCGCAGGTTCTTAAAGAAATTAGGAAGAAAGCGCAAAAGAAAGGAGAAGGAGGATCCAAATTGATAAGAGCTCAAGAGCTGAAAAGATTAGATTACTTAGTATAGAGTGTGTTGGAGAAACACACCCCAAGAGCTCAAGTGAAAGAAATCACACTAACTGCACAAAATCAGCAAGTGCGGACTAGTCCGATATCAACTGGACTAGTCCGATATGGACCAGACTAGTCCGATTTTGTCTCTGGATAGACAACGGACTAGTCCGCACTCTTACGGACTAGTCCGGTATCTCACAACACTTAGGGTTTTTCACACGCCGCACACCGGACTAGTCCGGAGTCTACAACGGACTAGTCCGGACATCGCAAACCCTAACGTAACCATTGGAAACCCTATTATAAAAAGAGGTGTACGGCCATACCACCATAACTACTCGACCCCCTACGCCGTCACACCTCCCAAGAGCCCAAAATTCACATCTCTCCACACATTCTAACCCAAAAAGGATCAAATCTTTGGGGATTAGCAATTGATCAAAGGAGAGACTTGTTCTACACATCTTGAGCTCTTGGGTTTGATCTCTCACACACTCTTGTTCGTTTATTGTTCATCTTTTGAGTGTGTTTGGCTGTGTTCATTCATTGTAATTCTTGGGGAGCGCTCAACTTGTGAGAAGTCCCCTTGAATGATTTATTTGCCCTTTGTGATTAGTGGAAGAGAATCGGCCTCCGTGGCGATTCGACAAGGATAGGGTTGGTGAAGACCCGGTCCTTAGTGGACTCCTCAACGGGGACGTAGATTTCCTTCGTGGAATTGAACCTAGGGATAAAATCTTGTCTCCTACTCATGTTCATTGATTGTTCATCATATTCTAGTGTTTAATTAATCTTGTGAAATTCATGTTGAAGCATTGAAATTAAAGTTGATCTCTGTCATTTATTATTTCACTGTTGTAATACATCTAGGTTATCAATTAATTTCCGCTGCATAGGGTACTAGAAGTGAAAATATTGATCAATCTTGATCTCTCTAGTCCATGCATACCGGACTAGTCCGCATAGTACCGGACTAGTCCGATTTTTCTCTAAGTAGAAAACGGACTAGTCTGCACTCTACCGGACTAGTCCGATTTCCCTGTAGTTGATAAACCTACTAAGTGTTTCAGGGATCAACAAAGCGTCAAAAAGCCTATTCACCCCCCTCTAGGCTACATTCAATTGGTATCAGAGCCAAACTCTTCAAAAGAGACTCACCGCTCGAAGAGACGATGTCGAACGTCAAGGATGTACACAAGAAGATCGACGACGAAAAGAGTAATGATGAAAGGACTCAAAAGCTAAAGAAGCTACTTGACGCCATTCAAGACAGTGAGGACGATGATGAGGAGGTGCTCCAACTCAAGGCTCTTCTACGGAAGAAGACACTCTCCCCAAAAGGGAAGAAGAAGATTGATGATGAAAAGAAGATGAAAGGGGGTAGTCACACAGACTACTCCCGATATCCTTTTGACTATGAGCGTTTAAATTTTAACAATAGTCATTACTTATCAATTCCTCTAGGGAAAGCACCTTACTTTTATGGCAATGACTATTCAATGTGGAGACAAAACATGAAAATGCACCTTATATCTCTTAACCCAAGTTTGTGGCATATAGTGTGTACAGGGATAGATATCCCGGATGATAATGAAGAGCTGACCCCAAGCCAAGAACAAGTCGTTCATCGGAATGCTCAAGCTGCAGCTGTGATCACGTCATCACTAAGCCAAGACGAGTTTAACAAGGTGGGACTTGAAATTGCCAAGGAGATATGGGACACACTATAAACAGCACATGATGGTGACCGTCATGTACGCGAAGCCAAGATAGAAATGATTGAAGGTGAATTGGGAAGATTCGTGATATAAGAAGATGAATCTCTACAAGATATGTACAATCGACTGAAGAATCTTATCAACAAAGTCCGAGATTATGGCAGCAAAAAATGGAATGATCATGAGGTCGTGAAGTTGATTCTCAGAGAATTAATGCCTCGCAATGTGACTCTCTGCTCTATGATTAGAGAAAGCCCCGGGTACCGGAAAATGACCCAAGACGAACTTCTTGGCAAGATCATCAACTTTGAAATGATGGAGAAGCAAGTCAAGCATGTCAAGGAAATTGTCGATCTCACCTCGGCAAAGAAGAAAGGAGTTGCTTTGAAGTAAACCTGTAAACCCGTATCAAAAGAAGCTCGAGAAACTCATGGAGAAGACGAAAGTGATGATGAAAATAGTGATATCGATGAAGAAGACATGATCTTGTTCATGAAGAAGTTCAATAAAATGATGAGAAGAAGAAAGGGTAGCAGCTAAAACGAAGGAAGACAAAGAGACAAACAAAGACCCAAGATGAGACGGGCGTGCTACAACTGCGGAGAATATGATCACTTCATAGTAGATTGTCCATATGAAGAAAACAAGAAGACTAAAGACAGCAAGCCTCAACCAAAGAAAATGTTCAAGAAGAAGAAGCAATATGGCCAAGCGCATCTAGGGAAGGAGTGGGACTCCAATGATGAATCCTCATCTGAAGAAGAAGAGGAGATGGCCACCATAGCCATAAAGAAGACTACCAAGAAATCCACTCTCTTTCCAACCATGGGCGCATGGAAGGACACTGACAACACTTGTCTAATGGCAAAGGAAGGTAAAAGAAAGGTAACAACTAACTCTTCCTTCTCACATTCTTTTACTAGTGATAGTGATAATTCTAGTGAGGATGATAGCAGTGATGAAAATGAATATATGCTTAGGGGTTTAGACAAAAAGACAACTGCTAAGATGAAATTTCTATTTGATAAGCTTGTTGATATGGAGAACTTAGTCAATCGTTAGGAAGACATGATCATCTCCCAAAAAGAGGAGTATCTTGAGATTGAAAAGCTTCTTGAACTTGAAAGGGGTGAAGTAAATCACTAGAACTTGAGTTAGCTTCAAGCAAGGAAACTTGCTTCAAGTTAAAAGACTCAAACTGTAAGTGCATCTAGGATATCCCTTGTGGGTTTTGGCTAATTGATGACGAACATATGAGATCCTAATGAAACTATTAAGATGATTGCAGGATAAACAAAGTGAACTGGCTCGGCACACACAAAAAGGTGAAAAATAGAGTGGTGCCCGAAAAGGAAGACTTTAGTAGAATTTAGAAGAGCAAAGTAGATACAAATGTATAGGTTGTATGTGAGAGACACATCCCAAGAGCTCATGACTTTGCGTAAGGGTAAGGGCTAATAATCAACTAAAATCCACTGAACACCGGACTAGTCCATCCATGGATCGGACTAGTCCGGTCAGCTTACTGGAACTCAACCGGACAAGTCCGGTTTTGGACCGGACTAGTCCGGTCATGTCTCTGTTGTCCTCTTTAGAGGACTGCGGACTAGTCCATCCAAGCGACAGGACTAGTCCGCTGAAGGTTCTGGAACCCCATTTCACATAGCACCGGACAAGTCCGGTTTGTGGACCGGACTAATCCGGTTAACCCACTGGAAGTAGACCGGACAAGTCCGATCATATATCGGACTAGTCCGGTAGTAGGTTTAACAACGGTAACTTCTTTGGAAACCCTATAAAAAGAGGTCCTTCGTTGTTTCTAAAAGAAGACACGACTCATACTGTCAAAAACTAAAACCCTAGCGCCGCCACCTGTCCCAAGAGCCCAAAAACACGTCTCCCCACACATCTAAGGAGCAAAAAGGTGAAGATCAATCAAATACTTGGATTTGGGATTGGGAGATCGTCGTTCCTTCGTTGTGAGCTCTTGGGGTTTGATCTCTCTACACGCATATTCTGCATTGTAATCTTTTTGAGTGTATTTGATCAACTTCTCATTGTAATTCTTGTGGGAGCCCTCAACGTGTGAGGTTGCCCCATAAACACGGTGATTACACTTGATAGTGAAGTCAAGTCGGCCTGTGTGGTGACTTGAAGAGGGAAAGGGTTGGGAACCCGGCTCTGTGTGAGCTTCCTCAACGAGGACTTAGATCTCTTGGTGAGATCGAACCTCGGTAAAAATTTGTGTCTTTTGTCTCTCATTTATTTTACATTTTGATACATTAGATCACTAGTTTGCTAGTCATTATTTGAGTTATTTATAAGTTTGCACGTGCATCCATACAATAAATTAATTTATAAAAAATGTTGTTCTCATTCCGCTGCTGAAAGATTAAATTTTTGAAACACACTTAATTAACTCACATAATTCAGCACACCGGACTAGTCCGCCCACACAACCGGACTAGTCCGGTCCATCAAGTTTCTGATAATTTTATTAAGTGTGCAGGAATCTTTTAAAGGCCTATTCACCCCCCTCTAGGCCACATTCAATTGGTATCAGAGCCAAGTTCTCCACCAACGAGACTCACATCTCGGAGAGATCAATGGTCTCTGAGAAGAACAACGATATCCCGAAGACGAACAACAACGATGAGGAGCAAGAAGCCAAAGCCTTCGATGTGCTAAAAGAAAGTCCACATGACGATGATGAAGTGAGACAACTAAAGGCATTACTGAGAAAGAAATTAATGGCACAAAAGGGAAAAAGAGGAAGAAAAGACTATGGGGAGTGGTCATCACGACTACTCCCGGTGTCCTTACAACTACAACCGTCTCAATTCAAATAATCATTATCTCTCTATTCCCATGGGAAGGCCCCCTCAGTTTGACGGAAGTGACTACACCATATGGAAGTACAACATGAAAATGCATCTAATATCCTTGAACCCCAGCCTTTGGCATATTGTCTGCACAGGAATAGATATCACAGACACGGATGAAGAACTCACTCCGGAACAAGAACAAGAGATTCACAGGAATGCACAAGCCGTTGCAGTAATCACATCGTCACTGAGCAGAGAGGAATTCACCAAGATCGATGGACTAGAAAGTGCAAAAGAAATCTGGGATACACTCAAAACTGCTCATGAAGGAAATAGGTCTGTACGTGAAGCCAAAATTGAGATGCTAGAAGGAGAATTGGGGAGATTTGCTATTGAAGAAGGCGAATCACCTCAAGACATGTACAATCGGATGAAGGCACTCATCAACAAAATTCGTGCCTATGGAAGTAAGAAATGGACTGATCACGAGGTGGTCAAAAGGATGATAAGAGCCTTCATGCCAAGAAACGTCACACTTTGCTCAATGATTAGAGAAAGCCCCGGGTTTCACAAAATGACTCCCGATGAGTTATTGGGAAAGATCATAAATCATGAAATGATGGAGAAAGAAGCTCAATACGTCAAAGACTTAGCCGAGCTCACCTCTTCTAAAAAGAAAGAAGTTGCTCTCAAAGCAACGTGCAAACCCAAACTCAAAGAAACTCGTGAAGACCAAGACGATGGAGATACAAGCGACGAGAGCACCGATCTTGATGACGAAGAAATGGTACTCTTCATCAAAAAGTTCAAACGCATGATGAAGAGAAGACACGGCAACAATTCACATGAAGGCAAAAGCAAGGATAAAGGAAAATCCATGGCTCGACGCACTTGCTATAACTGCGGAGAGTATGGCCACTTCATGGTGGACTGTACTTATGAAGAAAACAAAAAGAAGAAGGAAACAAGATCTCAAGAAAAGAAAAATTTCAGAAAAAGAAGACAAGCCCATCAAGCTCACATTGGGAAGGAGTGGGACTCAAACGACGAGTCCTCCTCCGATGAAGAAGAATAGATGGCCACTATCGCAGTCAAGAAACCAACTATGAGAGCCACACTCTTTCCGAACATGGGAGGACGGGACATGAACAACCACACTTGTCTTATGGCTAAGGAAGGCAAGAAAAAGGTTCGACTTACTCCTCCTGTGCTAAATTCCTCCATTGATGACTTTGATAGTTCTAGTGATAATGAAGAATTGTTTAGAGGGCTAAGTAAAATTGCTTTAAAGAAAATGGAAATGTTGTCAAACGAAATCTTTGAAAAGGAGGAACTTGTCAACCGACAAGAAGATATGCTCATCCGTGAGAGGAAGAGATATCAAGAAGTTGAAAAGCTTCTTGAGCTTGAAAGAGAGAAGAATGAGTCTGAGTTAGAGCTAGCCTTGAGTAAGGAAACTTACTCAAAGTTAGAAGACTCGCACATTGCAATCAAGGAAGAACTTGCTAACTTGTCAAAAGTTAACAAAATCCTTGAGGTGCAAGTTGAGTCGCTCAAACAAAGTGACTCCTCTTCCTCCAAAAGCTCTTCCTCCAAAGACATGAGTTCGACAAAAATAAGAACCTGCACTTGCTCTAGTAAGAAAAATGTAATTTCTAATGCTTCAACCTCTCATGACATGCATTCTTCTCAAAACGGCATCTTTGATAAGGAGAAGATCAAAGATGGTCTTGGCTTTGACAGGAACAAACACATGTCTACTTCTAATCATGCTAAGAATAGAATCATTTTTGTTAAAGAAAAATCCCATGAATCTGAGCTACAAACACTGTTCCATACGTTTGATACTTCTTATGTTCTCATGAAAAACAAGTATGGAAAAGTCATTGCTAAATATACAGGGCCACACCACAAGAACTTAAAAACTTGTGTGTGGGTGCCCAAGACTCTTGTGACTAACCTGAGAGGACCCAAGCAAGCTTGGGTACCTAAAACCCAGAAATAATTCTATTTTGCAGGCTTACTCCTCCGGCGGATCTAAGTGGGTGCTAGATAGCGGATGCACAAATCATATGACCGGAGAGAGAGGTATGTTTGTGGAATACGAGTGCAACAAGGATCCAAGTAAATGTATATACTTTGGAGACAACAGCCAAGGAAAGGTCCTTGGTAGTGGTAACATTGAAATATCCTCTCAACACACCTTATCTAATGTTTTACACGTAGACTCTCTAGATTATAATCTTTTATCAATATCTCAACTATGCGACAAAGGTTACAACTGTTTATTCACTAATGAGGGTGTGACCGTCTTTAGAAGAAGCGATGGCTCGATTGCATTCAAGGGATTGTTGAAGGGAAAGCTTTATCTTGTTGACTTCAACAAAGATAAAGCCGAACTCAACACTTGCTTGGTTGTAAAGATCAACATGGGATGGCTGTGGCATAGACGATTAGCCCATGTTGGAATGAGAAATCTGCAGAAACTTCTAAAAGGTGGTCACATCCGTGGTCTTAAGGATGTGGTTTTTGAAAAAGACAGGCCGTGCAGCGCTTGTCAAGCAGGAAAACAGGTTGGAGCACCACACCCCGCCAAGAATGTGATGACCACCACTAGACCGCTGGAACTTCTCCACATGGATCTCTTTGGTCCAATTGCGTACATCAGCATCGGCGGTAACAAATACGGTTTAGTAATTGTTGATGATTTTTCAAGATTTACCTGGGTATTTTTCTTGTATGATAAATCAGAAACTCAGGGAATCCTCAAGCAGTTCTTGAAAAGAGCTCAGAATGAATTCTCATCAACCGTAAAGAATATCAGAAGTGACAATGGGACAGAATTCAAGAACACCCAAGTTGAAGAATATCTCAATGAAGAAGGTATAAAGCATGAATTCTCGGCACCCTACTCTCCTCAACAGAACGGGGTGGCCGAAAGGAAGAACAAAACATTAATCGAAATGGCGAGAACAATGTTGGATGAATACAAGACGTCAGACCGATTTTGGGCAGAAGCGGTGAACACCGCTTGTCATGCCACAAATCGGTTGTACCTTCATCGACTACTGAAGAAAACTCCATATGAGCTACTCACGGGTAAAAAGCCTAATGTTTCTTATTTCAAAGTTTTTGGTTGCAAATGTTTTATCCTGAACAAGAAACCAAGGGCCTCGAAGTTCGCTTCGAAGTCCGATGAAGGATTCTTGCTCGGATATGAATTGAATGCCTACGCCTATCGTGTCTTCAACAAGGTGTCCGGCTTTGTTGAAGTAGCACGTGACGTAGTGTTCGATGAAACTAACGGCTCACAAGTGGAGCAAGTCGATAAGTCTATGCTAGATAAGGAGGAAGCCCCATGTGAAGCGCTGAAGAAAATGGCACTTGGTGATATCCTACCACGAGAGGAGACACAAGATGAATTTCAACAAGGAAGCAATGATCAAGGGGGGAGCTCCTACACAAGATCGGGTTGAGGAAGATCAAGAAAATCAAGATGATCATGGAAGCAATGATCTAGGGGGAGACATGACACATGAAGACAATGAAGAACAAGCAACTATACAAATTCCACACCCAAGAGTACATCAGTGTGTGCAAAGAGACCATCCTGTCAACAATATCATTGGAGATATTGCTAAGGGAGTAACTACTAGATCTCAAATTGCAAATTTTTGTGAACACTATTCTTTTGTGTCTTTTCTGGAGCCATACAGGGTAGAAGAAGCCTTAAGGGATCCAGACTGGGTGATTGCGATGCAAGAGGAGCTGAACAAATTCAAAAGAAATGAAGTGTGGGAGCTGGTGGAAAGACCAAGGGCGAACATCGTTGGAACCAAATGGGTCTTTCGGAACAAGCAAGATGAACATGGAGTAGTGACAAGAAATAAAGCGAGGTTGGTGGCCAAAGGTTATTCTCAGAGTGCCTTCCTCAATGGTCCGATAAAGGAGGAAGTCTATGTGGAGTAGCCACCGGGGTTCGAAGATCAGGAGTATCCCAACCATGTCTATAAACTGCGTAAGGCTCTCTATGGCCTCAAACAGGCTCCTCGAGCCTGGTATGAGTGCCTTAGAGACTTTCTGACTCAAAATGGATTCAAAATTGGTAAAGCTGACTATACACTCTTTACTAAACATTTTGATGATCATTTATTCGTATGTCAAATTTATGTTGATGACATTATCTTTGGATCAACTAACAAGTCCTTCTGTGAAGAATTTAGCAAAATAATGATAGACAGGTTCGAGATGTCAATGATGGGTGAATTGAAGTTCTTCTTGGGATTTCAAGTGAAGCAACTGAGAGAAGGTACATTTATAAGCCAAACTAAATATACACAAGACATTCTCAAGAAATTCAATATGGACAAAGCCAAGCCCATCAAGACACCCATGGCCATCAACGGACATCTCGACCTCAATAAAGACGGTCCAAATGTGGACCAAAAGGTATATCGGTCCATGATTGGCTCCTTACTTTATTTATGTGCATCTAGGCCAGATATTATGCTCAGTGTTTGCATGTGTGCAAGGTTTCAAGCCGCACCTAAAGAGTGTCACTTAATTGCTGTAAAAAGAATCCTAAGGTACCTTGTGCACACACCCAACTTGGGCCTTTGGTATCCCAAAGGATCCAAGTTTAACTTGATAGGGTATTCCGACGCCGACTATGCAGGATGCAAAGTCGATAGAAAGAGCACGTCAGGGATTTGTCAATTTCTTGGTAGGTCCCTAGTTTCTTGGTCATCTAAAAAGCAAAACTCCATTGCTCTTTCCATAGCGGAAGCGGAGTATGTTGCAGCCGGTAGTTGCTGTGCGCAACTACTTTGGATGCGACAAACTCTTAGGGACTATGGCTACAATCTAAGTCATATCCCGCTTCTATGCGATAATGAAAGTGCTATAAAAATTGCACACAACCCTGTAGAGCACTCAAGAACTAAGCACATAGACATCCGTCATCACTTTCTTAGAGATCACTCATTAAAAGGTGACATTGCTATTTCACATGTTAGGACTGAAAAACAACTTGCGGATATTTTTACCAAACCATTAGATGAGAAAAGGTTTTGTGAACTAAGAAATGAGCTGAACATTCTTGACTCTCGAAATGTGGCTTGAAACATTGCATACCTGGTTGCAACTCAAAATGTTCCTTTGTATTGTTAAAAATGCTCCTCCTCTCCTTTTCTACTCAGAAAACTATTTTTATCTTGAGGATTATGACCATTGTTTGATTGCTGATTGCCTACTGGTCGTAATCACCAAGACTATTTGCAAAATTAGTGTCCTTGGATCACCTCTAAACTCTACTATCTGCATCAAGTCTGCTGAAACGGGACTTGTCCGGTTGTCAACCGGACTAGTCCGGACAGACCACAGTTAGGTTAATTCAGGGGCATCGGACTAGTCCGCCACCATGACCGGACTAGTCCGGTTAGTCGCATATAGAAGCACTTGGCCGGACCAGACCTCTCCCTCACCCCTCATTAGACTTGCTCTCCCTCTCCTCTTCCAAACCCTAGCCCCCAAAGTGATTTTCGAGTTGAACCCCCAAAGTCGAGTTTTTCTCCGCGAAAAAGACTCCCCTTGACGAGTGGTCTCCCTCCTCCGGACTCATCCGGACTGATTTCCACTTCTTCGACACGAATCTTCAAATCTTGGTAAATTTCCCCCTTTAAACCAAAATCTCAACTTTTCTAGTTCTAGCTAGTTTTCTTTGATTTCAAAAGGATGTACATTGCCTCAATAGATGTATTCCACCCATGTTCCTACCCTTGTGCCCTTAGATAGGAGATTTGATTCAAATGAAACATTAGGGTTCTTATGCCAGGCCGGACTAGTCCGGCGCACAGAGGCGGACAAGTCCGGTCCACCGGACAAGTCTGCACTCTGAAACCGGACAAGTCCGGTCTCTGACAGTTGAACCCCTACGTTTCCATTTGAAGTCGATAATAAGTCTATTTGCATCTAATCCTTGAACTCCTTATCAGGCATCATGTCTTCAGGCTCAGATGACAGCTCCTTTCACATTGATGAAGACGTTCAACGCGAGAAAGTGAGGAGGACCAAGGAGAGAGTTATGAAGAAGAGACATGATGTCAATGTCCACTCTCCACCCTCCGACGACAATCAACCTAAGAAGAGGAAAGTCATTGGCAAAAGGCCTCTAAGGAAAGATGCTGCTGAGGGCTCGTCAGGGCCAAAAAGAATTCTCAATAAAGGGAAGGGACTTGCTAGTGGTCCCCTTGGGCCCTTGAAGATGAAAAACCCTATTCACCACAACAGGCAGCCTTCAAGTGAGGATTTCACTGGAAAAGGGAGTGAGCTAGCTAATAATTTCAGGAAGATTCAAGTGTATGACCGACCTAAGCAATGCTCTGATCCAAGGTTCTGGAGCAACTTCCATGCAGACTACTACGAGCATGTGTACATGAAGATGAAGAACCCTGTAGTAGAGAGCCAGTGGCTAAATGTTGAATATTTGAAGTCGAAGAGGTATCCTTCCTTTTGTGAGATGGTGGAGGCATTAGAGAGGCACAGTCTGACGGACCTGCTATCCTTTGAGTATGACTGGAACAATGAAGTAATTACCCAGTTTTACTCCACTCTCTACTTTGCTCGGGATGATGGAGACAGTCTTACTTGGATGACTCATGGTTCAAGGTATAGTGTCACGTATGATGAATTTGCTAGGATTCTCACCTCCAACACACTTAGGATCATGAATTGGTCATTCATAATCTGAAACCCCTGGAGAAGGAGGAACTTGAATTTCTCTATGACACAAGGATGCCATATGTTCCTCCCACCATCAAATATCTAAAGCCCTTCTTTGTGGTCCTAAATAGAGTCTTGAGAAAGACTATAGCTCTGAAGGATGGAGATGCGGGAACTATACAAGGGACCTTGAGGACTCTCATGAAGGTCATCAGTGGAAGGAGACCATTCAATGTCTTTGAGTATATCTACAACGACATTGTGAACATCTCAATTACCCCCAATAGGTCCTGTGGATACGCACTGTATATCATGTACATGATTGAGAAAGTGACGGGACTCGAGTTTGTCAAGGATGTCAAGCATACGGGGTTGAAGCCGCAAAAACCCACCGAGTACACTCTCCCTCCGGCTCTAACTGCCCCGTCCTCTCCACCAGTGGAGAGGAGATCAAAGCAAGCTCATGATGACACCAGATCTGCAGCTACTCCTCCTGGATCTCCACCTGCCCAAGAATCATCCAGCGGCATCCTCAAGATGCTCTCCTCCATCTTTGCCTGCTGCCGTAAGATCGAAGACGGGCAGCATAAAGAAAAGCTTGCAAGGAAGAAATATCAACAGTACGTCAATGCCAATATCAAGTCTATCTGTGCAAAGCTTGAGATTGAGCCCGTTGGATCACCGCCCGCCTCCGAGGACTCAGAGGAAGATCTTGCTCCCGTGGATGCTGAAGATGAAGATCAGACTGAGACTGACGGAGGAGGCAGCGATGAGTGATTCCCCTCAATTTTTTCCTTTTTGGTGCCTTGATGCCAAAGGGGGAGAGATTGAGATTAGGGAAGATTGAGATTAGATTTGGACTATTTCTATCTAGTATTAGTTATTAAGATCTTTTGTGATCAAGGACATGTACCTATTTTAAAATCTTGTAATGCACTATTTCTTTTCTTATGTGTAATGTACTATGCTCTAATGCCTACTTATATGTTCACTACTGTTTGTCTTTAATTTATCACATTTTGTTTATCACACACCTGTGAGGCACCCCACCATAAGGTGTGTGCATATGTGAGAAGTTTTTTCTGTGAATTCTTTATTATTCTCATATGTGCACACCTTATGAAAATCAACTTTTTATTCTCAATTGTGATATCTCAAATAGTTGTCATCAATCACCAAAAAGGGGGAGATTGTAAGTGCATCTAGGATATCCCTTGTGGGTTTTGGCTAATTGATGACGAACATATGAGATCCTAATGAAACTATTAAGATGATTGCAGGATAAACAAAGTGAACTGGCTCGGCACACACAAAAAGGTGAAAAATAGAGTGGTGCCCGAAAAGGAAGACTTTAGTAGAATTTAGAAGAGCAATGTAGATACAAATGTATAGGTTGTATGTGAGAGACACATCCCAAGAGCTCATGACTTTGCGTAAGGTTAAGGGCTAATAATCAACTAAAATCCACTGAACACCGGACTAGTCCGTCCATGGATCGGACTAGTCCGGTCAGCTTACTGGAACTCAACCGGACAAGTCCGGTTTTGGACCGGACTAGTCCGGTCATGTCTCTGTTGTCCTCTTTAGAGGACTGCGGACTAGTCCATCCAAGCGACAGGACTAGTCCGCTGAAGGTTCTGGAACCCCATTTCACATAGCACCGGACAAGTCCGGTTTGTGGACCGGACTAATCCGGTTAACCCACTGGAAGTAGACCGGACAAGTCCGATCATATACCGGACTAGTCCGGTAGTAGGTTTAACAACGGTAACTTCTTTGGAAACCCTATAAAAAGAGGTCCTTCGTTGTTTCTAAAAGAAGACACGACTCATACTGTCAAAAACTAAAACCCTAGCGCCGCCACCTGTCCCAAGAGCCCAAAAACACGTCTCCCACACATCTAAGGAGCAAAAAGGTGAAGATCAATCAAATACTTGGATTTGGGATTGGGAGATCGTCGTTCCTTCGTTGTGAGCTCTTGGGGTTTGATCTCTCTACACTCATATTCTGCATTGTAATCTTTTTGAGTGTATTTGATCAACTTCTCATTGTAATTCTTGTGGGAGCCCTCAACGTGTGAGGTTGCCCCATAAACACGGTGATTACACTTGATAGTGAAGTCAAGTCGGCCTGTGTGGTGACTTGAAGAGGGAAAGGGTTGGGAACCCGGCTCTGTGTGAGCTTCCTCAACGAGGACGTAGATCTCTTGGTGAGATCGAACCTCGGTAAAAATTTGTGTCTTTTGTCTCTCATTTATTTTACATTTTGATACATTAGATCACTAGTTTGCTAGTCATTATTTGAGTTACTTATAAGTTTGCACGTGCATCCATACAATAAATTAATTTATAAAAACTGTTGTTCTCATTCCGCTACTGAAAGATTAAATTTTTGAAACACACTTAATTAACTCACATAATTCAGCACACCGGACTAGTCCGCCCACACAACCGGACTAGTCCGGTCCATCAAGTTTTTGATAATTTTGTTAAGTGTGCAGGAATCTTTTAAAGGCCTATTCACCCCCCTCTAGGCCACATTCACAAACACCACCATCAAGGATGAACTTGCTAACTTAACCAAAGTTAACAAGATCCTTGAGGTACAAGTTGAGTCACTCAAGCAAAGTGGTTCTTCATCCAGTTCAAGCTCACCTTCTCAACATATAAAATCTGAAACTAGTATTACTTGCACTTGTGCCAAAAGTGACACTAACTTGAAGAAAAAGCCAAACTCGACAAAGGACAAGCAATCTTCTCAAAGTGGCATATTTGACAAGGAAAAGATCAAATACGCACGCAGTGCATACTCGGTCACAAGACCTCCTAATGTAAAATATGGCATTGGATATTCTTATGGTGAAAAGCAAAACGCTAGAAACCACAAGAATAGCAAGGGTTGCATTGCCTTTGTCTAGGGAAACTCTTCTCAAGTTAGAAAACTTAATAATGTTGATAAATTTAACACTGTGAACATATATGAACAACAACTTTTATTTAGAACTTTTGATGCTTCATATGTACTTATGAAAAGTAATCTTGGAAGGGTTTATGCTAAATATGTTGGGCCACACCATAGGAACACCAAGTCTCATGTGTGGGTGCCCAAATCACTTGTGACTAACCTCAAAGGACCCAAGCAAGCTTGGGTACCTAAAACCAAGGCATAAATTGTTTTTGCGGACTTATTCATCCGGTGGAGCAAAATGGGTGCTAGATAGTGGATGCACAAATCACATGACCGGAGAAAGAAGAATGTTCATGGAATATGAATAAAATGAAGCTCCAAACGAAGGCATTTACTTTGGTGATAATAGTCAAGGAAGAGTGCTTGGTACCGGTAAAATTGCAATTTCATCACAACATACTCTCTCTCATGTTTTACACGTTGACTCCTTGGATTATAACCTTTTGTCCATATGTCAATTATGTGAAGAGGGTTATAATTGCTTATTCACTAATGAGGGTGTGACTGTATTTAGAAGGAGTGATAACTCAATTGCATTCAAGGTTGTGTTGAAGGGAAAACTTTATCTAGTTGACTTCAACAAAGATAAAGCCAAACTTGACACATGCTTGATTTAAAAGACCAACATGGGTTGGCTGTGGCATAGATGGCTAGCACATATTAGTATGAGGAATTTTCAAAAACTCCTCAAAGGCGATCACATCCGAGGTTTAAAGGATGTCGTTTTTGAGAAAGACAGGCTGTGTAGAGTGTGCCAAGCAGGGAAGCAAGTAGGAGCACCCCATCCCGCGAAGAATGTCATAACTACAACAAGACCGCTTGAGCTCCTCCACATGGATCTATTCGGTCAAATTGCTTACATAAGCATCGGCGGTAATAAATACGGTCTAGTCATTGTTGATGATTTTTCACGCTTCACGTGGGTTTTCTTTCTGCATGATAAGACAGAAACTCAAGGAACCCTCAAGATGTTTATCAAGCGTGCCCAAAATGAATTCTCATTGAAGATCAAGAACATACGAAGTGACAATGGGACAGAATTCAAGAACACCCAAGTTGAGGAGTATCTAGATGAAGAAGGAATAAAGCACGAATTTTTAACACCATATACTCCTCAACAAAACAGAGTAGCCGAAAGGAAGAACAAAACTCTCATTGAGATGAAGATGACAATGCTCGATGAATACAAGACTTCGTACATGTTTTTGGCTGAAGCGGTTAACACCGCTTGTCACGCCATAAACCGACTATATCTTCATTGATTGCTCAAGAAAACTTCATATGAACTACTCACGGGTAACAAGCCGAATATTTCATATTTTTGAGTTTTTGGTCCAAAATGTTATATTTTAAACAAGAAGCCAAGGGCTTCAAAGTTTGCTTCGAAGTCCGATGAAGGTTTCTTACTTGGCTATGATTCGAACTCCTACACTTATCGTGTCTTCAACAAAACCTCCGGACTTGTTGAAGTAGCACGTGATGTAGTGTTCGATGAAACTAACGGCTCTCAAGAAGGGCAAGTTGATCAATGTGTGATAGATTAAGAAGAAGCTCCATGTCAAGCATTGAGAAGAATGGCATTGGGCGATGTTCGACCACAAGTGCCACCTTCGAATGTGAATGAAGAAAATGAACCACAAGTGGAGGAAAATGATCAAAGGGGAACTTCCATACAAGATCAACCTCAAGAAAATAAAGAAGATCAAAACATCAATGAGGGCAAATATCCAGGGGGGGAATAAGATGATAATGAAGATTCAAGACCACAAGTGCCACATCCAAGAGTACACCAAAGAATCCAAAGAGATCACCCCGTCGACAACATAGTCGGTGACATCCGAAAGGGAGGTTGAGGATGCATTAAAAGATCCGGACTGGGTGATGGCGATGCAAGAAGAATTGAACAACTTCAAAAGGAATGAAGTGTGGGAGCTTGTTGAAAGACCCAAGTCCAACGTCGTCGTCACTAAATGGGTCTTCCGCAACAAGCAAGACGAACATGGAGCGGTAACAAGGAACAAGGAACGACTTGTGGCAAAAGGGTACTCACAAGTCAAAGGTTTGGATTTCGATGAGACTTTTGCTCATGTAGCTAGGCTTGAATCGATTCGTATATTACTTGCATATGCTACTCACCATGATTTCAAGCTTTATTAAATGGACGTGAAAAGCGCCTTTCTCAACGGACCGATCAAGGAGGAAGTGTACGTGGAGCAACCACCCGGTTTTGAAGATCAAGAGCACCCCGACTATGTGTTCAAACTGCGTAAGGCTCTCTGTGGCCTCAAACAAGCTCCTAGAGCTTGGTATGAGTGCCTTAGAGATTTTTTGATTGAAAATGACTTCAAGATTGGAAAAGCTGATTACACCTTGTTCACTAAATACTTTGATGATGATCTCTTCATTTGCCAAATCTATGTTGACGACATTATATTTGGTTCAACTAACAAATCCTTTTGTCAAGAATTTAGTAAGATTATGATAGATAGATTCGAGATGTCCATGATGGGAGAGTTGAGGTATTTTTTGGGATTCCAAGTGAAGCAACAAAAGGACGGGACGTTCATAAGCCAAACAAAGTACACTCAAGACATTCTCAAGAAGTTTGGAATGGACAAAGCAAAGCCCATAAAGACTCCCATGGCGACTTATGGACACTTGGATCTCAATGAAGACGGACCAAATGTGGATCAAAAGGTATATCGTTCCATGATTGGCTCCTTACTCTATTTATGTGCATCTAGGCCTGATATCATGTTGAGTGTATATTTGTGTGCAAGGTTTCAAGCCAATCCTAAGGAATGTCATTTGACAGCCGTTAAAAGGATCTTGAGATCTTTAGTTCATACACCCAACCTAGGCCTTTGGTATCCCAAAGGTTCAAAAAATTCAATCTCATTGGATACTCCGATGCAGATTATGCCGGATGCAAGGTAGATAGAAAAAGTACTTCCGGTACTTGCCAATTCCTAGGTAGATCCTTAGTTTCTTGGTCCTCCAAGAAACAAAATTCAATTGCCTTATCCATGGCCGAAGCGGAGTATGTTGCAGCCGGGAGTTGTTGTGCACAACTCCTTTGGATGCGACAAACTCTAAGGGATTACAGTTACAATATGAGCCGTATTCCACTCCTTTGTGACAATGAGTGCAATTAAAATTGCCCATAACCCTGTTGAGCACTCTAGAACCAAACACATAGTTACCCGACATCATTTTTTGAGAGATCACTCAATGAAAGGAGACATAGCCATTTCCCATGTCAACACTGAAAAACAACTAGCCGATATCTTTACCAAGCCACTTGATGAAAAACGCTTTCGTGAGCTCCGAAATGAACTAAATATCCTTGATGCTCGAAACGTGGCTTGAAAACTCGCATACCTGTATGCCATCCTCAAAATCATGGTAATTGTGTTGAAAAATCATCTCTCTCTATTTTTCTCTTAAAAACTATGTTAGTTACTTGATCTTGGTGAATCATGGTCATAGCTTGATTGTTGTATGTTTACTGATCATATTCATCAAGAATATATGTGTGCCTTTGTCCCCTATTCCTTAATAGGAACCTTTGATTACGTATATATATATATATATATATATATATATATATATATATATATATATATGTTTTGTACATTTCTATACAAGGGACCACAGACTAGTCCGTGGTCACCCCGGACTAGTCCACACTTGCAGACTAGTCCGCACTTGGTCCGGTAGTCCAGACTAGTCCGGACAACCACGGACTAGTCCGATATTTCAACTCCATAACCCTAGGGCCGGCTCAGACCTAATCCTCTTCATCCTCACAACACCTCCTACGCTCTCTCTCCTCACTCAAGTGCTCCCAAGGCGGATTTGAGATTTCTCCATCAAAGCCACCCAAATCAACGTGGGAATTGATCTCCACTGCAAAGGGATCAAAGACCCTAGACTAGTCCGCATCAAGAACTCCTTCAACGTCTCGAATCGAAGGATTTGGTAAACTTCTCTTCAAAACCCTAGAATCTTCTATTTTCTTTGTTTTTGCTCAATTAGCTTAGCTCCTCCAATCAATACATGCTCTATTGATGTATTCAATGTACCCTAGATCATATTTGCATTGAATAACATCAAATTTCGACAAGTTAGGGCTTGAGCAGCCTCATAACGGACTAGTCCGTTATTAGGGCGGACAAGTCGGTACTCCGGACTAGTCCGACCCTGAACACCGGACTAGTCTGGTAAGCCCTGATCCAAATCTTAGCTTATGTCAATTCAATGAAATCCCTTGTCATCCTTGATTATTCATATCCTTTATATCTTCATTGTCAGAAATCATGTCGGGGTCGAATGAAAATCTCTATGACTTTGAAGCCGAGATGGATCAAGATCAAGATGTGATGTCTCATCTTCCGGAGTCTCACTCCAAAAGGAGACAAGATCGTGCTGCCGAGCCTTCGCTCACCCCACCCAGGGTTCGCCAAAAGGTTACAATCAAGAGACCAACTTCAAGAGCAAATATGGTTGATTCTAGCTCAGCGGCTCAACGCCAAACCAAGGGCAAGGGGAAGGGGCTTGCTTGCGGCCCGATTGGTCCCCTTAAGATGACAGCTCCAAGGCAAGGAAATGGGGATCCCTCAGAGCAGAAGTTCAATGGCAAGGGGAGTGATGTGGCATGGAATCTAAGGAAGGTTGACACCTATAACTCTAGCAAAAAGGCAGCAGACAAGATATTTTGGAGCAACTTTCACTCGGACTACTACAGTTCGGTGTACCTCCAAATGAAGACTCCAGTGGTCCGCAACCAATGGATCGACTGGACATATTTTGAAAGGAAGAGTTGTGAAGCCTTTGAGGAGGTTATAGAGGCTGCAGAGAGACACGGTCTCAAGGACTTGCTCTCCTTTAGATACAACTAGAATGATGAGATCATTGCCCAGTTCTATGCAACTTGCCACTTTGCCCGCGATGGAGAAGACAAAGTGACTTGGATGACACATGGATCTAAGTACACAATTTCTTATACTGAGTTTGCCAGACTGCTGCACCTTGAGGACACCAGCAGTGATGAGATTGTGATTCACAATCTTGGAGTTGTGGAGAAGGATAAGATGGAATTCCTCTATGATACTCGACTCCCATTCAATCTTCCCTCAACCAAGAACATGAAGCCCTTCTTCATTGTTCTCAACAGAGTGCTCCGGAAGACCATTGCTCCAAAGGATGGAGATGTCGGGAGTGTCCAAGGTTACTTGAGAACCTTGATGAAAGTAATCAACAGGAGGAGAAGATTTGATATCTTCGATTCCATTTGGAATGACATGGTGAACATATCCTGCACACCAAACCGTTCCTGTGGCTATGCACCATACTTGATGTTCATGATTGAAAAAGTCACAGGAATTGAGTTTGTGAAGGATGTGGAGCACACTGCTCTAAGGCCTCAGAAGCCTCCTCAAGCCTCTCTCCCAGCTGCTCCCTCACCTGGCTCACCTGAAGAACATCCAGAGAGAGCTCAAGAAGATGCAAGGCCTTCGTCCAAGACTAGGGCCTCTCCACACAAAATGTCCTCTAGTGGAATTATGAAGTATTTTGCTGATATTTTTAGTTCTTGCCGCAAAACTTAGGTGAAGCTTCATAAGATGAACAAGGCAAGAAAAGAAGAAATGAGATACATGAAGTCCAATGTCAAAGAAATATACCAAAAACTGGAGATTGAGCCCATTGGATCTCCAGTCATCTCAGAGGACTCTGCATCTGACTTCATAGAGCTTCCTCCTCTCTCTCCATCAGAGCTTGCCTACTTTGGCACCACGAGTGGTCCTCCTTATCCTCCTCAGCCTGATGATGAAGACGAAGAAAGGACCGACAGCGAGGAGTGAGCCGGCGACGACAAGTAGATCCCTCCTCTCCTTTTTGGTGCCTTGATGCCAAAGGGGGAGAGATTGAGGGGGAGTCTTAGGTCATAGGCTCTTCTTTTTATGTCCTAGTTTAAGAAATAAACTTTTGTAAGACTTATGCTATCATTATGCTTTTGGACATGTAATGTGAAATGATGACTATGTTATGATTTTGATTAATGATGCATGTTTAAAACTGCTATGTGGGCTTGAGACTCTTGATGATTTTATGATTATGCTCATTATGATATTCACATCAAAATTATTGCTCACACATGTAGTTTTGCATCCCACCATAAAGAGTGCACATATGTCTTATGTCTAAATGCCTATTTTGCTCAAAACTCATATATGCACACTTTACGAAAATCTGAATTTTTCTTATTATATTTGTGTGATCTCAATTGGTTGTCATCAATCACCAAAAAGGGGGAGATTGAAAGTGCATCTAGGCTTCCCTTGTGGGTTTTGGTTGATTTATTACAAACAAATGAGACCCTAACAAAATTGTTGAGATGAGCGCAGGTTCTTAAAGAAATCAGGAAGAAAGCGCAAAAAGAAAGGAGAAGGAGGATCCAAATTGATAAGAGCTCAGGAGCTGAAAAGATTAGATTACTTAGTATAGAGTGTGTTGGAGAAACACACCCCAAGAGCTCAAGTGAAAGAAATCACACTAACTGCACAAAATCAGCATGTGCAGACTAGTCCGATATCAACCGGACTAGTCCGATTTTCTTTCTGACTAGAAAATGGACTAGTCCGATATGGACCGAACTAGTCCGATTTTGTCTTTGGATAGACAACGGACTAGTCCGCACTCTTACGGACTAGTCTGGTATCTCACAACACTTAGAGTTTTTCACATGCCGCACACCGGACTAGTCCGGAGTCTACAACGGACTAGTCCAGAAATCGCAAATCCTAACGTAACCATTGGAAACCCTATTATAAAAAGAGGTGTACGACCATACCACCATAACTACTCGAACCCCTGCGCTGTCACACCTCCCAAGAGCCTAAAATTCACATCTCTCCACACAGTCTAACCCAAAAAGGATCAAACCTTTGGGGATTAGCAATTGATCAAAGGAGAGACTTGTTCTACACATCTTGAGCTCTTGGGTTTGATCTCTCACACACTCTTATTCGTTTATTGTTCATTTTTTTGAGTGTGTTTGGCTGGGTTCATTCATTGTAATTCTTGGGGAGCCCTCAACTTGTGAGAAAGCCCCTTGAATGATTTATTTTCCCTTTGTGATTAGTGGAATAGAATCGGCCTCCGTGGCGATTCGACGAGGGTAGGGTTGGTGAAGACCCAGTCCTTAGTGGACTCCTCAACGGGGACGTAGATTTACTTCGTGAAACCGAACCTCGGGATAAAATCTTGTCTCCTACTCGTGTTCATTCATTGTTCATCATATTCTAGTGTTTAATTAATCTTGTGAAATTCACGTTGAAGCATTGAAATCAAAGTTAATCTCTATCATTCATTGTTTCACTGTTGTAATACATCTAGGTTATCAATTAATTTCCGCTGCATAGGCTACTAGAAGTGAGAATATTGATCAATCTTGATCTCTCTAGTCCACGCATATCGGACTAGTCCGCATAGTACCGGACTAGTCCGATTTTTCTCTGAGTAGAAAACGGACTAGTTCGCACTCTACCGGACTAGTCCGATTTCCCTATATTTGATAAACTTACTAAGTGTTTCAGGGATTAACAAAGCGTCGGAAAGCCTATTCACCCCCCCTCTAGGCTACATTCACGGGGGTACCTTGTCTGTAGGGTACCGACAGTACATTTTTGACATTTTTAGACATGTCCGACCCTCTGGACTTAGGAACTCCCAAGAACCCTAGACTTCAGACATGTCCAAATTTCTTCGGATATGTCCGAGTCTACTGAGAGTACTTCTTCGAAACCTTCAGACATGTCCAAGTCTACACAGAGAGCACTTATCTGAATATCTCTGACATGCCCGAGGTTAATGAGTTAAGAACTTTTTTCTACACTAAGGGTTATTTGATTAGGATTGAGCTTACTTTTCTTTGCTGCGTGTCGTGTCACTCTTAATAGCGCGACATTCCTATACTCAAGAAAAATAAAAACCCTAACTCTATTGTATAGTTTCACGCCATCTTCTCCATTTCCCTTTTTGAAAAGCACTCAATCTCTTCTTGCTGTCCAACCTATCTGCACGCATGCTCATTTCAACTCATTAGCATTTTAATTGTTCGTCACCAATCTTCCAAAACCCACACGGGGACCTAGATGCACTTTCAATCTCCCCCTTTTTGGTGATTGATGACAACCAATTAAAATTTTCAATTAGAGAGTAAAAATATGAGTTTTGGTTATGATGTTTGAATGAAAGAACTCCCCCTGAATATCTGATTTATGAAAATGGGGGTTTTTATATATACATCATGATCGTGGGGTGCCTAAATGCAATGTATGACAATATCATAATTACGTGTGATGCGAGAGATATTGCATGAAAATAACACATCACATATGAGAAAAACATATCACATATCACAATAGTCATAAAACAATCACACCACATAGTCATACAACAACCATAGCGTCATACATAATATAGGTCCATATGCCCGTCATTACAAATTGCTTGAGAAATTGAAACATAGAATAGAAACAAAATAGGACTACTCTCTCCCCCCCCCTTTGGCATCGAGGCACCAAAAAGGGAAATAGAGCAAGGGAGAGGTTGAAGCTAAGCATCGTCGTCCTCGTTCTCATACTCCTCGTCGTCGTCGTCGTCATCGGCAGCAGGAGCAGCTGGAGCAGCGCTCGAACTAGCACCGGTGTCGCTGAAGAATGCTAGCTCCTCGAAGGTGAGCTCCGGAAACTCTAGAGATGTGTCATCCTCGCTGTCCTCAGAAACAGGGGAGTTAGTGGGAAGCTCAAGCTTTGTCTTCACTGCATGCATGTCCCTCCTCAATTCCTTGATGGCCTTCTCATTCCTTTGAACCTCGACATGGGTACTCCTACATATGGTGAAGATGGAGCGAAGTACCTTGAGAAGACCACTAGGGGACATTGGGGCTCTCTCAGGCTCAGCTGGAGGAGGGGCAGAGGCAGCTGCCTCACGAGCATGACTAGCACGAAGTCTGTCAGAGGGGTGGAGTTGTGGTGTCGCTGCCTGAGGCTGTATCTTCTTGTGTGCTACATCCTTTACAAAAGTCTTCCCCGACATCTTCTCGATCATCTTCATAATATAGGTGCATAGATGCACGACCTCGAAGGAGTTTCAGATGTCTAGTAAATCGCCTATAGATAAAGTCAAATACATTGAATCTTTTCTCCCCTCTCAGCCACTTTAGCAGGTTTCTGGAGTTTGAGTTAATTCCTATTGCATCACCATCCTTTGGTGCCAAGGTCTTCCTAGTAATCCTGTTTAGCACTTGGAAGAAAGGAAGGCGACCATGGGTGTGAGGAGGGTTGAAGTAGAAATGAGTGTCATACAAGAAGTTGATCTCATTGGTTTTCAATATGAGCTCCTCAAGTATCTTGTAGTTGAACTTCAAAGTCCTATGGAGTCTGAGGATCTTAGCAAACTCATCACACGTGACGGTGTATCTCTCACCGTCAGTCATTCAAGTTATCCTGGACTCCCCCTCACGATGGAAGAAGACTGTGGCATAGAACTGACAAATGACTTCCACATTCCATCCATATTCAATAGCCATGAAGTCCTTTATTCCATGGTATTCACAGGCAGCTACGACTTCCTTGAAGACTTTGTTGTTCCTGTTCTCCATGTACTTCCAGGCGATCCATTGCATCTCAATGAATGGATGCTTCTTGCTCATGGGAACTGAATGGTAATAGTCCACATGGAAGTCACTCCAGAACCGGAAGTCGGCTGCCATCTTCTCATATCATAAATATTTTCTCCCCACTTCTCTTGATCCCCTGAGATGTTCCTTCGATAGTCCATAATCAGGGTTGTCCTATGAGGGTCTCTGATTGGCACCGCCATGTGTAATGGGCCAATGTCTCCTGGATTTGCTTGCCGTAGTTCCTCTGACCCCTCACGGCTCTCAAGCATAATCCGAACAGCTTTGCCAGTCTCATCCACTGTTCTTGCCACTTTGCGGACTGTCCTCTTACGCCGGGTGTAGGCGTTTGACGACCGGTGGGGACTCCGCACGGTCGCTTCTCTTCTTGCTCCTGATTTCATGTGGAAGAGTGTCCGACATGATGCCTGAGTAATGGGACAATTGTAAGATTATTAAAAAGGAATATGTAATCAAATTGGAGTAGGCAACAACATAATTTAGAGTTCAGTCTGTACGGGTTCGGATATGTCCAAAAAAATTTGGACATGTCCGAATTTGTACAGTTTCAACCCTAAATCATTCAAATCTTGCCTAATCTGAGTTCAATTGACACAAGGTTGTCTAGGAAGATCCCTAACACCATATAGAGGATATTTATATGCATGGATTTGACAAAAAGTTGAGAGATTGACAAATCGCAAAGAGAGGAAAACTACCTTCAAAAAGGGGATAAAACCCGAATGATCCACGCCGAGGTCGAGAGGAAGGGTCCGGGAAAGGTTTCCCAGGCTTCAATCCTTTAAGAATCGGCAGATGAACGAAGGAATCGTCGGTGGAAGCAAAAATCGCCTTGGGCGCGATGGAGGTGAACCGGTTGTGAGAGAAGAGGATAAGAGAAGAAAACCATTCGGGCTCGGCCACGGTCCTTATACCCGGAAGTCGGATATGTCCAAACTCGATTTTGGACATGTCCAACTGTTTTGAATAAGTGCTGAGCTCGGACTTTTCTGATGGTCTGGACATGTTCGACTTCAGTTCGGACATGTCCGAGTTATTCAGAAAAAGATCCTTAATAGCATTTTAAAGGGGCATATGTATGTATATATGTATGCCTATGGTATATAAGACTATATATAGCGTACCAAGCATGACAATATGGTTTTCACACACATTCTTGTTAAATTTGACTAATTTTCAATCAGGTTTACCATTCTGCCTATGTTAGCCATAAAATAGCATTTTGAGGATAAAAGCTAAGAATTTTCAAAACATGACATGAAGATCTATTCCAAGACTTCATTTATCAAATTTGTCGCTATTCACAGCATATGTTCAGCACGTCAATCCACATTCCTAAAGTCTAGTATGTTTAGCTCATTTCTATATTCACAAAAGCGTTTTCATTTAGTGGCTTGGTAAATATGTCGGCTAGCTATTTTTCAGTTCTTACATGAGAAATGACTATGTCTCCCTTAAGTGAGTGATCTCTTAGGAAATGATGTCGGATATCTATGTGTTTGGTCCTAGAGTTCTCAACGGGGTTTTGGGCAATTTTAATTGCACTTTCATTATCGCAAAGAAGTGGTATATGGGTCATATTATGACCATAATCCTTTAGAGTTTGTTTCATCCAAAGAAGTTGTGCACAACAACTTTCCGGCTGCAACATACTTCGCTTCTGCTGTGGAAAGAGCAATGGAGTTTTGTTTCTTTGAGGACCATGACACAAGACATCTAACTAAAATTTTATATGTTCCGGATGTGCTTTTTCTATCAACTTTACATCCAGCATAGTCGGCATCGGAATATCCTATTAGGTCAAATTTCAAACCTTTTGGATACCACAGCCTTATATTTGGTTTGTGCACTAGATATCTTAAAATTCTTTTAACAGATCTTAAATGACATTCTTTAGGTGCAGTTTGAAATCTAGCACACATAGACACACTAAGCATAATATCGGGCCTAGATGCACAAAGATAAAGTAAAGAGTCAATCATTAAACGATATACCTTTTGTTCCACGCTAGTTCCATCTTTATTAAGGTCAAGATGACCATTTGTTCCCAAGGGTGTCTTGACAGGTTTGGCCTTGTCCATGTAAAACTTCTTGAGTATACTTGGTTTGACTTATGAACATGCCATCCTTGAGTTGCTTGACTTAAAAACCTAAATAAAACTTCGACTCCTCCATCATGGACATCTCAAACCTTTCCGTCATTATATTGATAAACTCATCACAAAATGACTAGTTAGTGGAACCAAATATAATGTCATCGACATATATTTGGCATATAAAAATAGGTCATCATAAAAATGCTTTGTAAACAGGGTATAGTCAGCTTTTCCTATCCTAAAATCATTTCTAATAAGAAAGTTTCTAAGATACTCATACCAAGCTCTAGGAGCTTGTTCGAGGCTATAGAGAGTTTGTGCAACTTGTAAACGTGGTTAGGATATTCTTGATCTTCAAATCTCGGGGGTTGCTACACATATACTTCCTCCTTGATTGGTACGTTTAGGAAGACACTTTTCACGTCCATTTGATACAACAACAACAACATCCAAGCCTCTATCCCAAGCATGTTGGGGTCGGCTTCACGTCCATTTGATAAAGCATAAAATCATGGTGAGTAGCATAGGGTAATAAAATATGAATTGACTTAAGCCTAGCTACGGGAGCAAAGGTTTCATCAAAATCCAAACCTTCGACTTGTGAGTATCCTTTGGCCACAAGTCTTGCCTTGTTCCTTGTTACCACTCCATGTTCATCTTGCGTATCTCGGAACATCCACTTGGTACCTACAATGTTGGCATTTGGTCTCTTCACCAATTCCCAAACTTTGTTCCTCTTGAAGTTGTTCAACTCTTCTTGCGTGGCCACCACCCAATCCGGGTCTTATAGTGCTTCCTCCACCCTTAAGGGTTCCAAAGAAGAAACAAACGAGTAATGCTCACAAAAATTTTCTACACGGGATCGAGTGGTTACCCCTCTATTAATATCACCAAGGATGTTGTCGACGAGGTGATCTCGTTGAACACTGTGGTAGACTCTTGGATGTGCTAACTGGGGTCTTGGATCAACTTCACCTTCATCATAGGCTCCCCCTTGATCAATGCCATCATCTTGATGTTGATCAACTTGATCTTGAGAATCTTGTTGTTGACCATTTTGAGCTTGATCTTGCACTTGTGTTGTGGAGCAGCTTGTGTTGAGGATTGATCCTCTTGACCATGACTTTTCTTTTGTGGGCGTACATCACCAAGGGCCATCCTTCTTAGTGCTATGTAAGGAGCTTCCTCTTCATCTAGCATAGATTGATCGACTTGCTCTACTTGAGGGCATTAGTTTCATCAAACACTACATCACGTGCTATTTCAACACAACCGGAGTTTTTGTTGAAAACACGATATGCATAAGTGTTTGAATCATATCCAAGCAAGAATCCTTCATCGGATTTGGATGCAAATTTTGAAGTTCTAGGTTTCTTATTAAGAATAAAACACTTGCTGCCAAAGACTCTAAAATATGAAACGTTAGGCTTGTTACCGGTTAGAAGTTCATATGGCATTTTCTTCAAAAGTCGATGAAGATAGAGTCGGTTTGTGGCATGACAAGCGGTGTTAACTGCTTCAGCCCAAAACCGGTCCGAAGTCTTGTACTCATCAAGCATGGTTCTCACCATCTCGATGAGTGTGCGGTTCTTCCTTTTGGCAACTCCATTTTGTTGAGGAGAGTATGGAGCTGAAAATTCTCATGCTTGATCACTTCTTCATCAAGGTACTCCTCCACTTGAGTATTCTCGAACTCGGTGCCATTGTCACATCTAATCTTCTTGATTCTTATAGAGAATTCATTTTGAGTTTTCCGAATGTCTTCACGGTCCTTTTGTTTCACTCTTTTCCTATAAAAAGAACACCCAAATAAAACGAGAAAAATCATCAACTATAACAAGATCATATTTGTTACCGCCTATGCTTGTGTAAGCGATGGGACCAAAAATGTCCATATGAAGCAGCTCCAAAGGTATTGTTGTGGTCATCACATTCTTTGCAGGATGAGGTGCTCCAACTTGCTTTCCGGCTTGACAAGCGCTACAAGGCATATGTTTCTAAAAAATGACATTGTTTAGTACTAATATGTGATCGCCTTTTAGAAGTTTTTGCATGTTCCTCATACTAACATGGGTTAGTCTTCTATGCCACAACCAACCCATGTTAGTCATTGCAATTAGGCATGTGTCAAGTTGAGCATTATCCATGGAAAAATCCACAAGATAAAGCTTTCCCTTTAGCACACCCTTTAATGCAATTGAGTTATCACTTCTTCTAAAGACTGTCACACCTTAATTAGTGAACAAGCAGTTATATCTTTTTTCACAAAGTTGTGAAACGGATAATAAATTATAATCAAGGGAATCTACATGCAAAACATGAGAAATTGAATGTTGAGAGGAAATAACTATTTTACCAACACCAAGTACTCTTCCTTGACTATTGTCTCCAAAGGAAATGCTTTCACTTGGATCATCATTTTCTTCATATGCAATGAACATCTTCTTCTCTCTGGTCATGTGGTTTGTGCACCCAATATCAAGTACCCATTGATCCACCAGAGGAGTAATGCCTACAAAACAGGTTTTACCTTGGTTTTAGGTACCCAAGCTTGTTTGTGTCCTCTCACGTTAGTCACAAGAGTTTTGGGCACCCACACACAAGTTTTTGTTTTCTTATGGTGTGGCCCAACATATTTAGTAATAACTCTACCAAATTCATTTCTCATAAGAACATAAGAAGCATCAAAATCATGAAATGGCATAGTTGAAATTAAATGATCATTTGCATGATGAGGGTTGTTTAAGTGCACATACTTGGATGATCCTTCCTTAACAAAAGTAATGTGTTCCTTATTGTTCTTAATGACTCTAGTGTTTCTTTTCCACCTCTAACATATGCAAGACCATCATTGATTAGGGGAGATCCAGAGTTCAAGTATGTACTTCTAGCATAATCAAGTTTTTCCTTATTAAATACTTCTTTCTTAACTTGGGATTTTCCTTGGGCTGCACTAAGTTGTTCCTTTAAGTTGGTTATCAGTTTTGCACAATTGCACCTCTTAGTAGTTGATTGCTTAGTTGATTTAAGTGAGTCTTTAGAGGATGAGGCACTAGACTTAAGAGTCTCAAATTTCACTTAAAGTGATTTGTGAGTTTTTGACAAACTCTCAAGTTCATCTTGAAGTGCAACATTTGAGCTTTTGAGACTTGAACAAGTCTCCTTACTTGATGCAAGTTCTAATTCTAATTTTCTACTCTTCTCTTTTTCAAATTGTAAGAGTTTTTCTAGTTCACGGTTCTTTTCTTTCTCAACAATAAGTAATCCTTCTTGCTTATCAAGAGGTGTTTCCATATCAACTATTTGATCCATGAGGTTTTCCATTTTAGCAATTGTCTTTTTACTCATGCCCTTAAACATAAATTCCATATCACTACTACTACTATCACAAAGACTATCACTAGTAATGGACTTAGAGGAGGGTTTTGAGGTTACCTTACGCTTTGTCTCCCTAGCCATGAGACAAGTGTGCTTTTATTTCCTCCAATCACCTCGGTTGGGCTAAAGCAACTTCTTACTTGAGGACTTGTCAATGGCAATGTTTGCCATTCCTTCATCTTCGGATGATGGGGTTTCATCATTTGAGTCCCACTCCTCTCCTATGTGAGCAGCTCAATGGAACTTCTTGAAGATCTTCTTGTCTTTTGCTTCCTTCTTCTTGTTGTCTTCATCATCCTCTTTCTTCTCATGAGGACAATTGGCAATGTAGTGGCCATATTTGCCACAATTGTAGCAGGCTCCCTTTGTCTTTGACCTTGCCTTGTCCTTGGATTTGTTCTAATAACTTGAGCTCTTCCTCTTCCTCATCCTCCTCTTGAATTTTCTTATAAAGAAGGCCATCTCTTCATCATCCATAGAGCTTTCATCGTCACTTTCTTCATTTGAGCTCTCTTCTTGCACTTCTTTGCCCTTTGACTTATTGGGTGCCTTGAGTGCAATGTCATGTCTTTTGAATGAGGTTATCTTGTGCAACTCATTTACATGTTTGGCCTCTTTTCCATCATCTCATGGTTGACAAATTTTCCAAGAACTTCATCCGGAGTCATGAATTCAAAGCGAGGGTTCTCCCGTATCAAGGTACAAAGAGTAAGATTACGCATCGTGAATGCTCTTATCATCCTTTTGACCACTTCATGGTCAGTCCACTTCATGCACCCATAAGCTCTACTCTTGTTTATGAGATTTGAGTCTGTTGTACATCTCTTGAGGAGTTTCATTGTCTTCTATTGCAAACCTTTCAAGCTCCCCCTCAATCATCTCAATTTTGGCTTCACAGATGGATTTTGTGCCTTCATGTGCAACCTTGAGAGTGTCCCAAATGTCTTTGCAATCTCCAACCCATCTACCTTGTGATTTTTTCTTTTACAATGAAGAGATGATGACAACCGCGGCTTGAGCGTTGCAGTGAATTTGTTGTTCTTGCTCCGGAGTGAGCTCCTCATCATCTTCCGGAATCTCTACAACTGTACACATAACACTCCAAAGACCGGGGTTAAGCGAGATAAGGTGCAATTTCATGTTATGCCTCCACATCGTGTAGTTTGTACCATCAAGATGACGAGGGTTGCCAACGTGAATAGAAAGGAAATTTGCATTGTTATTTAAACGTTCATAGTTAAAAGGACATCGAGAGTAGTCCTTGGACTCCTCCTCCTCCTCCTTCTTATTTTCCTTCTTCTTGTCATCTTTTCTCTTCTTGATCAAGGCCATGAGATGCTCCACTTCATTGTCTTCATCACTTGAGGTGACGAGGCATGCTCTTTGACATGCATGTCTCCTCCTCATGAATGGAGTGATAGAATTGACTTCATCATCACTATCACTTATGTGAGAATGATGAGAGTCGTCTTTCTTGCCATCGCCTTGAGAACTTTGCTTCTTGCCCTCGTAGTAGGTGCTTGTCTCCCCCAAGACCTCTTCAAGCGGTTAAGCACTTAAATGAAGAGTTAGGCTCTGATACCAATTGAAAGTTGCCTAGAGGGGGTGGATAGGCTAATTTAAAATTAATACACAATAATTAACTGACTTTGTTCTGTTAGGTTCGGGAAAGTCTGAAAATACTTCGGACAAGTCTGAGATTTTCAGATAAGTCTGATAAAATCAGACTTATCTGAAGTTAGTTGCAGCGAAAATAAAACTAACTAGTTCTAGATCAATACTAGCAACCTATTACGCAAGTTCGATGATCTAAATACTAAAGTAGTTCAACGCTAGGATTAGATCAATCACAAGCAGAAGCGACGATATGAAAATTGAAGAATAGGTAAATGAACACAAGTGAACACGAGGACTTCTTTACCGAAGTTTGATTCCACACAGGTGAAAGTTGCCTAGAGGGGGGGTGAATAGGCTAATAAAACCTGAAATTAAAATAAACAGCGGATAAAACTTGAGTAGGCCGGACTAGTCCGGTATGAGGTCGGACTAGTCGGTCTAAGCCTAATTTGTGTTTTAGGTTTCCTTTTAAGTTTGTTTGAGCTGAAAATATATGGTAGTCAAATGATATCACAAATTAGTTGAGAATAATTAGTTTGCAAAATAATAGAACATTTTGCGGGAAATAACACAATGAATGCTTGACAAGTAAATCTAGTGAACAAGTAAGATAGTAGAGAGGACAAGAGACACGATTTATCCCGAGGTTCGATTCCACACAGGAATCTACGTCCTCGTTGAGGAGTCCACCAAGGACCAGGTCTTTTCCAACCCTTCCCTCACCGAGCGATCACCAAGATCAAGCCCGGGCTTTCTCACTATCAATCGAATGTGAATACAATGCTCTTAGGGGCTACTCACACTTTGAGGCTCCCTACAACAACCAAGTAGTTCTAGAATTCAAAGTACAACTGTTAAGAACTAAAAAAACAGTTAGAGTGCAAGAGAATCAAACCGAGAGCTCAAAACGTCGGTCACCACGTCTTTCCTCTCACAAAAACCACTAACTCCTTAAGATCCAATCTTAGGGGTCTAGAAGGTGAGGAAAGAGGCTTAGAAGAGCTCTAGGAATAAGTTTTCAGCGCTTGGGTTCGTGTCTCATCAATTCTCAGCCGGGGGGTCTCCCTTTATAGAAATCCCGGCATTTAGCCGTTACCAACTAAAGTCCGGACTAGTCCGGTCCCAAACCCGGACTAGTCCGATCTTGAGGGACCACTCACATCACAGCTTACCAAATAAAGTTTTAGTGACCGTTGGATTCAAACGGTCATGAATCCCCGGACTAGTCCGGCCAAGAGCGGACTAGTCCGATCTCAATCAGGAACCTTTGTTCCGTATGAGAACGGGCTAGTCTGGTATGGGCGGACTAGTCCGGCCCCAAGGGCGGACTAGTCCGGTCATACCAGACTTAGTCTAAGAACTCTCTAATCTAGTGCTGCGGACTAGTCCGGCCAACTTCGGACTAGTCCGAGCTCGCACAGGAACCTTTGTTCCGTCCTAAATCGGACTAGTCTGAAGGGAACGGACTAGTCCGGTCCAAGGAGCGGACTAGTCCGATGTCACTCAGAGACTTCTTCTCCGGACAACGGCGGCTTAGTCCGCTTAGCGGACTAGTCCGGCCTCTTGGGTGGACTAGTCCGGCCCTCTGAGACTTAGTCTCATAACGGCTCTGACTCACATGATAACGAGCAAGACTATGACTAGACTACTCCCCCTTATTCTCTCCCCCTTTGGCATCAAGGCACCAAAAAAGGGAAAGAAAAGGAGAAAACCTAATCACTATCATCTTGATCTTCGTCGTGGTCACTCTGGGTCTCTTCGTCCTCATCCTCATCTTCATCATCATCCTGGTGATGGGTGTGGGAGGTAGGAGGAGCAGCTGAGGAGGATCCAAAATAGGCAAGCTCATCCTCCGTGAGAGTGGGAAACTCAGTCACGTCGTCATCGTCTAATGACGGTGGAGACATAGGTATCTCTATCTTGTCGCACATGGCCTTGAGATACTTCTCTTGGCGTTGCTTCATCTTCTGCGTGCGAACTTCCACTTTCCGGAATGAGGAGAATATGGCCTTGAAGATCTTGAGCAGTCCACTAGAGGAGCCACTCGATGACGGAGGAATGGATGATCCGGCAGAAGAGGATGGAGCTGCAGTGGATCCCCTGCCCATGGATGCAGGAGGGCGAGGAAGAGGAGTCAGCATCTGAGGACGGAGCTTCCTGTCCTTCACATCCTTTGCAAACTCTAGCCCTTTGACTTTTTCAATCATGCACATGATGTATGGTGCATAGCCACAGGATCTGTTCGGGGTGTGGGAGATGTTGAAGATGTCGTTGTAGATGTAGTCGAAGACATTGAATTTTTCTTCTTCATTGAGCAGCTTCAACAGGTTTCTGAGGTACCCCTGTATCATCCCTGCATCTCCATCTTTTGGAGCTAGAGTCTTCCTCAGAACTCTATTCATCACTCCAAAGAAGGGTTTTATGTTGTGGGTTGAGGATGCCTCATAGAAGAGATTGGAAGGATACATAAAGTCCAAGTCACCCTTTCCCAGAGTTCTCTCATTGTGAACTACGATCTCATAGTTCAAGTGCTCCCCAAGTCCTAGGATGCGAGCGAACTCATCATATAGAACTGAGTACACCACCCCATTTGTCATCCAAGTGATTTTCCTGTTTCCATAGGTGTGGAAGTAACAGGTTGTGTAGAACTGGACTATGACTTCAATGTTCCAATCATATTGAAAAGCCATCAAGTCTTTGATCCCATGGCGTTCTGTTGCTTCAATTACTACATCAAAGGCTTGATGTTTCTTGTTGGCCATGTATGGTCAGTCCACCCACTGAGCATCAACTACCGCTGTCTTCATTGGGAGATAGACATGCCGGTAGTAGTCACAATGGAAGTCACACCAGAAGCGAGGGTCTGGTGTGGACTTCTCGTACTTGTAGACCTCCTCCTCCCGGAACCTTCTGGCTTTGTCGACTCCTTTTTCCTTGAAGGTTGCACTTGCCAAATTGGGTTGGCGGTTTGGGTTGTGCATGGGAGGTGCCCTTTCAAGGGGCCCAACAGGTCCCTGTGGGGGATTTCCCTTCCCCGTCTAGGGTTGTCACGAATGACGAGTCCCCTATTGGCTAGAGCCTTTTTCTTGGAAGGATCAGCTGCTTTGCCTTTTCCTTTGTCCTGGGTCGATTTTTGTGGCTCGGTAGGCTGTTTGTCCTTCAGGGTGACTAGTATCTTCCTCCTCGGAGGGTCAACGGACTGGGAGGCTTGGGCTTCCCTGTCAGCCCGTTTCTTCGTCCGAGCCTCCCTTGCAGCAGCCTCTACTGCCTCTGCCTCGGCTGCCGCACGATAAGCGGCTTGACGAGCCGCTTCGGCCTCGGGATTTGGAAGAGGGCTGTCGTTGGGTCCTGACATGATCTGGTGAGAAAAGAAGTATTTAGTTTATGGAGTATTGCATTTAAATTAGTTTACAAACCCAAAGTTAAGGTTAAGACTGTATCATCCGGACTTGTACGGGCAGGAGGCGGACTAGTCCGCTCTGGCTGGACTTGTCCGGTTGGAGTCCAGACTAGTCCAGACTTTACAGTTTTAAACCCTAACTAATGTGATTTGCTTACTAATTCATCAAAGTAGGTGCAATACTATGGGGTTTTGAAATAATATGGCCTAGGAAACTCAAAGAAGCCCTAAGGTACCCAAGATATGTTCTAGGAATAGGATTTTTGTGAAAAGTCAAGGCTAGGTTAAAAAGTACCTTGGAGTGAAGGAATGTGATGAAATCCGCGGTTCGAAGGAGCGGATATGGTCGGGGAGGAGTTCCCCGCACTCCACAAGCCTTGAATCGAGGATGCCTTCGAGGGATTTGAGGGAGAATTCCAAAATCGCCAATGGGGGCGAGTTTTGGAGGAGAGAGGTGGAGTGGAGGTGAATGAGGGAGAGAGAGGGGTTTCAGCCCGACCCTTGGAGGTTAAGTCTCCAAGGGCCGGACTAGTCCGGTCCCTAGTCCGGACTTGTCCGGGTGCCAGGCGGACTAGTCCGTTGTGGACTTGTCCGCTCCTCCTCGGACTTCTTTAGAATGCCCGGACTTGTCCGGTCTCTAGGTCGGACTAGTCCGGCTTTTAAGGTCTAAAAATTCTTATATATCAGAATTTTGCCTTTGTTTGCGGTGAATTTACTTGCACCTGCTATGTGGTCCATACATATATATATATATAATATATATATATAATATATATATCAAACACATAATTATGTGATGACAATATAGCCAAAAATAATGTGAGATAGAAAATAGAGGAGGTACAAGTTTTCACAATCGAGCACATTTTTGAAGGTTGTGAAAGAATTTTTTGAGAACTTCTATTTGCACAATTTTTCAACTTACATTCCTAGAATCTAATATATTCAGCTCATTTCGAAGTTCACAAAATCATTTTTCATCTAGTGGTTTGGTAAAGATATCGGCTAGTTGTTTTTCAGTTCTTACGTGTGAGATAGCAATGTCCCCCTTTATAGAATGATCTCTCAAAAAGTGATGCCGAATGTCTATGTGTTTGGTTCTAGAGTGCTCAACGGGATTGTGGGCTATCTTAATAGCACTCTCATTGTCACAAAGGAGTGGAATGTTGTTCATATTCTGACCATAATCTCTTAGAGTTTGTCGCATCCAAAGAAGTTGAGCACAGCAACTTCCGGCTGCGACATACTCCGCCTCAGCTATGGAGAGAGCAATGGAATTTTGTTTCTTGGATGACCATGATACTAGGGACCTACCCAAAAATTGACAAGTCCCTGAGGTGCTTTTTCTATCTATTTTACATCCGGCGTAATCCGCATCGGAGTATCCGATGAGATTAAACTTAGACCCCTTTGGATACAATAATCCTAGGTTGGGTGTGTGAACTAGATATCTTAGGATCCTTTTAACGGCTGTTAAATGACATTCTTTAGGTGATGCTTGAAATCTTGCGCATAAACATACACTAAGCATGATATCGGGTCTAGATGCGCAAAGATAAAGTAATGAGACAATCATAGAGCGATATACCTTTTGATCCACGCTTGGTCCGTCTTCATTGAGGTCAAGGTGCCCATTTGTTGCCATTGGTGTCTTGATAGGTTTTTCTTTGTCCATGTCGAACTTCTTGAATATGTCTTGTGTGTACTTGGTTTGACTAATGAACGTGCCTTCGTTGAGTTGCTTGACTTGAAATCCGAGGAAGAACTTCAACTCTCCCATCATGGACATCTCAAACCTATCTATCATTATTTTGCTAAACTCATTGCAAAAAGATGTGTTAGTAGAACCAAATATAATGTCATCGACATATATTTGGCACACAAAGAGATCGTTGTCTACATTCTTTGTGAATAGCGTATAATCTGCTTTGCCTATCTTAAAGCCATTATCAATAAGAAAGTCTCTAAGACATTCATACCAAGCTCTAGGAGCTTGTTTGAGGCCATAGAGAGCTTTATGCAATTTCAACACATGATCAGGATATTCTTGGTCTTCAATACCGGGTGGTTGCTCCACGTACACCTCCTCCTTGATTGGAGCGTTTAGAAAGGCACTTTTCACATCCATTTGATAGAGTTTAAAATCATGATGAGTATCATAGGCTAATAGAATACGAATAGATTCAAGCCTAGCTACGGGAGCAAAGATTTCATCGAAATCCAAACCTTCGACTTGAGCATATCCCTTTGCTACAAGTCTGGCCTTGTTTCTCGTCACCACTCCGTGTTCGTCTTGCTTGTTGTGGAACACCCACTTGGTGCCTACCACGTTTGCATTTGGTCTTTTCACTAGCTCCCATACTTGATTTCTTGTAAAGTTGTTTAATTCTTCTTGCATGGCTACTACCCAATCCGGGTCCTTGAGTGCATCTTCCACCCTAAATGGTTCCAAGGACGACACAAAAGAGTAATGTACACAAAAGTTAGCTATACGAGAATGTGTTGTTACTCCTTTTGTGATATCTCCAAGGATGTTATCAACGGGGTGATCTCGTTGAATGCTTTGATGAACCCTTAGGTGAGGCACTTGATTTCTTGAGTGGTTCTTCTTCTTCTTCTTCTCCCCCTTGATCAACACCATGGTTTTGATTTTCTTCTTCCTCAAACTGATCGTCTTGATCTTGGGGTGTTTGATTTTGATCTTGAGTGAGAGGTGCCACTTTTGATGAGCTTGTAGCATCTTGTCCTACATTTTCTTGGGGTCGGATTTCTCCAAGCCTCATTCTTCTTAGTGCTTCACTTGGTGCTTCTTCTTCATCTAATACACATTGATCAACTTGCTCCACTTGGGAGCCATTAGTTTCATCAAACACCACGTCACGTGCAATTTCAACACACCCGGAGGTTTTGTTGAAGACACGATAAGCGTAGGTGTTTGAGTCATAACCAAGTAGGAAACCTTTATCGGATTTTGAAGCAAATTTTGAAATCCTAGGCTTCTTGTTAAGAATATAGCATTTGCTTCCAAAAACTCGAAAGTAGGAGATATTGGGTTTGTTACCGGTTAGGAGCTCGTATGAGGTTTTCTTCAAGAGTCGATGGAGGTAGAGGCGGTTTGTAGCATGACAAGCGGTGTTGATTGCCTCCGCCCAAAATCGATCTGAGGTCTTGTATTCGTCGAGCATGGTTCTTGCCATCTCTATGAGTGTTTGGTTCTTCCTTTCAGCTACCCCATTTTGTTCCGGAGTATAAGGGGCTGAAAACTCATGTTTGATGCCCTCTTCATACAAAAACTCTTCTACTTCAGTGTTCTTGAATTCAGAACCGTTGTCACTTCTAATCTTCTTAGTTTTTGAAGAAAACTCGTTTTGAGCTCTCCTCAAGAACTTCTTGAGGATTCCTTGAGTTTCTCCCTTATCATGCAAGAAAAATACCCAAGTGAAACGAGAATAATCACCAACAATTACAAGATCATACTTGTTACCGCCAATGCTTATATATGTGACAGGGCCAAAGAGGTCCATGTGAAGCATCTCCAATGGTCTTGTTGTCGTCATCACGTTCTTGGCGGGGTGAGCTGTTCCAATTTGCTTTCCTGCTTGGCATGCACTACATGGTCTATCCTTTTCAAAAAAACACCTTTTAGTCCACAGATGTGATCCCCCTTTAGAAGTTTTTGTAAATTCCTCATTCCAACATGGGCTAGTCTTCTATGCCACAGCCATCCCATGTTGGTTTTTGCTATTAAGCATGTGTCAAGCTGAGTTTTACTTGTGGAAAAATCCACCAAGTAAAGCTTTCCCTTTAACACACCCTTAAAGGCAATTGAGTTATCACTTCTTCTAGAGACGATCACATCCTCGTTAGTAAACAAGCAATTATAACCTTTCCACATAGTTGAGATATGGACAATAGGTTATAATCCAATGATTTAACATGTAGAACATGTGAAAGAAAGTGTTGAGAAGAGATTGCGATTTTACCAATTCCTAGTACCCTTCCTTGGTTGTTGTCACCAAAATAGATGACTTCATTTGGATCATCGTTTTCTTCATATTCAACAAACATTTTCCTCTCTCCGGTCATATGGTTAGTGCACCCACTATCTAGCACCCATTTAGTGCCACCGGAGGAGTAGGCCTGCAAAACAATTTAAACATTGTTCTTAGGTACCCAAACTTTGTTGGGTCCTTTGAGGTTAGTTATTAGGCATTTGGGCACCCACACACAAGTTTTTGGACTCTTGTGGAGTGGCCCAACATATTTTGCATAAACTTTACCATACTTGCTTTTCATAAGAACATAAGATGCATCGAAATTATGAAATACTATAGATTTTACATTTTTGGTAATCTTATGTGAGTAGATGCAAGGTTATTACTCTCGTCTTGACTTGAGTTTTCTTTCACGAAGGCTACGAATTTGCTATTGTTTTTAAGGATTCTAGCATTTTGCTTTCCTCCCCTAGTATATCCTAGTCCATCTTTGATGAAGGGAGATCTTGTGATTGTGTATGCACTACGTGCATATTTGATTTTTTTTCTTTATCAAAGATCCCACTCTTGTGTGTATTCTTGCTTTGTGCCTCTTTGAGCTCATTTTTTAAGTTTAAGACAATGCTAGCACATTTGCAAGTTTTAGTGTTGGATTCTATCTTTGTTGAGAGAGAGCTTTTAGAGGATGAATTAATTGGGACGCTTGACTTAAGTGAGTCAAGTTGTGCTTCAAGATTATTGTGAGCTTTGGTCAAGCTTACAAGTTCATCTTGAAGTGCTACATTCTCACTTTTAAGCTGAACGCATGTCTCCTTGCTCATGGCAAGTTCGCTTTCAAGTGTTCTACACTTTTCTCTCTCAAGTTCAAGAAGTTTCTCAATCTCAAGGTTTCTTTCCTTTTCAAGGATAAGCAATTCTTCTTGTTGGTTGAGAAGCTCTTCTTGTTCAAATATTTCATCCGATAGCATTTTCATTTTAGCTATAGCCTTTTTGTTTAATCCTCTAAACATGAATTCGTTTTCACTGCTACTATCAAAGTCACTATCATCTTCAATATGTAACTTAGAAGGTTTAGTCATTACCTTGCGCTTTTCTTCCTTTGCCATGAGGCATGTGTGACTTCGGCTCTTCCAATCACCCTTGTTTGGCAAGAGTGATTTCTTCATGGTTGGCCTCTTGATGGCTACGGTTGCCACTTTTTCTTCATCTTTGGAGGAGGATTCTTCATTTGAGTCCCATTCTTCTCCGATGTGGGCTTGTCCATATGTATTCTTCTTTGTGAAGAATTTCTTGTCTTGCGGCTTCTCATCCTTCTTCTTTCTCTTGTCATCTTCCTTGCTATGGGGGCAGTTCACAATGAAATGCCCATGTTCTCCACAGTTGTAGCAAGTCTTCTTTGTTCTTGACTTGCCTTTGTCTTTGTTCTTATTCTCATAGTTATGCCTTCTCCTTCTCCTCATCAACCTTTTGAATCTTTTGATGAAGAACGCGATTTCTTCATCATCCATGTTTGTGCTCTCATCATCACTTTCTTCATCTTCACTTTTGAGTTGTGTTTCTTTTGCCTTGGACTTGGATGTGGCCTTGAGAGCAATGCACTTCTTCTTGGATGAAGTGATCTTGGCTAAGTCATTGACGTGTTGGACTTCCTTCTCCATCATCTCATGGTTAATGATCTTCCCTAGCACTTCATCCGGAGTCATCAAATGAAAGTTTGGACTTTCCCGGATTAAGGTGCATAGGGTCACATTGCGAGGCATAAATGCTCTTATCATTCTTTTAACCACCTCATGGTCATTCCATTTCTTGCATCTGTACGCCCGACTCTTGTTGATAAGAGTTTTGAGTCGGTTGTACATTTCTTGAGGTGTTTCGCCTTCTTCCATGGCAAACCTTCCAAGCTCTCCTTCTATCATCTCAATCTTAGCTTCCCTCACGGATCGGTTTCCTTCATGTGCGATCTTGAGGGTGTCCCAAATATCTTTGGCGAGCTCCAACCCATCTACCTTGTTAAAATCTTCAATGCTCAAAGATGAGTTGAGAACGGTTGCTGCTTGTGCATTGCGATGGATTTGTTGTTCTTGTTCTAGAGTGAGTTCATCCTCGTCTTCGGGGATATCTATACCTGTACATACCACATGCCAAGGACTTGGGTTCAAGGAAATTAGATGCAACTTCATGTTGTGTTTCCACATTGTATAGTTAGTTCCATCAAAGTGAGGTGGTTTGCCTAGAGGAATTGATAAATAACTGGAATGAGAATTTAATCGTTCATAGTTAAAAGGATATCGCGAGTAGTCTTGTTGACTACTCTTGAGTTTCTTCTCTAACTTCTCCTTCTTTTTCTTTTTATCCTCCTCCTTCTTCTTTTTGAGGGGTGCCATGAGACGAAGAACTTCTTCATCTTCTTCTGAGCTTGTAACGTCTTGTGGAGAAGCAACTGCGGGAGGTGGGTTAGAACCTTGTTCTTCAAAGTTGCTCGAACTTGCTCCTTTTCCCTTGTTGAGATCAATTTGGCTACCGACCTTTTCCCCCATCTCCTCTCCAAGCGATTAAGCTTTTGCGGAGAGTTAGGCTCTGATACCAATTGAAAGTTGCCTAGAGGGGGGTGAATAGGCTAATAAAATCTAAAATTAAAATAAACAGCGGATAAAACCAGAGTAGGCCGGACTAGTCCGGTATGAGGTCGGACTAGTCCGGTCTAAGCCAAATTTGTGTTTTAGGTTTCGTTTTAAGTTTGTTTGAGCTGAAAATATATGGTAGTGAAATGATATCACAAATTAGTTGAGAATAATTAGTTTGCAAAATAATAGAACAGTTTGCAGGAAATAACACAATGAATGCTTGACAAGTAAATCTAGTGAGTAAGTAAGATAGTAGAGAGGACAAGAGACACAATTTATCCCAAGGTTCGATTCCACACAGGAATCTACGTCCTCGTTGAGGAGTCCACCAAGGACCGGGTCTTTTCCAACTCTTCCCTCACCGAGCGATCACCAAGATCAAGCCCGGGCTTTCTCACTATCAATCGAATGTGAATACAATGCTTTTAGGGGCTACTCACACTTTGAGGCTCCCTACAACAACCAAGTAGTTCTAGAATTCAAAGTACAACTGTTAAGAACTAAAAAAACAGTTAGAGTGCAAGAGAATCAAACCGAGAGCTCAAAACGTCGGTCACCATGTCTTTCCTCTCACAAAAACCACTAACTCCTTAAGATCCGATCTTAGGGGTCTAGAAGGAGAGGAAAGAGGCTTAGAAGAGCTCTAGAAATGAGTTTTCAGCGCTTGGGTTCATTGTAACACCCCAAAATTTTGATTCAAAACCCTAAATCATGTTAAGAGGGGGATTTAAAAATTTTTGGACGTGTTGCATGTTTTGCAAAAATTCAAATTCAAACTGGAATTCAAATTAAACTCAAATCAGAAAAGAAATAGAAAAAGAAAAAGGAAAACAGAAAAAAAACCGGCCAGTGGGCCAAAACCCACCAGCCGGGCCACCCTGCCCCGCGCCAGCCCGCAGCCGCGCGCCCGCGCTCTCTCTCTCAGATAGGCGGGACCCACCTGTCATCCCTAACCCCCGATCGTCCGAAACTCGGACTGTTCACCCGCGCGCGCGCGATCGCAACCGACCGGATTTCCGGCCGAATTCTGGATCCGAAGGACTCCCACTCGATCTAAACAAACCCGCCGCCCTCCCCCGTCTATAAAAACCCCGGCCTCGTTCTGTTTTTCCCCCGCGATCGCCGATTTTTACTCCGGTGAGAACCGAGACTTCTCCGGCGAATTATGGCCGATCTAATCTCGGAATTTCCGATCTAACTCGCTGGTCTTGATCCACCGCCTCCGAGGAACCTTGCAGGTGCAGAAAACTCGGTGACTTGCGGTGTAAACACAGCGCCGACGAGCCTCGCCGTGGTTTCACCTCGGACCTCGTCGCCGATCACCTTCCAGGACCTCCGAGTTCAAGAAAACCCTCGAGGTGAGATCCCCGACCTCCCCTCCACCGATCTATGCCATAAGATCACAGTTCTAGGAAGAATTCTCGAAGATCCGAAAGTCTCCGGCAAGATCGCCGCTTTCCGCCGCCGTGCGCCGCCGGCAGCGCCGCCGGCGCTCGATCAGAGCGACGTGGCCGCTTGTGCACCGTTTATTTTAAATCGCATGGTAGGGTTTAAATCCCCGCGTACCGGTTCGACGTTATAATCTCAGCCGTCGGTTTAAAATCGGACGGTCCACGTCAGCCCCGCGTTATAAAGACTGGAAATCTTACGTGCTACCCCCTGGGGTTCTCGGGAAATAAGAGCTAGCCCCGAAAACTTCTGATCTAGCCCCTGGAACTTCAGAAAATCATGTAAATTCATTTAAAAATCAGTTTTAGCCCCTGAACTTAATAAAAATTAGGAAAAACCCCTCTGTAATGTGTAGCTAGACCACTGAAAATTGTTAAAATAATATTATAGACCCTTTAGAGGGGTGAGTTTACCTTTTAGCCCTGTTTAGTATTTAATTTAGGAAATTGAATATGTGGCTAGTGTTTAAAAATTAAAAAGTGAGACAAACATATTGTCAAAATTAAATTAAAGACTTTCTCAGTATTTAGAAAACTTTGGAGTGAGATAAAAACATATTTAGGGCTGAATTGAATCTGTTTAATTTATTATTCATATTTAGGGACACATTTTTAAGCAAAGAATAATTCTGAAAATAGGGAAAATAAATGTAAAATAGTTTACATCAGAGGAAAAGGTCAAAAATATATTATTAAACATTTTAGATCAGAACCTATTCTGTTTAGATGATGTGTCTTGTTATTTTCATAATAAAGTACACATTTATGCATAAGAAAATAAATCTGAAAATATAGCAACTAGTAAATGATAAATGGAGTTTCTAAAATCCAAAGAGTTCAGTTTAGGGTTGGTAGAAACTATGAAGACACATATGGAGAAGGAAAATACCTTTCATGCTTATTTGGTAGTAAAAAGGTGTAGTAGTTGAATATAAGGAGTTTATTTAATTTGGAAATTCATATATATAGTATGTAAGTATAAATGTGAACACAAAAGTAGGAATCATATACACATGATTAAAAGTGCATGCAAGCCACAAATCAACACACATAGAGTAACCACAACACATATAATGGTGAATGACTTTCATAAATATGAATGTGTGGTTTGTATGAAGTGGAAGTGTGAACTATGTCTTATGGATTGTTGTTTTTCTTTTGCTATGTGTGATGGTATGATGTAGAACCTGCTCAAGAGCAAGTTATTCCTTTCCAAGATCAGGACTACCCATTCCAAGAGCAGCAGGAAGGAGGCAAGTGTCCTTGACCACTTTGATCCTATGCTAGGATATGTAGCTAGAATTATTTGCATTGTCAATTGAAATATGAAACCCATGCTAGGAAGTTTCCCTAGAATTGCATTACCTTGTTTTCCTTGTAGCTTGGGTTGGGATTTATTTTATCATGTCATTTATTATTATGCATATGCTTAGCAATGCTTAGAATGGGATATTTGGGATATGAGATCATCAATTTATTTTACCATACTCTTGAATGAGATATTGTGAGTTATGTAGAGGTAGGGATCAAGGCAAGTTGGATGTTTTGGTTGTGTGCTGGGTGCACGAGACTCGGGTTTGTGTTTAGTACTTGCCTGGATCCTAAGGACCGGTTCATGGAGCATGTAACCTGGCTTTACAGTGCCAACCACATGCTGAGATGGGGCAGCTTGGCCAATTAATTAGGTGTATCTCCGGCGTAGTATGGGTGTGTTGGATGGTGCGGGGAGTAGGTGTCAGCTGGACTACCATATGAACCGCAAGGCTCAAGAGCGGGCCACTGCAGCGGGGTTGGAGCCTCTTGTATGCTGTTAGGGGTGAAACCTCAGTGGGCCCACGCTCGTCGGGAATCCCTTTGTAAAGGCTTCGTAGTGATCTCCTGGCTACACACCTGGGAAGTGTGAATGTGGTTCGTAGCCACTGGCATAATGGAGGTTCTTTTAGTCCACCCGGCAACGGGGGATGAAATCACTACATGTGGGTACAGTGGTACAAACTCTGCAGAGTCAAAACTGTCATGACAGCCGTGCTCACGGTCAAGAGCGGCTTGGACTTATTCATGATTAGAGGATTGATGGTTTCGGAAGTTGTGGATGTTAAGCGGGAAGCTTAACATTGGAAATGATGTTATGGTTATTAGATTATGATGATGGGATGGGAGATTGGGAGCATTTCACTTGTGTAGTAATGTAGGTGCTTAATAAGCTAAGATGATAGGTATTAAGTGCGTAGTGCTTTAACCATGAGTTCAACCTCTCCTTGTTCTAGCCATGCATGACATAACTTTCCCACACTTGCTGAGTACCATCGGTACTCAACCTTGCATATTTGTTGGTTTATATTGCTGCTCAGGTCAAGATAATGAGGTGGTGTATAATGATCAAGACTTTGGACCCGAAGAAGGTTTCTAGGTTCATGGAGACTCCGGGCAACGCCTGTGATGGAGCCCTCAAGAATAATATTCCGCTGCTAGTTTGTTTATTTGTGATGAACTTATTATTGTCCATCGAGACATTTGCCATGTAAGACTTATTTGTATTCGACACCTGGCTTGTAATAAATGGTACTTCACTATTTGTCATCACATGTATGAGAAAATGATCCTGGCATACATGTGATATTCACTTGGTTGTTCTTCGGAAAAACCGGGTGTGACAGAGGTGGTATCAGAGCCAAGGTTGCCCGTAGGAACGTTGAACTAGGTAGAAATGGACGAATCTAAGGGCCCTATTTTCTTAAAAACTATTTTCACAAGGTGTGTGTGGAAAAGTGTTATTTAATGAGTCACTTTCTTCATCTTACCCTAATTTTCATTCAAAATAGGATTTTTGTTTAAAAGTTTATCTAACCTAAGTTTAAACGCTTTTTGTTTTTAGATGGTTCGCATGATTCGCACCGCTCGCAAGTCCACAGGAGGGAGAGTTCCCGTAGTTGCCCTTGCCGAGAGAGAGGAGAGCCGTTCGGTGACGTACCTTTCCTACGGATTGGCAGTAGGAGGCTTATTGCGCCGTCTTCGGCGTATGCTCGAAGCCGCCGGCAACACGGGCAAGCTAATCATCCACTATAACTCCACCAGGACCATTCGTGAGAAGAGGGAAGACTGGAGCTCAGAGATGAGGATTATACACGAAAATCAGCTGCTTAAGATTCATCACTCTCCAGCTTGTCGAGCGACACAGGTCGATGCGGAGAAAGATGTCACCTGGGAGGCCATCACCTGCCAGAGTCACATCTATCGTCGCCACTTGGACAAAACTGAGTACATGTATGTCCTCCAACGTGAGAGTGGTACCACGGAGTACAAGTACCCACCAGTGCAGCAAGGGACTTCCCATGAGCACATGGACTTGTGCTTGGAGGATGCTGCTATGCTCAGCACTCGACTGCAGGAGTGTCAACAAGAGCTTCAGGATGTCCGGGACACCCTGAAGGAAACGGAGGCTTTGCTGCGAGCCTGCTTAAAGGGGAGAGAAAGAGGAGATGGGAATGAACTGTGTGTCACCGTAAATGATACATGGACTCCTGACTCCCCGGATCGCCGAGCGATCAGGCGTCGTCGCACTTCTCCACCAGCAGCCTCCCCACCCAAAGCAGAATCAGAAGACAGCCGAAATGATGAGGAAGATCCCGAGGAGCCAACTCAAGAGAACGAGTAGTGTAGAGTCCTTCCCTTAATTAGCAAGATGTCGAATCGTCGAGTCGTTACGTTAAGTTAATGGTGTGTTAATGCTTGGTGTGGGACGTGAGTTGTGGAAGCCATGAGCAATTGTCCACAGCCTCGTCTTTAGACTGTTTTGCTTTGGTATATGAACTCACATGAAATAATATTGCATTTATTTTTGTGTGAGAAATGAACCCTTAGAAAAGTATAACAAAGCCTCAACACTTCAAAGTACAAACAAGTGAAAGTAGTAAGATGATACTAAATGCTTTCAAATTAACATTGGTTGATTCTGCCAGATGGTCAGAAGAGGAAAAGGACGTGCTGCCAACCCCGCCAACAACAACGATGAGGCATGCAACCCTCATCTTTCTGGAGGCCAGGACAGGGGTGGTCGCCGTGAAGAAGTTGACCCTCTCCACCAAATGCTGGAGAATCAAAATCAGCTCATCCAGAACTTGACTCAAGTGGTGGCCAACTTGCATCAAGTTCCACCTCCACAAGCTGCACCACGCCAACCAAGGTTGAGTGAGTTTCTAGGAACTCAACCTCCAAAGTTCGCAAGTGCTGCTGAACCTCTGGAGGCAGATGATTGGCTGAAGACCATTGAAAGTAAGATGAGGATCATACAGTGCCAAGGGTATGAGAGGGTGTTGTTTGCCTCTCATCAATTGCATGGACCTGCTGCTGATTGGTGGACCGCCTACGTGGCTGCCCATCATGACCCTGAGAACATCACTTGGGAAGAGTTCAAGCGTAGCTTCCGCAACCATTACATCCCAAGAGGTGAACTCAAAAACAAGAGGAAGGAGTTTTTGGGACTGCAGCAGGGAAACATGACGGTGAGGGAATACCTCACTATATTTACTCAACTATCCCGTTATGCCCCACGAGACATAGAGACTGATGAGCAGAAACAAGATTGTTTCGTGGAAGGGCTTACCGTGGAGATGCAGTGTGCAATGTCCTCAAATGAGTATGAAAGCTTCCAAAAGATGGTGGACAGAGCATTTGTGGTAGAAAGGAAGCTAAAGGCCTTGGAAAATGAGAATAAGAGGAAAGCCAGGTGGTCACATCAAGCCTCCGGGAGCAACACCCGCCCACGTCTGATGCAGCAACCAGCAGGGCAGACGAACCATGCTGTGGTACCCTACTCAGCACCAAGAGGGTACAACCCGAACTACAGGCCTCTGGCAGCACCAGCACAGCCACAACGTCAGTTTGTACAGCAGCCTCGCCCCGCATATCCACCTCGACCAGCAGTGCAAGGACCCCCAAACCAACCCCAAGACAACAAAGGCCAGGCACCTAAGGTTGGGGTGCAATGTTTTAGCTGCGGTGAAGTGGGGCACTACGCCCACAAATGACCAAAGAAGAAGCCCGCGCAGCCACAACAGCAGAATGTAATGAGAGGACGGGTGAACCACGTCACTATGGAGGAAGCACAAGATGCACCCGACGTGGTAGTTGGTAAGTTTCCTGCCAATTTACACCTTGCAACTCTGCTGTTTGATTCTGGTGCCACCCACTCGTTTATTGCTCAAGGGTTTGTTAAGAAGCATGACCTAGCAACAACACAAATGAACCATATGCTAGCAGTAAACTCTCCAGGTGGAGAAATAAGGACAAGACAAGTGTGTCCCAAGGTGAATCTAGACATTAATGGGGTAGGGTTTACTGCTAACCTCATAGTGATAGATTCCCAAGGGATCGATATTATTTTGGGCATGGATTGGTTGACCAAACATAAGGGAATCATTCATTGTTCGACCAGAACGGTGGAACTAACACACCCTAGTGGCACAAAAGTAAAGTTTATAACAATACAAGAGCCTAGGAGGGATGTTCAATTAAATCAAGTTGAGGTGAAAGTGGAGGAGATCCGAATTATCACGGAATATCCAGACATTTTTCCGGAGGAGTTGCCAGGTATGCCTCCCGATCGTGAAGTGGAATTTGCAATTGAGCTAGTGCCTGGAACAGCCCCAATGCTGGTTATGCCAGATATGCAAAAGAGCTTTACGGTGTACTGCGATGCCTCTGGAAACGGGTTGGGATGTGTTCTCATGCAAGAAGGGCACGTCGTGGCTTATGCATCCCGACAGCTCCGGAAGCACGAGAAGAACTATTCTACACATGACCTAGAACTAGCCGCAGTGGTACACGCGTTGAAAATTTGGCGGCACTATTTGATGGGGAAGAGGACCGAGATATATACGGATCATAAGAGTTTGAAGTACATTTTCACACAGCCAGACCTCAACCTCAGACAAAGGAGATGGTTAGAGCTAATCAATGACTTTGATGTGGGCACCAATTATCATCCTGGGAAAGCAAACGTCGTGGACGATGCTTTAAGTCGGAAAGTGCAAGTCAATAAGTTGAGCTTAAAAGATATGCCTGCAGAATTGAAGGACGAGGTTATAAGGCTCAATCTATGTCTAGTAAATAGTGGTGAAGCCATCGCCATGGAAGTGGACTCCACACTAGAGTGAGACATACGCGAGGGTCAAAAGAATGACGAGAAGATACAAGAGATCAGACAACTCATCAAGGAAAATAAAGCTCCTGGTTTTAGAGGGGATGAACAAGGAACGGTGTGGCACGGGAAAAGAATCTATGTGCCAGAAGTAAGGGAGATCCGTGAATTGATTTTGAAGGAGGCTCATGATTATGACTATTCCATCCATCCTGGGAGTACGAAGATGTACCAGGACCTTAAGAGCAGGTATTGGTGGTATGGTATGAAGCGAGATGTCGCAGAACATGTTGCCCTATGTGACACATGTCAGTTGGTGAAGGCAGAACATCAACGACCCGCGGGATTATTGCAACCACTCAAAGTGCCTGAATGGAAATGGGAAGAAATCAGCATGGATTTCATCGTGGGATTGCCTAGGACCCAATCAGGATATGATTCGATATGGGTCATCATTGACAGGCTAACCAAGGTAGCTCATTTCATCCCCGTGAAAGAAAGCTACAGCGGATCCAAATTGGCAGAGTTGTACATGTCAAGGATCGTGTGTTACCATGGAGTGCCAAAGAAGATAGTGTCGGATCGAGGAACACAGTTCACCTCGAGGTTTTAGCAGAAGTTGCATGAGACCATGGGAACCCATCTGAATTTCAGCTCTACCTATCATCCCCAAACTGATGGGCAGACGGAAAGAACCAATCAGATCCTTGAAGATATGCTAAGGGCAGGTGCACTCAAAAACAATAGGAGTTGGGACAAAAACTTACCGTATGCGGAGTTTTCCTATAACAACAGCTATCAAGCTAGTATGAAGATGTCACCGTTTGAAGCCTTGTACGGGAGAAAGTGCAGAACTCCCCTATTTTGGAACCAAACAGGGGAAAGTAAAGTGTTTGGTCCAGAAGTACTACAAGAAGCCGAGGCGAAGGTGAGGGGAATTCGCAATAACTTGAGGATAGCACAGACACGCCAAAAGAGCTATGCCGATGTACGAAGAAGAGAGCTCGTTTTCAACGTGGGAGACTATGTCTATCTCAAAGTGTCCCCTATAAGAGGACTTCGTCGGTTCAAGGTGAGAGGGAAGTTGTCACCTCGATACATCGGACCCTTTCAAGTTTTGGAAAGAAAAGGCGAAGTGGCGTATCAACTAGAGTTACCGGCTCGTCTATCGGATGTGCACGATGTATTCCATGTGTCACAACTCAAGAAATGCCTGAGGACGCCTGAGGAGGTGTTACCCATGAATGAAGTGAACGTAGCTGAGGATTTGTCTTATGCCGAGCAACCATACAAGATTTTGGAGACAATGGAACGCCTCACCAGAAATAAAAGAATCCGGATGTGCAAGGTGCAGTGGAAGCATCACTCAGAAGAGGAAGCCACCTGGGAGCGGGAAGATGAGCTCAAGGCACAATTTCCGGAATTGTTTTCTTAGAACCACCAATCTCGAGGACGAGATTTCTTTTAAGGGGGGTAGAGCTGTAACACCCCAAAATTTTGATTCAAAACCCTAAATCATGTTAAGAGGGGGATTTAAAAATTTTTGGACGTGTTGCATGTTTTGCAAAAATTCAAATTCAAACTGGAATTCAAATTAAACTCAAATCAGAAAAGAAATAGAAAAAGAAAAAGGAAAACAGAAAAAAAAACCGGCCAGTGGGCCGAAACCCACCAGCCGGCCCACCCTGCCCCGCGCCAGCCCGCAGCCGCGCGCCCGCGCTCTCTCTCTCTCAGACAGGCGGGACCCACCTGTCATCCCTAACCCCTGATCGTCCGAAACTCGGACTGTTCATCCGCGCGCGCGCGATCGCAACCGACCGGATTTCCGGCCTAATTCTGGTTCCGGAGGACTCCCACTCGATCTAAACAAACCCGCCGCCCTCCCCCGTCTATAAAAACCCCGGCCTCGTTCTTTTTTTCCCCCGCGATCGCCGATTTTTACTCCGGTGAGAACCGAGACTTCTCCGGCGAATTCTGGCCGATCTAAGCTCGGAATTTCCGATCTAACTCGCTGGTCTTGATCCACCGCCTCCGGGGAACCTTGCAGGTGCAGAAAACTCAGTGACTTGCGGTGTAAACACAGCGCCGACGAGCCTCGCCGTGGTTTCACCTCGGACCTCGTCGCCGATCACCTTCCAGGACCTCCGAGTTCAAGAAAACCCCCGAGGTGAGATCCCCGACCTCCCCTCCACCGATCTATGCCATAAGATCACAGTTCTAGGAAGAATTCTCGAAGATCCGAAAGTCTCCGGCGAGATCGCCGCTTTCCGCCGCCGGCAGCGCCGCCCGCGCTCGATCAGAGCGACGTGGCCGCTTGTGCGCCGTTTATTTTAAATCGCACGGTAGGGTTTAAATCCCCGCGTACCGGTTCGACGTTATAATCTCAGCCGTCGGTTTAAAATCGGACGGTCTACGTCAGCCCCGCGTTATAAAGACTGGAAATCTTACGTGCTACCCCCTAGGGTTCTCGGGAAATAAGAGCTAGCCCCGGAAACTTCTGATCTAGCCCCTGGAACTTCAGAAAATCATGTAAATTCATTTAAAAATCAGTTTTAGCCCCTGGACTTAATAAAAATTAGGAAAAAACCCTCTGTTATGTGTAGCTAGACCATTGAAAATTGTTAAAATAATATTATAGACCCTGTAGAGGGGTGAGTTTACCTTTTAGCCCTGTTTAGTATTTAATTTAGGAAATTGAATATGTGGCTAGTGTTTAAAAATTAAGAAGTGAGACAAACATATTGTCAAAATTAAATTAAAGACTTTCTCAGTATTTAGGAAACTTTGGAGTGAGATAAAAACATATTTAGGGCTGAATTGAATCTGTTTAATTTATTATTCATATTTAGGGACACATTTTTAAGCAAAGAATAATTCTGAAAATAGGGAAAATAAATGTAAAATAGTTTACATCAGAGGAAAAGGTCAAAAATATATTATTAAACATTTTAGATCAGAACCTATTCTGTTTAGATGATGTGTCTTGTTATTTTCATAATAAAGTACACATTTATGCATAAGAAAATAAATCTGAAAATATAGCAACTAGTAAATGATAAATGGAGTTTCTAAAATCCAAAGAGTTCAGTTTAGGGTTGGTAGAAACTATGAAGACACATATGGAGAAGGAAAATACCTTTCATGCTTATTTGGTTGTAAAAAGGTGTAGTAGTTGAATATAAGGAGTTTATTTAATTTGGAAATTCATATATATAGTATGTAAGTATAAATGTGAACACAAAAGTAGGAATCATATACACATGATTAAAAGTGCATGCAAGCCACAAATCAACACACATAGAGTAACCACAACACATATAATGGTGAATGACTTTCATAAATATGAATGTGTGGTTTGTATGAAGTGGAAGTGTGAACTATGTCTTATGGATTGTTGTTTTTCTTTTGCTATGTGTGATGGTATGATGTAGAACCTGCTCAAGAGCAAGTTATTCCTTTCCAAGATCAGGACTACCCATTTCAAGAGCAGCAGGAAGGAGGCAAGTGTCCTTGACCACTTTGATCCTATGCTAGGATGTGTAGATAGAATTATTTGCATTGTCAAATGAAATATGAAACCCATGCTAGGAAGTTTCCTTAGAATTGCATTACCTTGTTTTCCTTGTAGCTTGGGTTGGGATTTATTTTATCATGTCATTCATTATTATGCATATGCTTAGACATGCTTAGAATGGGATATTTGGGATATGAGATCATCAGTTTATTTTACCATACTCTTGAATGAGATATTGTGAGTTATGTAGAGGTAGGGATCAAGGCAAGTTGGATGTTTTGGTTGTGTGCTGGGTGCACGAGACTCGGGTTTGTGTTTAGTACTTGCCTGGATCCTAAGGACCGGTTCATGGAGCATGTAACCTGGCTTTACAGTGCCAACCACATGCTGAGATGGGGCAGCTTGGCCAATTAATTAGGTGTATTTCCGGCGTAGTATGGGTGTGTTGGATGGTGCGGGGAGTAGGTGTCAGCTGGACTACCATATGAACCGCAAGGCTCAAGAGCGGGCCACTGCAGCGGGGTTGGAGCCTCTTGTATGCTGTTAGGGGTGAAACCTCAGTGGGCCCACGCTCGTCGGGAATCCCTTTGTAAAGGCTTCGTAGTGATCTCCTGGCTACACACCTGGGAAGTGTGAATGTGGTTCGTAGCCACTGGCATAATGGAGGTTCTTTTAGTCCACCCGGCAACGGGGGATGAAATCACTACATGTGGGTACAGTGGTACAAACTCTGCAGAGTCAAAAACTGTCATGACAGCCGTGCTCACGGTCAAGAGCGGCTTGGACTTATTCATGATTAGAGGATTGATGGTTTTGGAAGTTGTGGATGTTAAGCGGGAAGCTTAACATTGGAAATGATGTTATGGTTATTGGATTATGATGATGGGATGGGAGATTGGGACCATTTCACTTGTGTAGTAATGTAGGTGCTTAATAAGCTAAGGTGATAGGTATTAAGCGCGTAGTGCTTTAACCATGAGTTCAACCTCTCCTTGTTCTAGCCATGCATGACATAACTTTCCCACACTTGCTGAGTACCATCGGTACTCAACCTTGCATATTTGTTGGTTTATATTGCTTCTCAGGTCAAGATAATGAGGTGGTGTATAATGATCAAGACTTTGGACCCGAAGAAGGTTTCTAGGTTCATGGAGACTCCGGGCAACGCCTGTGATGGAGCCCTCAAGAATAATATTCCGCTGCTAGTTTGTTTATTTGTGATGAACTTATTATTGTCCACCGAGACATTTGCCATGTAAGACTTATTTATATTCGACACCTGGCTTGTAATAAATGATGCTTCACTATTTGTCATCACATGTATGAGAAAATGATCCTGGCGTACATGTGATATTCACTTGGTTGTTCTTCGGAAAAACCGGGTGTGACATTCGTGTCTCATCAATTATCATCCGGAGGGTCTCCTTTTATAGAAATCCCGGCATTTAGCCGTTACCAACTAAAGTCCGGACTAGTCCGGTCCCAACCCCGGACTAGTCCGATCTTGAGGGACCACTCACGTCACAGCTTACCAAATAAAGTTTTAGTGACCGTTGGATTCAAACGGTCATGAGTACCCGGACTAGTCCGGCCAAGAGCGGACTAGTCCGATCTCAATCAGGAACCTTTGTTCCGTATGAGAACGGACTAGTCTGGTATGGGCGGACTAGTCCGGCCCCAAGGGCGGACTAGTCCGGTCTTACCAGACTTAGTCTAAGAACTCTCTAATCTAGGGTTGCGGACTAGTCCGGCCAACTTCGGACTAGTCCGAGCTCGCACAGGAACCTTTGTTCCGTCCTAAATCGGACTAGTCTGAAGGGAACGGACTAGTCCGGTCCAAGGAGCGGACTAGTCCGATGTCACTCAGAGACTTCTTCTCTGGACAACGGCGGCTTAGTCCGCTTAGCGGACTAGTCCGGCCTCTTGGGCGGACTAGTCCGGCCCTTTGAGACTTAGTCTCATAACGGCTCTGACTCACATGATAACCGGACTAGTCTGGCCTGGGACGGACAAGTCCGAACTCACTCAGAGACTTTTTATCCGGTCTAAAACGGATTAGTCCGGGTACAAACGGACTAGTTCGGCCATTTGTCCGGACAAGTCCGGTTTTCCCTTTTCTTCATATCTATGACTACTTCGTCTCATGATTGTAACGTTCTATCCTTTGTTTGAGCTCTCTAGTGATTCTCAAGCACTCTAAAAGAGAAGACCCTATACACAACTAGAAAAATGTGAAGATTAATAGAAAATGCTATTTTCTACTCTTTCAAGTCTTCTTCTTTTCCTTTTGCTTCTTGAGAGACTCCATACCCATTTCTTTGATAAACACCTGTGCTCATACTCAGTAGAAACTTATTAGCATCTTAATTGTCGTCATCAATCAACCAAAACACCGGAGATTATCTAGATGCACTTTCAACAGGATTCTACGTCTCCGTTGAGGTGTCCACAAAGGACCGGGTCTCTTTCAACCCTAGCCCTCACCAAGTGATCACAAAGATCAAAATTAGTTGTTCCACTATCAAAACAAGGGTGATACAAACTTCCCGGGTCTCACCACAAGTTGGGAGTCACTGGGCGACACCTAACCGCGTAGGAATAATGCTCCAAGAGTAATAAACACAAACCATGCAGCAGGAAGATGTGCAGCTCAGCAAGCTCAACCCTAAGTGCCCCTCTTCTTGAATCTCCTCACAAAACCTCAAATCCTCACAAGTTCCAAGATTGAGTGCTAGAGGGTGTGAGAGAGGTCTAGGAATGCTCAAGAACACTAGTGAAAGCTCTCGGGTTGATCACCTCCGAAATGGGGACGAGATCCCTCCTTTTATAGGGCTCCCAAAAATGTTGCCGCTGCCAACCACTAAAGTTCGGACATGTCTGAACTTCACTTCGAACATGTCCGAGATTGGGGACCATCAACGATAAAATGACGTCCTCAACTTACACTAATTTGAATTGTCCTGTTGATTTCACTTCGGTCATGTTCGACATATTTTGGACATGTTTGAGCTCACATATTCGTACCAGTCTTCGGATATCCTCAAACTTCAGACATGTCCAAACTCCACTTTGGACATGTCCGACCTTAAACAGAAGGTACATATCCGATGTGTTCGGACATGACCCGACCTATACAGAGGGTACTTGTCCAACTTCTTCGGACATGTCCGACCCTACACGGAAGGTACATTTCCGACATTTTCACACATGTCCGACCGTCTGGACTTAGGAACTCCCAAGAATCCTAGACTTTGGACTTGTCCAAATTTCTTGGGATATGTCCTAGTCTCCTCGGAGAGTACTTCCCCGAAACCTTCATCCATGTTCGAGTCTACACAGAGAGCACTTATCCAAATATCTATGATATATCCGAGGTTAATGACTTAAGAACTCTTTTCTACACTAAGGGTTGTTTGGTTGGGATTGAGCTTGCTTTTCTTTGCTGCATGTCGTATACCTCTTAATAGTGTGCCGTTCCTATACTCAAGAAAAATAAAGACCCTAACTCTATTGTATAGCTTCACGCCTTCTTCTCCATTTCCTTTTTTGAAAAGCCCTCAATCTCTTCTTGTCGTCCAACCTATCTGCACACATGCTCATTTCAACTCATTGGCATTTTAATTGTTCATCATAAATCTTCCAAAACCAACACGGGGACCTAGATGCACTTTCAGTCAACAATACCATCAAGCTTTCATTTAACTTTGTACATCCATTTGCAATCAATGACATTTCTCACATGAGTGGAAGGAACAAGGTGTCTAGGTGTGATCCTTCATAACAGCATAAAATTCTTCATCCATAGCTACCTTCCATCAAGGATTACTTAGGTTCACCGGTACCAGGGAAGTTGGCAAAACGAACGCTATGGTAGCGTACATGACCATCAACGATCACCTTGTGCTGAAATCTACCATGTTGAACTCTGCTGGCGGGTCTTGAGGGCGCCAACACATCAGGAGCTGCAGTTCTAGCCGGGGCAAAGGATCCCAAGCCAATAGACCAGACTAGGCTGTCAAGCAACCCGAGGGATGGAGCCACACCAAATCCATGTGTTCTAGGAGGTGCGGAAGTGCCAGCCACAGAGGATCCCGGAGAGTAGCCAAGTGTCACGAATTCCTTACTGTGTGACATGGATGGCGAATCTGGGGCGATCACATGGCGGGAAACAGAGCGAGATGTAGGAGAATCAACATCGGACTCTGCACCAACAGCATCTCAAGACAGATTCTCCCCATGATCCAACAAAGATCAACCCGCATTGCTAGTGCCATCAGCATTTATATCCGATTCACACCAGAAGTACCTATAAATAGAAAATCACCCATATTCTGCACAACAAACTCAACAAATTGATCAGGAGTTTTAAAAGATTAATAACAAGGATTAATCACCATTCTTTTTTAAAAGACGCTCCATAGGAGTTTTAGAAAGCAATAACTTTGCTAGGAAGGCGATTAATCAAGTACACCGTTGTGAGAAAGGCTTAATCCCTAAACTTCAGAGCCATGGAAGCTTTGGAAAATAGAGTAGCCCAACCTCAATAATACTCCTATGTTTATGCTCGATAAAACCATTTTTTATGCGCATGGGGGCATAATATGATCCAATAGGATGAAAAAATAGTTGATATTTTTATACTTGCCCTCAAAGTTAAAATGAAGTGCAAAAATTTTCCTGTAAAATAGCCTTTTATGTGAAGCTTAAAATCATGAAACTTTTGAAAAAAACATCAAACTTATTATTTAAAAGATAAATTCATGTGTATTTATTGTAATCATAATAAAACTGGCATAATATTTATATCTACCAACTGAGGTTGGTGTGGGACCCCATACATCAAAAAACACAAGCTCTAAAGGGACGGTGAAAACATTGAAAGATCTGGAAGAGGGTAGTTGATGACTCTTACCCTTTTGACAAGCATCACATACATATTCTTTATTTGACTCACTAAAGGAAATATTGTTGCCTTGAAGAATTTGTTAAATAATAATTGTGGATGGATGTCCTAAAGGTGAAGCCAATGAGACGAAGACTTTAACGCCAACACTAAAACGTGCCTCCCAAGAGATGAAGATGATGAAGGTAGAGGACAAAGGACACCCACCCATCTACCATGAAGTTGGATATCCCTCGTGTCCTGATATTTTATATAGCAAAAATTAGGCCAATGTTCAATGAAGGCATTATTATCTTTAGCAAGCTTATGAGTAGAGACAAATCTTTTGGTTGTTTGAGGAACATGAAGAATTTTATTAAGACAGATATCACGATTAGGGGCATGTAATACAAAGGACCAATATGACGTATATCTATACCTGATCCATTGACGGCATTAATATGGTTTTGTCCATACTAGCGATATCAGACAGTTAACTTGCCGAGCTCTCGCGTGATGTGGTCAGTTGCAACTGTATTAGTGTACCAGTTTGTGTCAATGTCATACGAAATTATGGCCATACAAGATGATCTATCTAGAGACCCCTGAAATTTTTTGTTAAATCTTCTCCTGCACCTGTACGCCGGATGACTCTCTTTCCACAAATCTAACATATTGGGTCTAGGGTCTTGATCACTGTACTAGCGACCACCACCTTGACGTTGTTTGTTGATTGTGGCCTCCACTACTGCCACACCCGCCACCACGATATCCTAGGCCACGGTGTTTACCAAAGTAATTGTGTGATGTTGCATTAGCTCAGAAATCACTACCGTGGGCATTGCTTTAATTCTGACCTTAAAGTCGGCATTCATATGTGAGGAACTGGGCATATATATCACGAAGATTGATAGTTTACTTGGTCTTGATTTTGGTTGTGATAGAGGTCATAAAGCTATTATACTCATCATCTAGATCTGTGAGTATGTAGGAGATGACATCATCATCAAGGGGCTTGTCGGTGATAGCCATATCGTCTGCTTGGGCTTTAACACGCCCAAAGTAGGTTGTACCTGCCATGTTCTCCCTTCTGAGTCTATGCAAGTTGAGTAGGAAGATGCACAATACATGCCTTGGATTGAGAGGAATACATGTAATTCACTACCTTCCACACCTTCCTTGAGCTAGTCAAGATGGCAACTTGAGTAAGGACCCCCCTTTTCATGTTGCCAAGGAGGTAGGCGAGGACTTGCTCATCTTGTGTGATCCACCGTCATAGCTAGGGTTAGGATCTTCACTTTGAGCCCCTCCTTATTAGTGGACTTGAGCTCCTTTTGCTACGCCCACCTCCGATCCATTAAGGTATCCATCCAGCTGAGCATCATAAACTGCAGGTAGGATCTCGGCCTGCCAGATTAAGAAATTATCCCTCATGAGCTTCTGAGAGATTGAAACGTCGAGAGAATTTGAAAGAAATGCCATGAACGAGGAGGCACTGGGGAATATGGCCATTGTCAAACTTGCACTGGCAGGATGACTAGAGTTAGCATCGGATGAACCTTGAGATTCAATTTTGAGTTTTTATGTGGTGGAAAAGAAGCTGAATCTGTTAACATGATAGAATTAGATATAATGTATAACATATGGTGATTGAATATCTCAAATTATGCCTCTCAACTGGTATATATATATATATATATATGTAGAGAGAGAGAGAGAGAGAGAGAGAGAGAGAGAGAGAGACATAGGGGCCAAGGAGACTCCCCAATATATATGCAGTTTATTTAGCCTACCAACTATTTTTTTTCTTATATATATATAAAAGTCTATCTAGCATACTAAATATATTTTAGATATATATGACAGTCTATGGTATACTCTCTTATCTCTTTACAACCTGATTTAACAAGTACATCCAAATAACAACTATTTTGCTGATATATAAATACATTAAAGGTCATAATGATGAATGTACAATAACCAGATCACCATAATGAAATACAATATATGCCTTTTGATGCACTGAAAAACTAGGTCACCACAATGAAATGCAATATATGGCTTGTTCACAACCATAGTCATACGACGTCAAAAGTTTCACATGCTTTTCTAAGACAAATTTCTTGTTAGCTATAGAAAAAAGCATGGGAGCTTCCTTCTTAGCCACTAAGGGTTGTGTACAGTGTTCTCAATATACATCACAACAATTAGGTTTTGCATCTCTCGTTGCTTGTGCCACCATCATAGTCTACCCTATCTCGAGCTTCGATGTGCACCGACGACCGGGAGAGCAGGTCTTCAGAACCGCTCGCACTTTTGATCCTGCATTGGATGATTGGAAGAGGGTGAATAAGGTTTTTTGCGAAGTGTTTCACGCTACTGCTTAGGTTCTTTATCATAGCTCGTTTCTCGTCCAAGTCGGGCGGTGTTTCTTACCATCGTCTTTGTTGTTGTCTGCTTCGACGGGTCTTGATCAACACTACAACAAGACCTATTGTGATTCCTTTGACTACATATCAGTACGCGTGATTAATACAGATTTTAATGTGTTATTATAATATGATTGTAGTTACATGTGCATTGCTATTATTTATGTCTATTGATCTTATCGTGCATTACTTTCCAGGATTAATTTGTAAATACCTAAACATCTAACACTTCATGGTTGCAATTTCACATCTTAGTAGCAGGGTTTATAGTAAATCCTATACAAGAAAACTAGAGAACTATGTATCTTAGCTCTAAATTCTTTTTCCTAGCCATTACTTTTTTACATCTTTTTAATTTTTATATTCAGGTACAGAATGACAGATAAAATAGGGCGAAGGGAACAATATGTTTCTAAAGCACACACAGATGCTCCACCGGAAGGAAAACTAAGGCCATCTTTCTTTGATTACCTCCCAGTGCACGTAGCAGTTGAGCATTGGACATGGTGAATTTCTCGGTCCGGGAGCCGGGTGAATCTTTGTGCTCTGTTCCTTCCCCAACTCTGCATCGGTCCAAACAGGTGCCCCATATAACTACGCTAATCGACGCGTACGGCTTGTCTCTACCACACCGACATCGAGGCGCATTCGCCCTTTGCTAAGCGCGGCGCTGATGTAATCAGCCACGCCGTCTTCTCCCTTCTGCGGTTTCTCGGCGCTGATGTAATCAGCCACGCCGTCTTCTCCCTTCTGCGGTTTCTGCTGGTTGGCGACTGCATGCAGCCAAGGAGAACGACGTCGTCCTCATGAGCCTGATTTGTTTGGTTTGAAGGTAAATTTGGATTGTATAGAATCATCTATATTTTTTATAGTAGATCAACCAAGATAATTTTTGGTTGGATAGATTGGATGATCTAATTTTTTATTTTGTAAGTTGGATGAAAGATAGATTGATTGGATTATCTAAATTAATGTTTTCACATGATACTAATTATTTATATACTAATTATTATGTTACTATTACATATCAATGCTAATATCATAATAATATTTACTAATCAATAATAAAATAGACTAATTCTCACTAATTACGCTACTAAAATGTATACTTAGATAATGTGGATGAACTCATCAAGCTAATATTTTTGGACCACTCCGTCCAACATCTGTAATGAATATTCTCTACAGCTGGGTGGCTCTGGATCACTCTAACTGCCTTTTGGCTCCCTCTTTTTTTAGAAAAGAAAATTCTTGGACCATTGACCTTGCGAGAACAAGTGAATCTATTCCGAATTATGTTATCATGTAAACGGCATCCACTGACCATCATTGCAATTTTGCAATGATTCTCGCCAAAGCCATCGGGGACATGGAGATGCTAGGTTGCTAAACACATGATGACCTCTTTTGATCCCAGCAGAAAAGAGAGCAATGGCTCGTAGTTTTTGTTTAGAATTACAAGAAGTTAGGCGTGACAATAAGGACGATTAGATTTGGCTTTGATCTTTTAAAATGTGAAATTTAAAGTTTTGGAAAGAAACAATTTTGGACATAAGGAATACTATCTTCTTGTACAGACTTAGCGAAAAGGTTCAGAAATAGGACATAATGAATAGTACTATGCATTGTTCTAAATCTGAAAAGTCTGAGCATGATAATATCTTACTTCAATGATCTTACAACCCCCTCCCTCGGAATATGGTTTCAATGATAGTGCCATAATTTTGCAAAAAAAAAATTAGAATACTTATTTACGAGAAGATATTCTTATCACTTTCTTCATATCATGAAAACATTTCTTATTACTAATGGGAGTATCTTCTCCTCCTTTTCAATGTCTCTCCGTTCATAAAAATTTTCCCTATGCCTTTTATCTAAGGGTTGAAATAATTCCTTTTCTTATTGATGTGTTTAAAACGTTTGACAATGTCAAAAAGTCAAGTTTTAATATTTTTCTTCCCTTAAGTTTAATGTCTAACGACTGAGGATTAGGTCATGTTGCTCATTTCAAGAATATGCTCTTATAATTTACCATCACTAAATCTTTTCGCGACCAGCTACTCTAAAAGAGTACTCATATACGTGTTTGAAGAGTAAGTGAACCGACTCTCCAATTTTTAATATTTTTGTTAGTAGTGGTGCAATATTAGAATTGCTCCCTTAATGGACTCAACTTACCTGGATATTATAAATATGATATGCTTATTAGAAGCGTATGATATATGGAGAATATCACAAGAGCTATTCAAAACTTCTCCCTGCATGCGCGATAACTTCCCTATCAAGGCTTAATAGCTGAAATTAACACTTAATGCATAAGAAATACTCTCAAGATGTAAGAAATCAAATTCAAAATTAATTCTGGATTATTATTAAATATAATATGCATGAATTAATTAAATGTTAGTCAAATTAATAACACATATTACTTAACATCATAATAATTTGGAGGACGCTTATAGAGTCACTTTCGTTGGTTATATAGTTGACATCCTCCTATATGTGGCCAACGTGAAAGGAGGACATGAGCCAGGTCTGACTAACGCACCCGATCATGGCGTATTCATGGAGTCAGAATTGATCCCGATTCAAACTCCAACATTCTAGACACAGGGGCGGATCCAACAGGGCAGCAGGGGGGCTTGAGCCCCCCTAGTGCCCGTCGCATAGGGAGCCTCTCTCCAACCCCTCTATAATTTTTTAGCTATGGAAGAGAAATTAGAAGACTAGAGGTTGAAGAAGACTGATCAATTTTAGGTTGAGGGTTGTACATACAAAATTAGACTTAATAGAGCCACATGCGTCAAAAGTCGGGCGAGGCGCAGGCGCCAAACGTATCGCGGGCGTCGGGCGAGGCGCAAACGCTAAGCGGGCCGCGGGCGTCGGACGGGCAGACGAGGCTCAGGCGCAGACGGGCATCGGCCGTCAGCCCCCTTATGATTTTTGTGCGCCACTATAAAAGGGAGAGAAGCGGGGGCATCATCCTACATTTTTTAATATATTATCATGACACAATGCGTCTCTTCTACTTAGCTCTGTAAAAACAATTTCCCATCCTTTTGGTTTCTACATATATCTGCATGACCGCAGTTGTGCCATCTTTACAAACAGGCCTTTAACTGCGTGCGCTGTTCCTGTTAAATCTGCACCTCTTTTGCTAGCCACCGAAGCCTGTGGTCCCCTGACACCGGGAATCTGCGTCCTCTCGGGGCCAAGAAGAATATAAACTAAAAGCCAGAACATTTGCATGAACTGTGTGTCCTCTTTTGATGATAGTTAACTGTGTTCTCCTATGCTTCCACAGGAACAATTGCCGGGTATTTCTGGCGTCGTCTCCTGGTTGGTTCACCAAATTTCTTTTGTAAGACTCGCAGATGAAATCTCTCTGATAAGCTTATATTCTTCTTCTTCCTTGCTGACGACGCTTTCCACCATGAGATAAATACATGTATTCTTTTTCCGGAGGAATCGAAGGTTGACAGAAAGGAACTGTAAAAAACCGTTGAAAATGCAGTAAGAAGCCAGCTAGTGTAAGAGAGTATCCGACGCTGCTAGAGTTCGTCCAGGTCGCTCTGCACCTCTTTTAGCTGACACTTAGTAACCCACACCTGAACACAGTTAGCAAGGAAAGCAAAAGCTTGGGCAAAGTTGGCAATCCGGTCTCCAATCTTTTTCATCGCTATCACTTGTATCTGTCACATCGTTGTTCAGAAGGAAATGTGAAATCTGTTATACTACACTGGGCACGGACAACAAAGCGATCATGGGATTCATTTTACTTTGGGGGACTTTCACAGCTTTTTAAGAAAGTTCGGCTCAACTCACTTGCCAAAACAATTGTGCTCTTGTCAACCTGCTAGTAATGTTGCAACCAGATTGGGGTCAAAGAGTGGTTTTCAAGTCTGACCAGATACTCACAAAGAACTGTAAGTGAACGAAGTCATAATATGCCGAGTGACAATGTATTTTAAGTTTTTAAATGCAACTTGAGAGGGTAATTATTGTGCCACACACGCGCGTGTGTTGTTTCAAGCTATATCACACAGTATCGCGCTAGTGAGACGTCATGTCTTAACGTTTTTTTATCAATTCAGCTAAATTACGACTAGTAACGGACACACTAATGACTATCATAATGGACCAAATAACGATTAGTAACGAACGCGTTAATGGTTGAGTCATAACAGACCAAATTATGACTAGTAACGGACGCGGTAATGGCTGAGTCAAATTATGCTAGTAATTAATAGTTGAGTCATAAAGGCTGTTTAATAAATGTCATAACTCGATTTGATGGTATTTATTCTCTCTCAATTCTTGAATCATATATAAGGTGGCAATTCCTTCTCTTGAGTGACACACAGGAGAACACATCTTCTTCCTCCATATATTGTCCTCTGCTGAGTTGTCTCCAAACATTCCCGACTCTGCTTTCTGCGTGCACAGAAAACAGAGTGAGCAGACCTCTGAAATCAACGCTCTCTTGAGATCCTACCGCGGGATAGAGAGCGAATACGACTTTTGGAGAACGCACTCGCGTGACTGCTCGATCTTCGGTTCGTGTCCAAACACTCATTTATGCCTACTACGAGTATTCTTGCACGTGATCTGCACTGCAACGTGATTGCACTGCTTCGACGATCTTCCTGTATCAAACGAGATCGACTACTTCGAGCAGCCCAACATGTCGACTGTTGGGAATGACATCGTCGGTGCCTTCGGCACTGGTCCCGCCTCTGAGTACCTTTCTAATTATATTTTAGCTTTAGTAATTTTATGTATTATGAATATAAGAGAATAAGATCGATCATAATTGTCATGTTTATGATTTATGTGCAAATCATGATTTATGCTTTAATAAGGATTAAACTAAACTATAAAATTTCTAATTTTCCAACAATCCAAAAATCGTATTTTAGAAATTTTTTGTCTTATGGCTTTGCTGCTGCACTAAGACCCAACGTGTTTGATGGATCATTATAAGCGTTGGCGTGCAAAGATAATACTTTGGTTGACTGTCATGAACGTCATTCACGTCACAGAACGCAAACCTGCACCTAAGGGAGGGCTCTCAACTAATGAGGAGAGAGCTTTTGAGGTTGCAAACAATTTTTTTAGAGGTGTTGTGATTAACGTTCTAAGCGATCACTTGGTAGATGTCTACATGGTTATTCTAGTGGAAAGGAAATATGGGATGCACTTGAGGCTAAATTTAGGGTCTCTAATGTAGACAGTGAACTGTATGTCATGGAGCAGTTTCAGACTACTCTGTAGTATAACAAGCTCATGAGATTCAGTCCCTTGCTAAAGAGCTCGAGCACTTTCTACATCTATTGCCTGACAAGTTTATGGCATGTTGCATTATGCTAAGCTGTCATTTTCTTGGCATGACATTGCTATTTCCTTGAAACACAAGAGACAAGAATTCAGCGTCGCCAATTTAATTGGGTCTGTGGATGTTGAAGCGAAGGTAAGAGCAAAGGATATCAGAGAGAAAAGGATTGAGAAAAACTCTAATACAAATTTAGTGCAAAACAGAAATTTTTGATCCAACAAGAAAAACAAGAATAAGTCTGACAACAAGAACAAATTGAATCAGTCCTCTAGCTTTAAAAAGAAGAAGAAGAAGAAAGTGGAAGGTGATTGTTTTGTCTGTTGCAAATCTAGCCACTGAGCTAAGAATTTCCTAGAGCGCAAAGACAAACATAAAAGGTCAGCAAACATTGGCATCCGCAACACTGAAGAGGGAACATCTGGGTATGTTTCAATACCACTTGTTCTTTAAGTACGTCACTCGCCAGATTGGTGGGTTGACACTGGGGCCAATATACATGTGTGCTGGCATGTCTCTATTTTCTTCTTATCAGACCATAAGGAAATCTTCCGTGTCGATGGAGAATGAATCTCAAGCATTGTACGTGGAGTTGGTATGATTGATCTGAAGTTTACTTCACGAAAGATCGTGCGACTAAAGAACGTACAACACGTCCCCGCGATCAAGAAGAACATTGTCAACGGATCTCTATTATGTAGAGATGGTTATAAGCTAGTGTTTGAGTCTAATAAATATATTATATCCAAATTTAGATCATTTATTAGAAAATGCTATGAGTGTGAAAGCTTGTTTTGCCTATCGTTGGCAGACATTACTTGTAATGTGGTAGACCATGTATGTGATAATGAATCAAATATCTCACATTCACAAATTTGTCACATTAATTTTAGGTGCATAACACGGCTAGCCAGGATGAGTTTAAGCCCTAAATTCACTATTGTCAAAAGTTCAAGATGTCAAGTATGTGTACAGTCAAAGCAAACTCGCAAGCCTCATAAGACAGCAGAGGCGAGAAACTTGGCACCATTAGAACTAGTTCACTCAGATTTATATGAGATGAACGGTGTGTTGACAAAAGGTGGAAATAAATATTTCATGACTTTGATAGATAATTCAACTAGATTTTGCTACGTGTATTTATCGAAGTCAAAAGATGAGTCGTTTCACTATTTTAAACTGTATAAATCTGAAGTAGAAAACCAACTTGAGAGAAAGATTAAACGGATTAGGTCCTATCGAGGTGGAGAGTATTTTTCAGACGTGTTTAAAATATTTTGTGAGGAACATGATATAATTCATGAGAGGATGCCTCCATACTCACCGCAAAAAGAAAGAATCACACTTTAACTGAAATAGTTCATGCCAAGTTAGAAACAATGGGACTTTCTGAGCAATGGTGGGGTGGGGCTATATTGACTGCTTGTCATGTCCTGAATAAAGATCGTACAAAGAACAAAGAGATAACCCCATTTGAAGAATTAGGAAATAAAAGGTTAAATCTCTCCTACCTGAGAACTTGGGGTTGTCTGGCTAAGGTCAGTGTGCCAATCCTAAAGAGCGAAAGTTTGGACCGAACACCATATACTGTTTCTTTCTTGGTTATGCTTTTTACAACATTGGATATAGATTTTAATAGTGAAGTATAATGTTTCTGATATGCATAAGGGCACAATTGTAGAATCGAGAGACACCACATTATTTGAAGACATAAAGTTTTTTGGTGATGACTTCATCATATATCTGATGGATGATACACCAAGAACCATTATAGAGACATATTCATCTAGGGACGCTGACTTTTTGAAGGAAGCGGTCCGAATTGAGATGGATTCCATCATGTTTAATGAAACTTGGGAGATTGTGGATCATCCTTATGGATGCAAATCTGTAGGATGTAAGTGGGTGTTTAAGAAAAAAATTAGCCCTGGTGGTACAATTGAAAAGTACAAATCAAGACTTGTTGCAAAGGGTTATACCCAGAAAGAAGGTGAATATTTCTTTGACACTTACTCATCAGTGGCTAGATTGACTACTATACGAGTACTACTATCGTTGACTGTCTCTCACGGTCTACTTGCCCATCTAATGGACGTTAAGGCAGCTTTCATTAACGGAGAGTTGGAAGAGGAAATCTTTATGGATTGGTCTAATGGATTTGTAGTAAGTGGTCATAAAGGAAAGGTGTGTAAGTTTTTGAAATCTTTGCATGACCTAAAATAAGCGCCTAAGCAATGACATGACAAGATTAACAAGACACTAACATCCACAGAATTTGTTGTTAATAAAGTAGACAAATGTGGATGCCATACTTATTTTTGGGACCAACCTTAATGTGATTGAGGAGGTTAAGGATTTTTTACCCAAAAGTTTTGAAATGGAAGATTTGTGAGAAGCAAATGCCATATTAAATATGAAATTGATACGAGAAGATGACGGCTGGATTACACTTATGCAATCCCATTACGTGGAAAGGGTTTTGAGTCGCTTAGGATTTAGTGATTGTAAGCCTGCTTGAACTTTGTATAAATTCTAATGTACTATTAAAAAATATATGGTACAACCAGGGATTACCTTAGATATTCCTAAATCATAGGCTCGATGATATACTTAGCTAGCGCAACGAGTCTAGATATCTCGTTTGCTGTGAGCAAACTAAGCCAGATTGTTTCAAACCCAACAGATGATCACTGAAGGGCTCTAGAAAGAGTAATGCACTATCTAAAGTGTACATAAAGTTATGGAATCCACTATACTAGGTACCCCAGGATGCTAGAGGGTTATAGTGATTCAAACTGGATATCTTATGCTGATGAGATAAAAGCCACAAGTGGATATATGTTCACTTTGGGAGGTGGCGCTATTTTTTGGAAGTCTTGCAAGCAGACCATCTTAGCAAGGTCAACAATGAACGTAGAACTCACAACATTATACACCGCATTGTTGAAGTCGATTGGCCGCGTGAACTTTTGATGAACTTATCGGTAGTTGAGAAACCGGTTCCTGCTATTCCTATGAATTGTGACAATCAAACTGTCATTGTTACGGTCAACAGTTCTAGACATAACATGAAGTCATCAAGACACGTGAAGAGGCGGTTGAAATCTGTCAGGAAAATGAAAACTCAGGAGTAATAGCGTTGGTCTATGTCCAGACGAATAAAAACGTGGCAGACCGCTTTCACTAAGGGGCCATCAGGAAATGTTATAGATGAAGCATCGAGGGAGATGGTCTTGAGACCCACATAAAGTCATACCATAGTGGTAACTCACTCTTCGTGATAGGAGATCCCGTGAATTAGAGTGTTAAAACAAACTATTGGTTAGCTGAGAGGAAGTACAAAGCCTACTCTGCTGGAGATGGATTACTCTCGTTTTCTGTATGGAAAGCCGATTACATTTTAATTTATTTTGAGTGGTTTGTATAAGAAAAGATGTTGACCTACAGAACATCTCCTGAGGAATACAACTATATGAGCTCGACTGCTAGTCACAATATATGAGATTGGATAATCTTTAGATGCTCATGAAAGGCTAGTGAGTATGACTTATATGCTCGAAACCGAGAGAATATTTCTAGCAGTCCAGTATCAGCAAAGACTTTGATGAAACTTGTTCAAACAAAACTGTCAATTCAAGTCATAGTCAATTGTTCAATTGTGAATGAGCGTAATATCTGTTCTAGATGGATGTTTAATTTAATAGTCACTAGCAAAATGCTGATATATCAAACAACAGTGGAACTGAGATTATTTTCTATATGCGTTGAAATTTGGTGGGGATTGTTATATATTTTGGTATAGGACCCATTTATTTAAATAATTTAGTCAAGTTAATTCTAAGACATATGTGAAATACTAGGAGGATATTTTACGAAGAGATGATTAAAACAATTTCTATATTGGAATATTGTCTATCTATTGTGAAGGTGTGAGAGGGTAATTTTTGTGCCACACACGCGTACATATTGTTTCAAGCCATATCGCAGAGTATCCATCTGGTGCGAGGCCATGTCTTGACATTTTTTGATGATCGATTGAGCCAAATTATAACTAGTAACGAATGCATTAATGGTCGTCATAACGGACCAAATAATAACTTGTAATGGACACATTAATGGTTGAGTCATAACGGACCAAATTTTGACTAGTAAAGGACGTGTTAATGGTTGAGTCATAATGGACCAAATTATAACTAGTAATGGACGGGTTAATTGATGAGTCATAACGGACCAAATTATGACTAGTAACGGACGTGTTTATGGCTAGTCATAACGACTGAATTAATAAACGTCATAACTCGGCTTAATGGTATTTATTCTCTCTCAATTCTTGACTCCGATATAAGGAGGTCCTTCCTTTTCTTGAGTGACACACACGAGAATACACTTTCTTCCTCCACAGATTGTTCTCTCCTGCTTCCTCCAAATATTTTCGACTCTGCTTTCTGCGCACACAGAAAACAGAGTGAGCAGGCCTCCTAAATGGACGCTCTCTAGAGATACTGTCGTGGGATAGGGGGCAAATATGATTTTTGGGGAACACACTCACGTGACTGCTGTATTTTCCGTTCGTGTCCTCACGCTCGTGTACGGCTACTTCGAGTATTCGTGCATGTGATCTGCACTGCAACGTGACTGCACTGCTTCGACGATCTTCTTGCATCAAACGAGATCGACTACTTCGAGCAGACCAACATATCGACTGTTGGGCAAGCGGTGCCTTCGGCACTGGTACCGCCTCTAGTACCTTTTTAAAACTCAAATTTTAGCTTTAATAATTTTGTGTATTACTATGACTAAATGTGAGAGAATGGGATCAATCATAATTGTCATGTTTATGATTTATGTACAAGTCATGATTTATGCTTTAATAAGGATTAAACTAAACCTAAAATTTCTAATTTCCCAACAATATCACTGTGTAAACTTATGAACAAAAATTTGACTGACTTCGAGATCAAACAAGTAAGACTTGAATTTTATTCATGATAGTAAATTGTAAAATATAAAATCTAAACTACTAAGTATAAAACCAACTTAGCTAGACTATGTTTAAGGAGTTGGTCGACATAGTTTTAAGTTGGTTGATATTGAGTCGACCTTGGAGTTAGAGTTGTACTCAAAGCTAGATCATGCCGACGAAGTTGTGAGAGTCGTTAAGATAGTCAGTTGAGGGCGTAGACTCTTTTGTGATAGGAGTTGGACCATGAAGGTGGGTGATGCCCGCGGAGGTTAAAGCCTCTGATGTTCAGATTCATGTACTCGAGGAAGGTGAACGCCGAGCATAGATCCTGTTGGCCGGCGATGAGATCGATTGAGCGAAAGCAGATGGCCTAGCTAGAAGTTGATGAGTGAGGACTCCTCGAGATAAGATCTGCTAAAACCATAGCTACAATGCGCAAATCTCCTACCTAGCACATAAACTGTTGTGAGTTCAATAGTACTACTACTTATAAACAATATTGAAGTCATTTGGGCATGTATCTATACAAAGGCGATTCTAACATTAACAAGAAGATAAGTATTATCAGATTTATGTCCTCATAGCAGAATATTCAAATTTTTCTTGGTACGAGGTTACAATGATGATTGTGGCTATGCGTGTGAGAATCTATGTACCTATTAGAGGATGTATGAGAAGATGATGATATCCGGAGATTGAAGATGTCTCAATTCGATGTTCATTCTCTACCAAATCTGTCAGCAAATTAAAAAGAGGATCACGAGGATATCATAGACTCGAAGAGAGGCACAGAGGGTGGTTCTCACGTGGAATGCAAGCTCACTAAGCTCGTCGTCAACAAGGATGACGACAACTAGGTTTTGGCATGGGATGCAGGGTTTCTATGGGGCCGAGACACAGGTGGTGGGCGACTATAAATAGGGGCGCACACGCCGAGATCTACATCGTCAGAGTTGGGTGGGCCGGCCTAGCGACTGAGGCTCGGTGAAGAGAGGGAGAAAAAAAAAAGAAAAGAGGCCATAGGTCAAGCGGGGGAAAGAGGGAATTTGCCGAAGGGGAGGTTTTGACCCAGTTGAATGAGTTCTTTTTCTTTTTATATTTTATTATTTATCCAAATTTATTTCATAATGTAACTCAACTCTACTTTTGGCTGCAATTTAGTGGTATTGATTTATGTCACACAATATATATATATATAATAATGCCATGAATGGTGGATGCAAAATTTTGAAGTCTTTATTTTAGAAAAGTTGATTCTTGTACTATTATTTAAGTACTAATTCAATAAATTCATATCTTAATTATTTTTAAAGATAAGGGTGTTACAAAGAAGGGTCAATGCAAGGACATCTGCATGCAAGCGTGCATTAGCAAAATGAAAAGATGGTTTGACTACTCCGGCAATGCCGTGTAGTGCACACACACGTGGTTAGTAAAAGCAAACGTCATGTCCGACAATACATACCACACCTCTGTAACATTTTTCTTCTACTGGCCATTGTGGTCTTCCTCTTGGGCTATAAATTAGAAGAACCCAGGCTAAAGGAGTAGGGGTGAGTATTCTGTTAATTCGGTTAAGAGAATTTCATAACCGCATCTGATCTAAAAGTCATAATCGCACAATTCGGTTGCGGTTAATTCGGTTCGGTTTTGCGGTTAACCGTATTTTAATTTATAATAGATTTTGTTGTGTAAAAATGATAATAAACACATAAAAATAAATATACAAAAATGTCATATATGTGCTCATGATGGGTGATATTATTAAGATTCAGTTATGATATGAGAAAAATTGGTGAGGATAAAAACTAATACTATTGAGCTTTATTTTATGGGTTATATAATAGTGCGGGTTAAAATTTTGGTTAAATCGGTTATTCGATTAATACGATGTGATAACCGAATTTTAGTCAGTTAACTAAAATACACAAAATTATATCCATATTCAACAAAAAATCTCGGTTAACCGCGTATTTCGATTCAATTTTGCGGTTACGGTTACATGTGCCCACCCCTAAGAGAGGGCTTTCCTGGGAGACTTTCTCTAGCACACTCGTGAGGGAGGCTTTCCTCCTTGTGCTCCTGCACTCGTACTCTCTCTATTTCGAATTATTTAACGTCGGCTAGTTCAATTTTAAACTAACTAACATTAAACAATTCGAAACGGAAGGAGTACAATACAGGATAATATAAGAAAGTTCGATGTATGTCTCATTTGGCCTATGTTGAACCATCAAGTGACATTTACATTTTGAAATCATAGGTTAAATATTTTTATAAAACGGATTTAACATTTAAATAAATATTTTAAATAAAAACATTAACATATTACATCTAAAATATTAACTTAGTATAACTGAAAGGTTGAACTGATATATTTGAATAGTTCATACAAAAGCATGAATTTTAAAATTCAATAAGAATTATATTGGATCTTATTTTAAAGTATTAATTCAAAATAATACGAAAATTTAAACAGATTCGAAAGTAAACCTATAATTTAAAATAAAATATATACTCACTCTGTTTCAAATTATTTAATGCTGGCTAGTTCAAATAATTCAAAAAACGGAGTGAGTATAAAATTTGAAAACGGGTTCTTTTTCTCTCCCACGTTCCACACACCCCAATCACGGAATTTTTTGTTTTTGACACTGTTGTTAAAGAATTTAATATTAATAACATCCAAATATTTTTTTTCAAAACTAGCCACTCAATCGTCCACGCCATGGACGTTCTGTCGTCCACAGCGTGGACGACAGGAGCCCATATGGACTCCACGTCGGCCCAACGGTCACGGGACCGTTGGACCGACGTGTCCTGTCGTCAACGGCGTGGACGACAGATTTTCCTATATAAACAGCCCCCGGGGGGACCATCTCCCACACAAACACACCACAAGGAGAGGGAAGGGGAAGGAGAAGAGGAAGAGAATAGGAAGAGAAGAAATAGAAAGAGAAGAGGAAGAGAAGAAAAGAAAAGAAGAAAAGGAAAAAGGAAACGGTAAAAAATTGTAGAAATAAATAAAAAATTATGAAATTATTTATTTTAATTATGTATTTTAGATAGTTTATACTAAAATACTAGTTTATTCTTAGTTAGTTTCATATTAGGACTTAGTTAGATTGTTTTTAGAATTAAGTTAGATTGTAATTTAATTTATTAGTTAGTTTACAATCTAAATTTTATATTAGTCGTCAATTTTAGTTTATGTTACATTTTATAGGTTTCTAGCTTAGTTTATTTTGTTTATTACATTTAGTTAAGTTATACTATTGATTAGGTTAAATTAATTTATGTTAATTAAGTTGAAACTTTAAATTTTAATTTTAGCATTATTATTAGATTTAAACAATTTTTTAATTCAGTTTACAGTTCAGTTAAGTTATCCCGTTGATTAGATTAATTTAGTTTATAGTTCAATATATATTAGTATTTTAATACAATTTATTTTAATTCAATTATGGTTACTCTTATTGTGGCAATTATTAAATTGCGTACATACGTATGCTAGGTATGTCAAATGAAGTAAAATTTCAAATCTTTTATGGAGATGTCAAAATTAGCTACAATTCGAGTGGAGTAGATCTATCAGGACTCCCTTTTATAAATCGGGAAATACCTAGTCCAACGGAAGATATTTATGGGTATATACAGATGGTTGTTGAAAGCTTTTAAACTGAGTGAGGATGAATATGAGTTGAAAATGAACGGAGTTATAAGCCGTTCAAGTGACGTTCATTTTTGGTTACTACTGTCGCTAAACGGAACACATGTGTGGTGTGCTTATGTTTCAAGAGCTATGCAATATGGCCGACCTCTCATACTTCTTATTCGGGTTGAAGCCAAGGAAGTAGTCGATGTGACGCAGGATCAAAATGATGAAAGGAAAGATAATAATGGTGGTGAAGCTGAAGAGGATGATTATAATGAATTGTCACATACGGTTGTTACTGAGGCAACTGGTCAAGCAGATGAAGGAGATCATATAGAACATATAGTTCGTCAGATGGTTGTTAAGGATAGGGATTATAATAATGTTACTGATTACGATTCATCAGACGAAGAAGTTCAACCTCCTGTCCCTGCCGATTGGAGTAATCCAAATTTTGAAAATCTAAGAGTAACCAAAGGTTATCATTTGTCGTTGGATTACCACAGCAATACGATAACAGCGGGGTCTCTTTTCAAAAATAAAGAAGCTTTGCAAGATGCTGTGAAATATTGGTCTCTTTCAATGAAAAGATCATTTAAAGTTTATCGATCCACTAAGAAACTTTATGATGTCGGATGCTTATCAACCAGTTGTCCGTTTTGTGTTCACGGATATGCAGAGAAATGGAGTAGCCTTTGGAAGTGTTCTATTGTTATTGATCATTCTTGCAAGTTGCAACATCTTGAAAAATGCAATACTGCTCTAACATCCAAGTTTGTTGTAAATCACTTGTATGCTCGTATCGTTGATAATATTTCTTTTGAGCCTAAATCTATTATCAACACAATTGAGCAAGATTTTAAGTACACAATCAGTTACTCTAAAGCTTGGAAGACGAAACAGAAGGTTATTGAGGCAAGATTTGGTACTTATGAAGCATCTTATGATAATCTTCCGAAATTACTTAATACTATCACAAGTCGGAATGTTGGCACAGCCATGGATATCATGGATGTTCCAAACCTCGATATGCTGGGAAACTTATTCTTCACCGTGCATCCTTTTCACTAGGCCAATGCATAAATACATTTCGATATTGTAGGCCCGTTCTTTGTATGGATGGCACATTACTGACCAGAAAGTACAAAGGTCAATTTCTCACACTATTGGAGTTGATGGCGATAATCAAATTTTACCTGTGGCCTTTGCATTTGTGGAGAGTGAAAATGCTGACAGTTGGTACTGGTTTTTGAAACGGATCAGAGTTGATGTAGTTAAAGGATGTGTTATACACGACCGTCACGCAGTCTTGTTGAAGGCAATAACGGATATTAAATACGGCTGCGCAGAGAGCTCTCTCACGCCAGTTTGGCCGGATATACAATCAATGTGGTGTATGAGGCACTTGGGTGCAAATTTTTATAGTCACTTGAAGAACAAATAGCTCATGGACATGTTTAAGCGTCTCTGTAGTCAAAATCAAGAGAGAAAGTTCAATGCTTTATGGCGTCGTCTTGATGAGCTCACTAATAAATAAACCGATGATTTACTTGGACGGGATAGTAATAAAGACGCCTCTGATCCACTCTCCACCGTTCCTTCAACCGAACAGGTTATATCTCGTAGGGCTGGATCATCTATTAGATGTTTCTCACATTAGATTCATAATGAGCTGAAAGAGAAATGGTCATTGTTATATGACACAAATGGTGCTAGGTACGAAATTATGACAACTAATGTAGCAGAGGATGTAATTAATTGTTATACTTTAAATATGTCTTAACAATAGTAAGACTACAAACAAATGCAACTTTCATATAGGTCTACAACTTTGTATTACGTGGGGCAAGAGTTTTACCACTAGTTGGTATCGTTGAAGGAATATTGAATGGAACGATGAAATACTTCCGTAAGTGTTTTGCAAAAGCTTCTCTATTGATAGTTGATCCTAATTTAGTCTTCTCAAGATTTGTTTGTGACTACATGGACGAGAAGATTAAAAAGACTCATTTGCACAGTGTTAAACAAATTGGAACTGTGCAGAACAGGTTTGAGATCACATGCAGAGACAGAGGCAGACGTTGTGCCACGAGTGAACGGACTGTTCATGAGTGCGTTCTTCGTGAGAACTCTGTCATATGTATATGTATGAAGCCAAAGCTACTGCATAGACCTTGTTCTCATGTCATTGCTGTCTACAGTCGAAGTCAATTATCTCCAACTATATATGTGTCACAATATTTTTTGAAGGAGACTTTGCACATAACCTGGCACGCAGAGATATTTGGTTACCCTATTTTTAGTGCATCCACCAACGATTCTGGACCACAATTCGAAAGAGGCCCTGATTATCTGAGGTTGAAGCAGACTCGTGGCCATCGTAAGACTCGACATATAAGAAATGATATGGATGAGTGCTCATCGTCGCAACAAGCGAGATGTAGCAACTGTAACGAAGTTGGCCATAGTTATAAGAATTGCGTTCGGCGTAATGTTCCTGGAGCAACAGAAGCGGGACCTTCAGGAAATCCATATGACGGGCGACGTCCTCGTGCTCGTCGCTCACGGCGGGATAATCAATAATTTGAATTGTAATATTTTCGTTTTAATGACACCATGTATTACAGATTTTGTTGTTTAAGAACAATATTATTTGTTAAGATTTTACATAAGTTAATAATGAATAACAATTTCATGTATTTCAACCCTGCAGCCATGGCTACGAGTGACAGTGGAACTTACGAGCTCCTAGACGCTCAGTTCGACTCTCGACACCGCTCATACTTGAGCAGTGTTCGAGGAGTCGAACTCACCACGTTGCGGCCTAGGGTGCCGAAGACGATGTTACACCTGGACGATAGGTGAATCCACAGGTACGGAATTGTATAATTAACTAATTAATAAATGTTAGATTGTTTCGTAGTAATTTAATATCGTGTATTGCAGGTTGAGTGCAGCGGAGCTCCTACCACTGTGTAGGATGTTGGAGCCCCAAGTAATGGAACAGTCTAAAGAAAAGTCCATGCGACTAACCTACGACCGTTCCCTACTTACTGTGTTGGTCGATCGTTGGAGACCAGAGGCACACACTTTCCACATGCCTTGTGGAGAGATGACAATCACGCTTGAGGATGTGTCCTACCTGCTAGGGCTTCCGCTCGCCGGGCAGGCCGTTTGTAGGCCTGACTTGTCGGATGGATGGCGTGAGGACCTACATGTCCGTTTCGCTGGCGTCGTGTTACACCCGAGGTACATTCAGAGGCACGGACCGGTGAGACTGGTCACAGATAAACAAGACCACGGTCCGCCGAAGACTTGGTTGTAGCAATTTAAGGTAAGTTTATTTGGATTTTTTTATATAATATATTGTCATAACTAATTAATATAACAATACGTAATTATTTGTTCCTTTTAGCCCGAGAATATCCACCCCGACGCGGATGAGTACACGATCTCCAAACACTTGGAGGTGTACCTTCTGTGGCTTTTTGGGTGGATCCTGTTCACAGACTCACACGGCGACACGGCCGACAAGCGTCTGATCTACTTCACCAAAGAGATAGCGGACAATCCCCCTCACGCAGTTCTGCAGTACAATTCGGGTGCAGCTGTGCTAGCGGCCACGTATCGAGGTCTTTGTACGGCAGGTACAAAGGTAAGTTAGTATAAACACATTGTTCAAAACTTGTCATTTCTTAACCAAATGACATTTAATATTTCTATTGTTCATAGGTGGTGATGGATGGCATACTGTCTGGTTTGTCCGTTGTTGTTGATCCTCTGGGCGTACGAGCGTTTCTCGATAGGTCGGCCTAGGGTGGACGTCACCCTATACGGTGATGCCTTGTACGGGAACTCCCAGGAGGACAGGCCAACGATGGGTACATTGTGGACTCGACGCAGAGTACGTAAACTTGTAAAACATGTATGTTCATTATTAACATAACTATATGTTTCGTTATAATATTTTTTCAGCGTACTTGGGGTGACGAGACCGTGCACAGAGGTTATCCGGAGTATACGAGGTCGTTTGACCATCTACAGGCGGACAACGACGTCGTATGGACTCCGTTCTCGTACGAAGTCGTGGAGCGTTGCGCACCCGCTGGGTTGTCGTCGTTGTGCACGAGAGATGCGCACGTGTGGTGGACACGGAAGGCTCTCGTGTACGACATCTACATGGAGGAGTACTCTCCTCACAGAGTTATGCGACAATTTGGACGGCAGCAGGTCTTTCCAGTTCCTAGGGGTCTCGTAGTTCCGCCTACTGCACACACGTAAGTACTTTGCTTTATTTATATTTAACTTACATAAGTTTTAATCGCTGAGAAACGTTATTTTTTCCTCGCATGCACACACGGAAGGGTTTCTCTACGCCCATTTTCTGGCCTCGCATGGAGGCTTGGGTACAACAGTGGGCAGAGGCACCTCAGGACGTAATCTCGGATGCCTACCCGTTCAGCGCGGAATCGTACGATGAGTACCTACGTTGGTACGTCTCTCGTACACGTACGCTAGTTTCGTACGTCCCAGCAGAGCCGGAGGCACACGTCGCGTTGACGACAGACACGTACCCTCGACACAGAGATCATAACACTTTACTAGCAGTAAGTTTCTAATTACTATTTTCTTAGTTGCGTAAGTTTTATTATAATTTGTTTTACTTACATATTTTTGTTTACAGTTTTAGATGCTTAGGAGTGCCGAGATCGATGCGAGGGCTATGGTATAAAGGGCGGATCAGGGCTTGCACATCCCGACAGAAGAGAACGCAACGACATGGAAAAAATGCATAAGTGCATAGCCGACGCCATCAAGCATATGTCCCTGTCGTGCACGGAGTCTTGTCGTCAAGACTCCTCCGGACAACAGTCGTTCTACGCACTGGCGACGACTGTTCCACCGCCAGGTACGACGTAGATATATTACTGATTTATACTAATACGTTCAACGTAGTCATTAATATTGTTTTATGTGCAGTGCCTTTGACGTGTCCCGGTGATATTGTTGGGATATCCAACTGGTGCACTGGTACGTGTCACTTTAATTTATATTATTAATCTTTATAGATATTCAATAATATGATAAATAACATGTTTTGTAGATTTTGAGGACCTGTCTTACGGGTCCGATGCTACGCAGCAGGATTTGGGGGTCTCCTTTGACTGGGAAGCGTATGTCGTCGATGCTATGGCGGACACGCTTCCTCAGACGCAAGTAGCTCCGGAGCCGACGCAGCCGATGGACGACGCGACCCCGCCAGCATCTCCTAGGCCCAGGAACCCTCCTGATCCGCTGACTTACGATGCGGACCACGTACGAGCGGCGCGTAGGGCTGCTAGGGGAGCACGTGGAAAGCGTGCTAGGCATTGATTTATTGTGTAATTTATTTTTTATTTTTGTTTCACTCTATGTATCATATCTTTTACGATAATGAATTTAAATATCTACTTTTACACGTTACTTTATGTCACAAATAATAAATATTTTAATATCAAAACACCCAACTATAAATGAAAAAGTGTTCCTGATAACCGATTAAAAATCATCCACGAGTTGGACGAGTAGCACACGACGTGTACGACTCGTCCATATAATAAAAGAGTCGTCCACGACGTGGACGACTCTTCCATATAACAAACGAGTCGTCCACGACGTGGACGACCCGTCTATATAATAAATGAGTCGTCCACAGGGTGGACGACATTAGCCCTATAAAAGTCGTAGCACCTTGAAGAGTCACCATTACAAACTGAGAGTGAGCGAAGAGAGTAATAAAACAATAGCGAGCAGAGGTCATGGTAGGATGGAGGTGGAAAACATTAGATCAGTGTGTCCCGACTACTTGGTGGGTGGTCCTGATTGGTATAAACCACCGGTAGACAGATTTCCAGTTCTAAGCAAGAGTGATTTTGGTGTGTTCAATCTTCTTTGTCCATATGATAGCACGAAAGAAGAGTAGCCCAAATGCCGCTGTGGCATTGATTGTGTTGTGCAAATGAAGGATGGAAGGGAGGGCAACGGTTGTCGATTCTTTCGTTGCCCTAACAGTGGAGTAAGTTCAAAATACATATTAATTTTTTGGTAAAATATTGTCATTTTAGACCATATTTTGCTTTTTAACTAGTGTTACTTCGATGATGATAATTACGGATACACACTCTAGGTTGACCCACCGCCAATCAAGACAACTGAAGATTACATTAAATATTTACAAGATCGAAACCGAGAGATGGTTGGTGAACTAGCGGAAATGGAGTCACAGTTATTCGAGTACTAGGTTTCACTAATGTAGAGCAACATGTATGCTCGTAATGTATCCTTGTAATGTATGATCTTGTACTAAGAATTTTAATAAATATGGATGAGAGTAACTATTATTATTCTATAATTTTTATACTGTAGTGAAATGAATTATTGATGGATGAGAGTAACTATTATTTTCCACCTAATAGATGAGTCGTACAACTAATAGACGAGTCAAACAATTGATGGACGAGTAGTACAAGTGATGGACTAGTCGTCCAGCTACTGGACAACTCGTCCACATGGTGGACGACCCGTGCACCTGATGGACGAGTAGTCCACCTGTTCAACGAGTCATACAACTGATATACTAGTCGTCCACGTATTGGACGAATCGTCCACCTCATGGACGAATCGTCTATCTTCGATTGTCTATTTAAGAGCACTCCGGACATTCGCCACAACCACACTTCACAGACCCAACTCTCGCGGACATGGACTCACCGTACTCACCACCAAAATCAAAAAGAGAGAGTTCGCGTTCCAGAGTGATTACAACCGCCAATGTGTCTATGTGACACTGATTGACGGTTCGTGAAAGATTTAAGTCTGGGAGTCACTTACGGTTTGAGACTATGGATGTGCAACAACTATGAATATGACTCCCCGCATAGGACCACGCCATTTTTCTCGAATGGTAGATGTCAGGTAACATGTTTACTTCACGTATTCGTATTTTAGCTCTAATATTGATAACAACACATACCTAATCATGCAGTCTCCACTGCCCCTTTGTGAGTTCACCCGGTACATCGACAACGAATAAACACCGGAAGACGTCGAGTACGTACACGCGATGCACAGAGCTGTTTGGGACAAGTTCCACTACGAGATGGAGTTCGAAAAGCGGGTTGAGCGCGAGAAAAAGGATGCGGCTGAACATGCGGAGCGTCGGCGCAAACGTCAGGAAGAACTTCAAAGAATCGACGAAAAGTACCGTTGCCAGGCTTAGGAGGAAGAATGCATTGCTCGCCAGGCGAGAGAGGATGAACGGGAGCGCTTACGCGAGAGAGCACGTCGCGCAAGGGATGCCGGGTCTGATGCATTGCGTAAGGAAAAATATCCCCGTAGCACTTAGTAGAATCTATGGGCGTGTTTGGCATAGCTCCGGAGTCCAAATTCACCTCGGAGCTGAAAAAATCCACCTAAACACCTCAACTCCATAACTCCGTGGAGAAGCCCAACTCCACAGAGTTGAAGGAGTTGCAGTTCATTTTTTCAGAGTACCTCATTTGTTGCTCCAAAACTAGTGCATATGGACAAAGTCGTGGAGTTGAGGGATAATTACCCGCAATTGCCACTGGTTAAAAAAATGTTTCGTTTTTTCTTTTCCTCCACCCGGTTGGACTCTTCCCTGCGAACCTAGGGCCCCGCCGGCCACGCCCGCCTCTTCACGCCCGCTCCGGACGCCAGCTCGCCCGCCGGTCACCCTCGTCCAGACCCCGCCGGACGTCGCCGGCCGCGCCCGCCTCCTCACGCCCGCTCCGGCCGCCAGCTCGCCCGCCGGTCGCCCTCGTCCAGACCCCGCCGGGCGCCCGCCTCCTGCACCGCGCGCTCACCTCGTCACGCCCGCGCCGACCGACAGCTCACCCGCCGGTCGCCCTCGTCCAGACCCCGCCGCCTACAACACTCCTCCCTGCTCGCTATGCCCCCTGCATCCCTCGGCAGGCCCGCTGCAGCTCGCTAGGGTCAATTGATTGGAATAATCTCATTATTGTAGAGTGAAAAAATCTCATTATTTCTGAAATAATATATAATTTAAAATATTTCACGAATTCATATACTTTACTATTCATTAAATGCATACAATCAGCGTAGCAGGGGTAATAATGGTATCACACCCTCTAAACTCTCTTTTCTGGAGCTGAGAACAGTATTGCAGCCAAACACCACTCTGAACACCTCTAACTCCACAGCAGAGTTGCTCCACCTCAGAGTTTTGGAGCAGAGTTGCTCTATTGTGGAGTAGAGCCATGCCAAACACGCCCTATATTTGCAATTTAATAAACTTTGTAATGTATCCGAATGTTTTAAATGAAGTGCTGCTGTTATTTTGCTAAATTTAGTTACATTTACATTCATAACAAGAAATAATAAAATTTGTGATCATGTTACATAATTCAAAATTCCGTAACATAGAATCTATTAAACAAAAATCAAATTAAACAACTTACATAAAATCATAACATAATATACTACATTAAATTCTATAAAAATATTTTGTAAAAATATCTCTAAGCATTTTAAATGGATGCTAAAAATCTAATCTTATAATATTTGCTGCAGAGAGCAATCAAGCCTTCCTGTCCTGTCGTCGAGATGGTCCACGTGGACTAGTCGTCCATGCTGTGGACGACAGGGCTGCATACGTGGCCTAATCGTCTAACGTCAGGATGTCTACTTGGACATGGACGATTGAGTGACTAGTTTTGCAAAAAAATATTTAGATGTTATTAATATTAAATTCTCTAACAACAGTGCCAAAAATAAAAAAAATCCCCCAATCACGTTGGTCAGGCCCAATCGACTCGGCACCTCACTTCTGACCCCCAGCCCATTTAGTCGGCAACGGACACCAATGGCTTACATAATTTACGCCCAAAGCCTCATTTCGAAACAGGCCCAAAGCCTCAACTCCTCTGGGAAACCCTAACCCCGTCGTCTCCACAGCGGCGCTGCATATAAATTGCCGCCACCATCTCTTCTACCCCAACCCCTCGCGCCGCCGCAACTCCTTTCTCTCGCTGCCACACCGGCCGGTGTAGCCCTTCTCCCCTCAACCTCCATCCACTATGGCGGAGCGCGGAGGCGAGCGCGGTGGGTTCGGGCGCGGGTTCGGGCGCGGCGGGCGCGGTGATCGCGGTGGTCGCCGTGGCGGTCGGCGCGGCGGCCGTCAGCAGGAGGAGGAGAAGTGGGTGCCGGTGACCAAGCTCGGGCGTCTCGTGAAGGAGAACCGAATCCACTCGATCGAGGAGATCTACCTCCACTCGCTGCCCGTGAAGGAGCACCAAATCGTGGATCAGCTGGTGCCGGGGCTCAAGGACGAGGTGATGAAGATCACGCCGGTGCAGAAGCAGACCCGCGCTGGGCAGCGCACGCGCTTCAAGGCCTTCGTCGTAGTCGGCGACAATAACGGCCACGTCGGGCTGGGGGTCAAGTGCGCCAAGGAGGTGGCCACGGCCATCCGCGGCGCTATCATCCTAGCCAAGCTCTCGGTGGTGCCCGTCAGGCGGGGGTACTGGGGGAACAAGATCGGCCAGCCGCACACCGTGCCCTGCAAGGTCACTGGCAAGTGCGGTTCCGTCACCGTGCGAATGGTGCCGGCGCCCAGGGGGTCCGGCATCGTCGCTGCGCGCGTGCCCAAGAAGGTGCTCCAGTTTGCCGGCATTGAGGACGTCTTCACCTCGTCGCGTGGCTCCACCAAGACGCTCGGCAACTTCGTCAAGGTATGTCAAATTATTCTGCACTCTTTCATCTATTGACTGACTTTAATCTGTTTGGGCATAGTTGAGTGTATGTAATGTTAAGTGACATTATTTATTCGTAATCAATGCCACGGGTCTCTTTATCTTAGTTATTGTAAAAGTCCTTTTGGTAGCAATGTGGGCCATTCGTTTGAAATTTTAATTGTAAAATGAGAATGTTGAATGGGACTTCCATACCCACTCCTAGTGTTTCTTTTATAGCTGTTGTGGTAAGCAATTAGGAGCCATCTAAATGCTGCATTGTTTGAATCATAGACTTTGTGATCGGCTATGTAATACCTTTTTTAGTTAAATTTATTTGGTTATGTTTGGAATTAGTAAGTTCCTTTTTTTACTTGCTCGTGTTTTTATTATACTTTGAGTTGCTTTTACTACTAATTCATTATGCCACATTATGCTTTATATGCTGCAAATCTATTTGTAATTGTGGATAGCTATTAGTTTGAAGTTCTCATAGGAAAATATGAATTTTCTTTTAGTTAAACCTCTTATTGTTGTTGAATATTGTTTATGTGTTGCTAATTATCCGTAGCTTGAGGTTTGCTTTGGGTTGCTTTCGTTACTGATTCATTGATTTAAAGGAGTATTTGCATTATGCCACATTATGCTTTATATGATTAAAATCTAGCTGTAATTGTGGATAGCTAGTGGTTTCAAGTTTTGTGATAGTAAAATATGAATTTTGTCTTTGTTAAATGTCTTGTTTTTGTTTAATATCTTTTGAGATTTGCTAATTGTCAGTAGCTAGAAGATTTTGCTTGTCTCAAGTCATGTTTTTACTATAAAACCTTTTTGTTTGACAGTTAAAACCATTGCTAGTTATCAGTAAAGTTCTACGGTCATGCCTTAATAGGCAAGTGCTTGCAAGTGTAGAAGGAATAAGATTTATGGTTGTTCAATTAGGGACAATCAAAATTCAGTCATCTCAGAGCATTACAGACCCAGTTTCTTATGTACTTGCATTTCCTTAATATGATTTTCAGCTTAATTATGTATTTTGTTCTGTTCATGCAAATGTGTTCATGGTTGCGTGGACATGTGAAAGTATCCTTGTTATGCTTTGTTTTTGCTACTGGGTAAGTTTTGGCATTGTACGACATTATTCTGCTTGTTACTTCTGTAGCTATCTCTGCCATTTATGTGTTAAAGGACTGCTGTTATTGTTCAGTATGTGATACTTCCTCTGTTCTGAAATAAATGGCGTTTATGACAAAATTTAGTTTAATTTGAACTAAATTAGCTGTCCTAAATGTCATTTAATTCAGAACAGAGGGAGTAATATTGTTAAATATATGTAGTTATATTTGGGTTGTGTCTAGCTTAGCTTGACCTTTTTAAGTGCACATGCTCTCGAACTGTTAGCTCTGTATGTTTTGAGCCCATTGTTCCTAGGTTTGTTTTAATTGTCCTTGTAGCTTCATATAAAATTGAGGCAAGCCCTTGATGATGGGAAACGAACGTCTTGCTAAGAACATTACTTGCTCTTAACCTCTGTCTTCTGTCATTGGCAGGCGACCTTTGATTGTCTCATGAAGACCTATGGCTTCCTTACTCCTGAGTTCTGGACTGACACGAGGTTTACCAAGACCCCATTCCAGGAGTTCACCGACCTCTTGGCTAAGCCGACAAAGGGGCTCATGATCGAGGCGCCTGCTGAGACGGTGGAGGCCTAAGCTTGCATGTAGTAGAAAAACCTGGTTTTTTACCTGCTTTGTGCGATCTATGTCCTAGTGTCATGCGTTTCAAATTTTGAAGTATCCACCTAAGAATGTCTAGATGTTCTGTTCTTTGTCATATACTGGTGGTATGTGAAGCGTATCACGCCGTTCAAACACAACATCGTTGTACAACAATACCTTTTTTTCAGCATTTTCTGTGCTTTAAAAGGTAGTCCTAGTCTTCATTTTCGGATCTATCGATTGCAAAAGAGGAACAACGTGGAGACAGATAAGGTGGTATGTGAGAAAATTACAGTTTGAGCCATTGGGTGTTTAGCATGTCAAAAAATCTCTTCTATCCTGTAGCTTGACATTAGACAGGATGCATCAATCATAACAACAGCTCCTTTGGCAGCGCTCCTGACTTCTAATTCTCGGTGAGAATCTTCTCTATCAAACGGATGAAAATTGAACCTGATTTACCGCAGGATCAGGCGAACACAGCAGCTGCTCAGCAAACCGAATATAGACTCCCCCCTGTACTTGATGGGTAATTACCCACAAATGCCATCCCATAGGCCAAAACCTAGACCCCAGCCCACTACAGCGCCCCTTCCCCTATCGACACCCGACTCCTCTCCTCCCATGGCGAGTGCGGCGCACTGCTAAGGATTCATCCTCATCGGCACCGTCGGACCGCAGGCAGCACCCGTACTATCTTCGCCGTCGAATCCCGAGCCCGACTCTGTTGTCAGCCACCAAAGTCGACGTGGCGGCAGCAGCAGCAGGGACGCCGCCAGCGCGTTCCGTTGGCGTGAGCCTTGCTGCGCGGACCAACCAAGCGGCCAATACGTCGGACGAAGCGCTTCCTCAGTTCAGCAGAGACGCGGCACAAGTCCCTTCCGTCGCCCCCAGCCATATCTAGTCGACCCTGAGCAGGACCCAGTCACCCCCGAGCCAAGTCATCATCGGCGAGGTAATACCCCTTCCTCTGTACATTAGCTCGGCGACAGGAGTGCCATGTATATGTTCTTGCTCAAGATGGTTGAATTGTTCACCGATTTGGGGCTGTAGGATCCTTGTAACCAAGATTGTTTGCAGAGTGCTCGAAGTAAGGCAAACAAGACCATAATGCTTGTTTTTGATCTAAGCTGCTGGACATTGTAGTAAATCTGAATCGGTATTCTAGTAGATGCCAGGTTTATTTTGCTTTCTTTATCCTTTTATGCTTGAAGTTCCAGATCGTTTTACTGCATATGGATATTCATCTTGCTCAAAATGTTGTTCCAGAGTGTTGATTCATGATTAATCACTAAATTATTTGGAGCTAGGCCTAGATATAATATTTTTGGACAGCAAGATGGCTGATAAAAGTGACAATGCTGATTGAAATGAGGAACACACTAGGATAGTTTGTGAATTATTTGCTGAACAAGTGATGGCACCCAATCGATCTGGTATCCACTTGAATAGGATTGGGTATCAAAAGATGATGGAAAAGTTTAAGGAGAGGACAAGCCTCTTTGTGACACCCGGTTCCGAAAAATGAACCAAGTGATGCATATGTGTCCAGTACGTTCATCACACATGGATACATACTTCACAAACTGAATTTCAGAATATAACCACGTACAAATAGTGTTTAAGTACTTTATTATAATAACTCGATGTCTCAATCATGACATCTAATTTATTCTACAGCGGAATATCCTAAATGATAGTGGAAATAAATTAAAGATGATAGGGCTCCAACTCTGACTCCACAGACAGTTGAGGATAGTGCGCGTGCCTAGTACTTCACCTGCTCTTCAAAGTACTCTTATCTTGTAGCTAAAGTATATGTGGGAATGTAAGGGTGAGTACATATTGCACTCAGCAAGTACGGGAAAGTATGTCATGTAGCTTTAAACAAGGTAGAAAACAAAATGTTTCATTGCAGCAAGTTTTATTTCACAATCACAATTAAAACAACCTATTATGTCTAGGTGAGTTAAATCCCAACATAACTAAGTAATTCATCATTCTTCATGTTCCAAACCATCATCATTCATCATTTATCAAGTCTCAACCAACCAATGCTCTTTCTCAAGTTCATTTCATATTCACAAATTCTCATAATCAGCATATATGCACATAAACCGAACCAAACTCATGATCACAACCAAAACCAGTCCCAATGACAATACCATAACCATACCCGAATAATCATCCCAAGTTTTGCCTCTAATCATGGAAGTTGGCCAGGTGCTTGTAACCGTAAGCACGGCTATCATGATATTTTTACACTCTGTAGAGGTGACACCACTTTACCCACAAGTTTGTGATTTCGTCACCTGTCGGTGATTAGAGATAACCTCCATTGTGCCACTACATAACCGTCAGTGTATGGCCAATCACAAAATAGCCTTTACAAAGGTGCTACTAGAATGTACGGACCCACTGAGGTTTCACCGGCAGGCTCGAATCTCTATTTTACCACCTACGGGCCCCCTCGTGTGCCGTGCAATTCCCAGGGAAGTCCTCCTCGACTTTCATTCCCCACGCCATCCAATGATCTATAACAAGCTAGCAACACACCTAATTAGTCAGCTCAGCCGCACCCATTTTTGGCCTTGTGGTGGCACTGTTTTTCTGGCATGTTCTCGCATGAACCGGTCCTTAGATCTAAGGCAAGCAAACCACCATCTCATTCAGCAAAATTCACGAACCAACCTTGCCTAGATCTCCTCGATTTCATGCTCATTAACACCATCAAGTTCTCATCATCTTTAGTCTTTATGAGTGCAGTAGCTAAACATGTTTATTTCAGTTTTCCCGGATCCTATAGGTTATGCGAAGCAAAAGAGAAAAACGACCATACCCGACTCAACAAGTTTCCTGGCGACAAGGATGGCTAACAAAGCTAGTAAACTCCTACTAAAGGGTTTCCTATCAAGTTAACACGAGCATGCAATTTTCACAAGCAAAATATTTCAAAAACTCGGGTTCAATATGGTTAAGAGGCACTTACCTTGCTCCCGCGGTTCGTTTTGCTCAAGCGTCTCGAAGTCTTGGTGCTGGAGTTCCTCGTAAACGGTCTCTTGAGCGTGTTCTTCTATTCATGACCACGTCAATGTTTTTAAGTCGCCTAGTCGACCCTAGTCGCCTTAGGGGCGACTAGGTCGACTAGGGCGACTAGTCGTCGACTAGGGCGACTAGTCGCCCCTAGTCGACCTCTAGTCGAGGTCCTAGTCGTCCAGCATTTTTTTATAACAGTTTCTAGTCGATGCTTATATATATCGACATATATATACACATATATATAACAGTTCAGTAGCACAGATTGAGCATTGTAATTAGCAACCAAACGTTTAGAAGATCATATCAGCAGCAGTTTAAGTGCAGAATAAGCTTAGTGGTCATATGAGGAGGAAGGACTGCCACAGCTATACTTTCATCTGAGGAGGAGGTCATCTTGCCGGCGTCATCTCGGTCACAGAGCACAGTCAGAGGCTCAGAACACAGGGTGGGCGGCAGCTCACAACTCACAAGCGGCGGGCGGCAGCTCAGTCAGAGAGCTGGGTGGCGGCGCAGGGAGGGCGACGTCAGGAGAGAAGGGCGCAGCAGGGCAGCATCAGGAGAGAAGGGCGCGACCCGGCGGCCGGCGCAAGGAGGTGCTCAGGCACCACAGGGAGGGACTCAAGCGGCGCAGGGGAGGGGCGAGGGCGGCGGCCCCGGCAGGAGCAGGAGAGGGGCTCGTCCGGGCAGGGGAATGGCGCGGACGGCGCGCTGGCGCCAGAAGGGAGCGGGCGACGCGCTGTGGAGGTCGGCGGCGGCTGAGGAAACAGAGGTGCTAGGGGTTAAGTGTGCGAAAGTGAATAAGAGAAGGAACCCTAATGGGCTGACCAGTTGGCCCAAAAAAAATTGCAAATCGTCCTGATCGCCCAAAAAGACTAGTCGCCCGATTAGTCGTCCTGATCGGACGACTAGTCGGACGACTAGTTTTCTAGTCGAGCAAATCGAGTCGAATGACCTGATCGGACGCCACCGAGCGATAAGGACGACTAATCGCGACTAATCGCGATTAGTCGTCCGATTTGAAAACACTGGACCACGTACATACAAATAATCAATGTTTTTAAGTCGCCTAGTCGACCCTAGTCGCCTTAGGGGCGACTAGTCGTCGACTAGGGCGACTAGTCGCCCCTAGTCGACCTCTAGTCGAGGTCCTAGTCGTCCAGCATTTTTTTATAACAGTTTCTAGTCGATGCTTATATATATCGACATATATATACACACATATATATAACAGTTCAGTAGCACAGATTGAGCATTGTAATTAGCAACCAAACGTTTAGAAGATCATATCAGCAGCAGTTTAAGTGCAGAATAAGCTTAGTGGTCATCTGAGGAGGAAGGACTGCCACAGCTATACTTTCATCTGAGGAGGAGGTCATCTTGCCGGCGTCATCTCGGTCACAGAGCACAGTCAGAGGCTCAGAACACAGGGTGGGCGGCAGCTCACAACTCACAAGCGGCGGGCGGCAGCTCAGCAGAGCGGCGGCAGCTCAGTCAGAGAGCTGGGTGGCGGCGCAGGGAGGGCGACGTCAGGAGAGAAGGGTGCAGAAGGGCAGCATCAGGAGAGAAGGGCGCGACCCGGCGGCCGGCGCAAGGAGGTGCTCAGGCACCACAGGGAGGGACTCAAGCGGCGCAGGGGAGGGGCGAGGGCGGCGGCCCCGGCAGGAGCAGGAGAGGGGCTCGTCCGGGCAGGGGAATGGCGCGGACGGCGCGCTGGCGCCAGAAGGGAGCGGGCGACGCACTGTGGAGGTCGGCGGCGGCTGAGGAAACAAAGGTGCTAGGGGTTAAGTGTGCGAAAGTGAATAAGAGAAGGAACCCTAATGGGCTGACCAGTTGGCCCAAAAAAAATTGCAAATCGTCCTGATCGCCCAAAAAGACTAGTCGCCCGATTAGTCGTCCTGATCGGACGACTAGTCGGACGACTAGTTTTCTAGTCGAGCAAATCGAGTCGAATGACCTGATCGGACGCCACCGAGCGATAAGGACGACTAATCGCGACTAATCGCGATTAGTCGTCCGATTTGAAAACACTGCAAATAATACAACAATCAACGTTATGCACAAGCTTTACTCAAGATGCAATGATGTGGACGCGTGCAAATCCTATAGTGCAGCCTATAGCGATCAGTTTGCATGTGTTCTTGCGAGTTCTAGTAAGCTTTCATGGGGTTTTACGACGAATGGTGCTGCTGGAAATAAGTGTGAACGTGGCTATGATCCTAACTCGAGTAGTAGATCAATTCCACCGTCAAAACATAGATCGGAGCGTGACCTACATACGTGCATTAGCTCCTACTCGCAGGGTGTGGAGAAACGGGGTTCGTAGCAACAACATCGGCGTGGTAAGAAGGGTGACGGGGACCTACCTCTCTTCTTCCTCCTCTCCTCCTCTGCAGCTGGTCATTTCCTTGCAATGGCAGCAGCTGGGTTTTTTTTTTCTCGAGGCAGAACAGTGCTGCAGCTAGGGCAGGGCGCTAGGGTCTTCTTCTCCGGCGACGGCGAGGCAGGGCAGAGCTTCGATGACGGCCAAGGCACCAGCAGGGCGGTGACCAGAGCTTGGCAGCAAGGGGTGGCGGCCAAGGGGGTTTTGGGGCAGGGGTGGCGACTAGGAGAGGGGGAGGGTTTTTTTATAAGGGGGGAAAATAGCCAAGGGGGTTAGGATTTCAGTAAATCTTTTAATTAAGGGCTGAGATTTAATTTGAGAAACGGTGGGAGCTAGGGGCTGGGATTTAATCAAATATTTTTTATCAAGGGCTGAGATTAATTGGAGAAAAAGAAAATCCCTAGAGGAGGGATTTTTTGGTGCGGCTAGGGTTTTCTCCCCCTAAGGGGGTGCGACCAAGGGGGGGGGGAGAAAATCCCTGGGGATTTTTGGGTCGGCCAAAATTTGGGGAAAAATCCCCCAAATGTGGGAAAAATTCGGGGGGGGGGATGGAGGGGGAATTTAGGGGGAGGGAATTAGGGGCGGCCAGGTTTTCCCTTTTTCTTTCTTTTTTCTATTTATTTTTATTATTTCCTATTTTTCTTTTATTTATTTATTTGTTTCTATATTCCTTCATTCATTTTCTTCTTCTTTTTAAATGCTTCTCTATATGAAAATGGATGCAATGCATGGTAATGAATATGAGGGTGTTATACTCTTATTCTAAAATGCAGTTCAAAAATAAATGGGATAAGATGAGGAAAGAGTATAGTCATTGAAAAGATTGGAGAAGGAAACTGGTTTAGGGTGGGACCCTATAAAGAAGACCTACAAAGCACCACATGAGTGGTGGACGAAGGCAAACAAGGTAACCCATAAATATGTTTCATGTTTGTGTCTACAATGCTATGTAAACTTATGTTATACTTTTAATATTTTTCTTCTATGATACCAGCAATAACAAGGGAATGCATTTATATTAGTATTTTTAATATAAAGGCATTCCTCATGTAGATCAATTGACAATCATGTACCAAGACATTCGAAACATGGAAGATGACCACTGGGCTCCTTCACGAAAGTTGCCTAGAGGAGGGGCTGAATAGGCTAATTAAAATTTAGAGCACAATTATCAACTGACTTGTTCTGTCAGGCTCGGACAAGTCCGAAAAATATCTCGAACAAGTCCAAAATTTCTGGATAAGTCTGATGAGATCAGACTTGTCCTAAGTGAGTCGCAGCGGAAATAAAATTTAACTAGTTCTATATCAAGTGTACAATCAATATGGTCTAAAAGTAGCACTTAAAAAAGTCTAGCAACCTACTAAGCAAACTTGATGATCTAAATACTAAAGTAGTTCAATGCTAGGATTTGATCAATCACAAGCAAGAGCAATGATATGAAAATTGAAGAACAAGCAAATGAGCACAAGTGAACACGAGGATTTGTTTACCGAAGTTCGATTCCACATAGAAATCTACATCTCCATTGAGGTGTCCACAAAGGACTGGGTCTCTTTCAATCCTAACCCACACCAAGTGATCACAAAGATGAAACTTGGTTGTTCCATTATCAACTCAAAGATGATTACAAACTTCCCAGGTCTCATCACAAGTTGGGAGTCACCAAGCGACACCTAGCCGCCTAGGAACAATGCTACAAGAGTAATAAACACAAACCACACAGTTTGACGGTGTGTAACTTAGCAAGCTCAACCCTAAGTGCTTCTCTTCTTCAATCTCCTCACAAAGCCTCAAATTCTCACAAGATTCAAAAATGAATGCTAGAGGGTGTGAGAGGGGTCTAGGAATTATCAAGAACACCTATGAAAGCTCTGGGGTTGATCACTTTCGAAATGGGGACGAGATCCCTCCTTTTATACGGCTCCCCAAAATATGACCGTTGCCAACCACTAAAGTTCGGACATGTCCGAACTCAACTTTGGACATGTCCGAGATTAGGGACCATCAACGGTAAAACGACATCCTCAACTGACACTAATTCAGATTGTCCTGTTGATTCCACTTCAGGTGAGCTGACATATCCGAACTAGTCTTCGGATATCCTTAGACTTCGGACATATCCGAACTCCATTTCAGACATGCATGACTCTAAACAGAAGGTACATCTCCGAACACTTTGGACATGTCCGGACCTACACAGAGGGTACATGTTTGACATTTTCGGACATGTCCGACCCTAAACAGGTGCATTTCTGACTTCTTCTGTCATGTCCGACCTTCTGGACTTAGGAAATCCATGAAATTCTAGACTTCGGATATGTCCTAATTTCTTCAGATATGTACGAATCTACACAGAAGGTATTTCTCCAAAACCTTCAGACACGTCCGAGTCTAAACAGAGAGTACTTTTCTGAATCTCTCTGACATGTCTGAAGTTTTTAACCTGACGACTCTTTTCTACACTAAGGGTTGTTTTATGGGATCGAGCTTGCTTTTCTTTTGCTGCGTGTCGTGTCCCTCTTAATAGTGCGACATTCCTACACTCAAGATAAAAACCCTAATTCTATCATGTAGCTTCACGTCGTCTTCTTTATTTCTCTTTTTAAAAAGCCCTCAATCACTTCTTGCCATCCAACCTTTCTGCACATATACTCATTTAAATTCATTAGCGTTTTAATTGTTCGTCATCAATCCTCCAAAACCCACACGGGGACCTAGATGCACTTTCAATCTCCCCTTTATGGTGATTGATGACAACCAATTAAAATTTCCGATAGGACGATAAAATATGAGTTTTGATCATGATGTTTATATGAAAGAACTCCCCCTGGATATATGATCTATGAAAATGGGGTTTTCATATATACGTCATGATCGTGGGGTGCCTAAGTGCAATGTGAAATAAAGTGACATATGTGTGATGCGAGAGATATATGCATGAAGATGACACATACACATCACATATGGGAATAACACATCACAATATCACATATCACAATAATACATACATATCACAATAACGGTCATCACTCCATAATAATAGTCATACACATTATCATCAGTGTCATACATATAATAGGTCCATATGCCCTTACACATTGCTCTCATGTACTTTGCCCAAAGTTGAAAAGAACTTTAATTAGCTCTAAACTACAACAAGACATTAACAAGCGAGATATATCTTTCAAATCAGCAAACTTTTAATATGAATCTGGCCTGTTCTTTCTACGTCACGGTACAGTAAACAAGTGGTACTCACTGACCGTGAGGGACGGTGATTATAATCGATTTACACCGGCAGGGTTACCTGAATAACCCGTCACGTACGCTCGTACTCGATGTTGCCTACAGCAACCATCACGGATGTCGTACGCAACCACTTTTCACCCGTCAGCCAAATATTGAACCGGTCCTATCGTCCCGAGTAAGAGGTCTTTGCGCGCGCATCTGCAGTGCCGCCAGCCGATTTACACCTCGATCTCTCAACCTACCCTCTGAACGACAGGCAATGCCTCAATACCCAGCTACCCGAGTTACACCGTTTTCCCGGTCCCCATATAGCCGGTAGGTCTTCGGTACTGTTCTAGCTTGTTCAACAGACCCGCATACGGCTCGGTCCTCAATCGACACAAGCGGAGCTATAGCACCCAGGCTCCAAAGTCCTGCTGCCCTTACTCTTCGCTCGGTCTCATTTTTTCTGGCCATGTGTTTCATTTGCTATCTTTACCCGAGTCGAGTGCCTCTAGCCTATCCTCGCGAGTAGTTTCAACTACTCGACTTGTACCGAATCCTACTCTATCTTAGCATTGCAGTAGCTAAACGGGGTTTTCGATCCTAATCTCAACCCATGGTTTTCTTGGCTATGCAATTGGGTTTCAAACAAGACTCTAATGCCAGAAGTAAGTGGGGCTCAAAGTAAGTTCTTAAAACAATAAAAATTTATAAAAAGGGTTGATGCAAACCGGAGCTTACCTTGTTGCTCTTGGTCGTAGGCTAGCTGCTCTTTCGGAGTGACGAAGTCTAAGACTTCAGACTCCTGCTCAACCTTAGCGACTACATGAGATAACATTTATATGTATCAATTTAAATGCATTTGAATTGAATTTAAACTTGTGAAGACTATAAGTCTCCCTAGACAGACCCAATGACTCTGAAATTTTTACTGTGGTTTGGATACAACCTAAACAGAGACTTGGCCAAGTTTCATTTGCAGCAAAACTCATTTGAGCTTTCCACAAATAATTATGTACTTGACCTTAATTGGAGCTCCTAGGGTGTTCTAGTGATTTTCATGGAGCAAGCCATGATTTATGAAAACTAGGTTTTCAGAGAGTTCTAATGGAGTTGGTCTCACTTAATTTGAAGGTTCCTAGCTAAACATATGAGTTAAACAAGTTCAGAGAAATTCTGAAAATATTTCTGGATATTTTCTATTTTCTCTGGAACAGTTTTATTAATCACACCATTAGGTGGATCAAATGAGCTCAAATGGATTTAAAATTTTTATCGTAGCTCAAGGATATTTTGGTGAACATCCCAGCAAAATTTCAGAAATTTCCTCCAAAGTGTTCTCCAGTTAAAATTCTAAACAGTTTCAACTTTGAAGAATTAATTCTGGAGAACTAAAGATTTTCATGAAGTGAAACTTGATTTGCTGGAAAGTACTCAGAGAGCTGAATCCAACAAAATTTGGTTCACTCGATTTGGAGTTTTCTAGCCAAAGTTATGTGGGTTTGAAGTTTGCACTAAATCTGAAAATCAGGAAATGTTTAAAACACTGCACGTGGGTCCCACGCACAGTGCCTTCGTCTACCTCCCGCCAGCGCCCGAGCGCGCGATGTCCATCGCCGGTGGCGCGGTTCGTTCTCGGCCGCTACTGCCTAATTTTCGACGCGGTTTCTTCCTACGTGATCCTTGGAGCACGTCGCACACGCCGGGCACCTTCTCGGACCTTGACATCGCCGGAAACCTAGTCGGCGACGGCGGAGGCGGAAGATGAGCTCGGATCCGACGGCGCTAGCTCGTCTCGGCGGTGAACACGATCAACTAATGGGTCTCAAAGCACCATTGGGGCACGAGGAAGCTATCCCTACCCTTCTCCTGGCCGGAGATCGTCAGGAAAGTAGACTTCACCAGCGACTCGAGCCGTTTTCATCGGCGATGGCCAAATTCCGGTGCTTTGCTCACTGGGTTGATCATTACCGCTAGGATTTGCCTGAGGTGACCTTGAGGTGCTACTCTAGCTTCAGCTCGACTAGGATCTCCAGTGATCAAGTGATCGAGGTGAATTTCGAGTTTTGGTTCTCGGTGTTCGTTTCGGCGATCATCGGGAAAGTTGAAATTCCGGCTAACCAGTGCTAAGAGGGACCTAGGGAGTTCGGGGAGAGCTACTAGACTTGGATGCTAACCTCAGGGACAGGTTGGTCGCGCTGGAGAAGCTTTGCGCTGCTCGGGCGACGGCGTCGAGTCGGAGGAGCTCTCGGATTGACAGAGCATCGAAGGATCGGCTCGGACAAGCTACACCGAAGCTTATCACGAGCAGCTGAGGGTTGTAACACGTCGAGCAAGGACCGGCGGTGCCGTTTGTGGCCTCAGCTCGCGGTGGAAGAGACTGTGTTGGCCGGTCGACGGCGAGGTGATGCGGCGGGGCTGTGCGGCGATCAGCTCGGTGTTTTCAGTGTTGGAAACGTCGAGGCAGTGGGAAAGTGGGCTGCTGCCGGCAGTGTTGTGAACTGGCGCCTGGACGCCTAGGCGCCCGCCAGGCGACTGGACGCCTAGGCGCCTAGGCGCCCGCCTAGGCGTCCGCCAGGCGACCAGTTCACTGCTGTTTTTTTGGCTAAGTATAGTCTGTAGTGTAGATACTGTACTGCTGTAACTGTAGAACACTAAGAATAGTAGAACTGTAGAATTGGAACTGAAGGTACATAATTCATAAATCCAACAAGTTCAAGTAGTGTTCAACAAGCCAAAAAGTTCAACATAGGCAATAAGCCAAGTAGCCAACAAGGCAACAAGTTCAAACAATGTGCAGCACAAGGGGTCCAGAAAATAGTAGGATATTTATCCATAATGATTTTACATGCTGCCTTAAAGTTTGAACCATTATCGGTTACTATTTGGACCACATTATGCACACCCACCTCCACAATCTTCCGCTCTAGCAAAGCTGCTAGCATTTTTGCATCAGCAATTTGTGAAGAGGCATCTATGGATTCCATGAAACATGTACCTTCTGGACAGTTAACAAGAAAATTAATCAAATGTCTCCTCCTCATGTCAGTCCAACCATCACACATTATGGTGCAACCATATTTTTTCCATTCAACTTGAAGCTTCATGACACGAGCCTCAATCTTAGCTTTTGCCTTAGCAAGTAGTGGCACCCTTAATTGGTGTATAGAAGGAGGCTTGTATCCATGACCAAACTGTCCAACAGACTCCAACATGATTTCAAAACTCCTAGCATTTACCGCATTAAAGGGTATGCCACACTCATAAAAGAAATGCGAGACATGCTCATGTGTGGTCTCCCATTCTTCCTTTGTCCTCATGCATCGCTCTATAGAAGATTGAGATGGCTTTTTTGAGTGTCTTTCTTCTACCACCTCTTCTGGTGTCTTCTTTAGCATGGATGAAACAGTCTTCACCTCTTTATCTTTAGCAACAGGTTTGAAGCAAAGAGCAGCTTGCTTTCTCTTAGCCGCTGTCCCGGAGCTAGGAACTGAAGAGTGACAAGAGGAAGCTCTAGATGATGCATCTCTAGTATCCTTTCGAACCTCAACGTCATCCCTTTCTTCCGGGTCCGGGGTCGGGAGCTCCGGGCGGCGGGTCGGGGGCTCTGGGCGGGCGGCGTCCGGGGTCGGGAGCTCCGGCGGCGTCCTGGGCCGGAGGTCGGGGCGGCGGACGGGGGCGGCGGCCGGGACTCGGGTCGGGTTCTGTCGAGCACTCGAGCGGCGGCTGGAATGGAGTGGAGGAAGAAGAAAAAAGAAAAGTGGGCCGGGCCTTTTAAAGAATAGGTTTCCCGACTCCAGGCGCCCTGGGCGTCCGCCTGGGACGACGCCTAGGCGCCCAGGCGTCGGCCGGGCGTCCTGGGCGGGCGCCATGGCAGCTCCAGGCGAGGCGAGCAAGCCAGGCATCCGGCCCGGACCGACTGGACGCCTAGGCGGCGCCTAGGCGACGCCTCAAAAAGACTGGCTGCCGGCAGCAGCTCGCAGCTAAATAGCTGGGGACGTCGGTTTGGGGCGGTGATCGGTGACCAGGAGGTGGCAGCGGTGGGAAAACGCCGTGGCGCTCGCGTGGTCGTGCGCAGGAACCGAGCTGCGGTGACTTCAGTCGGTTTGAACACTGGTGATGCTGACATGTGGGTCTCACTCCGGTTTTAACCTCTGAAATTAAATTTCCCCCACTGCTCTAAACAGTAGAGACCCAATTAACCTTGGTCATTTGAATTATCTACCCTTTGGCCATTTGAATTGGATAGAATTCAAATTGGGGTTTGTTTAAATCTATTTTCAGCACACATGCAGTTTGAAATTCAAATAAAGTTTGAATTTGCTAAACTTAGTGTTGGAAATCCGGGGATTAATTTCCTCTAAACTGTTCTCTTCTACTATTCTCAATGGGGGGGCTGTATATATAGCCCCAAATTACAGAGTCCTTATCTAATACTAACTCCTACTCTTATTGGACTAGGACTCTATCTCTAACAGCAATTATTCTAGAAAAACGGGATTATATCCAACAATCACCCCCTAATCTCGTTTTTCTAGATCACACTCACACTAATTAGGATGGAGACACACTTCCACCCTAAACACACTTTCGGGATGGACACAACTGCACCCCCAGGATGGTCACATCTACACCCTGCACAACTCAATTTTGGGATGGGCACGTCTTCATCCCCAGGATGGCCGCATCTTCATCTTGCACACAAATTCGGGTTGGTCACATCTTCAACCCCAGGATGGACTCATCTTCATCCTGCACACGCATTTAGGTTGGTCACATCTTCAACCCCAGGATGGACTCATCTTCATCCTGCACTTGATTTTGGAATGGTCGCATCTTCAATTCGATCACACACCCACACACTCGAGATGGTCACATCTTCATCTCGAGCACACCTTGCTTGTGAGATCAAAATAAAGTATCTTCTGACGCAAGAAGCGCCATCTCATCTTTCTTTTCGTTCTTGGAGCATTCTTTGGCAAAGTGACCAAGTTTTTGACAATTGAAGCATCAAATCTTCGATTTGTCAAATTCCTTGTTCTTCTTTTGACCACCCTCCTGAGCCTTCCACTCTTTTCTTGTCAAAAGAAGCTTCTCTCCATCCTTTGCTTCTCTTGCTCTCCACTCCTCTCTTGTTAAAAGGAGTCTTTCTTCATGATCTTGGTTGTTGAAGCCAAGTACACGCTCCTCATGTGCTTTGAGCCTATCGACGAGTTCTTCCACAGTCATTACCTTTAAGTACACAAATTGCTCAATGGTGGATGCAATGTGAAGGAATTTCGAAGGTAGAGCTCGCAATAATTTCTTCACGATGTAGCTTTCTTCAACTCTTCCTCCAAGACCACGGATCTTTGTAACAATGATCATTACTCTTGTGGCAAAGTCGTCGATGGAGTCTCCTTCGTTCATGCGCATTAGGTCAAACTCATTTTGAAGAGTCTAGATTCTTGCTTCCATCACGTGTTCTTCACCCAAGAACTTGATCTTGATCAACTCCCATGCTTCTCTAGCTGTCTCCTTCTCAGAAATTCGCATGAGAGTGTCTTCATCAATAGCATGATAGATGGCCGCAAGAGCCAGCTGATCTTGCTTTGGATCAACGTTGCTTTTCTTCTCCTCAATAGCTTCCCATACCCCTTGCGCCTTCAAGAAAACCTTCATCTTTATAGCCCATGCTGTATAGTTGGTCTTCGTTAATAAGGGATAATGCAGTGTCATTGATTTACCCTCCATATTGTGTACACCTCTTGTGTACGTTTAGTAAACCAATATCAATCTCTGGTACACTACAGGTGTGGCTTTAGCAAAGAACAATTCCTTAACCTGCCCACGTGGGTACCTCACCAAGTTGATCTAACTCAGGCCAGCAGATCTGGCCCAGCCCACTGCCTTTCTGGCCCAGCCCACTGCCTTTGTCCCTGTGCAACCCTAATACACCGCTGCCTCAGTCTCACCAGCAGCCGCCACCTTCTCTCTGCTCCCCCACGCGCCTCGGTGGCAGCCCGCGAGCGCCGCCCGCCTTGCGCCACTCTGATGCAACAAGTTGCAGCGCCCGCCGGAGTCCGTCCTCGGCAAGCACCCTCAGCCCGCGGCCGCGCACCAGCCGGAACCCGTCCGCACCAGGCCCCTTCCTCCCGCGGAGCCCGCCGCCGCTCCTTCAGCGCCGCCTCCTCTGCCCTTGCGCGCCTCTAACCGAGCGCTAGCAGCCGCCGCCTCGGGCGCTCTGCGCAGCACGCCGCCGAGCTCGAGATCTGGAAGCTGCGCCGCCCGTTCGCCTCCGCAGCGCCCCGATTCTCCACGCGCGGCGCTCTGTGCACAGCTCCTGCCACCAGACGCCACCTATGTCGTGGAAGCCGTGCGCCGAGCGTGTCACGGGGATGACTCGCGCACAGCCGCCAATCTCGCCGGATTTGGCTGCCGCACGTGGCCTAGGGTTTGGGGGGGGGGGCGCCTGACGAACCAATGCGTGCGTGTTCTTGGCCTCCTCCCGCCGGCGGCTTAGCCCCCTGTCGCTCGGCCACCTACGCAGCCAAGGACCCCTGCGCGGTGAGATCCCGCCCCCCCCCCTCTGTTTTCTCAACCTAAAGCTCTGATACCAATTGTTGGAAATCCGGGGATTAATTTCCTCTAAACTGTTCTCTTCTACTATTCTCAATGGGGGGGCTGTATATATAGCCCCAAATTACAGAGTCCTTATCTAATACTAACTCCTACTCTTATTGGACTAGGACTCTATCTCTAACAGCAATTATTCTAGAAAAACGGGATTATATCCAACACTTAGCTCATGGCAAGATCAACTCCAAATGGTGTGAAAATTGGTGTATGAGCTCACAAAAATGTGTTGAGTAAGAATATGCCTCCCACTTTTGAATTCATGGGATGGAAACAGTTTGAATTTGAATTTGAGTTCAGACCACCCTCTTTCCAGTTATACCCCAAAAGGACTTCAAAAAGGTCTTGAATTTGGGTAAAATTTGGCATGGACATTTCTAGCAAGGTGTAGGACTTTTTCATATGTTCAGCCCCTATATGATGCATGTGAAAAATGCCACTTTTGCATTTTGTGAGTTTATTCTCTAATAATCATGTTGATGGTGTTTACTTGCTCTTCAAATGTATTCATCAAGTTTCTTCAAATGAAGTGTGTGTGTGACACTGAACACTTGATTATGTGCCAAAAACTTAGGCCCTTACAGAATCTAGATGAATCACTTCACTAGAGAATTAGAAGTGAATCCGAAAGAATCAGGTTGTAGAGCTGTACCAAGGGGCCCTAAATCCTCCTGCATCAATCACCTTTGAAGCATGCCGTCACGCCACTGCGCGCATGCCTCTGAGCAGGAGCGCTCATCTAAGAACCACCAGGTGGTCAGATCAGGTTTCTGTACATCCGACGATCAGACCTCAGGCCACCGAGGTCTGAACATAGCCTTCGGCGGTTAGACCGCACGCCACGACTGTCACACCACATTCTGTGGTGGGACCATGGGTTTTGACGGTCAGACTGCAGGCCACGGCAGTGGCCACACCACATTATGTGGCTTCTTGTGGTCTGGCCGCGATGTCTGCCCCGTTGACCGGGCACCCTCTTCTCCAGGACTCTTCTCCCAAAGTAGTTTGGAACGAGAACGAGCTCGTCAATTTGTTTAACACCATGTCGCTTATGTCACCTCCATCCGCTGATTGATATATTGATTATTGGACACCTTCTTCCAACACTGTTTGGGATGAGAACGAGCTCACCAACTCGTTCAACACCATGTCACTTACACCACCTCTACCCGCTGATTGGTATATGTATTCCGACGCTGATAGCCACATGACATCATCCTCTGGTAATCTCATATCCTCCCACTCTCCTTGTTCTAGCTCTATTGTTGTTGGTAATGTGTCACAGTTGTCCGTTAACTCCACTATCACATATCTTTTTTCACTTCAGCTCACTCTTTACATCTAATCGTGTTCTTTTATCTCCTCACACTATTAAAAATTTATTTTTATCAGTTCACTACTGACAACAATGAATTTTATCCAATTTGACCTCTTTGATCTTTCTATGAAAGATTTGCACACTCGGATTGTGATCTTCAGGTGTAATAGTTCCAGGCGTATCTACCCTCTTTTTATGATGACACCTCCACCCTTCCATGCACTACTTGTTGCCGCCACACCGCTCATTATTTGGCACCGTCGGCTTGATCATTAATGATTTGAGAAATTGTCTTAGTTTTTTCCATCTTGTAGTAAAAAGGAGCTTGAAACTCTTTTCCATGATTGTCAACTTGTCGTTATAAACAACTTACTTTTGTTACATCAAAGAATTTCTTTTGTTACATCAAACTCTCGTGTCATCAATGATTTTGATTTAATACATTGTGATTTATGGACCTCTCATGTGCAAAGTGTTTTTTGTCACAAATATTATCTTTTTATTCTTAATGATTGTTCTTATTATTTAATGGACTTTTTCAGTACGCCTCAAATTTGACACTTTTATATTGTCACATTTTTTCCCTATATCTCCAATCAGTTTGGCTGCACCATTAAAGCCATCCAATGTGACAATGATCGTGAATTCGACAACTTTGCACTCTGCGCATTCTTCACCATGGTGTCATTATACGTATTTTTTGTCCTCACACATATTTTTAGAATGAACATACTAAGCAAATCATTCACACCACTGATGACACAATGCGCTCTCTCGTGTTCTAAGCTAGTGTTTCAGCCACTTATTGGGTAGAAGCACTTCACACCACGACATATGTAATTAACTTTTGACCCACAAAAAGACTTTCATTTTCCACTCCACATTTTTTTCTCTTTTACACCTGCCCCGATGTCTCTCATTTGCGTGTTTTTGATTGCAAATACTATCCAAACCTTTCCGCTAAGGCTGCTCATAAGCTTGCTCCCCGCTCCATTATGTGCATCTTTCTTAGTTACCCATCAAAGTATAAAGCCTATTATTGTTTAGACCTAATCACCAACCAGATCATCAACTCTCGTTACGTCACATTTGATGAATATGTGTTTCACTTCGTTGAAATCTTCAACCCTCCATCCTAATGAATTTCTATCCTGTACTGACTATTTGTCTTTGCCTTTTGACATTGACTTTTCTATAGGTACTCACCATGGTGTTCTGTTCCACTAGGCTTTGCGCCCCTCGTTGTTTAACTGCGCTTTCAAGAGATTAGATTGCATCCCAAGGCGGTTAGATTGTTACAATGTAAGTGGTGTTTATCTTTCAACCAATCTGATGCAACATCGACGCACGAAATATATAGAGATTGATTTGTACTTTAATTGCGATAAGGTAGCTACTAGAGCAGTTGGTCTTCTTCATGTACCTATCATTTCTCGGTACATACATATTTTCACTAAAGTTCTTCCGACATCAGTATTCAATGAGGATCAGTCCAGTCTAAACGTTCTTGCTTATGTTCAAACCGTGGAGGAGTGTTAGAATGTGTATATTGGGCCTATTGTATATGGCCCATTGTGTATATGGTTTGCCAGGCGATTGTGCCAGACACTCCTATAAATATGTACCCTGCATCTTGGCAATTATTCGATCAATCAAATTCTCCCAGCAATTCTTGTATGTGCATGTGGTGTGACACCTATGCCTATTTGGGTTAGAGCAGGTGCATGCTATAGTTGTAATGGAGGTGTCGTACCTCAATGACGGCTCGGTTCTGGTGATGGACTTCTTTGCAGCTTGGGGCGATGGCTTCTACATCATGAAGTTCTAGATAATTAACTTCATTCATCATCCCCCGCCTATCAATCAGTTAACGATCTAATATTTAACGAAAAACTTCACTTTTCTTCCACAAGACATTTCAGCAAGCTCATAGACGAGGCGCGGGTGGGATTTGATAATTTCTTAATCTCTTCATCCGTCACTAGAATCTGCTTTAACTCATCTTTAATGCATTTAACTTGGTTAGAATCATTTTTCTTCTTCTCATGATTTTTTTCACCATGTATATGTAATTTTCACATTTCTTTGTTTCTAGTATATCATATAGGTCATCATAGTCCCACTCCCTTAGCCCATCTTGTATACCTTCACTCACAACTCATGTTATATTTTCCCTGCCCTCTTAGTACTTTATTATGTTGTTTGTGCTTGTATCATAGTGTCAAATCTTACAACATTCATTATTTAACTTAAATGGGATCTCTCATCTTCCTTTCATAATTTTTTTGTCATCTTATATACACCATTTTCATCTTTATTTGTCTTCAGTTTTTCATATATCTCATCATAGTCCCGTCAACTTGCTTCAGTTATAGCTCATCTTGTATTTTTCTTGGTCTCTTTAAACCTTACCAGGTTGTTTATGCTTTTATCATGATGGCAACTCTTGTATTATTACTTCTTCTTGGTAGCCTTTTAGACATCCTCATTTCACCGACATGTGTCTTTAGCTTCATATTTTTTCTTTTTATATCACAAGCACCTTACTAGCTACCTTCGTAATACATGTTATCATATTCACCCATATTTTATCAGCATCTCTCTTTCCACTCCAAGCTCCTTTCGTGATCATCATCTTCTTAAAGGATTTTAGTGTTTTTGCTTTCAGCTTTCATCACTTTATTCTTGTGATTTTGACACTCTTGCTTCACGAAGCGTGCGCGTGAAAGAGAAAGTTGGCTATCACAAGCTTATATTATGTCATAACATACTCTTTAGGACAAAGTCGATTTGTCTAGACTGTTGAACACTACTAAAGGTCACTAGGTAAAATTCTCCTCGTAAAGAAGGTGTTAGCTCCTAATAGATCATAGACTACAACAAGTATAAGATGTCCTTACTCTTCTGGTTTCTATCGCCACACTCAAAGCTAATATGTACCCCTTAAACCCTATGTTAGTTGTAACCACATGGTCATTGCAATTTCATACGAGTTGTCTCTTGGTTACTAGTACACTACTAATCATATCCTCCAAGTCATTCTAGAATCGTCTCCTGTCGCTCATGTTGAGACCAACAGCATAAACACTAAAAACATTAAGAAGAAGGCTCCCAACAACTAGTTTGACTAGGATGATCCTACTTTCTTGTTTTTGAACAATCATTACTCTATTCTTAAGATTCTTATCTATTATACAAACCTATGCCATTTCTAGTATAATATCAAATCTTAAAATCGGTATTCTTGACTTCCCTCGTCTTTTAACCTACCCATCTAGTTTTCTACTCCCTCCGTTTTGAATTATTTGACGCTGGCTAGTTCAAAATTGAACTAGCCAACGTCAAATAATTCGAAATGGAGGTAGTACACACAATGAATATTTACACGTCTCCTAATCACATGTATCAGTGAAGATACCTGTGAGAAACTCTACATCGAGAACATTGCGTGCGGACCAGGGCACAGTCTCAGCGTTGGCAACCTAGGCGACAATGGCTCTGAAGCTCATGTCACCAAAGTCACCATTGACACGGCAAGGTTGCACAGCACAACGAACGGAACTCACATCGTGACATGGCAATGGGGACGGGGCTACGCAAAGAACATTGTCTTCCAGAACATGTCATGGACGATGTCCTGAACAATCCTATCATCAATTCATCATTGAGCAGAACTACTGCAAGAAACAGGTCCTTGATCTTTACAGATAATGAAAAAAACATTGATCCTATTAGTTCAACTTTGCAACGGCATGCAAGCATGTGGCTTGCTATTGTTGCAGAAATCAGCGGTGGAGGTGAGCAATGTGCTGTTTAAAGACATCAGAGGCACAAGTTCCTCAAAAGAAGCCATCAAGCTAAGCTGCAACACAAGTGTACCTTGCCACGGCATAGCTCTGAACTCCTGACTTAAACTGTGATCAATGACATGTAGGTCCGGTCTCATATGTAAGTGACCATGTCAGGTGTACAATTAAGTCAGAGGATCCCTGTCCTACTCCACAATGTCAAGCTGACTCTCACTGGAGCCGATGAAGATGCCAAGAGTAGTGCAAATGCGAAATGGGGGAAATCAGGGACTGTCGTTCCAGAGCCATGTACTCTAATCAACTAACCAAATAGAAGGTCCATATATGACATGAAGGTGCTTAGTCGTATACACTAGAGAAAGGGAAGAACTAGCTATAATTTACACTTGGAGATTTCACTTCTCTAACTTATGGCTAGGAGCATACATATGTAAGCTGAGATAACCGTAGTTAGGGGAGATTATGTGTTGTATTTTACAGGGAATAGGATGATTATATTTCCATTTGGTTCTAGAGCAGCAGAATGCTTAGGCTTTTCCACATATATAACACAACTGAATACATCAAGGACGAACTACACAAAATTGAGAGGCAGAAATAACACCCGTCCCTAGGTGCCCTAAGGATGTAGTAGTATTAAAGACGAGAAGTTCTAATTTTCCAGCAAGGCCAAACCATCCAGTAACATTTGTGAGGATTATGCAGTAAGATTTGATATCCATGTCACGCAAGCCAAGTAGAGTTTATGAGGCCTAGAGCAACAAAAGCTTACCAAATAAGTTTTCATGGCAGCCATTGTTCATAAATCATACTACAGACGGTTAGCAGTAATTCCCAAAGAACGATAATGTAATAAGTGTTACAGGCTGGTGTCTGATGCACAGCTACACCATAACTCCATAAGAACAAGAACATGGCTGCAAGCCATGTAAACGAGGCTCTGTTACAGGCTAGTGCAATCAGTCCGTACTTTGGGGGCACACTAGCAGGAGGGCTACCTGCTAAGGCTGGCAGAACAGCAAGCAACATGTCTGACACCATAAAACATAGTTTAGATGGCTGGTTCTCCTGTAATTACTAAAGTGGTTGTTAAGGTCTTCGCATCTTAACATTCAAGGGCATCTCCTTGTAAGACACGACCTTCTCAGCAGCCCGCCTCAGGGACCTCCCTGCCACCTGACCTTCAGTAGCTTCCATTGAAGAACAACCATCAGTATGCTTCTGACTCGTCTGCTCCATTGAGGCATGTGAACTGGAATGAGGCAAAGAAGAAATAGCATCTTCATGCAGAGTCTCAGAAGTTCTCATAGCGTTCTCAGGGAGTACTGAATCCAATTGTGCACATTTCCTCCTTTGAGATTTTCTGCAGATATTTAGACGAGCCAACGCTATTATGCTCCAATTGGAAACAACTGGATTGGTGTAAGGCAGTAAGTGGTAAGCAGGAAAGACAAACCTTTTCTCATTGTGACGCAATGGCTTGCTGGTACTTGAGCCACATTTGGCATTTATGTGCTCTATAGCTGAGTCTTCTCCATTTTTCAACTTTTGTTCATTTGCAGCCCTGCACACAAACTTTATGACTCCACAGCACATTGCTTGGGTAAATTGAGTGCAGTACAATTGAGATATGATCAGGACTTTGTAAGTCTTCTAGGCCCCACATAAAAGGACCAATAGAGGGAAACCAGAAACTGCATCTTAAATAACAATGAAAAGGATGAATCTTACCTCTCATTGCCTGTGTCTTCTAGTGCTTTGGGGGGCTCAACAATATTAAATGGCAGTGATGCTGCTGTAAAGGAATTAACATTTAAGGAAGACCACACATTTTCCAAAAATCAAGCAGGGGGGAAATGCAAAAAATAACATGTAATTTGGAAACTATCCTTGAGTTTAAGGTTTAATTCCATTAACACAACTAGTAGCATTAATAGATAAGAATATGTCATCAAACTTTTTGGCATATTGAAACTGTTTGATCTGAAGATAGGAAAGATGAGGGCGATTACATTGTGTTTCTGCCAAATGGCTCTGATTGTTGTTGTTGGCCATATCATCAATTTGATGGGCCTCAATTCCAGGAACACTGGAACATGCTACTTGTATCTCCTGAATAACATTGTAACAAATATACTTGTAAGACTTATTAAATGGCTTCATGGATCGATACGGGCTCATCACTGACAGAATAAATGTGCCTACCTTTTGATTTGCTTCCTTCCAAGGTTGCCGATTTATCTCAATTTTCTGATTCAATCAGATGCCACTATTCCAATGAGACTGACCGCATTCTAGTGAAGGATGAAGAGATTAAGAATAGATGGCGTGATTACTTTAATGGGCTATTCAATGATGCGAATGGGAGCACTAGGGTTGAGTTGGATGACTCCTTTGATGACTCCAATAGGCGGTTCGTGCGGAGGATACAAGAGTTTGAGGTTAAAGAGGCCTTAAAAAGGATGAAAGGAGGAAAGGCCCTCGGCCCTGACGATGTCCCTATTGAGGTGTGGAGATGTCTTGGGACGTGACAATAGTATGGCTCACAAAGCTATTCAACCACATTTTTCGATCAAACAAGATGCCTGAAGAATGGAGGAAAAGTATATTAGTACCTATCTTCAAAAATAAAGGAGATATTCAAAGTTGTACTAATTATCGAGACATTAAGCTTATCAGTCATACTATGAAGCTTTGGGAGAGAGTGATTGAACACCGCCTGAGGAAAGTGACCAATGTCACTAAAAACCAGTTTGGTTTTATGCCTGGGGGGTCTACAATGGAGGCGATTTTCTTGCTTCGTCAGCTTATGGAGAGATATAGGGAGCAGAAGAAAGACTTGCATATAGTGTTCATCGACCTGGAGAAGGCGTACGACAAGATACCAAGGTCAGTCATGTGGTGGGCACTAGAGAAACATAAAGTGCCAACAAAGTACATTACCCTTATCAAGGATATGTACAATAACGTTAGGACAAGTGTGCGCGTAAGTGATAGTGAGACTGATGCATTTCCTATCACGGTAGGACTACATCAAGGATCAGCTTTGAGCCCATACATCTTTTCCTTAGTGATGGATGAGGTGTCGAAGGATATACAAGGGGATATCACTTGGTGCATGCTCTTTGGTAATGACGTAGCGCTGGTAGATGGAACTAGAGATGGTGTTGATAAGAAATTAGAGTTATGGAGACAAACCTTAGAGTCCAAGGGGTTTAGACTTAGTAAGACCAAAACCGAGTATATGAGGTGTGACTTTAGTGGTGTTGGTCGTGAAGAGGGAAATGTTAGTCTACAAGGACAAATAGTACCTAGAAGGGACTCTTTCCGATACTTAGGATCAATGTTACAAAGCAATGGCGATATTGATGAGGATGTTTGCCACAGGATCAAGGTAGGGTGGATGAAATGGCGACAAGCCTCTGGAATCCTATGTGATAGGAAAGTCCCACAAAAGCTAAAAAGGGAAGTTCTATAGGACGGTGATCAGACCCGCGATGCTCTATGGGGCGGAATGTTGGCCAACTAAACGGCAACATGTCCAACAAATGAGTGTCGCAGAGATGCGCATGCTACGGTGGATGTGCGGGCACACGAGAAGAGACCGAATAAGGAATGAGGTGATTCGAGATAAGGTAGGGGTGGCGCCGATTGAAGAGAAGTTAGTCCAACATCGACTTAGGTGGTTTGGACATATCCAACGGAGACCTCCAGAAGCACCGGTTAACAGTGGGATTTTAAGAGGTAGAGAAAATATTAGGAGGGGTAGAGGACGACCAAGGTTGACCTGGGAGGAGGCGGTAAAACGAGATTTGAGAGATTGGAATGTATCCAGAGACTTAGCTCATGATAGGACCGCATGGAAAGTAGCAATCCATGTGCCAGAATCGTAGTCTTGTTTTCTTTCTTTTTTCTTTTTTCTTTTCTCTTTTCTCTTTTCTCTTTTTTTTTCTTTTTTCTTTTTTCTTTTCTCTTTTTTTCTTCTTTTTTTCTTTTTTTCTTTTTTTTTTCTTTTTTTTTCCTTTTTTTTCTTTTTTCCTTGTTCTTATAACTCTTCCTCTCTTTTACTTCATTGATATTGGGTTTCATGTCTAGCCGACCCCAACAGGCTTGGGATAAAGGCTTGGTTGTTGTTGTTGTTGTTGTTGTAATCAGATGCCACTATGCCAGAGGTCAAAAAAATAATACATCAACATCAATACCAAGAAGCTGAATTACTGTAAAGACACTAGACCTTGAATGCTGAAGCCATTACTACTTCACCACTATGCTCGTTTTGCAGTGGCTTCCTCTGCACAATATGATAGTGGCCCAGGTAAGAGTCACACAGTTGTAACTTCTTTTTTGAAGAGGGAAAAATGATATGAGATAGTATTATACCACATCCTTTCCAGTGGTTCGTCCATGCTGTTTTTGAACACTAAAACTAGAAGGAGCTGAAGGAACTACATCATCCTCCTGCAAGTTTGAGCAAGAGACTTCTGTGACATCACAAGATCCTGGGTTCAGCCTATTAGACCTCCGTACAGGCTTTCTGATCACATATTAGCCAACAGATGGTTTCAGTTTCAATGAGAGTGTGAAGGACACATTCCATGTGCAAGAACTACCTAGGATTTTCATGGTTCGATGATATAACGGGTTGCAAATGAGGTCTGTAGTAATCCTGCATTATGTCAGTGTCCTTTGTACACTCACTTGATCTGGACTTCCTTTTATTTCTGCTCCTATCCATGGAAATCATGATTCAATAGATATTCACTTGGGCAGACCATACAACAACAACAGAGCCTTTCACTTGGGTGAACCATATTAAATAGAATTCGGATCCAGTTGCATCATTAACATTAGTAATAAATTAAACATACCTCTTGGTTGTTATAGAATTTGGTGGCTCTTGACAGCCAGTAGTTGATGGCACAGCAGCTAAGAAATTAACATTGAGGATTAGAAACTTAACCAGAAGATTGAATGCAAATTGAATGATGTAGACTATACAATGCCATTGAGTAATGCAGTCTGGAACTGTAAGTAGCTGAAATAATTGGCGCATACAGTAACAAAATCCACAAAACAGAATATGTGAACAGAGAATGAGTTTTACATCTACATTCAACCAAATGTTGTTCAGTGGCACTGGTGACTGAACCATCAATTTGATGAGCGATACCTGCTGCAACTTTAGAAGGAATCACTTTCATGATATCCTATTTATTATATAGAAATAAATCAATATCAGAATTAGAATAGCCATAGATTAACAAAGTGAACAATTTGATTTACTAAAGCGTTACCTACCTGTGAATTTACTTCCTTCCGCCGTTGGTTAGCTGCCTTATTCTTTTTCTGCAAATAGTACATGAGTAAAACTGTTAGACTCTGTAATTGTGTGGGTAATACAGGGGTAATTTAGTCATTAGTGAGGGATTAGGGTTAGGGGTAGTTTATGTTAGTAGTTGAATTCTTACTCTCATTGGAAGAGAGGATGACACTAGGAGTTGGGGCAATTTTCTTGTCTATTTCTCACACAATGCCATACCAACCCAAGGGGTTGAGGCTACATATTTATAGCTGTCATGGCAGCCAAGCATATGCCACAAAGATGCTAGTATAAGATGCTTAGATGCTGTCCTAATATGCTGTCCTTGGCTGACATTAAGATGCTGTCCTAGTGTCCTTAATATGCTGTCCTAGTGTCCTTAGATGCTGTCCTAATTGGGGCCACAAAGACCAAAGGACTAGAGTACAACAAGGACCAAGGACCAAGGACTAAAGTGCAACAAACTAAAGGACTAGGGTACAAGGGACTAGGGGACCAAAGACCAAAGGACTACAAGACTTATTCCAGCATTCTCCCCCTAAGTCTTGTACGTCGTCTTCTGAGAGGGTTGGACCATCCCGATCTTGGTGCGAAGTTCAATGAACTTGAGCCTCCCAAGGGGCTTCGTGAGCAGGTCCGCAAGCTGGTCATTGGTGTTGATGTAGTTCGCCTTGATGCTCCCTTCCTCCAAGCATTTTCGGATGAGGTGGTACCTCACCCGGATGTGCTTGCTCCGTTCATGGAAAACGGGATTCTTTGCCAGGGCCAAAGCGGACACGTTGTCCACCCTGAGTTCAACCGCTCCAGTGTCTCTGCTGAGGAGATCACCAAGCAGTCGACTAAGCCAGAGCGCCTGAGTCGAAGCGGTGGAGGCCGCTATGTACTCGGCCTCACAGTTGGACAGGGCCACCACCTGCTGCTTGACCGACTGCCAGCTAACGAGGCACTTGCCGAAGAAGAAGAGGATCCCGCTCGTGCTCTTGCTGGTGTCGATGTCGCCGGCGTGGTCGCTATCGCTGTACCCGACAAGGTGTGCCTCCCCAGGACACCTCGGGTAGTGGAGGCCGTGATCGAGAGTCCCCGCAACATAGCGGATGATCCTCTTCACAGCCTGCTGGTGATCCGTCGTCGGTCGTTGCAGGAACCGACTAACGTAGCCGACGGAGAATGCCAAGTCCGGCCGTGTGTGGGTGAGGTAGCGAAGGCTCCCCACAAGACGCCGGTACTGCGTAGCGTCCACCTCCTCCGCCGTGCTGTCGCGGCTCAGCTTCAGCCTCTCCTCCATCGGAGTGAGAGCTGGGTTGCAGTTTGTGAGCCCAGCTAGCTCAACAATGCGCTTGGCGTAGGCGGTCTGTCGAAGTGTGATCCCGGAGTCGGCCTGGTGCACCTCAATCCCAAGGTAGAAGGAGGGAGATCCCAGGTCACTCATCTGGAAGGTGGCTTTCATCTCTTCCTTGAACGCTGCCACCTCCGCATCCTTGGTGCCGGTGATCACCAAGTCGTCGACGTAGACACCCACCAGTAGGGTGTTTCCTCCATTGCCCCGCCGGTAGATAGCCGCTGCGTGCGGGCATTGCCCGAAGCCCATCCTCTTGAGCGTGGAATCCAACTTGGCATTCCACGCCCTTGGTGCATGACGCAAGCCGTAGAGGGCCTTGCGCAGGCGCAACACCTTGCCCTCCTTGCCAGGGACCACAAACCCCGGCGGCTGGTGTACGTAGACCTCCTCCTTCAAGTCGCCGTTGAGGAACGCCGACTTGACGTCCATGTGCTGGACACACCAGCCTTCTTGGGCAGCGAGTGCAAGAAGGAGTCGCACGGATTCCATCCGTGCCACGGGGGCAAAAGCATCGTCGAAGTCGATCCCCTCCTGTTGCACGAAGTCGCGTGCCACCAAGCGAGCCTTGTGCTTGACGATGGCACCGGCTTCATCCCTCTTCAACTTGAACACCCACTTAAGGGTGATCGCACGGTGACCGCGAGGGAGATCAGCAAGCTCCCAAGTGCGGTTCGTCTCAACCGCGTCCATCTCCGACTGCATCGCAGCACGCCATGCCACGTGTTTCTCGGCCTCCGCAAAAGACCGAGGCTCGCCGTCATCGCACGCAAGGTGCAACTGCGCCTCCAGATCTTGATCATCCAGATCGTGAGGGGCCAGTCCCGGCACCGGCTGGTTGCCGAGAATGTTCTCCATCTTGCGATACCGCAACTGCTCGCCGTCGTAGCACCCGTCGAGGCGCTCCTCATCGTGGGAGAGCGGGGTAACAAACTCCACTGGGTCGTGCTCGACACGAGCTGGGCACGGAGTGGGCGTGCCCGGAGGAGTGGCCGTCGGTGCTGGAGTGCGTGGGGTCGCCGGCTGAGGTGGAGGTGGACAGTTGGGGGTTGGGGTAGACACGCTCGGTGGAGAAGAGTTGCCTACTCCCCCAACTCCCTTGAAGTGGACGTAGTCGACGATGAAGTCGTCGTGCGTCGAGGTCGAACCGTCGTCCACCGCCTTGTCCCATGCCCATCCTCGCCCTTCGTTGAACACAACGTCGCGCGTCGTGCGCACACGCTGTGTCTCTGGGTCGAGAATGTGGTAGGCCTTCGAGCCCTCCGCGTAGCCGATGAACAACCCCGGAGTGCTCCTGTCGTCGAGCTTGCTGATGTGGCCAAGCTCCTTGGCAAACGCGAGGCAGCCGAAGACCCGTAGATGAGAAACCGCCGGCTTGCGCCCATACCAAGCCTCGTACGGCGTCCTGCCGTTGAGAGCCTTGGTGGGCGAGCAGTTGAGGATGTAGACAGCCGTCACCACCGCCTCTCCCCAGAAGGTAACCGGCATTCCCCTCTGCTTGAGGAGGGCCCGAGCCATCCCCACAACCGTCTGGTTGCGCCGCTCGACGATGCCGTTCTGCTGCGGGCTGTAGGGCGCGAAGTAGTGGCGCTGAACACCCTCATCCGCGCAATACGACGTGAATTCAGCCGCCGTGAATTCACCGCCGTTGTCGGTGCGTAGCACACGCAGCTTGCGGCCGCACTCCGCCTCCGCAATGGCCTGCGCGCGCCTGATGGCGTTCGCAGCCTCTCCCTTGCTGCCAAGGACCACGACCCACATGTAGCGGGAGAGGTCGTCGACGAGCAGCAGGAAGTAGCGTCGTCCTCCTGGTGTAGCTGGTGTCACCGGGCCACACAAGTCCCCGTGAACGAGCTCGAGCCGTTCCTTAGCTCGAAAGCTCGACTGCTGGGGAAAAGGAAGCCGCCTCTGCTTCGTCAATACGCAGACATCGCAGAGCTGCTCCACGTGGTCAAGGCATGGCATGCCTCGCACCATCTCCTTGGCACTGAGCTGCTTTAGGGCCTCGAAGTGAAGATGCCCAAAGCGCTCGTGCCACTGCCATGCCTCGTCGTCCCGACGAGTGGCAAGGCGGACAGGCTGTGCTACCTGCACGTGAAGGACATAGAGTCGATTGGTGCCTCTAGTTACCTTGGCAAGAAGGCGACGATGGCGATCCCAAATCCTCATGACTCCGTCCTTAATCTCCACGCGCGAACCGTTCTCATCCAGCTGTCCCAAGCTGATGATGGAGTTTCTCAACGCGGGGATGTAGTAGACTCCGACGAGCAGCCTGTGCTCACCAGACTCGGCGGTGAGGATGACGGAGCCGACACCCTTGATCTCCATGCCAGAGGCGTCACCAAACTTGACAGAGCCTCGGACATTGGAGTCAAGCTCAACGAAGAACTCCCGTCGACCGGTCATGTGATGGGTGGCGCCGGTGTCGAGGCACCACCTGTCAGTCTTGTCATTGCTGGAGCCATCGCCAAGGAAAGCGTGTGCTTTTGGCTCATCAAGATGAAGGAGAGCCGCTGCGGTCGATGCCATTAGAGGTGGCTTGATGCTTCCGTGTGCTAGAAGCAATGCTGGCTCCTCCTCTACCTGTGCCACGTGGGCCTCCTTCTCCACTTGTGTCACGTGGGCCTGGCCACGTCGTGGCTGTCGACACTCTCGGGCCCCATGACCAAGCTTGCCACAGTTGTGGCAGGTGTCGTCTCGTGTGGGCTTGTGGTTGCCGACGGTGCCGCCCTGGGCGCCTCCGCGGGCGCCACCCTCGGTACGTCCGCGTGCCTCGGCCTGGGTACCTCCGCGCCCCTTGCGCGACTTGCCGCGCTTGCGGCCGCCTGTCGAGGAAGAGGACTCCCCCTTCTTTCGGTCACCCTGGCCAGCCTCCCACTGCTCGCGAGTAAGATGAAGCTTCCCGCCAATGGTGATAGACCCCAAGAGAGGTTGTGGTTCGTCGTTGTCGACGACCTTGAGGCGACCTATCGCCTCTTCGATCGACATCGTGGAGAGGTCCAGCAGAGACTCGATCGAGCGAGCGATCTGCTTGTACTTCTCGGGGATGCACCGAAGGAGCTTCTCGACAGCTCTCTCTTCGTTGTAGGTGTCGTCGCCGAACTGCACCAACTTCTGCAACAAAGTGTTGAGACGGAGAGCAAAGTCATCAACGTCCTCACCTGGCTTAAAGGCCAGGTTCTCCCACTCCTTGCGAAGCGCCTGCAGTGTGGACTTGCGGGCGCAGTCGCTGCCGATGCGTGCCGCAGCGATGGCATCCCATGCCTCCTTAGCAGTCCGCTTCTTGGAAAGCGAGAACTGCATCTCGGGTGGGACTGCAGCAATGAGGGCATCCAACGCCCGTCGATCCTCGTAGTAGTCGACGTCGTCGTACTGAACTGCTTCCCACATGTGTCGCACCTGGAGCCGTACCCTCATCACCGCGGCCCACTCGACGTAGTTGGTCTTGGTGAGGGTAGGCCACCCACCGCCGGGACCGATGTCCCTAACAATGGCCTGGACCCCGTGGTGTCCATGGTACCTGTCCGGGGAGGGAGAATCGCGCCGCCTGTAATGGCCGCGTTCTCCGTCGACCCAGCCGCCGCCGCCGGGAGCGCCACCGGCGCGTCCGCGCCCGTCTGGGCTGCGGTTGTCGCGCCCATGGGGGCGCGCGGCTGCTCGCTGCACCTCTCGTGCTCGCGCCGCCTCCCTCACCGGCCTGAGCTCATTGTCGACGCCGCCGTCGACAGAGCTGCTGGAGCTACTGCCGCGCAGAGCCTCCAGCTCCGCTGCCGCCGCACGCGCTACAGCCGCCGCCGCCGCTGCTTCCACTTCCGCCCTTGCTGCTGCCAGTTCCGCCGCCGCCAACCTTGCCGCCATTGCCGCCGTCGCCGCAGTCTCTGCCGCCGCTCGCTCGCGCTCCTCTGCCGCGGCGACCTCCATCTGCCGCGCGCTCGAGGCGACCGAGCGCTGAGACTATCCGTCGGACATGGCACACTAGTGGGGAAGGGCTGTTGTGTGTGGAAGACAAGCTGTTGCTCGTCTGTGCAGGAGAGGAATGAGCTGGAACAGCCGGTGTTCCCGCTGCCGGTTGCGGACAGAGAGAGGTGCAGGAAGGGAATGAGCAGGAGATGTTTAAGCTGCAGGATAGAACGGCTCTGATACCATATGTTAGTAGTTGAATTCTTACTCTCATTGGAAGAGAGGATGACACTAGGAGTTGGGGCAATTTTCTTGTCTATTTCTCACACAATGTCATACCAACCCAAGGGGTTGAGGCTACATATTTATAGCTGCCATGGCAGCCAACCATATGCCATAAAGATGCTAGTCTAAGATGCTTAGATGTTGTCCTAATATGTTGTACTTGGCTGACACTAAGATGCTGTCCTAGTGTCCTTAATATGCTGTCCTAGTGTCCTTAGATGCTGTCCTAATTGGGGCCACAAAGACCAAAGGACTAGAGTACAACAAGGACCAAGGACCAAGGACTAAAGTGCAACAAACTAAAGGACTAGGGTACAAGGGACTAAGGGACCAAAGACCAAAGGACTACAAGACTTATTCCAGCAGTTTAGTCTTTTTCCCTCACCTAATCACTCTATATAATGGACCCTGTACCCTCATTATCATTATCATCTAATACAGCCTCTATTAGCCTTTCTAATATGGTATCATTAGCTAGGATTGATTAGGATTAGGGCTTAACCCTAATCCTAATGGCCTAGCCGCCGCCAGCCTGGGCTCGCGCCGCCGCCGCCCTCGCCGACGCGCCGCCGCGCCCAGGGCTACCGCGCCTCACGCCCAGGGCCACACCCGCCATGCCGCCGCCGCCGGCTCCACCGCCAGGCCCCATGCCACCGCTGTTGCGCCCGCTGGTGCAGCCGCCGCCGCCCCTGCTGGCGCCACCAGGCCTCACGCCGCCGCCGCCACACCCTGGGCGGCTGCGCCTGCTGGTGCAGCCGCCGCCGCACCCGGGGCCGCGCGCTACCTCGCCGCCGCCGCCCCTGCTGGCGCCGCCTCCTCTGCACGCGCTGCTGCGGTGCCACCCAACACGAGATCGGCCTACGCCTCCCACCCCACGCTGACAGTTGTCGCCACCGCTGCATCTCCGACGACCAGACCGGCCGCCGGCGAACCTCTCGTAGGTATCACCGGCAAACCTGCCGCTGCAGTTGTGTTCATGGCAGGTACTACATCCAGGCCTCACGATCCAGCCGCCACCGGTCTCGACGACGACGGGAGCACCATGACCACCGTTCCAACGGTGCTCTCGTTTCCAGTTACTGGCGCTGCTGCTGACAGCGCGGTTACTGCCTCTGTCTATGGCACCAACACGCCTGGCACCTCCGACATCGCCGCAGCTCTGGCTGCCTCTCGCGAGCGTGAACGGACACTTGCTCTCGCCCTGGAGTAGGAGCGTGCCTCCGTGGCCGCTCTATCTCACCAGCTCGAGGAGAGTGCTCACCGACCGATGGGTGCTGCACGCGAGCCTCCCTCGGACGCTGGTACGTACTCGACTTCACTTGTGGCGGCTCTTCATGCATAGGCCGCCGGGATTTAGAACATCCAGACGCTTGTGCCGGTTGTTCTCAGCTCCGAGTCCACTTCATATGCCCGGTGGCGTGACCTGGTGCTCCTCACGCTGAGGCGTTACTGCCTCGACAACCACGTCCTCTAGGACGATTCTTTAGTGGAGGTCTCCAGGATCGGCATGGACAGCCTGGTCCTATCCTGGATCCTTGGCTCCCTGTCGGAGGAGCTACAGGACATCGTCAGGCAGCGCGGTGGCGGCACTGCTCGACGGGCCTGGCTGATCCTTGAGCAGCGGTTTCTAGGAAACCGCGCGACTCGAGCCCTCCACATCAGCATCGGTTCCAGAACATTGTCCAAGGTGACCGCTTTGTCTCCACCTACTGTCCGGAGATGAAGGGCATGGTGGATGCTCTACGTGACCTTGGCGAGCCGGTCACTGACAGCGCTCTTGTTCTTTGGGTCCTTCAGGACCTGAATAAGCGCTATTGTCACCTACGGACGTGGCTATTCCGACTGGAGCCACTCCCTACCTTCGAGAAGGTATGGTCTGACCTTGAGCTTGAGGAGATTACTGCAGGTGGCTCTACTGGCTCCGGATCTGCCACAGCCTTTTATGGCTCTGGGCACTCCCCTCGTCCACCCTTACCAGCTGCTGGTGGACCACCGTCACGACCACCTTCCACCCCAGGCACTCTTGCCAATACTGGAGGTGGAAATCGTCACCGACGAGGCAAGCACGGCGGTCGTGGAGGAGGTAGCAGTGCAGGCGGCACTCCTACACCCACTACTCCGGCTACTGGTAGTAGTGGTGGTACCGGCCGGGGAGGTGCACCCTAGCCCACACCCTGCAACCCGTGGACTGGCCAGATCTACATGTGGCCTGGGCCGTCTCCAGGTTCTCAGCCTCCACGACCACCACGTCCCCAGCCGGCGTTCGTAGCCACCCCGGGCTACAATGGACCAGCCTACAGTGCTGGTGGGCCGCCGACTCAGGCCTATGGTGGGCCTGGCTACCCTTCTGGCGGACAGTCAGCCTCGACCTACGGAGCCACCGACTATCATGTTGGGTACTCGGAGCCGTCGGCACCTCTCCAAGAGCCACCCCCGACGTGGGATCGACAGTCGCTGGCTTCTTCCTTCAGCACCATGCACCTTACTCCACCAGGTGCTGACTGGATAGTCGATTCCGGAGCGTCATACCATACCACCCCAAATGCTGGTATACTCTCTTCCACCCACCCTCCTAGTCCCTCTTTCCCTTCATCTATCGTTGTTGGGAATGGGTCTGTTCTTCCGGTCACCTCAGTAGGTGATTCCGGTCTTTCAGGTTCTTTCCAGCTTAAAAACATTCTTATCACTCTGGATATCATTCAAAACTTGTTTTCTGTCCGTCGTTTTACCACTAAAAACAATGTTTCCATTGAGTTTGATCCGTTTGGTTTGTCTGTGAAGGATCTTTCTACCCGGCGACCTCTTTTTCGATGTGATAGCTCGGGGCCCCTATACACACTTCGTCTTCCTACTTCCGCTGCATCACCGCCTTTTGCTTTGACTACGACAGCTTCATCCACCGTTTGGTATCGCCGGCTTGGCCACCCTGGTGCAGATGCTATGTCGAAGTTGTCCAGTAGTTCTGTTATCTCGTGTTCTAGGGGCACACATGACTCCCTATGTCATGATTGTCAGCTTGGTCGCCATGTTCGGCTTCCTTTTCCCACTTCTATGACTCATGTTGAGCACGTTTTTGATCTTATACATTGTGATTTGTGAACATCACCCATTACCAGTATATCGGGCTTTAATTATTACTTCATGATCATTGATAATTTTTCTCACTTTTCCTGGACTTTTCCATTACGATTGAAGTCTGAGACTTTCGTAACTCTTTCTCACTTCTTCATTTGGATTTCCACTCGGTTTGGGCGCACCACCCGAGTTGTCTAGTGTGATAACAGACGCGAGTTCGATAACTCTGTGTTTCGTAACGTTCTCCGCACATGGGGTACAGCTATGCATGTCTTGTCCGTATACCTCTCCTCAAAACGGCAAGGCAAAGCACATGATTTGCACCACCAATGATGTCATGCGCTCTCTGATGTTCCAGGCATCTGTTCTAGCTCGATACTGGGTGGAGACTCTTTATACTGCCACACTTCTGATTAATCGTCTTCCTACCAAGGCGATTCGTGCCTCCACCCCCTACTTTGCTCTATATGGCACCGATCCTCTTTACGATCACCTTCGAGTGTTCGGGTGCGCTTGCTACCCTAACCTTTCCGCCACTGCGCCGCATAAGCTTGCACCCCGCTCGACACGGTGTGTTTTTCTCGGATATTCCCTTGATCATAAGGGATATCGGTGCTTAGATCTCATTACTCACCGCATTTTGATCTCCCGGCACGTCGTCTTCGATGAGTCCTCCTTTCCTTTCTCCACCACCTCTTCCCGTTCCACCACAGAGCTGGATTCTCTTTTTCCTACTGACCCCGAGGCTGCTCCCCAGCTGCCTTGGCCTCTTTCTTCTACAGGTTCGACACACGATACGCCTCAGGTGCCCCCGACGTCACCTGCTGCACCACGTGTGGCACCGACGCCTCAGGCGTCACCTGCTGCGCCTCGGGCGACCCCTACGTCACCAGCTGCGTCACGCGCGGCCTCGGCTCCCCCGACGTCACCTGCTGTACCTCAGGTGGCCGCGACGTCACTAGCTGCGCCACGTGCGGCATCGACGTCTCCGGCATCGCCCGCTGCGCCTCGGGTGACCCCTACGTCACCAGCTGCGCCACGCGCGGCCTCGGCTTCCCCGACGTCACCAGACGCACCAGGCGCGGCACCGACGACGACTTCTCGCTTCGCCGACCCCGCACTTGTCTACCAGCGACGAGCGCGGGATGGGGCCCCTGCTCCAGCTGCGCCACGCGCGGCCTCGAGACCCACTCTCGTCTACCCACGACGAGAGAAGGTTGTTGTACCCGAGCGACCGGTGTACAACCCTCCTCTTCTCCACAGGGATCCTAGTCACGTCCACCCGATGGTGACTCGACGTGCGTCTGGGAGTCTCCGGCCGGTTGAGCGCTTCGTCGGAGCTGCTTTTTCGTCGTCGACATCTCCACCGACCGGCTCTTCTTTGATCTCACCCATACCTACTTCTGTGCGTAGCGCCCTCGCCGACCCTCACTGGCGTCGCGCTATGGAGGAAGAGTATGAGGCCCTGCTTGCCAACCGGACCTGGGACCTGGTTCCCCGCCCCGATCGTGGCAATGTTGTCACGGGCAAGTGGGTATTCACACATAAGAAGAAGGTGGACGGTACCTTGGAGAGGTACAAGGCTCGGTGGGTACTTCGGGGCTTCACTCAGCGCCCTGGAGTCGACTACGACGAGGCTTTCAGCCCGGTGGTGAAGCCGGCGACGGTTCATACCGTTCTGTCGCTAGCTCTCTCGCGTTCTTGGCCCGTCCACCAGTTGGACGTCAAGAATGCCTTCCTCCACGGTACACTGACCGAGACGGTGTACTGCAGTCAGCCGACAGGATTTGTTGATTCAGCTCACCTAGACATGGTCTGTAAGCTGAACAAATCCATGTACGGTCTGAAGCAGGCACCGAGAGCCTGGTATAGCCGGTTCGCCTTCTTCTTGGTCTCACAGGGGTTCGTCGAAGCTAAATCGGACACTTCGCTGTTTGTCTATCGACGTGGCAGTGACACTGCTTACCTTCTACTGTACGTCGATGACATTGTACTCACAACGTCCAGTCCGGCTCTTCTTCGGCGCACTATTTCTGCTTTACAGCAGGAGTTCGCTATGAAGGACCTAGGCCGCCTTCACCACTTCCTGGGTATTGCGGTCGAGGACCGATCAGGCGGATTGTTCCTTCACCAGCGACAGTACTGCCTGGATATCCTCCAGCGAGCGGGCATGGCTGAGTGCAAGTCGTGCTCCACTCAAGTGGATACTCAGGCGAAGCTCTTCGCTACCGACGGGACACCCGTCACTAACCCCACTACTTACAGGAGTCTTGCAGGTGCTCTTCAGTACCTCACCTTCACTAGGCCGGATATCTCCTATGCGGTTCAGTAGGTGTGCCTCCACATGCATGATCCGAGGGAGCCGCACCTCACCGCTTTGAAGTTGATTCTTCGGTACCTACGAGGCACCCTCGACTACGGCCTCCTCCTTCGACGTGACGCGGCCTCCGAGCTGGTCGTGTACACCGACGCTGACTGGACAGGCTGCCCGAACACTCGCTGGTCTACCTCTAGGTACGCTGTCTTCCTGGGCGGTAACCTCGTCTCATGGTCCTCGAAGCGACAGCCCGTGGTGTCACGTTCAAGTGCTGAGGCGGAGTATCGCGTTGTGGCTAACGGCGTGGCTGAGGCTTCCTGGCTTCAGCAGCTGCTTCAGGAGCTCCACACTCCCGTCGCCAGGAGCACCCTGATCTACTGCGACAACGTCAGCGCTGTCTACCTCTCCACCAACCCGGTCCAACATCAGCACACAAAGCATATGGAGATCGACCTCCATTTTGTTCGTGAGCGGGTTGCACGTGGCAAGGTTCGGGTACACCATGTCCCGATGACGACGCAGTTTGCCGACATCTTCACGAAGGGCCTCCCGTCGTCGCTGTTCTCCGAGTTTCGGTCCAGTCTCAACATCTGCAGTGGCTAGATGTTGTGACTGCGGGGGGTGTTAGACTCTGTCGTTGTGTGGGTAATACAGGGGTAATTTAGTCATTAGTGAGGGATTAAGGTTAGGGGTAGTTTAGTCTTTTTCCCCTCTATATAATGGACCATGTACCCTCATTATCATTATCATCTGATACAGCCTCTATTAGCCTTCTAATATAAACATTTAGTGGCCTTCTACAATAAATATAAGCTTCTACATGCTCATTCTTACCTCAAGTTCTGAATCCTTCAATTTAAGCAGCGCAGCTGTACATGAAAGCTCATGTTGTAATTTCTTGAGCTGCACATTGTATATGAAAATAATCCCCGGATCAACAACCCCCATACATAGTACCGACAATTTAAGAAGAAACCTAAACGCATACAATCTAAGAAGGAACAGGACAGCTTACCCTATCTTTCCCCAGATTTAGCTCCTAGAATGAAGGACAAAACAGATATAGGTTAAGAGAGCACTCTATGCTGTAGAAAAAAAATGCACATGATGAATCAAATTCTTTCCTAGGAATAGAATAAAGACTGATGTATAGCATTTATGTTCACATACAGCATAAAAGAGTTCAATAATACAGCACATAATTTGAGAAAACTGAATGTGAACACCCAAAGTAGCACTTCTCCCTTTTTATTATTTCTGTAGCGCAAAGTTATAACTCGAAACAATAAGCATGTCATCCAGTGGATCATCGACCAAGGTGCAGTATTACAGGATCAAAATCAAAGTTAGTACAGCTATGGCAATACGTGAAGCAAATGAAGTAGAAAACCGCAAGCATCTGAGAATTGGCATGGGCGAGCTGCTGGTTCTGCTGGCGCGACGCTTGGAGCGTGAAGTGGAGCTTCTGGATCTCAACTCTGCTGAGCTCGATGGTCCTTCTGCAAAGAAGAAGCTACACCACTTAAGAAACGGCAAATCTTCCATCCCCTTTCACAGCAACAAGGTCGGGATGGAGAGGCAGACAACATACGTCTTCTCGTTGAGCAGATGAACCAACTTGGCGTTCTCCTGCAAGCAAGCAAGGATTGGGCTCTACCGCAGCTCCCACGGAGGAAATTCAATCTAATCACTCGGGAAAACTAAACCTAGATACTGTTGTTCGCTTGAGCGAGGTGAAGCGAAGAAACTCACCTTTACAACGTCGGCGGCGCTGAGGGATCTAGTGGTGTTGCGCCTCCCGGTGTTGGTGATGTCGGCGAGCGCGACGGGTTTCCCTTTCCCCGATGGAGACCGTAGCCTGGGGCCATCGTCGCTAGGGTCTGGGAGGGGGCCACGGAGCGCCGCCCCTCCTGGTTAATGGGGTGTTCGGGAGCTGAGACGGATGGGGTGCGGGGGTAGACGAAGCTGAAATGGAGGGAGATCCGGGCGGGAACTAAGTCTTACCGGCGGCGGCGGCGGCGGCGGCGGCCATGGAGATCTGATCGACCGGGGCGGAGACCCAGAGGTGAGCGGCACCGATGGTACCGCCTCGGCGAAGAGGTGAAACGATTTCAAAGCAGAGAGATATGGTGTGTTGGCGGCTCTGCGGCGGGCAAAGGTACTGATGCAAATGGGTCTGGTTTGGTTTGGGTGGAGTTTGAAAAACTCAACCAAATAAAAAGGTTGGATCTAAAATTTTAGATCTGAATTTAGGGTGTGAATACGCACCCACACCTCCACCTATCAGGTCCTGGACAGGTTTTGGCAGTTTAACAGGTTTGACTTTTTATTAACATATTACAACGTTTAATAAATAAGTCTAACAAAAATAATTCGTTTTCAATGACAATGCAAAAAATATTAAGTTGTTTATAGAGATTGTAAATATAGGTTGTGATAAGCAAGATAAAACAAATAAATTATAGAAAAAATGAATCTAACTTTAAAGTTACAAACATAATTTACTTCGGATACTCGTCAGTTACTCGTCGGTGGAAAATAAAACCTGCACCCTCACTCGCGACAAGTTGGGTCGAGTGAGAGTTAGACCTAGCGGTTAAAAATACACCCCACACCTGTGTTCGTCGGGTGACAAAACCTGTTGGGTACCCAAGTGAGATTGCCATGCCTAGGCAAAGGCTGATGGAGGCGAGGTTCCTAACGGCGGTTGGATAAATTCAGAAAAAAAGCAGATTGGTCTGCTGCAGAAGACGGTGTGAGACTGGATTGTCATGTCACGCTGATGAGTGAGCAACAAGTGGGCGTGGTTAACTGCAAACGTTAAAAAGGACCGAACCTAACACTGGACTGAACCAAAACAAATGGTTAATAAAAATTTTTGGTTAAATTTAGTTTTAGTTTTATTTATTACGGTCCACTGAATTTTATGTGGTTCTCGTGTCATATTAATCAAATTAACCGATTAATTAGAATTTAACCCACACTACCCTACAACGCATAAAAACAAAGCTCAGTACTACTAATATTTATCCTCATCGAATTTTTTTCTCATAACCAACAAAATCTTGATAATCTCCACTCATCACCAGCCCATACATGCGATTTTATATATTTACTGCTATTTTTTATGTGTTTATTATTATTTGTGCTCAATAAATTGCATTGCACACTAAAATGTGTTTAAGCGCAAAATGAAACCGAATTAACCGCACCAAATTATGCGGTTGTAACTTTTTTATAACATGTTGGATTATCAATTCTTAATAAAAAATTCTTAATGAACCGAATTAATTGAACGCCCACCATAGTAGGGCCACCAAATCACAACTAGGTTGTCAACGAGCTGAGCACGAACGAGGTTACCCCTTTAAGCTTCAGTTAGATAAAATTTCAAACCGATCTCGAATTGAGTCTGGTGTCCATTCGATCCCGCGGTCAAGCTAAAGCTTGAATCTCAAGCTTTATTAACACAAGTCTAAAACGAGTCAAACACAACTGAATTACGATCCTCAAGTTTTATTAAGAATCCTATTATCATAGGTCTCATGTACATCTAATACAGTTCAATAAGTTCAGGTTCACGATTGATGGAGTAAGAAGATGGACCATATTGCACACCATTTTGCTGATAGCGTTATATTAGGAATATATTTATAAGGTGTCTTTGTAAGATTAGATAGTGTAGGTAATCATTTAGTAGATAAGTAATATGACTATATAAATAGCTTCAGTGACTTAGTTGCCGTGGGTGACAACAATATGCGAGCTTACTAGAGCTCGAGGTTGTTAGGGGCTTGTGAGTTTACACGCAAGTTCAATATTGACTCATTTAGAATTTGAAACAAACTTAAATCAGTAGACAGAACCAGTTACGATCCTCGAGTTTACCGACAGGTAGACAGAACCAGTAGAAGTGAAATAACTCATGTCACAATTTAATATTCCAATAACCAAGATTTTTTTCTGTGAATATCTTTTTAATGATTTTACTGTGACTACGTGAGGGTCCATGCGTTAATATACATAGTGACTAAGCCCTGAAAATCATTTTATCATGGTTGTAACAGGTTGACTGCTACGGCATCATAGCTATTTCCTTTTCAGGAAGAACAGCTGAACAAACCCATTTTATAAACATGGCTAGAACAGTTGGACTCCTAATTTGCAGCATGCACTAACACTTACCTAATTTGAATGAACTGATCACTGAAGGTAACAACTGTTTTTCCTGAAAGATGTATGAGCCAACACAACTACAACTTTTGATTTGAGCCAACAGGTAAGAAGGTCGTTGTTGGAGTGTGTGAGTTGTGACACTCCTCCCGGCCTGCTACGGAAGCAGCCGCCAGGTTCTTTTATTGGAGGGGGCTTAGTGCCCTCACGCGATCGGGCTCGAGAGAGAGGATGAACACCGAGATTTACGTGGTTCGGGCCGTCGAAGCATAATACCCTACGTCCACGGGAGTGTCTGTTCTATTGTTTGCTTGTATGAGTGACAGGGTAGTGGGTCGCGAACCCTTTGCCGGGTGGTCACCCCGGTCCTTTTATAGTCCAAGGCCGGGGTGGTTACAATGTGGCTTGGGGCCTAACAGGGCTGACAGGTGGCACTGAAGCTATGTCAACCCTATACATGATCTAGGGTTTTATACTATGAGTAGAGTAGTCGGTGGGGGGAGTTATGTCTCACCGCCTGGCACGCTGAGCGCCCCTGTCAGTGTGTCGGGTGATGATGAAGACACCGTCTTGTCGCCACGTCTTGTCGTTTCGCTTGGGTGGCCCAGTGCCGTTGGGCGGCATTGTACCGCTGTCATGCCTTGTCGTCGTGTCTTGTCACCGTAATGGCGGTCAGGCGGAGGACGGAGGCGTGCACCTGAGACAGTCCACTCGCCCGGGACTCGCATTGGGTGGTGACGTGTTGTGCGGCACCCAACAGCACACATACAAGGAACAATGTATTACATAAAACAATAGTGGAAGCTTACAAATTTTTCTTTGTAAATAATTTACATCAAATAGCTACAGCGGAAGTCTATAACAACTCAAGTCGAATAACTAAGAGCACTCGAGATGAAATCCAGCCCGCGGACTCCTCTCGCTAGCAACACGAAGACAACCAGCAGCGGCTGGGTTCTCCATGTGTTACCTGACTCGGAAGTCTCCGAGTCTCACCGGACAACCTCCATCTTAGCATTGATGTTAACCTGTAAAACAAATTATATAGCAAGCGTGAGCACATAGGCTCAGCAAGACTGATCCGTCTCTCCTAAACAAGAAACTCTACATGCACGACAGTTGCAATTGGGTTAGCTAAATTTGCATAAAGGACTCGACTACAGTTGATTCTTAACTTTCAGATTTTAAGCCTCATTGTGCAGACCTTGAGCCGAAAAGCATCACAACTCCACAATCAAACAAGAAACGCTTTGTTGCGATGCTTCTTGCACAAAGTGAAAGTAAAGTTTAATGCGCCTATCTCTAATTTAATCATGGTTGCATTACAAGTTACAGCACAGCCTTATAAAGTTCAAAGATAACCAGTTCAGTTGTTACTACGTCAAGACGCAGTGGGCAAGTATGCTCATATGACCGCGAGCGACGGTGATTCGAATCAGTACACGTCCGGACTACACGACACGTACACCCGTACTCCGAGTTGCCGGCAGCAACCTCGACTGACGTTGTACGCGGCCACCTTTCCCAAGATCTTCCACATTGGACGCAGTCCAACTGCCCCGATACGCAAGCTCCCTCAAGGTACATACCCACAGTGGTATGTTCTTAAGCGAGTTACCTCCTGCTACCCTGACGCCGAAAGCCTAAGGCAGTTGGAAAAGTTCCACTATGGATCTCCCAAGGTACATCGGTTTCCTTGATCCCATATAGCCAGTATGCCCCCGGTACACAACTCAAACTTGTCCAACAGGGCCAAGCACGGACGGGCCTTAACCGACACAGGCATGGCTATGCACGCACGGCCTGCAACCTGCTGCATCTAAACCTCCCTGCCCGGTCTCCATTTCTTATGTGTGAACTTTCCTCACCTTTTCTAATTCGGACCCGTTCCGAGTAAACCAGCCCTAAACTCGCGAGTAGCTTCCAACTACTCGACTTCTACCGGACCTTTCCTACTAACATTTAACGTAGCCAAATCCACTCGAGGAGGTGTTATTCTATCCTTTCTCTCTTAGGTATTTCTGGTCATGCAAGTGGGGTGTTTAATATCATCTAGACTTAATGCAATCAACGATGCAAAGCTATGATCTATACAAATGGAAATGCTTGTAAAACTGTTCAAATGCAAACCGGGGCTTGCCTGTTTTGCAGGTGACTAAGGTTACAATCAGTTAGTGATGATCACTTGTAGCTTGATCACTTGCCTTTCCTTCCTTCTTGATCTTCACTTTAAGTCCTTCTCACGTTCTTCACGTAGATGTTACACGATATGTTCATGCATATGTATTTAATTGAAAGCTTTTGCTAATAAGATCTAATGACAGTTTAAAAACTGGAACTCTGTTTAAGAATTTAAAATGACACTGGTGCTAGCGGTTTGGGTTGGATTTAAATACTATGACCAAATGTTGAGTGCTTCTCCCACTTAAGTGTTGATCACCTTTAGAGATTACACATGACAGTAGTGATCCATAGCTCCAATGGAGCTGGGAATTTTTATGTGAGTTCCTTGTCACAAGGAAGTCCTCTGGACCAAAATTTAGCACTTTTCATGGAGTGGTTTATTCAGAATAATTCTCTAAGTGTTTAGTCAAAGATGAATTAATTCTGAGGTAACACCCCTGTTCATGTAAAATTCAGTGAACCACAATTTTAATTATAGTTCATAGAGTCTACATGAATTTTCGTAGGATTTTTGGAGCTACGAATTGCCCAGAACTGAATTTACAAGTTTTGGAAATTCTCTGAAAATGTTTCTGTATTCATTTGAACACAGTAACTTACAATCTGAATTCTCCTGACCAAATCAACTTCAAATGAGCTGAAACTTTTACAGGAGTCTAATAACACCTTAAAGAATATTCTGGCAAAATTTGAGGATTTTTGGATAAACCAAACTCCCTCTAAAATTCTTTTGCTGAAAAGTTTTAAAGAATTTTCCAGAATTAAATAAAGACTTTCATATAAATTGGGTTGCATAATTGGATAGAGTTTGTCAATCTGAATCTAAACCAATTTGAATCACTAAATTTGGAGGTTCCTAGCAAAATTTATGCTCTTCTAAAGTTTGGGGAAATTTTGGAATTTGAATAATTCCGAGAAAAGTTTAAACCTGACTGTGGGACCAAGGGACACGTGTCTGCTGCCGGGAGCGCGACACACGGGCTACATAATTGTTTCCCGCGCTGTCACAGCCGATCCCGCGCCACAGAGTATCCGGCCCCTCTCCCGAGTCGCTGACAGGCAGGACCGACGAGGTCGTCTTCAACCTCTCGCTCCCGCGCGATACCGCCGCCGGGCTCGCTGGAGTTCGCCAGTTCTCGTCACTCCGACCAAATCCCGAGTTGTTACTCACCGCCAGGCCCTATTTTACCCCGAGGAACACGATGGTGTAATTTTCCCGAGCTGGCAGGGCCCCCAAACTAGCCCGCGACGGCGCAACGGTTCGGATGAAGTCCGACGACGTCGCCCCGATGCCCTAAGCCTTCCAAGCTTCGGTTTCCAAGCTCTGGAGCACCGGCGGACGCTAGGGATCATCGACGTGGGAATGAAACAGCTCGGAAATGGCCCTAACTTAGGGTTCACCGTGCACCCGCATCTTTCCGCCATAGCCGCCGTCATAAAGACCGGAAATACGTCGTGCTCAGTGTGTTTCATGCGGGGATTCAAAAGGGAAATGGTTGCTAAGCATGTCTACGTCCCGTGTGTGCAATTTGCAACGCTCAAAACGAATATAACTTGAGAATTTCAAGGATCCATACCCGCGGGTCAGTTTTCCCCGGCCGGAGAAGATTTCCGAAATTCGTCGTCGAGAGGCAGAGACAAGCGCTGCGCTTTGGATGGAAGCTGCAGGGAGATGCCGCGCGTCCCACGGTGGCCTTGCTCGGTCGTGAAAACCGCTCTATGGTGCTGTCCACGGGCGCACCTCGTCGCCGATGGGTTCGGACGCCGCGGAAACTCGCCGATCTCGGTGCAGAGAGCGCGAACCCGCTCGGTGATGGCTCGAGGATGTCGTGGGGTGTTCTGCGGTGTGGTTTTGCTGCTCAGCTGCGGCTGGCACACGCGCCAGGCGGTGGCCGATCGACCGAGAGCTCAGCGGCGGTTCTCGGTTGGTTTCTCGCGTGAGGGAGGAAGGAGCTGCGGTGTCTCGGTGATAAGAGCGAATGGGAGGTCGGGAGAGGGTATAGACGCCGGTGCAGCCCTCCAGCGCCATGAAAATCCAGCAGGAGCTGGCTGCCGGCTGACCCTCGGTGTCGATCAGTGAGGAGCCTCGGTTGCTCGAGTGACCGACTGCAGAACTCAAACAGAGATTGTGTGCTCTACTGAAGATCTTTTGCAATTTGTTCAATTTCCTCAATGACATGTGGGTCCCACATGTCAGTTCCTCCTTATCCCTTTCAAAATATCTCCCAAGTTTGAATATTGGTAGCATTCAATTATGGGAATTCAAATCTGGTATGCATTTGGATAATTGGGCAAGTTTCATCTAAATTCAAATGGGTGTTTGAATTCTTTGTTATTTAAAGTCCATTTTGGAAAATGGGTTGCAAATTATTTTCATAAATCATGAAACTTTGCACACCCCCTAATTTGGACCCAAGGAATTCAAATATGAAATCTGATTTTTATTTTGGGTGCTGCAAATGAGATTTTCAGCACAACAGTTTTGAATTCCATCATGTTGTTCTCATTTGAATTTTAGTTTGAACAAATTGTTCCAAATCTGATTTTTGTTTTCCCACACATATGGGAACTTCCCATCTTTGTTTTAGACCCCTCTTGGGTTTCAAGTCTTCAATTAAACATTTAAACTTGTGTGAAGAAAACCCTCATGTGTGTTATCACATGTGGGGAAAAGTTTTAACAAGTCCCAAATTTCATACAAATGAACCCAACTTTTGTAAACAAGAGTTTCTTTGTATTCACATTTTTGGGACCTTTACATTCCCCCCCCCCCTTAAAAGGAATCTCGTCCCGAGATTCAAAAGAAGAACGAGAGGGGAGGTAATTACAAGGTTTATGACAAAAGCTCTGGATAGTTCTTGTGGATGTAATCTTCGGTTTCCCATGTCGCCTCTTCCGGGGTATGATTACTCCACAGGACTTTGTAAAATTTCAAAGTCCGGTTCCTGGTGGTCCGGGTCTTTTCGTCTATAATCTGTACAGGTTGCTCGACATAGGTGAGATCCGGCTTCAACTCGTCGATGTCTTCGGTGCGGATGGCAGCGGTAAACTTGAGACATTTCCGCAGCTGGGACACGTGAAATATGTCATGAATACCGGCAAGGCTTGCCGGTAGTTCCAGCCAATAGGCTACGTTTCCGCACTTCTCTGTTATAGCAAACGGACCGATGAATCGGGGAGCAAGTTTCCCCTTGACACCGAACCGATGAATCCCTTTCATCGGAGACACACGAAGATACATGTGCTCTCCGACTTTGAAATGCAGCGGTCGACGCCTCTGATCCGCGTAGCTCTTTTGATGAGATTGGGCAGCTTTGAGGTTCTCTTGTATTATCTGAACTCTCTCCTCGGCTTCATTGACAAGATCAACCCCGAACGTTACTCGTTCACCGGACTCACACCAGTTCAATGGCGTACGACACTTCCAGCCGTATAGAGCTTCATATGGTGCCATTTTGATGCTCGTCTGATATCCGTTGTTGTACGAGAATTCCGCCAGCGGTACGTGATCATCCCAGCTCTTACCGTGGTGGATGGCACATGCTCTTAGCATATCTTCTAGTATTTGATTCACCCTCTCAGTTTGCCCATCGGTTTGAGGGTGATACGCAGAGCTTCTAATCAACTTTGTCCCCAAGGATGCGTGTAGCTGCTCCTAGAAACGGGCTACGAACAACGATCCTCTATCTGACACAATGGTATGGGGAACCCCATGTAAGCACAAGATCCGTGCTATGTACAGTTCCGCATACTGTTTTGCGTTATATCTTGTATGCACAGGGATGAAATGTGCTAATTTGGTTAACCGGTCCACGATTACCCAAATCGAATCATGGTTGTGGGAGGTCATCGGCAACCCTACGATGAAGTCTATACTCAAGTCTTCCCACTTCCATGCCGGTACTTGCAATGGCTGCAACAGGCCTGACTTCTTCATATGGTTGGCCTTAACTCGTCGACACATATCATACTCTGAAACATATTTTGCAACTTCACGTTTCATACGTGTCCACCAAAACTTCTTCTAGAGATCTTGGTACATTTTGTTGCTGCCCGGATGAATGGAAAACTTGGACAAATGAGCTTCATCCAAAATTTTCTTCCGTAGTCCCATCCCGGGGTACTATAATCCGGTCGTTGAACCACAAGGTACCATCCTCGTCCTTTCGGAAGCACTTCATTTCTCCGTCGTCTAATCTTCGCCGTATGTGCAACATACCCTTGTCATTTCGTTGAGCTTTAATGATCTCCTCTCGGATGGTAGGAATTAGAGCGAGATTATAGAGAGCTCCATACGGGATGACACGGAGGCTTGGTTCTTCATCATCCATTTCAGGAATAGTTAGGTGATGGATATGCGCCTTACGACTGAGCGCATCGGCCACCACATTCGCCTTTCCTGGATGATAATGAATCTCAAGTTCATAATCTTTACTGAGCTCTAGCCATCTTCGTTGCCTCATGTTCAATTCTTTCTGAGTGAAGATGTACTTTAAGCTCTTGTGGCCGGTGTAGAGGTGTACAAGATTTCCGAGCAAGTAATGCCTCCACATCTTCAAAGCAAGGACCACGACAGCTAACTCAATATCATGAGTTGGATAATGCTGCTCGTGAGTTCTGAGTTGACGAGATCCATAAGCGACCACTCGTCTTTCTTGCATCAGCATGCAGCCAAGATCGATGCCAGATGCATCGCAATACACGTCGAATGGTTTCGTCGTATCCGGCTGAGCAAGAACTGGGGCTGTTGTGAGATGCTTCACTAAAGTCTTGAAAGCTTGTTCACACGCAGCACCCCACATAAATCTGGTATTCTTCTTTAATAATTCCGTCATTGGTTTAGCAATCTTGGAGAAACCCGGAATGAACCTCCGGTAATAACCCGCTAAACCGAGGAAGCTACGGATTTCATGTACTGACTTTGGTGACTCCCATTTCTGTACTTGGATAATCTTACTCGGATCTACAGCGATGCCCTCCGCTGAAATAATGTGTCCGAGAAATGGTACTTGATTAATCCAGAATTCACACTTGCTGAATTTTGCATAGAGCTGATGATCTCGTAATCTTTGTAGCACAATATGCAGATGTTCAGCATGTTCTTCCTCTGACTTGGAGTACACCAAGATATCGTCGATGAAGACAACGACAAATTTATCCAACTCCGGCATGAACACTGAATTCATCAGGTACATAAAGTGTGCCGGGGCGTTGGTCAAACCAAAAGACATAACGAGATACTCATACAACCCGTATCTCGTTGAGAATGTCGTCTTCGGAATATCTTCTGCCCGGATTTTAATCTGGTGATATCCGGACCGAAGATCCATCTTCGAAAATACTTTCGCACCCACTAATTGATCGAAGAGCATATCAATGCGAGGTAGTGGATACTTGTTCTTGATGGTAACTGCGTTCAAAGGACGATAATCAACACAAAGTCGTAGTGTTTCGTCCTTCTTCTTGACAAACAACGCTGAACAACCCCAAGGTGACGAACTTGGTCGTATAAAGCCCTTGCTCATTAGGTCATTCAGCTGTGTCTTCAATTCTGCCAGTTCATTGGGTGCCATCTTGTACGGCCTTCGTGATATCGGTGTTGTTCTATAAGTTCAATCTTGAACTCAACGTCTCGCTCGGGTGGCATGCCCGGTAAATCCTCGGTAAATACATCCGGATACTCACGTACCACCGGAATGTCCTCTATCTTGACAGCTTCCGTGTGGTTCACTGTTGCAATCTGCTGCCATCTGGCGCCCAGAATTAATCTATGAAGACCGTGTTGTGGGGAGTTGAGCTCAACGGTCCTGGAGCTGATGTTAAGAACCGCCTGGTGGTAATTCAACCACGGCATCCCCAAAATGATGTCGATCTTCATCCCTTCAAGAATAATGAGGGTCGTAGGGTATATTTTACACCCCAAACAAAGAGGTGCTCGGGAGACAACCTCGCTTGCGGTACTGCTGCCCCCGGGCGAAGATATGAGGTATTGCCTCTTTGTATACACTGTTTGGAGCTGATGTTGAGCCACAAAAGATTGGCTAATGAAGTTGTGTGTGGCACCGGAATCAAAGAGAACTAAAACTGGTAGCTGATTCAGAGAAAACATCCCTGCTAAAGCGACTTCTCCTTCCGGAACATCATGAATCACAGTATAGTGAATGTTACCCCTTATCTGCACTCCTATCTGTAGATTGAGGTACGGATCGTATTGTTGTAAATATGATGACCCGTAGCCTCGAATTCCCTCCGGACATTGCCTAGCATAATGGCCCATACGCCCACAAGTAAAACACGGATGTCTCTCCTGTTCTTCGTTGACTTGCGGTGGACTGCTAGGTACAAATGGCTACAGCGATGGAGCACAAACCACCGTCTGATGCTGCGGCTGTGGAGGTGGTGCAAGTTGTAGAACTTGACCAGCAATCAATCTCTGAGGAGTTGATCGTACAGGTGACCTCCATCTTTCACCGGGTGACGTTTTATACACCAAACGGTACTTCTGAGGCACATAACTTGTGCTGGCCTGCTCGATTTCACGCATCTTTCTCTTCTCTGCTTGCCACTCAAGTGTCGGCTTTTCTTGGATGAAAGCCGCATCGACCATGTCGGTGTAACTGCCGTTATTGTGTACAACCAGCTTTTCCCGTAATATGGCGCTCAGGCCATGGAAGAATAGGTCACACCGTGCCTCTTCTTTCGCCACATATTCGGGAGCATATTGGGCCAAAAGGTTAAATCTTCTGACATACTCGAGGACACTCATGTCCCTTGCTTCAAGCCCAAAAACTCCTCCCGTTTTGCCTTGACAATACATAGTGGTATGTAACGAGTACGAAAGGCTTCACAAAACTCCCTCCATGTCACTTGATGGTCCTCCGGAGTGGTGGCAAGATGATCCACCCACCAGTTTCCGGCGGCTCCATGGAGTTGTTGAGCGGCAAACTTTGTCTTCTGGTATTCATCACACTTGAATACTCCAAATTTTGACTCCATGACACGAAGCCATTGATCTGCTTCCACAGGTTCGGTGGCTTCAGTAAAGATAGGCGGTTGAGTCGCCAAGAAATCCAGATAAGCGTCCCGAGATGGAACGGCTTGTTGCGTGTTCTGGAATATGCCTTGTTGTACCAAAGCTTAGAGTAAGCGTGTGTGTTCTTGCGTTGCTTCATGGAGTAGCCTAGTGTTCTCTTGATTAGACTCGACGACTCGAGTCATAAGATCCATCCATCCCGTGAATGGTGGTTCCGACGGTGGAATGGAAGCATTACCGCCTCGGCGAGAACTCCCGGCCCTACTCCTAGAGCGAGTACGAACCATACTGCAAACATGTAGTTGAGAAGAGTTAAACAAGAACTCAGCAGTATGTGAGACTAATGGAAACATGAATATGTCAAAACTTTATGAAAGCAGTAACAAAATCCATGTTTACACAACTCCTTAGTAGGCATAGCTATCCAGCCTATCTGTACAGAACAGACCTTATGCACAATCTCCAGATTTTGATCTAGTTAAGAGCATTTTCATAACTCAAGTCGAATGCCAAAGTTAAAGTTAACTTCAGTATCTTTCCAACGAGTACTCATATGCCTTCAGATCATCTCTGGATTAAGAGTTATGATTTCCCAAAGTTGACAAAATTCCTGGATAAAATTTGCCAGCATATCCTTTGTATGTGGCTGATTTTATCACAGTTGTATATGCAAATATAATAATAATCTGAACCAACTTTGAACTACAACAATGTTGCACATTTCATAAACTTTCCAATGGTGTATCATAGGCTTCTTAAGGGTTTTTATACAGAAAGTTGTGGCTTAAAAACAGAAAGGTCCAGAGAGGTTTTGCTGCTGTCATGGTTCTGGACAATTCACCTTCCTCTGAACTTTCTACCCCTTTAGCGTGTGATCTGGCTCTGGAGGCCTACAAAGGATTTGTAGAGCACTTGAAAATATTTCCAGAACCATATCATACTCCTCAATTGGGTCAATCTACCCAGAGTTATGCTCTGATAAAGTCCAGCAAGAATTTCTGCCGAGAACAGAGCCCTCTGTTTTTGAAATCTTGGAAGCCTAGTCCTGCTCTCATTTGAATCTTAGCTTAAAATAAGAGTTCAGTAACTAATATTTGTTTCAAATTTACATTTTTATTTGAAAGTTAGTTCATGAGTCATTTCTTCAAAGGAAAGGGTTATTATGTTTAGTACGGCGTCGATGCACCGTAAGAAGCATGTCGGTACTATGTAGCCTCACCAAAAATAAATCCTAACCGGATTATACCGGCATAAACGTATCTTAGGTGGCACTAAAATGGTCACTCACAAACGTGTACTATTCGTACTACGGTTTCGTGGTTAATCCTGCATAAACCACACTCAATCGTCAGGTCCGGCTGCACACCGAACCCGTTATCCGTACAGTTCTTACACCCGTCCGTCATCACTCGCACAGGTGTTCTCAAGCCAAACACGCCTTGAGCTACGTGTTCACGTTACTAACCACATGATGGGGTTTCCCAAATTGCACCACGCACACACGGGACAGACGTTGCTCGAGTACCCCAAACAACATGAGGAGTCATAGAGGATACTAAAGCGGGTCGGGTTACCTGCCACCCATGGGGCTCCACCCTTCAGCTTGTGCGCACTGGTGGACAACGCTTACGTGCACCCCCCAAGACATGAAGCGTCCCAAGATGCACGATTTTCTGACATAACAAATAAGTTAGGTTGCCACCTTCATATTAAGCTAACAGTAATCCATATGTGGGCCTAGTACCGTATCCTTACCGTAACCTAAATTTTATCGTAATACGATCCTTATTCCGTGTGCTATTACCAATGCGGCTCTGATACCAGCTGAGACAGTCCACTCGCCCGGGACTCGCATTGGGTGGTGCCGTGTTTGCGGCACCCAACAGCACACATACAAGGAACAATGTATTACATAAAACAATAGCGGAAGCTTACAAATTTTTCTTTGTAAATAATTTACATCAAATAGCTACAACGGAAGTCTATAACAACTCAAGTCGAATAACTAAGAGCACTCGAGATGAAGTCCATCCCGCGGAATCCTCTCGCTAGCAACACGAAGACAAACAACAACGACTGGGTTCTCCATGTGTTACCTGACTCGGAAGTCTCCGAGTCTCACCGGACAACCTCCATCTTAGCATCGATGTTAACCTGCAAAACCACTTATATAGCAAGCGTGAGCACATAGGCTCAGCAAGACTGATCCGTCTCTCCTAAACAAGAAACTCTACATGCACGATGGTTGCAATTGGGTTAGCTAAATTTGCATAAAGGACTCGCCTACAGTTGATCCTTAACTTTCAGATTTTAAGCCTCATTGTGCAGACCTTGAGCCGAAAAAGCATCGCAACTCCACAATCAAACAAGAAACGCTTTGTTGCGATGCTCCTTGCACAAAGTGAAAGTAAAGTTTAATGCACCTATCTCTAATTCAATCATGGTTGCGTTATAAGTTACAGCACAGCCTTATCAAGTTCAAAGATAACCAGTTCAGTTGTTACTACGTCAAGACGCAGTGGGCAAGTATGCTCATATGACCGCGAGCGACGGTGATTCGAATCAGTACGCGCCCGGACTACACGACACGTACACCCGTACTCCGAGTTGCCGACAGCAACCTCGACTGACGTTGTACGCGACCACCTTTCCCAAGATCTTCCACATTGGACGCATTCCAACTGCCCCGAGTACGCAAGCTCCCTCAAGGTACATACCCGTAGTGGTATGTTCTTAAGCGAGTTACCTCCTGCTACCCTGACGCCGAAAGCCTAAGGCAGTTGGAAAAGTTCCACTATGGATCTCTCAAGGTACATCGGTTTCCTGGGTCCCATATAGCCAGTATGCGCCCGGTACACAACTCAAACTTGTCCAACAGGGCCAAGCACAGACGGGCCTTAACCGACACAGGCATGGCTATGCACGCACGTCCTGCAACCTGCTGCATCTAAACCTCCCTGCCCGGTCTCCATTTCTTATGTGTGAACTTTCCTCATCTTTTCTAATTCGGACCCGTTCCGAGTAAACCAGCCCTAAACTCGCGAGTAGCTTCCAACTACTCGACTTCTACCGTACCTTTCCTACTAACATTTAGCGTAACCAAATCCACTTGAGGAGGTGCTATTCTACCCTTTCTCTCTTAGGTATTTCTGGTCATGCAAGTGGGGTGTCTAATATCATCTAGACTTAATGCAATCAACGATGCAAAGCTATGATCTCTACAAATGGAAATGCTTGTAAAACTGTTCAAATGCAAACCGGGGCTTGCCTGTTTTGCAGGTGACTAAGGTTACAATCAGTTAGTAATGATCACTTGTAGCTTGATCACTTGCCTTCCCTTCCTTCTTGATCTTCACTTTAAGTCCTTCTCACGTTCTTCATGTAGATGCTAGACGATATGTTCATGCATATGTATTTAATTGAAAGCTTTTGCTAATAAGATCTAATGACAGTTTAAAAACTGGAACTCTGTTTAAGAATTTAAAATGACACTGGTGCTAGTAGTTTGGGTTGGGTTTAAATACTATGACTAAATGTTGAGTGCTTCTCCCACTTAAGTGTTGATCACCTTAAGGGATTACACATGACAGTGGTGATCCAGAGCTCCAATGGAGCTGAGAATTTTAATGTGAGTTCCTTGTCACAAGGAAGTCCTCTGGACCAAAATTTAGCACTTTTCATGAAGTGGTTTATTCAGAATAATTCTCTAAGTGTTTAGTCAAAGATGAATTAATTCTGTGGTAACACCCCTGTTCATGTCAAATTCAGCGAACCACAATTTTAATTATAGTTCATAGAGTCTACATGAATTTTCGTAGGATATTTGGAGCTAAGAATCGCCCAGAACTGAATTTACAAGTTTTGGAAATTCTCTGAAAATGTTTCTGTATTCATTTGAACACAATAACTTACAATCTGAATTCTGCTGACCAAATCAACTCCAAATGAGCTGAATTTTTTACAGGAGTCCAAGAACACCTTAAAGAATATTCTGGCAAAATTTGAGGATTTTCGGATAAACCAAACGCTCTCTAAAATTCTTTTGCTGAAAAGATTTAAAGAATTTTCCAGAATTAAATAAAGACTTTCATATAAATTGGGTTGCATAATTGGATAGAGTTTGTCAATCTGAATCTAACCCAATTTGAATCACTAAATTTGGAGGTTCCTAGCAAAAGTTATGCTCTTCTAAAGTTTGGGGAAATTCTGGAATTTGAATAATTTCGAGAAAAGTTTAAACCTGACTGTGGGACCAAGGGACACGTGTCTGCTGCTGGGAGCGCGCCATACGGGCTACAGAATTGTTTCCCGCGCTGTCACAACCGATCCCGCGCCACAGAGTATCCGGCCCCCTCTCCTGAGTCGCTGACAGGCGGGACCGACGAGGTCATCTTCAACCTCTCGCACCCGCGCGATACCGCCGCCGGGCTCGCCGGAGTTCGCCAGTTCTCATCACTCCGACCAAATCCTGAGTTGTTACTCGCCGCCAGGCCCTATTTTACCCCGAGGAACACGATGGTGTGATTTTCCCGAGCTGGCAGGGCCCCCAAACTAGCCCGCAACGGCGCAACGGTTCGGATGAAGTCCGACGACGTCGCCCCGATGCCCTAAGCCTTCCAAGCTTCGGTTTCCAAGCTATGGAGCACCGGCGGACGCTAGGGATCATCGACGTGGGAATGAAACAGCTCGGAAATGGCCCTAACTTAGGGTTCACCGTGCACCCGCACCTTTCCGCCATAGCCGCCGTCGTAAAGACCGGAAATACGTCGTGCTCAGTGTGTTTCATGCGGGGATTCAAAAGGGAAATGGTTGCTAAGCAAGTCTACGTCCCGTGTGTGCAATTTGCAACGCTCAAAATGAATATAACTTGAGAATTTCAAGGATCCATACCCGCGGGTCAGTTTTCCCCGGCCGGAGAAGATTTCCGAAATTCGTCGTCGAGAGATAGAGACAAGCGCTGCGCTTCGGATGGAAGCTGCAGGGAGATGTCGCGCGTCCCACGGTGGCCTTGCTCGGTCGTGAAAACCGCTCTGTGTTGCTGTCCACGGGCGCACCTCGTCGTCGATGGGTTCGGCCGCCGCGGAAAGTCGCCGATCTCGGTGTAGAGAGCGCGAACCCGCTCGGTGATGGCTCGAGGATGTCGTGGGGTGTTCTGCGGTGTGGTTTTGCTGCTCAGCTTCCGCTGGCACACGCGCCAGGCGGTGGCCGATCGATCGAGAGCTCAGCGGCGGTTCTCGGTTGGTTTCTCGCGTGAGGGAGGAAGGAGCTGTGGTGTCTCGGTGATAAGAGCGAACGGGAGGTCGGGAGAGGGTATAGACGCCGGTGCAACCCTCCAGCGCGATGAAAATCCAGCAGGAGCTGGCTGCCGGCTGACCCTCGGTGTCGATCGGTGAGGAGCCTCGGTGGCTCGAGTGACCGACTGCAGAACTCAAACAGAGACTGTGTGCTCTACTGAAGATCTTTTGCAATTTGTTCAGTTTCCTCAATGACATGTGGGTCCCACATGTCAGTTCCTCCTTATCCCTTTCAAAATATCTCCCAAGTTTGAATATTGGTAGCATTCAATTATGGGAATTCAAATCTGGTATGCATTTGGATAATTGGGCAAGTTTCATCCAAATTCAAATGGGTGTTTGAATTCTTTGTTATTTAAAGTCCATTTTGGAAAATGGGTTGCAAATTATTTCCATAAATCATGAAACTTTGCACACCCCCTAATTTGGACCCAAGGAATTCAAATATGAAATCTGATTTTTATTTTGGCTGCTGCAAATGAGATTTTCAGCACAACAGTTTTGAATTCCATAGTGTTGTTCTCATTTGAATTTTAGTTTGAATAAATTGTTCCAAATCTGATTTTTGTTTTCTCACACATATGGGAACTTCCCATCTTTGTTTTAGACCCCTCTTGGGTTTCAAGTCTTCAATTAAACATTTAAACTTGTGTGAAGAAAACCCTCATGTGTGTTATCACATGTGGGGAAAAGTTTTAACAAGTCCCAAATTTCATACAAATGAACCCAACTTTTGTAAACAAGAGTTTCTTTGTATTAACATTTTTGGGACCTTTACAGCACCGTGCACCATGCTTCTGGGGAACGCGCGAGCCTTGAATACGCAGCCTGACAGTGCACTTCCATGTTGACTTCGTCGACCCACGGCCCACGATGGATCGTGGGGCACGTCGCGGCTTCGGAGCTCTTATCGACAGGTTTGGAGCCAGGAGACACGTGGCAGCTCCGGACCTCACCTCAGCGGGGAGAATCAGACCGGAGCCCAGGGCACATGTCAGCTTTGGAGCTCTCCTCGGCACAGAGGAGGCTCTGAGCCAAGAGACACGTGACAGCTCCGATCCTCACCTTAGCGGGGAGGCTCGGACCAGAGCCCAAGGCACGTGTCAGCTCCGGAGCTATCCTTAGCAGGGAGGAGGCTTTGAGCCAAGAGACACGTGGCAACTCCGGATCTCACCTCAGTGGGGAGGCTCAGAACGGAGCCCAGGGCACGTTTAGCTCTGGGGCTCTCCTCAGCAGGGAAGAGGCTCTAAGCCAATAGACATGTGGCAGCTCCAGACCTCACATCAGCGGGGAGGCTCTGCCCAGAGCCAAGGGCACGTGTCAGCTCTGGAGCTCTCCTCAGTAGCGAGGAGGCTCTAAGCAAAGAGACACATGGCAGCTCCAAACCTCACCTCAGTGGGGAGGCTCGGATTGGAGCCCAGGGCACGTGTCAGCTCTGGAGCTCTCCTCGGCAGGGAGGAGGCTCTGAGCCAAGAGACACGTGGCAGCTCTGGACCTCACCTCAGCGGGGAGGCTCGGACCGGAGCCTAGGGCACGTGTGAGCTCCGGAGCTCCCCTCAGTAGGGAGGAAGCTCTGAGCAAGGAGACATATGGCAGCTCCGGACCTCACCTCATAGGGGAGGCTCAGACCGGAGCCCAGAGCACGTGTCAGCTCCGGAGAACCTCCTCAGCAGGGAGGACGCTCTGAGCCTAAAGGCACGTGGCAGCTCCGGACCTCACCTCGTCGGGGAGGCTTGATCCAGAGCCCATGACACGTGCCGGCTCTAGAACTCAAGCGCACGTGGCAGCCTCAGGGCTGACCTCGGAGATAAGGACACGTGGCTACGCTAGGATCCGCCTCAGCAAGGAGACGGGGCCTGGGCTGTCTTTTACCCTCCACGCGGGGGTACCAGGTCTGCAGGGTACCGACAGTGGCCCTCGGGCCCATCTCGGTAGGGCGACGAGCCCGTAGGTGGGGCCTCCATCTCTCTCGCGTGGTGGTTTTGAACCTGCAGTTGTCTTGAGTTGTTGATGTAGACTTTGGACCCTTGGCAGCGCAATGGTCTAGAATGACTTAGCCGACGTGGATAGCTATTTGTCGATGTCCCGAGCTTGTTCCTCCGCGGCTTTAGCAGCGTAAGGACCCAGGGCGCTCCGGCAATGTGGCTACCACTCCTTTTGGGTCCTTGGCAGCGCAAGGACCCGGGGGGAAGTTCGGCCCGTGTCTTCAGCTTGTCGTAGCTGGTGCTCTGAGCCTTCTGCTTGCTGCTGCAGTGGTCCGACGTCTTGCCTGCATGGTCCTCCAAGTTGACCGGAGGGGGCAGTACGTCAGCATCGGTCCTACTGGGAGTTTCGGGACGCCAAAGACCTGTTCGGACCTGCAGACATGGCAGAAGAAAGGGAGTAGTCGTGCCCTCTAGTCACCCTTTCCTGTTGTTAGTTTTGCTGCGGCTTACGGTCCTCAGCTGAGCTACAGGGCCTAGGTAATTCGATGTGGGTTGTCCGGGCTATGGTTAAAGCTTTGCCCAGGGGTATGAGCTGTCCGGTTCCCCGGTACTGAGCTGTAGCTCTGGAGAGTAGGGTATGCACGCTAGGGGTGTGGAACCAAGCATAGAAGGCTACACACCCTGGACCTCCCGCTGGCGTAAGCCTTTCAGGGGAGGGGTCATTCGGCGCCATAGGGCCCTAGTAATGAGACAACCAAAGGTCCCCAAGTTATGGTTAAAACTTTGCTCGGGGGTATGAGCCATCCGGCTCCCAGGTACTGAGTTGTAGTGCTGGAGAGGCAATGTGTGCACGCTAGGGGTATGGAACCAGGCATAGCAGGCTACACACATTGGACCTCCCGCTGGCGTAAGCCTTTCAGGGGAGGGACCAATCAGCGACATAGGTCACTCGAGCAATTAGACAACCACATGACCCCGGGTACGCCACAGGTACCTCAAGCAGACCCCCTGCAGAAGGATAGCACAACTCTTGCTATGGTTGAACACTAAAAAAAGTGATTAGCCACACGCCGGGAGCATTATGGAAAGAAAACACGAAAATAGTGGGGGCAATGTCCGGGGTCTGGTTATTTTTCTTATCCGTAGACGTGTTCTTTCTGCTCCCCAAGTACTCAGTTGTAGCGCGGGGGAAGCAATGCGGCAGGCTTAGGGTACGGAACTAGGCTAAGCGGGTTGCGTGTCCTGGACCTCCCAAGGGCGTTAACCTTTCAGCGAGGAGACCTTCCAGTGCCACGGGACCTAGGACAAGTACGTAGGACAGGCTCCGGACATGCCATTTACAGTTGATATGCATGAGTAAGCACAAACTGTAAAGAGAGAATGCGCAGGGTAAGACTCTATTTTCTCATTTCAGGCTTCCCTCATAGGAGGAAACTGGCCGTATAAGAAGGCAGTGACCCGCTCTGGATGACAAGAGTAGCAGGATTTCCTCCGGGGCTTAGTTGTTCTAAGCGCTATTCCTAGACACTATGACACCCTTACAGAGCAAGTAGAACCCTACCGTTGCGTTAAGGATAGAACTTACAGAGGTGTTCTATGCACTACAGGAAAAACGATCATTGACGACAAGCAAATTTATTGACGACGGGGCCGTCGTCTTTAATGTTATTGACGACGGCTTTATCTAGCCGTCATCAATAACTTAGTTATTGACGATGGCTAGTCGAGAATCGTCGTCAATAAATTATTGACGATGGTGGCCGTCGTCTTTAACTTAATTCGGGCCCACCCGAGGAGTTATTGACGACGGTGACCTAGCACCGTCATCAACAAGTCCTTATAGACGACAATTTCCTAGCACCGTCGTCAATAACGGGATACATAACCCATACGCGAGCCGGGAGGCGGCCAGTGCCGCCTCCCGACTCGCGCCAGACTTCCCCGTCGCCGCAGGCCGTCCTCGTCGCCGCCGCCCGTCCCCACCGCCGCCGCCACCGCCCGTCCCCGGCCCGAGGTAAGTCCCCCTCCCCCTCCAGCCTCTCCCCCGCTTTCATCGCCCCCCGGCCGCGCCGCCGGCCACCGGCCGGCCAGCCTCGCTGTCCGGCCTCTCTGGCCCCGGCACCTCCCCCTCCGGTTCGGCCCCTCCCCCTCCGGCTCCTTCAAATTCCTTTAGGTGCCCTGCTCATTCAAATGGTTAGAAAGGGTTGAATTATTGAAAGGGTTGAATTATTTTGGTTAAAATGTTAAGAACAGTATAAATGATTTCATTTTAATTGATCAATTAATTATTTTTTACATTTTACTGAAAGGGTTGAATTATTAGACTTATGTTTTGTGTGATGAGAATATCAAGTTTGAAAGTATTTGTACTTGGAGACACATGTTGGGTTCTTTTGTAAACCTCGGAGTGGTTTGAATCTGAACATTGACGACAGGGCCGTCGCCGCCGCCCGTCCCCGTCGCCGTCGCCCGTCTCCGGCCCGAGGTAAGTCCCCCTCCCCCTCCCCCTCCCCCTCCGGCCTCTTTCCTCGCCCCCCGGCCGCGCCGCCGCAATATCCTTCCCCGCCACCCTCTGCTGTGTGCCGCCTTCTCATCCCCCGCTGCCCCTGCTGCTCTCTTGCGCCACCATTGGCAGATGCGCCTCATGCTTCCTCTGTTTTCTCGATGCCTTCCCTGTTTATATCATCTATGCATTATTTTCTTACCTGTTAATGTTTCTGTAGTATGTAGCCTTTACATAAGCCTTCATAGGGATGATTCTTTAATTTTTATAGATTAAGTTCTATTCTTGTTAAGCTCTATTGTTTGTGCTTAAGCATTCTGTTCTTGTTAAGCTCTGTGGTTGATAGTCTGAACTTAAGCCTTTGTAGGTTAACACAACAAGAGTACAATATGAATAAGCTAAGTAACATTCATAGAACTCGTGAGCAGGTCATATTGTTGTTTTCGTAAGCTTAATATTGGTATACCTAATGATACATTGTTGTTTTCCTTTTTTATGTGGATCATTTAGAGGTCATGGCACCGCCAAAGTTGCCTAGACGGCAGATGGACTATTTTGTCGAGGACAGGGTTGTGAACTGGCGCCTGGACGCCTAGGCGCCCGCTAGGCGACTGGACGCCTAGGCGCCTGCCTAGGCATCCGCCAGGCGACCAGTTCAGTGTGGCATTTTTGGCTAAGTGTAGAACACTAAGAACACTAAGACCAGGTATATAATTCATAAATCCAAAAAGTTCAACAAGTTCAACATAGACAACAAGCCAACAAGTTCAACATAGGTACGTAAATCCATATCCAAGTCCAACAAGTTCAACATAGATAAAAATAATCATGACAAGTTCAACATAGATAAAAATAATCATGACAAGTTCGATCGGGGTCGGCGGCGTCCTGGGCCGGGGATCGGGGCGGTGGCCGCGGAGGAGTGTCCGGGTCGGGTTTATGCCTCTGGGATCGGCGGATGGAATGAAGGAGTGGAGGAAGAAAAGAAAGAAAAAGTGGGCCGGGCCCTAAAAAATAGGGTTTGCAAGTCCAGGCGCTCTGGGTGTCCGCCTGGAACGACGCCTAGGCGCCCAGGCGTCGGCCGGGCGTCCTGGGCGGGCGCCATGCCAGCTCCAGGCGAGGCAAGCAGGCCAGGCGTCCATTCCGGACCGACTGGACGCCTAGGCGGCGCCTAGGCGACGCCTCAAAAAGATTGGTAAAATGTGTAGTGCCACATTTTAGATCAACAAGGCAACAAAAATATAATACTTTGCATTGTCAGCTCTATGTAGCCTGCTTATATGCTATATAGAGAACTAACTTGAGCACAAGGTGGTAAACTGTTGTGATGTTCACTAACTCTAGGGTTGTTAACAGGAAAACAAAACTGTTTGTATCCGAAATCACTGACGGTAGCATTAAAGGGCAGTCATTCACTATTTCCAGAGGCGTCAAGGCACCCCTCTAGGCGGTCGCCGCCATCCGCCCACATAGTGACTAACAGAGCAATTGGGCAACATCCATCCCGCCACCCACCTATTGTCTGGCAAAATACAACAACAACAACAACAACAAAGCCTTTGTCCCAAGCACGATGGGATAGGCTAGATATGGATCCCGACAATTTTAGTTTAAAAAAATGGAAGTAAAGGAAAAAGAAAGAAAGAGAGAGAAAATGGACGTCCGCCTGGAACGACGCCTAGGCGCCCAGGCGTCGGCCGGGCGTCCTGGGCGGGCGCCATGCCAGCTCCAGGCGAGGCGAGCAGGCCAGGCGTCCACCCCGGACCGACTGGACGCCTAGGCGTCGCCTAGGCGACGCCTCAAAAAGACTGGTCGAGGAGTGTTGTAGGATGGTTCGGGATGGTTGTTCACCACAGAATATGGGCCACTGTGGAGGCAAGCCGCTGGTCTGCAGGTGGGCTCAGAGAGGAGAGGGCAAGTGAGCCAAAAAATCAGACAAGGACTATAGAGATACGTATATACTTATGTATTTTGAAATTTTTTATAATCCTTAGTTGCTACAGTGTGTAACGCCTAGGCGCCGCCTAGGCACGATGAGGCTTTAGGAGAGGGGTCACCATCCGCCTAGCGCCTAACGCCTTTTGGAACCCTGTGCATGGCAAGAAACCTCCCATATATGCCAGGGCAGCTCGCCTCGCCTTTAGGTTGCGGCACCGCAGGCTTCAGACCCTGCTTCGGAGCCTTCCACAGAGCCTGATGTGGAGTCGGCTCCACAGCGGCGTTACAGGAGGAGCCACGTAGTGGCTCCTCCTCCGGTTCCTGCACAGCCAGAAGATCGGGTCGTTATTCGTCCGGTTGGCGATAGATAAGTAAATCTTTAACAAATCAATTTAGATACTTTAACACTTATATATGTACTAATTGAGAATCGTGTATTAGGTTTTGGGCCGATGACTCGTTCACGGGTCAAGGACGCCACCACCAGGTCAACGCTGTCCTGGGCCAGCTCATCCGTTGTCACTACCCCGGTCTAGTGAACGGACAGGCTGTTACGTCTTGGGACGATTACGCTACGACCCAGGACATTACCTACGGCAACCACCAGGAGCATGTGTGGCATGAATCCATGGTAAGTAAATCATCTATTCGTTAAATACGAACCTATTATATGTTAAATACATTAACTTGTATATTTCTTCTTGTAGAAATATTACCGTTTCGAGGACGAGGCCCAGTTGGATCACGCTCGCCTGGTCTTCAACAACAATGCTAGGAAGCTCCTGACGCAGTCGATATCAACGGCTCGCATTCAGGCTACGAAGGCGTACTATAAGTTGCATCCGGACGAGGGTGAGCCGGGGCAGTTTAGGGATGTGGCGGACAAGTACTTGACGAGGCACAATACGCGGAGGTAAAATCTTTATTTTACTTTGCTTCATTATCCAATTTTCATCAATGTTTTCATTCAATAACAAATATGTGCAGGTCAGCGTACCGTGGCTTGAGTCATGTCCAGACGCCTATAGTTCGCTGTGTGCTCGTTGGGCGAGCCAGGGCTTCCAAGGCGTGTCGATGACCCGCTGACAGAGTCGAGGGACGGACGGGAAACACCGTCTTGGCGGGGACGGCTATGTATGCCTTGCTAAACGGATGGTAAGTGACACTCGAATTTTATTCTAGTTAATTTCTATCGCTATCATTGTGCTAACATGTATCGATAGGAGCGCGAGATCGGTCAGGAGCCGACCGCTATCCAGGTGTAGAGGAGGGGTCACATGGGAAGTGACCCCTCGCAGCCTAATCAGTTGTCTTCTCAGACGGCGACGGAGACGTTGGTGAGTACTTTAGTTAACTTAATTTTATTCTCTTTAAAACTTCTGATGACTTTAATTTTCTGTATTTTCAGGAAAAGTATGGGGAGGAGGTGCGGAGGCTTCGAGGCGACGATTACGATTGGCAGAACTCGCCGATTGTACCTGAAGCCGCCTATGCAAGCGGTGGCGGTAAACCTCACGGCCGGTGAGTTCTGTTGTTTTTCATTTACTTTCATGAAATTCGAGACACAAAACTTTAATACTCTTACTTCATTGTGTAGGTCGGCCATCTTCGATGGAGTAGTCAACTCGAGGGAGGAGCGGTCTTCCTCGAGGGCCTCTTCATCGCAGGGTGGATCCAGCAGGCGTGGCAGCCGAGATCTGGAGCCCCAGAGTGTTCAGGAGGAGCTCCAGAGGACGCAGGAAGCGCTGAGGCTCACGAACGAGAGGCTGCCATGCAGGTAAGTTCCGATCGTTGTACTCAACGTTTCTAATATATGAATGACATGTATAATAATTTACTTCATATTTGCAGGCTATGGCCGCAGGACAACCGGCTGTCTTTCCTCAGTGGGCGCCGCCACCGATACAACTACCACAGGGGCCGACGTTAGTAGCACAGGTACAAAATTTCTCATAATAGCTGCAACTAGTTAAACTTGCTCAAATTTAGTTGAATTTGATCAAACTTACTCAAACTTAGGGAAAACTAGTTAAACATACTCAAAATGAGTAAAATATGGTACAATTTACTCAACCATAGTCAATTATGAGCAAACTTACTCAAACATAGCCAAAACTAGTTGAACTATCTCAAACATAAATAATACTAGTCCATACTTCTCAAACTTAGTAAAATATGAGCAATCATACTCAAACATAGCCAAATCTAGCTAACTTGCTCAATTCTAACTTCTAATGAGTTTATTTAGTCATATACACATTTGTGAACTTCTAATTTGACTAACTATACATGTACATCACAGGGATCAGCGACGCAGGCTTAGGAAACTCCATCCCCTCAACATCCGGCGTTTGGACGAGCGCGCGACAACTTCCTGGACTCCGGTGGTAGCGGTCGGGGTAGCGTAGGGTAGTGTGGCGTGCGTATAGTGTTTTTGTGCCTGCCTGTGAGTATGTTTTGATTGCCTGTGATCTGGCCATCGAGCCAGGGCTGGCCTCGAAGCCAGGGCAGGATTTTCTGTTTTTTTAGAAAAAATTGCAAAGCTTATTGATGACGGTTTCTGGTACCTGGCCATCGTCAATAAGCCATTAGTATTGACGACATCCAAGTACCAGAAACCGTCGTCAATAAGCCACTGTTATTGACGACGGCCAGGTACTAGAAACTGTCGTCAATAAGCCATCGTTATTGACGATGGTACAAACCCTGGCCGTCGTCAATAAGCTGCTGTAGCTTATTGACGATAGCCAGATTTAGCTGTCATCAATAAGCTTATTAACGACGGTTACCATCGTCAATAAGCTTATTGACGACTAATAATTAACGACAGCCGTAAACCGTCATCTATAACATTTTACTGTCATCAATAAGTTATTGACGGCGGTACTGTGCTTATTGACGACGGTTTTCGGTCGTCGTCTATTGTCCGGATTCCTGTAGTGATGTTCCATGGATTGGGTAGAGGTACCCCATCCTCTGTGGCTTGGTTGGCGCACCTGGGGCGGCCTACTTGTGTCACTCAGAAGTGACCCTCCGAGCTGGGCGAGAGTTTGTTCCCCCCTTCTCGAGAAAGTATTCGTCAAAGCACCAGGTCTCCCACCTCGAGCTGTCCACTCCACATGAACCGCTGCTGATAACGCTGGAGCGCTTGACGGTATTGCGTGTTTCGAGAAGCTGCTTGCCACCTTCGCTCATCGACAAGGTCGATATCTTCATGACGGAGCTAATCCTGCATGGCTTCGTCGTACGCTCGGACACGGGATGAGACCATGGTGATTTTAAGGGGGAGGACGGCCTCAGCCCCATACACCAAGAAGAAGGGTGTTTCCCATGTCGAGCGACTGAGGGACGTCCGGGTAGCCTATAGTGCATATGGAAGCTCTTCAACCCAATTGGCACCATACTTCTTCAAGCTGTCATAGGTGTGCGCCTTGAGTTCCCTGAGTATCTCGGTGTTTGCTCTTTCGACTTGACCGTTACTCTCTGGGTGAGCAACAGAAGCATAGCAAACTTGGATGTCGAGGTCTTCGCAGTAGTCTTGGAACACCGCACTCGTGAACTGGGTCCTATTTGTCGGTGATGATTCTGTTTGGGACCCCAAACTGGCAGATGATCGACTTGATGAACTTGACTATTGACTGCTTGTGATAGTTACTACAGGGGAAGCCTCTGACCACTTGGTGAACTTGTCTATGGCGAAGTAGAGGTGTCGATACCCTCCGTCGGATCTAGGGAATGGTCCCAGGATGTCCAGCCCCCACGCAGCGAAGGGCCATGAGGGCGGGATCATCTGCAGCGTGTGCACTGGTGTGTGGATCCGCTTAGCATGAAATTGGCACGCCTTGCATTTCTTGACCAGGTCGACAACATCCTGGAGAGCTGCCGGACAGTAAAAGTCATGCCGGAAGGCTTTACCGACCAGCGTGCAGGAAGATGCATGGTTCCCACACTCGCCTCCATGGATCTCTGTGAGCAGGTCGCAGCCCTCCTCCCGGGTTATGCACCACAATAGGACGCTATTAGCGCCACACCGGTAGAGATCCCCTTCTACCAGCGTGTATGTCTTAGCCAACCGAGCGATCCGTTTAGCGGATACACGTTCATCGGGAAGGAAATTGTTTTTCAAGTAGTCCCGGATCTCCGTGATCCATGCGTCAGGACCTACTTGAGCACTTGGATCTTGAGCGTCGGGTTGCACGGAGTCCCCAGTGATGCTTACAATCCTTGGCGGACGCCATGGTAGCAGGGCAGTCGGTACCGCCAGCTTCGAGGTGCTGATCTCGCCCCTTTCGCCTGGTTTGGCTGGCCAGGCGGTAGGTCACAACAACTTCCTTTCAAAGACCCTCTCAGGCACCAGAGCCCAAGTGGAAGCCTTCGTTGACTGTTCGTCGGCTATTGTGTTGTTGGTGCGGGGAACATGGTACAAATCCAAGGATAAGATGTCCTTCTCCAACTTTTGTACTTGGAGGAGATAGGCTGCAAGCTACGGGTCGTTGCAGCAGCACTCTACCTTGACTTGCTTGATGATCAGCTGAGAATCACCTTGACCAATAACTGCTGGGTGCCAAAGGATAGCTCAGCATTTAACCCGAAGATGAGAGCTTCATACTCCGCCATGTTGTTGGTTGCCTTGAAGTCAAGTCATACCATGTACTTGAACTACTCTCCGGTTGGTGTAAGGAGCAGAACCCCCACTCCAGCACCTTGCTTGCGTGAGGAGCCGTCGAAGAAGAGAGTCCGGTAAGGCTCAGTGAAGATCGGAGCTCTAGCCTCTGGTCCACCGATATCTTGGCCCCCTGGCTGGCATGGTGGCGGTGTCCACTCTGCCACAAAATCAGCTTGCGCCTGACTCTTCACCGCATGGCGCGATAAGAAGTTCAGCTTGAACTCCGCCAGCTCCGCAGCCCATTTAGCTAAGTTTTCGGTTGCGTTGGGGCTGTGGAAGACGATTCTTAGCGGGTATGAGGTAACCACCGAGATCTTGTGAGCTTGGAAGTAGTGGCGCAACTTCCTTGAAGCAACGAGAACTGCACAGAGCAGCTTGTGCACCTCCAGATATCCTGTCCTTGCATCGTTGAGGACCTCGCTGATGAGGTAGACCGGATGCTGGATGGTTCAGACCCTCCCGGAGGGGTCCGATGCGTCTTCTTGTAGAGGTCCGGGACTCGGGGACCCCTGGCCCCCAGGTTTGGAACTGAACTCTGGGAGCTCGAACTCATATGCACACTTGTCGTCAGGTCTAGTTGGCTGAGACCCGACTAGATCTTCTCCGGGAGGTCCGGGACTCGGGGCCCCCAGGCCCCCGGGTCCGGGACTGCATTCCGGGAGCTCGGACCCGGATATGCATTGATCATCAGGTTTGACTGTTTGGGACCTGATTATCTCCCCATCCCTAGGGTTTCCTGTAGAGTCTAAGCCCTGGGGCTTTAGACCAATGGTAGTAGGAGCCTTACCTGGGACTTGAGGTCAATGGAGTTTTGGCCGCTCCGCAACGAGAACCATGCTCACGACCTCAGTTGTGGCAGCAATGTAGAGGAGTAGAGGATCGCCTTGTTCTGGGGCCACCATGATCGACAGTGTTGTGAGGAACTTCTTCAACTCCTGGAATGCCTCATCCACCTCCTTGGTCCATATGAATGGACCAGATTTGCGTAGAAGCTTGAAGAACGGAAGAGCCTGCTCGGTCAATCTAGATATAAGCCGATTGAGCGCAACCAAGCATCCGGTAAGCTTCTGCACATCCTTAATGCCGGCATAAGGCCACATCGGTTCTATCTCCTTGATATTCTCTAGGTTAGCTTCAATTTCTCGGTGTGATACCAAGAAACCGAGCAGCTTCCCGACAGAGACCCAGAAGACACATTTGTCCGGGTTCAACTTCGTGCGTGTCAAACGCAGTCTGTTGAAGACTAGGGCTAGGTTATCGAGCAGAGATGCTTGCGACTTAACCTTCACTACGATGTCATCAACATAAACCTCTACTAGGTCCCGAATGAGGTTCCGAAATGTTTTGTGCATTGCACGCACAAAAGTGGGAAGGGCATTCTTAAGACCATAAGGCATGGACACATAGCAGTATAGACCATCTACTGTGATGAAGGCAATATGCTCCTCATCTTCCCTAGACATAGGTATCTAGTAGAAACCTAAATATGCATCTAGGAAACACAATAGATCGCAACCGATGTAGAATCGACTATTTGGTCTATACGGGGAAGAGGAAACGGATCCTTTGGACATACCTTATTGAGGGTGGTGTAGTCAATGCACATGTGTAGCTTCCCGCCATCCTTGGGGACGACAACAGCGTTGGCCAACCATCGTGGATGGTGGACTTCTCGGATGAAGCCATCGTTGATCAGCTTCTTGATTTCTTCACAGATGAAGTCTTGACGCTCGATGGATTGCTTCCGAGGCTTCTGTTGGACTGGCCTGGTGTCGGGGTGGATCTTCAGTTGGTGCTCAACCACCTACCTGGGGATCCCGAGCATTTCTCACGGTTGCCATGCAAACACGTCGACATTTGACCGGAGGAAGGTGACGAGCGCGTCTTCCTATTTGTCACTAGGCTCCCGGCGATTCGGGTGGTCTGGGTGACATCAGGACCGACTTGGACTGGTATGTCTTCGCCGTCCGAGGGCTGCACACTGGGTGCAGATGTCATCCCTCGCTGACGCATGCTTGGAGGCGGTCGGCTAGCTTCAGCGTGACCGGAAGTGGCCTCCTGCTTCAGCGTGACTGGAAGCAGCCTCCTGTGCTGCTGCCAGTGCTTGAAGCTTTTCCAGCTCTGAGACAGCCACAGTGCGGACACCATGGATCTTGAGGACGCCACTCGGGTTTGGCATCTTCAGGACCAAGTAGCCGTAGTGGGCTAGCGCCACGAACTGGTACAGGGCTAGCCTGCTGATTATGGCATTGAAGGGGAGGTTGACCTCCGCAACGTCAAAGACGACGCTTTCTGTACGGTAGTTCTAACGAATGTCACCGGGAGGGAGATGCTACCACACGGGAAGATTGGGTCCCGGCCTACCCTCAAGAATGGTCTCGAGGGGGTAAGCTAGGACATAAGGATTTGCAGCTTCTTGAAGGTTGCGAGGCTGATAACGCTGAGAGACACCCCGCCATCGATCAACACGTGGTAGAGCTTCACATTGAAGATGGTTGGGGCAACGAGGAGAGACAGCTGCCCGGCGCCTGCCATATTATTGGGGCAGTCGGAGGCATTGAAGCTGATCGGCGTCTCCATCCACTTACGATGCAGCGCCGGCCGAGGGGCTAGGGCGGCTGCTGCCACTGCTCGACGGAGGGTCTTGACGGCTCGCCAGGACGAGACGTTAGAAGAACCTCTATATATCACGTAGAGCGTGCCAGCTATTTGACCATCAGGCACGTCGACCGTCTAGCCGACAGTCTGGCCAGACCTGCCCGCTCTGGAGCGGGAGGTAGCCTCGTCGTCTTCCGCCTGGAGACGACAGCGAGTTGGGCGAGAAGACTCGCCATGAGAGGTGATGTTCACCATGGTCGCGTGGAGAGCGCGAAAAGCCCCCTACCTGGCGCGCCAAATGTCGGAGTGTGTGAGCCGTGACACTCCTCCTGGCCTGCTACGGAAACAACCCGCGAGGTTCTTTGATTGGAGGGAGCTTGGCGCCCTCGCGTGATCCGGCTCGAGATAGAGGATGAACACCGAGATTTACGTGGTTCAGGCCGCTGGAGCGTAATACCCTACGTCCACGGGAGTGTTTGTTCTATTGTTTGCATGTATGAGTTAGAGGGTGTTGGGTTGCGAGCCCTTTCCCGCGTGGTCACACCGGTCCTTTTATAGTCCAAGGTCGGGGTGGTTACAATGTGGCTTGTGGCATGACAGGTGGCCCTGAAGCTATGTGAACCCTATACATGATCTAGGGTTTTATACTCTGAGTAGAGTAGTCGGTGGGGGAGCTAAGTCCCGCTGCCTAGCGCGCTGAGCGCCCCTGTCTGTGTGTCAGGTGATGATGAAGATGTCGTCTTGTTGCCGCGTCCTGTCATTCCGCTTGGGCGGCCCAGTGCCGTTGGGCGGAACTGTACCGCTGTCACGCCTTGTCGTCCTGTCTTGTCACTGTAATGGTGGTCAGGCGGGGGACGGAGGCATGCACCATGCGCCATGCTTCTGGGGGAGGCGCAAGCCTTGAATACGCAGCCTAACAATGCACTTCCATCTTGACTTTGTCGACCCACGACCCACGGCGGATCGTGGGGCACGTGGCGGCATCGGAGCTCTTATCGACGGGTTTGGAGCCAGGAGACACGTGGCAGCTCAGGACCTCACCTCAGCGGGGAGGCTCGGACCGGAGCCCAGGGCACGTGTCAGCTCCGGAGCTCTCGAGGCTCTGAGACAAGAGACGCATGGAAGCTCCAGACCTCACCTCAGCGGGGAGGCTCGGACCGGAGCCCAGGGCACATGTCAGCTCCGGGGCTCTCCTCAGCACGGAGGAGTGTAACAGACAGCACAAAAAAACAAAGCACCAATAGGGCCCACTTGTAAGTCACACAAGAGTCTTCTTCTTCCTCCATTGGGCAGTTTAGGCGGCAAGCACCACGTGGCCGGCGGCCACACGGGAGCTGCGCCCCTGCTCCTCTCCCCCACGCTATTCCCCTCGCTTCTCCCCTTCCATTTGCTTTCTCTTTCATTTTCTTCCCCGTTTTCTCTCTCCTCCATTGTTGGAGCTCCGACGATATCCGGCTACGAGCATCTCTGCCCCAAACCTACGGCGTGCCGGTCTTCTAGTCGACGAGGTGAACCTCTCCTCTCGTTTTTGTTTCATTTCCACTACAGCGATATGACTGACTTACGACGGCCGGAGCCATCGTAATTAAGTCATAAACCATTGTAAGTAGCTAACTTACTACGGTATTCTGTTACTTACGACGGTGACGAGCCGAGGTAATTATTTTATCGTAAATAAGCTAACTTACGATGGCTATCGTCGTAAGTTAAGTAACTTACGACGGCTTGCTCAGTGCCGTCGTAAGTAACTGAGGCTAACTTACGACGGTTCTGGTGACCGTCGTACATAGCAGAAGCTAACTTATGACGGCTTCTGGGCAGTGACCGTCGTATGTTATGTTTGTAATTTTTTTTAAAAAAAACAAAAACTAAATAACCTAGCTCGATGGCCAGCTCGCATAACAAACAATATAGAAAATATATACTCATAGAAGCAATAAACAGTCTTAAACGGAGGCATACGCATCAAACACAACACAAAACACAAAAGGGCTACACACTATCCCCTCGACTACCTCCTGAGCCGAAGAAACCGTCTCCGCGCGTCCCTCCGGGAACCGGTAGCTGTGGCGATTGAGTTGAAGCCTCCGTCGCCGAACCCTGCAAAGCACATGAGTAGTTAGACATATTCTGGATTCAGATATCCATGTCTTTCTCTTTTTTCTCACTCTTCGTCTCTCTCTACTTTTCATCTTCTCTCTCACTCTGTTCCTCTATCTCTGAACCGTCCATCCTCTTTTTCTGTCACTCTCACCCTCTCTCTAGCACTCTCTCTCGCCCTCTATTGTAACACTCCGTCTCTCCATCTCACTCTCACCCTCTCTCGCACTCCCTCTCTCTCCCTTCTGTACCACTCTATCTCTCTCTATATCTCCCTCTCTCCCTATGTTAAATGAATAATACAATATTAAAGAGTTTATTATCTGTACCGGAGGCACCTGTGTTGCGGGCTCGTGTGAAGGGGTCGCCTGTGGCGGCCGCCACGCAGGAATTGCGATCTGCTGGCCGTTCTGTCGAACTAAAGCCTATAATTGCAAAATATTAGAACATACATATTACTTAAATGCTGTGAAAGTAAACTATAGTAATTTAAATTACTTACCTCCATCGCAGTCTGCATCTGGGTCATATAGTTGGCTTGGTACTCCTGGATGGCCCTCGTCCTGTCGAGCTCCTCCTGGGTCCGCGTCAGACTCTCCTGCATGGCACACAACTCCATGTCCCTCTGCGAGAGACGACCACTCGACGTCCCAACCGACAAAGCCTGTGTAGATGAAGTGCCTCTCGCAGGTCGTGCCGACCTCGAGTCGACAACTCCATCGAAAATGGCAAACCTACAAAAGAAAGAAAAATAGTAAGTAAAAGAAGGAAGAGTGAAAAACATAGATCAAAGAAACCAACTCACCGACCATGGGCCTTCCTGCCGCCGCTTGCATACACGGCTTGAGGGTCGATTGGCGCGTTTTCCCAATCGTACCCTTCACCGTGTATTTTGACGACCTCCTGTTCGTACTTTTCTTAAAAAACATAGAAATTGTGTAAGCATGTAAATAATAACATTAGTTAGAATTAAATTGAAGAATTTTGAAACTTACTAGTTGATCGGTCGCGACCTGACTGCACTATTTCGGCTGTGACGGGTCACTTCTCCTATGACCTCTCTTCCAAACTTGGGTCGCGCTAGGCTTCTGACCGGTCTCTCGCTCCTGTAGATACGTGTTAGTAGGATAAATATATTATGAACACATAAATGAACTTATAATACACTTACCATGCATTTAGCCAAACGCAAATGACCATCAGCGTCAAAGTTGTGCTTCCCGTCGAACCCACCGCATCCTCGAGCCCTCATGGACTTAGCTTTGAATTCATCGCTAGCCCAATACCGACAGAGAGCTCGGTATGCACCGGGTTGACCCTCTAACCAGGATTCCTTAATGACCCGTATGCGGGCTTACAACAATGCCTGTGTCACGAGCTTCCGAGCGTTTGTGTGAAATATGACTATCATGTGCTCCATCATGCTCTCGCTCGTTTCCTCTAACTGGTACATCAGCTTTAATAAAACAAACATTTAATCAATATGCATTAACAATTAAATGAGTTGAAGCATGTAAACATTTAAACTTACCATAAAATCGTTCCACACGCCCTCCTGAAGGGTGCCGTGCACCTCATGCGAGACACGAGCGTAGTCGTCCCACGACAAAGCAGGGACAGCATCGATGACACCGGGATAGTGCAAACGCACTAAAGCCCCGATGACACCGTTAACCTGCTTATGGTGTCCCTGGCTCGTGAACGAACAGTCGTACCAAGATCTGCAAAATTTGTTAACTCAGTAAGTAACGGTAGACATCATGAAATATATAATAGTATATGATTTTTTTACCTATCTCCAACTAGACGAATAGTGACCCGCTCACGAGGAACAGGCGAAGGACCCGCAAAGTGGGTCCTCCTCATCCGTCGCCTCTGTGCGGGCACCACGTCCGGTGACCCAGAAGGTTGGTCACCACTAGAGCCCGAAGGCTCCATGCTCGCTAGCTCCGAAGGGAGGGTAGCCGCCTTCGAGGGCTAGCTAGCCTATGGCGGCGCCTTAACCTCTGACTCTGACGATTGTGAGTCAGACTGCAAAACTAAAGGATTTATAAGAATAAATTGTTTATAAGTGCAATCTAAAATAACGTGATTGACAACTGAAATTTACCTCTGTGCGCTGTAAGGCCAGAGCTTAGCCTACAAAGTATGGAAGGTGCCTCATCAGCTGAGAGCGTCTGCTCGTAGCTGACGAGCTACCCAAGAAGAGATCCCGTGACTGACTGAGGAACCCTCGTGCCCCCTTCTTCCCACTCCCTTTTGATGACGACATCATGTTGTAAGGAAAAATTGATAGATATGCTAAGATAATATATACAAAATTCATGTTCGGTTAGTGAAGAAAACGTTACATCATCAATTTCAAAATTCATCAACATCATGATCATGTACCCTACTCCTTAAATCAGACCATCAATATTCTTTCATGAGCGTCTGGACATCTTTCGTGATCATTTACGCATATCATAAGTCTCGACATCTTGAGCGTCTCCAACTAAGTCATTGAGTCCTACACCAGACTCGACGATAAACGAGTCTGGCAACTCTTCTTCTTAGTAAACATCGTCAACCTCATCAGTATCATGGTAACCATCATCTCCTAGAGTGTATAACCACTCACGAGGATTCACCTTATGTACCACCCACCAAGCTTTGAGTTTTTACATGGATAAGGTAGATAATACACTTGCTCCACTTGGTGTGCAAGAACAAATGAATAGTGCCAAATGGGTTTAGTGGAGTTCCATGATTGATATCAAACCAATCACGGTCAAAGAATACTGATCGAAGATCCTTATTCCCGGCAAAAGCAAATTCAAGGATTTTATTAATGGTTCTATAATAATTAGTTTCATGTCCTTGAGAGTCGGCTGCCGTCGTCACAACTCTGGTATTAGATGTTGTCGCAAGAGTACGAAGAGATTCAAATTGAGTTGTACGGAATCGGAAGCCATTGACGTCATATCGACCGTAGCTCCTAACTTTAATCAATCCATAGGATAGTTGTCACAAGTCTTTATGAACATCGGCATCTTTCATGCACTGTTCAAATATGAAGTTATAAGAAAACTTTGTAAATACTCGTAAGTTATAAGAATACTTTGTAAATATTGCTAAGTTAACGTGAAAATTTGAAAATTTTCAACCATTTGAGTACTTCTTTCTTTTCTTTAGGTTGAAGACAGAAAGAAGCACGTGGTTTAGCACCACTTTTAGAGAGCTCAAGAGTTGAATGGTTACAAAGCTCTGCCAGGTCCTTTCGAGCCTTTATATTATCTTTCGTTTTGCCCGTCATGTCCTTGCATGTGCTTATGATACATTCACCCATATTACGCTCTTGATGCATGACATCAATGTTGTGCATTAGTATCAACGACTTCATATATGGTAGCTCCCATAGTCCACATATATGAGTCCAATTGTGATCCTCTCCGTAACCGAGAAAATATCCAGAACGTCCTTTATCTAGCACCAGTTTGTCCAGTATATCAGATATTTCTGATCCGCTTAGACATTTCGGTGGTCCTTTAGTGACAACGGTGTCTTTTTTAAAGACATTCCTCTGTTGCCTAAACATGTGATTTGGAGGCAGCCAACGTCTGTGATAATCGAAGTAGCATATCTTTCCTCCATGAGTAAGTCGAAAACAGTCTGTGTCAGAAGCACATATCGGACACGTCAAACGACCATGAGTGCTCAATCTAGAAAACATACCGTATGCCGGGAAATCATGGACGGACCACAAATAAGCAGCTCGAAGGTTAAATTTCTGCTTCTTGTAATAGTCGTACGCTTCGACTCCTGTCCATAACATTTTCAATTCTTCGATCAGCGGTATCAACATCACGTTGAGACGTGGACCAGGATGATTTGGCCCAGGTATAATGAGGCTAAGGAACATGAACTCGTACTTCATACAAAGAGTTGGTGGCAGGTTGTAGGAAATGACAAAGACGGGCCAACAGGAGTATGGTGTGGCGTTTGTACTGAACGGTGAGAATCCATCTGTCACCAACCCGATGCGAACATTTCTTACATCACGACTGAAGTCTGGATCGAACCGATCAAGCGTCTTCCATGCCTCACTTTCGGCCGGGTGTCTCATGACTCCATTGTTCTCACGTACACCTTCTTTTGTGTCATCTCATGTGTCTAGCCGTTCATTTTGATAGAAACACCCGCTTCAACCAAGGTGTCGGGGGTAAGTAACAAAGTTGCTTACATGCGACTTATGTTATCATATTATCACCATCGTTATTAACAACTTCGACAAACCTTGATTCACCGCATTTAAGCATTTCTTCTCTTTTGCATGCTCTTTCCAGAAAATCATGCAATTGTCTGGATACACATCAATCTTCTCATATTTCATACCGAGACCGGAAAGCAATGTCTTCGCCTGATACGTATCTTTAGGTACTTTATGGGGCTGTGGAAGGATATCGCTGATCAATTTGATGATGTCGTTGTAGCTGTTATTAGAAAAGAAGTACTTAGACTTAATTGCCATAAGTCTAGTCATGAAAGTGAGGAGAGTCACTTCAGTGTGTTCATGCAGCGGCTCTTCTGAAGTTTTGAGAAGCTTGAAGAACGCTTCAACCTCCATTTAGGAGGATCCTCCGTAAACTCTGGTTGTATAGCTTCAAGCATCTCATCCATCCTATCAACCCCCGTGTTATCATCATTTTCCTCTTCCACTTCTTGTACAGTTTAAGAAGTTGTCTCGCCGTGGAAGGTCCACACCTCATAATGTGGCACGTAACCGTTTTGACACAAGTGTATCGAGACCGTCATTTTGTCCAAAAACATGGTATTCCGGCATTTCGTACATGGGCACCGCACCTTACCGATTGTGAGACCTATGTGTGCTGAATACATTGGCAATTAGGATAAAAGTTAGCATTAACATTCAAAGTTTTGAATATTGCCAAAACATTCTTCTGTGGAAAGGTCCGACAAGTTCTTTGATAGGTCCACCAAGTGTTGGCAAGGTCCGACGCAAGGTCCGGAGAGCTCCTGCAAGGTCCGGAGAGCTTCTGTGGGGTCCGGAGCTTGTTTTTAGGGAGCTCCCGTGAAGTTCAACTCGTAGAACTGCAGCGTCTTGTTTTTGCTTTTAACTCGCAATGTTTCAAACTTGCTTTATGGGAAGGTTTGCTTAGTATTAATTTGCTAAGTTTTTGGTGTGTTTTGGTGGTTATGACTGTTATCATTTGATATGGTTTGCAACATGCTTATGTGACATGCTCATGTAAGGTGTTGTGGTTTTCGAACTAACGTGAGTCAAGTCGAGGACTTGTGCTCGGAAGAATTGGTTGTTTATTCATGTTCAGGTGTTGCTTGAGTTCATGACATGGCTGGTGACGGGATCCTTGGACTAGTCTCAGGGAGGAGATGAGGTTCCAACAACCAAGTTCGGGAGGAGCTGTGGTTGAGTTGATCGGGAGGTCGCGCAACATGTTTGGATCAAGGGCAGTGCATATGAAGGTTGCGTGTACGTCGTTGGAAGGTGTTTGCACGTTTGCAAGGAGTGCATGGACGTGGCAACATTGTTCCAAGGCGTGATGAAGAGATGTGGACGTAAAGAATTGGTCGGAAAGGTTCAACCGACTAGGTTATGGACTCAGGCTGCGGCTGAGTCGTGTTTGACTCAAATATGGAAAATTTTGAGTTGGTTATGATAGGATTTCGTTTGGGTCACGAATTTGAGTTATTTTAGTAATGTTTGGGACGTTCCTAAGGTGTTTGGAAGTCTTAAGATTGCTTCTATCTGCGTATAGAAGAGTCTTGAGCAGTATTGGAAAGTTACATTTTGAATCCAAGTAGGAGTAGGAGTCCTAGTTTGAGTTGAGTTGGCCTTAGGGCTGGTTATATCAGCAAGGGGGCCAAGTCTCGTGGGTGCACGACTTTGGGCTGTTCCTCTTGTGTTTCTATTGAATAAAGTTCATAGTTTCGAGGAGCTTTTGTGCCTTGTTCGTCCGACTTGTTTTTCGTCAAGTCTTTCTCGCCGAGTTTCTGGACAGACCGACGTTGCTTCGTAGTTTCGTTCATAACTCGAGTTTTACAGATCCGATTGACGTGATTCTTTTTGGGTTGTCTTCACAACTCAATTATCTATCATCTGTGAAATTTTCACGAGCTTCGGATCTGTAGTTTTTGAGATACACGAGTTTCTTTGCAGCGTTGCAGATCTGTTTTATATCGGGTAGAACAGATTGATCTTCGTTTAATGTTTTGATCGTATCTCAAGTTTTACTTCGTGTTTTCAAGTGATTCTTGTTGCATTAGATCCGTGACTTGATTCTCTATCTCTCTACTTGATTTGTGACGGTTGAACACGTTTGAAAACACTTGCACACACGGTTTCTTTAACCGATTGATTTTTTGCTGAGGGGTTTTTGTTGTTTCCGCTGCGAAAAGTTTTAATCTACCATTCACCCCCCTCTGGTAGCTTTTCACGTGCTCTTCGATCCTACAATTGGTATCAGAGCCAAGGTGCCCTAATCTTTGTGATTTGCACGTGTTTTGACTAACCATCATGGAGAAGTACTCCGCAAAACCTTATGTGTTCAATGGCATCGATTTTCAGGTTGGGAAGGCGCGGATGGAGGCCTACATACAGGCGCAAGGCTTCGCCATATGGGAAAAGGTCTACCGGAACTTCGATGTACCACCCAATGATCAAGTTACGGCTGCGAACATGAGAGATGTTGACAATAACAACAAGGCTCGCAACTTGATCATCCAAGGATTGACTCAAAGCGACTTCGACCGTGTTGCACACCTCCGATCTGCATATGATGTTTGGAAAGCTCTTTGTGACTACCATGAAGGATCTAATACGATCAAGGAGGTAAGGCAAGATATGTTCAAGAAAGAATACATGCGTTTTGAGATGCAACCCGGTGAGTCAATTGACGACCTTTTTGCTCGCTTTAATAAAATTCTCAGCAACTTGCGTAGTGTCAATGTTAACTTTTCAGATGCTGAAAATGCTAGACAATTGTTAGGAGCATTAGATATGTCAATTTGGGAGATGAAAGTTGCATCTATTCGTGAATCTACTGTCATGAGTTCTCTTACTTTAGACGTGCTTTGTTCTAAATTGAAAACTCATGAAATTGACATCATCTCACGTAAAAACCCCAACAAGTCTATTGCATTTGTTTCGCAACGTGACATGTCTAGTTCTAGTCAATCATCATCTAGTGGTGCACTCTCTTTGCTGTCCTCTCTAACCCTTGAACAGATTGAAGAGTTTCCAGAGGAGGAGCTTGCACTCATCTCTACTCGGTTCTCAAAAGCATTGCAAAATGTGAGAACTAGAAGGAGAGAAAGCTCCGGACCTCAACGATGTTTTGAATGTGGTAAGACAGGACATTTTCGTACGGAGTGCCCTAACCTTTTAGGTCCGACTTCACGTGAAGAAAAGCAAACAAGGCCGAATAAATCGTTTGCAAAGAATAAGAAGAAGAAAGATTTATCAATGCGCAACATAGTGCATAGTATGATCTCTGCACTTCAAGATTTTGGCTCAAGTGATGTGGACACCGGTAGTGATGAAAATGAAGAAGCTATGGCAAATATGTGCTGCATGGCGAGCAAGTCAAGTTCAAGCTCCGAGGAGGCAGAACACAACAGCGACGATGAAGAGGTATGTCCCACTTGCGAAGAAATATGTGATGCTATTTCTCGTGCCACTGTTATATTAAAGAAAAAGGATAAAAAACTTAGGAACAATGTTGTTAAAATTGAATCACTAGAATCTGAAATTAATCGTTTAAAAACTTTGATTCCTAGTGATGATTCTTGTTCCTCATGTGATTTAATTTATGAACAATTATTCTCTTTAAGAAGTGCACACGCATCTACACTTGATAAACTTGAACTTGAAATTGAAAAGAACAAAGAGCTTGCTGCACTTAATGATAAAAATTTGAAAGATGCTTGTTGTTCTACAATTGATTTGCATTCTTCTTCATGTGATGATCTGAATAAGAAACTAAATGATGCTATGAATGAGATTTCTATTTTGAACAATGTTTTACGTGTGCATGAAGTTAAATATTGTTCAAATTGCAAACTAAAAGGAAAAACTTCATGTGAAAACTGCTTTGATCTGTCCAATAAACTTGATGACATGCATAGGATACTAGATCGGTTTTCTAATGCAAATAAGAACCTAAACTTGCTGCTGAATTCTTCCAAGTCTTGTAATGATAAAACTGGTTTAGGTTTTAATTCTCATGCTCATGCTAAGGCACACCCACCTAAAGTTGTAAAGTCATTAGGAAGCGGTTTGATTCAAACAGCTCCTAGACAAAAAGAGGTGATTTTCAAATCTGCAGGAGTACTGTCCCATTCGGGTTCTAATAAGCGTGTTGCTTGCTCATCTAGACATGATAATAAGGTTATTTTTCATTGTACCTACTGTGGTAGAGATGGTCATGTCATGGATTTTTGTTATAGACTAGCTAAACACGATAAGAAACAAAGAATACTTGCTAGATCACATAACAACCAAGCAAAATCTACTAGACCGAATGTTCGGAGCTTGCAACCTGCTGTAATGAGTCAAAAACTTGCTCCCGGACCTACTGTTTTTTGTGCTACATATAACACATCTTCTAAGTCAGTAGTTGGGAACAAAAATTTTCGATGTTTGGCTCATAAACCTGTTGTACCTTCTCAGCTTTCGCGTGTTATTCCTGCTGGACGTCGTGTGACTCAGTATTGGATTCCTAAAAGTCTTTTAACTAACCCCAGTATTGAGTCATCGACGTATTGTGCTGCTGTGTAGGTTTCACGTTTGAGGAAGGAGAACATTTGGATTGTGGATTTAGGTTGCTCACGCCACATGACCGGTAACAAAGAATGGTTCTCCTCTCTCTCTTTTGTGTCACGTGTAGAAAATGTTACTTTCGCTGATAACTCTTCTACTCCCATAATTGCTAAAGGTTCGGTTAGAGTAAACAATCTCTGCACTTTGAAAGATGTGGCACTTGTTAAAAATTTGAAATACAACTTGCTTTCGGTTTCACAATTGCTAGATGAAAATCTAGAGGTTAGCTTTGCTAAAAATTGCTGCAAGGTTGTAGATTCAAAAGGTGAGCTTTTGTTTAACATGTCTAGGTTTGGAAGAGTTTTTAAAGCTGATTTTGATTTGTCAACTTCTAAGCATCGGTGTCTAGTTGCTAATGATACAAAGGATCTATATTTTTGGTATCGTAGACTTGGTCACATAGGCTTTGATCATCTCACTTGTGTTAGTGCTCTCGATCGCATACGTGGGCTGCCTAAGCTTAAAAAGGACAATGATATTGTGTGCTCTTCTTGTAGACATGCTAAGTTTGTTGCAGGTTCACATGCTCCTCTCACAATGACCATGACAGCTGAACCGGGACAACTTTTACATCTTGACACAGTAGGTCCGACACGTGTTCAATCATTCGGAGGTAAATGGTATGTGCTTGTGATTGTTGATGATTATTCCAGATATTCTTGGGTTTATTTTATGGCATCTAAGAATGAAGCTTTTAGTCATTTTAGAACTTTATTTCTTAGATTATCTATTGATCACCCAGGATCATTAAAAGCAATTAGAAGTGATAACGAAACTGAATTTAAAACCAATCCTTTGATCACTTTTGTGCTGAAAATGGAATAGATCATCAATACTCTTCACCCTATGTACCACAACAAAATGGTGTCGTAGAAAGAAAGAACAGGACCTTAGTTGAGATGGCTAGGACTATGCTTGATGAATATCAAACTCCTAGGAAATTTTGGGCTGATGCAATTGCAACCGCTTGTTATGTCTCAAATCGTGTTTTCTTGCGTGCTAAGCTTGGAAAAACCCCATATGAGCTCCGGCTTGGACATAGGCCTAGTGTTACACACTTCAGGGTTTTTGGTTGCAAATGCTTTGTTAAGAAACATGGTAATCTTGGTAAATTTGAAGCTAGATCTGTTGATGGCATGTTTCTTGGTTATCCATCACATACTAGAGGCTACCGTGTGCTTTTACTTGACACTAACAAAATTGTGGAGACTTGCGAGGTTTCTTTTGATGAAGCTAGCCCAAGTACTAGCTCCGATATTGCAGGTCCGGATCCATATCCGCAGGGGGAGAGTATTTTTATTGAAGAAGATGAAGAAGTGGTGCTGCTGCCTGAAAACTCGGAAGTAAATAACGATCAAGCTGCTGATTTTGCACCACAACCAGCACCAACAGTCACTACTGCTGGTTCGGACCTTCCTCAATCAACAAGCTCTCCTAATCAAAGGTCCGAACATGAAGAAGAAGGTGCTTGTGAAGTGTCTACTCCCCTTCGAGTACTCAAAAGTCATCCTCCACAACAAATCATTGGAAGCTTGCATGAACGAGTCACTCGGTCCAGGTTTTGCGATCCAAACTCTCATGCTCATTCTGCTTTTGTTGCTTCTTTTGAACCCAAGGATATATCACACGCACTCACTAATGAATATTAGGCCATGCAAGAAGAGTTAGAAAATTTTGAAAGAAATAATGTTTGGAAACTTGTACCTCCACCTCAAGGTCACACATTAATTGGAACTAAATGGGTATTTAAAAATAAGCAAAGTGAGGATGGGGTTGTGGTTAGGAATAAAGCTAGGTTGGTTGCTCAAGATATCACTCAAATTGAAGGTCTAGATTTTGATGAAACATTTGCTCCTGTTGCTAGATTAGAAGCTATAAGAATTTTATTAGCATTTGTTGCATCTAAAGGTTTCAAATTATATCAAATGGATGTTAAAAGTGCTTTTCTTAATGGCTACATAGAGGAGGAGGTTTATGTTAAGCAGCCACCGGGTTTTGAAAATCCAAATTTTCCTAATCATGTTTACAAACTGTCCAAAGCCTTGTACGGTCTAAAACAAGCCCCTAGAGCATGATATGATAGGTTAAAAACATTCTTACTTGAAAAGGGGTTTACCATGGGCAAGGTTGATAAAACTCTTTTTGTACTTAAGCATGGCAATGACTCATTATTCGTTCAAATGTATATGGATGATATTATCTTTGGTTGTGCTTCTCATGATCTCGTGTCCAAGTTTTCAGCTATGATGAGTTCAAAATTTGAGATGAGTATGATGGGAGAACTCACATACTTTTTGGGGCTACAAATCAAGCAAACAAAAGAAGGAACTTTTGTGCATCAAACTAAGTATACAAAGGACCTTCTTAAGCGCTTCAATATGGACAAATGCAAGCCTCTTCGGACACCAATGGGAACAGCAACAACACTTGAACTTGACGAAGATGGTGACCCGGTCGATAAAAAAGAATACAGAAGTATGATTGGATCACTTTTGTATCTCACGGCGTCAAGACCGGACATACAATTCAGCGTATGTCTTTGTGCACGTTTTCAAGCTTCTCCACGTTCTTCACATCGCCAAGCCATCAAAAGGATTCTCAGGTACCTACATGGAACTCAAGAATTTGGCATTTTTCTTCCTTCTTCCTCAACCATTTCTTTGAAAGCTTTTTCGGATGCTGATTTTGGGGGTTGTAGGATTGGTAGGAAAAGTACTTCGGGTGCTTGTCATTTTCTTGGTAATTCACTTGTTGCTTGGTCCTCTAGAAAACAAAGTTCAGTTGCACAATCCACGACCGAATCTGAATATGTAGCTGCGGCTAGCGCTTGCTCACAAATTCTTTGGATTGTTCAAACACTTAAGGACTATGGGGTTGATTTAGATAGTGTTCCACTGTTTTGTGATAACACTAGTGCAATTTGTATTGCTAAAAACCCCGTGAAACACTCTAGAACTAAGCACATTAACATTAGGTATCACTTTCTTCGTGATAATGTTGAAAAGGAAACATTGTGCTTCACCATGTCGATATCGAACAACAATTGGCTGATATTTTACAAAACCTTTGGATTTCACTCGTTTTTGTTTCATTCGTAGTGAAATAGGGGTTATGCATCCTCATGGCTTAAATTGAGGGGGAGTTTTTGAAACTTTGAAAGGCTATGTGTGAATCTGAAACTAAAATAATATGAGCATAGTATTACATACATATATGACTTTGTGATTTCTTTTACAGGCTAAAAGTTCTTACTACATTACTCATGTTATATATTTTGTAGTTTTTGCCATGACTAGTAATTAGAATAATTACTTACACTAAATCTGGTCATGATCGAACTTTCTTGCTGTTTTAAACGTGTTGCGTGCTCACAAGTGCTTTTAATCATAAAAAATTAATCAAGTGATCAGCTCACATGTTGAGTTTTCAAATAAAAAATTGAGAAAAGATCAAGAGAATATGCATGCATCGCACTTCTTCTTTTGAGATTGCTTATCATTGCACTAAGATATGAACTTGGAAGGAATTGTGTATGACTAAAACCATGTCCTTTAGCTTCTGATTGTCAAATGACATAGGCTTGGCTTGGTTGGTTAGAATAAGGCTGATGCGGCATATAATCTCTTGCAAATATCATATGATCAACTTTGTGACTTAAATGATTATGAATAATAAAAATGCAGCAACAAATGTCATGTTTTCAGGTTTTGAAATAGTTGAGTAAGGGAGATCATGACTTGCTTAAACTGAAAAATACATTTGATCTCTAGCATGGCTTACACTACTTTATGTATCTCATTGATGTGATAGTGTAAGTAACCTGATAGTATGACTTGGATGAGCTTTGTTTTGTATGTATATGTTATAATATGCTCATAACATTTAAAAATTTCTCTTTTGAATCTTGCTGAATACATTGTCAAAGGGGGAGAAATATGTATAAGGAGAGATTTTTTTACACTTTACATATGTTATACACTTTCTTCCTTCTCTGATTTTAAAAAATGGGGAGAAATTAATAAAGGGGGAGAAATGAGTTTTCAAAGCTTTTCAAAACTTTTCATAAGACAATGTTAGGATTTTAATTGGTGTTGCAATGCATTCATCAAGGGGGAGATTGTGAGACCTATGTGTGCTGAATACATTGGCAATTAGGATAAAAGTTAGCATTAACATTCAAAGTTTTGAATATTGCCAAAACATTCTTCTGTGGAAAGGTCCGACAAGTTCTTTGTTAGGTCCGCCAAGTGTTGGCAAGGTCTGACGCAAGGTCCGGAGAGCTCCTGCAAGGTCCGGAGAGCTTCTGTGAGGTCCGGAGCTTGTTTTTAGGGAGCTCCCGTGAAGTTCAACTCGTAGAACTGCCGCGTCTTGTTTTTGCTTTTAACTCGCAATGTTTCAAACTTGCTTTATGGGAAGGTTTGCTTAGTATTAATTTGCTAAGTTTTTGATGTGTTTTGGTGGTTATGGCTGTTATCATTTGATATGGTTTGCAACATGCTTATGTGACGTGCTCATGTAAGGTGTTGTGGTTTTCGAACTAACGTGAGTCAAGTCGAGGACTTGTGCTCGGAAGAATTGGTTGTTTATTCATGTGCAGGTGTTGCTTGAGTTCAAGACATGGCTGGTGACGGGATCCTTGGACTAGTCTCAGGGAGAATGAGGTTCCAACAACCAAGTTCGGGAGGAGCTGTGGTTGAGTTGATCGGGAGGTCGCGCAGCATGTTTGGATCAAGGGCAGTGCATATGAAGGTTGCATGTACGTCGTTGGAAGGTGTTTGCACGTGTGCAAGGAGTGCATGGACGTGGCAACATTGTTCCAAGGCATGATGGAGAGATGTGGACGTAAAGAATTGGTCTGAAAGGTTCAACCGACTAGGTTATGGACTCAGGCTGCGGCTGAGTCGTGTTTGACTCAAATATGGAAAGTTTTGAGTTGGTTATGATAGGATTTCGTTTGGGTCACGAATTTGAGTTATTTTAGGAATGTTTGGGACGTTCCTAAGGTGTTTGGAAGTCTTAAGATTGCTTCTATCTGCGTATAGAAGAGTCTTGAGCAGTATTGGAAAGTTACAGTTTGAATCCAAGTAGGAGTAGGAGTCCTAGTTTGAGTTGAGTTGGCCTTAGGGCTGGTTATATAAGCAAGGGGGTCAAGTCTCGTGGGTGCACGACTTTTGGATGTTCCTCTTATGTTTCTATTGAATAAAGTTCATAGTTTCGAGGAGCTTTTGTGCCTTGTTCGTCCGACTTGTTTTTCTTCAAGTCTTTCTCGCCGAGTTTCTGGACAGACCAACGTTGCTTCGGAGTTTCGTTCATAACTCGAGTTTTACAGATCTGATTGACGTGATTCTTTTTGGGTTGTCTTCAAAACTCAATTATCTATCATCTGTGAAATTTTCACGAGCTTCGGATCTGTAGTTTTTGAGATACACGAGTTTCTTTGCAGCGTTGCAGATCTGTTTTATATCGGGTAGAATAGATTGATCTTCGTTTAATGTTTTGATCGTATCTCAAGTTTTACTTCGTGTTTTCAAGTGATTCTTGTTGCATTAGATCCGTGACTTGATTCTCTACCTCTCTACTTGATTTTTCTCGGTTGAACACGTTTGAAAACACTTGCACATACGGTTTCTTTAACCAATTGATTTTTGCTGAGGGGTTTTTGTTGTTTCCGCTGCGAAAAGTTTTAATCTACCATTCACCCCCCTCTGGTAGCTTTTCACGTGCTCTTCGATCCTACACCAATCATTGACAATGAAAAAGCTCGATCTACAAAAGCATATGTCTTGGCGAACCACTCATTCGAGTGACCACCAGAACTGTTCTTCCAACCGGTATACATCCAACTACGGTCCTCACCCATGTTTAAATCTGCAGTTTAATGTCAAGGAAATTATAGTTACTTTATAATTTATTTATGTCACGGCCCTACATCTATTAGAAAGGATAGGTCCTAAACCCACCCAAGAGTGACCGAGAGGAACGTGCTTATGACAAGATACGGGGTCTAGATTTAGATGAAATTTTGGCAGCATAACCCCGCTGTTCTCCAACTGCACGCCCGGAAATGGTGCAGCAGAGAACATTAGGATTACGCTGTCGAAACTACGTCCAAATCCAGACCCCGCGTCTCATCATAAGCACGCCCTCTAGGTCAATCTCAGGCTGTCCAAAAAGGGACAATTCCGAACCTACACGCCTCACATGCGTAACACATGCGAGACGGGCCGGTTCAAAACCGGTGACGCATATTGTATAGGTTTACGTCAATCTTTCATTTTTGAGTCATTTAAGAGAGAGAGAGAGAGAGAGGAAAGAACGAGAGAGAGAAGGAAAGAACGAGATGGAGAAGGAAAGAATGAGAGAGAGAGACAGTGAAGTGGGTCACCCATCCTAAGTTATGCCCCAAGAGGTAGCGCGGCGGGGCGGCGGTGGCGACGCGGTGGTAAGACGGGGCGGAGGCGGCGCGGCTCGGCGAGGGCGAGGCGGAGCGGTGGCAGTTGGCGGGTCGTGCGCGTGAGTGGGCCGCGCGTGCGGCCCGTGAGATGTAGGGTTATGCTCTTTATTTATGACGGCTTCTTAACTTACGACAGTTTAGGTTTTTGCTGTCGTAAATAGTGATTAAATTCTGACGGTTTACTTACGACAGCCAAGGTTCCGACCGTCGTGAGTTATACATTAAATTCCGTCGGTCTTATTATTTATGACGGCTGAGAGCCAATGACCGTTGTAAGTTAGCAAACTTACGACGGCTACCACGGGTCGTCGTAAGTACGTTAATTTACGACGATTGACCCACATAAATAAATGCAGCTGTCGTAAAATGTTAATTTTCCTGTAGTGATTAAGAACTCCGATGACCTTGTTCTCCGACACAGATGGACAAAAATCTTGGGACATGATCAGTCGGCATCACAGAAACCTTAGAAGTGCTAAACTAGTTGGCTACGGAGGCGGCGGCCATGGCCATGGGACCAACGACACTTCTTGATCGAAACCACACGGTTCTCATCGGTTGTCTCGGCGGCGGCCATGGCCATTACCATTGACCTTTGAATGACCCATGTCAGGCCATATATGGGCTATGTCGAGCTGAGTCGGCCCAAAGCCCGTTTTTATATATATATATATATATATATATATATATATATATATATATATATATATATATATACACACACTCAAGCAATCAAATTAAACTAATCACTAACTTAATAATCAACTAACTCAAAATTTTAAAAAAAATATAAAACTAACTTAATACTCAACTAAACAAAAATTAAGTAATCTAATTAAGAAATAAATTAAATCATTAAGTAAAATATGTAATAAAAAATTAAATGAACTAAATTACGTACTAAATTAACTAATAAATGAAATAAATTGAACGAAATTACTTAGTAAATGAACTAAATAAACAAATTAATTACTACACGAACTAAATTAATTACTAAATGAACTAAATAAACTAAATTAATCCCTAAATGAACTAAATTAATTACTAAATAAAACGTACCTCAAAGTGGCGGCGAAGCGGGGCGGGCTTGGGGCCCAGCGGCAGCGGCGGGGAGGCGCGGGGCGGCGGTGCCGGGACGGCGCGGGGCGGCGCCCGAGTGGCGGCGCGGCCGGGGGAGCGCGGGGCTGCGCAAGCGGCGGGGCGGCGTGGGGAGGCCGGGGGACCTCGGGGCGGCGCTAGGGTCGGCGGCACGGGGGGCCAGGGGACCTCGGCGGCAGCGCTGGGGCGGCGGCGACGACGCTGGGGGCGGTGCGGGGCGGTGGCAGCGGCGACGCAGGGCGGAGGCGCGGCGACAGCGGCGGCAGTGCGGGCTCGGGCTGAATGAGCCGGAGCCCGGATCAGGGCGGCGGTTAAAGCACGCAACTTACGACGGTTGTAACCTAAGCCATCGTAAGTTACTCTTAGTTTATGACAACACTTTAACTTACGACGGCTTAGAGATACGTCCGTCGTAAGTTACACATAACTTACGACGGTCCCGTAACTTACGACGGCCATGGGCCTAAGGCCGTCGTATGTTAGTTTACTTACGACGGCACACATCCGCCCTCGTAGGTTAGGTTACTTACAACAGCTAGCCGTCGTAAATTACTTGACCATCGTAATGTGTTAGGTTTCCTGTAGTGTTCCTCCTTTGTTTCGGGCGCAAGAGCTCGCCGAAGTCCGGTATAAAAATGTCTCACCGTCGGCGAGCTCCGGCCTTTGCAGCTGCATGAGACCTCGAAATGGGATGCCCTCACCGTGCTCTTCATCTTCGTCTCATCCGTTGGCCACGCCGCCGCTCGGAGCGAACTCCGGCGAGCCGGCAGGCCATGGCCGCCATGGCGAGGAGCTCGAGCTCCTGCTCAGCTCCTGTGCGCTGGCAGGGCAATGTTTGTCATTTTCTCACTTTTTTATTTCATAATTATCTACTCCTTGTAAAATACATAGTAAATTGTAGAAAACTCAAAGAAATATGAAACAAGTTTTCTTAGCTTCCTAATAATCAGATCTACATAATGGAACACAAAAATCAATATGTTCATGCAGTGTGGAATTATTATTAATTTTAGATGATTAATATATAAAAAATCTTAACCTTATATATATTTCCAAAAATTATAATATTTTGCACACATGTTCACCTATAGTATACCTGTTTTCAGAACAAATTTAGCTCCATGATTCCATGTACTAAATTAGAAACTAATTTAATATTATCTTTCCTCATTTTAATCATGATAAATTATTTATTGCATGAAATACTCTAAAATTTTGTCAATACCTTCCTGAACAATGTATAACTTACATTAAAACTTGTAAGATCATTCTTATAGTAGGATTGTCACAGTTTTAGTGTGAAGATCTATTTCCATTATTAGTTGTTTTGTTAATCATTGGTCTAGTGTGATAAAATCAATTTAGATTATGTCGTTATGTAAACACCAAAATAGGATCTCTGACCCTGACATTGATCTAGTGATAATTCCGCATTGCTCGACGTTCACATAAAGTTCTACTATATGATGTGATTGTCATATCAATTATTATTGAAATAAAAGTTATCTATATTTTACAAGAAAGGGTACGCCCAATAAAAATTTTATTGGTTACGATATTACCCTTTGAAAAGTTGTCGTAAATTAACTACAAGACCATAATATTAAACTTCTCTTCATAACACTTTAATTTCTATAACATTACATAATCATATGTGCATTGCATTGCATTTCAACATAGGAAACGATGGTGGTGACACGGTGATTGGAGGTGCTGCGGCGACTTTGGATACTAACCCAACGATTCCTTTTGAGTGTGCTCCCAATCCACAAGCTCAAGGCAAGCTAAGGTGCACTCCCAAGTATTTCAAAAAAATTTCTTTAGTATCACATGATTGTAAGTCATGTATTGTACATTACGTATAGGATTTGATTGAAACTCCAGCTGCATGTGACCCAAAATAATCATATTATGTATTGTTTTAGATTGATATTAATGCCTCGTTAAGCTATGCTTAACTTTTCTAGCTATCGGTAGAAGTCAAGCGGATTGGAACCCGTTCTCGAGTTGTAGGGTGCTTCAAATATTATCTCATTATTACTTATAGGTTCGTTCATGGTATTCAAATGGAGACCGATCAAAGAGGAGTTAGGGTGCAACAAGACATGGGTCTTGTGTGCGGTAGCTTTGCTCGTGTCGGTTGAGGACCGAATTGAATGTGGCTTAGTTGATCAAGTTTGAATTGTACTAATCAAATACCTTATGTGGGAACTAGCAAACCGATGTAACTCAATGACAATGATTGTTAGACATTAAACTCCCCTCTTTGGATTCATGTGGGAGAGCATGGCTATGGTGCTCGGGAAAGGAGATTTGAATCAACTCTAATTGTGTTGTTGTGAAAGGTTGTCACGTACGACTCCATGGGAGGGCGTACGCGACGTGTAATTGGGTTTCTTCTGCAGGATATAAATCAATTTAAATCGTCGTGCCTCATGGTTAATGGGTACACTTGTGATCTCGTCACATCGTAGTAAGAAATGAGCAAAGGAGTTATTTATATGATGCTGAATTGTTTTAATATTGTATGCAAATCATGCGTGAATTAGTATAGGTTGGCACACCTTTATGTTTCTAATGAACACACATAACTTGGTTAAAACATGAAGATAATGATCGATCCTAGTGTTGTTTCAAAAAATAAAGAAAATCAGCCCCTTGAGCCTTGCATGGTCTAGGATCGGTTGCGGAGAACCGAAAATTTGACGGGTAAGTCTTGCAGAGTATTAGTTGCTCAGGCTTTGTGGATTAAATTTTTGTTGTAGATAATTATCAAGGAAGCTTTTGTGATTGTTGTGGCAAGACGGTGCGGGAGGGTGAACCCCCGTCGGAAGGGACGGTCGAGTAGATTCCTGCCTCTCCATCGCACGGCCCGTGAAGGATGAAGCATGTCATCGTGTCTATGGGCCGACATGCTTCGGATTAGGCTAATGACGTTGAGTGCGAGAATGCTTCCGCGTGATTTGTATAAGCTCGCTTTATTTCGATGTCATATGACACTATGGACATGAACTATTGCAAGACATTAACTATGTTGATGTAATATAAGTACCTTGCCGATGTTATACTATTAGGTCATTTGCTTACCAAATTGACACCCGATGATCCTAGAATGATGAGTCATCCCGTAATTCGGTTGGTTCTGTCACAGCTGGCATCAGATCCGTATCGGGATTTGTACAACATTAAATAGGCCTATTTTGAAAACTATTTTCACAACGAGGACACGTATTAGTGCAGCCCATATAAGGATGTTAGTGTGTAATTCAGGTGGCAAGCTAACTTTTATTTTATTGTCTTTACTTTATGCATTTTTACAATTATGTAACAACGCACTGATACTCAGATAAGAAGGTAAGTTTTTATTTATGATATTATACTATTTGTGATGAATATGTGTATGTGTGAGGAATTTTCTGCAGGTACGCTAACCACGTTACTTAGCACGTGTGGAAAACGACTAACTATGTCATGAGAGAACGTGTTGCCACCGAATTAACGTATGGTCAATATATTTGAGCTACTTTTTTATTTATGATGAGAACGTGTAGGTTGAATCATATCATTGCATGCATTCTTATTGAAATCCATTTGTCTGAAAACAGTTCTCACAATAGCAACTTTAGAAATCAATATACCTTAATTCTTTGTACAGTGTCTCATCTAGATCACCCTATGAACCTATTATGTCCTATTCTATAATATGTTCCATGGTCACGTGTCTAAATCATGCCCTTAAATAATTTTAAACTACTCTCAAAAACTTAATATTGTTCTGTTACTGAACCAGATTCCAGCACTCTAACTACCACTTGAGACTGCCATACAAACTATTTTGTTAATCAGATTGAGGCAAATGAATATTCGTTGGAAGGCTATAAAGGTTCTCTAGAAGTTTGGTATTCAATAGTTTGCCCAGTTTCAGCTCCAAATATTTTTTTCTTAGCTTTTCCAATGGTAGTCATTATGGGACAAAAACCATCCACCGAAATATTTTGGAGCTAGTCTTTTTTTTTGGTATGGTTGGTGTATTTTATAACCTACCTAGGCTCTGAATTTTTGTTCCTTGACAAAAGTTTAGGAGTTAACTGCAGGTATGGTTTGACATTGTTTTCAAAACCTTCCCGCAGATGGGTGGTAAGGAGAGCACGGAGGAGATACGTGCTAAGGATGCACGCATTGCGGAGCTCGAGGAGCAAGCTCTAGGTTTAGATCAGCAGCCCCAGAAGGATTTAGCAAAAGTCGCTGAGCGTGAGGACCACATCCTCACCCTAAATCAGCAACTCCAAGAGGTTCAGGAGAGTAAAACTGACCTCCAAGATGAGTTTCAAGATGTTCTTGAGACGGCTTAATGGTTGGATCAACAGCTTATTGATACTAACAATGAGTTGGTTGCGGCCAATGCCACCATCCAAAATCAGCAAGCTGCTTTGCTTGAGTCCGATGACACCATCCAAAATCAGCATGCTGCTATCAATGAACTCGAGGAAGAATTGGGTCAAGCCCACCAAGAGATCTAGCAACTTCTACTACAGCTCAATCTTGCGGTTGTCCCACCGGAAGGAGAAGAGGTAGGAGGAGAGGAAGGAGAAGGGGAAGCGGCGTCTGGACTTGACTATGAGGCCCCACCTTCTCCTATGGACGAGGACATCGACTCGGATGTGGATAGCCATGTGCCACCACAGCAGCCCTAGTAACTTTAGTAGTCAAGTTATGTATATAGCTCTCACGTCACTTAGGAATGAACAACTAATGTATGCAAGTCAAGATAGTGTGTCACGAATATATGCAGCCCTGATATGAGAATTAGCTGCATTTCCCTTAGGATATTAATTTCGTGACCCCTCTTTTGTAACCAAACATCGTTGTACGACGGTTCTCATCAATGGGCGTATTTTGAGAAATGAAAACTGTTGTTGTCTTTCATTGTTCAGATCTGAATTTAATTTTTATTTGCACCATGTTATGTTGTGGAACTTGTTAATCCTTATGATAAGTTTCAACTAACAGTGCTCGAATTTTTGTGTGTCGCAGAATGGTGCGTACACGAAACAACAATGAACCCGAGAACCCCAACACGGAAGGATCTCCGCCACCTCCTCCCACGTTGGCTGCCGTCATCACGCCTATCTTAGAATCTCGACATGAGCAGACGGAGTTGATGAGGTTGCTTGTTCAAAACACCACAGGTGCAGGAACTTCCCGTCAAGGGCAGCAGCCACAACAAGCTACATATGCGGATTTCTTGGCCACACACCCACCTCTCTTCCATGACACGGTGGATCCTCTCGAGGCGGATCACTGGCTTCGTACTATTGAGTCCAAGTTTGGGCTTATCACTTGTGTGGATCATCAGAAGACTCCCTTTGCCGCACAACAACTCCGTGGATCAGATGGAGCTTGGTGGGAAAATTACCAAGCTACTCTCATCGGGGGACATCAAGTTTCGTGGGAAGAATTCAAGACAGCTTTTCGTGCGCAACACATCCCCACCGGACTCATGACAAGGAAGCCTACGGAGTTCTTAAATTTGCAGCAAGGGAGTAGCTCCGTCCATGACTATTCCCGCAAATTCGACCACTTGGCTCAGTATGCTACTTACCATGTGGACACGAATGAGAAAAGGAAGGATTGCTTCTTCAAAGGGTTGAGTACAAAGCTTCAAGAACGGTTGGCTCTCCACCGTTCCATGAATTTTACTGAACTCGTGAGCTCAGCTATTATGGTAGAAGATGCCATCCATACCCACACGGAAGAAAAGAAGAAGAAGAGGGTGATGACATGGCCCTCAAGTCAAGGCCCGTCGAAATACCGTCTGGCTGTTACCGCACCTACCGGTCAGAGGTACGCCTCTGTGCCTCAATGGGGAAATCATCGCCCTTTACTGCAGCAGCCACAATCAGAACCTCGACCATATCCACTTGCAAGCTCCACAAGGTTTTCGTCCCCTGTTATCAGGACCACAAAGTGCAAGACTGGGATTTCTTCTTGCTACATTTGTGGTCGTTCAGGACACTTCGCGAGGGATTGTCATGCTCAAACGCAGCAGAAAAATCCTCGCAATCCTCACTCTCAAGCTTATCACAAGAATCAGCCCCCAAAGGGTAATGGTCCAAAACCGGTCGGGTGAACCAGACCTCAGTTGAGGAAATTCCAGAAGGAGACCAAGTACTCGCGGGTACATTTTCCATCTGCAGCCACCCTGCTATGGTTCTCTTTGATTTGGGTGCTACTCATAATTTTATAAGCATGTCATATGTTCATAAATATGGATTGTCTACATCAATCACAAAATCACCATATGTCATCATCTCACCCGGCGGGAAAATAATTGCAAATCAAGAGATTTGATCCACACCTTTAAATTTGGGAGGAAGGATTTATCTTTCAAACCTTCTTGTTCTCAACGGACAAGGGATTGACGTGATTTTAGGGATGCATTGGATGAACCATCATCATGCCGCAATATATGTATCTTCGCGAATATATCAGCCAGACTCTCCCTCTCATGGTCGTACAATTCTTCAACTCCCTATTTATCACAATACCAAATTTGAAATTAATCATGTGAGTGATAAAAAATTGGAAAACATCCCAGTGGTGTGCGAATACACGAATATTTTTCGTGATGAATTACCGGGAATGTCCTGCTTTATTTGTGAAGAAGAAGAAAGACAAGTCTCTACGGCTATGTGTTGATTATAGTCCTTTGAACGCCGTCACCATCAAGAACAAATACTCTTTACCTTGGATTGATATTATTTTTGATAAATTGGTTGCCGCCAAGGTGTTCTCAAAAATTGACCTTCGCACCGAGTATCATCAAATTAAAATTTGGCCGAAGGATATTCCAAAGATGACATTTTTTACTCGGTACGGCCTTTATGAGTACTTAGTAATGTCATTTGGATTAACAAATGCTCCTACCTATTTTATGTATTTGTTCTGTCTTTATGCCGGAGTTGGACAAGTTCGTCGTTATTTTCATCGACGACACTCTCATATACTCCAAGTCTGAAGAAGAGCATGCTGACCATCTCCACATCGTACTCCAACGACTACGTGACCAAAAACTCTATGCTAAATTTAGGAATTTTGGTTAAAAGAAGTAACTTTCTTGCGTCACATTATTTCAGCCAAAGGCATCGCCGTAGATCTGAGCAAGGTTTGAGATGTGTTGAATCGGAAGCCACCGAGAACCGTTTTGGAGGTTCGAAGCTTCCTTGGGCTTGCCGGATATTATCGGAGGTTCATTTCAAACTTTTCAAAAATTTCCAAGCTTATGACACACTTGCTTAAGAAGTACACTAAGTTTGTGTGGAATGAGGTACGTGAAGAGGCATTCCAAACTCTCAAGAAGCACTTAACCACGGCCCCCTGTGTTGGCTAGACCCGACATCACGAAGCCATTCGATGTGTATTCTGATGCTTCCGCTATGGGTTTGGGCTGCGTGTTGATTCAAGATGGTTGAGTTATTGCCTATGCTTCAAGGCAACTTAGTCCTCATGAAAAAATTATCCTACTCATGACTTGGAATCGACTTCCATGGTTCTAGCCTTGAAAGTGTGGAGACATTACCTTCTTGGAAACCACGTACACTTATATACGGATCATAAGAGCTTGAAATATATTTTCACTCAAAGTGATCTGAATATGAGGCAAAGAAGATGGTTATAATTAATCAAAGATTATGAATTGGAGATTCACTATCATCCGGGAAAAGCCAATGTAGTTGCCGACGCCTTGAGTCGTAAATCTTATTGCCACAATTGCCAAGTTGATGCTGAAATTTCTGCTCTCAAAGAGGAACCAAGTGTCAGAATAATACCACATGGAGCAATATACAACCTTGAACTTATTCCAACTATTCGGGGAAAATTGTTGAGGCTCAAAGAAAGGATGTGGGAGTAGCAAAAATTAAAGAATGCCTCCATCAAGGTGAAGCACTCTGTTTTCATGAAGATGATGAGGGTGTGATATGGTTCAAGAACCGCTTGGTGGTGCCTAAAAATCATGAGTTGCATTGGAAGATTTTTGATGAGGCTCACTTGTCAAAATATTCCATACACCCGGGTAGCAATAAAATGTATCATGATTTAAGATGCAAGTTTTGGTGGACACGTATGAAGAGGGAGATTGCTAAATATGTGTCGGAATGCGACATATGTCGGAAGGTGAAGGCCGATCACCTACGTCCAGCGGGTCTTCTCCAACCCCTCCATGTTCTAAATTGGAAGAGGGAAGATATTAGCATGGACTTTATCATCGGACTACATCCCACCTCTCGTCATCACGACTCCATATGGGTTGTTGTGGACCGGTTGACAAAATCAGCTCACTTTATACCGGTTCATACTCGGTGTACCGCCTGAAAGTATTCGAGCTCTACATCGCCCGTGTATTGTGCTTGCACGGAGTTCCTAAGACCATCGTTTCTGATCGAGGAACACAATTTGTCTCTCGGTTTTGGGAACAATTGCATATGTGCTTGGGCACGTGATTGATTCAAAGTTCGGCATATCATACTCAAACCGATGATCAGACCGAACGTGTGAATCAACTATTGGAAGACATGCTACGAGCTTGTGTTTTGAATAGCACATAAAATTGGGATGAATATTTACCATTGGCACAAATTTCTTATAAGAATAGTTATCAAGAGAGCATCGGGATGTCTCCTTTTGAAGCTCTATATGGTCGTCCATGCCGTACTCCGTTGAATTGGTCTGAATCGGACGAAAGGACAACTTTTGGTCCTGATATAGTGGCTCAAGCTGAAGAAAGGGTTCGGGTCATCCAAGCAAATTTGAAGGTCGCTCAGTCATGCCAAAAGAGTTATACGGACAAACGACGTCGACCGTTATCTTTTGAAATTGGGGATCATATCTATCTTCGTGTCTCTCCAACTAAGGGTGTACGAAGATTTGGAGTACGAGGAAAGTTGGATCCTCTCTACATAGGACCTTTTCCGATCATTGGAAAATGTGGCCCTGTAGCCTATCGATTGCAATTACCGCACAACTTATCCGGAGTTCACAATGTCTTTCACGCCTCACAATTGAAGAAGTGTATGAAATCTATAGTTGATAAGGTGATTTCCGGTTTGGAGCATCTACAAGATGATCTTACATATTCCAAGCATCCAATTAAATTGTTGACTGCAAGGAAAGGGTTACTCGGAATAGTGTGAGCAATTTTTATAAGATCCAATGGAGTAACCACACCGAGCGTGAAGCAACATGGGAATCTGAAGAATTCATGCGCACAAATTTCTCAGGTTTCTCTCTCTTTTAGGTATGTCTATTCAAGCCCTCCTCTTTAATTTGTAAATCTCGGGACGAGATTTCCTTAAGAGGGGTGGATTGTAACAGACAGCACCAAAAAGAAATAAAGCACCAACCGGGCCCACTTGTAAGTCACACAAGTCTTCTTCTTCCTCCATTTGGCAGTTTGGGCGGCAAGCACCACGTGGTCGGCGGCCACAGGGGAGCTGCGCCCCTGCTCCTCTCCCCCACGCTATTCCACTGGCTTCTCCCCTTCCCATTTGCTTTCTCTTTCTTTTTCTTCCCCGTTTTCTCTCTCCTCCATTGTTGGAGCTCAGTCGATCTCCGGCTACGGGTATCTCCGCCTCAAACCGACCGCATACCGGTCTTCTAGTCGACGAGGTGAACCTCTCCTCTCGTTTTTATTTCATTTCCTCCTTTGTTTCAGGCGCAAGAGCTCGCCGAAGTTCGGTACGAAAATATCTCGCCACCGGCGAGCTCCGGCCTTTGCAGCTGCATGGGACCTCAAAATGGGATGCCCTCACTGTGCTCTTCACTACAGGAATCACAACAATGGACAACGGCTAGATTTATTGATGACGGCTGGATAACCCCGTCATCAATAAATCATTAATTGATGACGGTTGACCTAGTACCGTCGTCTATAAGCTCTCGGGCCTTATAGATGATGGTCCACCGTCGACAATAATGGCCCCCGTCAATATGGCCCGTAACCTAGGCCTTCTCGGGAACTTATAGACGACGGTTGACCTACACCTTTGTCAATTAAGCCTTGTTGACGACGGTGTAAACCCGCCGTCATCTTTAAGGCCCCATATACTCGGGCCAGCCCCTCGGTTCTCTCTCTCACTCTCGCCACCGCCGCCTCTTCTCACTCTCGATGCGTCGCCGCCGCCACCGACCGCTGACCGCCAACAACGTCAGGTACGCCGCGCCCCTCCCTCCTCCCCTTCTCCGCCCGTGCACGCCCGGCGCCGCCCCGCCGGCCCCGCCGCCCCGAGCCCTCGCCGATCGCGCCCCCTCCCCCCGGGCTGCCCCTCGCCGGCCGCTCGCCCCTCCCCCCAGGCCGCTCCGCTGGCAGCCGCCGCCCCGCCGGCCCCCGCTGGCCGTAGGTTGCCCTGAGCCCTCACCAGCCACGCCCCCCCAGATGCCCCTGAACGCAACGTCGCCCGGGGTCGCCCCGCCGGCCGTAGGCCGCCCTGAGCCCTCACCGGCCATGCCCCCCCTCCCCCACGGTTGCCCCTGCGCGCGCAGCGCCACCTGGGGTCGCCCCGCCGGCAGCCGCCGCCCCACTGCCCTGATCCCTAGTCGTCCGCACCCTCCTCCCCCCGGATTGTCACGGCCCTTGGCCGCCGGCTTGCCGGACCGACAACGTGATCTCAGACGTGATCGCCGCCGATGAACAAGGCAGACGAGGTAGCAAGGAAGAAGGTGATAGCCTCAACCCTTTCTCTGTTCTATTCGATCCTTTTTGAATGTGTCCACGCACGAGACCTCAACCTGGTTACAAAGGGTCTTGCCCACATGCACGGCCCACCGGCCCACTCTGTAATATTGAATCAAAATACAACTCACGCCAGCGACTCCCTCTTCACCCAAGCGTCTCCTTCTCCTGTGCGAACACCCTTCATTGACGACGTCACAACATCAGGTGTGACATTTGCCCCCCGTTGAAATGGAGCTTGCCCTCAAGCTCTGACGTCAGGCCCTCTCCGCCACAGCACCCTCCATTGTAGCATACCTCGAGACTCGTCGTTGGCTTGACATACATAGTTTGGTTGCCCTGCTGAACAACCCTGCATTCAGCTTGCGCATACACTGTCTCATTTGTTGAACCAACTTTGTCTTCACGCAAGAACACCCACTCATCCTGTATAAGCTTTCAGCTTCCTGCTCCAAGTCCTGTATAGTTTTGTTCACCGCTTGCTGATCATTCAGTATGGTATTTTCCCTTACCCACCATGAGCACTCACCAAGCTGCAGCATTGTAGAACGGTCACAGAACAGCCTATTGAGCATATGGGTATTCAGCTGCCCTCTCCCCCGACCGCCCCTGTGCCCCGTGGCCAGCACCCCTTCCAGGCGCCGCCCCCTCCACACCGTAGGTGCCCCCCCCTGCCCCCTTCCCACTGTAGCTGAGATCAGAGCTAGGGATGAGGCGCAAAGGGCTAGGGACGAGTATCAAAACTCGTTCATGTTACAGATGCAAGCTGCCATGCAGGTAGTCCATTCTAGATGTTGTACTTAACATTTTTTATATATAAATGACATGTATAATGATTTGCTTTGTGTTTGTAGGCTATGAGTGCAGGACAGACGGTTGTCTTTCTGCAATGGGCGCCGCCAGCGATACAGCTGCCGTCGGTGCCAACGACGGCAGCCATAAAATTATTCAAAATAACTTTAACTAGTTAAACTTGTTCAAATTTAGTAAAATATGCATTTTCTTACTTGTAACATGTCTAACATTTTCTTACTTGCTCAAACTCCGTCGCCTCAGATTCCGCCGCTTGGACGACTGCAGGAGGATGACTTTTCGAACTCCGGTGGCAGCGGACGGAGTAGCGTCTCATAGTCAGGTCAGCCGACTTTTTCCCCTTAGCCTCATACTTGTGGGTTGTGTTGTTTCAATATGTCCATAGCTTGTTTAGAAAGTATTAGATAGAAAAGTTGAATAAAATGATGAGTTATGTTCAATAAAATGCTGAGTTATGTTGTTTCAATATGTCTATTTAGGGATCTTAAAGTGAAATTTGAAGCAAAGTTGAATGTTGTAATCTGTTTACATGTTTATTTAGAGGATGTGAAGTTGAATGTTGTAAAGTTGAATGTTGTAATCTTAAAGTTGTAAAGTTGAATGTTGTACTCTTACAGGATGTCATTCTAAAGTATTGTCTTCTACCTGCAGGACTAAAGAGTTTTATCAATTGCGAGATAAAGCTGAATTCTCTCCTCTCAAACTTGGCTTGTGTGATGTGTTGTATGTGCGGTGTGATCGATGTATGAAGAATTGTGTAATGATATATTGTGTGATATATTTCGCGGTTCTATGTGGTATATTGTGTGATGTTTTTCTACCTGTGTGATCTGGCCATCGAGCTAGGGCTGGCCTCGAAGCCAGGGCAGCATTTTCTGTTTTTTAAAAAAATCTGCAAAACTTATCGATGACGGTTCTCTGGCAGTCGTCGACGATACTGGCAAGTTATCGTCGACGATGCCAGGGACACCGTCGTCGATAAGTGTCCAGTATCGACGGCAATACCCTTTTACCGTCGTCGATACTACACCTTATCGTCGATGGTGCCCTAGCACCATCGATGATAAGCTTCACCCGCTGCCACGTGGAGGGAGTCACTTATCGACGACAGCTAATTTCGGCCATCATCAAATAGTTTATGGACGACGGTTACCGTCGTCAATAACGTTATAGATGACAAAAAAACATAGACGGTCGTAAACTGTCGTCTATAAGCATATATCATCGTCTATAAGCTATATACGACGGTTTGGCCCTTATAGACGACGGTTTCTGATCGTCGTTTATTATCGCGATTCCTGTAATGTTTTATCTTCGTCTTATCTGTTGACCATGCCGCTGCTCGGAGCGAACTCCGGCAAGCCGATCGGCCATGGCTGCCATGGCCAGGAGCTCGAGCTCCTGCTCAGCTACTGTGCGCTGGCTGGGCCTGGCGTGGGCAGCCTACCAGCAGCCCACGGCTGTTTGCCATTTTTCCATGGTTTTTTTATTTCATAATTATCTACTCCTTGTAAAATACATAGTAAATTATAGAAAACTCAGAAAAATGTGCAACAAGTTTTGTTAGCTTCCTAATGATCATATCTACACAATGGAACACAAAATCAATATGTTCATGCAGTGTGGAATTATTATGAATTATAGATGATTAATATATAAAAAAATCATAACATTATATATATATATATCTCCAAAATCATAATATTTTGCACACATCTTCACATATAGTATACCTGTTTTCAGAACAAATTTAGCTCCATGATTCTGTGTACTTAATTAGAAACTAATTTAATATTATCTTTCCTCATTTTAATCATGATAAATTATTTATTGCATGGAAAACTCTGAAATTTTGTCAATACCTTCCTGAACAATGTAGTAACCTACATTAAAACTTGTAAGATCATTCTTGTAGTAGGATTGTCACAGTTTTAGTGTGAAGATCTATTTTCATTATTAGTTGTTTTGTTAATCATTGGTCTAGTGTGATAAAATTAATTTAGATTATGTCATTATGTAAACACAAACATAGGATCTCTGAACATGACATTGATCTAGTGATAATTCCACATTGCTCGACGTTCACATAAATTTCTACTATATGATGTTATTGTCATATCAATTATTATTAAAATAGAAGTTATTTATCTTTTACAAGAAAAGGGTATGCCCAATAAAAATTTAATTTGGTTACGATATTACCCTCTGAAAAGTTGTTATAAATTAACTACAAGACCATAATATTAAACTTCTCTTCATAACACTTTAATTTCTATCACATTACATAATCATACGTGCATTGCATTGCATTTCAACATAGGAAACGACGGTGGCGACACGGTGATTGGAGGTGCTGCGGCGACTTTGAAGACTAACCCAACCATTCCTTTTGAGTGTGCTCCCAATCCACAAGCTCAAGGCAAGCTCCGGTGCACTCCCAAGTATTTCAAAAAAAATTCTTTAGTATCACATGATTGTAAGTCGTGTATTGTGCATTACGTATAGGATTTGATTGAAACTCCAGCTACATGTGACCCAAAATAATCTTATTATGTGTTGTTTTAGATTGATATTAATGTCTCGTTACTCTATGCTTAACTTTTCTAGCTATCGGTAGAAGTCGAGCGGATTAGAACCCGTTCGTGAGTTGTAGGGTGCTAGAAATATTATCTCATTATTACTTATAGGTTCTTTCGTGGTATTCAAATGGATACCGAGCAAAGAGGAGTTAGGGTGCAACAAGACATGGGTCTTGTGTGCGGTAGCTTTGATCGTATCGGTTGAGGACCGAATCTAATGTGGCTTAGTTGATCAAGTTTGAATTGTACTAATAACATACTAGTTATATGGGAACTAGCAAACTGATGTAACTCAATGACAATGATTGTTGGACCTTAAACTCCCGTCTTTGGATTCATGTGGGAGAGCATGGCTATGGTGCTCGGGAAAGGAGATTTGAATCAACTCTAATTGTGTTGTTGTGAAAGGTTGTCAATGACTCTATGGGAGGGCGTATGTGACGTGTGATTGGGTTTTTCCTGCAGTTCGATTTAAATCGCCGTGCCCCATGGTTCATGAGTACACTTGTGATCTCATCACATCGTAGTAAGAAATGAGCAAAGGAGTTATTTATATGATGCTGCATTGTTTTAGTATTGTGCAAATCATGCGTGAATTAGTATAGGTTGGCACACCTTTATGTTTCTAATGAACACACATAACTTGGTGAAAACATGAAGATAATGATCGATCCTAGTGTTGTTTCAGCAAATAAAAAAAATCATCCCCTTGAGCCTTGCATGGTCTAGGATTGGTTGCGGAGAACCGAAAATTTGACGGGTAAGTCTTGGTGAGTATTAGTTGCTCAGGCTTTGTGGATTAAATTTTTGTTGCAGATAATTATCAAGGAAGCTTTTGTGATTGTTGTGGCAAGACGGTGTGGGAGGGTGAACCCCCGTCGAAAGGGACGGTCGAAGGGTTTCCCGCCTCTCCATCACACGGCCCGTGAAGGATGAAGCGTGTCTATGGGCCGGCATGCTTCGGATTAGGCTACGTTGAGTGCGAGAACGCTTCCGCGTATTTTGTATAAACTCGCTTTATTTCGATGTCATATGACACTATGGACTTGAACTATTGCAAGACATTAACTATGTTGATGTAATATAAGTACCTTGCCTATGTTGTACTATTAGGTCATTTGCTTGCCAAATTGACACCCGATGATCATGGAATGACGAGTCGTCCTGTAATTTGGGCGGTTCTGTCACAAGGAGGCTCCGAGCCAAGAGACACGTGGCAGCTCCAAACCTCACCTCAGCGGGGAGGCTCGGCCCGGAGCCCAGGGCACGTGTCAGCTCCAGAGCTCTCCTTAGCAGGGAGGAGGCTCTGAGCTGAGAGACACGTGGAAGCTCCAGACCTCACCTCAGTGGGGAGGCTCGGATCGGAGCCCAGGGCACATGTCAGCTCCAGAGCTCTCCTCAGCAGGGAGGAGGCTCTGAGCCAAGAGACACGTGGCAGCTTCGGACCTCACCTCAGCGGGGAGGCTCAAACCAGAGCCCAGGGCACGTGTTAGCTCCGAAGCTCTCCTCAGCAGGGAGGAGGCTCTGAGCCAGGAGACATGTGGCAGCTCCGGACCTCACCTCAGCGGGGAGGCTTGGACCGGAGCCAAGGGCACGTGTGAGCTCTTGAGCTCTCCTCAGCAGGGAGGAGGCTCTGAGCCAGGAGACACATGGCAGCTCCGGACCTCACTTCAGCGGGGAGGCTCGGACTGGATCCCAGGGCACATGTCAACTCCGGAGAATCTCCTCAGCAGGGAGGAGGCTCTGAGACTAAAGGCACGTGGCAGCTCCGGACCTCACCTCGGCGGGGAGGCTCGGCCTAGAGCCAGGACACGTACCGGCTCTGGAACTCAAGTGCACATGGCAGCCCTAGGGCTGACCTCGGAGCCAAGGACACGTGGCTACGCCAGGATCCACCTCAACAGGGAGGCGGAGCCTGGGCTGTCTTTTACCCTCCATGCGGGGGTACTCGGTCTGCAGGGTACCGACGGTCGTGAACACTGATATCATATCAAATGTCCACGCATCGTGAGGCCGCGCCGAAAAGGGTTCCAAACCAACTCAACAAACTCAATTTTATGGATGGGTGTTCAGACGTCCATTGAGCCGACCCTAACTAGGCCCATGCATACTGAGGTTACGTCTTAGGGTGTGTTTGTTTCAGTTGTAGATTTCTAAAAATCTGATTTTAGCTGTTATGAGTTAGGAGAAAGAAAAAATAAATAAAATGATTTAGGTATATAACCGATAATAGGTGAGTAATATTTTTCAATAGCTGGATGAGTAATGATTTCAATTTGTACTGAAAAAGTTTACAGCTTCTTAAGAAACCGCCTTGTAGGACCCCTTTGTTAAGGTTTCAAATTTTTAACAGAAAATCAGGTCATAAAACATAACCAAACGGATGCTTAGGAGAAGGAGAGAGAGTCGTATTCAAAACGCAACGAGATGGTGCCTATACAGTGTGATGCCAAGGGACATGTGCCTTTTGACAGCACGGATGGCACTCGATCGAAGTGCTGAAGGCTCCCACACATGGCACTTCGATGCGACTTTAGCATCGAAGCGTTCTTTGTAGAAAAGGGTGTATCCAGTGCCGAAGGCTCCCACACATGTGAGATTTGGAGAAGGGTTATCTCTAGACAGCCTTACCCCTACTTTTGCAGAGTGACTGGTTTGAATCTAAAACCTCATGACACAAGTGGAGACACACTAACACTACGCCAGTTCCGCCCTTCCAAAACGTTCTTTGTCTCATCTCAAAATTAGGAATGGGGTCACCATTCTAATAAGGTATTTTGTTGTTTCTTTGGTGGGTTAATTGGTTTGGATTACTCAGATTTAGTGGACTATCCGGCTGATGTATATGTTGACTCTTGTAAATATGTATAGGTCTCATCAACTCCCCCGCTAAGAACTATCGTGTTGCAGCGATGGCAGCGGACCGAGCAGAATATAATAAAGGTTGATAATATTCTCAATGTATTCTCAATTCAGATAATATTCTTTATTACTTTTTTGAATGGACCGGTATAATTTTCTGTATTGTAATTTAGATGTCACCGATAACAAATTTATTTTTCAAATTGACGTGTTTATCATCTAAATGTGGAATATATATATATATATATTGTTTAGATATATTATCATTCACTCTTCGAACAATAGATATTATCTTGATGCTTGCACCTTCATATATATTGAATATATAGGTAAAGAATGCAGCAATACATATTTGTGGACAATTTCATGTCGTTATGCAGCTTATGTATTGAGACAAAAATGTTGATAGCAACCCCTCACTACAGGAAACAAAAGATATTTCCGTGGGCCAACAACACATGAAAATAAAAAAACTCAAGAAAATAAATATTTTCGTGGGTAAGTCTTTATTTTTTTGGCTTTAGGCCCACGACTATAAACTGTCGAAAATAGGTTTATTTTCGTGGGTGTCCCACGAAAATAAAAAAATTATCGTTGGCCGCTCGAGACACACGAAAACAAGTATTTTCGTGGGCTATCGTCTCATCACGATTGGTTTTTCTTTGGCAGCAAGACAGCTCCTTTGGGAATTGGGATATCATCGTCCGATATTTGTTCCTCCGAAGTATTTTGCTTTCTAGGCATAAGAGGCAACTCCATGTATCTAAATTCAGTTCAGAGAACAGATGGTTGGCAGGCACAGGTTGCACATCGGGGACACTGTCCAGCATGTGTTTCTCTAAGTTTGAGCCATAGGAATATGTGACCTTCACGAACCAAATAGCACTATGAATGTATATGTTTTCCACCAGAAAGTTAATCTGCTACTCCCACAGCGTCAAATAATTCGAAATGGGAGGAGAAATATCCAAAAAAAGAAACTTAACTTGCTTGGCAGGCACAAGTTGCGTTGTTGAAAGTGGACTATCAGAGTATCAGACATCTTTGTTGGTATGCACGATCCTTTGTTCAAAAGTGCTATTGTAGAACTTTTTCTTGAAAGTCGAAATCCTTCAAAGTTCTTATAAAAATCCCACGATTCAAACAAGCCTGAGTTCATCGTAGAACATTGCTATGTTTCAAAAGTTGTTTGGTCGACACGCCTACTCATCAGGCATCACCTGAAATTTGTGAGGCAAAGGCTCACGTGACAGAGGGTGCATGCATGCCCGTTAGTAGCACATTTTGCGAACTCTTCACTGCTGCATATCGAGCAGAGATCTTTAGAAGCATCGCTTAGCGATGAGATACTAGATGGTAGTGAAAATATTAGAAGAGATATAGGACGACCCAGGTTGACATGGGAGAAACGGTAAAACAAGGCTTGAGGATTAGAATGTATCTAGAAATTTGACTCATGGTATGACCGGAACCTTTTGTTTACTCATATTTTATTACTCTTATCTCCATTTCTTTCTTTTACTTTTAAAAAAATAAAATTATTGAGTTTTATATCTAGCCTACCTAAGATGTTTGGGACAAAGATTTTGTTGTTGTTATTGTCGTTGTATTACAATACAAACTTAAGTAACATTGTTGTTGTTATACTCTAGTGTTCTACAGTCTGCAAGGAGCTTTTAACATTGCGAAGTTGAAACCAAGGGAACTCGTTCACCGCCATCGTGACGTGCCCATCCAATCATCCTATCCCGATCAAAAGGCTAGGACGAAGTCGCAGTCTGTTCATGGTTCCCCACCATCGTGGCTTGATCGTGTCATCGCCTTCGTCTTGCCGCTTGTTGTTATCTCCTCCTGGGTAAGGCCCGATCCTGTTTCTCCATCCCAATTCCTGCGCACGGTTGCGGCTGTGATTGGAACGGTAATTACTCTGCCTGCCCATTAGTGGAGGGCTTGATTTATTCGCAACGGTTTCAACAACTCGACTGCAAATTTTATTTTTCTCCAGGTATACTGGTCTCAGGATGTCGTAGTAGGAAACACCAAGCAAATTTTTAAACCAGCAAGGAAAAACGAAGGACGAGTGATTGAACAGGTTGATAACAGAACTTGCTTGCTTTTGTTTTTCGAGAACAATCTCTGCTTTGCGCGAAGAGTATGCTCGCACGAATTGGAGAACAGCGGGGAGCAAGCAGCTCGGAGGCGCCTAAGAGAGAACCAGAGGATGGCCAATTGCATACACGAGAGTGGAAACAATCAATACAAAGTCCTCCAACGTAGATAATGCTGAGACGAGGAAAACTCGATTAAATTTTAAAGAATGCAAAATAACTTATTTCCATCCTTCATAACTTAGAAAACTCGTCTTTGTCAGGCATTTCAGAGAGTAGTATAACTTATCAACAAAAGAATGCATATCAACACAGGTTACTTTCTAATAAACAGTATTGTCTCCTCTGTACGTAGCTATAAATAACGCCACCCTTTCACAGCTTAACAGACAATTGATGGTATTTCTGTCCCTACAATCTCTGGCTTTCCTAGCAGTTGATGCCACATGTTTGGGTATCCGGGCCAGTGACACGAGTGGTGAATGGGTCGATGCGAACCCACAGCAGGGAGAAAATTGAGGCCAGGAGGATTGCCCAAACGACGACAATGGTCGGGGTGCGGTTCTGCCTACCCATGAGACCCTTAAGGAATGGGTACAAGTGAACAATCACCCAGAAGGCAAAGAAAAGCTTCCCAAAGAGAGGCCCCCACGACTGGTAACCGCTGTTGATCGCATAGGAGATTCCAGCGACGACGCCAACCAAGTTAATGATCAAGATGGTTGTCGGCGGGATGAGAAGCGTCGTCCACTTGAACATGTAGAGCTCCGCAAAGTCACCGTCTTCGTCGGACGCCTTTGAGGTGACAGTGAAGTTGGTGTCGATACCAGCAAGCACCTTGAGAAGACCCTGGAAGACGGCAAAAAGATGGGCAGAGATACCTCCAATAACCCAGAACTGCTCATTCCTCCACCATTCGTCAATGCCAACACCACTCCACCTCATCTCAAGGATACCAGTGGCAAAAATCGAAAGAAAGAGAGAGATGAACCAAATACTAGCGAAGTTGCTAATCTGCAACCCGAGATAAATTCAATTAGCATCTTTTTTGTTTGAAGCTCTTTCTAATGTGGGACATCAAGATACAACCAATGCTTACCTCTGGAATGATGAACTTTCCGGTGAGCAGACATATGGCAGGAAGAACACAATATACAAGAAGTGGGATTGAAGTGAGTGGGTAGATGGTGGTGTTGATGTAAGCGAATCTCTCCAGGAACTTAAGGCGTCCACTATAGCCATACCATATGGGGCAATGACGGCTGAAAAGAATTTCCACAGAACCAAGAGCCCACCGAAGCACTTGGTTCAGACGATCTGAAAGATTGATGGGAGCAGATCCCTTGAAGGCTGGTCTCTTGGGCATGCAGTAAATTGACCGCCAACCTCGTGCATGCATCTTGAATCCAGTGAGAATATCTTCTGTCACAGAACCGTAGATCCACCCAATCTGAAATTCAAAAGTACCTCATTACAGTTAATAAAAAACTGGCTTACTCATGCAGACTTTTGGTGCTTTCAGCAAATTACAACATCAGTAGAGCATATAAACGTGTTGAGAACATAGGGAAACACTACCAATAGTTGTTTGTTCTCATAAACAGAGAAGCTATTCACAATTTTACTCTTATTTATTAAATTGTAATTCACACGCGATGCACCAGGCAAAGCAGGATCCCATTTCTCAGGTTATGCACCAGGCCAAAGGATTTCCCAATCAATCATGTTTTGTAGCTGTCTACCCTGTATATTCCAGACTTTTGTGCACAAGCTTGTACATCCTGTTCCCATAACATTTGTATTCCATCCTCTCTCGTAGTTGTTTTCCATCGGGAAAGGTACAGTTTTGATGTGAGAATTGGTTATGTTACCTCAGTTCCCCATTCAGTCTTGTCCTCATAGCCACAACTTATGACATGGATAGCTTCTTTCAAAAGAGATTCCGGAGTTGCAGACTGAGGAACGCCACCATATTCCATAAGAGTGGAAGCAACAAAGGCCGCAGATTGACCAAACCTCTTCTCCAAGCTCATTTGAGACATAAGAAGTGTCTTTTCATCATCAAATCCAGCACCTACCATATACAGACATGTCAACATCCATAAATGCTGGTCGCAAAATAAATAAATAAATAACAAGGAATTAAACCCTAAAATATTCATGCAACAGATGAGACGGTACCTTCAACACCCTCCTCTATATCTTCAAGATTGAATACTGGGACAGAACTGTCTACATTCTTCTGTGACTTTTTCTTGTCTGAGCTCTTCTTCTTTGATTTGCTTGTTTTCTTCCTGCCACCACATAGTGATGAGAAGAAACCACCCCCCTTCTTTTGCTTAGCTGGGGGCTCATAACCATATAGAGCTGTTCTGTTGAAAACACAACCAGTACCCACATAAACTGGTCCTTGAATGCCATCAAGACCCCTCAAGTTAATCTGCAGCAAACAGCAATGCTCATATTATTTGTTAGTTAAAGATGTCGTTATTTAGCACAAGCAGCATTCATTTAATAGAGGATTTTAAATTAGGGCCAAGGCTTACATCAAAAAACACAGTATTCCTGTTTGCATATCGATCATTCCGATCAATACCATCAAACCTTTGTGGGAACTGAACATAACAGACCCTCCTTCCAAGGTTAGGGTCCATAAGGAAGCACATAGCTTCCCTGAGAGCCTTGCTGTTGTTGATGTAGTGATCACAGTCAAGATTCAACATGTATTGTCCATTGGTAAGCACAGCTGAGACACGAACCTGTGGAAAAAGAAAGCTGCCATTAGAACCAACACATGGATGTAAACTTCAAATTTTGGTTCCAATAGTAAGTTAGACTACTCACAAGAGCATTCATGGCACCAGCTTTCTTATGATGCTGGAATCCAGGACGCTTCTCACGAGAAACATAGACCAAACGAGGAAGCTCATTACCCTCAGTATCAAGGCCACCACTGTGACCAAGGAAAACCTGAGTATGATGAGAAAGAGGAGTTAACAAACAAAAGATTATTGAAGAACACAAGGTAATCTCGTCTTGCATTGAAGACATGCAAACCTGAATCATTCCAGGATGGTCCCTAGTATTATTTCCTGGCCATGGTGTGCCATCTTGCATGATCCATCCTTCCTCAGGAACTTTTTGTGCTTTAGCAACAAGGCCATTAACCCTAACCTTAAACTCTTCATATTCTCTCTGCGACAAATTTCAGTGTGAAACATTAGCACTGGGTGACAAGGTAGCAAAGTTAGTATATATATGTTAAATTAAATAGCAGACACACCTTCATAGCTCGTCGATCTTTAACAAATGAAGGGTGGACTTTGTCTTTCAAGTAATCAATTTTCTGGCTGAAGTACCATTCAGGAGCTCTGGGCTCAATGTTATACTTCTTAACAAATGGTACCCATTTTCTAGCAAACTCTGAAGTCTCGGCCAGTGCATCAAAAGTCAGCATTGCAGCTCCATCATCAGAAACATAGCAAGAGACCTTGTCAACAGGGTAATCCACAGCAAGAATGGATAGAACAGTATTGGCAGTGACAAGAGGAGGCTCCTTCATGGGATCGACTGTACTGACGAAAATGTCAACAGCAGCCAACTGAGATGGCTCGCCTTCACGGTCATACCTATTAGTGGAAATGGGAACCATAATAATGTCAGTAATACGAAACAAAATGAATTTGTGTTTGCCAACATACTACAGAACTGGAGAAAAGTCACCTTAAAGACAGTCTATCAAGGTAAGTCTCACGGTTGATCGGAAACCATTTCGGGAACTGATCCAATATCCAGGAAACAGCAAACCAAATCTCACATATTACAGATAGAAGCCATAATGGGTATGCATTACGCACAGGATTTGTGATACGGTAGTGCAAGAAGATGCTTAGAACAATCAGACGCAGCACAATGACCATTCTGTAGGGATTTATCCTGGAGGAAGGAAGTGGAACTTTTCTTGATAGAGGCTGACGAGTTTCATCATTCCTGTAATATAGAGGGCACAGGATTAAGTGATTAACCGATTAGTGTTCCAAGAGATTAGTAATAAAAAATATGGAACAAAATGGTCGATAATTTATTCTTCAGACATTTTTCTGGGAAGACAGACACTACTGTGTTCCTTTCGGATAACAGGTTTGTAAAGTTTAATCAACATGTGCATTCATGCAACATATGTTTGCCATTTTAGGGGAAGGTAAACCCTTGGTTCAAATGGGGTATGCAACCTTGATGAACAAAACACATGGTGTGTGATCTTCCAAAACAAGCTAAACAGGACATCAATATTATAGGGTGGTGGTAGTACTCACAGTAAGGCATCTTCCATGTTGTAATCAGTAGATGCATCTGTGTCACCAACACCTCGGCCTTCAGAGGGAGCAATGCTTGTGCCATTAGTCATTGGAATTGCTCCCTTATCCTGCTTCATTTTCCATCCATCAACTCTTTCTTTCCAGGCAACATTCCCAATACTACCAGAGAACTCCCTTGATGGATTTGCTGGTAACGTAACGTGCACATAACAATAATTAGATCTTGATATCAATCGAGTGTTCCAAACTGAAATATGAGAAACTACATCAAAACATAAACATACGTGAATGATTCACATAGGGAAATGGAGCACGCTTGCCAATGTTCCCAGTAGGGGACATCATATGATGGTCAGGAGAAGCTCCAGGAATTTCTCCAGAGATCTGTAAATTCCAGTTCAAGAACATGAGCACTAGCACATATCCAACTCCTTTTAGACAGTGTATTCATAGCACCAACCTGGCTGTTAGTGACAGATGGGATGTATCCCCGAGGGATCTCACCACTGTCATATTTGGAGAATCCAATCTCACCACTGTCATACTTGGGGCGACCGACATCACCGCTAGCCCCAGTGTTCATGCGCCAGCTGCGCATCCTATCAGCAGTCTTCTGCTTCTGGTCCTCATTGCCAGATGCAGGGTAGTTGAAGTCACTGGCATCATCAGCATCAGTGTCATCACCTTCCTCCCCCCGGATCGGTGGGCTCCCTGAAAGATTCATACACAGTTCAGTTTAGTAAAGGCTTGACCGAACCTATCAATTATCTTTACTACTCTTGGCTTAAAGTTCAGAATGTGAAATCATATACCAACTCCAGATTTTTCTCAATAATAACTACAATTGAACAGAATCCACACAGATATTTGGCCCTATGTCGATTTCAGAAGATCCAACAGAACAATTGCGCTGATCCTGACAAAGTGCTATGAGATCCACCGGAACTAAGAACTCCGATATTCTTTTTTTGTTCGTGGTCAAAGATCCAAACATTCCGTGCTGTTCCAGGTTGGGATCAGAGGAAGCTTAGATCAAGCAAACGGAAATGGGGAAGAGAGGCTGCAATCAGGTTACCCTTGTGGCGCTTGTACTTGGCCTTGCACTGCGGGCACGCCTGGGTGCCGTCCTTGCGCTCGTACTCGTAGCAGGGGCGGCACACAGGGAAGCCGCAGACGTCGCAGGCGGCAAAGACGTCCCCCTCCGCCGTGGTGCCCACGCCGTCACCGCAGATCTGGCACACCTGCCCGCCGCCGCGCCTCCCCTTCTGCACTCACACACACACAGCACACCGCAACCGAAAGGGGGTTCAGCTTTCCCTCCCAAGATCCACTCGCCGCAGGGATTCCCGCAAGGAAAACGCGACCGCATCAGCAACTCACCACGGCGTCCGCATCGCCGTCCATGGCGCGCGCAAGCAACGCAGCTACGCCCGCCAAGAAGTGGGCGGCGGCCGGCGGCCCTACTCCCAAGATCCGAGCAGGGCACGGATCAGCACCGCATCCGTCGCTAAATGAAAGTGCTGCTGATGCTAGTAGTACCGCAGTGTCGGAAGTAGAGAGGGGGGTGGAGGAGGAGGGGAAGCGGCGGCAACATGAGTTTGTTCCGCGATCGCCTTCCACGCAAGGGACTACTATATTATAACAATTGGCGAGGGGTTACAAATATTGACGAATTTGCTATTATAGGATGCTGATAAAATACTACTTTTATCGTGGGTTTCGTTAAAATAGAATTTATAACGTTGAGCTACCGTTAGAATAGGATTTTAGTGTAATTAACCTCCTGTTAATATTTTTCTTTTCTTTTTTATCATTAGACTGAATCAAATGACCATAGTGCCTTTATTTGATTATTTGCATCCTGCTCTCGATCTCATCCTGTGCAAATTCCTCCCAGAAGGACTATTATAGGCTTGTCGGCGGTGCTACTAAGAGACATTCGATGCAGTACTTCGTCGAAGATGGACGTGAGCAACACTACATCGGGATGAGGAATAAGCGGGATACGGTGGCACACAGTGTCATCACCTCGATCGATTCATATAAGTGTTGTTGACAGCATGACAATATGGTGCTTTCGGCATTACATACCTGCATTGCATGTTGCTGTACACAGCAATTCATGTGAGGTCACTATCATTTGCACATAAATAGGTCAAAATGAAATCTTATTTGCACCAACGCTTTAAACTAAAACGTGTCTCCTGACTTATTACCACTTGCTCAACCAGGAATCTGAGCTGTAAACAAAAATGAGCCTATTTAGATGACTGCTAGGAGCTCCATGAGATATTTCTCCCGAATGCTCCTTTTCTTTTTCAATTGATTTGACTCTAGGATGGTCAAGAATATAACAACAACGACAACAACCAAGCCTTTATCCCAAGCATGTTGGGGTCGGCTAGACATGAAACCCAATATCAATGAAGTAAAAGAGAAGAAAAGATATAAGAACAAAAAAAGGAAAAAAAAAAAGAAAAAAAGAAGAACAAAAAAAGAAAAAAGAAAAAAAGACAAAAAAGAAAGAAAAAAGAGAAAAATAGAAAGAAAAAAGGAAAAAAGAAAGAAAGAAAAAAAGGAAACAAGACTAAGGTTCTGGCACATGAATTGCTACTTTTCATGCGGTCCTATCATGAGCTAAGTCTCTAGATACATTCCAATCTCTCAAATCTCGTTTTACCGCCTCCTCCTAGGTCAACCTTGGTCATCCTCTACCTCTCCTAATATTTTCTCTACCTCTTAAAATCTCACTGTTAACCGGTGCTTCTGGAGGCCTCCGATGGATATGTCCAAACCACCTAAGTCGATGTTGGACTAACTTCTCTTCAATCGGCGCCACCCCTACCTTATCACGAATCGCCTCATTCCTTATTCGGTCTCTTCTCGTGTGCCCGCACATCCACCGTAACATGCGCATCTCTGCGACACTCATTTGTTGGACATGTTGCCTTTTAGTTGGCCAATAGTCCGCCCCATAAAGCATCGCGGGTCTGATCACTGTCCTATAGAACTTCCCTTTTAGCTTTTGTGGGACCTTCCTATCACATAGGATTCCAGAGGCTTGTCGCCATTTCATCCATCCTACCTTGATCTTGTGGCAAACATCCTCATCAATATCGCCATTGTTTTGTAACATTGATCCTAAGTATCGGAAAGAGTCCCTTCTAGGTACTATTTGTCCTTGTAGACTAACATTTCCCTCTTCACGAGCAACACCACTAAAGTCACACCTCATATACTCGGTCTTGGTCCTACTAAGTCTAAACCCCTTGGACTCTAAGGTTTGTCTCCATAACTCTAATTTCTTATCAACACCATCCCTAGTTTCATCTACCAGCACTACATCATCGGCAAAGAGCATGCACCAAGGGATATCCCCTTATATATCCTTCGACACCTCATCCATCACCAAGAAAAGATGTATGGGCTCAAAGCTGATCCTTGATGTAGTCCTACCGTGATAGGAAATGCATCAGTCTCACTATCACTTACACGCACACTTGTCCTAACATTATTGTACATATCCTTGATAAGGGTAATGTACTTTGTTGGCACTTTATGTTTCTCTAGTACCCACCACATGACTGACCTTGGTATCTTGTGGTACGCCTTCTCCAAGTCAATGAACACCATATGCAAGTCCTTCTTCTGCTCCCTATATCTCTCCATAAGGTGACGAAGCAAGAAAATCGCATCCATTGTAGATCTCCCAGGCATAAAACCAAACTGGTTTTTAGTGACATTGGTCACTTTCCTCAGTCGGTGTTCAATCACTCTCTTCCAAAGCTTTATAGTATGACTCATAAGCTTAATCCCTCGATAATTAGTACAACTTTGAATATCTCCTTTATTTTTGAAGATAGGTACTAATATACTTTTCCTCCATTCTTCAGGCATCTTGTTTGACTGAAAAATATGGTTGAATAGCTTTGTGAGCCATACTATTGCCACGTCCCCAAGACATCTCCACACCTTAATAGGGACATCATCAGGGCCGAGAGCATTTCCTCCTTTCATCCTTTTTAAGGCCTCCTTAACCTCAAACTCTTGTACCCTCTGCACGAGCCGCCTGTTGGAGTCATCAAAGGAGTCATCCAACTCAACCATAGTGCTCCCATTCTCATCATTGAATAGCTCATTAAAGTAATCCCGCCATCTATTCTTAATCTCTTCATCCTTCATTAGAATACGGTCAGTCTCATCTTTGATGCATTTAACTTGATTGAAATTCCTCATCTTTCTCTCGCGGATTTTTGCTATCTTGTATATGTCCTTTTCACTTTCTTTTGTCTCTAGTCTCTCATATAACTCATCATAGGCCTGTCCTCTTGCCTTACTCACAGCCCGCCTTGCATTTTTCTTGGCCTCTTTGTACTTAAGCATGTTGCTTGCACTTCTATCATTATGCCAACTCTTGAAACACTCCTTCTTCTCCTTACTGGATTTTTGTACATCCTCATTCCACCACCAAGTGTCTTTATCTACATGTTTCCTTCCTTTTGTCACCCCGAAAACCTCACTAGCTACCTTCCTAATGCAAGTTGCCATCTTCACCCACATACTATCTGCATCTCCATTTTCTGCTCAGGGTCCATCTGTGGTCACCCTATTTTTAAAAGATTTTTGTGGTTCTCCTTTCAGCTTTCACCACTTTGTTCTTGTGATTTTGACACCTTTGCCCCGCAAAGAACATGTATGGAAGTGAAAGTCAACTACCACAAGCTTATGTTGTGTCACAACACACTCCCCGGGGATCACCTTACAATCTAGACACTCCCGTCTATCCCTTCTCCTGGTGAGGACAAAGTCAATCTGGCTAGAGTGTTGGGCACTACTAAAGGTCACTAGGTGAGATTGCCTCGTCCTAAATAGGATGTTAGCTACCAACAGATCATAGGCTACGGCAAAGTCTAGGATGTCCTTACCCTCTTGATTTCTATCGCCGCATCCAAAGCCTCCATGTACTCCCTCAAATCCTAGGTTAGTTGCACCCACATGACCATTGAGATCTCCTCCTATGAGGAGTTTCTCTGTTATCGTTACACTACTAACTTTATCCTCCAAGTCCTCCCAAAATTGCCTCTTAGCACTCATGTTGAGCCCAACTTGTGGGGCATAAGCACTAATGACGTTCAAGATAATGTCCCTAATTACTATCTTGATTAAGATGATCATATCTCCTCGTCTTCGAACATCCACTACTCCATCCTTAAGACTCTTATCTATTAGAACACCTACGTCATTTCTAGTCCGAGCCGATCCAGAATACCAAAGCTTGAAACCGGTATTCTCGACTTCTCTCGCCTTTTAACCCGCCCATCTAGTCTCTTGTACACAAAGGATATTTACTCGTCTCCTAATATATGGCAACATCTACTAACTCACTAGCTTCCCCGTCAACGATCCTACATTCCAACTACCCACCCGAAATCTATGTTCCTCGACTAGCTTCCTTACGCTTTGCACCTGTCGAGTAAGATGCAAAGACCCTTGCTCACTTATCACTACATTCGGGCGATGATGTAGCGCGCCACTAAGGTGGTGGCGATCCGGCCCTTGCTCATTTAACACCATATCCGAGTTCTGATATGGCGCGCCACTAAGGCGGTGGCGACCCGACCCTTGCCCACTTAACATCATGCCTGGGTTCCGATATTGCACGCCGCTAAGAGGGTTACGCGCCAACGAATTTCTATTGGGTTTCATTTCCATGAGAATGGCTAAATGTAGTTGTTGGCTCGCCAAGCCTATCACAACCCCTCCTCCTTTACCCGGGCTTGGGACCGGCTATGTTATTACAATATAGGCGGAGTTAGGATGGCCAAGAATACAGAAAAAAAACTGGTGGAGTGGCGGTCGGCTGCCGGCGAGGGCATGGCGGGGGCAATGCAGGCGGAGACGGACTGGGCGGCGGCGGTCCTCGGCTTCAAATTGTTGCACGGGATGAGATCGAGAGCAGGCTGCAAATAATCAAGGGGCTATTGTGTTTATACCCTTGGTTGAAAGTCCAATTGTGATTTTATCCTCTAAAATTAGAGTTTGTGATTTTACCCCTGTTTTTTTTAAACAAAGCCAAAGTATACCCATATTCCGTTGTGTTGTTAACGGTGTTAAATTATGATGAAAAAATACAAAAATACCCTTATGATTTTACCCCACTTTTAATATGTGCTTATGATTTTACCCCTATTTTAATATAGTTATAGATTATTTTGTGTTTATATAAAATAGTGGTAAAATGACAAGCATGCATCGAATTAGGGTAAAATCACATGGGCATTTTTGTCTTTTTTTTATCATATTTAACACCGTTAATGGTCCATAACGGAGTAGGGGTATATTTTGGCTTTATTTCGAAAAAGCAGGGGTAAAATCACAAACTCTAATTTTAGAGGACAAAATCACAACTAGACTTTTAACTAAGGGTATAAACACAATAAACCCAATAATCAAATAAGGGCACTATGGTCATTTCATTTTGTCTAATAATAAAAAAAGAAAAGAAAAATATTAACAGAAGGTTAATTATATTAAAATCCTATTCTAACAGTGCGTCAACGTTATAAATTTTATTTTAACGAAGCCCAGATAAGAGTGCCATTTTACCGAAGCCACTTCTTAAACATCCTATAATAGTAAATTCCTCTACTAATATTATAACAATAACCGATATTGATTTCTGTTTATCACATGCGTTTGGTGGTGGGGGAGAGTGTGCTAGTGGGGCGGGAGGTGGAAGAAGAACGGTAAGGTGGCGCTAGCGGGTCCCGCGTGGCAGCGAGAGGTCACTGTCGGTCTCGAGCACCGACGGAAAGAATGACCACGCCGGCGTTGGACTGATAATTATTAGGTTCACGAGTCTGAAACGCAACACGTGTGCTCCCACGAAATAAGCCTAACGATTCCGTATCACCGAGCTAACAGTCAAAATGAATGCAAAGTTAGCATGATTTTTTTCTCTATGTAATTATCATATATCTCAAATATCCTAAGATTTTTATCAATATGTATGATGTCATGCACGTGATTAATTGATTGAACACACACAGAGATCCTAACGTCATCTGTTGTATGCGGAATGAGTAAAAATGTCGTGTCCTAAAAATTTAATCACAAAAGAAATTGAAAATCTTAAGGAAGGCGAAAGTAACACATTACACACTGCAGTTGATGAAAGGAGTTCTAGATTTGATGTTAGATCGCATGTTTAAAATCCCACGGAAGGTGGAAGGGCAATTTTTGAATTTATTTTTTCATGCGACAAATCCTAGACATGGTTCAAGGAGACTTCTATTGAAAAGTTTCATAGAGACCAAGTTGATTTCAAGTGAAGGCCCGACCAACTAAAGCGATGTGAAACAATCATGGTTTTATTTTACACAGTTGTTATGCTCAGTGAAAGATGTGGTCATCAAAATAGTAATGCATCATCATCGCCTTAGGAAATAAAAAGGAGTGTCCAATGCCAATATTCCAATTATCACTACACTAACTGTTATTGTGTGACCGAACTGCGCTTCATGATGTATTTCGTCCATCCATTCCCATGCAGCTTACGAGTATCAAAAAGATCATACGGTGCGTGTAACTGCAGTGAGTGATTTTCTGCTGTCTCGATCAGGCTAACTGGCTAAGGAGAATAAGCTGCTGACACGCGGTAGGCAAGGTGACTTGTACCCGTGCACTCTCGTTGTGTGTTCGTTGCTGAAGTGCACGACCGACACTGAGCTGGGTCCACGTGCTTCTTTTACTCGTCCGGTCCCACGGGCCAGAGGAGCCTCTCTCTCTCTCTCTCTCTCTCTCTCTCTCTCTCTTCTCTCCTGCTGCTGTCGTGCATGTTAGGTGGTGCGAGCGTGTGGAACTCGTTATTCAGGGCGTGTGGGCATTTCCGTCATTCGGCTCTGCAGCTTGGGCGTGCCGTGTGCGCGCGCCTGTCCCCGCGGCAGCGCCACCTGAAACGGTGGATCGGGGGACGTGAGCAAAATTCTGCGTCCGAAATCTTGTGCGTTCCCACGCTGATATTCGTCAGGCGTCAGCCCAAAGTCTGAGACTGCTCGCACCCATATACGGGATGAGGTACTGGACTGCGACTCTGGCGTACGAGTTGCTGCATCCGGCTACTGGGAGCTGTGCAGGGTGATTTTTGGTGGTCACCTCGCTGCCAACGACCGTCACACTCTGCATCCGGCTACTGGCGTACTGGAGCTGTGCGAGTTGACGGGCTACTGGGAGCGGATTGCTACCGGATGCTGCTGCTCCGTCGGTTGGCACTGGCACGCATGGGAGGAATGGTTTATTGGTGCATGAGAGAAAAGGAGAAAATCGGGGGAAGAAAGAAAAGAAAAAAAAAAGAAAGGAAAAGAGTGAGAGGGGAAAGGAAAGGAAATATAAGAAAGAGAGCAAAAGAATGAAAATGGATGGAAAAAGGAAAGAAAATAAAAAAGAGCAAACAAAATAGGAAATTAAATAATAGGGGAAATAGGAAATCAAATAGAACGCCAAAAGAAGAGAGAAAAAACGTAAAAATATTAAATAATGAGTGATAGTTGATATAGAGTATGTTTATGGTGTACGATGAGTGCGAGAGCACATACTTTAAAATAGAGAGTCTTTTAGAATATACTGTAAAGATATAAGAATATTTGTTTAGAGTAGATTTTTAGAGTATATGAATGCGGATAGCCTGAGAAGCGGGTCTGGATGGTCTAAACAAATGACGAGGTGGTGGCATTTTTGGCACGAACACAATTCCAAAGTGGAATCCTATTGTTATCCCCAGTGTTTAAAAAGCATTAGAAAAAAGCAAGTGGAGGAGCTCTGACTAGGGCCTAGCCATTTCTAGTCGTTTTGCAAAAATCTGAGTTAAATATATATAATATATTATATATATGTATATTTTCAAATTTAAAAATATTCAATTAATCAATAAAATGAGATGAGATGGAGTGTGACACTATCTTATGTAGGCAGCCAGACACTAAGATATGGCACTACTATCTTGCCAATAGCAACTGACACCGATAGGAATGAGAAAAAAATTAGAGTAAGTTGTTCATTTTATATGGATAAACAAAGCGGTGGAAAGCGGAATTAAGCGGAAGAAAGCGAAAAAAGCGAACTGAAACGGGAAAAGGGGAAACAAAGCAGTCCGACCGCTTAATGCTGCTACCCAGGGAAAAGCGAAGTGGTCCAGTGTTGCTCAGTGCCTAGGCGGCGCTTAAGCGGCCGCCTAGACCGCTTTTTTAAACAGGGCATATCCCTGAAAAATCCGCACAATTTAGATAAGCATTCTATGAAACTATTCTATGAAACTATGTTTTATAGTTTCAAAATTCTTACTGCGTATCATTCTTACATTCAGTTTTTTTTGGTGGTCACCTCGCTGCCAACGACGGTCAACTCTACCCGTGCCTTGTCGCCCGCCGCCGCAGCCATCCGCTCCACATGTGCGCAAAAAGGTCTGCAACTCGAAGGCGGCTGCGGAGGCAACGTCCACTACAGGAAAGAGGTCAACATACGACAACCGGATTAACATACGACAGCCAGTTGTCGTATATAAACTTATATGCGATGGTCCGAACAGGACGTCGTATATCAGGTTATATATGACGGTACAGCCGTCGTTTATTAACTGGCTGTCGTAAATATATCTTATATACGACGGCCAACCCTAGGCTGTCGCACATATATCTTATTTACGACAGCCCGTGGCTGGCTGTCGTATCTAACAGAGACCGTCGTAAATAAGCTTATTTACGACGGCCACACCACGGGCCGTCGTAAATAAGTCTTATATACCCGCGGGCCCGGGTCGGTGCGGGCATTCACGCCCGCGCCGACCCGAGCCCCCGCCGCCCGAAACGTCGCCGCCGCCCCGGCCGCTACCGCTAGCCGCCGCAAGCCGCCGCCAGCCGACCTGTCCCGCCGGAGCCGCCACCGCCCGAAACACCGCCGCCCCGGCCGCCGCCGCCAGCCGCCGCCGCCCCGGACGTCCCCGCCCCGGCCGCCACCCAACAGCCGCCACCCCGCCCCGGCCGCCGCAGCCTCGCCGCAGCGCACCCGGCCGCCGCCGCCCCGCAGCGCCGCCCCATGCGTTGCCTAGCCCCACCGCGCTGCCACGTCGCCGCACCGCCCGGACCTACGCTCGTCGCGCTGTGCGCCGCCGCACCGTGCCGGTCCGCCTCCACGCCGTGTGCCGCCCGCCTTGCCGTGTGCCGCTCGCCGCGCTGCCTCCACCGTGAGGTAAGTCCCCCGCCTCCCTCCCCATCTAGAAAGCTTGTTTTTTTAATTACCAATTGTTTAGATTATGCTTGTTTGGTTTTGATTGTTTAGTGGCTAATTGTTTAGATTTAGATGAATTGATATGCTTAGGTTTAATTATTGCCCAGGTTTATTTGAATTGCTAGCTAGGTGTAATTTTTTTAATTGCTTAGAATTGATAAACTTGTTAACTATGGTAATTGTGCTTGTTTAGATGAGTTGTTAATTGCTTAGATGATTAATGCATATGAGTTATTAGTTTAATTGATTATTGTTTTGATTGCTTGAGTGTTTAAAAGTACTATATGTACATAAATGGGCTTAGTGCCTGATACGACCCATTTAGTGGTAACGTATACGTCTACACAAGCACGGTGTGAACAACCTAGGCCGCCTCGCCCTACCCCTCCCTCCCCCCCCCCCCCGCGGCGTTCGGCCTCCGATCCCCCATCCCCCTCCCCCATCCCCCCCGCGGCTTAGCCAGCGCTCGGCCTCCTCCGCCGCGGGACTATCGATCTGCTGGCACTCGTCGGCCTCCATTGACCGGCTGCTGCGGATCTGCCGACGCTCAACCTCCCACGGGCGCAGGTCAGTGTGCTCCCCGTCTCCCCCCATTGGTTTCCTCCGTCGACGGCGCCACCCCCGCCCCTTCCTTTCCCGGAAGATGTATCACCTCCTGTGTGCGGGCGCTGCCGCCGCCTCCCCTGTGTGCGAGCGCCACCGCCGTATTCACCCGCCTTACACCGGGATCTAAGGCGATGGGACACCTTACGATCCCCAGGCGCCTTACCGCTTAAGCGTCGCTTAAGCGACACCTTAACAACTATGGTTCTTTCCTTCTCTCTATTGTTCTTTTCTCTCTCTCTTTGAAATGACTCAAAAATGAAAGATTGACGTAAACCTTTACAATATGCGTCACCCGTTTCGAACCGGCCCGTCTCACATGTGTTACGCATGTGAGGCGTGTAGGTTCGGAATTGTCCCTTTTTGGACAGCCTAGGAGTGACCGAGAGGGCGCGCTTATGATTAGACGCGGGGTCTAGATTTGGACGTAGTTTCGACAGCGTAACCCTAATGTTCTCCGCTGCTCCATTTTCGGACATACAGTTGGAGAACAACGGGGTTATGCTGCCGAAATTTCGTCTGAATCTAGACCTCGTGTCTTGTCATAAGCACGTTCGTCTCGGTCACTCTTGGGTGGGTTTAGGACATATCCTTTCCAATAGATATAGGTCCATGACATAAATAAATAATAAACTAACTATAAATTCTTTGACTTAAAACTGCAGAGTTAAACATGAGTGAAGACCGTAGTTGGATGTATACCGGTTGGAACAAGGCAACTGGTCACTCAGATGAATGGTATGCCGGGACATACGACTTTATTGATCGAGTGTTCTCGTTGTCTACAACCGATAAAGTTCGTTGTCCATGTGCGAAATGCCGGAATACTAAGTTTCTGGACAAAACGACATTGTCATTACACTTGTGCAGAAACGGTTACATGCCATATTATAAGGTCTGGAGTTTCCAGGGTGAGTCTGCTCCTCGATCCGTTCATGTAGTGGAAGATGATGATGATGATGATTGTCCGGGTGTTGATAGGATTGATGAGATGTTACAAGATATACAAAGGGAGGATCCGCCTACAAATGGGGCAGACACATTCTTTAATCTCTTGAAAGCTTCTGAAGAGGTGTTGCATGATCATACTGAAATGACTCTTCTTACTTTCATGATCAGATTTATAGCAATCAAATCTAAGTATTTCTTCTCTAATAATTGCTACAATGATATGATGAAACTTATCAGAGACGCCTCCAACACGTACTTGATGGAGGAGCAATACGCAGAGGTAAGTTGCGTAATCTTTAAATTATTTACATTAATTTTGCTAAGTAACATCTAATGAACTATGCATGTGCGCAGGTTAGTGTCCCTTGGTTATAGGGACGAACTGAAGATTACCGAGCCCTTTGCAGGTATTGGGCTCGCGATGAGTTCATCGCTAAGTCCAAGAAGGCTCGAGATGCTAGAGGGAGCTCAGAGAAGCACACTATGGGCGTCCAAAATTTTGTGCGAATGGCTAAACGGATGGTAAGTTTCTTGATGGTTTTTATTATATTTATAATGTAGTATTGTTCGTACTAACATATGTTCACAGGAAAAGGAGACCGGCGTGCGACGAGTGCTACTGCGGTCTATAAGAGAGGTCACGCTGACCCTTCTCAGCCGGAGCAGTGTAGTCAGTACGCAGTGGAGCGCCTGGTAAGTTTCATGACCTCTTAAATTAGTTGACACTATATATGTTGTTGAACTTACACAATTTCATTGTTTTTCAGACTAGGTATAGGCAAGAGGCTGTGAGGATACACGGCGAAGGTTTCGATTGGGAAAACTCCCCAACATCGACCCTCAAGCCGCGTATGCAAGCGGAGGTGGAAAAGCACACGGAAGTTGAATTCGTTTACTTTCATTGTTTTCAATTCAAGATTATTTAATTTTACCTTGAATTGATTCATTTTTTTTGTAGGCTTGCCATATTCTCTGGAGTCGTCAACTCTAGGGAGGCACGACTTGCGAGAGGCAGCTCCTCGCAGTTTTCGGCTGCTGGCGCAGGCTCCTCCAGTCGCCGTGTCACCAAGAGAGATCTCGAAGTCATGGCGCTTCGGGAGAGCTTGGCTCGGCAGGAGGAGGCCTTGGCGAGAGAGCGAGAGAACAACATGTCTGTCATGGCGTACCATGCGTACTATATGGCATAGATGCAAGTGGCAATGGAAGTAAGAAACATACAATTATACTATAATTGCATTGCATTTCAATTGGTTTTGTAAATTGTAATGTTTGAAATGACAGTCGCTAGCTCGACAGCAAGGGCAGCAAATCCAGATACCGTTGTGGCAGCCACCTCCGTTCGTGCTGCACCCGTCGCCACCACAGGAGCAGTTTCCTGGAGTACATGTATAAAAAGGAAGTTACATTAAGTTCAACTAAATAATTGAATACGAGAACACCGTTGTAAACTTGTACATATGTCACTGTGTTTCACAGGGATCAGGGACGGAGGCTCAGACTCCATCGTCGCAGCTAAGGGCGCTAAGTTCACCGCAGCAGGATGACTGCTTCGCTCCCGGAGGTAGTGAGGGGGCTAGTAATCAATAGACTTGTGATTTTGTTTTTGATTGTGTGGATGTCAGACTTCGTGATTGTGGATGTGTACTATTGCACCTTGTTGTGATTTTGTATGTCAAACTGTTTTGTTGTTGTCATGTTGTTGTGGATGTGTAGCTGGCCATCGAGCCAGGTTAGCCATTTTCTGTTTCTTTTTTTTTTAAATGGAAAAGATTATATACGACGACCTGTATAGTTTATATACAACGGTCGCTATACAGGGACGTCGTAAATAAGGCTAAATTATATACGACGATTGGGCTCAGACTGTCGTATATAAGCTCTTATATACGACAGCCAGAGCCCAGCCGTCGTATATAAAGGCCCCGGCCCACTGGCCCAAGTCTACGAAACGGGTCGTTGTATATAAGGGGCCGTCGTATATATACTGTTATATACGACGATGTCGTCGTATATAACTATACACACGACAAAAATATATACGAGGCAACAAACCGTCGTATATAAACACCTGCCGTCGTATATAGGTTATATACGACGGCTTCTACTTTATATATGACGGTTTTGGCCATTGTATGCTGACGTGAATTCTGTAGTGGTCAAAACGATGAGATCAGTGACAGCACGCTCGAGCGCTGTGCTTCCGGCGAGGATTCCACCACTGGGAACCGGTGCCTTTCGAAGATCGTCTCTCGTTTTGGTAACCATCTATATATCATCAGCGCATCATCTCGAGGAACCGAGCCGTTTACCAGCAGCTCCCTCAGATCTTAATGCAACCCCGTTCACGACACAGTCCGTCGTCAGAATGAACTAATAAGCAGAAAGATCTTCTGCATGCATTCAGCGCCGGTGGCGATCTAACGGGGATGCTTGAACAGCGTACCAGCCTCCCCAATTCAGGCGGTCGTAGCTTCGAATGGTGTTGGCAATGGGACAGCTCAGAGGCAGCACCTGGCTCATGTGCGGCACGATTGACTTAGGCTGGACATGCGTGTAACAGCCAGATTGTTAAACGGGTTGTCTATTTTACTAGCTACAATATGACAAGGACATCCTCCTAGGAAGTACGCTGGCTCCACTGATGATATGAGGATCCGTTGTTCAACATGACCAGGACAACCAACCCATCAGGGAGGGGAAGAATAAAACTGCCATGACGGCGACCAGCTGATGAGCATCACAGACAGTATGTGTTGGTACCCTACAGACCGGATACCCCGCGTAGAGGATTAAAGACAACCCAGGTCCCGCCTTGCTCTTGAGGCGGGCACTGACGTGACCACGTGCCCTTGGCCCCGGACCTGGCCTCTCCGCTGAGGCAGGGTTCAGCGCTCCTACGTGAGCCCAGACTCCGAAGCAACCACACGCCCTTGGCCTCGGACCAAGCGTCCCCGCTGAGGTGAGGTCCGAAGCTGCCACGTGTAACCGGGATCTGAGCTCCTCCCTGCTGAGGAGGGATCCAGAGCCGCCACGTGCCCTTGGCCCCGGACCTAGCCTCCCCGCTGAGGCGAGGTTCGGAGCTGCCATGTGCATCACTACAGGGATTCGACAAACTTACGACGGCTAAGGCCATCGTAATTAAGTCATAAACCATCGCAAGTTAGCTACTTACGACGGTATTTCTTTACTTACGACGGTATACAACCGAGGTAATTACCGGATCGTAAATAACCTTACTTACAATGGCTACCGTCGTAAATAACTTAACTTATGACGACGTCGCGCATCCGTCGTAAGTAACGGCTCAGACCACGTGGTGGCCCAAGGCACGTTACTTACGACGGTTCTGGTGACCGTCGTAAGTAACAGAGGCTAACTTACGACGGTTTTACTGATCGTCGTAAGTAACAGAGGCTAACTTACGACGGCTTCTGGGCAGTAGCCGTCGTAAGTTATGTTTGTAATTTTTTTTAAAAAAACAGAAACGCACTAACCTGACTCGATGGCCAGCTCACAGAACAAACAATTATGAGTAAACAGTCATAAAATAGTTCATATGCATCACACACAACACAAATTACAAACGGGCTACACACAACCCTCTCGACTACCTCCGGAGCCGAAGATATCATCTCCACGCGTCTCTCTTGGAAGCGTTAGCTGTGGCGATGGAGTAGAGGCCTCCGTCGCCGAACCCTACAAAACACATGAGTAGTTACGACGGTTTGGATTCAGATATCAATGTCTTTCTCTTTTTTCTCACTCTCTTCCTCTCTCCGTACTATTCATCCCCTCTTTATGTTATTCTCACTCACACCCACTCTCGCACTCTCTCTCTCCCTCTATTGCAACACTCGATCTCTCCATCTCACTCTCACTCTCTCTCGCACTCCCTCTCTTCCTTCTGTACCACTCTATATCTCCCTCTCTCCTTATGTTAGATGAAAAATACAATATTAAAGAGTTTATTACCTGTACCGGAGGCACCTGGGTTGCGCGCTCCTGTGACAGGGTCACCTGTGGCAGCTGCCACGCAGGAATCGTGATTTGTTGGCCGTTATGTCGAGCTAAGGCCTATAATTGGAAAATATTAGAACATATGTATTACTAAAAGGTTATGAAAGTAAACTACAGTAATTGAAATTACTTACCTCCACCGCTGCCTGCATCTGGGCCATGTAGTTAGCTTGGTACTCCTGGATGGCCCTCGTCCTGTCGAGCTCTTTCTGGGTCCGCGTCAGCCTCTCCTGCATGGCACGGAACTCCATGTCCCTCTGCGAGAGACGGCCACTCGACGGACCAACCGACGAAGCCTGCGTCGATGAAGTACCTCTCGCAGGTCGCGCTGACCTCGAATCGACAACTCCATCAAAAATGGCAAACCTACAAAAGAAAGAAAAATAATAAGTAAAAGAAGGAAGATTGGAAAACCTAAATCAAAGAAACCAACTCACCGGCCATGGGCCTTCCCGCCGCCGCTTGCATACACGGCTTGAGGGTCGATTGGCGCGTTTTCCCAATCGTACCCTTCACCGTGTATTTTGACGACTTCCCGCCCGTACTTTTCCTAAAAAACATAGAAATGGTGTTAGTGTGTCAATAAAAATATTAGTTATAATTAAATTGAATAATTATGTAAACTTACTAATCGATCGGTCGTGACCTGACTGCACTGCCCCGGCTGCGATGAGTCACTTCCCCTGTGACCTCTCTTCCAAACCTCGATCGCGCTAGGCTCCTGGCCGGTCTCTCGCTCCTGTAGATGCGTGTTAGTAGGATAAATATGTTATAAACACATAAACAAACTTATAATACACTTACCATACGTTTAGCCAAACAGAAATGACCATCAGCGCCATAGGTGTGCTTCCCGTCGGACCCTCTGCATCCCCGAGCCCTCATGGACTTAGCTTTGAAGTCATCGCTAGCCCAATACCGACAAAGAGCTCGGTATGCGTCGGGTTGACACTCTAACCAGGAAATACTAACCTGCACATATTTAGTATATCATTAACTGTTAACATAAGTAACTATATAGTTTTTTTTAACAATTAGAACTTACCTCTGCGTATTGATCCTCTGTCAAGTACGTGTCGGAGTCCCTTCTAAAGGGACCCCGTTCCTGCTGCTGCTGATGCCATTTCTGGTAGTCGTTAACGGCTTGTATGCGGGCGTACGATAACGCCTGCGTCACGATCTTCCGAGCGTTTGTGTGGAACACGAGTGTCGCGTGCTCCATCATGCTCTCGCTCGTTTCCTCTAACTGGTACCTCATTTTTAAGAAAACACACATTTAATCAATATGCATTAACAATTTAAATTAGTTGAAGAATGTAAACATTTAAACTTACCATAAAATCGTTCCACACGGCCCCTGAAGAGTGTCGTGCACCTCGTGCGAGACACGAGCGCAGTCGTCCCACGACAAAGCAGGGACACCATCGATGACACCGGGATAGTGCAAACGCACTAAAGCCCCGATGACACCGTTAACCTGCTTGTGGTGTCCCTGGCCCGTGAATGAACAGTCGTACCAAGATCTATCTCAGTAAGTATCTGTAGACATTATGAAATATGTACCAAGTATATGATCTTTTTACCTATCTCTAACTGCACTAATAGTGACCCGCTCATGAGGAACAGGAGGAGGAGCCGTAAAGTGGGTCCTCCTCGTCCGTCGTCTCTACGCGGGCACCACGTCCGGTGACCCGGAAGGCTGGTCACCACTGGAGCCCGAAGGCTCCACGCTCGCCGGCTCCGAAGGTAGGGTAGCAGGCTCCGAGGGTTGGCTAGCCTGTGGCGGCGCCCTAACCTCTGACTTTCAATCTGACGACTGTGAGTCAGACTGCAAAATTAAAGGATTGATAATAATAAATTATTTATAAGTTCAATTTAAAATAACGTGATTGACAACTGAAATTTACCTCTGTGCGCTGTAAGGCCAGAGCTTGGCCCGCAAAGTCTGGTAGGTGTCACATCAGCGGAGAGCGTCTGCTCACACCTGACGAGCTACCTGAGAAGAGGTCCCGTGACCGACTGAGGAACCCTCGTGCCCCCTTATTCCCGCTCCCCTTTGATGATGATATCCTTTTGCAAAGGATAATTGATAAATATTGCCGCTCCCCTTTGATGACGACAAAATTCATGTTAAGTTAGTGAAGAAAACGTTACATCATCAATTTCAAAATTCATCAACGTCATGATCATGTACCCTACTCCTTAAACCAGACCATCGATCTTCTTTTGTGAGCGTCTGAACTAGATTTCGTTTTTGTTTACGCATATCAGAAGTCTCGACATCTTGAGCGTCTCCAGCTAAGTCATCGAGTCCTGCACCAGGCTCGATGATAAACGAGTCTGGCAACTCTTCTTGTTGGTAAACCTCGTCAACCTCATCAGTATCATGGTAACCATCATCTCCTGGAGTGTATAACTGCTCACGAGGATTAACCTTATGTACAAGCCACCAAGCTTTGAGTTTTTTGCATGGATAAGATAGATAATACACTTGCTCCACTTGGTGTGCAAGAACAAATGAATCGTATCCTCGTAGTCGTTCGTTGTGTTTGACTTCCACCATACCAAATTGGTTTAGTCAAGTTCCATGATTGATATCAAACCAATCACAGTCAAAGAATACTACTCAAGATCCTTATTCCTGGCAAAAGCAAATTCAATGATTTTATTAATGATTCCATAATAATTAGTTTCACGTCCTTGAGAGTCGACTGCTCTCGTCACAACTCCGGTATTAGATGTTGTCGCGAGAGGACGAAGAGATTCAAATTGAGTTGTACGGAATCGGTAGCCATTGACGTCATATCGACCATAGCTCCTAACTTTAATCAATCCATAGGATAGTTGTCGCAAGTCTTCATGGACGTCAGCATCTTTCATGCACTGTTATAAGAAAATTTTGTAAATACTCGTAAACTATAATAATACTTTGTAAATATTGCTAAGTTAACGAGAAAATGTTACATGATCTCGAAACCAGGATAGGAAATTAGGTCCTCCGTTTATTCCTTCCTGTCGCATCACTTCTACTTGTTTGCTCGTAGGTTGATGCCTATGTGTCCAATTTTGCTTGTGGAATTCACTGTACGAAAAGAAAACTTTTTAAAATAGATGTGTTACAAAATACGCCGATTAGTATAAATGTAAGACAAACACTTACTCGAAATATTTGTCCATTTCATCTATATTCGCGTACATGTAAAGGAAAGCATCACCCCTTTCTTCTGCGGTAGAGTTGTAGGAAGTGGAACTACCAACACTAGTGCCTCTTGTTGCAAAAATAGAGAGATCGCTACAAGGAGGTTGCTCATCCACATTGTACCGCATTGCCGAAGTGTTGACATTGTTTTCCTCTGCAAAGTAAACACTTGAAAAGTATCCTACTTCTTTAAGAGTAAATGCTTCAGCGATGCATCCTTCTACCTTTGCCCTGTTACGAACCATTGGTTTCAAATATCTTAGTTCTCTTTCAATATGATACATCCACCTATATTGCACGGGACCTCCAACTTTTGCTTCAAATGAAAGATGGATGAGGAGATGTTGCATTGGATTGAAGAACCCTAGAGGAAATTTTTTTCCATCTTACATAATAGTACCGGTATCTCCTTCTCCAATTTACGCATCATCTCTATCGTGATTTCTTTTGCACAGAGCTGTCTATAGAAGTGACTAAGCTCGGCTAGCACCTTCCACACCGCATCATCAAAATATCCCCGAAACATAACAGGTAGAAGTCTTTCTATAACTATGTGATAATCATGACTCTTCAACCCTGTCAGCTTTCCTGTTTTGATATTCATGGCTCGTTTTAGACTAGCTGCGTAACCATCTGGGAATTTCAAATTTTTCAACCATTTGAGTACTTCTTTCTTTTCTTTAGGTCGAAGACAGAAAGAAACACGTGGTTTAGCACCACTTTCAGAGAGCTCAAGAGTTGGACGGTTACAAAGCTCTGCCAGGTCCTTTCGAGCCTTTATATTGTCTTTTGTTTTGCCCGTCATGTCCATTCATGTGCTTATAATACATTCGGCCATATTACGCTCTTGATGCATTACATCAACATTATGCATTAGTATCAACGACTTCACATATGGTAGCTCCCATAATCTACATATATGAGTCCAATTGTGATCCTCTCCGTAACCGATAAAATATCCAAGACGTCCTTTATCTGGCACCAGTTTTTCTTGCATATGACATATTTTAGAACCGTTTAGATGTTTCGGTGGTCCTTTAGTGACAACGGTGTCTTTTTTAAAGACATTCCTCTGTTGCCTAAACATGTCATTCGGAGGCAGCCAACGTCTGTGACAATCAAAGTAGCATATCTTTCCTCCATGTGTAAGTCGAAAACAGTCCGTGTCAGAAGCACATATTGGATAAGTCAAACGACTGTTAGTGCTCCATCTAGAAAACATATCGTATGCCGGGAAATCATGGACGGACCACAAATAAGCAGCTCGAAAGTTGAATTTCTGCTTTCAATTCTTCGATCAGCGGTTTCAACATCACGTTGAGACGTGGCCTAGGATGATCCGGCCCAGGTATAATGAGACTAAGGAACATGGACTCGTACTTAATGCAAAGAGCTAGTGGTAGGTTGTACGGAATGACAAAGACAGGCCAACAGGAGTATGGTGTAGCGTTTGTACTGAACGGCAAGAATCCATCTGTCGCCAACCCGATGAGAACATTTCTCGCATCACGACTGAAGTCTGATCGAACTGGTCAAGCGTCTTCCATGCCTCACCGTCGGCCGGGTGTATCATGACTGCATTGTTCTCACGTACACCTTCCTTGTGCCATCTCATGTGTTTGGCCGTTCTTTTTGATACAAACAACCGCTTCAACCGAGGTGTCACGGGTAAGTAACGAAGTTGCTTACGTGCGACTTCTGTCATCACATTATCACCATCGTTATTAACAACTTCGAGAAACCTTGATTCACCACATTTTAAGCATTTCTTCTCTTTTGCATGCTCTTTCAAGAAAAGCATGCAATTATCTGGACACACATCAATCTTCTCATATTTCATACAAAGACCAGAAAGCAATTTCTTCGCTTTATACATATCTTTAGGTACTTTATGAGGCTATGGAAGGATGTCGCTGATCAATTTGACGAGGTCGTTGTAGCAACTATTAGAAAAGAAGTACTTAGACTTAATTACCATAAGTCTAGTCATGAAAGTGAGGAGGGTCACTTCAGTGTGTTCATGCAACGGCTCTTCTGAAGCTTTGAGAAGCTTGAAGAACGCTTCAACCTCCGTTGTAGCAGGATCCTCCGTATACTCTGGTTGTATAGCTTCAAGCATCTCATCCATCCTATCAACCCCCGTGTTATCATCATTTTCCTCTTCCACTTCTTGTACAGTTTTAGAAGTTGTCTCGCCGTGGAAGGTCCACACCTCATGATGTGGTGTGTAACCGTTTCGACACAAGTGTATCGAGACCGTCATTTTGTCCAGAAACTTGGTATTCCGACATTTCGTATATGGGCACCGCACCTTATCGATCTTTGACAATGAAAAAGCTCGATCTATAAAAGCATCTGTCTTGGCGAACCACTCATCCGAGTGACCACCAGAACTGTTCTTCCAACCGGTATACATCCAACTACGGTCCTCACCCATGTTTGAATCTGCAGTTTAATGTCAAGGAAATTATAGTAACTTTATAATTTATTTATGTCACGACCCTACATCTATTGGAAAGGATAGGTCCTAAACCCACCCAAGAGTGACCGAGCGGAGCGTGCTCATGACGAGACGCGTGGTCTGGATCCGAACGAAATTTTGGCAGCATAACCCCGCGGTTCTCCACTGCACGCCCGAAAATGGTGCAGCAGAGAACAACAGGGTTATGCCGTTGAAATCTCGTCTAGATCTAGACCCGCGTCTCATCACAAGCCACGCCCCCTCGGTCACTCCCAGGCTGTCCAAAAAAGGATAATTCCGAACCTACACGCCTCACATGCGTAACACATGTGAGACGAGCTGGTTCGAAACGGGTGACGCATGTTGTATAGGTTTACGTCTGTCGGTACCCTCAATATGGGGTACCCCCATGCACAGGGGAAACTGTCTAAGGACCTCGCCCTTCTCCGCAGGGAGAGCTCCGAAGGCGCCATGTGTCCAGCAGGGCCGGACCTTCCTCTCCTCAGAGGAGAGCTCCGGGCCCTCCACATGGCCAACAGAGCAGCGCTGCCTGCCCCCGCGCGGTAGGCAGCAGGAGTAAAGACGTGCCATACCTTGCCCGTACAAGGTATTCAAGACCCGCGCCTTCCCAAGGCGCGGAGACGCGGAGCACGCCTCTGTCAGGTGCCATTGCGCCCAGTCACATCACAGTGAAGACTGGCGCGCCGAGGTAGAGCCTGCCCGCCAATAAACACAGCGACAAGACATCCCCTGTCGCCCCTGCTATCATCAACCACTACGACTAGCTGGCGGCATGGGCAGGGTGGAAGAACGAAGACTCAGAAGCCCTCGCCAGAGACAGCTACCGGCATAACTGCAGATATGGTAGATGGCAGGCAATCTCCCCGGGACCACCTGTCGGGTCCCGAGCCCACCTTGTAAGCCGCCCGAGCCTTGGGCTATAAAAGGCTCGGGTAGGCAACGTTAGCAAGGGTTTGACTTTTGCTCGACTCCCTCTAGCGGTTCGACTCTCTGCACACTTACGCTCCAGCATCCGAGCACTTAGGTCATCCTCAAGCTCAGGACTTCGGTTCTGAGCACCAGCAATACAACGAGCATCTCTGCTCACCGTGGACGTAGGGTATTACGCTACGGCGGCCTGAACCACGTAAAAATCCCTGTGTCAAGCTTCTCCCTCCATCGTCCCTAACGCGTGAGCTCTCCGTGAGTGACTAGCCCCTCCAAAAAAGAACCTCCGCGGGCTGTCAGAGCAGGCCCGGGGGAAGTGTCGGCTACACACTTCGACAACATCAATCTTTCATTTTTGAGTCATTTAAAAGAGAGAGAGAGAGGAAAGAACGAGAGAGAAGGAAAGAACGAGAGAGAGACAAAAAAGTGGGTCAGCCGTCCTAAGTTATGCCCCGCTCGGGTCTGCCATTATCTTACGACGCCTTTAGGGTTAGCCGTCATACATTATGCCCCGCCGCAAGTGGGTCAAAGATGAAACCACCCCGTCGAGGCCCGCCATCCACGCGCGGGAGCCTGCCGTCCTCCGTGCTTGTCTCGACTAATACATTACCACTAAATGGGCCGTGACAGACCCTAAATGGGTCGTGTCAGGCCGGACCGGGCCGAAACCCATTTATTTACATATAGTAACTAATCACACAATCAATCAAAGTATTAATTCAACAATAATCAATTACAATACTAATTGAACAATTAATCAACTAAGATCAAATTAAACATGTAATCACACATAAACACGGTGTCGGGTCACACATACACACATACACACAGTGTCGGGTTACACATACACAGCGTCGGGAGGCGGCACGGCGAGCAGGGGCCGGGCGAAGATGACGAAGCTTCCTTCAGTCGCAAGCTCTCCCCGCCCACGTTCGCGGCGAACGGTGACCAGTGGGGACTACGTCTCGACACACTCAGGACGGAGTGTGTCGGCGCAAGCTGGGAGCCAGCAGCCGACTCCGGCAGCGCAGGCTCCAGCAAGCGTGAGATCCACTGCAGCGCTGAGTGTCTCCCACGGGGGCGCGCTAGCTGCAGCACGAGCGCTACTGCACAATCCACCTGCTGGGGACGCGCCTCAGTTAGCGACCCAGCAGTGGATTCGCGACGTAGAACGTCTCGTCGTCGCCGCCGCCAACCCTCAACCTCGGCAAGGACGACGTCCTGGTCAACCGGCTGTGTCGCTGACGCACACACCAACGGTTGACGGGCAGACGGCAGATTCCCGCTCCACCAGGCTCCCATCGGCGGACCTGAGGTCGGAGTTGGAACGACGCCACTTGGGCAAAGATGCCCGAGTGCTCATCGAGCAACGGCGAGAAAGGCGTCGCAACCAAGAGGCCGACGACAGCATGTCGACCGCCTCGAACCCAGCCTGAGCCGCAGACGTTCGCCACGCGATCTCTACCCCAGGCATACGCCACGCAGCATATGCCCCAGCCATATGCCCTGCAAATGGTGCCCCCGGTCTATGGCGCAGCCTTGCCCATACCAGGGTATACAGTGCCAGCAGCGAACCAAGCATTCGCGGCACCAACACCTGCAGCAACAGGAGCAGGATGTGCGGCCCTGGCGCCACACCTTCGCTTCGCGAAGTGGCAGCGCAAGTTCCGGTCGCACCTACCCGAGAAGTACGATGGCGGCGTCAACCCAGCGGAGTTCCTCCAGATCTACTCCACCGCCATTCTTGCTGCAGGAGGGGACGAGGCCGTCATGGCCAACTACTTCCCCGTCGCCTTGACCGGCCCAGCCCGGTCTTGGATCATAAATCTCCCCCACGGTTCCCTAACCTCCTGGGGAGAGCTTTGCCGGCAGTTCACTGCTAACTTCGACAGCTCCTACACCCGGCCTGGCACGGAGCTCGACCTCCACGCCATCCAGCAACAACCTGGAGAGACGCTGCACTCCTTCATCCAGCGGTTCTCCCAGGTACGGAACACCATCCCGCATATCCAAAATGCTTCTGTGGTGGTGGCGTTCCGGCAGGGTGTACGGGACAAGAAGATGCTTGAGAAGCTCGCGACCAGACAGGTTCGCGACATCTCAGAGCTCTTCAGCCTGGCGGACAAGTGCGCCAGGGCAGCAGAAGGGCGGAACTGGCAATCATAGCCAACCTCTGAATCAGGAGGACAACCCGGATCTGGCGCTGCTTCCCATGGAAGCAGCAAGAAGATCAAGAACCGGGGCGGTGGCAACATGAAACCACCAACCGCAGCTCCCGTTGCTGCAGCAGCAGCACCCAGCGGAGCTCGGAGGCCACGCCCCGACAAAAGGCAGCGACAGTCACCAGCTCCAGATGGTGACCAAGGCGAGCCGTGCCCCATGCACAACATCAGCAGCCATACTGCTGCTGAGTGCCGGGAGATTCAGAAGCTCGCGGAACGCTTCCGCAAGGGGAGGCAACCGTGTGCTGACGCCCCTCCCTTCCATCAAAGGGAGGGTAAGCAGAAGGTCGACACCCAAGGCAACGTCGACCACCAGGCGGAGTTCCAGGAGCCTCAGCGCGCCGTAAAGACGGTACACAACTATGAGGACTCCAGCTCCAGCGATGAGGAGTTAGGGCGGTAGCCCACTACGACTGCTCCGAAGATCTGTGGAGACTGCACTGCTGCGGTGTCAGCCTTGGAAAAGCTCCAAGCATTGCAGCAGCCCAAGCACCAGCCCCCGGCGGTGCAGAACCGGGCCAACTCCACCCGAGCGCACGTCTCTATGCCTCGGCCTCACCTCTCGGGGGCTGCCCAGGATCCGTCAACCTCCTGTCGGCCTGAGCCAACGGAAGAAGACACCATAGGTCTCCCGAGAAGAGCCCGGGTCCACCTACCTCTTGTCGGCCTGAGCTAATAGAGGAAGGTACCTCGGGGCTCTCGGGAGAAGCCGCGCTGGACCAGCTCCGGCGTGAAGATGTCGACCTCGTCGACGAGGCACGATTACAAGCAACACTCCACAACGCACGGTCCCGGCTGGCGCTCCAGCGCTACCGCCAAAGGACCAAGTGCGTCTGGGAGCTACAGGAAGGCAACCTGGTGCCGCGGTGCACACTTTCCTGCGAAGAACCTATAAACTCTCCCTCAGCCGGGAAGGTCCCTTCCGAGTCACGAAAGTTGCCGCCCCAGGTACATATGCCTCTCCACCAAGGATGGGATTCGCTCCCGGACCCTTGGAACATCATAGTAAGTTCTATCCCCAGAGCATTAGTAGAACATGCCTTTTCCTTTCTGTAATAGATCCCATAAGCTCCAGGAACTGCGCTCGGAGCGGCTAAGCCTCAGGGGACGGTCCAGGACTACGTTCAGCTTGGCCTGGTTCCGACCCCAAGAGCGCAGAGTCTTTCTTCCCTTCTTAATGGGGCGGGTCGTTGCGTCCTTGTTCAGCCTGCCTTCCTCCTATGGGTATTTACACAGAAACCTGTTCTACCACGCTCTTACTTATGTGCTCATTTAAGTTACGCATTAATTTCTATGACCGCACTTTCTATGTATGCTCACCGTACATTTGGCTCCCCTTTCCCGCTCTCATCCATAGTCAGCATTTGCTATCCTACCGAAGACGGTTGCGCTTGAGGCACCTGCCGATGGCCAGGGGACCTTGCGGGCATCCCCCAGTCAGGTGTTGCGGTGCCAGTTGGTCACCTCCAGGAAAGGCCTGCGCTGTGCATGGGGAGTCCAGGGTGCGTAGCCTGCTTTGCCGGTTCCGACCCAAAGCGTGCGCACTCTTCCCTTCGGAGATCTAGGGGAGTACATCCGCTTTGCCTGGTTCCGTACCGAAAGCCTGTGCACTCTGCTTCCCCGGTGTACGGTCCGGAACTAGGGGCCGGACGATCGTACCCTGACCTCGGAGGGAGCCGGAGCCCCGACGCCTCGCGTACAGAATTTCCCAAGCCCCGTATACCGGACCAGGACCTTAACCAAATAAGACTAAGAGACGGGGAGGGGTGAACCCCCGAGGAGAATTACGCTTCCTGTACCTGTGTGCAGGATCTCCAGGTTTTAGCTCGGGGACCGCACGAAGGGGGGATAGAGCTATCGGCTACTCCAGCGGAAGACCGGAGGATCCGGGTCTCGCCCCTTCCGCAGGGGAGAGCCCCGAAGGCCCCATGTGTATAGCAGGGCCGGAGCTCCCCCTCTCCTCAGAGGGTAGCTCTGGGCCCGCCACGTGGCCGGCAGAGCCGAGCCTCGCCCCCTCCGAAGGGGTGAGCTCCGAAGGCTCCACGTGTCCCGCGGGGACAGGCCTCCATCTTCTCATAGGAGAGCTCCGGGCCCGCCACATGGTCGGCAGATCCGGACCTCCCTGTTCTCACGGGGCGAGCTCCGATGACCCCTGGGGCCCTTAACTCAACAAGGACCCAAGGAAGGTGTCTATGCAAGACTTCAAGATTGGTGAAGACCTCTTAGTACCTTGCGGAGCTAAGGACTCGGCCAGGCCAAGCCAAGAAGAAGATAAAAGAACACAGACACAGAAAACAACAAGAGTCTATTCATTCAAGGCTCCACGAGCTGGACTACAGACTCGACAAAAGAAAAAGAAAAGATACAAGCCCTAGGATTCTCCTGGCTCGCGCCGGAACCTAGAGGCTACAAGGGCGGCCATGTCCCCGACTTCAGCCCTAGCGGCTTCCTCCCGCTCCGCGGCGGGGCTCTGCCTCGCTCGCTCTAGTGAGAAGGAGGGATCTCGGCTCTGGAAGCACGCCAGCACGTGCGTAGCGACCTCCATCGCCAGGCCCCGTCCCTCTGCCTTGAGCTCGCTGGTGACCACCGCTTCAAGCCTGTTCAGCTTGGCGCCGATAGACTCGAGCGCGGGGATCACCTCGGCCACCTTCTGCGCCGGGGCCACTACCTTCATCGGGCTAAAGCCAAGGGGGACCAGGGCGGACCCCGCCTGGTCGACGAAGCTTGAGACCACTCGGGCCTCGGAGGACCGCAAGGCCACGAGCTCCTCCATCTCGCGGCGGGCTGCTAGCAAGGCGTCGAGGCCCCCTCGGAGAATTCCTTCTCCTTGGCTGCCAGAGAGCTTTCCCGGAGCTGGAGAGTCTGGGCAAGCCGCTCCAACTCTAAAGCCCGGAAGTCGGCTGCCAGCTCCCGATCCAGGACCGCCTGGCGCTCCAGGGAGACCTGCTCCTCCCTCGCGACCAAGTCGCCCTCAGGTCGCCCTCGCCTGCCGCTAGCCGCGTGGCGACTTTCTCCGCCTCAGTCGCCATGGAGCGCTCCTGATCCACGACGGCGCGCTCATGGCGCGCCAGCCTCTGCCGCACCTCCTCCAAAGCAGAGAAGTTCTCCTCGGCCCGAGCATGTGCCTCGAGGGCCTCCTTGTGGAGCCGCCGCGTCTCGGAGTCCAGACGGTCGACGACCCTCTTCTGACGGTCAAGGAGCGCCTCCATGACATCGAGTGATGCCCGCCTCGAGTCAAGCTCCTCCCTGACATCCTCGGTTCGCTCCTTCAAGAGGCGCCCCCAGATGAGGAGGCGATCCCTCTCACCTACCTGCTCCTCCCGCTCGTGACCGAGCGCGGCCAGAACCTGCCGGACGCTCGTCTGGGCGAGCTTAAGAGCGTCTGCCAGGGCAGCGGGGCGGCAGAGGCCGAAGCCGCGCCCCCAACTTCCTCCATCACGTCGTCTTCATGAGAAGTCGACGCTCCGGCAACCGGGATAAGGCGCTGATCAGAAGAAGCCGGCACTGGGGCAGGCTCGCTCCTGGTGCACCCTGGTTCGCTGCCCACCGTAGGGCCCGTGGCAGCTTCTCCCGCTTCGACACGGACACCGCCAGCCGGTCCCGTCGAACCTATAGCGACAGCCGGCTCCCGAGCTGGTGAAGGGGGATGAACGGGAGGTGTCGCCACTGCCGCGGGACCCGGGCCGATCGGCGCAGAAGGAACCTGCACCGGCTTGGGGGCCGCTGCGACCATTTCGGCTTCCGAGCGCTGCGGCGCAGATCCCCCGTCAGTCGGGGATGGCCGGGAAACGGAAACGTTACCGGCACTCGAGGGGTCCCTGCAAACATGGGAGACTCCCGAGTTAAGAAAAGAAGAAGACAATACAGGCTCTGGAACCCGGTAGACGTCACTTACCGAGGGACACGAGCACTCCAACTGGCTTTGAATCCCGGCTTCCGAGCTAGGGTAGGTCCACTAGAGCCCGCCGTCGCCGCCGAGGGCTGCCCTGCAGTTGCTCGGACTGGCAGAGCAGGGGACGTTCCTGAAGCCCCCTAGGCGCTGATCCAGCTCCCGAGGCCCGGGGCGCCTGAGCCCTAGACTCGCCCCTGGGCATCGCCGCACCAGCACTACTCCTCGGGGCTCCACCTCCTGAGGAAGGAGGACGCGACGTCCGGGGACCTTCAGGCCGTCTCCGCTCGAGAGGAGTCCCATAGGGGATGATGGGCCCGAGGCCTCTTGGAGTCGCCACCGGACGGGGCGCCGTCTCCAGAAGCAGGACGCGCAGGCGCCCTGGATCCCTGACTTGGCACAAACGCCGCCGCCGGAGGAGATCGGGCGCGTTTCTTCTCCAGAGGCAAGTTGGAAGCCATGGAAGACGAAAACTCAAGAACAGGGAAGACAAGGGCGCAAGAGCTCAAGGAAGATGCAAGCGCTGGGAAGTGCGAAGGGAAGCCGCGATGCGGGTAAGATCCCCTTTTAAACTTCCCAGGCGCGGTTCAAAGCGATTCGAAACTTTTCGAATACGCCGCTTGGACAACCGCTTCAGCTCCAAGACCAAGCGTCGATGACAAGTGGACCCAAGACGTCCAGCTGAAGCGGTGGACCAAGAAGTCAGTCTCCCAAGGAGACGAGCCGGCAAGACGCTTTGGCGGTTCCCGAAAAGGCGCTCCGACAACGGTCAATGCGGGTCTTCGAGAAGGTGCGCGGAGTAGAAGAGACGAGGGCCCCACCTTGGGCTCGCTATCTCCCCTGAGATGGGCCCGGGGGCCACTGTGGATACCTTCAATATGGGGTACCCTCGCGCACAGGGGAAACTGCCTAAGGACCTCGCCCTTCTCCGCAAGGAGAGCTCCGGAGGCGCCATGTGTCCAGCAGGGCCGGACACCCCTCTCCTCAGAGGTAAGCTCCGGGCCTGCCACATGGCCAACTGAGCCAGACCTCCCCCCTCCGCAGGGAGAGCTCTAGAGGCTCCACGTTTCCAGCGGGGCCGGACCTTCCTCTCCTCACAGGTAAGCTCCGGGCATGCCACGTGGCCCACTGAGCCGGACCTCCCGCTCCGCGGGGAGAGCTCCGGAGGCTCCACGTGTCCAGCGGGGCCGGACCTCCCTCTCCTCACAGGAGAGCTCTGGACCCGCCACGTGGCCAGCAGAGCCGGACCTCTCCCCTCCGCGAGGAGAGCCCTGAAGGCTCCACGTGTCTAGCAGGGCCGTACCTCCCGCTCCTCAGAGGAGAGCTCCGGGCCCGCCACGTGACCAGCAGAGCAGCGCTGCCTGCCCCCGCATGGTAGGCAGCAGGAGTAAAGACGCGTCATCCCTTGCCCGTACAAGGTATTCAAGACCCGCGCCTTCCCAAGGCGCGGAGACGCGGAGCACGCCTCTATCAGGTGCTGTTGCGCCCAGTCACATCACAGTGAAGACTGGCGCGCCGCGGTAGAGCCTGCCCGCCGATAAACACAGCGACAAGACATCCCCTATCACCCCTGCTATCATCAACCACTACGACTAGCTGGCGGCATGGGCAGGGCGGCAGAACAAAGACTCGGAAGCCCTCGCCAGAGACAGCTACCGGCGTAACTGCAGATACACTAGATGGCAGGCAATCTCCCCGGAACCACCTGTCGGGTCCCGGGCCCACCTTGTAAGCCGCCCGAGCCTTGGGCTATAAAAGGCTCGGGTAGGCAACGTTAGCAAGGGTTCGACTTTTGCTCGACTCCCTCTAGCGGTTCGACTCTCTGCACACTTACGCTCCAGCATCCGAGCACTTAGGTCATCCTCAAGCTCAGGACTCCGGTTCTAAGCACCAAGCAATACAACGAGCATCTCTGCTCACCGTGGACGTAGGGTATTACGCTCCGGTGGCCCGAACCACGTAAAAATCCCTGTGTCAAGCTTCTCCCTCGATCGTCCCTAACGCGTGAGCTCTCCATGAGTGACTAGCCCCTCCGAAAAAGAACCTCCGCGGGCTGCCCAGAGCAGGCCCGAGGGAAGTGTCGGCTACACACTTCGACAACGTCAATCTTTCATTTTTGAGTCATTTAAAAGAGAGAGAGGAAAGAACGAGAGAGAAGGAAAGAACGAGAGAGAGACAAAAAAGTGGGTCAGCCGTCCTAAGTTATGCCCCGCTGGGGCCTGCCATTATCTTACGACGCCTTTAGGGTTAGCCGTCATACGTTATGCCCCGTCGTAAGTGGGTCAAAGATGAAACCGCCTCGTCGGGGCCCGCCATCCACGCGGGAGCCTGCCGTCCTCCGTGCCTATCTCGACTAATACATTACCACTAAATGGGTCGTGACAGACCCTAAATGGGTCGTGCCAGGCCGGACCGGGCCGAAACCCATTTATTTACATATAGTAATTAATCACGCAATCAATCAAAGTATTAATTCAACAATAATCAATTACAATACTAATTAAACAATTAATGAACTAAGGTCAAATTAAACATGTAATCACACATCAACACGGTGTCGGATCACACATACACAAGGTGTCGGGTCACACATACACACATACACACGGTGTCGGGTCACACATAGACAGCGCCGGGAGGCGGCACGGCGAGCAGGAGCTCGAAGCGTGGCGAGCAGGGGCTCCAGGCGGCGCGGCAAGTAGGGGTCCGACAAGGCGGGTCGAGCGGCGTAGCAGGGCGGGGCTGGAGGCGGGGCGGGGCGAGCGGCGGCGGCCGAGGCGCGGCTGGGGCTCGGCGCGAGCAGGGGCGGCCAGGCGGGGCTTCGGGCGGGACGGCGGTGGCTGCGGCAGGGCGCGGGGCTGCCGCGCTGCGGCGGGGCGCGGGGCGGCGGTGCGCGGAGGGGCGGGGGGTGGGATGGTGGTGCGCGGCAGCAGGGCGGGGCGTGGCAGCGGAGGCGGTGCGGCTCGGCGAGGGCGAGGCAGAGCGGTGCGGCGATAGTCGGCTGGTCACGCGCGTGAGTGGGCCGCACGCGACCCGTGAGATGTAGAGTTATGTTCTTTATTTACGATGGCTTCTTTATTTACGACGGTTTAGCTTTTAGCTGTCGTAAATGGTACTTAAATTCCGTCGGTCCTTTTATTTACGACGGCCGAGAGCCAGCGACCGTCGTAAGTTAGTAAACTTACGACGGCTACCACGCGCCGTCGTAAGTACGTTAATTTACGATGGCTGACCCACGTAAATAAATTCAGCCGTCGTAAAATGTTGATTTTCCTGTAGTGAAGCACCGCGGCTGCGGCTGGCGGCCGACGGTGGAGGAGGCGGCAGCGGGCGGCGATGGAGGTGGCGGCGGAGGTCAGCTCGGGGCAGGGCTGAGAGTCTGGCTCGGGCTCGGGATGAGCAGCCCAAGTGCCCACTCTAAGGTACTTTTTAACCTAGCCTTGACTTTTCACAAAAATCTTATTTCTAGGACATACCTTTAGTACCTTAGGGCTTCTCTGAGATTCCTATACCATATTATTTCAATCCCCTATAGTTTTGCGACTACTTTGCTGAATTAGTAATCAAATCACATCAGTTAGGGTTTAAAACTGTAGGGTCCATACTAGTCCGGACTCCAACCGAACAATTCCGGCCGGAGCGGACTAGTACGCCTCCTGCCCAGACAAGTCTGGCTGATACAGTCTTAGCCCCTAACTTTGGGGTTGTAAACTAATTCCAACGCAATGCTCCATCAGCTAAATACTTCTTTTCTCACTAGATCATGTAAGGACCTAGCGACAGTCCTCTTCCAAACCCCGAGGCCGAAGTGGCTCGCCAAGCCGCTTATCGTGCGGCAGCCGAGGTAGAGGCAGGAGAGGCTGCTGCAAGGGAGGCTCGGACAAAGAAACGTGCTGACAGGGAAGCACAAGCCTCTCAGTCCGTTGATCCTCCAAGGAGGAAGAGGCTAGTAACCCTGAAAGACAAATAACATGCCAAGCCCCAAAAATCGACCCTAGACAAAGGAAAAGGCAAAGCAACTCATCCTCCCAGGAAAAAGGCCTTAGCCAATAGGGGATTCGTCATTCGTGACAACCCTAGACGGGGAAGGGAAAATCCTCCACAGGGACCTGTTGGGCCTCTTGAAAGGGCACCTCCTATGCACAACCCAAACCGCCAACCCAATTTGGCAAGTGCAACCTTCAAGGGGAAAGGAGCCGACAAAGCTAGAAGGTTCCGGGAAGAGGAGGTTTATAAGTACGAGAAGTCCACACCAGACCCTCGCTTCTGGGGTGACTTCTATTGTGACTACTACCGGCTTGTCTATCTCCCAATGAAGACACCGGTAGTTGATGCTCAGTGGGTGGACTGGCCATACATGGCCAACAAGAAGCATCAAGCTTTTGATGCAGTAATTGAAGCAACAGAACGCCATGGGATCAAGGACTTGATGGCCTTTCAGTATGATTGGAACATTGAGGTCATAGTCCAGTTTTACACCACCTACTACTTCCACACCTATGGAAACAGGAAAATCACTTGGATGACAAATGGTGTGGTTTACTCTGTCCTATATGATGAGTTTGCTCGAATCCTTGGACTTGGGGAGCACTTGAACTATGAGATCATAGTTCACAATGAGAGAACCTTGGGAAAGGATGACTTGGACTTCATGTATTCTTCGTATCTCTCCTATGAGGCATCCTCAACCCACAACATCAAACCCTTTTTTTGGAGTGCTGAACAGGATTCTAAGAAAGACTCTAGCTCCAAAAGATGGAGATGCGGGGATGATACAGGGGTATCTCAGAAACCTGTTGAAGCCGCTCAATGAAGAAGAGAGATTCAATGTCTTTGACTACATATAGAACGACATCTTCAACATCTCCCACACCCCGAACAGATCTTGTGGCTATGCACCATACATCATGTGCATGATAGAAAAAGTCACAGGACTAAATTTGCAAAGGATGTGAAGCACAAGAAGCTACGTCCTCACATGCTGACTCCTCTTCCTCGCCCTCCTGCATCCTTGGGCAGGAGATCCACTGCAGCTCCATCCTCCTCTGCCGGACCATCCGTTCCTCCATCATCGAGTGGCTCCTCTAGTGGACTGCTCAAAATTTTTAAGGCCACATTCTCCTCGTGCCGGAAGGTGGAAGTTCGCACGCAGAAAATGAAGCAACGCCAAGAGAAGTATCTCAAGGCCATGTGCGACAAGATGGAGATTCCTATGTCTCCACCGTCATCAGATGATGACGAAGTGACAGAGTTTCCTACTCTCACGGAGGACGAGCTTGCCTACTTTGGATCCTCCTCAGCTGCTCCTCCTACCTCCCACACTCATCACGAGGATGACAATGAAGATGAAGATGAAGATGAGGATGAGGACGAGGAGACTCAAAGTGACCAAGACGAAGATCAAGATGATAGTGATTAGGTTTTTCTCTTTTTTCCTTCCCTTTGTTGGTGCCTTGATGCCAAAGGGGGAGAGAATAAGGGGGAGTAGTCTAGTCATGTCTAGTCATAAGTCTTGCTCTTTAAACTCATTTTATGCTGGTTTGTAATAACTATGCCACATTATGCCATGTTATGTTATTTTGTAATGACTATGCTATTTTATGTCTTCATATTATGCCATATTGAAATATGTTTGCTCATAAATGTTATATCATTCTTAATGCAGTCACTGCTCACATCACTCTTAGCCACCCCACCATAACACATGTAAGTATGAAATTCCCAGAGAACTCACTCTTGTGCATATTTTCCTTGATAATCCATTGTGCACACATCTAGGGGGAGTAAATCATACACACATGTGTTATGAAAACAATCTACTATATCTACTTTTCGAAAATCTTAATGAGTTGTCATCAATCACCAAAAAGGGGGAGATTGAAAGTGCATCTAGGTAATCCCCGTGGGTTTTGGTTGATTGATGACGACAATTAAGATACTAATAAGTTTCTACTGAGTATGAGCACAGGTGTTTATTAAAGAAATGGATATGGAGTCTCTCAGGAAGCAAAAGGAAAAGAAGAAGACTTGAAAGAGTAGAGAATAGAATTCTCTATTTCATATTTTCTAGTTATGTACAGGGTCTTCTTTTTTAGAGTGCTTGAGAATTATTAGAGAGCTCAAACGAAGGGTAGAAAGTTAGAATCATGAGACAAAGTGGTCATAGATATATAAAAAAAGGAGAGCCCGGACTTGTCCGAACCATGGGCCGGACTAGTCCGTTCGGATCCGGACTAATCCGTTTTGGACCGGATAAAGAGTCTCTGAGTCAGTTCGGACTTGTCCATTAAAGGCCGGACTAGTCCGTTGTTGTGTGAGTCTGAGACGTTATGAGACTAAGTCTCAGAAGGCCGGACTAGTCCGCTAAGTGGACTAAGCCGCTTATGTCCGGAGAAGAAGTCTCTGAGTGCCACCGGACTAGTCCACTCCACAGGCCGGACTAGTTCGATCTTTTCAGACTAGTCCAAATTAGGACGGAACAAAGGTTCCTGTGTGAGCTCGGACTAGTCCGAAGTTGGCTAGATTAGTCCGCAGCTCAGATTAGAGAGTTTTTAGACTAAGTCTGGTAAGACCGGACTAGTCAGCCCTTGAGGCTGGACTAGTCCGCCCTTACCAGACTAGTCCATTCTCATACGGAACAAAGGTTCCTGACTGAGATCGGACTAGTCCGCTCTTGGCCGGACTAGTCCGTGGTTTCATGACCGTTTGAGTCCACGGTCACTAAACTTTAGTTGGTAGCCTTGTGACGTGAGTGGTCCCTCAAGAACGGACTAGTCCGGGGTTGGGACCGGACTAGTCCGGACTTTAGTTGGTAACGGCTAAATGCCGGGATTTCTATAAAAGGAGACCCCCTGCCTGAGAATTGAAAGAACAACAACCTAAGCGCTGAAAACTCATTCCTAGAGCTCTTCTAAGCCTCTTTCCTCACCTTCTAGACCCCTAAGATTGGATCTTAAAGAGTTAGTGGTTTTGTGAGAGGAAAGACGTGGTGATCGACGTTTGAGCTCTCGGTTTGATTCCCTCGCACTCTAACTGTTATTTTAAGTTCTTAACAGTTGTACTTTGAATTCTAGAACTACTTGGTTGGTGTAGCGAGTCTCAAGGTGTGAGTAGCCCCTAAGAGCATTGTATTCACATTTGATTGATAGTGAGAGAGCCCGGGCTTGATCTTGGTGATCGCTTGGTGAGGGAAGGGTTGGAAAAGACCCGGTCCTTGGTGGAATCCTCAACGAGGACGTAGATTCCTGTGTGGAATCGAACCTCGGGATAAATCGTGTCTCTTGGTTCATCTACTATCTCACTTGCTTACTAGAATTACTTGTTAAGCTTTCATTGTGTTAATGCCCGCAAATTGTTCTACTATTTCGCAATCTAATCATTCTCAACTAATTAGTGATATCATTTGACTACCATATATTTTTCGCTCAAACAAACTTAAAAGGAAGCCTAAAACGCAAATTTATACTTAGACCGGACTAGTCCGACCTCAGACTGGACTAGTCCGGCCTGCTTCAGGTTTTGTCCGCTGTTTGCTATAATTTCAGGTTTTATTAGCCTATTCACCCTCCCTCTAGGCAACTTTCACCCGGGCGGGGGCAGCGGTTAAAACCATCTACTTACGACGGTCGCGTAACTTACGACGGCTTAGGTTACGACCGTCGTAAGTTACACTTAGTTTACGATGGTGGTGTAACTTACGACGGCTTAGGGTTGCGGCCGTCGTAAGTTACGGTTATCTTACGATGGTCCATTAACTTACGACGGCCATGGGCCCGTAGCCGTCGTAAGTTAGTTTACTTACGACGTCCCAAAGCGACCGTCGTAAGTTAATTTACTTACGACGGCTAGCCGTCGTAAATAATAGTGGCCGTTGTAAGGTGCGACGTTTCCTGTAGTGTATCTGGGCTCTGAGCCTCCTCCCCGCTGAGGAGGGCTTTGGATCCGCCGTGTGCCCTTGGCCCCGGACCTAGCCTCCCCGCTGAGGTGAGGTCTAGAGCTCCCACGTGTATCCAGGCTTTGAACCTCCTCCCAGGAGGGCTCCGGAGCCGCCGCATGCCCTTGGCCCTGGACCTAGCCTCCCTACTGAGGTGAGGTCCGGAGCTGCCACGTGTATCCGGGCTCTGAGCCTCCTCCCCATTGAGGAGGGCTCCGGAGCCGCCACGTGCCCTTGGCCCCGGACCAAGCCCCCCTCGCTGAGGTGAGGTCGAGAGCTGCCACGTGTATCCGGGCTCTGAGCCTCCTCCCCGCTGAGGAGGGCTCCGGAGTCGCCACGTGCCCTTGACCTCGGACCAAGCCTCCCTGCTGAAGTGAGGTACGAAGCTGCCACGTGTATCCGGGCTCTAAGCCTCCTACCCACTTAGGAGGGCTCCGAAGCCGCCACGTGCCCTTGGCCTCGGACCAAGCCTCCCCGCTGAGGTGAGGTCCTGAGTTGCCACGTGTATCCGGGCTCTGAGCCTCCTCCCCGTTGTGGAGGGCTCCAGAGCCGCCACGTGTCCCACGATCCGTCGTGGGCCGTGGGTCTCAAAAGTCAAGGAGAAAGTGCGCTGTCAGGCCACGCATTCAAGACTCGCGCCTTTCCCAGAAGCATGGCGCACATCGCACGCCTTCGTCCTTCGCCCGCTCGCCATTATGGTGACAAGATAGGGCGGCGATGCGTGAAAATGGCATAGTGCTGCCCAATAGAGCGAGAGGATGCAGCGACAAGACGGCGTCTTCATCATCACCAGTTGTCGAGTCAAAGGCGCTCAGTGCGCCAGGCGGCGAGTCATAACTCCACCGCCAACTACTCTACATGTAGTTGTAAATCCCCTAGATCGTGTACAGGGTTCAGGCAGCCTCGGGACCACCTGTCGGACCCCAGGCCACATTGTAATTGCCCCAGCCCTTGGACTATAAAAGGCTCGGGGCAGCCTCTGAGCAAAGGGGTCGGGTCGCTCAGTTTGTAACCTAGCCAACACACACATATGCGCAAGCAATATAACAATCATGTCCGTGGACGTAGGATTTTACGTTCCGGTGGGCCGAACCACGTAAATCCTCGTATTCACCTTCTTTCTCAAGCTCGATCGATCTTGGGACGATCAACCCGTTCCTGCGCGGACTGCTTCAGTAGCGATATCGGAGGAAGTGTCGTTGCTACATTTTGACAGGCTGCCCAGCATCTGTTTTGTCCCCGTGTTGTCTTGCCCGGCTTTCTCTTTGCATGCGCTCCTAGTACATAAAAAATTGCAAGTCCTGATGAGAGAGAGGCCGATAATTGAGTGCCACGGAGTAGGGCCGTTTCTGTTCTTTTCTTTTTTTTTTAAAAAAAAAATGAGAGCGTAAAAAGAGCAAAGTTGAAAAAAGAGGTTCAAATTGACTGTTTCGCCTAAAAACGGCATCAACAGAGCATATGTCCCTAATAAATATTTTTTTAAAAAAAACATACGCGTAGGCATCTGCAATTTGTCGTTGATAATCATGTGTAAACAAGTTATACAATCTTCTTCTTCCTACATTGAAATAAGATTAATCTTTTACTGCTTGATCTTAAGTATGTTATTTCTGGATATAGTTTGAATCAGGAGGGTGTCCCGGAGCACACGCGACATCTCCAGTGTTCTTCTGCAGGACTTGTGGTGCTTTGATTTTCTTTCTTCTTTTTGCGAATGTTTGATTTCTCTTCACGTAGGAAATTTCAGATGTAGTGTCCCAAATCTAATCGGAGTGAATTTGCGTGGACATGACTCGTAGCATTCCTCAATCTCATTTACAGCTTTGCGCAAGCAGCTACTGCCGGTTCCTGTGCCTGTTCCGGTTCAAGCTGTGGTGGATGACGCAGCGGACGGGCGCCTCCCAGTTCATGCTCATCGAGGACGGCAAGCCGGTGTAAGTGGTGCTGCTCGAGGGCCAGTTCCGGGCTGCGGTTCAGGGGAACCAAGACGACGAGCTGCAGATCTGCATCGAGAGCAGGGTGACAAGGCAGCAGTGCAGATGGAGGGGTGGGAGCACGTGGTGTACGTCCACGCGGGCGACAGATCGGCAGCGAGCGAGAGCGAGACTGACCCGGGCGCCGCCGTCCAGGAAGGCGAGTGATACTATCATGTGCCTTGTATAATCATTGCAGTACAAGTAGCTTAAACTTTCGGTCGAGTGAACTGACAGCAAGCAATGGAGCTCGAGCTGATGCTGCGAAGTTGTTCAGGATTTGGATATCGCAGGAAGGTTTCAAAGTCCATATATCGGCCGCTTCACGCAACAACCCTTCAGGATTCCATTTTAAGGAACCAAGTAAGGTTACGCGCATCAGGCTCATCACATGAACAAACAGACAGGTTCCAAATCCAGTGTGGCAAGCCAGAACTGATGAGCAAGAGGTAATTGATCTGCAACGGAGATCAAGCAAACCCTCGCTACAATGATGTCATCAATTCTATATATAGGCTACGAAAGTGTCCAAAAATATAGTTTGTGCTGATCAGAAAAGATTGAAGAAGGAAAGAGTTCCATGGAATATCCTAGCACAAGTGTAGTTCCTCACTGAGGATGATTCTGGTGGTCAATTGTCATCTAAGTTGGTGCTACGAGAATATGGTTCCATTAAATCTCAGAAGGGAACGCTTGGCCTTACAGGTCTAGCACATATCAGTAGCCTTGGGTAACTTGTGCCTTCCCATAAGCTATCTATTTGTGGTACAGGTACACAAATGAGAATATGAAGAAAGCTCCCATCTGCAAGGAGAAAATAATGTAAGAGCTGATGTACAAAGCAAATATTTGTGAAAACGTATTACTCCTGCTAATGGAAACAAGGTTTGGAAAAATGCTAAGTTATGGAGGACTATGATATAATCTACACAATAGACATCAATGATCAAGGCCTTTGAAATCGAAGGTGCAAAAAATAAGTTAATATTAATTAAGAGATCTTACGGTTGAGAATGAAGTAGCGTAGTATGGATACGCAGATGTTATGAATCTCTCATACTCATTATGCCTGTAAGGGCGAACTGGGATCTGCAGCAAGCAAAAACAGATTACCCATGCAGCTTCATGGGAAGCAAAATAAAACACCATAAAACATATGGGGCCAGATTGATCTACTGGAGCAACTGCAGAAAGGAAAAAAAGTGCTATGAAACCAACCTGTTTTGTAAAGGAGAGACCAGTGTATCCAAGCCTTTGGTACTCAACTTTGAATTGGAAAACCCCATAGACATCTGGAACTTTGAAGGATGTCGAATATAGACCCTACATTGAGAAAATGTGATACTTTCGCTATAGCAATATCATATTAAGCTCAATAGTCAATACAACATAATTTCATGATGGTGCACACCTTCTTGTCAGTCGACATGGTTCTCAATACATAAGGACTCATCATGTAAAACTGAAGTTGAACATCACCAGCAACATATGGCTTCCAGCTTATCCCAGACCATTCATAGATCTCCACCGAGTATTCCTTGAGGGGGAGATTTATATTAGCACATTTAACATTTTCACTGCTCATAGTCATCAACAACAACAACAACATCTAAGCCTTTATCCCAAGCATGTTGGGGTCGGCTAGACATGAAACCCAATAATTATATATATATATATATATATATATATATATATTATATCAATGAAGTAAAAGAGAGGAACGGATATAATAATAACAAGGAAAAAAAGAAAAAAAACAAGACTAAGATTCTGGCACATGAATTACTACTTTCCATGTGGTCGTATCATGAGCTAAGTCTCTGGATACAATTCCAATCTCTCAAATCTCGTTTTACCGCCTCCTCCCAGGTCCACCTTGGTCGTCCTCTACCCCTCCTAATATTTCCTCTACCTCTTAAAATCCCACTGTTAACCAGTGCTTCTGGAGGTCTTCGCTGGATATGTCCAAACCACCTTAGTCGATGTTGGACTAACTTCTCTTCAATCGGCGCCACCCCTACCCTATCACGAATCGCCTCATTCCTTATTCGGTCTCTTCTCGTGTGCCCGCACATCCACCGTAACATGCGCATCTCTGCAACACTCATTTGTTGGACATGTTGCCGTTTAGTTGGCCAACTTTCCGCCCCATAAAACATCGTGGGTTCTGATCACCATCCTATAGAACTTCCCTTTTAGCTTTTATGGGACCTTCCTATCACATAGGATTCCAGAGACTTGTCACCATTTCGTCCACCCTACCTTGATCCTGTGGCAAACATCCTCATCAATATCGCCATTGCTTTGTAACATTAATCCTAAGTATCTGAAAGAGTCTCTTCTAGATACGATTTGTCCTTGTAAACTAACATTTCCCTCTTCACGACCAACACCACTAAAGTCACACCTCATATACTCGGTCTTGGTCCTACAAAGTCTAAACCCCTTGAACTCTAAGGTTTGCCTCATAACTCTAATTTATTATCAACATCATCCCTAGTTTCATCTACCAGCACTACATCATCGGTAAAGAGCATGCACCAAGGGATATCCCCTTATATATCCTTCGACACCTCATCCATCACCAAGGAAAAGATGTATGGGCTCAAAACTGATCCTTGATGTAGTCATACCGTGATAGGAAATGCATCAGTCTCACTATCACTTACGGGCGCACTTGTCCTAACATTATTGTACATATCCTTGATAAGGGTAATGTACTTTGTTGTCACTTTATGTTTCTCTAGTGCCCACCACATGACTGACCTTAGTATCTTGTCGTACGCCTTCTCCAAGTCAATGAACATCATATGCAAGTCCTTCTTCTGCTCTGACGAAGCAAGAAAATCGCCTCCGTTGTAGACCTCCCAGACATAAAACCAAACTGATTTTTAGTGACATTGGTCACTTTCCTCAGGCGGTGTTCAATCACTCTCTCCCAAAGCTTCATAGTATGACTCATAAGCTTAATCCCTCGATAATTAGTACAACTTTGAATATCTCCTTTATTTTTTAAGATAGGTACTAATATACTTTTCCTCCATTCTTCAGGCATCTTGTTTGACTGAAAAATGTGGTTGCTATTGCCACGTCCCCAAGCCATCTCCACACCTTAATAGGGACATCATCAGGGCCAAGGGCCTTTCCTCCTTTCATCCTTTTTAAGGCCTCCTTAACCTCAAACTCTTGTATCCTCCGCACGAACCGCCTGTTGGAGTCATCAAAGGAGTCATCCAACTCAACCGTAGTGCTCCCATTCCCATCATTGAATAGCCCATAAAAGTAATCCCGCCATCTATTCTTAATCTCTTCATCCTTCACTAGAATGTAGTCAGTCTCATCTTTGATGCATTTAACTTGATTGAAATCCCTCATCTTTCTCTCGCGGATTTTTGCTTACTATATGTCCTTTTCACCTTCTTTTGTCTCTAGTCTCTCATATAACTCATCATAGGCCTGTCCTCTTGCCTTACTCACACCCCGCCTTGCATTTTTCTTAGTCTCCTTGTACTTAAGCATGTTGCTTGCGCTTCTATCATTATGCCAACTCTTGAAACTCTTGTAACACTCCTTCTCCTTAATAGCCTTTTGTACATCCTCATTCCACCACCAAGTGTCTTTATCTACAAGTTTCTTTCCTTTTGTCACATCGAACACCTCACTAGCTACCTTACTAATGCAAGTTGCCATTTTCATACACATACTATCTGCATCTCCATTTTCTACCCATGATCCTTCTGTGATCACCCTATTTTTAAAGGATTCTTGTGATTCTCCTTTCAACTTCCACCACTTTGTTCTTGTGATTTTGACACCTTTGTCTCGCAAAGAACATGTATGAAAGCGAAAGTCAACTACCACAAGCTTATGTTGTGTCACAACACACTCCCTGGAGATCACCTTACAATCTAGACACTCCCGTCTATCCCTTCTCCTAGTGAGGACAAAGTCAATCTGGCTAGAGTGTTGGGCACTACTAAAGGTCACTAGGTAAGATTGCCTCTTCCTAAAGAGGGTGTTAGCTACTAACGGATCATAGGCTACGACAAAGTCTAGGATGTCCTTACCCTCTTGATTTCTATCGCCGCATCCAAAGCCTCCATGTACTCCCTCAAATACTAGGTTAGTTGCACCCACATGACCATTGAGATCTCCTCCTATGAGGAGTTTCTCGGTTATCGGTACACTACTAACCAAATCCTCCAAGTCCTCCTAAAATTGCCTCTTAGCACTCATGTTGAGCCCAACTTGTGGAGCATAAGCACTAATGACGTTCAAGACAATGTCCCCAATTACTATCTTGATTAAGATGATCCTATCTCCTCGTCTTCGAACATCCACTACTCCATCCTTAAGACTCTTATCTATTAGAACACCTACGCAATTACTAGTCCCAGCCGATCCAAAATACCAAAGCTTGAAACCGGTATTCACGACTTCTCTCGCCTTTTGACCCGCCCATCTAGTCTCTTGTACACAAAGGATATTTACTCGTCTCCTAATGACAACATCTACTAACTCACGTAGCTTCCCCGTCAAGGATCCTACATTCCAACTACCCACCCGAAATTTATGTTCCTCGACTAACTTCCTTACGCTTTGCACCCGTCGAGTAAGATGCAAAAACCCTTGCTCACTTATCACTACATCCGGGCGATGATGTAGCGCGCCACTAAGGTGGTGGTGATCCGGCCCTTGCTCATTTAACACCATATCCAGGTTCCGATATGTGGGCTGATCTGCCCCTGGCCCAGGCCGGCCCCTCCCTGGCCCAGGGCGGCCAGAACTGGGCCAAGTGGGCTGGTCAGCCCTGGCCCAGGCCGGGGCCCCTTTCTAGAAGGTTTTTGAGTTTAATCTTCTTAGAGATAGATTAAAAGATCCTTTGTAACAGATTAGGACTCTTGTAAGGGGGGGCTATATATACAAGCCAAAAACACCCCAAATTGTGAGAGAGATCAATACAGAAAATTTTCCTCCACTTTTCTAACCCTAGCCGCATCTCTCCCTCCTGCCCTAGCCTCTGCCCTAGCCACCGCCCAGCTGCTGCCCTAGCCGCCGCCTCCTCCTGCAGCCCTAGCCGCCACCAGGGGCTAGAACCAGCCGCCGCCCCTGTTTCCACCTCTGTTCTGCGTCTATTCAACACCAGAACAGATCGGGCACCACCTGATCTCTCCCCTGATCTGTTCTCCCAAGAACAGAATCAATCTGCTCAGTTTTCTGCACCAGAACTGTTCTTCTCCTTGTTGTTATTCCTCTGTTGTTGGCTGAAGAATTTTTCTGGTCTGTCTTCAAGGAAGACAGATCGATCTGCTAGGGCAGATCGGTTTATTCAGCAAGAACAGGGACAGTTTCAGCGCCGGAATTGCAACATTCGTGGTATCAGAGCCGGTTTCAACCCTAGGCTGAATTCTGCAAGATGTCGTCTACACCTACAAGCAGCGGCAGCGCCATCAGCCATGGCACACCCTCACCGGCAGCTCGTGAGGTGAACACCGGGACGGGGTTCCCCATGCTCACCAAGACCAACTACGCGGAGTGGGCTGTCATGATGAAGATCAAGCTGAAGGCACGGTTGCTTTGGAAGGCCGTGGAGGAGGGGAACGTGAGCGAGCAGGAAGACATGATGGCGCTTGACATCTTGGTCAGCGCTGTCCCGCCGGAGATGATCACGACGATCGGAGAAAAGAGGACGGCGAAGGAGCCATGGGACACGATCGCCATCATGCGGGTCGGGGCCGACCGCGTGAAGAAGACGACGGCGCAACAACTCCGAAAGGAGTTTGAAGACGCTGTCTTCAAGGATGGCGAAAGTGTGGAGGACTTCTCCCTCCGCCTGAGCGGCATGCTATCACGGCTTGTGTCGCTAGGGGAGGAGATAGGAGAAGAGAGGGCCGTGGAGAAGCTCCTGCGAAGCGTTCCAGAACGCTTCCAACAGATCGTGGTGGCGATCACGACACTGCTGGACGTGTCGACCCTCACCTTGTCGGAGGTGACGGGGCGTCTCAGGGCGGCTGAGAACGCTTTCGACTCGACGCAGCGAAAGGGAGGAGTACACAATGGCCAGCTGTACCTCACTCGGGAGGAGTGGGAGGCACAGCGGAAGGAGTGGTCTACCCAGTCCGCGGGTTCTTCTAAGAGGGGCGGCCGAAAGGGCCCGCCCAAGAAGAACGGAGGCAAGAAGGGAGGTTCCGGGAAGGATATTCCGCGGGACCAGTGCAGGAAGTGCGGGAAGAAGGGCCACTGGGCCAGGGAGTGTCGGTCGAAGCCTAAGGAGGAGCCGCAGCTGCAGGCTTTCGTGGCAAAGGCGGAGGAGGAGGGCGCCTTGTTTATGACAAGGGTGGCCTCAGTACAGGAGGAGCCTGTACAGGAACGTCCTATGCGCCCACTGGAGATAGTGGAGGGACGTGTCTTCGCTCACCGCAGCAACGACGATGACTTTGACGACACTCGTTGGTACCTCGACACGGGCGCGACCAACCACATGACGGGTTCGCGCGCCGTCTTCTCCGAGCTCGACGAAAACATCGTCGGAACCATCAAGATTGGCGATAATTCCGTCGTGCGTATCCAAGGGAAGGGTACGGTTCTATTCGCCGCCAAGACGGGCGAGCACAGGAGGCTCACCGGCGTCTACCTCATCCCACGCCTCACCACCAACCTCATCAGCGTCGGCCAGCTGGATGAGGATGGCTACAACATCACGGTGCAAGGAGGAGTGATGCACATACGGGATGAGCAGCAGCGTCTCCTCACACGAGTTCAGCGCGACGACAGCAAGCTGTACTCCATCAGGCTCAACATCACACGTCCGGTTTGCCTAACCGCGGGGCGTGATGATGTTGCGTGGCGTTGGCACGAACGCTACGGACACGTCGGTTTCCAGGCGCTTCGGAAGTTGGCACGACAGGAGATGGTGCTCGGGCTTCCGCAAATTGATCATGTCGATCAATTGTGCGAAGCTTGCTTGGTCGGGAAGCAGAGGCGCTCCAGCTTCCCCAAGCAAGCTCGGCGGCGCGCGGAGGGCGCGCTCGACCTTGTCCACGGCGACATCTGCGGGCCTATCACGCCGACGACTCCAGGTGGCGAGAAGATGTTCTTGTTGCTTGTGGATGACATGAGCCGCTATATGTGGCTCTATCTTCTAGCAACCAAGGACAAGGCGCCCGACTTAATTCAGCAATTCAAGGCGACAGCTGAATTAGAGTCCGGGAGGAGGCTGAAGCTACTCCGTCCTGATCGCGGAGGAGAGTTCACCTCACAGGAGTTCGGCGAGTACTGCGCTCAGCACGGAGTACAACGTCAGCTCACAGCCCCGTATACGCCACAGCAAAACGGGGTTGTGGAGCGGCGCAACCAGACGGTGGTCGGCATGGCGAGGAGCATGTTGAAGGCGAAGGGTATGCCCGGGATATTTTGGGGTGAGGCAGTTATCACAGTTGTCTATATCCTGAATCGATCCCCTACCCGCGGCCTCGACGGGAAGATGCCATATGAAGCTTGGCATGGAGAGCGACCAGCCGTCAATTATTTCCGAACTTTTGGGTGCGTGGGGCATGTCAAGAACACGCGCCCCAACCTGAAAAAGTTGGAAGACCGGAGTACTTCGATGATTTTTCTTGGCTATGCTGCAGGGACGAAGGGATATCGGATGTATAAATCGGCTGATGGGCGTACACACATATCACGTGACGTGATATTCGACGAGGCGGCCAAGTGGGACTGGGGAGAAGGAGCAGGAGAAGAGGACTACACCGCCTTCCACGTCAACTCCTTAGGTCCAGCAGGTGCTGGACCTGCTGTTTCAGCACCCGGAGAGGTGCTGCAGGGTCCGGAGGGGCCGAACAGCACCCCTGCAGTGCCCAGGAGGGGCACAGAAAGGTCTGGCCTGCAGCGTCGCCCCAAGGGCCCCTGCAGGGACTGTCCAGCGCAAATCAGGGCTGGGACAGTCCTGCACGGGGGTCAGCAGCAGCGGGGGATTCCGAGACTGAAGATTCCAGCACCTTCGTCACGCCCCGACACCCTCCACGGCCCATACGCTTCGCCACGCCGCCGACGGACGTCGGCAGCAACGTCAACGCCTACCACGACGACAACGCTGCACTTCGGTTCCGCACGATGCGCAACATGCTGGGAACCCTCACCCCTCCTGGGCGCCCACCACGCCCACCGAGTCTGGAGGAGGGGGAGCTTATGTTCACCACCGCGGAGGAGTCTACGTCCTTCGCCGACGCCGAGGAACACCCTTGCTGGAGACGGGCCATGGTTGAGGAGATGGAGTCCATTGAAGAAAACAAGACGTGGCAGCTTGTTGACCTTCCTGCAGGACACAAACCCATTGGCCTCAAATGGGTGTTCAAGGTGAAGAGGGACGAGCATGGAGAGGTGGTGAAGCACAAGGCTCGACTGGTGGCAAAAGGCTATGTCCAACGGCAAGGAATAGACTTTGACGAGGTATTTGCTCCTGTAGCTCGTCTCGAATCTATTCGCTTGCTCCTTGCAGTTGCTGCACACAAGGGGTGGGAGGTACACCACATGGACGTGAAGAGCGCGTTACTGAACGGCGACTTGATGGAGGAGGTGTACGTCTCCCAACCCGCTGGCTTCATCATCGACGGAGCCGAACACAAGGTGTATCGGCTCATGAAAGCTTTATATGGACTTCGTCAGGCGCCCAGGGCCTGGAATGCCAAGCTCAACGATAGCTTGCTATCACTTGGTTTCCAGAAGAGTACGAGCGAGCACGGGATCTACTTCCGTGGAGCTGCAGAGGAAAAGCTCATCGTCGGTGTGTACGTCGACGACCTCGTGATCACAGGAGGCGGCACGATCAAGAAGTTCAAGGAGGAGATGATGAAGCGGTTCAAGATGAGCGACTTGGGCCTCTTGTCGTATTATCTTGGCCTGGAGGTGCGGCAGACCGAAGAAGGGATAAGCGTTGGGCAGGCGGCCTATGCTTCCAAACTTGTCTCTAAAGCTGGCCTGGAAGGATGCAATCCCTATGCATTTCCCATGGAGCAAGGCCTCAAGCTTTGCAAGACAAGTAATAGCCCGTTGGTGCATGCAACGGATTATAGGAGTTTGGTTGGAGGGCTGCGATACTTGGTGAACACACGTCCCGATCTTGCCTACTCGGTCGGGTACGTGAGTCGGTTTCTGGAGGAGCCCAAGGAGGATCATTTTGCTGCAGTCAAACGCATTGTACGCTACATAGCGGGTACAATCAACTATGGAGTCTTCTATGCAAGAGGAGAAGACATGGAGCTAATTGGGTACTCGGATAGTGACTATGCGGGAGATGTGGAGGACCGCAAGAGCACAAGCGGGGTGCTGTTTTGTCTTGGAAACAGCCCCGTTTCATGGCAGTCCTGCAAGCAGAAGGTGGTGGCCTTGTCCTCATGTGAAGCAGAGTATATCGCAGCAGCTCAAGGGGCATGTCAAGGTGTATGGATGGCACGGCTGATGGAGGACTTAGCTGAAAAATCGAAGGCGCCGGTGCTGCGGGTTGATAACAAGTCAGCTATAGACTTGAGCAAGAACCCGGTACACCATGACAGGAGCAAGCACATCGATGTCAAGTACCACTACATACGGGAGTGTGTGGACAGCGGTACTATTGTGCTTGAGCAAATCTCCACTCAAGACCAGATGGCGGACATCTTGACCAAGGCTCTTGGAAGACAGAAGTTCGTGGAGATGAGAAGAAGGATCGGGATTCTAGACATGGGCCAGTGTCAGGATCAGGAGGAGAATGTGGGCTGATCTGCCCCTGGCCCAGGCCGGCCCCTCCCTGGCCCAGGGCGGCCAGAACTGGGCCAAGTGGGCTGGTCAGCCCTGGCCCAGGCCGGGGCCCCTTTCTAGAAGGTTTTTGAGTTTAATCTTCTTAGAGATAGATTAAAAGATCCTTTGTAACAGATTAGGACTCTTGTAAGGGGGCTATATATACAAGCCAAAAACACCCCAAATTGTGAGAGAGATCAATACAGAAAATTTTCCTCCACTTTTCTAACCCTAGCCGCCTCTCTCCCTCCTGCCCTAGCCGCCGGCCTAGCCTCTGCCCTAGCCACCGCCCAGCTGCTGCCCTAGCCGCCGCCTCCTCCTGCAGCCCTAGCCGCCACCAGGGGCTAGAACCAGCCGCCGCCCCTGTTTCCCCCTCTGTTCTGCGTCTCTTCAACACCAGAACAGATCGGGCACCACCTGATCTCTCCCCTGATCTGTTCTCCCAAGAACAGAATCAATCTGCTCAGTTTTCTGCATCAGAAATGTTCTTCTCCTTGCTGTTATTCCTCTGTTGTTGGCTGAAGAATTTTTCTGGTCTGTCTTCAAGGAAGACAGATCGATCTGCTAGGGCATATCGGTTTATTCAGCAAGAACAGAGACAGTTTCAACGCCGGAATTGCAACACGATATGGCGCGTCACTAAGACGGTGACGACCCGGCCCTTGCTCACTTAACACCATACCCGGGTTCCGATATGGCGCGTCGCTAAGAGGGTTACGTCCCAACGAATTTCTATTGAATTTCATTTCCATGAGAATGGCTAAGTGTAGTTGTTGGCTCGCCAAGCCTATCACAACCCCTCCTCCTTTACCCGGGCTTGGGACCAGCTATGTCATTACAACATAGGCGGAGTTTCACTGCTCATAGTCATGAATGAAAAAAAAATTACCAGGTCATCGTTTATGCGGTACATGCCAGGTTCATTTGTCTCCCCAACCTTGTGGTGCTTGACATTCATTGCCTGTAAATTTGAACATTATAAAGGTCACTCCATCCTTCTTCTGAAACAATCACATCCATTGATAACAAATAAAAGTATAAAATGGGGAAGCGTGACAAACAAGGTATAATAAAACCTTTAGGTGGCCCCTCTCATGGAAGACCCATTTACTTGTCTCAGTCACAAATTGCTCATTTCCAGCTCTCTCATGTCTGTAGTAATACACTAGAATGAGTATGTAATAACGAGTATTGAAATAAGCATAAAAGACTTCAGATAAAAACAGTTTTATTCATGTCCCAGGATATGCAGTAATACAATCTGCTATAACAATCAGTCATCTCAAGTATGCTGCAAGCTACCCACACCTACGCTACAGCCTACAGGAGTACTCACAGGTCTAGTCACAGGTTTAGCATGCTCCAAGATTCTTGAACATGTCATTATCTAGTAACTATTTTACCCCTTTATCAAGAACTACTCCATCAAATTTAATTGACAATATAAATATTTAATCTAAAGCTCAATGATTGCACTCCTAAGTGATAAATCTAGTGCCATCCTATGAGATTAGACCTATTGATGGGCGTTATATATTATTCATCATTCATTGCAAGTGAAACCTAAACAATCATAATAAAGCATGACAGAAACTTCAAAACTAAGCTCACCTTGTCCTGCCGCCAGCCTTTTGAACACCAGACTTGAGGAACCTGAAATTACAAAGCAGAATAAGCATTGCTTTTAGAGAAAAAAGAGTTTCATGTATATGATAGCATACCGGTTGCTAAACATGTCCAGTGATCCAGATATCAGCACCCGAGCATTATTTCTTGCCTGCAGGAAGACAGACAAGACATGCTAAGAGACTAAATGCAACCTTGGAAATCAAGGTCGTATAAAACTAATGATACATGGATGCTTCAGGCCTATGGTACATTAGTGAATGCATAAGAAAAAGAAATGGAATCCGTAGCCTACTAATCTTGCTAAGCAAGTGAAAAAGATATAATTACCTGCATAACAGAAACCAGTGATATATCTGACCCAGTGAGAGATGGTGGAGATGCCAACTTAGTCTTTGGATTTGCAGAATATGCTGACGGAGAGGCAGATAGAGCTTTCAGAACCTAGGAATGTCCAAAGATGCCAATGAAATCAAAGGTTATAGAAAAACCATAAGAGCTTTATGTTCCATTGCAATGAAACAGTCATGCAAAACATATAATTGACCTGCAAATATCTGTAAAATTAAACTATTTACCAAGCTGTTTGATGGATTAGCTGCATGTCCGATTCCTTGGAACAGTACAGGAGCCTAGTAAATAGAGAGAATGATTAAAAGCAGACAAGAAATTACATGTAAGCACTACAAGGAAATGTAAAATGAATTAACAAAGAAGAACAGTTTTCACTATACCATCATCAACATTCAATGTTAAGAACCAAATCTAAGGTTGATTAAACTTCTAAGTTCTAAAGAGGTGGAGACATAAAAGTAGCTCACCCTCAAATAGGAAGAGGAAGATATGTAAAAGTAGCTCACTCTCGAATAGGAACAGAGTTTTTAATACATGTTTGCTAGTACTGGCAGGTAGCAGTTGGTTAACCAAGGAAAGGCTCAGTATAGTTAGTAGGGCTGAATACAGATATGCGCCACATGAATATGGAGCAGTAAAGGAGAACATACTTTATGGGCATACTCATACTAGCAATATTTGGGCATTACGAACAGCAAGGTTAGGCCAAGATTATCACAAGTTCACTACTGTGATAGAAAGTAGAAGAACAAAAGGCCAACATCTGCTAACTACAAGTAGTGAAAAACATGAATACCGTAAAGAAATAACCATTTAAAATTGAAGGAATTCTCAATTGACATAATGAGATTGGTGCATCCCTTAATTTTAGCATTAATTTGGGTCTAACTATGGTTTAATCTAATGGACATGTAAAAAGTGTAAAAGGTTGTAAGTCCTGAACTTGTAAGGATCTGGTGGATTTTTTGGCACAACTACTAACCTCAATCTTTTTAGACCCAAGTATCACATCTGACTGGATGAGATCATAACCAGCAATCAAAGTGTGATCACCATCGACATCTGTGACAGCATAGTTAATGTGATCAATAACCATTGCCTCTGGATCCTGAAAACATTTGAAACATAGAACGTTGGTTCACTGAGATAAAAGAAAATGGAGAGATAGGGATACATAAAATCAAGGTATTGTTGACAGAAAATAACTTGCCTCATCAAAATAAACACCACACTCTGTTGCAATGCTCCGGATAAGATCAGAGGCAGACGAATCAGCCGCCAGGATCATATCATGCCCGGCGTCGATAAATTCCAAGACTGCATTCTGGTCCACTGATCCACCAAAACCTGCCATCAAACCAATTCAGTGAGTCAAGTATTAGAGCATCACGAACAGAGGTCACGTCACGCACAGCTAGTCTAGTTCAATAAGATGCGGAGTTGAAACGTAACAGTCTAGTGTGCAGCTTGAACTAACAGCACCTGGTATATTTAAGACCCCGTTTTCTCCCCACTAGAGCTCAGGGATTACAGACTATTCCAGATGAAATTTCCCCTCAAAAAATCCAAATGAAACTTGGATCGTCCGTTCACTTAAGTGTTACACAAGCGAATTCCCGGAAGTTGCAATTGTGCGAAACACATAACAAAATTCCACTGACAGGCCACTCGTCAAGCGCGGATCAGATCGGACGAACAACCGTCTCCGCATCCTAATTTTCACCCTCGCATCGAATCTAGCGCTAAACCCAGCCCAAAGCCGCAGATCGGATCTCTCCAAGCGAGGCGGGAAGGGGAAGGAGAAGTGGACTCACGCGTCGTGGAGGGGGCGAAGAGCACGAGGCCGTCGTACAGGTACTGGCCGTAGTGGTGGAGCGAGAGCTTTGGATCGTCGGCGAGGCGGAAGTCAAGATCGAACCCGCGCGCCTGGAGCGAGCCGAAGAAGGCCGAGTGCGAGGACCGCACCGCAAGGTCGTCCAGCAGCACCAGCAGCCGGCGGCCCCGGGGCCCCTCGTCCTCCCCGGACGCCGCAACGGTGAGGACGAGGAGGAGGAGGAGCGCGGCGAGGTGCCGCGGCGCCGCCATGGCTGCGCAGATCTCGAGGCGAGGGGGGTTTTGATTCGTGGTGAGGTTTGGCGTGGCGCAGCAGCGACGGTACACGAGTCGAGGCCTCGAGGGTGGTGCTATAGGTGAGAGCTCTGGAGGGAGGGAGAACTTTCGACCGTCCGAATGGAGATCCGACGGCCTGGATCGATATTAAGCTTCGGTGCCTGTTGTTTGCATATTTGAGACTCGTTTCGTTCGGTTTTAACAATTTGACACTGGTAGTGTCATTGACTTGCATGATCTCATGTCATTCACACAAGGGGTAACATAATCAGGAGGGCAACAAAATAAATGTTAAATCATCATCTTTTCGCTAAAGAATGACCTTTTTTCTAAATTTAATTTAATTCTTTGAGGTCAAGAGTTGTGAATCTGGTTGTAAGGATGTAAATAGTACTCCTCCGGTAAAAACTATTTGATGTCTTGTGCATGATGTGGTCTCTAATTTATACTTTGACAACTATTTCTGCTATAATATTCCTTGAAGGGTGGACCTAGTGGTAGGATCTCTCTATTTTATTTGGGAGGTTTTACATCCGAATCAGCCTCCTTTTAAAATAAGCAAGGGGAACTTCTTAGCATCAGCTACACCCTTTATTACTCATTTGTAATATTCATTGAATATATGATACTATCGAGTATCTTTCAAGATAAATTAGCTTGATGCTTATAAAAGTTATTATCAACGGTTACAAAACTTTACACGATATTGTCTGAACATAAGTATTTGTGATAAGGAAGCCTAAAGCTGTAGAACATTATACGACTATGGCAGCTGACAAAACCAAATCCTCCAGCACTGCTTTCAGAATCAATACACAATATAAGTTTCCAAAAAGATAAGTATATAAGTGTGCATCGAGTGTTGAGTATGAAAGCTAAACTGATCTCGTTAATCAATGAAACATTTCAGTGAATCTGTTCAACTAGCAAGCTTACAACTTACACGAGCCTCGATTAGATCATATGTTCTCTCTATGGTTCAGGTTACAGCAAAAAAGAAAACACAAGGAACTGCCTGGCCATCCCAAGTGGTTACAAATGAAGAAGTTACTCTCCTCCAGAATCAATTATAACCAATTAGCCACCGAAAAAAATTGCTCATCAGATGCAGCAATTGGTGCAACATTAGCTGACCTTTGCCTTTTATCACCTGGAAGAAACCTGGCTTCAACCCTTTTTCCAGTGGTACCATGCCAGAATTTCAGTCCGGAAAATCAAGAGATGCATCATGCTGAGAGCCACTGATCACAACTCACAAGCAGTACCTTCGCATCATCATATTAGCTCCTGCTCCTTGAAACTGGCCAATTTCGCACTCTCTCTATCACGCTTAAACACAAGATACAAGGGGCTGTAGAACAGCACACAGACACCAAAAGGCACTATCATCATGGTCAGCAGCCCTCTCGAGAGCGCATAGGCCCCCTCCGCTGATCCGTCGGACAGGTTAACAGTCTTGGCGTCATAGCCGTATATCTTCTCAGTGACCAGACCAACAGCGGGAGCAGCCAGGGCGGCGAATGAGCCCTCAAATGCGCGGTCGAAAGCGTAGATCATGGTGCGGTGTTTGGGAGGGACCACCTCCGCAAACATGGGGTTGTTTGCTGAGGTGGCACACCAGCTTATTGTGAGGCCCATAAAAAAGAGTGTGACAGCAAAAGCATACAAGTAATCCACTGACTGGGGGATGACCGTGAGGAGGATCCACGAGAATGGGATGCCCATGAATGCACTGAACTGAGCACACATAACACGCGCTGAATCAGGGTAGTATCGCGACAAGCGGTCAGCTATAACCCCACCTAGAAATGCTCCACTGGCACACCCAATAGCAAATAGACTGTTCAGAGCTGCCGAGCTGCTATTGTCGAAACCTAAGAGGATTCAAGATCGCTAATGTTAAAACTAGGAGCATTGTATTAGTTTGAATGTTGAAAGTTACATGCTTGTTGTCCTACCGATGAGTTCAAACCACATTGTGAAGAAAACTATGGCAGTCCATGGCAATGAACCAATTATTCCTTGCAGGACAATTATCTGGAACGTTCTCACTTTCATAACAGATCTTGTTGCCACCAAAGAATCCCTCCAGACAGGTGGAGGAAGAACTTCTTTGCTGGACAAATGTAACCTGGAAGATGAGGAATGCTATGATAATACAAATGCATACCCCATCAATTAATGTGAAGAAAGAAGTGTGTAACAAATATACCAAAAACACAATCAATGTGAAAAAGTTTAAGTTAAAATCCAATGTCGATGTGTTTAACTGATCCAGAAAGTGGCAAACTACATGCAGTGTGGTAACAGAAGAAAAGATAAGCATTGATTGCAGCAACAAGCAGGCTTTGTTTAATGAATCTCCACAACAAGACGAGATGGAGAATGCATACCTCTCGTAGTCGTCATCATCAAGAAGATGATTACCAGGGATGCTTCTAGGATCAGTTGCATATAAGTATACAAGAATTCCAATTAGCAAACTGACAAGTGCAACCATTATAAATGCAAAGCGCCATCCTGGTAATCCCCAGTAGTCCTCCCCTGCCATAATGGTTGCCAAAATACTACCACCTATACCACCTACTGCACCAATGAGGCTTAACAAACCAAATCCCGCTCCACGTGTACCATCTTTGTAGCTGTCAGCAATGAACGACTGGAGTGCCGGTATTACAATAGCGAGTCCAAGACCATTTACAGCTCTCCAGAATGCAACCTGCCCAAAGCGCTGGCTAACACCGACAGCCCCTGTTGATAAGGCCCAAAAGACAGTCCCCATTGCAAGCACTGTCGGGCGATCATAGTGAAGAGCAAGGATACCTGCCAAGGGGGATGCTATTGATTTCACAAAGTTCATTAGAAATGTGAGGTATCCCAGATCAGTAGGGCCCGCATTGAAGGCTGCACTGACTTCCTTGTAAACCGCTGGAAGAAGATTCTCATCAGCACGCTCCATAATGGAAGCCAGATTGATGAGGATGAGAGATACAGAGAAACCAAGTATCTTCTTTGTTCTGAAAGAAATGAAAATTAATAGGGTTACACTACAATATGGAGTAAATTATCTTCTACAATTCATAAAAAAATTGATGTGAGCCTTATAAAACGCAAAACAGAACACAAAGGTGCATAACTTATTTCAGGTATACTCTGCCTTTGTAAACTAAAATACAGTACTGACGAATCAATGTGTATCATGCTGACTTGAGATTGTTCAGAGATGACAGTGCTCCTCAAATCTCAGAGCAGCCTTCAATTTAGACCATGCTGTTTCCAATTCGGCACTCCAAGAATTGAAAGAGTATCATGTTGCCCAAAGTGGGAACTGAAGATAGGTGACCAGGAGCTTCCATTCCTAGACATGAACCCAGTACATAGATGATTTCCCTTGTAATTTTATGTTGTAAAACTTGCCCTAACCACTTGAAATGGCATTGTGATTAATTCTTGTTCATTAAATTTATAGTGGCCAGGTGAGATTTGTTTGGTGCATCTTGAGTCATGTCAGGGTGAGTGGTAAGCTTTGATAATAACCATTTAAAACAAATTATTAGTGCTACGATACTCATTTGGGCTATACTTCTCTTTAGGACAGGGTAGGCTGTCACATATTAATGCAATTCTGGCAGCACCGCCTTGAGTAATAACACAACCAGGCCCAGTGACAAATCTAATCGCAAACCCTGGGTAAAGGAAACACACACTGTGCCTGTGTTCATAGGGGGTCAAATAAGCCTAGGTATCTCAACTTTTTCCCTGTTAAGGTCCTTAGGCTACACAAGTCCTTTGATTCAGGTGATAATTCGAAAGATTGGGGGTACTTAAAAATCTAGCTAATAATATATAATTTCTATGCTAACCGTGCAACCTAAGACGCAAACAATGCCGTTGCAGATCCTGCACGACAAAGGCAAAAGTTTGGATAAAGATCGTCACTTTCTCGAGGGATCACGAAGCTTGAAAAGTGAAACTCTTACCATTTACATTACAAACAAAGAGAAACACGCAAACAAAAAAAAGAAAAGAAAAAGAGGAGCGCCCCCCCCCCCCCCACATGCGGGTGTCCACTCACCAACAACATGCCACACACACACAAAATAAAAAAGATCTTAAAGACTGTCTGAAGTGCGGTGCATATCCTCGAAACCCTTTTTCTCCCCTATCAGAAACTGCGCCAGCAACTGCGGGTAGCAAAAGTTTTTTTTCAGCTGCCCGCCCAGAAAAGTTACAATTTTGGCTCCGAAGTGCCCTTACCATTCAGCCCAAAGCATCACGCGCGACGTCAAGGATCTGGACACAAAGCAACACGGCCAGACACCTTTTTTTTTCCCTCACGCGAACATTCTCCTTGGACCCCAATCTTATCCTGTCCAGCCGGAAGGGGACGAACAAAGTTTGGGAGCGTTGCTCGCAAATGCGAGCTCAAAACAGTTTTTTTTTGCGCTGTATATTCTTGCTGAATCTAGCGTAATGAAGTTTATCAAGGGGCTTCGAACAGCTAAACGGACCAGAAATCTGAACAACGCAAGAAAAAAAAGCTAAAGTAGAAGAACACGAAGCTCTGGAAATCCTCGATTTCGTTGGGATCGATAGAGAATCAGTCAAAACAAGATCCCAGCACCCACGAATCGTGGAAGCGAGGACTGCCACTGCCAGGGATGACGAGAAGGGAAGAGGATTGAGGGGGTTACCTCATGCTGGAGGAGGGGGTGAGCGGGGAAGTGGGGGAGGAGCGCGCCCTGTGCCGCATGGCCATGGATGGATGGGGTGGGCTCGAGTGGAAGAAGCCTCCTTCCTCTCTTGCTTGTCCTTGGAGGCTTGGACGCGCTGATGGCAGAGCCGAATCGGGCGACGCAGCGCGGGGTGGAGTCGCTGGCTGGAGGGAGAAAAGGAGCTGATGCACCACGCAGGGTTGCACGAGCACAAGGTGGTGGTGACCCTCGCCCCTCGCGCTTTCAAGATTTGTCCTTTCCTCCAGTATACGTACAATGTTAAATGCCATTTTTTAAATTTGTAAAGCTAGGTTTGTTTTTGAATTATTGTTGTTAATATAATAATTCTGATATAAAACTATTACTTTAATAATAATAATTTAAAAATAAAAGAGAGTAATTTGAGAAAACTTCAACTCAATGTATGTTTGATTGTCGAGGATGTTAACAATCGTTTTTAATATATTTTTTCTGTTTAGAATTATTTGATGTTGACTAGTTTAATTTTAAATTAATTAACGTTAAAAAATTCGAAACGGATAGAGTAATTTATGCAAAAGTTGTTCTAGATGGTCAGTGTATTTTCTAATTTAAACTATTTTCTCTAAAAACAATATACCTATTTTATTTTTTAATTTATACTATCAGATGAAAAAATTGAAATGGAAAAAATACAGTTACCATTGTGTGACCTAGAATATTTTCTTGCATAATTTCGCATTAAGAAAATTGTGCATTGCAGTCCTGCTCTCGTTTGTCGGGCTGGGTAAGTTTGTTCACCGCTACAGACGACGCCATCTCTCTCAGCCATGGCGGCGGCGTGGTCGATCCAGCGTCCTCAGCCCTTGCTGCTCCCGTCGGCTCTTCTCTGCTGCTCCCTGACCTCGACCCTGGCACTTCTCCACTCGGATCGACGTTGCTGCTCCCGGGTCGCTCGTGGATTTGGCTCGATCTGGGCGCAACGCCGGCTTGCTCTCGGTTTGCTGCTGGTCCGGATCTAGTGGCAGCGTCGGCCCCTCGTGCATAGCACCTCGTCACCGGCTCGTCGACCTGCACAGCGACCTGCTCCTGCACGTGAGGGTGAGGCCCGACTGTCTCTTCCATTTTTTCTTTTTTTTTTAACAATACCATTTGTTTTTTTGTGATGAGTAATGATGAATGGCGGTTGCAGTACGCGAGGATCTGGTATGTAGCTTAGAAAATCAGGTTTTTACTAAATATCATTTGACTGCTTGATTATCATATGTAGATGGACAATAATGTATGAATGCTTGATCATGAGCAGTCCTAGGAATTAGAACTCATGTGCTGAAGGATGCATTTCTTATTTTGGTTAATCTTATCTTAACTTGTTAGCTTCATCCCATGAAAATTGTAAACAATGTACTCTAGGTTGATGCTTGCTATTTTGGGGCATTTTGACATGACTCTGCTTTATAGTAGAGCAGCTATGCTCTAAAACTCTAGTGTGGAGCAGCCCTGTCATGGAGTTAGAACTTTTTATGATGGTGTTTGGTTAGAAGGTTATTTCCAGCTCCCAAAAAGAGGGTTTTGAGTGTGCAATGAAACTCTTGTCCTTAGTTAGGTTGGTTGTATGTTTATTGAGGATAATAAAATGTATGTAACTATTTTTCATCGTTGTAACAATAATAAAGTATTAACAATAACATATTATATGTCCATTGTCTTTATTTAAATAACTAGAAATTAGTCTATTATCCCAAAATATTACATCAATATTTAATATTAATTGACACAAGAGAGATATTAAATACTATCACAAAATGCATCAAACAGTTTGAATGACATTGGAAACAATTTGCCATTCATGTTTCTGGTGCCATTCATTCAAACACTGTGTTCTATGATTGTATCCATGTATCCAAGATAGTGGTCACCTTTGTAACTTGATTTGATGTGCAGATAATATTGCCTAAACAGATCAATTTTCAGAAAGTCATAATGCTAATGGTTAGGCCATGTTGTGCATCAAGATGAATAAAATCTTAAGGGGGTGTCAACTCTGTTGCATCAATTTTCAGAAAGTCACAATGCTAGTGGTTTCTTAGATCCAAAAACTCAATATTGATGATAAAACGACCAAGAGACATGACATCACATCAACTTGCAGGACAAAGTCCTTCGGAGAAGGTGTTCAAGCACTATACGTCTATACATCATGAAAGAAGGAGAGTAAGAAACTATGAAGTATGAGCAATGAGGTACGTAGACTTTTCATAAAGAAAAGTTCAGAGAGTTATCAGATAATTGTCTACTACCGGTTTCACACAACAAAGGAGACTTGTAACTGAAATTTTGGGGCAGAAGGTAGAGGATAAGAAAAAAATCAGGTAGTAGCCATCATCGAAAGGGTCAGAGCGGCGGTAGGAGCAGGGGCTGAAGGTGTCGATACGGGAGTCCGGCCTGCTCACCCCGCCGGAGGCTCATGCTGCCCTCGCCGAGCCGAGCAGCCGATCACAAGAGCCAGAGCCGAGCAGCCGCTCACAAGAGCCAGCATGTTCGTCCGGTCTCGCTCCTGCTTTGCGGTGTTCGTCAGATGGCGGCGCTCTTTCGAACTCGAGCGCGGGCATCCGAGTTTCTCCTCCGTCGAGGCTACAATCGGACGTCGGGTTGGGGTTGGAAGCGTCGGGGAGGCGGGGCTGGGACCTCGACGGGGTGTCAGGGTCAGGGCCGCGCGGGGCGGCCGGAGACGCGGTGGAGATGATAGACAAAAAAGAAATGAAGAGCACCAGGAGAAAGAGAACGAAACGTTCTCTCGTAACTAGTTGCTGTGGCGGAAGATAATCCACCTAAATAAACTAGAACTCCATCAATTTTATAGATAGAATTAGCTTGTTCCACAAAATTTAAATTTTTAGAGTTTAGGTGTTTGGTTAGCTCAACTTAAACTCTAAAATTTAAAGTAGGTAATGTTTAGTACTTTATTTAGTAATGTTTCGGAGTAGAGACATGACGGCCTTAAATGACTGTACTACTAGTAGGTAATGTTTAGTGCGCAGCCGCCGCGGCAGAGGGTTCCTTCGATGCGGCTAGGTTATTCACGGCCGTGACCTTCCTGGAGTAACCAACATGGCATCAGTACCGCTCTCCCCTGTGCACGTGCTTGCCGCTAGGTATGTGATCCATCGTTCCACAAATTTTAATCCAAAAGTGTTGCGTCATAGCTGCCGCTTGCAAGTTGTTTGACATAATGTGCAGCCCATAGAACATCTTCTCGGTGACTACGATTGCTTGGAGGCTTGCTTGTGGAGAGACAACCCATTGCCTCACATTTTCTTGCTGACCAGGCTACACAAAAACTCACATAAACACCATCATCTCCAGCTATCTTGACCACAAATAGTTTATTTGGGAGTCTGCCTAATTGTCCCTATGATGATGTAGCTACACACTACAGCAATCTTCCATATTTACGACGGCAAGGGCGTCGGGGACCGCCGGGGTCGGGGGGGGGGCGCGCGGCGGGGGCGGCGGATGGTGACGGCGGCCCGCGCCGACCCCGGCCCGCAGGTATATACCGCTTGTTTATAACAAGCTGCTCGTCGTAAATTATTTACGACGGCTAACCCTATAACCGTCGTAAATAACAAGAGCCGTCGTAAATTTACGGGATCCTTGTAGTGACAGCCCACATCTCTTTTGAATATTAATTGGTACTTTCAACAAGTCATATGTGAGTACACATAATAATGCTAATGCAACTCTGTTAACGACACAACATTGTGCTCAGTCTCATTAAAAGCCATTTTACATGCTGACTAAGCAGATCATTTCGACTTATTGTTCCTACACAAATCATTTTGACTTATTGTTTCTACAGAGTTTGACTCCAGAAACTTGTTTATACGAATAACTTGTGATCATTGATGAATTTTGATAAAGATAGAATCATTATTGTCTATATCGGTGTTTCCTCTAAAAATCAGATTAAAGTTGCCACCTAGCGTACCTAGTGCCGAAGGCTCTCACACATTGTGGGTCTGGAAAAAAGGTTATTTCTAGGCAGCCTTACTCCTGCTTTGTCACCAATCTAAATAAAGTACTACTACAATTATAACATTTCTGAAGAAAACCTTCCAATTTTACTCATTTGTCAGAAGGCTACTGATATTATATTTTACTAGTTCTAATTGGTGCCTAAGAAGTGATCATGTATTATGTTAGAAGCACAAATAAGACGTTTACATTTTTCCTGTTCTCTTCATGTTGGCAGCTTGACTTGAATTCTACCTCTCATTATAATTCATGCTATCTTATTTACTATATTGGAGTAACAAAGTAGAATATTATTTTTATTTGTACGAATATATCGTCTTATTCAGTCAATCAGTCCGGGTTATCAATAGCATATTTGTCGGTACCCTCAATATGGGGTACCCCACGCACAGGGGGAAAATCGTCTAAGGACTTCGCCCCTTCCGCAGGGACGAACTCCTAGGGCATTCAAGCCGGACCTCCCTTCTCCGCAGGGAGAGCTCCGAAGGCTCCACGTGTCCTGCGGGGCCGGACCTCCCTCTCCTCAGAGGAGAGCTCCGGACCCGCCACGTGGCCAGCAGAGCCGGACCTCCCCCCTCTGTGGGGAGAGCTTCGAAGGCTCCACGTGTTCTGCGGGGCCGGACCTCCCTCTCCTCAGATGAGAGCTCTGGGCCCACCACGTGGCTAGCAGAGCCGGACCTCCCCCTCCGCGGGGAGAGCTCCGAAGGCTCCACGTGTCCTGCGGGGCCGGACCTCCCTCTCCTCAGAGGAGAGCTCCGGGCCCACCACGTGGCCAGCAGAGCCAGACCTTCCCCTCCGCGGGGAGAGCTCCGAAGGCTCCACGTGTCCAGCGGGGCCGGACCTCCCTCTCCTCAGAGGAGAGCTCCGACCCCGCCACGTGGCAGCAAGCAGCGCTGTCTACCCGACACGGTAGGCAGCAGGAGTAAAGCCGCACCATGCCTTGCTCGTACAAGGTATTCAAGACCCGCGCCTTCCCAAGACGCGGTATTGAAGACCCGCGCCTTCCCAAGACGCGGAGACGTGGGGCACGCCCCCTGCCAGGAGGCGTTGCGCCCAGTCGCATCACAGTGAAGACATACACGCAATGCCAGAAGCTGTACACCAATAAACGCAGCGACAAGACATCCCCTGCCGTCCCTACCATCATCAACCACTACGCCTAGCTTGCGGCGTGGGTAGGGCGGCAGGTCGGAGGCTCAGAAGCCCTCGCTAGAGACAACTACCGACATTATTACAGATACGGTAGATGGTAGAGATCACCCCGGGACCACCTGTCGGGTCCCGGGGCCCACTTTGTAAGCCGCCCGAACCTTGGACTATAAAAGGCTCGGGTAGGCAACGTTACAAGGGGTTCGTGCTCACGCAAGTTTGCACCCTGATTCAGCATTCTAGCACTCTACTCATCCTCAAGCTCAGGACTCCGGTTCTGAGCACCAAGCAATACAACGAGCACCTCTGCTCACCGTGGACGTAGGGTATTACGCTCCGGCGGCCCGAACCACGTAAAAAACCCTGGTGTTTGTCGAAGTGTGTAGCCGACACTTCCCCCGGACCTGTTCTGGGCAGCCCGCGGAGGTTCTTTTTCGGAGGGGCTAGTCACTCGCGGATAGCTTCAGCGTTAGGGACGATTGAGGGAGAAGCTTGACACGGGGAGTTTTACGTGGTTCAGGGCGCCGGAGCGTAAAACCCTTCGTCCACGGTGAGCAGAGGTGCTTGCTGTATTGCTTGCTGCTCAGAACCGGAGTCCTGAGCTTGAGGGTAAGTGATGTCTAGAGTGCGAGTCAACCGGGTTCGAACCTAAGGGTGCGAATGGCTGGAGTACCAACCCCAGCTAACGTTGCCTACCCGAGCCTTTTATAGTCCAAGGCTCGAGCGGCTTACAAGGTGGGCCCGGGACCCGACAGGTGGTCCCGGGGAGATTTCCTGCCATCTACCGTATCTGCAGTTATGCCGGTAGTTTTCTCTGGTGAAGGCTTCCGAGTCTTCGTTCTGCCGCCCTGCCCATGCCACAAGCTAGTCGTAGTGGTTGATGATGGCAGGGGCGGCAGGGGATGTCTTGTCGGTGTGTTTATTGGCGGGTAGGCTCTGACACGGCGCGCCAGTCTTTGATGCGACTGGGCGCGACGGCACCTGATAGAGGCGTGCTCCGCGTCTCCGCGCCTTGGGAAGGCGCGGGCCTGTAATACCTTGTACGGGCAAGGTATGGCGCGTCTTTACTCCTGCTGCCTACCGCTCGGGGGCAGGCAGCGTTGCTCTGCTGGCCACGTGGCGGGCCCGGAGCTCTCCTCTGAGGAGAGGGAGGTCCGGCCCCGCTGGACACGTGGCGCCATCAGAGCTCTCCCTTCGGAGAAGGGCGAGGTCCTTAGGCATTTCCCCCTGTGCGCGGGGGTACCCCTTATCGATGGTACCGACAGTGGCCCCTGGGCCCATCTCGGGGGAGATAGCGAGCCCGAGGTGGGGCCTCCGTCTCTTCCATTCTGCGCACTTTCTCCAAGTCCCGCATTGACCGCTGCCGGAGCACGAACAGTTGCGGGATCGTGGGAGCGTGCACCCACTTGATGGTTGCTTTTACTGCGGCGGTCCCCAAGGCTGCCACTTCTGCACGTTGCAGCGCTTTTTTCGGGAACCGCCGAAGCGCCTTGCCGGCTCGTCTCCTTGGGAGACTGACTTCTTGGCCCACCACTTCAGTTGGACGACCTGGGTCCACTTGTCATCGACGCTTGGTCTTGGAGCCGAAGCGGTTGCCCAAGCGGCGTATTCGAAGAGTTTTGAATCGCTTTGAATCGCACCTGGGAAGTTTTAAAAGGGGATCTTACCCGCATTGCGACTTCCCTTCGCACATCCCAGCGCTTGCACCTTCCTTGAGTTCTTGCGCCTTTGTCTTCTGCCATGGCTTCCAACCCGCCTCCGGAGAAGAAGCGCGCTCGATCTCCTCCGGCGGCGGCGTCTGCGTCGAGTCAGGGATCCAGGGCGCCTGCACGCCCTGCTTCTGGAGATGGCGCCCCGTCCGGTGGCGACCCCAAGAGGTCTCGGGCTCATCATCCCGACGGGACTCCTCTTGAGCGACGACGGGCTGAAGGTTCCCGGGCGTCGCGTCCTCCCTCCTCAGGCGGTGGAGTCTCCAAGGAAACTGCTGACGCGTCGAGGGGGGCTTCAGGCGGTGGAGTCTCCAAGGAAACTGCTGACGCGTCAAGGGGGGCTTCAGAAGCATCCCCTGCTCCGTCAGCCCGGGCGACTGCGGGGCAGCCGTCGGCGGCGACGGCGGGCTCTAGTGGTCCTACCCCGGCTCGGAAGCCGGGGTTCAGAGCCCGTTGGAGTGCTCGTGTTTCTCGGCCATCCCCGACTGATGGGGGGTCTGCACCGCAGCGCTCGGAAGCCGGGTCGGTTGCCGCGGCCCCCAAGCTAGCGCAAGTTCCTCCTGTACCGGTCAGCCCGGATTCTATGGCAGCGTCGACTCCTCTTGCCGAGTCGGTTGCCGTGGCCCCAAGCCAGCGCAAGTTCGTCCTGTACCAGTCGGCCCGGCTTCTATGGCAGCGTCGACTCCTTCCAGTCGTCCTTCTTCACTGGCTCAGGAGCCAGCTGTCGGCGAGGGTTCGGCGGGTCCGGCTGTCGAAGTCCCGCCTCCTGTTGCCAGAGCGGAAGGAACTGCCACCGGCCTTACGGTGGGCATCGAACCAGGGCGTGATGGGAGCGAGCCCGTCCCGGCGCCGGCTTCTCCTGACCGGCGTCTCATCCCGGTTGCCGGTGCGTCGTCTTCTCTTGAAGACGACGTGATGGAGGAGGTCGGAGGCGCCGCTCCGGCCTCTGCTGCCCCACTGCCCCTGGCAGACGCTCTCGTGCTCGCCCAGACGAGCGTCCGACAGGTCTTGGCCGTGCTCGGTCGCGAGCGAGAGGACTAGGTGGTTGAGAGGGATCACCTCCTCACCTGGGGGAACCTTTTGAGGGAGCGGACCGCGAAGGTCAAGGGGGAGCTCGACTCGAGGCGGGAGTCGCTTGATATCATGGAGGCGCTCCTCGACCGACAGAAGCGGGCCGTCGACCGTCTGGACTCCGAGACGCGGCGGCTCCACAAGGAGGCCCTTGAGGCGCGTGCCCGGGCCGAGGAGAACTTCTCTGCCCTGGAGGAGGTGCGGCAGAGGCTGGCGCGCCGTGAGCGCGCCGTTGCGGATCAGGAGCGCTCCGTGGCGGCCGAGGCGGAGAGAGTCGCCGCGCGGCTGGTGGCTGGCGAGGGCGACCTTCGAGCCCGGGCTACGGAGCTAGAGGCCCCGAAGGTAGACCTTGCCACGAGGGAGGAGCAGGTCTCTCGGGAGCGCCAGGCGATCCTGGATCGGGAGCTGGTTGTCGACTTCCAGGCTTCAGAGTTGGAGCGGCTCGCCCGGAACCTCCGCCTTCGGGAAAGCTCTCTGGCGGCCAGGGAGAAGGAATTCTCCGAGGGGAGCCACGACGCCTTGCTGGCAGCCCGTCACGAGGTAGAGGAGCTCTTGGCCTCGCGGTCTTCCGAGGCCCGTGCGGTCTCGAGCTTCATCGACCAGGTAGGGTCCGCCCTGGTCCCCCTTGGCTTTAGTCCGGTGAAGACAGTGGCCCCTGCGCTGAAGGTGACCGAGGTGATCCCCGCGCTCGAGTTAATCGGCGCCAAGCTGAGCAGGCTAGATGCGGTGGTCGCCGGCCAGCTCGAGGCAGAGGGTCGGGGCCTGGCCGTGGAGGTCGCCTCACACGTGTTGGCGTGCTTCCGGAGCCGGGACCCTTCTTTCTCGCTAGAGCCAGCGAGACAGGGCCCCGCCATGGAGCGGGAGGAAGCTGCCAGGGCTGAAGTCGGGGACGTGGCCGCCCTTGTATCCTCTAGGTTCCGGCGTGAGCCAGGGGAACCCTAGGACTTGTATCTCCCTTTTTTTTATTGAGTCTGTAGTCCAGCTCATGGAGCCTCGAATAAATAGACTCTTGCGACTTTTCGTGTCTGTGTGCTCTTGTCTCCTTCTTGGTTTTGCCTGGTCGAGCCCTTAGCTCCGCAAGGTACTCAGAGGCCTTCACCAATCTCGAAGCTCTGCACAGACACCTTCCTCGGGTCCTTATTGTATTAAGGGCCCCGGAGGTCTCCGGAACTCGCCCCATGAGAATGGGGAGGTCCGGATCTGCCGACCACGTGGCGGGCCCGGAGCTCCCCTCTGAGAAGAGGGAGGTCCGGCCCCGTGGGACACGTGGAGCCTTCGGAGCTCTCCCCGCGGAGGGGGAGGTCCGGCTTCTGCCGGCCACGTGGGGGGCCCGGAGCTCCTCCTGAGGAGAGGGGAGCTCCGGCCCCGCTGGACACGTGGGGCCTTCGGGACTCGTCCCTACAGAAAGGGCGAGACCCGGATCCTCCGGTCTTGCGCTGGAGTAGTCGATAGCTCCTTGCCCCCCCTTCATGCGGTCCCCGTAGCTAGAACCTGGAGGTCCTGCACACAGGTAGAGGAAGTGTAATTCTCCTCGGGGGGTTCTCCCCTCCCCGTCTCTTAGTCTTATTCGGCTTACGGTCCTAGTCCGGTATACGGGGCTTGGGCAATTCTGTGCGCGTGGCACCGGGGCTCCGGCTCCCTTCGAGGTCAGGGTACGACCGTCCGGCCCCTAGTACAGGATCGTACGCCGGGGAAGCAGAGTGCACAGGCTTTGGGTACGGAACCAGGCAAAGCGGCTGTACTCCCCTGGACCTCCGGAGGGCAGGGTGCGCACGCTTTGGGTACAAAGCCGGCTAAGCGGGATACACACCCTGGACCCCCCATGCACGGCTCAGGCCTTTCTTGGAGGTGACCAACTGGCACCGCAAAACCTCACTAGGAGAGGCCCGAGAGGCCCCCTGGCCATCGGCAGGTGCCTCAAGCGCAACCGCCTTCGGTAGGATAGCAAATGCTGACTATGGATGAGAGCGGGAAAGGGGAGCTAAATGTACGGTGAGCATACATAGAAAGTGCGGTCATAAAAATTAATGCCTAATTTAAATGAGCACATAAGTGAGAGCGAGGTAGAACAGGTTTCTGTGTAAATGCCCATAGGAGGAAGGCAGGCTGTACATGGAGGCAACGACCCGCCCCATTAAGAAGGGAAGCAAGACTCTACGCGCTTGGGGTCGGAACCAGGCCAAGCTGGCCGTAGTCCTGGACCGTCCCCTGAGGCCTAGCTGCTCCGAGCGCTATTCCTGGACTCTATGGGATTTATTACAGAAAGGTAAAGGCCTGTTCTACTAATGCTCAGGAGGTAGAACTTAGTGTGATGTTCCATGCTCCAAGGGTTCAGGAACGGATCCCATCCTTGGTTGAAAGGCGTGTGTACTTGGGACAGCAACTTTCGTGACTCGGAAGGGACCTTCCCGGCTAGGGGAGAGTTTATAGGTCCTTCGCGGGAAAGTGTGTGCCGCGACACCAGGTTGCCTTTTCGCAGGTCCCTGACGCGCTTGGTCCTTTGGCGGTAGTGCTAGAGCACCAGCCGGGCCGTGCGTTGTGGGGTGTTACCTGCACTCGTGCCTCGTCGACGAGGTAGATATCTTCACGCTGGAGCAGGTCCAGCGCGGCTTCCCCCGGGAGCCCCGGGGTACCTTCCCCTTCTGGCTAAGGCCGTCGAGAGGTAGGAGGACCCGGACTCTTTTTGGGAGACCCAAGATGTCTTTCCCCTTCTGGCTAAGGCCGTCAAGAGGTTGACAAATCCTGGGCGGCCCCCGGGAGGTGAGGCCGAGGCACTGAGACGTGCACTCGGGTGGAGCTGGCCCGATTCTGCACTGTCGGGGCTAGTGCTTGGGCTGCTGCAACTGCTTAGAGCTTCTCCAAGGCTGATATCGCAACAGTGCAGTCTCCACTGATCTTTCGGGGCAGCCGTAGTCGGCTACTGCCCTGGCTCGTCGTCACTGGAGCTGGAGTCCTCACCGTTGTGCACCGTCTTTATGGCGCGCTGAGGCTCCTGAAACCCCACCTGGTGGCTGACGTTGTCTGGGGCGTCGACCTTGTGCTTGCTCTCCCTTTGACGGAAGGGTGGGGCATCACCTCGCAGCTGCCTCCCTTTGCGGAAGCGCTCTGCGAGCTTCTGGATGTCCCGGCACTTAGCAGCAGTATGGTAGCTGGTGCCATGCATGGGGCATAGCTCACCTCGGTCTCCCTCTGGAGCTGGTGACTGCCGCTGCCTTTTGTCGGGGCGTGGCCCCCGAGCCCCACTGGGTGCTGCTGCTGCAGCAGCAACGGGAGCCACGGCCGGTGGTTTCATCTTGCCACCGCCCCGGTTCTTGATCTTCTTGCCGCTTCCATGGGAAGCAGCGCCAGATCCGGGCTGCCCTCCTGACTCTGAGGCTGGCAGTGAGTGCCAGTTCCGCCCTTCTGTTGCCTTGGCGCACTTGGCCGCCAGGCTGAAGAGCTTTGAGACGTCGCGAACCTCTCTGGTCGCGAGCTTCTCAAGCATCTTCGTGTCCCGTACACCCTGTCGGAACGCCACCACCACAGAAGCATTTTGGATGTGCGGGATGATGTTCCGTACCTCGGAGAACCGCTGGATGAAGGAGCACAACGTCTCTCCTGGTTGTTGCTGGATGGCGTGGAGGTCGAGCTCCGTGCTGGGCCGGGTGTAGGAGCTGCCGAAGTTAGCAGTGAACTGCCGGCAGAGCTCTCCCCAAGAGGTTATGGAACCCTGGGGGAGGTTCATGAGCCAAGACCGGGCTGGGCCGGTCAAGGCGACGGGGAAGTAGTTGGCCATGACGGCCTCATCCCCTCCTGCAGCAAGGATGGCGGTGGAGTAGATCTGGAGGAACTCCGCCGGGTTGACACTGTCGTCGTACTTCTCTGGCAGGTGCGGCCGAAACTTGCGCGACCACCTCGCGAAGCGAAGGTGTGGCGCTAGGGCCGCACATCCTGCTCCTGTTGCTGCAGGCGTTGGTGCCGCGAACGCCTGGTTCACTGCTGGCACCGTGTACCCGGTATGGGCAAGGCTGCGCCATAGACCGGAGGCACCGTTTGCAGGGCATATGGCTGGGGCATATGCTGCGTGGCGTATGCCTGGGGCAGAGATCGCGTGGCGAACGTCTGCGACTCAGGCAGGGTTGAGGCAGACGTCATGCTGTCGCCGGCCTCTTGGTTGCGACGCCTTTCTCGTCGTCGCTCGATAAACACTCGGGCATCTTTCCCAAGTGGCATCGTTCTAGCTCCGTCCTCAGGTCCGTCGATGGGAGCATGGTGGAGCTGGAATCTGCCGTCTGCCCGTCAACCGTTGGCGTGCGCGTCAGTGACACAGCCGGTTGGCTAGGGCGTCGTCCCCGCCGAAGCCGAGGGTTTGCGGCGGCGACGACGAGACGGTCTACCTCGCGAATCCAGTGCCGGGTCGCTGACTGAGGCGCATCCCCAGCAGGTGAATTGTGCAGTAGCGCTCTTGCTGCAGCTAGCGCGCCCCCATGGGGACGCTTAGCGTTGCAGAGGATCTCACACTTGCTGGAGCCTGCGTTGCCGGAGTCGGCTGCTGGCTTCCAGCTTGCACCGACACACTCCGTCCAGAGTGTGTCGAGACGTAGTCCCCGCTAGTCACTGTCCATCGTGAACGCGGGGGAGGAGAGCTTGCCGCTGAAGGAAGCTTCGTCATCTTCGTCGGCAGAAGCTCGTCGCGCAAGGGAAAAGCCCCCTTCCTGGCGTGCCAAATGTCGAAGTGTGTAGCCGACACTTCCCCCGGGCCTGCTCTGGGCAGCCCGCGGAGGTTCTTTTTCGGAGGGGCTAGTTACTCGCGGAGAGCTTCAGCGTTAGGGACGATTGAGGGAGAAGCTTGACACGGGAATTTTACGTGGTTCAGGCCACCGGAGCGTAAAACACTACGTCCACGGTGAGCAGAGGTGCTCGCTGTATTGCTTGCTGCTCAGAACCGGAGTCCTGAGCTTGAGGCTGAGTGATGTCTAGAGTGCGAGTCAACCGAGTTCGAACCTAAGGGTGCGAATGGCTGGAGTGCCTACCCTAACTAACGTTGCCTACCCGAGCCTTTTATAGTCCAAGGCTCGAGCGGCTTACAAGGTGGGCCCGGGACCCGACAGGTGGTCCCGGGGAGATTTCCTGCCATCTACCGTATCTGCAGTTATGCCGGTAGTTGTCTCTGGTGAAGGCTTTCGAGTCTTCGTTCTGCCGCCCTGTCCATGCCTCAAGCTAGTCGTAGTGGTTGATGATGGCAGGGGCGGCAGGGGATGTCTTGTCGCTGTGTTTATTGGCGGGCAGGCTCTGACACGGCGCGCCAGTCTGTGATGCGACTGGGCGCAACGGCACCTGACAGAGGCGTGCTCCGCGTCTCCGCGCCTTGGGAAGGCGCGGGCCTTGAATACCTTGTACGAGCAAGGTATGGCGCGCCTTTACTCCTGCTGCCTACCGCTTGGGGGCAGGCAACGTTGCTCTGCTGGCCACCTGGCGGGCCCGGAGCTCTCCTCTAAGGATAGGGAGGTCCGGCCCCGCGGGACACGTGGAGCCTTCGGAGCTCTCCCCGCAGAGGGTGGAGGTCCGGCTTCTGCTGGCCACGTGGCGGGCTCGGAGCTCTCCTCTGAGAAGAGGGAGGTCCGGCCTCGCGGGACACGTGGAGCCTTCGGAGCTCTCCCCACAGAGGGGGGGGGGGAGGTCTGGCTCAGTTCTCCACGTGGTGGGTCCGGAGCTCTCCTCTGAGGAGAGGGAGGTCTGGCCCCGCTGGACACGTGGCGCCTTTGGAGCTCTCCCTGCGGAGAAGGGCGAGGTCCTTAGGCATTAACCCTTGTGCGCAGGGGTACCCCTTATCGAGGGTACCAACAATGTTCATCTGTTTCCTTCGTCCAGTACAGCGAGACTCACGCAGGGGGACTAGCCCCTCCGAAAAAGAACCTCCGCGGGCTGCCCAGTGCAGGCCCGGGGGAAGTGTCGACAGCTACACTTCGACATTTGGCATGCCATGAAGGGGGCTTTTCCCTCTCACATCGAGTCTTCGCTCACTAAGATGACCAAGCTTCCCTCTACGTTAAGCTCTCCTCGCCCTCGTTCTCGGCGAGCGATGACCAGCGAGGCTTACGTCTTGACGCACTCAGGGAGGAGTGTGTCGGGACAAGCTGGGAGCCAGCAGCCGACTCCGGCAACGCGGACTCCAGCAAGCCCAAGATCTGCTGCAGCGTCGAGTGTCTCCCATGGGGGCGCACTAGCTGCAGCACGAGCGCTTCTACGCAATCCACCTGCTGGGGACGCTCCTCAGGCAACGACCCAGCAGTGGATTCGCGACGTAGACCGTCTACGAGAAAGGCGTCGCAACCAAGAGGCCGGCGACAGCATGTCGACCACCTCGACCCAGCCTGGGCCGAAGACGTTCGCTACGCGATCTCTGCCCCAGGCATACGCCACGCAACATATGCCTCAACCATATGCCCTGCAAATGGCGCCCCCGGGTTATGGCGCACCTTTGCCCATGCCGGGGTACACGGTGCCAACTGCGGATCAAGCGCTTGCGGCACCAACACCTGCAGTAACAGGAGCAGGGTGTGCAGCTTTGGCGCCACACCTTCGCTTCGCGAAGTGGCCGCGTAAGTTCCGGCCACACCTGCCAGAGAAGTACGACGGCAACGTCAACCCGGCGGAGTTCCTCCAGATCTACTCCACCGCCATCCTTGCTGCAGGAGAGGATAAGGCCGTCATGGCCAACTACTTCCCCGTCGCCTTGACCGGCCCAGCACAGTCTTGGCTCATGAATTTCCCCCAGGGTTCCATAACCTCCTGGGGAGAGCTCTGCCGGCAGTTCACCGCCAACTTCGGCAGCTCCTACACCCGTCCTAGAACGGAGCTTGACCACCACGCCATCCAACAACAGCCCGAAGAGTCGCTGCGCTCCTTCATCCAGCGGTTCTCCCAGGTACAGAACACCATCCCACATATCCAGAATGCTTCTGTGGTGGTGGCGTTCCGGCAAGGTGTAAGGGACAAGAAGATGCTCGAGAAGCTCGCCACCAGAGAGGTGCGCAATGTCTCGGAGCTCTTCAGCCTGGCGGACAAGTGCGCCAGAGCGGCGGAAGGGTGCAACTGACACTCACAGCCAGCCTCCGAAGCCGGAGGACAGCCCGGACCAAACGCTGCTCCCCATGGGAGCGGCAAGAAGGTCAAGAAGGCCGGTGGCAAGATCATGCTGCCGACCGGAGCTCCTGTTGCTGCTGCTGCTGCAGCGCCCACCGGAGCTCGGGGGCCACACCCCGACAAGAGGCCGCGACAGTCACCAGCCCCTGGCGGTGACCACAGCGAGCCGTGCCCCGTCCACAACACCAGCAGCCATACTGCCGCTGAGTGCTGGGAGATCCAGAAGCTCGCGGAACGCTTCCGCAAGGGGAAGCAACCGCGTGCGGATGCCCCTCCCTTCCGTCAGAGGGAGGGCAAGCAGAAGGTTGACCCTCGGGACAACGTCGACTAGCAGATGGAGTTCCAGGAGCCCCAGCGCGCTCTGAAAACGGTCCATCACCGCGAGGGCTCCACCTCCAGCGACAACGAGCGCCGGAAGGCGCTCCACGTCATCTACGGAGGGTCCTCGGACCCCTCGTCCCGGAGCGTAGTCAAGACTCTGCGTCGAGCTGTGGCATCGGTGGCTCCTACCCCGTGCGCAACACCGCACCTCAAGTGGGTAGGGACCCCCATCACCTTCGACGCCACCGACTGCCCCAAGAACATGGCTGGGGTCGATCAGCTACCGCTCTTGGTAGCTCCCACCATCACCAACGTGAAGATGTACCACGTCCTGGTGGATGGAGGGGCCAGCCTCAACCTCATCAGCCGTGCAGCCTTCCTAAAGCTGCAGATCCCGATGGCCAAGCTCGCCCTGTACGGCAGCATCAACCTACTGGTGACCTTCGGGGCACCAGACAATTACCGTACAGAGTACATTCTGTTCGACGTGGCGGAGGTCGACCTCCCCGTCAACGCCATCATCGGCAGGCCAACCCTGTACCGATTCATGGCGGTAGCCCACTACGGCTATCTCGTCTTGAAGATGCCTACACCAACAGGCGTCCTCAAGATCCGTGGAGACCGCACCGCACTGCTGCAGTGTCAGCCTTGGAGAAGCTCCAAGCACTTGCAGCAGCCCGAGTACCAGCCTCTGGCGGTGCAGAACCGGGCCAGCTCCACCCGAGTGCACGTCACCGTGCCTCAACCTCTGCACCCCGAGTGCAGCCCCACGACGAAGACGACGTCCCCCTGATGGTCGTCCAAGTCGGTGCCGAAGCTGCCCAGACCACCCAGATTGCCGGAGGACTAGATAGCAAATAGGAAGGCGCACTCATCACCTTCCTCCGACACAACGTCGACGTGTTTGCATGGCAACCGTCGCAGATGCCGGGGATCCCTAGGGAGGTGATCGAGCACCATCTGAAAATCTTCCCCGACGCGCGACCTATCCAACAGAAGCCTCGGAAGCAGTCCATCGAGCGACACAACTTGATCCATGAAGAAATCAAGAAGCTGCTGGACGCTGGCTTCATACGGGAAGTCCATCGCCCCCGGTGGTTGGCCAACCCCGTCGTCGTCCCGAAGGCCGACGGGAAGCTCTGGATGTGCATCGACTACACCAGTCTCAATAAGGCATGTCCCAAAGATCCATTCCCCCTCCCTAGAATAGATCAAATAGTAGACTCTACATCAGACTGTGATATGTTATGCTTCCTAGACGCCTACTTAGGCTTCCACCAAATTCCCATGTCTAGAGAAGATGAACATACCGCATTTATCACAGTAGACGGCCTGTATTGTTATGTCTCCATGCCTTATGGTTTAAAGAACGCTCTCCCCACCTTTGTTCGTGCTATGCACAAAACCTTTGGATATGTCGATGACATCGTTGTCAAAGTTAGACAAAGCTCATCATTATTAGATAACCTAGCTCTAGTCTTTGACAAACTACGCTCCACGCGCACCAAGCTGAACCCAGATAAGTGTGTGTTCGGCGTATCCTCTGGGAAGCTCCTAGGATTCCTGGTCTCACACCGAGGGATCAAAGCCAACCCAGAGAAGATCAATGCCATCAAGTTGATGCGGCCCCCGACCCGCATCAAGGATGTCCAGAAGCTCAGGGGATGCCTAGCTGCGCTGAGTCGGTTCATACCGAGGCTAGCAGAGGGGACACTTCCCTTCTTCAAGCTCCTGCGCAAATCCGGTCCATTTGCTTGGACCGACGAAGCAGAAGAAGTATTCTAGGAGTTGAAGCAACTCCTGACGACCCTACCCATCATGGTAGCCCCCGAGCCCGGAGAGCACCTGCTGCTCTACATCGCGGCGACAACAGAGGTGGTGAGCATGGTCCTCGTCACAGAGCGGCCGGACCCCTCATCGCCGCAACCAGCTCCAGTAGCTGATGTCAAGCCTCAAGGCTGCTCGGGCCCCATGGGGGGCCCCGACAGCCAGGAGGTATCGGGAGCCCAAGACGACCTCCCGACGCTCCAAGACAACCTCTCGGAGGTCCAAGCCAGCTTCCCGAAGGTCCAAGGGGACCTCCCGGAAGATCAAGACAGCCTCTCGGAGGTCCAGCAGGACCTCCCGGCGGTTCAAGACGACCTCTCGGAGGTCCAAGGGGACCTCCTGGAGGTCCAAGATGGCCTAGAAGCCCTCGGGTCCCAGCTCCTGGAGGCTCCCCCAGACCCGTCTACCCCCTGTTGGCCTGAGCCAATGGAGGAAGACATCTCAGGCCCCAGGGGGAGGGTCCAGACCGTCCAGAGGCCAGTCTACTACATCAGCGAAGTCCTCCACGACGTAAAGACAAGGTACCTGGAGGTCCATAAGCTGTTGTATGCAGTGCTCGTGGCGTCCAGGAAGCTCCTACACTACTTTCAAGCCCACCGGATCTCGGTGGTCACCTCCTTCCCGCTGAAGACCATCCTTCACAGCCCCAACGCGACTGGCAACGTCGCTAAGTGGGCAGCGGAGTTGGCAGAGTTCGAGCTGGACTTCCTCCCTCGCCACAAAATCAAAAGCCAAGCACTGGCTAACTTCGTGGCAGAGTGGACGCCATCGACAACCAACCCAGGGGGCCCCGAAGACGGTGAACCAAAGCCCCGAGCTCCGGTCTTCACCGAGCCCCACTGGACGCTCTTGTTCGACGGCTCCTCGCGAAAGCAGGGGGCCGGTGCCGGTGTACTGCTTCTCATGCCATCGGGGGAGCAGTTCGGGTACATGGCGCGCCTAAAGTTCAAGGCAACCAACAACATGGCGGAGTATGAAGCACTCATCTTCGGCCTGAAGACAGCGCTGTCTCTCGGCGCTTGCTAGTTGTTGGCACAGGGCGACTCCCAGCTAGTCATCAAGCAAGTCAAGGGCGAATGCTCCTGCAACGACTCACAACTAGCTGCCTATCTGCTCTATGTGCAGATGCTGGAGAAAGACTTCCTCGTCTTGGACCTGCGCCATGTACCACGCGCCAGCAACGCCACGACCGACGACCTCTCAACGAAGGCTTCCACCGGCGCCCCGGCGCCCGAAGGAATCTTCGAGAGGACGTTGCTGCGGCCCACAGCCCGGCCGTCGAGCCGGGCGAAGGGTGCGGGACCAGCACCTCGAAGCTGGCGGTCCCAGCGGCCCTGCTACCATGGACGCCGCCAAGGATCGTAAGCGTCACTGGGGACTCCGTGCTACCCAGCGCTCAAGATCCAGAAGCTCAAGTCAGACCCGATGCATGGATCACGGAGATCCAAGACTACTTGAAAGACAACATCCTTCCTGATGAACGTGTATCCGTTGAACGGATCGTGCGCATGGCTAAAAGATACGCGCTGGTAGAAGGGGATCTCTACCGTCGTGGCGCCAACCACGCCCTATTGTGGTGCATAATCTAGAGGGAAGGTTGCGACATGCTCACTGAGATCCATGGAGGCGAATGTGGGAGTTACTCTTCCTCACGCATGCTTGTCGGTAAAGCCTTCCGGCATGGCTTCTACTGGCCGACAACACTCCAGGATGCCGCCGAGCTGGTCAAGAGATGCAAGGCGTGTCAGTTCCATGCCAAGCAGATCCACACACCGGCTCAAGCGCTGCAGATGATCCCACCCTCGTGGCCGTTCGTGGTATGGGGGTTGGACATCCTAGGGCCATTCCCCAAAGCCGTCGGGGGATTCCGGTACCTCTACGTCGCCATCGACAAGTTCACCAAGTGGCCGGAAGCTACACCCGTCATTACCATCAACAAGCAATCCGCAGTCAAGTTCATCAAGTCGATGGTCTACAGGTTCGGGGTACCGAACAGAATCATCACCGACAACGGGACCCAGTTCACCAGCACAACGTTCCAAGACTACTGCGAAGATCTTGGCATCCAGGTGTGCTATGCCTCCGTTGCTCATCCAAGGAGTAACGGGCAAGTCGAGAGGGCCAGCGCCGAAATCCTTCGGGGCCTCAAGACTCCCACCTATGCCAGCTTGAAGAAGCATGGTGCCAAGTGGGTGGACGAGCTTCTGAGCACACTGTGGGCTAACCGGACATCCTAGAGCTGGGCCACTGGGGAGACACCCTTCTTCATGGTGTATGGGGCCGAAGCCGTGCTTCCCCCAGATATCACCTTGGGGTCTCCCCGCGTCCGAGCTTACGACGAAGCCACGCAGGACCAGCTCCGGCGTGAAGACATCGACCTCGTCGACGAGGCTCGATTACAAGCAACGCTCCGCAACGCACGGTACCGGCAGGCGCTCCGGCGCTACCACCAAAGGACCATGCGCGTCCGGGAGCTCAAAGAAGGCGACCTGGTGCTGCGGCGCATACTTTCTCGCGAAGGGACCAACAAACTCTCCCCAAGCTGGGAAGGTCCCTTCCGAGTCACAAAAGTCTGCCGCCCCGGGTGCGTACGCCTTTCCACCGAGGATGGGGATCCACTCCCGAACCCTTGGAACATAGAACATCTCCTTAAGTTCTATCCCTAGAGCATTGGTAGCACATGTCTTTTTCTTTCTGTAATAGATCCCATAGAGTCTAGGAACAACGCTCGGAGCAACTAAGTCCCACCGGACGGTCCAGGACTACGTTTCAGCTTGGCCTGGTTCCGACCCTAAGCGCGTAGGATCTTGCTTCCCTTCTTAATGGGGTGGGTCGTTGCCTCCATGTTTAGCGTGCCTTCCTCCTATGTGCATTTATATACAGAAAGAATCCTGTTGTACCATGCTCTTACTTATGTGTTCATTTAAATTACGCACTAATTTTTATGATCACTTTCACATCAACCCAGTGTATGCTCATCGTACACTTAGCTCTCTCTTCCCACTCTCATCCCTAGTCGGCATTTGCTATCCTACCGAAGACGGTCGCGCTTGAGGTACCTGCCGATGGCCAGGGGGCCTCTCGGCCCTCCCCCAGTCAGGTACTACGACGCCAGTTGGTCACCTCCAGGAAAAACCTGCGCTGTGCATGGGGGGTCCAGGGTGCGTAGCGTGCTTTGCCTGGTTCCGACCCAAAGCGTGCGCGCCCTGCCCTTCGGAGGTCCAGGGGAGTACAACCTGCTTTGCATAGTTCCGTAGCGAAAGCCTGTGCACTCTGCCTCCCCAACGTTATGGTCCAGTACTAGGGGCCGGACGGTCGTACCCTGACCTCGGAGGGAGCCGGACCCCCGGCGCCGGCGCACTGAATTGCCCAAGCCCCGTATACCGGACCAGGACCGTAAGCCAAATAAGACTAAGAGACAGGGAAGGGAGAGCCCCCGAGGAGAATTACGGTTCCCCTACTTGTGTGCAGGACCTCCTGGCCTTAGCTCCTCTGCAGGAATATGGTAGGTGTGCCCAAACAATTGGCCACACCTACCAGGGGGCCACTACGGGGACCGCGCAAGGAAGGACCGGAGCTCCCGACTACTCCAACTCAAGACCGGAGGAACCGGACCCTGCCCCCTCCGCAGGGGCAGGCTCCGAAGGCCCCACGTTTCCGGCGGGGCCGGAGCTCCCCTCTCCTCAGAGGATAGCCCCGGGCCCGCCACGTGGCCGGCAGAGCCGGACCTCGCCCCCTCCGCAGGGGCGAGCTCCGAAGGCTCCACGTGTCCAGCGGGGCCGGACCTCCCTCTCCTCAGAGGAGAGCTCCGGGCTCGCCACGTGGCAGCAAGCAACGCTGTCTACCCGGCGCGGTAGGCAGCAGGAGTAAAGCCGCACCATGCCTTGCTCGTACAAGGTATTTAAGACCCGCGCCTTCCCAAGACGCCGTATTGAAGACCCACACCTTCCCAAGATGCGGAGACGCGGGGCGCGCCCCTGCTAGAAGGCGGCGTTGCGCCCAGTTACATCACAGTGAAGACAAGCACGCAATGTCAGAAGTTGTACACCAATAAACGCAGCGACAAGACATCCCCTGCCGCCCCTGCCATCATCAACCACTACGCCTAGCTTGGGGCGTGGGTAGGGCGGCAGGTCGGAGGCTCAGAAGCCCTCGCCAGAGACAACTACCGGCGTTATTGCAGATACAGTAGATGGCAGAGATCACCTCGGGATCACCTGTCGGGTCCCGAGGCCCACTTTGTAAGCCACCCGAGCCTTGGACTATAAAAGGCTCGGGTAGGCAACGTTACAAGGGGTTCGCGCTCACGCAAGTTCGCACCTTGATTCAGCATTCTAGCACTCAACTCATCCTTAAGCTCATGACTCCGGTTCTGAGCACCAAGCAATACAACGAGCACCTCTGCTTACCATGGACGTAGGGTATTACGCTCCGGCGGCCCGAACCACGTAAAAAACCCTGGTGTTCATTTGTTTCCTTCGTCCAGTACAGCGAGACTCACGCAGGGGGACTAGCCCCTCCGAAAAAGAACCTCCGCGGGCTGCCCTGTGCAGGCCTGGGGGAAATGTCGACAACTACACTTAGACAATATTGTTATTATATCATGAGTATCTTAAGTGAATTGTAGAGTTGATCCATCTAGTATATTTCCATTTTGGTTTGAAGATTTTGATCGAAATATAGAGTTTTTGACCCCTCTTATTTTAGACTTAGAATGATTATCAAAGAAGCTTTGACGGCTGATCTCCTTCTTCTGGTTTGATCGCAGGTTATAGTTGTGGGAAACCGACAAGCGGGGGTGCTCCAGCCGAGTGTGTCGTCTGGCTCGGCGCTTGTATTGTAATCCGACCATTACATCTCTCCCTCCCTCGAGAAAAAAGCTCATCCTCGAGCTTGAACATTGGATATGCCTTCTTAAAATCTTAAACATCCTCCCAAGAAACATCTGAGCTAACACCTCCTTTCCACTGCACTAAAATTTGCCAAGTGCCTCTGTAGAGTCTTGATCTTAGGACCGCCGATAGTGCTGGAGTTGTCCTTCCATTTTGTATTGGTGGTAAGCTTGGAGGTGTACCAACAAATATTTTGAGTAGCCCCACATGAAATACTGGATGAATTCGATGTATAATCTTATATGGTCCACAGAAACGTGGTTATAACTTTGTTTTTGGTCCTTGTATCCCTGCAGCTATAGGTCTATTATGGATTCTCAGCCAAACCCATTGACCTATTTCGGATTCCATAGGACGATGCCTGATATTGTAGTAATGATTATCATGCTGCTGGGCCTGATGGAGTCTTTCCCTCACTTTTTGTAAGAACGGATCTCGTTCTAAAAGAGTTGTATCCACAGCAAGGACTCTAGCCTTAGTGCCTGTAGTATAAGTGCGAAGGTGAGGGGTATCACGACCATAAACAACCTTAAAAAGGAGTAGACTGAAGGGAGGTATGACAGGATGTGTTATAACAATATTCGGCCCACGGTAACCATTGTATCCATTGACAAGGTCTATCTCTTGTCATGCATCTCAAATACATGGCAATGACTTTATTAACAGCCTCAGATTGTCCGTCTGTTTGAGGATGAAAGGCAGTGCTTAGCAATAGTTGAACCCCTTGTAATTTGAACAGTTCTTGCCAAATTTTACTGCTAAAAACCGGATCCCGGTCTGATACTATTGTAGATGGCATCCTGTGAAGGCGAACAATTTCTGAAAAAGAATGCTTTTGTAACCGTTTCTGCAGTTTAAGGATGTGATAGAGGTATAAAGTGTGCATACTTAGAAAATCGATCTACCACTGTTAAGATAACTGATTTTCCTAAAGACTTTAGGTAAAGCCTTAATAAAATCCATAGCAACATCTTCCCAAACATGATGAGGAATAGGTATGGATTGTAAGTGTCCTGCTGGATGTTGATTCAGAGTTTTGTTCTGCTGACATGTTACACAAGCTTTGACATAATCTTCAACTGTCTTGCGAACCCCATACCAAGTAAAATCCTGTCTAGAACGCTGTAGTGTTTTCTCTACTCCTTCATGTTGATTACCATGAGCTGTTTGTAGTATCGTGGCTATAGTAGGAGAGTTGTGATGGACATAAATACGTTTTTTGTGTATTATAAGTCCATCACAAGTGGACCAATCTGCTCCCATGGTTCCTTTAGATATTTTGGACTGTAGAGAAGTTAAGTCAAGATGCTCCATTACTTCCTTTCTTATGTCTTGAAGTAGATCAAAATTAGGGCCCGAAATTGCCAATAGGTTGGTTGACTCCGAATATCTTCATGACAGGGCATCAACTACTGTGTTTAGGCGTCCTGGTTTAAATTCTACTGAGAAGTCGAATCCAAATAAGCTGCTCACCCAGTGGTGTTGTGGTATTGTAGATAGCCTTTGGTTCAGTAGAAATTTAAGGCTATAATGATCAGTACGTACCACAAACGGTCATCCCCATAGATATGGTCGCCAATGACATACGGCGTAGACAAGGCCAATGAGTTCTCGCACGTAAGCAGCCAATTTTGAATGTCTTGGCAGTATTGGTGAACTAAAAAAAGCTAATGGGCCCTTTCCCTGGTGCAAAATTGCACCAAACCCTGTTCCAGAGGCATCACATTCAATAATAAAGGTTGACGAGAAATCCGGCAACTGCAAAACGGGGGCTGATGTCAATGCTTTCTTTAAGGATAAAAATGCTGATTCTGCTTCTCCTGACCAAAAGAATCCTTGTTTTGAAAGTAATTTAGTTAGTGGGGCTGCGGTAGATCCAAATTTTTTAATAAACTTCCTGTAATATCCCGCAAGGCCCAAAAATCCATGTAATGTCCGGACTGATTTTGGCACGGGCCATTGTTGGACTGCTTCTACCTTTGAAGTGTCCATAGAAACACCATGTTTGGAGATGACATGTCCAAGGTAAGCCACTGATTCCTCATCAAAAGCACATTTAGATTTCTTCAGGAAGAGCTGATGTTGTCGTAGCAAAAGAAAGACCATTCGAATATGCTGCAAATGTTCAGACCATGTTTTGCTGTATATCAATATATCATCAAAGAAGACTAACACGAATCATCTTAAGTAGGGCTTTAGAATGGATTTCATCAAAGCCTGAAATGTTGCCGGGGCATTGGTCTAGCCGAAGGGCATTACCACAAATTCAAATAGCCCTTCATGTGTCTTAAAAAGCGGTTTTTGCAATATCTTCCGCAAACATGCGCACTTGATAATATCCTGAACGTAGGTCAAGTTTAGTGAAGAAACAACCCCCATTAAGTTCATCTAATAATTCATCTACTAAAGGGATTGGAAACTTATTTTTTACTGTTTTGTCGTTGAGAGCCCGGTAGTCGATACATAATCTCCAAGTGTCGTCATGCTTTTTGACAAGGAGCACTGGTGATCAATATGCAGATGTGCTCCTGCGGATGAAGCCTTGCTCTAGTAATTCTGCACACCGGCGTTCTAGTTCTGCTTTTTGAGTTGGAGGATATCGGTATGGTCTTACAACAATGGGTGCCTTTCCTGGAAGCAAATGTATCCTATGATCACAATCCCGTGTTGGGGGTAAACCAGTAGGTGCTGCAAATATATCTGTGAATTCTTCCAACAAGGAGTCTAGGAGTAGGCGGACAGAGCAGGATTGATGACTTTGCTTGAATAATTTGTGTGGCAGCAGTCCTTCCCATACTATTTCCTTTCCATGTTGCCAAATGGACATTGTCATGGCATGAAAATTTAATAGAATTGGTCCTAATGTCCTTAGCCATTGTACCCCCAAAACCACATCATGATCTCCAAGTAGTATAGTTAGAAAATCTATTTGAAAAATAGTGTCCTTGACTTGGGATGTTACATTATAGCAGAACCCAAGACTGTCCATCTTATCTCCATTGGCCACTGTTACCTTCAGACCATGTTTTGAGGATAAGTGCAATCCAGCTTTTCTCGCTGCTTCCTCTGATATAAAGTTATGTGGTGCTCCTGAGTCAATTAGGGCAATGAGGTGCTGACCTCCAATCTGAATTGGGACTCACATTAAGTCTCTACTTTGAATTCCCGTTATGGCATAAAGGGAGATTTTTGAGGTTTGTTCCTGCTTATCTTGGTCATACAGATCATCCCCTATATCCATATCCAGCGCAATATGGAATAACTTTGGACAAATTTTCTTGTGTTCCATAGAAAACTTTTCATCACAATTGTAACAAAGACCTTTAGCTTTTCTTTCAGCCATCTCATCTCTATTAAGAAATCTGAATATATGCCTTGTGTTCCTAGTAGATGGTACAGAATTTGTATGGTTTAGAACCTCTCCTTTGTCTCGGACAGCAGGTATGGCTCTGAACGGCCTCTGTTTAACTTCTGATGTAAATAAACAACGCTGTTCATATGCACGGGCTAAGCTCATAGCCTCTTCTGAAGAGAAAGGTCTCTGTAATTCAACGTTAGAGCATAGTGGTTTTCGAAGCCCTGCTGTGAATAGATTCATTGCACTTTTATCTCCCGTTGGATCACATCTGCATAAAAGTTGCAGAAACTGCCCTTGATATTTTGAAACTTGACCCACTTGGCTTAGTTTTGCAAGTTCCCCTAATGTGTTAGAGCTCAATGGAGGCCCAAATCTTTGGTAGACAAATGATACAAATTCCTGCCATGATGGTTCACCGTGATCGCGAGAGAGGCGGTAGTACCATAGGTCAGCTGCGCCCTCTAAATGGAGCGTGGCATACCACACTTAATCTTCTTCATATATCTATTGCCCTTTAAAGAATTGTTGACACTTGTTAAGCTATGGTAGTGGATCTATAGAACCATCATATACTGGAAACCGAATTCGGTGAAGCTGTTGCGGAAATCTGTGGCCTTGCCGACGGTCATTGATTCCGCTAACTCTATGTTCGCTGTTGTCGGTACCCTCAATATCGGGTACCCCAGTGCACAGGACAAAACCGCCTAAGGACCTCGCCCGTTCCGCAGGGGTGAGCCCTGAGGGCGCCGCGTGTCCAGCAGGGCCGGAGCTCCCCCTCTCCTCAGAGGAGAGCTTCGGGCCAGCCACGTGGCCGACTGAGCCGGACCTCCCACCTCGGCGGGGGTGAGCTCCGAAGGCGCCACGTGTCCAGCGGGGCCGGAGCCCCCCTCTCCTCAGAGGAGAGCTCTGGGCTTGCCACGTGGCCAGCAGAGCCGGACCTCCCCCCCGGCTAAGGTGAGCTCCGAAGGCGCCACGTGTCTCGCGGGGCCGGAGCTCCCCCTCTCCTCAGAGGAGAGCTCTGGGCCCGCCACGTGGCCGACAGAGCCGGACCTCGCCCCCTCCGCAGGGGCGAGCTCCGAAGTCGCCACGTGTCCGGTAGGGCCAGGGCTCCCCTCTCCTGAGAGGAGAGCTCCGGGCGTGCCACGTGGCTAGAAGAGCCGGACCTCGCCCCCTCCGCGGGGGTGAGCTCTGAAGGCGCCACGTGTCCAGCAGGGCCGGGGCCTCCCCTCTCCACAGAGGTGAGCTCCGGGCCCGCCACGTGGCCAGCAGAGTCGCGCTGCCCGCCCCGACTCGGTAGGCGGCAGGAGTAAAGGCGCCCCAAGCCTTTACCGTACAAGACATTCAAGACTCCCGCCTTCCCAAGACGCGGAGATGCGGAGCACGCCCTTGTCAGGTGGCGCTGTGGCCAGTCGCGTCACAGTTAAGACAGGCGTGCCATCCTAGAGGCTGTGGACTAATAAACACAGCGACAAGACATGCCCTGCTGCCCTGCCATCATCAACCACTACGCCTAGCTTACGGCGCGGGCAGGACGAAGACTAAGAAGCTACTGCCAAGATAGCTACTAGCATTCACTGCGAGATACGGTAGATGGCAGGAAATCACCCCGGGGCCACCTGTCGGGTCTCGGGTCGCACTTTGTAAGCCGCCCGAGCCTTGAACTATAAAAGGCTCAGGTAGGCAACGTTGCAAAGGGTTCGGAAGTTCGCCACCTTGCGAGTTAGACATCTAGGGAAACTCAGCTCATCTCCAAGCTTAGAACTCCGGTTCTAAGCGCCAAGCAATACATCGAGCAACTCTGCTCTCGTGGACGTAGGGTTTTACGCTCCGGCGGCCCGGACCACGTAAAAATCCTCGTGTCAATCTTCCTTCATCCAACGCGAGACCCTCACGAGAGGACTAGCCCCTCCGAAAGAGAACCTCCGCGGGCTGCTCTGAGCAGGCTCGGGGGAAGTGTCGACCGCAGACGCTTCGACATTTGGCGCGCCAGGTAGGGGGCTTTTCCCTCTTGCGACTGGTATACGCCGACGAATATGACCAAGCTTCCTTCAGCGGCAAGCTCTCCGCGCCCTCGTTTCTAGCGAACGATGACCAGCGAGGCTTATGTCTCGAGGCACTCAGGGAGGAGTGTGTCGGGACAAGCTGGGAGCCCGCGTCGCACTCCAACAACGCGGACTCCTGCAAGCCCAAGATCTGCTGCGGCGCAGAGTGCTACTCAAGAGAGTACACTAGCTGCAGCACGAGTGCTCCTGCACAATCCACCTGCTGTGGACGCTCCCCAGGGGGCCACCCAGCAGTGGATCCGCGACATCGACCGCCTTGTCGTCGCCGCCGCCAACCCTCCGCTACGACAGGGACAATGCCTCGGTCAACCAGATGTGTCGCTGTCACGCACGCCAACGGTTGACGGGCAGACGGCAGACTCCCGCTCTACTAGGCTCCCAATGGCGGACTTGAGGTCAGAGCTGGAGCGACGTCACTTGGGCAAGGATGCCCGCGTGACCATCGAGCGGCGACGGGAAAGGCGTCGCAACCACGATGCCGACTACAGCATGTCGACTGCCCCGACTCGGCCTGGGCCGCAGACGTTCGCCATGCGACCTCTGCCCCAGGCGTACGCCACGCAACATTTGCAGCAGTCGTATGCCTTGCAGGTGGCGCCCCCGGTGTATGGTGCACCATTGCCCATGCCGGGGTACACCGTGCCAACAGCGGACCAAGGGTTCGCGGCACCAGGACTGCAACGGCATGAGCGGGGTGTGCGGCCCTGGCACCCCACCTTCGCTTCACGGTGTGGCCATGCAAGTTCCGGCCACACCTGCCGGAGAAGTATGACAGAAGCATCAACCCTGCAGAGTCCTGCAAATCTACTCCACCGCCATCCTCGCGGCAGGAGGAGATGAGGCCATCATGGCCAACTACTTCCCCGTCGCCTTGACTGGCCCAGCGCGGTCATGGCTCATGAACCTCCCCCAGGGTTCCATTACCTCCTGGGGAGAGTTATGCCGATAACTCACGGCAAACTTCGGCGGCTCCTACACCCGTCCCGACACGGAGCTCGACCTCCACGCCATCTGACATCAACCGGGGGAATCATTGCGCTCCTTCATCCAACGGTTCTCCTAGGTGCGGAACACCATCCCCCACATCCAAAATGCATCAGTGGTGGTGGCATTCCGACAGGGTGTGAGGGACGAGAAGATGCTCGAGAAGTTGGCCACCAAGGAGGTGCGCGACGTCTCGGAGCTCTTCAGCCTGGCGAACAAGTGCGCCAGAGCAGCAGAAGGGCGCAACTGGCACTCACTGCCAGCCTCCGAAGCAGGAGGGCAGCCCGGAGCTAGCGCTGCGTCCCAAGGGAGTAGCAAGAAGACCAAGAAGAAGGGCAGTGACAAGATTAAGCCGCCGGACGGAGCTCCCGTTGCTGCAACTGCAGCACCCGACGGAGCTCAGGGGCCACGCCCCGATAAGAGACCACGACAGTCACCCGACGGCGGCAACCGTGGTGAGCCGTGCTCGGTACACAACACCAGGAGCCACACTGCTGGTGAGTGCTTGGAGATCAAGAAGCTCGCGGAGTGCTTCCGCGAGGGGAAGCAGCCGCGCGCAGATGGTGCTCCCTTCCGCCAGAGGGAGGGCAAGCAGAAGGTCGACCCCCGGGACAACGGCGACCAAGAAATGGGGTACCAGGAGCCCTAACGCGCCGTGAAGACGGTCCAAAACCGTGGAGACTCCTTCTCCGGAGAAGACGAGCACCGGAAGGCGCTCCACGTCATCTATGGAGGGTCCTCGGACCCCTCGTCCCGGAATGCAGTCAAGACCCTACGCCGAGCAGTGGCGTCGGTAGCCCCTACACCAAGTGCAGCGCCACACCTCAAGTGGGTAGGGACTCCCATCAGCTTCGACGCCTCTGACTGCCCCAAGAACATGGCTGGGGCTGGACAGCTACCTCTCTTGGTAGCTCCTACCATCGCCAACGTGAAGATGTACCACGTACTGGTGGATGACGGGGCCGACCTCAACCTCATCAGCCGCGTAGCTTTCCAGAAGTTGCAGATTCCGATGGCCAAGCTCACCCCGTCGAGCCCGTTCTCAGGGGTGGGGCCAGGACAAGTCGTCCCATACGGCAACATCAGCCTTCCGGTGACCTTCGGAGCACCGGACAACTACCGGACAGAATACATTCTGTTCGACGTGGCGGAGGTCGACCTCCCCTTCAATGCCGTCATCGGCAGACCGGCCCTGTACCGGTTCATGGTGGTAGCCCACTACAGCTACCTTGTGCTGAAGATGCCTACACCCACGGGCGTCCTCAGGATCCGTGGAGACCGCACTGCCACAGTGTCAGCCTTAGAGAAGCTCCAAGCACTTGCGGCAGCCCGAGCACCTGCCCCTAGCGGTGCAGAACCGGGCCAGCTCCACCCGAGTGCACGCCACCGTGCCTCGACCTCTGCACCCGTGACACCCTCAATTATGTGGAAAAACCACAGAACCGAGAAATGATGGGTATGTGTGCCCAGGATATTCATCACACATACACATATGTTCCAAAAACTGAATTTAGAATATATATTACCACGAATAACAGGGTTTATTACAAAGTCTCATGAGTCTTGGACTCATGCTAACAGCGGAAGTCTTATCTAAGCCGCGGAAGTCTAAATCTAGCAGCGGAAGTCTTTATTCTAGTGCGGAAGCAATCTAAGCAGCAGCAGTGGCTCCATCTCTACTCCATCCCCATAGGCAAGGTTGAGGACATATTACACGCCTAAGGCTCCACTTGGTCTTCATAGTAATCTTCTCCTGTAGCTGATGATGAAGTAATAATGCAAGTTTGAGTACAATGATGTACTCAGCAAGTGCGAAAAATATGATATGTAGCTCACAACAAGGTAGGTATAAAAAGCCTTATTCCAGAAAGCAAAATTTATTTCTCAAAACACGATAAAACAGTAACTTAGCTTTAAGTGAATGTAATCTCAACATGTATTAAAATGACAACACACCTCCATTATGTTTCATCACTTTCCATGTCTCAACCAGACATTAATCTTTCTCAACTTTGCTCACAAATACCTTCTCGTATTCGCTACCATCTCACGAATACCATCTCGTATTCGCTACCATTTCATCTCATAAACAGTTCCGTCTCACACCGAGACCAATCTCGTTGCCACGACTCAACAGTCATGCAACCAATCTTATCACCCGGACTCAACAGTCCCAAAAACCAAACCATAACCAAAACCAAACCATCCAAACCATAACCAAATACCATCCCATCCCATCTAATCATGTGAGTTGTCCAGGCGCTCGTGACCGTAAGCTCGGCTATCATGATAGTTTTAGACTCTGCAGAGTTTGTACCACTTTACCCACAAGTTTGTGATTTTGTCACCCGTCGGCGATTGCAGAACCTCCATTATACCAGTACACAACCGTCGGTGTATGGTCAATAGATCACAAAATAACCTTTACAAAGGGGCTACTAGATGTATGGACGCACTAAGATTTCACCGACAGGCTAGAATCTCTAATTCTCCCATCCACGGGCCCCCTCTTGTGCCATGCAGTTCCTAGGGAAGTCCTCACTCGACTCCCATTCCCCGTGCCTTCCACGGTCCATAACAATCTAGTAACTTACCTAATTACTCAGCTAAGCCGCACCCATACTTGACCTTGTGGTGGCACTATTATCCTGGCATGGCTGGCATGAACCGGTCCTTAGATCTACGACAAGTAAAACCACCATCTCGTGCTACCTCATTCACAAACTCATGCTTGCCTAGATCTCCCTCCGATCCATGTCCATTCACAACATCAGTTTCTCATTATTCATACGAGTGCAGTTAGCTAGACATATCTATCTCGCTTCCCACATCCCATGGAGTCAGCGAAGCAAAAAGTAAAACCATAGCCGACTCGATTACTTCCCTGGCGACAAGGGTGGTTTGACAAATCTAGTAAACTCCTATAAAAGGTTTCCCATCATATTGACTCAAGCACACACACCTTTTCGTAAACAAACAGTTTTCCAAAACATAGGATCAATATGGTCAAGGGGCACTTGCCTTGTTTTTGCGGTTCCGGTTGCTCTTGGATCTCGAAACCTTGTTGTTGTAGCTCGTCGTAGGCAGCTCCCTGAGCATGTTCTTCTATACGCGATCATGCACATACAAGATTCATAGCAATCAATACCATGCACAAATTTTAACCAGATGCGATGATGCATATGCATGCTAATACTATGACGCGGTTTTTTATTAGATCAGATTGTACGTGTTCTTGCATGGCTTGCATGAGTTTTATGATGAACAGAGGTGTTCAGATCAATTGTGGACGTGGCGATGATCTTGACTCAAGATCTAGATCAAACCGATCAATACGTGATCTGTCCACGAAAAAGCTTCTGTTCGAAAGGAATCAAAGAACAGATGCAAAGAAAACGCGATGATGTCGTAAGGTGGTATTGGAGACCTATCTTTCGTTCTTCTTGGTCTCGGGGGTCCTCCTAGCAAGACAGATCGTCGGGGCTCTCTTTCGGCGATCTCCGGCGACTGAACTCCGGCGAAGGGGTTTGGCTCGGCGAGCTTGGGGCTAGGGCTCTAAGTCGTCGGCTCAGGAGTTGAAAAGAAGTTAGTGGTTGCGGCCAAAGGTTTTCGATTCTATTTATAATCGGGAAGAGAAGAGTCCTAGTCTAATCGGAATTCGAATGAGAGTCCTATTCAAATGGTTTTTGAATATTAACAACTTATCTTTAGTTGATTTGGTGCAATAGCATTGTGGATTTCGTGTCGGTTTCCTCAGTACCGGGGACTCTCACGCGTGCAGAAGCAAAAACCGCTTCAGAACTTGTTACCTCCACGGTGATGAGCTCCGGAAGCTCCACGTGTCCTGGCGGAGACAATCTCCGGTTGTGCCGCGTGTCAGGCGGGCGAGACCTCCCTCTTTCTCAGAGGTGAGCTCCGCTTGCGCCACGTGTCCTGGCGGGCAGGAACCTCCCCTCTCTCCAGAGACGAGCTCTGCGTGCGCCACGTGTCTGGTGGGTCGAGACCTCCCCTCTCAACAGAGGCAAGCTCCGAGAACACCACGTGTCAGTTCCGGACCTCCCCTCTCTTCGAAGGTGGATCCGGGGGTGCCACGTGTCAGTGTCGGACCTCCTCTCTCTTTGGAGGTAGCTCCGGATGTGCCATGTGTCCTAACAGCGCCATACTTCCTTTCTTCTTAGAGACGAGCTCTGAGTTTGACACATGTCCAATAGTGTCGGACCTCCCGGAGGTGGGCTCCGGAGGTGACACGTGTCCAATAGGACCGGACCTCTCGGAGGTGAGCTCCGAGAGCGACAGGTGTCTGGCGGGACCGGACCTCTCGGAGGTGAGCTCCGAGAGCGACACGTGTCCCGCGCGGCTGATCCTTTCTTTTCCATGGTGAACTAGCTCCGTAGCCGACACGTGTCCTACGGGACTGGCCTCGCTTCTCCGCAGAGGCTAGCTCCAGGGGCAACACGTGTCCCACGGGGTCGGACCTCTCCCCCTTTGCGGGGATGAGCCCCGAGCCTGCCACGTAGCCAGTTTAGCGGCGACCTCTCCCCATTTGCGAAGATGAGCTCCGAACACGCCACGTGGCCAACGAGCTGCGGGAGTTGTCTTCGGCGCTCTCTGTGGATTGAATTTGGCTCCTTTTTGGCTATCTTTTTGATATTTTCTCTGTTTCAACTTATTTTAAAAGTGTTTTTCTACATGAAACAAGAATACACGCAGAACCCAAAAATGAGGGTGTCACAAATCTACCCCCTTAAATTGAATCTCGCCCTCGAGATTCATTAGTAGAGAATAGATGAGGAAACTCTGTCTTGATGTCTTCTTCACGCTCCCATGTAGCTTCAGCTTCTGTGTGATGGTTACATTGTACCTTGGACCATCGAATCACTTTGTTCCTCGTGACCGTTCCCTTTACGTCCAAAATTCGGACGGGGTGCTTTGCATAGGTCAGGTCCTCTTGAAGTTCAAGTTTATCCGTTGATACTTGCTCCTCTGGTACTCTCAAGCACTTCTTGAGCTGGGATACATGAAACACGTCATGTACGTCGGAGAGGTGCGTTGGGAGCTCTAATTGATAGACTACTTCCCCTAACCTGTTCAAAATTTTGAAGGGTCCGATGTAGCGAGGTGCTAGCTTGCCTTTGACGTTGAAACGTCGTTGGCCACGGATAGGCGATACCTTAAGGTATACGAAGTCTCCTACTTTGAAAGTCAACTTCCTTCGCCTATTGTCCGCATAGCCTTTCTGTCGTGACTGAGCAGCCTTCAAGTTCACCCGTATTGTTTGGACTTGCTTCTCAGCCTCTTGTAACACTTCCGGTCCAAACACTTGGTTCTCTCCGGTTTCGTTCTAAAGCAGCGGCGTTCTACACCGTCTACCGTACAATGCTTCGAAAGGCGACATCTTCAAGCTAGCTTGATAGCTGTTGTTATAGGAGAATTCAGCGTACGGTAAACTCCTATCCCAACTACGCCCATGTTTCAAGGCGCAAGCTCTCAACATGTCCTCCAAAATTTGGTTTGTCCTTTCGGTTTGCGGGTGGTAGGCAGAGCTAAAATCCAGTCGTGTACCCATAGCTTTCTGCAGCTTCCTCCAGAACCTAGAGGTAAACTGAGAACCCCGATCTGAGACTATCCTCTTCGGGACTCCATGGCGGCACACGATTTGCTCCATGTACAGCTCGGCTAGATCTGCCACGCGGTACGTGATTTTAACCGGAAGAAAATGAGAGGTTTTCGTCAATCGGTCCACGATAACTCAGATGGAGTCGTAACCCGATCGAGTATGTGGCAATTCGATGATGAAATCCATAATGATGTCTTCCCACTTCCACTCGAGTACCTTCAAGGGTTGCAACAGTCCAGCGGGTCTTTGATGTTCGGCCTTCACCCGTTGGTATATGTCGCATAGGCAACATATTCGGCTATGTCCCTCTTCATACCATCCCACCAATAACAAGTCTTCAGATCCTTATACATCTTGGTACTTCCGGGATGTATGGAATAAAGTGAGTCGTGTGCCTCTTTTAATATCGTGTCGCGGATGTGCTTCACGTTAGGCACACAAATCCTTTTTCCTAGCCAAAGCGTACCCTTCTTGTCTTCCTTGAAGTCCTTCTCTATTCCTTGCTGGATCCTTTCCTTGATCTCCTTGATCTCCTCATCCGTAGCTTGGCCATCCTTTATCTCTTGTTCCAATGATGAGTGGAGTTCCATCACTTCCATCTCGTTCAAGAAACCGAGATGTAACCGTTCGAACTCCTTTCGTAGCTCGGGTGGTAGCTCCCGAACCGTAAGTTGGTGACATGCTCCCTTCCGGCTCAATGCATCAGCTTCTCCATTAGCCTTTCTGGGGTGATAGTTGATTCCAACATCACAATCCTTGATGAGCTCCAACCATCGACGTTGCCTCAAATTCAAATCCGTTTGGGTGAATATGTGCTTGAGGCTTTTATGATCCGTATAGATCTCACATCGATGACCAAGGATATAATATCTCCAAATCTTCAATGCATGCACCACGGCTGCAAGTTCCAAGTCATGTGTCGGGTAATTGAGCTCGTGCTTCTTTAGTTGTCGTGAGGCATAGGCTACCACTTGTCCTTCTTGCATGAGCACACATCCAAGCCCTTGTCTGGATGCGTCACAATATATGTCAAAGCTCTTGTTTACGTCCGGCAATACCAAAACCGGCGCTGTGGTTAGCCTCTTCTTGAGCTCCTCAAAGCTTTCTTGGCACGCTGGTGTCCATTGGAAGGCTTTTCCCTTCGTTAGCAACTCCGTCATAGGCTTTGCTATCTTAGGGAAGTCCTTGATGAACCGGCGGTAGTATCCAGCCATCCCAAGAAAACTCCGAATATCCCTCACGTTTTGTGGTCGGTTCCACTTCAGAACATCTCCCACTTTTCCGTTATCAACTGATACTCCTTCCTCGGAGATGATGTGGCCTAGGAACGATATTTCTTTTAGCCAAAATTGACATTTGCTGAACTTGGCATACAACTGATGCTCTCGCAGCTTCTGTAATGTCAATCTCAAGTGTTCTTCATGTTTCACCTCACTTTTCGAATACACCATGATATCATCAATGAAAACCACGACGAACTCATCCAAGTACTACATGAAGACCTTGTTCATGAGGTACATGAAGTATTCAGGTGCGTTTGTTAACCCAAAAGACATAATGGTATATTCGTACGAACCATACCGTGTCCGAAAGGCAGTCCTGGGTATATCAGAGGGCTTAATCTTCAGTTGGAAGTATCCCGACCGAAGATCAATCTTGGAGAACACTTGGGCTCCCTTCATCTGGTCGAACAGATCCTCTATACGGAGCAGAGGGTACTTGTTCTTGATCGTCACCTCATTGAGAGACCTATAGTCCACGCACATCCTTTTGGTCCCATCCTTCTTGTCTACGAAGAGCACGGGGGCTCCCCATGGTGACGAGCTTGGACGTATAAAACCCTTCTCTTGCTGCTCCTGGATTTGCCTCTTCAGTTCCACTAGCTCATTGACGGGCATTCTATATGATCTCTTTGCTATAGGTGCGGTTCCGGGTACTAGGTCAATGGAAAACTCGATATCCCGGTCGGGTGGCATACCGGGAAGTTTGTCCGGGAACACGTCCGAAAACTCTTGTACCATCGGAATGCTTTCTAGGGTTGCTTCCTCGACGTGGTTCAACGTTGCTTTCTCGGTTGCCAGTTGGGCTGACTCAAACTCGATACGGGTATCGTGCTCGTTGGTCAATTGCACGCTCCTCTCAGCACATTGGATTACTCCGTTGTGCTTACTTAGCCAATCCATTCCGAGTATTATGTCAAGCCCTTGGGAATCCAACACAATGAGGTTGGCAAGGAAGTCTACCCCCCTTATTTTAAGGTTTACTTTCGGACATACTATATTAGTCATCATCTCTCCACCGGGAGAATTAACCAACATAGTATATTTCAAGTGTTATATGGGTAGATTATATTTGGCAACATACTTGGATGATATGAAGGAATGTGATGCTCCAAAATCAAATAAGATGGTGGCTGGGTTGGAGTTGGCAAGGATCATACCAATCACGACGTCCTCAGCCTGTTGTGCTTCCTCAGCAGAGACATGGTTCACGTTGCCGCGAGTGTAGTTCTGCTGTCCACGGTTTCCTTGGTTGGCTCCTCCGTTCGGCCGTGGGTTCTGCTTGGGGATGTTGCCTTGCCGTCCAGGACCTCTTCTCGGGCACTGGCTCGTAAAGTGTCCCGTCTCCCCGCATGCAAAGCATGCCCTGTTGCCCACGACAGCAGGTATGTTGGGGCGGGGGTTTTGAGCAGGGGCGCCCATGTTGGGACGGGGCGCTGGAGGCAAAGGAACACGAGGTGCTTGTGCAACGGGTCGTTGCTGTGGTGGCTGATTAGGGCGGTATGCAGGAGCGGTCGATCGATACCGCGGTGTAGCTGGGGACATGTACCGAGGTCGTACGTTGCTCCCTTTTGGCTGGTATGGCATCTTCCTCTTCCCCTCTCGCTCGATCTCTCGGATCTTGCTTTCAACCACGATAGCCTTGTCAACCAACTTCTGGAAGCTCGCGTAGTCATTGTTGAGGAGTTGAACCTAGATCTCATTGTTCAACCCTCTCATGAACAGATAATGCTTCCGTTGGTCCGAGTTGACGTCTTCGGGGGCGTACCGTGACAGCTGCGTGAACTTGTTAAGGTACTCATTCACGCTCTTCTGTCCTTGGCGGAGACCCTCAAACTCCTGTCTTTTGAGCATCATTACACCAGCATGGATGTAATGAGAGCGGAAACTGTCCTTGAGCTCAGTCCAAGTAATGGTCTCCGGGTCGACGTGAGCGTTACAAAGGGCATCCCACCAGTCAGCAGCAGCTCCCATGAGTTGCTGCGATGCAAAAAGAACCTTCTCTCTGTCATTGCACTGAAGGCAAGCTTCTTCTCCATGGACTTCAACCAGTCATCGACCTCCATGGGGTCATTAGCTTGAGCAAAAGTAGGTGGTCGAGTCCTCATGAACTCTCCCAGCTTGTTGTGAGCCGACGGCGGTGGCGGTAGTGGTGGCGGTGGTGCCGGAACAGGGTTGTTGTTGTTGGCCTGCAGCTGACCCAAAGTTTGGATCATGGTCTACATAAGCTGATTCTACATGGCCATCAACCGTTCCAGGTTATTTTCACCAGCTCCGGGGTTAACAGTAACTTCATCGTGGCCATCCTCTTCTTGGTTGCTGCGGACGTTCCTCTCTTGACGGCCGACGCTTCCTCGCACCATCTGTGAGAGAGAATGGAATAGAATAGATGTTAGAAAGTTAGATGGATCCCCCTAACTATATGCATCAAGGTGGATAGACTATATATTAGCCCATATGAGGATATGAGCAAGTGCCGAGTCATCTCACACCTCTTTCTACTTATGTGTGGATATGGACAACGCTTGAGACGTTCCACAACTCACACTAAGCACACAATCACAAACAATCATCACAAAGCCTCACACAACTCCTATTCAAGGCTTTTTCAAATGGGGTCCCATGGGGTTTTAGGGTGATATCAATCTGTGACTTCACCCTATGTCAAGGTGGTTTGGGTGATACCAATCTGTGATCCAACTATACCAGTACACAACCGTCGGTGTATGGTCAAGAGATCATAAAATAGCCTTTACAAAGGGGCTACTAGATGTATGGACTCACTAAGATTTCACCAGCAGGCTAGAATCTCCAATTCTCCCACCCACGGGCCCTCTCTTGTGCCATGCAGTTCCCAGGGCAGTCCTCACTCGACTCCCATTCCCCGTGCCTTCCACGGTCCATAACAATCTAGTAACTTACCTAATTACTCAGCTAAGCCGCACCCATACTTGGCCTTGTGCTGGCACTATTATCCTAGCATGGCTGGCATGAACCGGTCCTTAGATCTACGACAAGTAAAACCACCATCTCATGCTACCTCATTCACAAACCCAAACTTTCCTAGATCTCCCTCCGATCCATGTTCATTCACAATATCGATTTCTCATTATTCATACGAGTGCAGTTAGCTAGACACATCTATCTCACTTCCCACATCCCATGGACTCAGCGAAGCAAAAAGTAAAAACCATTGCCGACTCGATTACTTCCCTGGCGACAAGGGTGGTTTGAAAAATCTAGTAAACTCCTATAAAAGGTTTCCCATCATATTGACTCAAGCACACACACCTTTTTGTAAACAAAACAGTTTTCTAAAACATAGGATCAATATGGTCAAGGGGCACTTGCCTTGTTCTTGTGGTTCCGGTTGCTCTTGGATCTCGAAACCTTGTTGTTGCAGCTCATCGTAGACAACTCCCTGAGCTTGTCCTTCTATACGCGATCACGCACATACAAGATTCATAGCAATCAATACCACGCACAAATTTTTACCAGATGCGATGATGCATATGCATGCTAATCCTATGATGCAGTTTTTTTATTAGATCAGTTTGTACGTGTTCTTGCATGACTTGCATGAGTTTTACGATGAATAGAGGTTGTCGGTACCCGCGATATGGGATACCCCGCGCACAGGGGAAAATGCCTGAGGATCTCGCCCTTCTCCGTAGGGAGAGCTCCGAAGGCGCCACGTGTCCAGCGGGGCCGGACCGCCCTCTCCTCAGAGGAGAGCTCCAGGCCTGCCACGTGGCCAACAGCAGCTAGACCTCCCCTCCGTGGGGAGGGCTTTGAAGGCGCCACGTGTCCCGCGGGGCCGGACCTCCCCCTCCTTAGAGGAGAGCTCCGGGCCCGCCATGTGTCCAGCAGAACAACGCTGCCTGCCCTCGAGCGGTAGGCAGCGGGCGTAAAGATGCACCATACCTTGCCCGTACAAGGTATTCAAGGCTTGCGCCTTCCCAAGACGCGAAGATGCGGAGCACGCCTCTGTCAGGTGCCGTTGCGCCCAGTCGCATCGCAGACTGGCGCGCAGTGTCAGAACCTGCCAGCCAATAAACACAGCGACAAGACATCCCCTGCCGCCTCCGCCGTCATCAACCACTACGACTAGCATGCGGCATGGGCAGGGCGGCAAGACGAAGACTCGGAAGCCTTCACCAGAGACAACTACCGACATAACTGCGGATACGATAGTCGGCAGGCAATCTCCCCGGGACCACCTGTCGGGTCCCGGGCCCCCCTTGTAAGTCTCATGAGTCTTGGACTATAAAAGGCTCGGGTAGGCAACGTTAGCAAGGGTTCGCACTCCAGCAACTCAAACCCTAGGCATAACTCACCCTCAAGCTCAGGACTCCGGTTTTGAGCAACAAGCAATACAGCGAGCACCTCTGCTCACCGTGGACGTAGGGTTTTACGTTCCGGCGGCCCGAACCACGTAAAACTCGCCGTCTCAAGCTCCTCCCTAACTCGTCCCTTACGCTTAAGCTCTCCGCAAGCGACTAGCCCCTCCGAAAAAGAACCTCCGCGGGCTGCCCAGAGCAGGTCCGGGGGAAGTGTCGACCACACACTTCGACATTTGGCGCGCTAGGAAGGGGGCCTTTCCCTTGTGCGACGAGTTTCTGCTGACGAAGATGATGAAGCTTCCTTCAGCGGCAAGCTCTCCTCCCCCGCGTTCACGGCGGACCGTGACTAGCGGGGAATACGTGTCGACACACTCAGGACGGAGTGTGTCGGCGCAAGCTGGAAGCCAGAAGCCGACTCCGGCAACGCCAACTCCGGCAATGCAGGCTCCAGCCAGCGTGAGATCTTCTGCAATGCTGAGCGTCTCCCACGGGGGTGCGCTAGCTGCAGCAAGAGCACTACTGCGCAATCCACCTGCTGGGGACGCGCCTCAGGCAGCGACCCGGCAGTGGATTCGCGAAGTAGACCGTCTTGTCGTCGCCGCCGCAAACCCTCGATTTCGGCGGGGACGACGCCCTGGCCAACCGGCTGTGTCGCTGACGCGCACGCCAACGGTTGACGAGCAGACGGCGGACTCCAGCTCCACCAGGCCCCTATCGGCGGACCTGAGGACAGAGCTGGAACGATGCCACTTGGGCCAAGATGCCCGAGTATTACTCGAGCGACGACGAGAAAGGCATCGCAACCTAGAGGCCGACGGCAGCATGACGTCAGCCTCGACCTTGCCTGAGGCGCAGACCTTCACTACGCGATCTCTGCCCCAGGCCTAAGCCACGCAGCATATGCCACAACCATATGCCCTGCAAACGGCGTCCCCGGTCTATGGCGCAGCCTTGCCCATACCGGGGTACACAGTGCCTGCAGCGAACCAAGCGTTCGCGGCACCAACGCCTGCAACAACAGGAGCAGGATGTGCAGCCCTGGCGCCCCACCTTCGCTTCGCGAGGTGGCCGCGCAAGTTTCGGCCGCACCTGCCCGAGAAGTACGACGGCAGCGTCAACCCGGCGGAGTTCCTCCAGATCTACTCCAACGGTTCTCCCAGGTACGGAACACCATCGCACACATCCAAAATGCTTCTGTGGTGGTGGCGTTCCGACAAGGCGTTCGGGACAAGAAGATGCTCGAGAAGCTCGCAACCAGAGAGGTCCGCGACGTCTCCGAGCTCTTCAGCCTGGCGGACAAGTGCGCCAGAGCAGTAGAAGGGCGGAACTGGCACTCGCTGCCAGCCTCCGAGTCTGGAGGACAGCCCGGATCTAGCGCTGCTTCCTATGGAGGCGGCAAGAAGGCCAAGAACCGGGGCAGTGGCAAGGTGAAGTCATCGGCCACGGCTCCCGTTGCCGCAGCAGCGGCACCTAGTGGAGCTCGGGGGCCGCGCCCCGACAAAAGGCAACGACAGTCACCAGCCCCAGATGGTGACCAAGACAAGCTATGCCCCGTGCACGGCAGTTGTCGCCATACTACTGCCGAGTGCCGGGAGATTCAGAAGCTCGCGGAGCGCTTCCGCAAAGGGAAGCAGCAGCGCACTGATGCCCCGCCCTTCCGCCAAAGGGAGGGCAAGCAGAAGGTCGACGCCCCAGACAGCGTCGACCACCAAGCGGGGTTCCAGGAGCCTCAGCGCGCCGTGAAGGCGGTGCGCAACCATGAGGACTCCAGCTCCAGCGACGATGAGCGTCAAAAGAAGCTCTACGTTATATACGGTGGGTCCGCCGACCCCTCGTACCGAAGCGCGGTTAAGACTCTGCGCCGAGCGGTAGCGTCGGTGGCGCCACTCCCAGGTGCCGCGCCGCACCTCAAGTGGATGGGGACCCCCATCAGCTTTGATGCCACCGACTGCCCCAGGAACATGGCTGGGGCCGGCCAACTACCGCTCTTGGTAGCGCCCACCATCGCCAACGTGAGGATGTACCACGTTTTGGTAGATGGTGAACCTTGGCTGAACCTCATCAACCGTGCGACTTTCCAGAAGCTGCAGATCCCGATGGCCAAGCTCACCCCATGGCAGCAGCCCACTACGGCTACCTCGTCCTAAAGATGCCTACACCAACAGGCATCCTCAGGATTCGTGGGGACTACACTGCTGCGGTGTCGGCCTTGGAAAAGCTCCAGGCACTTGCGACAGCACGAGCACCAGCCCCTGGCAGCGCGGATCCAGACCGGCTCCGCCCGAGTGCACGCCACCGTGCCTCTGCCACTGCACCCCGTGTGCAAACCCTCGACGAGGGCGACGTCCCCCTGAAGGTCGTCCTAGTCGGCGCTGACGCTGCCTAGACCACCCGGGTAGCCGGGGGTCTGGATAGTAAATAGGAAGGCGCGCTCATCACCTTCCTCCGGCACAACGTCGACGTGTTTGCATGGCAGCCGTCGCAGATGCCGGGGATCCCTAGGGAGGTGATTGAGCACCACTTGAAGATCTTCCCCGAAGCCCGACCAGTCCAACAGAAGCCTCGCAAGCAGTCCATCGAGCGCTAGAACTTCATCCGAGAAGAGATCAAGAAGCTGCTAGATGCTGGCTTCATATGGGAAGTCCACCACCCCCGGTGGTTGGCGAACCCCGTCGTTGTCCCGAAGGCCGGTGGGAAGCTCCGGATGTGCATCGACTACACCAGTCTCAATAAGGCATGCCCCAAAGATCCATTCCCTCTCCCCAGAATAGATCAAATAGTAGACTCGACATCAGGCTGCGATATGCTGTGCTTCCTAGACACCTACTTGGGTTTCCATCAGATCCCCATGTCTAGAGAAGATGAAGAGCACACCTCCTTCATCACAGTAGATGGTCTGTATTGTTATGTCTCTATGCCTTATGGCTTAAAGAATGCTCTCCCCACCTTTGTACGTGCAATGCACAGAACCTTTGGAGAGTTAATAAGAGGCTTAGTTGAGGTGTATGTCGACGACATCGTTGTCAAGGTCAGGCAGAGCTCATCCTTGTTAGATAACCTAGCCTTAGTCTTTGACAAATTGCGCTCCACGCGCACCAAGCTGAACCCCGACAAATGTGTGTTCGGTGTATCCTCTTGAAACTCTTAGGGTTCCTGGTCTCGCACCGGGGAATTGAGGCCAACCTAGAGAAGATCAAGGCCATCGACTTGATGCGGCCTCCTGCCCGCATCAAAGAAGTCCAGAAACTCACGGGATGCCTAGCCGCGCTGAGTCGGTTTATACCGAGACTAGCAGAGCGGGCTCTCCCCTTCTTTAAGCTCCTGCGCAGATCCGGTCCATTTGCCTGGACTGACGAAACAGAAGAAGCTTTCCAGGAGTTGAAGCGGCTCCTGACGACTTTACCTATCATGATGGCCCCCGAGCCCGGAGAGCATCTGTTGCTCTACATCGCGGCGACAACTGAAGTGGTGAGTATGGTCCTCGTCGCAGAGCGGCCGAACCTCTCGTCTTCACAGCCTGCTCCGGTAACAGGAGACAGACGCCAGGAAACCCCGGAGGTCCAAGACGGCCTCCCGGACCTCCAAGACAACCTCCCGAAGTTCCAGGGCAGCCTCCCGGACCTCCAAGACGACCTCCCGTGGGACCAACGGGACCCCCCGGGGGCCCAACGGGACCTCCCGGAGGTCCAGCGGGACCCCCTGGATCTCCCGGAGAACCAGCGGGACCTCCCGGAGGACCAAGGTGGCTTAGGAGCCTTCGAGTTCCAACTCCCGGAAGCCCCCCTGGACCCACTTACCTCCGGCAGGCCAGAGCCAGTGGATGAAGACCTCTCTGACCTAAGAGACAGGGTCCGGACCATCCAGAGGCCTGTCTACTACATCAGCGAAGTCCTCCACGACGCCAAGACAAGGTACCTGGAGGTCCACAAGCTGCTGTATGCAGTGCTCGTGGCGTCCAGGAAGCTATGCCACTACTTTCAGGCCCACCGGGTCTCGGTAGTCATCTCCTATCCGCTGAAGACGATCCTTCACAGCTCCCATGCGACCGGCAACGTCGCTAAGTGGGCAGCGGAGCTGGCGGAGTTCGAGCTGGACTTCCTTCCTCGCCATGCAGTCAAAAGCCAAGTGCTGGCTGACTTCGTGGCATAGTGGACACCAACGAAGGCTGACCCAGGGGGCCACGAAGACGGTGAACCAAAGCATCGAGCTCCGGCCTTCACCGAGCCCCACTGGACGCTCTTCTTCGACGGCTCCTCGCGAAAGCAGGGGGTCGGTGCCGGCGTACTGCTTCTCATGCCATCGGGGGAGCAGTTTGGGTACATGGTGCGTCTCAATTTCAAGGCAACCAACAACATGGTAGAGTATGAAGCACCCATCTTTGGCCTACAGACAACCCTGTCTCTGGGCGCTCGCCAGTTGTTGGCACAGGGCGACTCCTAGCTGGTTATCAAGCAAGTTAAGGGCGAATGCTCCTGCAATGACCCGCAGCTGGCTGCTTATCTGCTCTACGTGCATATGTTGGAGAAAGACTTCCTCGCCTTGGATCTGCGCCACGTACCGCACGCTGGCAATGCCGCAGCTGACGACCTTTCAACGAAGGCCTCCACCGGAGCCCCTGTGCCCGAAGGAGTCTTCGAGAGGACGTTGCTGCGGCCCACAGCCCGGCCCGCCGAGCCGGGCGAAGGGGGCTGGACCAGCACCTCGAAGCTGGCGGTCCTGGCGGCCCTGCAGCCATGGACGCCGCCAAGGATCATAAGCGTCACTGGGGACTCCGTGCAACCCAACGCTCAAGATCCGGACGCTCAAGTCAGACCCGATGCATGGATCACAGAGATCCGGGACTACTTGAAAGACAACATCCTCCCTAATGAACGTGTATCCGCTGAACGGATCGTGCGCATGGCTAAGCGATACGCGTTGGTAGAAGGGGATCTCTACCGACATTCGCCAACCACGTCCTATTGCGGTGCATAACCCAGGGGGAAGGCTGCGACTTGCTCGCTGAGATCCATGGAGGCGAATGTCGGAGTCACTCTTCCTCACGCACGCTTGTCGGTAAAGCCTTCCGGCATGGCTTCTACTAGCCGACAACACTCCAGGATGCCGTCAAGCTGGTCGAGAACTGCAAGGCGTGCCAGTTCCACGCCAAGCAGATCCATACACCAGCTCAGGTGGTACAGATGATCCCGCCCTCATGGCCGTTTGCCGTATCGGGGTTGGACATCCTGGACCATTCCCCAGAGCCGTCGGGGGATTCTGGTACCTATATGTCGCCATCGACAAGTTCACCAAGTGGCCGGAAGCCACACCAGTCATCACCATCAACAAGCAATCCGCAGTAAAGTTCATCAAGTCGATTGTCTGCCGGTTCGGGGTCCCGAACAGAATCATCACCGACAACGGGACCCAGTTCACCAGCGCAGCGTTCCAAGACTACTGCGAAGACCTCGACATCCAGGTGTGCTATGCCTCTGTAGCTCACCCAAAGAGCAATGGGCAAGTCGAGAGGGCCAACGCCGAGATTCTTCGGGGCCTCAAGACTCGCACCTATGCCAACTTGAAGAAACATGGTGCCAATTGGGTGGATGAGCTTCCGAGCACACTATGGGCTAACCGGACATCCCAGAGCCGGGCCACCGGAGAGACACCCTTCTTCATGGTGTATGGGGCCGAAGCTGTGCTTCCCCAGAGATCACCATGAAGTCTCACCGTGTCCGAGCTTATGACGAAGCCGTGCAAGGCAACCTCCGGCGTGGAGAAATCGACCTCGTCGACGAGGTCCGATTGCATGCAGCGCTCCGTAACGCACAGTATAGACAAGCGCTCCGCCGCTACCACCAGAGGTTTGTGCGTGCCCGGGAGCTGCAGGAAGGTGACCTGGTGTTGCAACGCATACTTTCTCGCGAAGGGACCCACAAACTCTCCCCTAGTTGGGAAGGTCCCTTCCGAGTCACAAAAGTGTGTCGTCCTGGGTGCGTACGCCTTTCCACCGAGGATGGGGACCCACTCCCGAACCCTTGGAACATAGAGCACCTCCGTAAGTTCTACCCCTAGAGCAATAATAGGACAATCACTTCTTTTTGTAATAGATTCTATAGAGTCCGGGAACAGCGCTCGAAGCAGCTAAGCCTCAGGGGACGGTCCAGGACTACATTCAGCTTTGCCCGGTTCCGACCCCAAGCGCGTAGAGTCTTGCTTCCCTTCTTAACGGGGCTGGTCGTGGCCTCCATGTTTAGCCTGCCTTCCTTCTATGGAAATTTATATGAAAAGAAACCTGTCCTACTTTGCTCTTTCCTTGTGCTCATTTAAATTACGTATTAATTTTTTATGACTGCACTTCCGGCATATGCCCACCATGCCCTCAGCTCCCTCTTCTCATTCTCACCTCTAGTCGGCATTTGCTGCCCTACCAAAGACGGTTGCGTTGGAGGTACCTGCCGATGGTCAGGGGGGCCCCAAGCTCCCGGCACTTCGCGCGCTATAGTCCCCAAGCACCGTACAAGTGGATGGGGGCCGTAAGCCAAATAAGACTATGAGATAGAGGAGGGGGAGCCCCCAAGGAGAATTATGTTTCCCTTACTTGTGTGCAGGACCTGCCGGCCTCAGCTCCCCGCAGGAGTATGGTAGGAGCACCCAACCAATGGGCACACCTACCAGGGGGCCGCTACAGGATCGCGCAAGACCGGAACTCCAAGGTAAGACCGAAGAATCCGGACCTCGCCACCTCCGCAGGGGCGAGACCCGAAGGTCCCATGTGTCCAACGGGTCGGACCTCCCTCTCCTCAGGGGGGAGCTCCGGGCCCTCCACGTGGCCGACAGAAGCCGGACCCCCCCCCTCTCCGCGGGAGAGGTCCGAAGGCTCCATGTGTCCCGCGGGGCCGGACCTCCATCTCCTCAAGGAGAGCTCCGGGCCCGCCACGTGGCTAGCAGGCCCGGACCTCCCCATTCTCATGGGGCGGGTCCTGGAGACCTCCGGGGCCCTTAATACAGTAAGGACCCGGGGAAGGTGTCTGCGCAGAGCTTCGAGGTTGGTGAAGGCCTCTGAGTACCTTGCGGAGCTAAGGGCTCGGCCAGGCGAAACCAAGAACAAGACAAGAGTATCACAAGCACAAAGGGTCACAAGAGTCTATTTATTCATGGCTCCATGAGCTCGACTACAGACTCGATAAAAAGAAATAAACAAGCCCTAGGTTCCCCTGGCTCGTGCCGGAACCTGGAAGCTGCAAGAGCGGCCGCGTCCCCGACTTCAGCCCTGGCGGCGTTCTCCCGCTCCGTGACCCGAGCGCAGGGATCACCTCGGCCATCACCAGCGCAAGGGCCGGTGTCATCAAGGATGCTCCTGAAGCCCCCTCCCCCGCTTGAGCAGTTTCCTTAGAGACTCTGCCGCCTGGAGTCCTCCTTGGTGCCCTGGCAGCGTTCTCCCGCTCCGTGACCCGAGCGCAGGGATCACCCCAGCCATCACCGGCGCAAGGGCCGGTGTCATCAAGGATACTTCTGAAGCCTCCTCCGCCGCTTGAGCAGTTTCCTTGGAGACTCTGTTGCCTGGAGTCCTCATTGGTGCTTCAGCAGTTTCCTTGGAGACTCCTCCGCCCGAAGCCTCCTCGGCGTGTCAGCAGTTTCTTTGGAGACTCCACCGCTTGAGGAGAAAGGACGCAACGCCTGGCATGCAGGCTCCCTGGATCCCTGACTTGGTGCAGACGCCGCCGCTGGAAGAAATTGAGCGCGATCCTCCTCCGAAGGCAGGTTAGAAGCCATGGGAGAAGACAAGGTTGCAGGGACTCAAGGAAGCTGCGAGTGCTGGAAGCCTTATAAGGGGAACCTACCCACGTTGCGGCTTCCTTTCAAACTTCCCAGTGCGATTCCAAGCGACTCAAAACTCTTCGAATACACCGCATCGGCAACCGCTTCGGCTCCAAGACCGAGCGCCGATGACAGGTGGACCCAAGCCGTCCAGATGAAGCGGTGGGTCAAAGAGTCAGTCTCCCAAGAAGACGAGCCGGCATGACGCTTCGGCGGTTCCTGAAGAAAGCGCCGCAACATGCAGAAGTGGCAGCCTTGGGAACCGCCGCAGTAAAAGCAACCATCAAGTGGGTGAACGCTCCCACGATCCCGCGACTGATCGTGCTCCGGCAGCAGTCAATGCGGGACTTAGAGAAAGTGCGCGGAACAGGAGAGACGGAGGCCCCACCTCGGGCTCGCTACCTCCCCCGAGATGGGCCCGGGGGCCACTGTCGGTACCCGCGATATGGGGTACCCCCGCGCACAGAGGAAAATGCCTGAGGATCTCACCCTTCTCCGCAGGGAGAGCTCCGAAGGCGCCACGTGTCCAGCGAGGCCGGACCACCCTCTCCTCAGAAAAGAGCTCCGGGCCCGCCACGTGGCCAACAACAGCCAGACCTCCCCTATGTGGGGAGGGCTCCGAAGGCGCCACGTGTCCCGCGGGGCCGGACCTCCCCCTCCTCAGAGGAGAGCTCCGGGCCTGCCACGTGTCCAGCCGAACAGCGCTGCCTGCCCCCGAGCGGTAGGCAGCGGGCGTAAAGACGCACCATACCTTGCCCGTACAAGGTATTCAAGGCCCGCGCCTTCCCAAGACACGGAGACGCGGAGCACGCCTCTGTCAGGTGCCGTTGCGCCCAGTCGCATTGCAGACTGGCACGCAGTGTCAGAACCTGCCAGCCAATAAACACAGCGACAAGACATCCCCTGCTGCCTCCGCCGTCATCAACCACTACGACTAGCATGCGGCATGGGCAGGGCGGCAAGACAAAGACTCGGAAGCCTTCGCCAGAGACAACTACCGACATAACTGCGGATACGATAGTCGGCACGCAATCTCCCCGGGACCACATGTCGGGTCCCGGGCCCCCTTGTAAGCCACACGAGTCTTGGACTATAAAAGGCTCGGGTAGGCAACATTAGCAAGGGTTCGCACTCCAGCAACTCACACCCTAGGCATAACTCACCCTCAAGCTCAGGACTCCGGTTCTGAGCAACAAGCAATACAGCGAGCACCTCTGCTCACCGTGGACGTAGGGTTTTACGCTCCGGCGGCCCGAACCACGTAAAACTCGCCGTGTCAAGCTCCTCCCTCACTCGTCCCTTACGCTTAAGCTCTCCGCAAGCGACTAGCCCCTCCGAAAAAGAACCTCCGCGGGCTGCCCAGAGCAGGTCCGGGGGAAGTGTGGACCACACACTTTGACATTTGGCGCGCCAGGAAGGGGGCTTTTCCCTTGCGCGACGAGTTCCTGCTGACGAAGATGACGAAGCTTCCTTCAGCGGCAAGCTCTCCTCCCCCGCGTTCACGGCGGACTGTGACTAGCGGGGAATACGTGTCGACACACTCAGGACGGAGTGTGTCGGCGCAAGCTGGAAGCCAGCAGCCGACTCCGGCAACGCCAACTCCGGCAATGCAGGCTCCAGCCAGCGTGAGATCTTCTGCAAAGCTGAGCGTTTCCCACGGGGGTGCGCTAGCTGCAGCAAGAGCACTACTGCGCAATCCACCTGCTGGGGACGCGCCTCAGGCAGCGACCCGGCAGTGGATTCGCGAAGTAGACCGTCTTGTCGTCGCCGCCGCAAACCCTCGATTTCGGCGGGGACGACGCCCTGGCCAACCGGCTGTGTCGCTGACGCGCACACCAACGGTTGACGAGCAGACGGCGGACTCCAGCTCCACCAGGCCCCTATCGGCGGACCTGAGGACAGAGCTGGAACGATGCCACTTGGGCCAAGATGCTCGAGTATTACTCGAGCGACGACGAGAAAGTGGTCGCAACTAAGAGGCCGGCGGCAGCATGACGTCAGCCTCGACCCTGCCTGAGGCACAGACCTTCGCTACGCGATCTCTGCCCCAGGCCTACGCCACGCAGCATATGCCACAACCATATGCCCTGCAAACGGCGTCCCCGGTCTATGGCGCAGCCTTGCCCATACCGGGGTACACAGTGCCTGCAGCGAACCAAGCGTTCGCGGCACCAACGCCTGCAGCAACAGGAGCAGGATGTGCAGCCCTGGCGCCCTACCTTCGCTTCGCGAGGTGGCCGCGCAAGTTTCGGTCGCACCTGCCCGAGAAGTACGACGGCAGCGTCAAACCGGCGGAGTTCCTCCAGATCTACTCCACCGCCGTCCTCACTACAGGAGGGGATGAGGCCATCATGGCCAACTACTTCCGTGTCGCCTTGACCGGCCCAGCCCGGTCTTGGCTCATGAACCTCCCCCAGGGTTCCATAACTTCCTGGGGAGAACTCTGCCGGCAGTTCACCGCCAACTTTGGCAATTCCTACACCCGACGTGGCACGGAGCTCGACCTCCACGCCATCCAGCAACAACCTGGGGAGTCGCTGCGCTCCTTCATCCAGCGGTTCTCCCAGGTACGGAACACCATCGCACACATCCAAAACGCTTCTGTGGTGGTGGCGTTCCGGCAAGGCATTCGGGACAAGAAGATGCTCGAGAAGCTCGCGACCAGAGAGGTTCGCGACGTCTCCGAGCTCTTCAGCCTGGCGGACAAGTGCGCCAGAGCAGTAGAAGGGCGGAACTGGCACTCGCTGCCAGCCTCCGAGTCGGGAGGACAGCCCGGATCTAGCGCTGCATCCTATGGAGGCGGCAAGAAGGCCAAGAACCGGGGCAGTGGCAAGGTGAACTCATCGGCCACGGCTCCCGTTGCCGCAGCAGCGGCACCCAGTGGAGCTCGGGGGACGCGCCCCGACAAAAGGCAGCGACAGTCACCAGCCCCAGATGGTGACCAAGACAAGCTATGCCCCGTGCACGACAGTTGTCGCCATACTACTGCCGAGTGCCGGGAGATTCAGAAGCTCGCGGAGCGCTTCCGCAAAGGGAAGCAACAGCGCACTGATGCCCCCGCCCTTCCGCCAAAGGGAGGGCAAGCAGAAGGTCGACGCCCCAGACAGCGTCGACCACCAAGCGGGGTTAGCAACGTTAGCAAGGGTTCGCACTCCAGCAACTCACACCCTAGGCATAACTCACCCTCAAGCTCAGGACTCCGGTTCTGAGCAACAAGCAATACAGCGAGCACCTCTGCTCACCGTGGACGTAGGGTTTTACGCTCCGGCGGACCGAACCACGTAAAACTCACCGTGTCAAGCTCCTCCCTCACTCGTCCCTAACGCTTAAGCTCTCCGCAAGCGACTAGCCCCTCCGAAAAAGAACCTCCGCGGGCTGCCTAGAGCAGGTCCGGGGGAAGTGTCGACCACACACTTCGATAGAGGTGTTCAGATCAATTTTGGACGTCGCGATGATCTTGACTCAAGATCTAGATCAAACCGATCAACACGTGATCTGTCCACGAAAAAGCTTCTATTCGAAAAGAATCGAAAAACAGATGCAAAGAAAACGCGATGATGTCGTAAGGTGGTATTGGATACCTACCTTACGTTCTTCTTGGTCTGGGAGTCCTTCTCCTAGCAAGACAGATTGTCGGGGCTCTCTTCCGGCGATCTCCGGCGACTGAACTCCGGCGAAGGGGTTTGGCTCGGCGAGCTTGGGGCTAGGGCTCTAAGTCGTCGGCTTAGGAGTTGAAAAGAAGTTCGTGGTTGCGGCCAAAGGTTTTCGGTTCTATTTATTATCGGGAAGAGAAGACTCCTAATCTGATCGGAATTCGAATGAGAGTCCTATTCAAATTCTTTTTGAATCTTAACAACTTATCTTTAGTTGATTTGGTGCAGTAGCATTGTGGATTTCGTGTCGGTTTCCTCAGTACCGGGGATTCCCACGCGTACAGAAGCAAAAACAGCTTCAGAACCTGGGCTCTCTTTTTCCGAGAGACAATCTCCGGTTGTGCCGCGAGTCAGGCGGGCGAGACCTCCCACTTCCCCAGAGGTGAGCTCCGCTTGCGCCATGTGTCCTGGCGGGCGGGAACCTCCCCTCTCTACAGAGACGAGCTCCGCGTGCGCCACGTGTCTGGCGGGTCAGGACCTCCCCTCTCAACAGAGGCAAGCTCCGCGAATGCCACGTGTCAGTTCTGGACCTCCCCTCTCTTCGGAGGTGGATCCGGGGGTGCCACGTGTCAGTGCCGGACCTCCTCTCTCTTTGGAGGTAGCTCCGGATGTGCGATGTGTCCTAACAGCGCCATACTTTCTTTCTTCTCAGAGACGAGCTCCGAGTTTGACACGTGTCCAACAGTGTCGGACCTCCCGGAGGTGAGCTCCGGAGGTGACACGTGTCCAATAGGACCGGACCTCTCGGAGGTGAGCTCCGAGAGCGACACGTGTCTGGCGGGGCCGGACCTCTCGGAGGTGAGCTCCGAGAGCGACACGTGTCCCGCGCGGCTGGTCCTTTCTTTTCCGCGGTGAACTAGCTCCGCAGCCGACACGTGTCCTACGGGACTGGCCTCGCTTCTCCGCAGAGGCTAGCTCCAGGGGCAACACGTGTCCCACGGGGTCGGACCTCTCCCCTTTTGCGGGGATGAGCCCCGAGCCTGCCACGTAGCCAGTTTAGCGGCGACCTCTCCCCATTTGCGAAGATGAGCTCCGAAAACGCCACGTGGCCAATGAGCCGCGGGAGTTGTCTTCGGCGCTCTCTGTGGATCGAATTTGGCTCCTTTTTGGCTATCTTTTTGATATTTTCTCTGTTTCAACTTATTTTAAAAGTGTTTTTCTACATGAAACAAGAATACACGTAGAACCCAAAAATGAGGGTGTCACAAATCTACCCCCTTAAATTGAATCTCGCCCTCGAGATTCATTAGTAGAGAATAGATGAGGAAACTCTGTCTTGATGTTTTCTTCACGCTCCCATGTAGCTTCAGCTTCTGTGTGATGGTTCCATTGTACCTTGCACCATCGGATCACTTTGTTCCTCGTGACCGTTACCTTTACGTCCAAAATTCGGACGGGGTGCTTTGCATAGGTCAGGTCCTCTTGAAGTTCAAGTTCATCCATTGATACTTGCTCCTCTGGTACTCTCAAGCACTTCTTGAGCTGGGATACATGAAACACGTCATGTACGTCGGAGAGGTGCGTTGGGAGCTCTAATTGATAGACTACTTCCCCTAACCTGTTCAAAATTTTGAAGGGTCCGATGTAGCGAGGTGCTAGCTTGCCTTTGACGTTGAAACGTCGTTGGCCACGGATAGGCGATACCTTAAGGTATACGAAGTCTCCTACTTCGAAAGTCAACTTCCTTCGCCTATTGTCCGCATAGCCTTTCTGTCGTGACTGAGCAGCCTTCAAGTTCACCCGTATTGTTTGGACTTGCTTCTCAGCCTCTTGTAACACTTCCGGTCCAAACACTTGGTTCTCTCCGGTTTCGTTCTAAAGCAGCGGCGTTCTACACCGTCTACCGTACAATGCTTCGAAAGGCGACATCTTCAAGCTAGCTTGATAGCTGTTGTTATAGGAGAATTCAGCGTAGGGTAAACTCCTATCCCAACTACGCCCATGTTCCAAAGCGCAAGCTCTCAACATGTTCTCCAAAATTTGGTTTGTCCTTTCGGTTTGTGGGTGGTAGGCGGAGCTAAAATCCAGTCGTGTACCCATAGCTTTCTGCAGCTTCCTCTAGAACCTAGAGGTAAACTGAGAACCCCGATCTGAGACTATCCTCTTCGGGACTCCATGGCGGCACACGATTTGCTCCATGTACAGCTCGGCTAGATCTGCCACGCGGTACGTGATTTTAACAGGAAGAAAATGAGAGGTTTTCGTCAATCGGTCCACGATAACTCAGATGGAGTCGTAACCCGATCGAGTATGTGGCAATTCGACGATGAAATCCATAATGATGTCTTCCCACTTCCACTCGAGTACCTTCAAGGGTTGCAACAGTCCAGCGGATCTTTGATGTTCGGCCTTCACCCGTTGGTATGTGTCGCATAGGGCAACATATTCGGCTATGTCCCTCTTCATACCATCCCACCAATAACATGTCTTCAGGTCCTTGTACATCTTGGTACTTCCGGGATGTATGGAATAAAGTGAGTCGTGTGCCTCTTTTAATATCGTGTTGCGGATGTGCTTCTCGTTAGGCACACAAATCATTTTTCCTAGCCAAAGTGTACCCTTCTCATCTTCCTTGAAGTCCTCTATTCCTTGCTGGATGCTTTCCTTGATCTCCTTGATCTCCTCATCCGTGGCCTGGCCATCCTTTATCTCTTGTTCCAATTAGGAGTGCAGTCCATCGAGTGGCAGAACTTCATCCGCGAAGAGATCAAGAAGTTGCTCGATGCTGGCTTCATACGGGAGGTCCACCACCCCCAGTGGTTGGCAAACCCTGTTATCGTCTCGAAGGCCGGCGGGAATCTCCGGATGTGCATCGACTACACCAGTCTCAATAAGGCATGCCCAAAAGATCCATTCCCTCTCCCTAGAATAGATCAAATTGTAGACTCTACATCAGGCTGTGATATGTTGTGCTTCCTAGACGCCTACTCCGGCTTCCACCAAATACCAATGTCTAGAGAAGATGAAGAACACATTGCTTTTATAACAGTAGACGACCTGTATTGTTATGTCTCCATGCCTTATGGTTTAAAAAATGCTCTCCCCACTTTCGTACGCGCTATGCATAAAACATTTGGAGAGCTAATCCGAGACTTAGTAGAGCTGTATGTCGATGACATCAGACAGAGCACATCCTTGTTAGATAACCTAGCTCTAGTCTTTGACAAGTTGCGCTCCACGCGCACTAAGCTAAACCCGGACAAATGTGTGTTCGGTGTCTCCTCTGGAAAGCCCCTTGGATTACTAGTCTCACACCGAGGGATCGAGGCCAACCCAGAGAAGATCAAGGCCATCGAGCTGATGTGGCCCCCAGCTCTCATCAAGGATGTCCAGAAGCTCACCGGATGTCTAGCTGCGCTCAGCCGGTTCATACCTAGGTTAGCTGAGCGGGGTCTTCCCTTCTTCAAGCTCCTGCGCAAAGCCGGTCTATTTGTTTGGACCGAAGAAGCAGAAGAAGCATTCGAGGAGTTGAAGCAGCTCCTGACAACACTGCCCATCATGGTAGCCCCTGAGCCCGGTGAGCATCTACTGCTCTACATCGCGGCGACGACAGAGGTGGTGAGGATGGTCCTAGTCGCAGAGCAGCCGGACCCCTCACCACTACAATCTGCTCCAACAGCAGAAGTCAAGCACTAAGGTTGCCTGGGCCCCATGGGGGGCCCCGACAGACAGGAGATCTCTGAGGCCCAGGCCCCAGAGACCACAGCCGACCTCCCGGAGGTCAAAGACGACCTCCCGGAGGTCCAGGACGACCTCCCGAAGGTCAAAGACGACCTCTCGAAGGTCCAAGACGACCTCCCGGAGGTCCAAGGCGGTCGAGAAGTCTTCGGGTCCCAGCCCCCGGAGATGGCCCCGAACCCAGAGGACAGGAGGTCCCAGGGCCCGGCGTCGATGGAGGAAGAGGTCCCGGATCCCCCAGGGAGGGTTTCGGACCATCTAGAGGCCCGTCTACTACATCAGCGAAGTCCTCCATGACGCCAAGACCCAGTACCTAGAGGTACATAATCTGTTGTATGCAGTGCTCGTGGCGTCCAGGAAGCTCCGACACTACTTCCAAGCCCACCGTATCTCGGTAGTTACCTCCTACCCCCTGAGGACCATCCTGCACAGCCCCAACGCGACTAGCAACGTCGCTAAGTGGGCAACGGAGCTGGCGGAGTTCGAGCTGGACTTCCTACCACGTCATGCGGTCAAGAGCCAAGCACTGGCTGACTTCGTGGCCGAATGGACGCCATCACCAACCAACCCAGGGGGCCCTGAAGGCAGAGGACCGGAGCTCTGAGCACCGATCTTCACCGAGCCTCACTGGACGCTCTACTTCGACGGCTCCTCGAAGAAGCAGGGAGCCGGAGGCGGCGTGCTGCTCCTCATGCCATCGGGGGAGCAGTTCAAGTACATGGTGCGCCTCAACTTCAAGGCAACCAACAACATGGCCGAGTATGAAGCTCTCATCTTCGGCCTGAAGACGACGCTCTCTCTTGGCGTCCGCCAGTTGTTGGTCAAGGGCGACTCCCAGCTAATCATCAAGCAAGTCAAGAGTGAATGCTCCTGCAACGACCCACAATTAGCTGCCCATCTGCTCTACGTGCAGATGCTGGAGAAGGACTTTGAAGCCTTGGACATGTGCCATGTACCACGCGCCGGCAACACCGTCGCCGACGACCTTTCAACGAAGGCCTCCACCGGAGCCCCGGTGCCCGAAGGAGCCTTCGAAAGGACGTTGCCGCGGCCCATAGCCCGGCCTGCCGAGCCGTGCGATGGGGGCGAGACCAGCACCTCGAAGCTGGCGGTTCCGGCGGCCCTGCAGCCATGGTGCCTGCCAAGGATCGTATGCGCCACTAGAGACTTCGTGCTACCCAGCGCCCAAGATCCAGAAGCTCAAGTCAACCCCGATGCATGGATCACGGAGATCCGGGACTACTTGAAAGACAACATCCTTCCTGATGAACATGCATCCGCTGAACGAATTGTGCGGATGGCTAAGAGACACACGCTGGTAGAAGGGGATCTCTACCGGCGTGGCGCCAACGGCATCCTATTGCGGTGCATAACCCAGGAGGAAGGCTACGACCTGCTCGCAGAGATCCACAGAGGCAAGTGCGGGAACCACACTTTCTCACGCACGCTGGTCGGGAAAGCCTTTCGGCATGGCTTCTACTGGCCGACAACCCTCCTGGATGCCGTCAAGCTGGTCAAGAGATGCAAGACGTGCCAGTTCCATGCCAAGCAGATCCACACACCGGCGCAGACGCTGCAGATGATCCCACCCTCGTGGTCGTTCGCGGTATGGGGGTTGGACATCCTGGGGCCCTTCCCCAGAGCCGTCGGGGGATACCGATACCTCTACATCGCCATCGACAAGTTCACCAAGTGGTCGGAAGCTGCACCAATTGTCAACAAGCAATCCACAGTCAAGTTCATCAAGTCGATCGTCTGCAGGTTCGGGGTCCCGAACAGGATCATCACCGACAACGGAACCCAGTTCACCAGTGCAGCGTTCCAAGAGTACCGCGAAGACCTTGGCATTCAGGTGTGCTATGCCTCTGTTGCTCATCCAAAGAGCAACGGGAAGTCGAGAGGGCCAACACCGAGATCCTTCGGGGCCTCAAGACTCGCACCTATGCCAGCTTGGAGAAGCATGGTGCCAAGTGGGTGGACGAGCTTCCGTGCGCACTGTGGGCTAGCCGGACGTCCCAGAGCCGGGCCATAGGGGAGACACCTTTCTTCATGGTCTACGGGGCCGAAGCCGTGCTTCCCCCGGAGGTCACCATGGGGTCTCTCCGTGTCCGAGCTTATGACGAAGCCGCGCAGGACCAGCTCCGGCGTGAGAACATCGACCTCGTTGACGAGGCAAGATGGCAAGCAACGCTCCGCAACACACGGTACCGACAGGCGCTCCGGCGCTACCACCAGAGGTCCGTGCATGCTCGGGAGCTCAAGGAAGGCGATCTGGTGTTGCGGCGCATACTTTCTCGAGAAGGGACCAATAAACTCGCCCCCAGCTGGGAAGGTCCTTTCGGTGTCGCGAAAGTTTGCCGCCTCGGGTGCGTGCGCCTTTCTACCGAGGACGGGGACCCGCTCCCAAACCCTTGGAACATAGAACACCTCCGTAAGTTCTATCCTTAGAGCAATGGTAGGACAAGATTTTTCTTCTTTCTATAATAGATCCCATAGAGCCCAGGATCAGCGCTCGGAGCAACTAGGCCCCAGGGGGTGGTCCAAGACTACGTCCAGCTTAGCCTGGTTCCGTACCCTAAGCGCGTAGGCCCTGCCCCCCGTCACAATGGGGTATGTTGTTGCCTCCATGTACAACCTGTCCTCCTCCTATGGATGTATATGAATAAAGAGAACCCTATCCTACCACGCTCTCTTATGTGTTCATTTAAATTACACATTAATTTTTATGACCACCTCCCTACGCTCAAAGACAAAGACAGTATACGCTCATCGTATACTCAGCTCTCCTTTCCCACTCTCATACCTAGTCGGCATTTGCTATCCTGCCGAAGGCGGTCGTGCTTGAGGTATCTGCCGAAGGCCAGGGGGCCTCTCGGACCTCCCCCAGTTGGGTACTGTGACGCCAGTTGGTCACCTCCAGGAAAAACCTACGCCAGACCAGGGGGTCCAGGGTGCGTAGCCTGCTTTGCCTGGTTCCGTACCCAAAGCGTGCGCGCTCTGTCTCTCGGGAGGTCCAGGGTGTGTAGCCTGCTTTGCGTGGTTCCGTACCCAAAGCGTGCACACTCTGCCTCCCCAGCGCTACGGTCTAGTACTAGGGGCCGGATGGTTGCACCCTGACCAAGGAGGGAGCCGGACCTCCGGTACCGGGCACATTGAATTGCCCAAGCCCCATATATCGGCCCAGGACTGCAAGCCAAATAAGACTAAGAGACAAAGAAGGGAGAGCCCCCGAGCAGAATTACCGTTTCCCTACTTGTGTGCAGGACTTCCTGAGAGGCCTCGCGGACCTCCGGAGCCAGAGCTCCAACACCGGCGTGCTCCGGACGGTCAGGGGGGCCCTGGCCTTAGCTCCCGCGCAGGAATGTGGTAGGTGTGCCCAATGCATTGGCCACACCTACCAGGGGGCCACTACGGGGACTGCACAAGGGAAGGCCGGAGCGCCCGGCGGTACTGAAGTCCCAGGGCTTCTCAAGACCGGAGCTCCAAGCTCCAACTCAAGACCCCTTAGGTCCTTATGTCAGCAAGGGCCCAAGGGATGAGTCTGTGCAACACTTTGATATCGGTGGAGACCTCCCGGGGCCCTTATGGAGCTAAGGGCTCGGGCACGGCAAGCCAAGAAAAGAAAGCAAGAAGCACAGGCGCACAAGACAACAAGTCTTTTCATTCAAAAGCTCCATGAGCTGGTCTACAGACAGAAAATAAAAAATACAAAGGCCCTCCAGCTACAAGGGCGAGCGCCTAGGAGTCCCCAACATCCCACTGGAACCTAGACGCGACAAGGGCGGCGACGTTTCCGACTCCGGCCCTGGCGACCTCCTCCCGCTCGGCGACGGGGCCCTGCACCACTGGCTCCAGAGAGACGGTTGAGTCCCAGCTCCGGAAGCACGTCAGCACGTGCGCGGCGACCTCCTTCGCCAAGCCCCTCCCCTCGGCCTCGAGCTCGTCGGAAATCACGACATCCAGCCTCTCTAGCTTGGCGCCGATGGACTCAAGTGCCGGGAGCGCCTGGACCACCTCTTGCGCCGGTGCCCCCGTCCTCACGGGGCTGAAGCCAAGAGGCACTAGAGCAGACTCCGACTGGCAGAAGAAGTTCTAGACTCCCTGAGCCTCGACGGTCCGTGAAGCTCGGAGCTGCTCCACCTCCTGGCGAGCCGCCAGCAGGGCGCCGGGTCCTTCCTCGGCGAACCTCCTCTCCTTGGTCGCCAGAGTGTTTTCCCGGAGCTGGAGGTCCTGGCTGAGCCTCTCCAACTCCTACGCCCGGAAGTCGGCAGCAAGCTCCCGGTTCAGTACCGCCTGGCGGTCCCAGGAGACCTGCTTCTCCCTTTCGGCCAAGGCAGCCACCCGGAGTTCCAGCTCTCCAGCCCTGCCCTCAGGTCGCCTTCTCCCGCCTTCAGCTGCTCGACGACCTCCTTCTCATTGGTCGCCACGATGCGCTCCCGCTCCGCGACGACACACTCGCGTCGCACCAGCTGCAGCCGCATCTCCTCGTTGGCGTCAGAGCGGGCCCGAACACTGTCATAACGAGCCTCCTGCATGATCCTTCGGGTCTCGGTGTCCAGGCGGTCAACATCTTTCCTCTGCACATCGAGGAGCGCCTCCTCAGCGTCGAGCTCCTCCTCGACCTCCCGGGTCCGCAGCTTCAAGAGCTGCCCCCAGCCGCGGAGACGGTCCCTCTCATTCCCCAAGATCTCCCGCTCGCGCTCGAGTGCAGCCTGGACCTGCCGAACGCTGGTCTGGGCCAGCTCCATGGCGTCCGACAGGGACAGTGGAGCAGCAGAAGCTGAAGCTGAGCCGTGAACCTCCTCCCTGGTGTCGTCATCCGACGGAGGAGATGCCGACAGCGCAACCTCCGGGAGAGCCACGACGATGCGTCGATCAAGAGAAGACGACACAGAGGCAGGGCAGGTCTCGATGTGCTCCTGCTCAACGCCCGCCTGAGGACCCGCATCAGCTTCTCCTGCACCAGCACCCGAAGGCTGGTCGCCGTCGACCTGCTTCGCCGGGTCTTCATCAGCAGCCAGCTCCCGAGCTGGCGAAGGAGGAGGAGCAGGTGCCGTCGTCGTCGCAGAGGCTGGTCCTGCCAGGCCAGAAGGAGAAGACGCCTGGGCTTGCACGGGGGCCGGTGAAGTTGTCGTGGCGTTCGGACGCTGCGGCACTGGGCTCCTACCAGCCGAAGTTGGCCGGGGAACAGACGTGTTGCCGACAGCCGACGAGTCCCTACAAGCACAGGGAACACTCAAGACAAGAAAAGAAAAATTAAAGTACGCAAGTACTAAGATCCGATAAGTATAACTTACCGAGGAACACGAACATTCCAGCAGGCATGGAGCCTTGGCTTCCGAGCCGGGGCAGGCCTGCCGGAGCCTGCCGTTGCCGCCGGGGCTTGCGACGAAGGCACCTGGGCTAGCGGAACAGGGGGTGCACCCGCAGCCTCCCTAGGAGATGGAGCAGCAGAGCACCCGCCGACAGCACCTCTGGCGCCGCTCGTCGTACCAACCCCTGAAGCACCTAAAGGCCGGGGCGCCTGCGCCCCCGGCTGAGTCCCGGCTGCGCTCCCTCCGGCACCGCCGCTTGCCGAGCCTGCAACAGGGACACTCGACGATCGGGGCACCTGGGCCCCTGGCTCAGCCCTAGACACCGCGGCACCGGCGTCCCTCCTCGGAGCTCCACCTGTGGATGGAGGATGGGACGCCCGGGACTCCTCCGACCGCCGCTGCCCAAGAGGAGTTCCGTCAGCGCGGAAGACCCGAGGCCTCTTTGGGTCGCCGCCCGATGAGCCGACACCTCCTGATGAAGAGCGCGGGGGGACTCGGGTCCCCTGAATCGGCGTGAACGACGCCCTCGGTGGAGACCGAGAGCACTTTCTCTTCGACGAACTGGAGGCCGACGGCTTGCCCTTCCCCTTGTCGACAATCCGAGCTCTGTCGCCCCTCGGCGCGGGTTGGGCATCGGCCGACGCCTCGCGCTGCTCTCTGGAGCAGTCAACCTTTGAGATCGAGATCCCTCGAGAAGCATCACCATTTTAGCGCACGGCGATGCCGATATCGTCCAAGGTCGGCATCTCCCGCAGCAGCTTCGACCTCCACATCGGCTCCATGAAGAGAGGGAGGCAGGAAGTTGGAACTGTTAGGGAGTGGTAATCGAGGAAGTCACTGCTTACCCTCATCACCATCTTCCTCAGCATTGTGACAGACGGGTCAGACCCTAAGCCCGTATCCAGCCTGGTGCAGTCATGCATGTCGGTGTAGTACCACACCGGGCGATTGCGCTGCTGCAGCGGCGCAAGGCGACGCGACAGGAAGTCCGCCAGCACCATCAGGGATGTCAGCCCCTGCTCTGGCAGGAACTGGATCCGCTCCAGGACTGGCGCGTACTTCGGCTCCAGCTCCGGGCTCTCCTCCTAGAAGAGGCGCCCGGTGGATGGATCCTTAGTCGGCAGCTGGAGTCGATCTCGCTCATCAGTTTTCACGATCACCCAGTCATCCCTCCAGCCTTCCCACCTCGCGGCGCTGAAGGGCAGAAGGTACTTGGAGACCTTCGGATCCTTACAGCGGTGCTGGAAGTAGTACGCTCCCATCTGGTTCTTCGAGCCACACCCAGTCGTCCGCAACAAGAAGTGAGGAAGAGCGTCACAGAAGCGCACACCCCCACGAACATCTCGCAGAAGTGCACGAAGACGGGGGCCAGAGCGAAGGAGTTCGGGGAGAGGTGATGAAGCTGGATGCCATAAGTCTCCAGAAGAGTCACGAAGAAGGAAGAAATCGGCGGGACGAACCCCGCCAAGACGTAGGCGACGAAGAGGACGATCTCCCCTCTCTCCAGACGCAGGGGGGGAGATTCCCGCCGAAGACAACGCCTCTGCTCCTCGGAATGCCATCCCAGCAGCCAGCGCACCGGCTTAAGGTCCTTCGTCCGGGCGATGCACGGCGTAGGCAGGCTGGAAGCCATCTTGAAGACGAAGAGGCAAGAACTCGGAAGGAAGAGAAGGCTTGGGCGCACGGAAGAATCCGGAAGGCTCAGGCGTAGGGAAATGTGTGAAGGGAAGCCTGCGCTGCAGAAGGGGCACCCTTTAAACTTCCCAGAAGCAATTCAAAACGCTTCGTATGCGCCGTTCGGGGCAGACACCCCAGGTTCAAGCCCCAGCGACAGTGACAAGGGGGTCCAAGCCGTCCTGCAGAAGCGGTGGACCAAGAAGTTAGCCCCCCAAGCGGATAACCCGGAGGTTCCTGACAAGGCGTTGCGCGTGCAGTAGTGGCAGCCTTGGGAACCGCTGCAGTTAAAGCAGCCATCAAGCAGGGGTCACGCTGCCCCACAACCGGTCGTGCTCTTGCAATGGTCAAAAGGAGTCTCCGAGAAGGTGCACGGGGTAGAAGAGGTGAAGGCCCCACCTTGGGATCGTCATCTCCCCCGAGATGGGTCCGAGGGCCACTGTCGGTACCCTCAATACCGGGTACCCCCGCGCATAGGACAAAACCGCGTAAGGACCTCGCCCCTTCCGCAGGGGTGATCTCCGAGGGCGCCACGTGTCCAGTAGGGCCGGAGCTCCCCCTCTCCTAAGAGGAGAGCTCCGGGCCAGCCACGTGGCCGGCGGTGCCGAACCTCCCCCCTCCGCGGGGGTGAGCTCCGAAGACGCCACGTGTCCAGCGGGGCCGGAGCTCCCCTTCTCCTTAAAGGAGAGCTCCGGGCCTGCCACTTGGCCAGTAGAGCAGGACCTCCCCCTCTCGGAGGGGGTGAGCTCCGAAGGCGCCACGTGTCCCGCAGGGCCGGAGCTTCCCCTCTCCTCAGAGGAGAGCTCCGGGCCCGCCACGTGGCCGGCAGATCCGGACCTCGCCCCCTCCGCAGGGGCGAGCTCCGAAGACGCCACGTGTCCAGTAGGATCGGGGCTCCCCTCTCCTTAGAGGAGAGCTCCGGGCCTGCCACGTGGCCAGAAGAGCCGGACCTCGCCCCCTCCGCGGGCGTGAGCTCCGAAGGCGCCACTTGTCCAGCAAGGTCGGGGCCTCCCCTCTCCACAGAGGTGAGCTCCGAGCCCGCCACATGGCCAGCAGAGTCGCGCTGCCCGCCCCAGCTCGGTATGCGGCAGGAGTAAAGGCGCCCCATGCCTTTACCGTACAAGACATTCAAGACCCGCGCCTTCCCAAGATGCGGAGACGCGTAGCACGCCCCTGTCAGGTGGCGTTGTAGCCAGTTGCGTCACAGTTAAGACAGGCGTGCCATACCAGAGGCTGTGGACCAATAAACACAGCGACAAGACATGCCCTGCCGCCCTGCCATCATCAACCACTACGCCTAGCTCACGGCGCGGGCAGGACGGAGACTAAGAAGCTACTGCCAAGACAGCTACCAGCATTCACTGCGAGATACGGTAGATGGCAGGAAACCACCCCGGGGCCACCTGTCGGGTCTCGGGGCCCACTTTGTAAGCCGCCCGAGCCTTGAACTATAAAAGGCTCGGGTAGACAACGTTGCAAAGGGTTCGACAGTTCGCCACCTTACGAGTTAGACATCTAGGGAAACCTATCTCATCTCCAAGCTTAGAACTCCGGTTCTAAGCACCAAGCAATACATCGAGCAACTCTGCTATCGTGGACGTAGGGTTTTACGCTCCGGCGGCCCGAACCACGTAAAAATCCTCGTGTCAATCCTCCTTCATCCAACGCGAGACCCTCACGAGAGGACTAGCCCCTCCGAAAAAGAACCTCCGCGGGCTGCTCCGAGCAGGCCTAGGGGAAGTGTCGAATGCACACGCCTCGACAGCCGTTGTCTTGCTTTTCCTGATCAACAGTTTGAACTTTATCAGGTTTAACCATCCGTTGCCCCACAGCTCCAACACTTCCGCTGTGTTCACTCTGAGGTACCAATTCAGACTCGACTCTGTTTTGCGCGTTGGGGCTTTTTTCCAATCTTGAAATTGCTATATTATGCGCAGACAGTTGTTGCTTGACATCCCGCAAGTCAGATTTTATTAAAGTCATGCCCGTGAGTTGAGAGGCTTGAAGCTTCACTTGTCCTCCGATCTCATTAACAGAAGTGTTCAGCCTAGCGATCTTTTCGCTGATCTTTTGATCGCGGCGCCCAAGGCTTCGATTGCTTCTTCAGTGTCGCCCATTGTATCGTGTTTGGATGCTGATACCAAGTTGTGACAGCTGATCTCCATCTTCTGGTTTGATCGCAGGTTATAGGAGTGGGAAACCGACGGGCGGGGGTGCTCCAGCCGAGCCTGTCGTCTGCTCGCCGGCGGCGTTGTGGTGCCACCAACTCACAGGGACAGGGGAAGTATTTTCAACTCAAATCAATCTGTTTTATTCCTTCAAAGTTGGCTACTATATATAGCCGCACAGACCTCTCTTAGGATAGAATCCCCTTTTTCAACTAGACTCTGATTCAAACATAATAACTTAAACTGACTGGACTCTCTTTTCCCTAACCGACCTGGATACAATTCAACTCAATTTATTCCCTAACTGACTATGACTCTTAACAAACTTTCCTAATTATTCTGCCTACGAACATCTCTTGCTCGACGCTTGTATTGTAATCCGACCATTACAGAAGCAAGGTTTCTTGAGCCCCATTTCTATATGTATTTAGCATGATTATATGGCTTCGAATGGGCATGTTTAATGCCTAAGCACTTTAGGGGAACTTGAGAATTTTTTTGAACATATTTATCTTTTTGCTTTGACGGACTTGTTCTGTAAGCATCAAACATATCTTAACAACATGGGTATGCATTTAATTAAATTCTAATTTTTTCCAATGGTGTATCTCAACATTTAGCAATTTAGATTTGCATAAAATTGAGCATGTTATGATTTTTTTGCAACTTTTTTATTTTATCAAACAACCTCACCTCGACCTAACGATGCTTTGAAAGAAGAAAAACATTTGTGGGTAGCTCATTCTTACATATAGCTATGCTGACTTTACTTATCTTGACAAGCTAACCTTTATGATGTCCATTTTATTTTTTGAATCTCTGACTTGAGTTTAATAGTACAAGGACTATTTGATTTGATGACTTAGTGTCTTACCATTATTCATCAAAACAATATGCATTTTATTCTATAAGGTCGCAACCAAAATTTGCAAAAAGGAAATAGTTAGCAAGTTCGCCACAGTAGGGCAAAATTTTTGGCTGTGTCGCTCTAAGGATTGAGCAAGTCTGAAATCACTTCAAAATACACAAGCAGGCCTTCAAAATACATATGCGTCCTAGCAGTCACGCCACCATTTACTGGCCGTGAAGATCGATGTCCGGAGCCAAGTGGTCGTACATGGCAGACGTAAAGTACAATCTCGTGTATAGCACTGTTGCATATGGGTGTGGAGTGGAGTATACGCGAGCGTGCAGTGGCGTGCGCGAAATGTGGCGCTTGTTACGACGTGGCCGGAGCACGCGCTGGCTAGTATGTGTTGCACTAAACGGAGGATCGGAGCGTCTCGTCACAATAAACAATCGTACGCCTCTAGCTTGCTCGGCGGCCGTACGTTACTAGTTGTCTTTGATTACAAAACGGCGAGGAGGTGGTGGCGTACATGCCGGGCCAGTGCGGCAAGGCCATATGCCACGGACGACCACGGTGACGGTCCTAGAACCCTAGCCAAGGCGGATGGTGGTGGCCGTTCCGTTAACGGGCAGTATTAGTTCACCAATCCCTAGTGCTCGTGCTCCGCCGCCAGATGAGCAGGCTCAGGGGATCGTCCTTGGCTGTCTGTTGCTTCGCGCGCTTTGACGGAAGGGCCGACTCTGACGGGCGTGTTTGCGACGATTTTTTTATTTTAGCATGATTTTTAAATTATTTATTATTAATAGTCTGTGATCTTTTTACCTAAATAAATATCTTGTGGTCTACGTCATGGATGATTTATCCACGTGGACAATAAATTATCCACGCCGTAGACGATTGGATTAAATCAATCACGACGTGGATGATTGGCCGCCACGATAGACACCCTATAAAGGCTGCCTCGCCACTGGGGTCGGCTGGAGAAGAGAGGTAAGAGAAGGAGAAGGGAGGAAGAGAATAGAAGAAAGAAGGGAAGAAAAAAGAGGAAGAGGAGGAAGAAAAAAAATAGGAGATGGTATATTTTTCATAGTTTTTATTTTTGTTTAAATTTTTGAATTTGTAGTTAGGATAGATATTTAATTAAGTAATGTTTAGTTAGATTAGTTTTAGGTTAGATTAGGGAAAATAAGGTTAGATTTTAAAATTTTAGGTTAGATTAGAAAAAAATTAGTTTAGATTAGAATAAAATAGAATAATTTATGTTAGATTAGAATAAAGTAGAAAAATTAGCTTTAGGTTAGAATAAATTAGATAAATTTAGGTTAGATTAGAAGAAATTAGTTTAGATTAGAATGAATTAGAAAAATTTAGGTTAGGTTATTAAAAAGTAGGTGTAGATTAGAATAAATTAGAAAATTTAGTTTAAGTTAGAATAAATTTGAAAAATTTAGGTTAGATTAGAATAAACTAGTTTAGATTAGGATGAATTAGAAAAATTTAGGTTAGACGTGAAATAGTTTAGATTAGTATAAATTATAAAAATGTAGGTTAGATTAGAAAAATTTAGGTTACATTAGAAATAAATTACAAAAATATAGGTTAGATTAGGAAAAAATAGGTTAGATTAGAGAAATAAAACATAATGTAAATCTAATCTAATTTATAAACTCTTTATGTTAGATTAGATTTAGTTTTACGTTATATTTAGGTTAGATTTAATTAGTTATGTTATATTAGATTTAGATTTAGTTTAGTTTATATAGTTTTAGGTTAGATTTAATTGCTTTACTTACATTTTCGTACATAGATCGTTCTGTATTTTAGTCATTTTACTTTAATTATATTTACATAGTTTCATTTTCAGTATTTATATTTTTGAAAATGCATTTCTGTTTTTTTTCTATATTTAAAATTCAGTATTTATTATCTATATTTATATTTGTGCATTTAATTTATGTATTTATTTTCCTATAGTAATTATATAGACTATCTGTATTTACATTTTTAAATCGTATTTAAATTATATTCATAATTCAATATTTCTACTTCTTAATTGCTTTATTTCCATTTTGTACATAGATCATTATGCATTCAAGTTAACATAGATTTATTTTAGAGACATAGTTGTGATTATAATCTTTACATTTATTTCTTTAAGAATGTCGGGCAAAATAGATTTTCAGATATTTTACGGAGATGGAGAAATTAGTTACAGTCCAACTGGGGTAGATTTATCAGGATTCCCTTTTACAAATTGGGAAATACCAAGTCCAATGGAGAGGACATTTATGAGTGTTTATGGATGGTTGTTGAAGGTGTTTAGATTGAGTGAAGATGGACACAAACTGAAAATACACGGAGTTGTCAGTCGTGCAATGGAGAGATTTTTTGGGAACTACTGCCACTAAATAGAACATCTTTTTGGCGACTTACATAGCAAAGGCTCTAGAATATGGGTGAACTTTGATGTTTCTCGTTAGGGTACAAGCAAAGGAGGTAGTTGCTGAGACATAGGAGAAAGTTGATGATGAAGGAAATGCTGATGATGATGTTGCTGATGCTGAAGAAGAAATGAAGATGGCGTGACACATACTGTTATTAGTGAGGCAACGAGTCAAGCAGTTGAAGGAGAGCATATTGAACACTTAGTTTAGCAGATGGTTGAGAAAGATACGGAGTATAACATGTTTACTTATTGTATACTTCATCGTTCATCGTTCATATTGAATACTATTTTGCAAAAGTATGTCTACTTATGACTGATTCTAATCTGGTTTTCTCAAAATTTATTTCTGACTACATGGACGAGAAGATTAAGAAGTCTCATTTACATAGTGTGAAACAAAATGGGGACTTTGCATAATAGGTTCGAGATCACATGTAGGGACAGAGGCAGGCGTTCTAGCACACATGAATAGACGGTGCACGAGTGCGTTCTTCGTGAGAACTCGACCATATGTACTTGCATGAAGCCAAAGCTCCTCCATAGACATTGTTCTCATGTCATTGCTGCATGCACTCGGGGCGAATTATCTCCAACCATATATGTCTCACAATACTTCTTGAAAGAGGCTTTGAAGACAACCTGGCATGCTGAAAAATTTGGTTATCGCATTTTTGATACATTCACCAAGTATCCAGGACCTGAATTTAAAAGAGGTCCTGATTATTTGAGGTTGAAGCAAAGTCGTGGTCGGCGTAAAACCAGACGTATAGATATGGCCGACTCCTCATCGTTTGTACAAGTGAGTTGTAGCAACCGATACGGATTTGGCGATAGCTACAAGAATTGCATTCACAGTAATGTTACTGGAGCAGCTGAATGCGACCTTGAGGAAATCCGCTGGACGGGAGACGTCCTCATGGTCATCGATTATGGAGGGATGAATAATGATGTGTTCTTTGAGTCCATTTTATTTTCCTTAATCTTAAAACTTATCTATGTTATGTATTGGAGGTGTTGTAATGAACCCTTTGCTATGTTAAAATTTAGCTATGTTAATGGGTTTCATCATTAATTAATATTTTATTGTTTTCTTTGTGAGGAAGTGGTATAGTGTACATTGTAATGACCAAGAAGTTACTATATTATTTTTGCAGTTATGGTTGCAAGTGCTTGTGGCACTCCAGAGCTAGTGGACGCTCAGTTCGATGTTTGACACCGCTCGTACTTGAGCAGTATTTGAGGTGCCGAGTTTGACACGTTGCGCCCGAGACTGCCGAAGAAGCTATCACACCTGGACGACCGATGGGTTACATGGTACGCATGTTCTTAAAATAAATAATTGAAATAATGGTAGATGGTTTCCGTATTAACTTGTAATTTCTTGATACAATTTACGTGCAGCGGGGCTTCTACCACTGTGTAGGATGTAGGAGCCGCATACAATCGAAGTCTAAAGAGAAGTTGATGTGGCTGACCAATGACCGTTCTCTACTTATTGCGTTGGTCGATCGATGAAGACCGGAGACACACACTTTCCACATGCCTTGTAGGGAGATGACTGTGATGCTCGAGGACGTGGCGTACCTTCTCGGTCTTCCTATCGCCGGCCACGCAATTTGTAGGCTAGACTTCACGGACGGCTGGCGTGAGGATTTAGTCGGTCGTTTCTCGAGTGTCGTCCCTCACCCGAGGTACACTCAAAGGAATGATTCGATAATACCGGTTCTAGAGAAACAGGATCACGGTCCGTCGAAGAGTTGGTTGCAACAGTATGAGGTAAGGTGACATAGAATTATAGTTACACTATTCAGTTTTTAATAGTAATTGTTATATATCTTTATTGTTTGTTGTTCGTTACAGCCTGAGAACATCCACCCTGATGCAGACGATTACTCGTTCTCAAGACACTTGGAGGCATACCTGTTGTAGCTTTTCGGATGGATAATGTTCACAGATTTACATGGGGACTCTTGCGACAAGCATCTGATCTACATTGCTAGGGAGATAGCGGACACTCCACCCGACGTACTACCACAGTATAGTTGGGGTTCAGCTATGCTTGCGGCTACGTATCAAGGCTTCTGTACGACTTGCACAAAGGTAATTTGGTAACAATATAATGTTTATGCATATGTTAAATTGACATATCTTAATCATCTAACTTTTAGTATTTCCATTGTATTAAAGTCATGGCGGATAGAATTTTGACTGGTTATCTTATGTTGCTGATTTTGTGGGCGTATGAGCGATTTGCGATAGGTCGGACAGTAGTTGACATAACCCCGTACGGCAACACCTTGTACAGGGACACCGAGGAAGACAGATCGACAATGGGCACGTTTTGGACTCGATGCAGGGTAATTGAAATTATTTTTTATATATGTTCAATCTTACAAAAGGTAATTCAAAATGTAGTTGCTTAATTGTAACGATTTCTTTTGCAGCGTACGTGGGTGACGATACAATGCATAGGGGGTACCCGGAGTACACGATGTCGTTCGATCACCTATAACCTCACAGCGACATCAATTAGACTTCGTACTCGTACGAGGCTATGGAGCGCCGCGCGCCCGCTGGGTTATCGTCGTTGTGCACGAGAGTTGCGGATTTTTTATGGACACAGAGGGCTCTCCTATATGACATTGCGTGCAGGAGTACTCACCTTATCGGGTGATGTGGCAATTCGGACGGCAGCAGGGATTTCTAGTCCCGAGGGGCCTCACCGTTCCGTCTTCTGCACACACGTAAGGTGCTTTCTACATTTCAATATCCATCGTAGATTAACTTTAAATTGCTCGATAACGTTGTAGTTGCACGCAAGCACAGACGCAAGGGTATCTCTAGAGGCTTGTTTTGGCCTGGTATAGTTGCCCTAATGGTGGAGTAAGTTCAAATATTCTATTATTTGTGAGCAGACATATTTCATATTTTGACTGTTATTTTCTGTTTGTCTAGTGCTACTTCGATGAAGACAACTGCGGATATACACTGTGGGTTGATCCACTGCCTATCAAACGAATTGAACATTAAATAAAATATTTACAACAGCGAAATCGAGAAATGGTGGGTGAACTAGCGGATATGGAGTCACAACTATTCGACAACATTAGTACTAGTACCGTGTGCAACTTGTCTTGCGAATGTCCTCACCACAAGCCAAAATTTACTAGTTGAAAACTACCTCTGATTATTAGTTCCAATGTATGCTTGCAATGTATGCTTCCAATGTACCCTTCCAATGTATTATGATCTATGTTCAATTTCAATAAAATTTAAGCTATAGTATCGGACAACAATGGAGACTAAAAATCCCAAAACATGGATGATGCAAACTGCAAGTGTACTATAGATGTTGATGAAGGGCAGTCTTCTATGATGAGGAAATCAAAGGAAAATCAGCCCTTGATGGTGATACTAAAGGAAAGTTTTCTTCAAAATAACACTCACAACCTCCATTTGAGATGAGTGTGGAAAGCCTACGTAAGTTCTGCAAGAAACCATCAAGATCCTTTGCGGAACGTCGTCCACCTAATTTTTAGAGTCGTCCACCTAATGGACGAGTCGTACACCTGATGGACGACTCGTCACCTGATGGATGATTCGTCCACCTGATGGACGAATCATCACCTGATGGACGATTCGTCCATCTGATGGACGACTCATCACCTGAGGGATGATTCTGTCGGAGTGTGAGCTGCGACACTCCTCCCGGCCTGCTTGGAAGCAGCCCGCGAGGTTCTTTTTTTTGGAGGGGGGCTTGGCACCCTACGCGACCTGGGCTCGAGAGAGCAGATGGACACGGAGATTTACGTGGTTCGGGCCGCCGGATCGTAATACCCTACGTCCACGGGAGTGCTTGTTCTATTGCTTGAGTGCTTGTTCGTTGTGTGATCTAGGATGCAAAATCAGGAACCCTCTGCAGGATGGTCATGCCGGTCCTTTTATAGCACAAGGCCGGAGTGGTTACAATGGGGCCTGGTGCCCGACAGGTGGCCCCAGAGCCAAGTGAACCCTATAAACAATCTAGGGCTTCGTCCTCTAAGTAGAGTGGTCGGTGGGAGAGTTAAGTCCCGCCGTCCGGTGCGCTGAGCGCCCCTTGACCGCGTGTCAGGTAATGATGAAGATGTCGTCTTGTTGCCGCGTCTTCTCGCCCTGCTTGGGCGGCTTCATGCCGTTGGGCGGTACTGTACTGTTGCCATGCCTTGCTGTCTTGTCTTGTCACCGTAATGGCGAGTGGGCAAAGGACGGAGGCATGTGAAGTGCGCCATGCTTCTGGGGAAGGCGCGAGCCTTGAATGCGAAGCCTGACAGCGCACTTTCTTCTTGACTTTGTCGACCCACGGTCCACGACGGATCGTGGAGCACATGGCGTCTCTGGAGCTCTTATCGAGGGGCTTGGTCTCAGGGGACACGTGGCAGCTCCGGAGCTCACCTCAGCGGGGAGGCTTCGGACGGAGCCAGGGCACGTGTCTGTACTGGAGCTGTCCTCAGCGGGGAGGCGGCTCGGAGCCAGGGGACACATGTCGGCCCCAGACCTTACCTCAGCGGGGAGGCTCGGGCCGGAGCCCAAGGCACGTGTCTGCACCAGAGCTGTCCTCAGCGGGGAGGCGGCTCGGAGCTAGTGGACACGTGTTAGCCCTAGACCTCACCTCAGCGGGGAGGCTCGGGCCGAAGCCCAGGGCATGTGTCAGCTCCGGTGCTCATGCGCACGTGTCAGCCCCAAGGCAGACCATGGGGCCTAGGGCACATGGCTTACGCTGGGCCCCACCTCAGCAAGGAAGCAGGGCCCGAGGTGTCTTTTTACCCACTACGCGTGTAACACTCTCAATTTCACTACCATGCATTGCATACATTTTTCATGTAGAGAAGCATTCAAAAGAAGAAGAAATGAAGAAAGGAATATAGAAGCTACTAAAATGATAAAAGGAAATATAAATGGAAAATAATGAAAATAAAATAGCCAAATTGAGCCACCCCAATTTTCCCCAAATTTCCCCCTTCCCCAATCTTTCCAAAATTTTCCCAATTTTCCTGATTGTTCCAAAATTCCCCAAAATTCCCCTAGGGGGAATTTCCCCAACATTTTGGGGGAATTTTCCCCCAAATTGGCGGCACCAAATTAGGGGGGGGGACCCTAATTGGGCACACCCCCTTGGCCGCAACCCATTAGGGGGAGGGGACCCTAGTCCCCCACCTCTAAGACTCTTTGGTTAGTCCCCCACCTCTAGGACCCTTTGGTTAGTCCCCCACCTCTAGGACTCCTTGGTTAGTCCGCCACCTCTAGGACTCTTTGGTTAGTCCCCCACCTCTAGGACTCTTTGGTTAGTCCCCCATCTCTAGCACTCTTTGGTTAGTCCCCCACCTCTAGCACTCTTTGGTTAGTCCCCCACCTCTAGTACTCTTTGTTCCCCACGCCTAGGACTCTCCCCCCCCCCCCCCTTATAAATATAGCTCCCCCAAGCCACCCACCCTCTTTTTTATTTTGGCCGATGCCCCCTGCTGCCAGACGCGCCCCCTTGCTGCCAAGTCGCCGAGTACACCCCCCTGCCGGAATTTTGCCGCCGTCGAGCCCCGTCACGCCTCGCCGTCGCCGGAAAAGAAGCCCCCGACGTTCTGCCCTAGACACGACCCCATAATTCTCCACGGAAAATCCTCCGCTGCTGCCATTGCTAGGAGGGAGGCCCTGCTGCAAGGGAGAAGTGAGGTAGGTCTTCGTTACCCCTCTTACGACATCACCGCTATTTCTACGCACCCGTTTTATTTGCCCCCTTCGAGCAGAAACTTCTGCGTGTGGACATACCATGTTTTAGTCAATTTTGACGGTGGAATTGATCTACACCATGTGTCAAGATCATCACCGCATCCTCACTTGATCCCAGCAACCTTGATCACCATAAAACCCCATGGAAGCCTACTAAAACATGCAAGAACACGTGCAAACTGGTTTTATAAAACTGCACCATAGGAATTGCATTCATTCACCTCATTGCATCTTGAGTAAAGTCCGTGCATGATATTTGATTGCTATAAATTTTGTATGTGCGTGGTCGTGAGTAGAAGTACAAGCTCAAGAGGCCGTCTACGAGGAGCTACAGCACCAAGACGTCGAGACGCTTGAGCAACACGAACCACGGGAGCAAGGCAAGTGCCCCTTGACCATATTGATCCCGTGTTTTGAAACTGTTTTGCTTTCGAAAACTCGTATGCTTGTGTCAACTTGATGGGACACCCTTTTATAGGAGTTTACTAATTTTGTTAACCATCCTTGTCGCCGAGAAAGTTGATGAGTCGAATATGGTCGTTTTTCCTTTTTGCTTCGTTTAACTTACGGGATACGGGAAGCTAAAATAAAACTTGTTAGCTACTGCACTCATGATATTAAAGATTATGAAAAATTGATAATGTTGATGAGCATGGAATCGAGGAGATCTAGGCGAGCTTGGTTCGTGAGTGTTGCTGAATGAGATGGTGGTTTGCTTGCCGTAGATATAAGGACCGGTTCATGCGAGCACATGCCAGGAAAATATGGGTGCGGCTTAGCTAACTAATTAGCTGTGTTGCTAGTTTGTTATGGACTATTGGATGGATGGAAAATGGGAGTCGAGAGGGACTGCCCTGGGAACTTCATGGCACAAGAGGGGGCCCATGGGTGAGAGAATGGAGATTCGAGACTGCCGGTGAAACCTCAGTGGGTCCGTAGATTCTAGTAGCCCCTTTGTAAAGGCTATTTTGTGATCTCTTGGCCATACACCGACGGTTGTGTACTGGTATAATGGAGGTTCTTTCTAGTCACCGACAAGTGACGAAATCACGAACTTGTGGGTAAAGTGGTGCCACCTCTGCAGAGTGTAAATCTATCATGATAGACGTGCTTCTGGTCACAAGCACCTGACCAACTTTCATGATTAGAGGCAAAACTTGGTACGTTTATTCGGTATGGTTGTGGTATGGTCATTGGGATTGGTTTTGAGACTGTTTTGGGTCATGACAATGAGTTTGGTTTCAGTGATATGAATATGAGATGGTTATGAATATTTATGAGTATGAGATGAACTTGAGAAAGATTAATGGCTGGTTGAGACATGATAAATGGTGAATTATGATGAAGGAATGTTGATAAAATACTTGGTTATGATGGGATTAAACTCACCTAGAGATAGTTGCTGTTTTTGACGTGTTTGTGAAATAAAATTTGCTTGCTGCAATGAACCTTTTTACTGCCTACCTGGCTGTAAGCTACATGTCATACTTTTCCCGCACTTGCTGAGTACGATATATACTCACCCTTGCATTACCACATATACATCAGCTACAGGAGAAGAGTACTTCGAGGAACATGTGGAGTACTAGGCGTGCGCACTACCGTCAACATGTCTGTGGAGTTGAAGATTGGAGCCTGCTGTCTTAGTCATTTTCCGCTGTCATTTAGAGTCTTCCGCTGCAAGAATAAGTTAGATATTCATGAGTGAGACATTGTAATTAAGTACTTAAACACTATTTGTTCGTGGTTATATTTTGAATTCAGTTTGTGGAATACATGTGTTGTGTGATGAACATCCTTGGCACACATGCATTCACTTGGTTCATTTTCGTAACCTGGTGTCACAACGCAGGGGTACGCGGTTTGCAGGGTACCATCTCGGGGGGGGGGGGGGAGGGGGCATCGAGCCCGTAGGTGGGGCCCCATCTCTCCCGCGTGGTGGTTTTGAGCCTGTACTTTGGAAACCGATGTGGGGGCGAGATCCTCACATAGTGGGCGAGTGGTTATACCTGGGAAGCGAAAAGACTGCGCGTCCTTGGCGTAGTGGGTGCAATGCCAGTCGAAGCTGCAGCACGTCGTCGGCGTAGTGGACACGTGCTTGCTCTTAACTGGCTGGTCGGGGTGACGTGCTCGAAGAGTTGCCCCGGGTCAGTTACTGTTGCAGCCTTTGGGTCGGCCGCTGCAGTTCCACCACGCCGCTTCTCCCGGGAACCGCCAGATGTTCCCGAGTCCTCCTCGGTGTCTGACAGGTGGACCTGGGTCCTACATCGTTGGTGTAGGCAGGTAACCCGCGGTGTGGCACAGTGGAAACCGAAACGTCGCGCCGACTACCCTGCCAGAGGTTGCGGATGTATAAGGGGAATCCTTCCGGAGAAGGACAATTCCCTCCCGCCTTTTGCAATCTTCGCCTTCCTCTTGCACCCTCGAAGCCTCTACTCCCTAGCGCTCACAACCTTTCCGTGCCACCATGTCTTTCGGACTCTGTTCATCCGGGCTCAAGAGCGATGGCGACATCGCTACTGTGAAGTGCCTGCTCGGCTGGCAGTTGACCACGTTCGTCGGGAAGATCCGCCACGGGAGGGTCCCGCTGACCGACATGCAACCCGGCGAGGTGGTACTCTTCACCTCGTACGTGTTGTCCAGGTTTGCGCTTCCGACGTCGTCCTTCCTCCTCACCCTGCTGGAGGTGTATGGGCTCCAGCTGCAGCACCTCACGCCGCATGCCCTCACGCTAGTGGCCGTCTTCATCCACTTCTGCGAGATGTTCGTGTGCGTACGACCTTCGGTGCGGCTCTTCAGGGTGTTCTTCTCCTTGAGGGTCTCGGGGAGAAGCACAAGCCAGCTGGGGGCTTATTACTTCCAGCACCGAGGGAGGCACTCCGCGACCTAATCGCGCCCTTGACTCCCGGGAAGTGGGAGCACTAGAAGGAGGACTGGGCGATTGCCCAGACCGACGTCCATGATCGCCTCGAGCTGCCGAGTGGCCCACCAATGACCGAGGTGGCCATTGGGGATGAGATCTCCGACCTGTAGGACACCTACACGACGGTGCTAGAGAGGATCAGGTACTTGGCGTAGGAGGGCCTTACCTCGCTGATGGTCCTGGCTGACTTTCTGTCCCGCCGGATCGCTCCTCTCCAGCTGCATGTTCGGACCGCTTGGCAGTACACCAGGGAGGGAGACATGACCCAGTTAGAGCGCGGAGCAGGGTCATCACCGGATCAGAAGATGTTGGGGGTGATGCTACAGAAGCTCTCCTGTGACCCGATTACCGACGACTCCATCACCCCGCCGGCAAGCTGCCAGCCCGTAGGCGCGGTCGAGGCTGCATAGGGAACTGCCGACGCTGGACGTCATCGATGTCGCAGTGCGACAGATTGGGTATCCCTCTCGTGGCATCGATATCCCCGGAGTAGACGGCGCTGGTAGTCAGGCAGGGCCTATACTGGGCTCATTCCCAAACGGGGGGAAGGAGTCGGCGGGGAGGCCTGAACCTATGGTGCACCCTCGCTCGCCACCCAAGGATGCCCCAGAGCCAGGTAAGGCGTCGAAGAGGAAGCTGGTCCGACCTGACGGAAGCTTCATCCCGGACCTCAGGCGAGGGGTTCCCAGGCTTCCCGTGATCCCGCACTGGGCTCGGCGGGTGGCGCCGAGGGCCGCTCTGGAGCTGCCACAACCAGAGCAGTCCCGGTGGCCACGGGAAGGGTGTCTGATGTTGCTGGAACTTCAATGCGGACCCCTGCAACGTCGTCGGCTCCTCTGCCGTCGAGGGCCGCCCCAGCTCAGGGCACATTTTCGGCGTCGTGGTCCTCGGAAGGGAAGGCTTATGATGTGGTGTCTTCATCGATGAAGACCTCGAGGCTCCGCCAGCTCCGAAGCCAGCGGTGGTGACCTCGACGTCGGCGGGGGCGAGTGGCTCGAGCCCCCCGCGCAAGAAGCTCCGCATGGAGTGGAACTTCCAAGCCTCCAGGTATGGCTCAACCTCGTAGGGATGTGTACTGAGCCGCTGGATGGCTTAGTTGATGCTTTGTGTTTCTTTTTGTAGGGCTCCTCAATAGATGTGACACCCGGTTCCGGAAATGAACCAATTGAATGCATATGTGCCATGATGTTCACCACTCATACACATGTATTCCACAAACGGAAACTCAGAATATAACCACGTGCGAAAAGTGTTTAAGTACTTTATTACAATGACTCAATGTCTCACTCATGAATATCTAACTTATTCTTGCAGCGGAAGATTCTAACGACAAAGGAAATAACTAAAGATAGCAGGCTCCAACTTCAACTCCACAGGCATGTTGATGGTAGTGCGCACGCCTAGTATTCCAAATGTTCCTCGAAGTACTCTTCTCCTGTAGTTGATGTATATGTGGGAATGCAAGGGTGAGTACATGTCGTACTCAGCAAGTGCGGGAAAAGTATGATATGTAGCTTACAACAAGGTAGGGGAATAAAGAGGTTCATTGCAGCAAGCAAATTTTATTTCACAAAACATGATAAAAACAACAACTATTTCTAGGTGAGTTTAATCCCAACATATCTAAGTAATTCAGCAACATTTTTCATCATAATTCACCATTTATCATGCTTAAACCAGTCAATAATCTTTCTCAAGTTCATCTCATACTCATAAATATTCATATCCATCTCATTTTCATATAACCGGAACCAAATTCATTGTCATGACCCAAAACAGTCCCAAAACCAATCCCAATGACCATATCATAACCATACCAAGTTTTTGCCTCTAATAATGGAAGTTGGCCAGGTGCTTGTAACCGGAAGCACGGCTATCATGATAGTTTTTCACTCTTCAGAGGTGGCACCACTTTGCCCACAAGTTCATGATTTCGTCACCCGTCAGCGACTAGAAAGAACCTCCATTATACCAGTACATAACCGTCGGTGTATGGCCAAGAGATCACAAAATAGCCTTTACAAAGGGGCCACTAGGATGTACGGACCCACTGAGGTTTCACCAGCAGGCTTGAATCTCCATTCTCCCACCCACGGGCCCCCTCTTGTGCCATGCAGTTCCCAGGGCAGTCCCTCTCGGCTCCCATTCCCCTCACCATCCAACGGTCCATAACAAGCTAGAAACACACCTAATTAGTCAGCTAAGCCGCACCCATATTTGGCCTTGTGGTGACACTGTTTTCCTGGCATGTGCTCGCATGAACCAGTCCTTAGATTTACGGCAAGCAAACCACCATCTCATAAAGCAACATCCACGAACCAAGTTCGCATAGATCTCCGCGATTCCATACTCATTAACATCATCAAGTTCTCATCATCTTCAATATCATGAGTGCAGTAGCTAACAAGTTTCATTTTAGCTTCCCGTATCCCGTAAGTTGAGCGAAGCAAAAAGGAAAAACGAACATACCCGACTCATCAACTTTCTTGGCGACAAGGATGGTTAACAAAACTAGTGAACTGCTATAAAAAGGGTGCCCCATCAAGTTGACACAAGCATACATGTTTTCCAAAGCAAAACAATTTAAAAAACATAGGATCAATATTGTCAAGGGCACTTGCCTTGCTCCCGTGGCTCGTGTTGCTCAAGCGTCTCGAAGTCTGGTATTGTAGTTCCTCGTAGACGGCCTCTTGAGCTTATCCTTCTACTAACGACCACACACATACAAAATTTACAGCAATCAATTGTCATGCACAAATATTACTCAAGATGCAATGAGGTGAATGAATGCAATTCCTATGGTGCAGTTTTATAAAACCAGTTTGTACGTGTTCTTGCATGTTTTAGAAGGCTTCCATGGGGTTTTATGGTGATCAAGGTTGCTGGGATCAAGTGTGGACGTGGTGATGATCTTGACACAAGGTGTAGATCAATTCTACCGTCAAAAATTGACCAAAACATGGTCTGTCTACACGCAAAAGTTTCTGCTCGAAGGGAGCGAAGAAAACGGGTGCGTAGAAAAAGCGGCGACGTTGTAAGAGGGGTAACGAAGACCTACTTCACTTCTTCCTTGCGGTAGGGTCACCTTCTTAGCAATGGCATCAGCGGAGGATTTTCCGTGGAGAATTATGGGGGTGCGGGTAGGGCAGAACGTCGGGGCTTCTTCTCCGGTGACGGCGAGGCGTGACGGGGCTCGACGGCGGCCGAATTCCGGCAATAGGGGAGGGAAGTCGGCGACTCGGCAGCAAGGGGGCGCGACTTGGCCGCGCGAGGGGGGGGACAAAAAAGAAAAAGGGGTGAGCGGCTAGGGTAGGGGAAGTTATATTTATTAGGGGGAAAAGAGCTAAGGTGGCTAATATTTTATTATTTATTTTCATCCAATGGCTAGGGCTTAATTAGAAAATAAAAGCCCAAAAGAGTCCTAGAGGTGGGGGAACAAAAGAGTCCTAGAGGTGGGAGGCTAGGGTTCCCCCCCTAATGGGCTGCGGCCAAGGGGGTGCCCAATTAGGGTCCCCTCCCCTAATTTGGTGCGGCCAATTTAGAGGGGGAAGTCCCCCCAAATGTGGGGGAAATTCCCCCTAGGGGAATTTTCGGGAATTTGGTGAAAATCAGGAAAATTGGGAAAAATTTGGAAAAATTGGGGAAGGGAGAAATTTGGGGAAAATCGGGGTGGCCTAATTTGCTATTTTATTTATTTTTATTTTTATTTCTTTTATTTTCCTATTTATTTTCATTATTTTCAATTTCTATTCTCTTTTATTATTTTATTTGCTTCTATATTCCTCTCTCTATTTCTTCTTCTTTTTAAATGATTTTCTATATGAAAAATGTATGTAATGAATGGTAGTGAAATTGAGGGTGTTATAAACCTACCCCCTTAAAATGAATCTCGCCCTTGAGATTTGATAGAGTGGAGAAAAGATGAGTGAATTCCGCCTTGAGATCTTCCTCACGTTCCCATGTAGTTTCGGCTTCCGTGTGATGGCTCCATTGTACCTTGAACCAACGGATTACTTTGTTCCTCGTGATCCTTTCCTTCACGTCCAAGATTTTGACGAGGTGTTCCGCGTAGGTCAGATCCTCTTGAAGCTCTAGCTCATCCATCAGTACTTGTTCTTCCGGTCCTCTTAGGCATTTCTTGAGCTGAGAAATGTGAAACACGTCGTGCACGTCGGAGAGGTGCGTTGGCAGCTCTAGTTGATAGGCTACCTCTCCCCGCTTGCCCAAACTCATGAATGGCCCGATGTAGACGTGCTAACTTGACTTTGACGTTGAACCGTCGTTGGCCTCGGATAGGTGACACCTTAAGATACATGAAGTCTCCCACTTCGAAGGTCAATCTTCTTCGCCTATTGTCCGCATAACCCTTTTGTCGTGACTGAGCGGCCTTCAAGTTTTCACGTATCGTTTGGACTTGATTTTTAGCGTCTTGCAGCACTTCGGGTCCAAATACATGGCCTTCTCCGGACTCATTCCAGAACTACAGTGTTCTACACCGTCTACCATACAATGCTTCGAAGGGTGACATCTTCAAGCTGGCATGGTAACTGTTGCTGTATGAGAATTCAGCATACGGCAAGCTCCTATCCCAACTACGCCGATGTTTCAAGGCGCAAGCTCTCAACATGTCTTCCAAGATCTGATTTACCCTCTCAGTTTGTCCGTCGGTTTGCGGGTGATATGCGGAGCTGAAATTCAATCATGTACCCATGGTTTCATGCAGCTTCTTCCAGATCCTAGAGGTAAATTGAGAACCTTGATCTGAAACTATCCTCTTCGGAACTCCATGACGACACACGATTTGCTCCATATACAGCTCGGCTAGTTGTGTGACAGTGCACTTGGTTCTAACAGGAAGGAAGTGGGTTGTTTTCATCAATCGGTCCATGATAACCCAAATGGAATCGTAGCCGGACTGAGTACGCGGCAATCCGACTATGAAATCCATGCTGATGTCTTCCCACTTCCACTCGGGTACTTTTAATGGCTGCAACAATCCAGCGGGTCTTTGATGTTCGGGCTTCACTCGTTGGCACGTGTCGCATAGGACAACATATTCAGCAATATCCTTTTTCATGTCATCCCACCAATAGAATGTTTTCAGGTCCTTGTACATCTTTGTACAGGGTGTATGGAATAAGGTGAGTCATGTGCCTCCTTTAGTATCGTGTCGCGGATGTGCTTCACGTTAGGCACACAAATCATTTTCCCTAACCAAAGAGTGCCTTTCTTGTGTTCCTTGAAATCCTTCTCTATGCCTTGTCGGATTCTTTCCTTGATTTCATTGATTTACTCATCCATTTCTTGGCCATCTCATATCTCTTGTTCTAGTGTTGAGTTCAGTTCTATCACCTCTATCTCATTCAAGAACCCGAGATGTAACCGTTCGAACTCCTTACGCAGCTCAGGTGGCAGCACCCGAACCGTGAGCTGGTGAGATGCTCCTTTTCGGCTCAATGCATCTGCTACTACATTGGCCTTTCCGGGGTGATAGTTGATTCCAACATCATAAGCCTTGATGAGTTCCAACCATCGACATTGCCTCAAATTCAGATCCGTTGCGTGAATATATACTTGAGGCTCTTATGATCCGCGTAGATCTCACATCGGTGACCAAGGATGTAATGCCTCCAAATCTTCAAGGCATGTACCACGGCTGCAAGTTCCAGGTCGTGTGTGGGGTAATTCAGCTCATGTTTCTTTAGTTGTCTCAATGCATAGGCTACCACTTGGCCTCCTTGCATGAGCACACATCCGGGCACTTGTCTTGATGCGTCACAATATATATCGAAACTCTTGCTCACATCCAGCAATATTAAAACCCGCGCTGTTGTTAATCTCTTCTTTAGCTCCTCAAAGCTGTCTTCACACGCTTGTATCCACTTAAATGCTTTCCCTTTCATCAGCAATTCAGTCATAGGCTCCGCTATTTTGGAGAAATTCTTGATGAACCGGCGGTAGTATCCAGCCATCCCGAGGAAACTCCGAATATCCCTCACATTCTACGGTTGGTTCCACTTCAAAACATCCCTCACTTCTCCTGGAAAAACCGGTATTCCTCCCTCGGAGATGATGTGGCCTAGGAACGATATCTCCTTTAGCCAAAAATACACTTGCTGAACTTAGCATACAATTGACGCTCTCGCAGCTTCTGCAATGTTAACCTCAAGTCTTCTTCGTGTTCTTCCTCTCTTTTTGAATACACCATGATGCCGTCAATGAAAACCACGACGAACTTGTCCAAGTACTCCATGAAGACCTTATTCATGAGGTACATAAAGTATGCGGGTGCATTCGTCAACCCAAATGACATAACGGTATATTCATACGAACCATACCGTGTTCTAAATGCAGTCTTAATATTCAGTTGAAAGTATCCCGACCGAATATGAATCTTGGAGAAAATTCGGACACCTTTCATTTGATCGAATAGTTCCTCTATGCGGGACAGCGGGTATTTATTCTTGATCGTCATTTCGTTGAGAGACCTATAGTCCACACACATCCTTTGGGTCCCATCTTTCTTATCCACGAAGAGCACGTGGGCTCCCCACGATGACAAGCTTGGGCGTATAAAACCCTTTTCTAGCTGCTCCTAAATTTGTTTCTTGAGCACCACTAATTCATTTGCAGGCATCCTATATGGCCTCTTCGCTATAGGTGCAGTTCCGGGTACTAAATCAATGGAAAATTCAATGTCCCGGTCAGGTGGCATACCTAGATGTTCTTCCGGGAACACATCTGAATATTCTTGAACCATCGGAATGCTTTCCAATGTCACTTCTTTGATGTGATTCAGCACTGCCTTCTTGGTTGCAGGTTGGGCTGCCTCGAACTCGATACGAGTATCGTGCTCACTCATCAACTGCAAGATCCTCTGAGCATATTAAATTACTCTGTTGTACTTGCTTAACCAGTCCATTCCAAGTATTATATAGATCCCTTGGGAATTCAAGACAATAAGTTGGCAAGTAAGTCTACCCCCTTATTTTAAGTCTTACTTTCGGACATACTATATTAGTCCTCATCTCTCCACCGGGAGAATTAACCAACATAGTTTGTTTCATGTGAGATATGGGAAGGTTACACTTGGAAACATACTTGTATGAGATGAATGAATGCGATGCTCCGGAATCAAATAAAACAGTGGCTGGGTTGTAGTTGGCGAGAAACATACCAATCACGGCGTCCTCAGCTTGTTGTGCTTCCTCAGTGGAGACGTGATTCACATTGCCACGAGCATAGTTCTGCTGTCCACGGTTACCTTGCATAGCTCCTGAATGTAGCCTAGAGGGGGGTGAATAGGCTTTTCGACGCTTTGTTGAAACCTGAAAGATTTAATAGGTTTATCAAATACAGGGAAATCGGACTAGTCCGGTAGGGTGCGGACTAGTTCGTTTTCTAAACATAGAAAAATCGGACTAGTCCGGTGCTGTGCGGACTAGTCCGGTATACATGGACTAGAAAGATCAAGATTGATCAATGTTCCTTCTAGTACTCTATGCAGCGGAAATTAATTGATATCTTAGATGCATTGCACCAGTGATACAGTGAATGACAAGAATCAACTTTGATTTTAATGTTTGAACGTGAATTTCAAGGGATTGATTAGACACTAGAATATGATGAACAATTAATGAACAAGAGTAGGATACAAGTGTTTATCCCGAGGTTCGATTCCACGAAGGAAATCTACGTCCCCGTTGAGGAGTCTACTAAGGACCGGGTCTTCTCCAACCCTACCCTCGTCGAATCGCCACAAAGGTCGATTCTCTTCCACTAATCACAAAGGGGAATAAATCGTTCAAGGGGCCTTCTCACAAGTTGAGGGATCCCCAAGAGTTACAATGAATGAACACAACCAAACACACTCAACAGATGAACAGTTAACAAAAAAGAGTGTGCGAGAGATCAAACCCAAGAGCTCAAGATGTGTAGAACAAGTCTCTCCTTTGATCAATTGCTAATCCCCAAAAAATTGATCCTTTTTGGGTTAGAATGTGTGGAGAGATGTAAATTATGGGCTCTTGGGAGGTGTGATGGCGCAGGGGGTTGAAGTGTTATGTTGGTATGGCCATACACCTATTTTTATAGTAGGATTTCCAATGGTTACGTTAGGGTTTGCGATGTCCGGACTAGTCCGTGGTTGACTCCGAACTAGTCCGGCGTGCGGTGTATAGAAAACCCTAAGTGTTGTGATATATCGGTCTAGTCCGTAGTAGTGCGGACTAGTCCGTTTTCTATCCAGAGATATATCGGACTAGTCCGGACCATATCGGACTAGTCCGTTTTGTGGTCAGAAAGAAAATCGGACTAGTCCGGTTGATATCGGACTAGTCCGCACATGCTGAAATTGTGCAGTTAGTTTGATTTCTTCCACTTGCGCTCTTGGAGTGTGTTTCTCCAACACACTCTATACTAAGTATTTTAATATTTTCGGCTCCTGAGCTCTTATCAATTTGGATCCTCCTTCTCCTTTCTTTTTGCGCTTTCTTCCTGATTTCTTTTAAGAACCTGCGCTCATCTCAACAATTTTGTTAGGGTCTCATTTGTTTGTCATAAATCAACCAAAACCCACAAGGGATGCCTAGATGCACTTTTAGCTCCTCCGTTCGGCTGTGGGTTCTGTTTAGGTGCATTGCTCGCCAAAGCCTTTCTTTGGGCACTGACTTGCAAAGTGTCCCGCCTCTACCAATGAAAAACATGCCTTGTTTCCCATAACAGCAGGAATGTTAGGACGAGGCTGGTTTTGAGCATAGGCGCCCATGTTGGGATGGGGCGCAGGAGGCTTAGGCATACGAGGTGCTTGCATAATAGGACGTTGTTGCGGTGGCTGATTAGAGCAAGGTAGATTTGCCGGGCGGAAAGTAGAAGCGGACGAACCATAATGTGGTGCAGCTGGTGGCATGAAGCAGGGACGTACGTTACTCCCTTGTGGCTGTCCTTGATATGGCATCTTCCTCTTGCCCTCTTGCTCAATCTCACGGATCTTGCTCTCCACCACTATATCTTTGTCAACGAGCTTTTGGAAGTTTGCATAATCATTGTTGAGTAGCTGGACTTGAATTTCATTGTTCAATCCTCACATGAACAAGTACTGCTTCCTATGGTCCGAGTTGACATCTTCTTGAGCGTACCTTGACAGCTGCGTAAACTTGTTGAGGTACTCATTCACACTCTTCCTTCCTTGGCGGAGACCAACAAACTCTTGCCTTTTAAGCATCATGACTCCTGCAGGGACATAGTGAGAGCGGAAACTCTCCTTGAATTCATCCCAAGTTATTGTCTCTTGATTGACATGAGCATTGCAAAGAGCGTCCCACCAATCAGCGGCTTCTCCCATAAGTTGATGTGATGCGAAGAGAACTTTCTCCCGATCATTGCGCTGAACAATAGCAAGCTTTTTTTCCATAGACTTCAGCCAATCATCAGCCTCCATAGGATAATTGGCTTGTGCAAAAGTAGGCGGCCTAGTCCTCATGAACTCTCCCAATCTGTTGTAAGCCGGTGGTGGCGGCGGTGGGGGTGCAGGAATGGGGTTAGGATTGTTGTTTTTGTTGGCCTGCAGCTGTCCCAACATTTGTATCATAGTTTGCATGAGTTGGTTCTGCATAGCCATCAACCGTTCAAGGTTGCTTGCATCAGCCCTAGGGTTGGCATTTTCAGGAACTTCCACATTGCCATCCTCTTGTGGTTCGTTGTTACCACGAGCGTTCCTCCGTTGGCGGTTGGAGTTTTCCCCCACCATCTGTGAGAGAGAGAGTAGAGTAGGAAATAGAAATTTAGATTGATCCCTCCAACTATATGCATCAAGATGTATGAACTAAGTATCTTCTTTTATTAATTTCAGCCTATATGAGGATGTGAACATGTGCCGAAGCATCTCACATCTCTCCACTATGTGTGGATGTGGACATTCACCGAAGCGTCCCACAACTCACACCAGCACACAAACACAAGCAATCATCATTAAATTCTGCACACCACTCTTATTTCATCCTACTACGATCTAAACGTTCCTATTACAGCTTATTCAATGGGAAACCTAAACTTAATCGTGTGAAACAGTGCTGTTCTCGCTGTGTGATGGGGGTGGTCCATACATGGGCGCACGCCATGGTGAGTCAGCAGTCCAAGTAAGGATTGATGACGCTGGTGCTCCATTTGTTCCCACGTTGGCACGAGTCTCCTCTTGATTTTCCAGCAAGTACAACTTCTTGCAGAGGTAACGGATCTCTTCTTGTGCGCTTGCATAGCGGTTTCCTAACTCCACGAGAAACCTCTGAAACTTGTCAGCAGCTTGTGGGTTGGAAAGAACTCCTCCATGGGGTCCAATGATCTCCCTTGTACCACTCTTCCGATACGGGTGCAGCTCAAAAGTAGTGTTCTCAAGCTGCTCACAGAAGGTGTAGCACAGTCCGGTGAGTGCATCCCATGCGGCATCATCAATAGCTTCTGCCCTTGTAGCTCTCCATGTGGATGTGAAGTGCTGAGTGATAACCCTACCGTTAGATAGGATGGTTACCTCAGCCTTCCACTCTTCATGTCCGAGACGAGGGACTTTTTTGAGGAGATACTCCGGGTATGGATGCAACAATGCAGGAACTCTTTAAGATCCTTGGATATGTGTCCTCCTTCCATCCCGTCGGACCGGAATTCTCGAACTGAACGTTGGCCCGTTCATCACCTTCATTCTCGGCCTCAGCAAGGGGTGGCTCCTCTTCGGATTCATCTCCTCCTGACCTAGCTTCATGAGGCTCCACTGGGTGTAAGCCCGTGTGAAACTCCTCCTGAGGTGCGTACTAATGTTGTTCTTGTGGATCATCTTCCATGTCTTCTTCGATAGGTTCCACCTCTTCCGGATCCTCTTCCTCATGCATGGAGCTACTGACTTCATCTTCCTCATGAGGTTCCATCTTCACCTCCTCCCAATACGGTCCGTCGGACACCTCAATGGGATTAAGTGCACTCCCAAGTGGTGGTGGACGAGTCCTTATGCATGCTGTGCTCCTAGTCACTGACATCTATTAATAATACATGAGAAACTATAGAGAAGAATAAAATAACTCTAAAACTTCAGAAGCTATGAAGTAAGAAAACAGAAAGTGTGGCTGTCCAAAAGAACAGAAAAAGAGGGGCTGAAAATAGCACTTTGCGGTGGCTGAGTTGTCAAGTAAAATGCAGCAGCAAGCAATTTCGAAAATAGAAGTTTAGAGGGGTGTTCCTATGTGTTCTAGAGTGTCCATTCTACCTAGTCTTGCGTCCTACGGTCAACGTGGCCCTGATGCCAATTTGTGACACCCGGTTCCGAAAATGAACCAAGTGAATGCATATGTGTGCCCAGAATGTTCATCACACATACACATGTATCTTCATTGTCCCAACCACGGGCCCCCCTCTTGTGCCATGCAGTTCCCAAGGCAGTCCCTCTCGACTCCCATTCCCCGCACCATCCAACGGTCCATACAAGCTAGCAACACACCTAATTAGTCAGCTAAGCCACACCCATATATGGCCTTATGGTGGCACTGTTTTCCTGGCATGTGCTCGCATGAACCGGTCCTTAAATCTACGGCAAGCAAATCACCATCGCATAAAGCAACATCCACGAACCAAGCTCGCTTAGATCTCCCCGATTCCATGCTCATTAACATCATCAAGTTCTCATCATCTTTAATATCATGAGTGCAGTAGCTAACAAGTTTTATTTCAGCTTCTCGTACCCCGTAAGTTGAGCGAAGGAAAAAGGAAAAATGACCATACCCGACTCATCAACTTTCCCGGTGACAAGGATGGTTAACAAAACTAGTAAACTCCTCTAAAAAGGGTGTCCCATCAAGTTGACACAAGCATACACGTTTTTGAAAGCAAAACAGTTTCAAAAACATAGGATCAATACGGTCAAGGGGCACTTGCTTGTTCCCGTGGCTCGTGTTGCTCAAGCGTCTCAAAGTATTGGTGCTGTAGTTCCTTGTAGACGGCCTCTTGAGCTTATCCTTCTACTCATGACCACAGACATACAAAATTTACAGCAATCAATTGTCATTCACAAACTTTACTCAAGATGCAATGAGGTGAATGAATGCAATTCCTATGGTGCAGTTTTATAAAACTAGTTTGTACAGGTTATTGCATGTTTTAGTAGGCTTCCATGGGGCTTTATGGTGATCAAGGTTGCTGGGATCAAGTGTGGACGTGGTGATGATCTTGACACAAGGTGTAGATCAATTCCACCGTCAGAAATTGACCAAAACATGGTCTGTCCACACGCAGAAGTTTCTGCTCGAAGGGGGCGAAGGAAACAGGTGCGTAGAAACAGCGGCGACGTTGTAAGAGGGGTAACGAATACCTACCTCACTTCTTCCTTGCGGCAGGGCCTCCCTCCTAGCAATGGAATCAGCGGAGGATTTTTCGTGGAGAATTATGGGGCTGCGGGTAGTGCAGAACGTCGGGGCTTCTTCTCCGGCGACGGTGACGCGTGAAGGGGCTCGATGGCGGCCAAATTCCGGCAAGGCAGGGGGGGGGAGTCAGTGACTCGGCAGCAAAGGCGCGCAGCTTTACCGCAGGGGGGGGGGGGCGGCGACCAAAAAAGAAAAATGGGTGGGCGGCTAGGGGGAGTTATATTTATAAGGGGAAAAGAGGTAGGGTGGCTAGGATTTTGCTATTTATTTTCATCCAATGGCTAGGATTTAATTAGAGAATAAAAGCCCAAAAGAGTCCTAGAGGTGGGGGGGGGGGACAAAAGAGTACTAGAGGTGGGGGAACAAAAGAGTTCTAGAGGTGGGGGACTAGGGTTCCCCCCATAATGGGCTGCGGCCAAGGGGGTGGGGCCCAATTAGGGTCCCCCCTAATTTGGTGCGGCCAATTGGGGGGGGGCATCTCGCCAAATGTGGGGGAAATTCGCGTTAGGGTAATTTTGGGGAATCTAGGGAAAATCAGGAAATTTGGGAAAATTTTGGAAAAATTGGGGAAGGGGGAAATTTGGAGAAAAATTGGGGTGGCCCAATTTGGCTATTTTTATTTATTTTTACTTTTATTTCTTTTCCTTTCCTATTTATTTTCATTATTTTCCATTTCTATTCCCTTTTATTATTTTATTTGCTTCTATATTGCTCTCTTTATTTCTTCTTCTTTTTAAATGCTTTTCTATATAAAAAATGTAAGCAATGCATGGTAGTGAAATTGAGGGTGTTACAGCAAAGCACCCCTATTCCTCCTCCACTGCAGCAGTATGGGAGCTGGAGCTCCCCATCCGCCGAAGCTCCAACACCGGCGGCAACGCCTGAGCCTGTGCCTGGGGCAGCTCCGGATGTCGGCACCCGGGCCCCCAAGGCCGGTCAGCCGGCTGGCGCGGACGCCTCTGGTAGCAATGCGGCTGCTGCTGGTCGGGCTGCTAGCCCTCCTCCTCCTCTCCCTTTGCAAGTTGCCATGATGTTAACCCCACCAGTGGGCAAAGAGCTAGAGGGTGTCGAGGCAGTACCTCGCGTGATGATGCCGAAGGCTGTCCCGGTCCCTAGGGCCTCAAGAGCCGTCCGCTCTAGCCTGGACCAGATACAGGACACACTCGAGCAAGAGTGGGCTGGACTGAGGTCCAAGCTGGAGCTCCTCCAGGACTGGGACAACCCGCTGAAGGCGTGGGTCCGTCCACCAGGGAGAAGGCTCGAGCTCAGGAGGAGCGGCTTGAGGCTTAGGAGGAGGTGCTTAAGGAGACAGAGGCCGCCGTCGCGTCCCTCCAAAGGAATGCGGAAAACCTCCAGGCCGAGAGCCTCCATGCCTCCACCGATGCACGTCTCGAAGCCTTGACGGAGCTCCGAGAGACACTCGTTCGTAGGGAGGAGGCAGCGGAGGCTAGGGAGAGGGAGCCCTCCGATCGTCTGGCTGCCTATGAGGCGGAGCAGATGCGCCTGGAGGAGCGGCTTCAGGGCGTGCATGACCGGGAGCTCTCTGTTGCATCCAGGGAGTCTGACCTGGAGGAGCGGGCTGCGCGGCTGGCTACCAGGGAGCAGGCCCTGGTTGCTCTGGAGCAGGGGCTAGCCGCATGGGAACAGGAGCTGACGAGGAGGAGTTCGGCGGGGGAGCTGACTTCTTCTGTCAAGGAGGTCAAAGACCACCGAGCTTCTTGTGCTGCTGAGGCAGAGAAGGTCTAGGACTTCCTCGGCCGCACAAAGGCGGCCCTGGAACCCCTTATTTTTTGCCCCTTGCGCTCTGGAGGGCCGGTCCAGGAGGTGAGTCAGGTGCTCCCTGCCCTGGACTCAGCCGGAGAGAAGCTCGTGACGCTGGAGAATGCCGTGGGGAGCATCTATAGGTTGAAGGCAAAGCTGTGGATCAGAAGGTGGCAGGGCATGTGCTCACCTGCCCTTGGAGCCGCGACCCCAACATCTCCCTAGAACCTGTGGTGCAGAGCCACAACGCAGAGCTGTCAGAAGTAAAGATGGCAATGGATATCCATTACCCGCATACCCACGGATATCCGACCCGATGGGTAAGGGTTTGGGTAAGAATTTGTACCCGTGGGTACGGGTTTGGGTAACGGATAAAACCCAATGGATATTTCTTATCGGGTAGGAAAATGTCATATCCATATCCGCTTACCCGTACCCGAATATTAACATGTGGATTAATAATGAACCAAATTTCCACTATCATAGAAAAACTATTTTTGTAGGCATTAATTTTTGAATATTTAGATCTAGCAATATTATGTGTTTTTCGTCACTATGTGATCATGAACATTGGTTAATTAGATCTAGCAAGGTTATGTTCTGAAGACTTAAGTGTTGCAGAAATCCTACTGTTTTGTTAAAGGATTTCAGGTAACGTATATGTCTGCGGGTAAAAAATATCCGCGGGTAATGGATACGGGTAAGTTTTTTTACCCATTGCGGGTAACGGGTACGGGTTCGGGTACGGATTTTACCCAGCGGGTATAGGTAAATGAGGGCTATATCCATGGGTATTTTACCCGTTGCCATCCCTAGTCGGAAGCGGCAAAGTCTTACGTGGAGGAAGTCGCCCGACTTGTAGCTGCTAGGTTCCAGCACGGGTAGCTCCTAGGTCTCCCGCTTGCCTTGTATCCTCCTATGTATGCCGGAGCTATGCTGTTATCAAAGACTTTTTGTTTTAAGTCTTATTTTATCTTGAGTTGTTGATGTAGACTTCGGACCCTTGGTGGTGCAAAGGTCCGGAATGACTTAGCCGACGTGGATAGCTTTTTGCCGATGTCTTGAGCTTGCTCCTCCAGGTCCTTAGCAGCGTAAGGACCCAGGGCGCTTCAGCAGTGTGGCTACCACTCCTTCCGGGTCCTCTGCGGTGTAAGGACCCAAGGGAAGTTCGGCCTCTAACTTCAGCTTAATGTAGATGGTGCTCTGAGTCTTCTGCTCGCTGCTGCAGTGGTCCGACGTCCTGCCCGCGTGGTTCACAGTGATGGCCCCCTGGTTGGTGTGGCCCATGTGTTGGGGCGTGCCTACCACTGGATGAGGCAGGGCATCAGCATCGGGCCTATTGGGAGGTCCGGAACGCCAACGACCTGTGCGGACCAGCAGTCATGGTAGAAATAAGTAGTAGTCATGCTCTCTTGTCACTCTTCCTTGTTTGGTAGCTTTGTTGTGGCTTACGGTCCTCAGTTAAGCTGCGGGGCTTGGGTATTTCGATGTTGGTCATCCGGGCTATGGTTAAAGCCTTGTCGAGGGGTATGAGCCATCCGGTTCCCTGGTACCGAGCTGTAGCGCTGGAGAGGCAAGGTACGCACGCTAAGGGTACGGAACCAGGCATAGCAGGCTACGCCCCTGGACTTCCCTCTAGCGTAAGCTTTTCGGGGGAAGGCCGTTAGGCGCCATAGGGCCCCCAGGCAATGAGACAACAAAATATCCCTATGTTACGGTCAAGACTTTGCTCGGGGGTATGAGCCGTCCGGCTCTCCCGTACCGAGCTGTAGCACTGGAGAGGCAGGGTACGCATGCTAAGGGTACGAAACCAGGCATAGGAGGCTACGCCCCTGGACCTCCCGTTGGCATAAGCTTTTCGGGGGAGGGACCATTCGGCGCCATAGGGCCCCTTAGCAATGAGACGACCGCAGGACCCCGAGTACACCACAAGTACTTCAAGCAGACCCTCCTTTACAAGGATAGCGTAGCCCTTGCTACGGTTGGATACAAGTAAAGTGATTGGCCACACGGCCGGAGCGGTATGGAAAGAAAGCACGAAAAGTATGAGGGCGATGTCCAGGGTCCAGTTACTTCTCTTGCCCATAGGCGTGTTCTTTCTAGCCCCCAAGTACTCAGTTGTAGCACAGGGAAGGCAGGATGTGCATGCTAGGGGTACGGAACCAGGCATAGCAGGCTACACACCCTAGACCTCCCGCGGGCGTTAACCTTTCAGCGAGGAGACCTTCCAGTGGACCTAGGACAAGTGTGTAGGACAGGCTCTGGACACGCCCTTTACAGTTGATATGTGTGAGCTAGCACAAACTGTAATTAAGGTACGCGGGGTAGAATGATTTTTCTTATTTCTGGCTTCCTTTGGGCGACCCACCCCGGATGACAAGAGTAGCAGGACCCCTCCGGGGCCTAGCTGTTCTAAGCGCTATTCCTAGACACAATGACACCTTTACAAAGAAAGATAAAAAGGAAAAAAAATACCCTACCACTGCGCTTAGGTTAGGACTTACAGAGGTGTTTTATGTCCTGTGGTCTGGGTAGAGGTACCCATCCCCTGCGGCTAAGCGGGTGCGCCTCGAGCGGCATACTTATGCTGGTCGGGAGGGACCCTCCCAGCTGGGGGAGGGTTTGTCACCCCTCCTCAAAAAAGTATTAGCAGAGACACCAGGTGACCCTACCTTGGGCTGTCTACTCTGCGCACACCATTGTCGAAGCGTTTTACGGTGTAGCGCATTACGAGCATCCTCTAGCAATGTTGCCTCGTCGAAGAGGTTGTTTTCTTCAAGCAGGAACTGGTCCTGCGTGGCTTCGTTGTATGTCTAGATGTCGGGTGATCCCTTGGTGTGTTCTGGGGGGAGTGCGGCCTCGACCCCCTACCGAGTGCAAGAGGGCGTTTCCCTTGTCACACGACGGGGGGGGGGGGGGGGGGGGGACGTCTGCTTAGATGTGGAGCGCATTGTGTCGCTCGCTATCGGTGCTTGTGTCAGAGTCGAAGTGGATATAGACAGCTTTTAACGACCTCTTGGCGTCTTGATACTCCATCTCCTGCTCAGCGTTGGCCTCGAGCTTGGCCTTTTATTTGTGTTCCCGCTGGCGGGGGGGTGCGCCGTCTTGGCGCGGCCGCTGTTGTTGCAGCTCACGGAAGCGTTCTGCAATCTTCTTGATCTTGCGGCAGTCATTAGCACCGTGGCTGCCGGTGTTATGCACCGGGCACCACTGGCCGTCATCACCGGCAGACGACGGTTGCAGGCGCTTGTTAGAGTGCGGGGCTCGGCCCCCTTTGGCCGCTGCCATGGCAGCAGTGGTTGCCTCGGCCAGAGGCTTGTTCCTGCCTCCGGCCTTGATCTTCTTGCTGCTGCGCGGAGCAGAAGCTTCTTCGGCACTCGCCGCCACGGAGGCAGGTCACGAGTGCCAGTCTCGGCCTTCCGCTGCCCTGGCACATTTGTCAGCCAGGCTGAAGAGCTCGGAGACGTCATGCATGTCATTCTTGGCTAACTTCTCGAGAATCTTCTTGTCGCGAACGCCTTTCCGGAAGGCAAAGACGACGGAGGCGTTGGAGATGCGGGGGATGGTGTTCCTGGCCTGGGAGAACCGCTGGATGAAGAACTGCAGCGACTCCCCATCATGCTGATGCATAGCGTGGAGGTCAAGCTCGGTGCCGGGGCACGTGTAGGAACTCCTGAAGTTGGCCATGAATCTCGAGCACAACTCTTCCCAGGGTGTGATAGATCCTGGGGGAAGGTTCATAAGCCATGACCGGGCTGTGCCGGTCAGGGCCACGAGGAAGTAATTGGCCATGACGGCCTCATCCCCTCCTGCAGCTATGATGGAGGTGGAGTAGATCTGCAGGAACTCGGCGGGACTGACTGCCCCGTCGTATTTTTCTGGCAGGTGGGGCTGGAACTTAGGTGGCCAGACCACCATACGAAGGTGCGGGGCGAGCTCCATGCAGCCCCTACTGCCTCCGGAGAGGCAGGGGTAGACGGAGCGCGGCCCGCTGGTACGGCGCTCAAAGAGTGGTACTCTCGTTCGAGGTTGCGACGCCTCTCACAGCGTCACTCGATGGTGGTGCGACCATCTTCACTTGCGAGGCGACGGTTCAGCTCAACCCTGAGGTCGGCTGCAGCAGCCGCGCGTGGGGCTGACGTCTCACGGTCCAGCGTTGGCGTACATGACTGGGCCAGCGAGGGTTCAACCCACTGCCTCCTGTAGGCAGGAGAGTTCATGGCCGCGGCGACAAGATTGTCGGCATCATGTCGCCACTGCTCTGCTGCCTCAGGGGTGGCATTCTCGTTCGGAAGGTTGTGGAGCAGAGCGCATGCTGCAGCCAGCACGCTTTTCGGGCTCGGTCGTTTCGGTGCTGTCGCCACTGCCGAAGTAGAGGGTGGCCGAGAGGAAGCGGCCACCGGCTGTGTGAGCGCCGACGGTGCACCATCTGTGTGGTTGCCGGCCCATCCCGACCTGGGCACCACGGGTGCCTCAGAGGCACCAGAGTTTTAGTTGATGGCTCGGCCGGATCTGGGCGCTGGGGGAGCCGGTGGCACACCGGTCGTCTGACCGCCGGCCTGGTCAGACCTGCTCGCTCTGGAACGGGAGCTAGCCTCGTCGTCTCCCATCTGGAGACGACGGCGAGCTGGGCGAGAAGGCTCGCCATGAGAGGTGATGTTCACTATGGTTGCGTGGAGAGCACGGAAAGCCACCCTTCCTGGCACGCCAAATGTCAGAGTGTGAGCTGCGACACTCCCCCGGCCTGCTCGAAAGCAGCCCGCGAGTTTCTTTATTTTCCGGAGGGGGATTGGCGCCCTACGCGACCTGGGCTCGACAGAGCGGATGGACACAGAGATTTATGTGGTTCAGGACGCCGGAGCAAAATACCCTACGTCCACGGGGATGCTTGTTCTATTGGTTGAGTGCTTGTGTGTTGTGTGATCTGGGATGCGAAATCAGGAACCCTCTACAGGGTGGTCACCCCGGTCCTTTTATAGCACAAGGCCGGGGCGGTTACAATGGGGCATGGGGCCTGACAGGTGGCTCCAGAGCCAAGTGAACCCTATACACAATCTAGGGCTTCGTCATCTGAGTAGAGTGGCCAGTGGGAGAGTTAAGTCCTGCCGTCCAGCGCGCTGAGCGTCCCCTGACTGTGTGTCAGGTGATGATAAAGATGATGTCTTGTCGCCGCGTCTTCTCGCCCTGCTTGGGCGGCTTCGTGCTGTTGGGCGGCACTGTACTGCTGTCACGCCTTGCCGTCTTGTCTTGTCACCGTGATAGCGAACGGGCAAGGGACGGAGACGTGTGAAGTACACCATGCTTCTGGGGAAGGCGCGAGCCTTGAATGCGAAGCCTAACAGCGCACTTTCTTCTTGACTTTTTCAACCCACGGCCCACGACAGATCGTGGGGCACGTGGCATATCTAGAGCTCTTATCGACGGGCTTGGTCTCAGAGGACATGTGGCAGCTCCGGACCTCACCTCAGCGGGGAGGCTTGGACCGGAGCCTAGGGCACGTGTCTGTACCGGAGCTGTCCTCAGCGGGGAGGCAGATCGGAGCCAAGGAACACGTGTCAGCCCCGGGCATCACCTCAGCGGGGAGGCTCGGGCCGGAGCACAGGGCACGTGTCAGCTCTGGTGCTCATGCGCACGTGTCAGCCCCAGGGCTGACCATGGGGCCTAGGGCACGTGGCTTACGCTGGGGCCCGCCTCAGCGGGGAGGCGGGGCCGGGCTGTCTTTTTACCCACTACGCGAGGGTAACCAAGTTCCAGGGTACCGACAGATTAGTCCACCTAATGGACGACTTGTCACCTGGTGGATGATTTGTCCACCTAATGGACGAGTCATCCATCTAATGGACGAGTACATGTTTCAATCATCTACATAAGAGTGACCCCGCAGCTTCACCACAACCGCATATCACAAACTCACCTCACACCACATCCACACCTGATCCATACATTGTGCTACCATGGACTCACGTTTCTCACCACCAAACAACAAAGAAAGAGTCGACATCCCAGAGGGATTACAACCGCCAATGTGTCTATATGGCACCGATTATCGGTTTGTAAGAAATCTTAGGTTGGGGGAATCCTATGGTTTGAGACTGTTGATGTGCAACAACTATGAATATGATCCCCCTCATAGGACCATGCCATTTTTTTCCAAATGGTAGACGTCAGGTAACATACATACTTCGGGATTCTATCATTTTCACATTCATATTTCAATTTGAATGTTGATAACGATCACATCTTGAATCATGCAGTCCCCATCACCTCTTTGCAAGTTCAGAGAATACATCAACCATGAACAATCAGCAAAAGATGTCAAGTACATATATGGAATGCATAGAGCTGCACTGAGACTTCCACTATGAGTTGGAAGCTGATAATCAGGTTAAGCGAGAGAGAAGGGAGAGAGCTAAATAGGAAGTGCATCGTTACAAGCACCAGGAAGAACTTCAACGAGTGAAGGAAGAGTATCGTCACAAGGATAAGAAGGAGGAACGTATTGCTAGGCAGGCAAGAGAGAATAAGCGGGAGCGCTTCCGCGACAGAGCACGTCGTGCAAGGGAAGCTGGGCCGGATGCGTTCTGCAAGGTAAAATACCCCCGTTGCACTTAATAGATTCTACATGAGCCATGTGCACTCAATGCTCGGTTTTACATTCAAGTAAGGTGTATTAGGCGTAGGTTGGTGCACATAGGTTAGCCATTAGGTGCATCATACACACACCTTTTGTATCGTTAATTTTATATTTCTGTTTATAAATAAGTGTTATCTGCCTTACATATCATAGGAGTAGAGAGGCAAACAAGATAGCCTTATTTAATGAACTTCGTAAAGTATGCAATCGCCTAGTTATTCAATATAGTGGTAGTTGTGGTACTGTGATCGTAATGCATATTTCAAAAGTACATAACAATTCATTCCATATACATTAAGTTTGTGTAACCCATTGCATAAAATTATAACGATGTATACTACATTCACTTCCATAACAATATCTCTCAATATGTCCCTAAGGATTTTTTAAATCACAGTTTAAAGATGAGTACAATGGAGGCATAAATTTGAAACTTGAACCCCGTGATCTAATGCATATTTCAAAATTACTTAACGATTCACTCCTTACACAAAAAATTATGTAACTTATTGTATGAAATCATAACAATGTATACTACATTTACTTCTATAACAACACTTCCTAAATATGTCTCTAAGTATTTTTAAATCACGGTAAAGAACTGAACACTTCGCAAATCTCGAATTCATGTCGCAGACGACTATAAACCAGTCGTCCACGCCATGGATGACTGGCTTACGTGGCCGCCACCATGGGTAAATCTTCCATAGCGTGGACGATTTATTGTCCAGTGGATAAATCGTCCGTGTCGTGGACGACATGGTGGCTATTTTAGACATAAATTCACAGGCTATCAATATTAAATGATTTAAAAATCATGCTAAGATTAAAAATTATGTTTCCGACCTCGATAACTATGGACCGCACGGCGTTGAGCCGTCGGGGGAGGAGGTCCATGAGCCAGCGAGTCGTGCGAGCTGGTGCGTGACGCGCAGGGCCGGACACAAGCACATGCCACTAACGGCCTCACTCCCACTTGTTTTGTACTTTTTTTATGCAAACAGCAGTGTTACTGCCTTTATATTAGAGCAGGAATAAAGGTAGTGCAGATTTACGAAAATACAAAAGGCTGAGAGCCAACGGCTTCTAGCCATTAGAGAACATTGGGGGGGGGGGGCAAAAAAGAGAGGTGAGTGATAGAAAGGAGTGCAGTCTGGAGTGTAACACCCTCAATTTCACTACTATGCATTGCATACATTTTTCATATAGAAAAACATTTAAAAAGAAGAAGAAATAAAGAGAGGAATATAGAAGCTAATAAAATAATAAAAGAAAAATAGAAATGGAAAATAATGAAAATAAATAGGAAAGTAAAAGAAATAAAAAGGAAAAGAAAAAAGTAAAATAGCCAAATTGGGCCACCCCAATTTTTCCCCAAATTTCCCAATTTCCCCCCAAATTCTCCTCTCCCCTAATTTTCCAAAATTTTCCCAAATTTTTCCCAATTTCTCTCAAATTCCCCAAAATTCCCGTAGGGAGATTTTCCCCACATTTTGGGGGGATTTTACCCCAATTTGGCTGCACCAAATTAGGGGCGAACCCTAATTGGGCCCCACCCCCCTTGGCCGCAGCCTATTAGGGGGGTGCCTAGCCGCTCCCCCTTTGGACTCTTTTGGGCTTTTATTTTCTAATTAAATCCTAGCCATTTGTCACACCCGGTTTTTCCGAAGAACAACCAAGTGAATATCACATGTATGCCAGGATCATTTTCTCATACATGTGATGACAAATAGTGAAGCATCATTTATTACAAGCCAGGTGTCGAATATAAATAAGTCTTACATAGCAAATGTCTCGATGGACAATAATAAGTTCATCACAAGTAAATAAACTAGCAGCGGAATATTATTCTTGAGGGCTCCGTCACAGGCGTTGCCCGGGGGTCTCCATGAACCTAGAAACCTTCTTCGGGTCCAAAGTCTTGGTCATTATACACCATCTCATTATCTTGACCTGAGCAGCAATATAAACAAACAAAATATGCAAGGTTGAGTACCAATGGTACTCAGCAAGTGTGGGAAAGTTATGTCATGCATGGCTATAACAAGGGGAGGTTGAACTCATGGTTAAAGCACTACGCAATTAATACCTATCACCTTAGCTTATTAAGCACCTACGTTACTACACAGGTGAAATGGTCCCAATCTCCCAACCCATCATCATAACCAAATAACCATAACATCATTTTCAATGTTAAGCCCCCCGCTTAACATCCACAACTTCCAAAACCATCACTCCTCTAATCATGAATAAGTCCAAGCCGCTCTTGACCGTGAGCACGGCTGTCATGACAGTTTTGACTCTGCAGAGTTTGCACCACTGTACCCACATGTAGTGATTTCATCCCCCGTTGCCGGGTGGACTAAAAGAACCTCCATTATGCCAGTGGCTACGAACCACATTCACACTTCCCAGGTGTGTAGCCAGGAGATCACTACGAAGCCTTTACAAAGGGATTCCCGACGAGCGTGGGCCCACTGAGGTTTCACCCCTAACAGCATACAAGAGGCTCCAACCCCGCTGCAGTGGCCCCCTCTTAAGCCTTGCGGTTTATAAGGTAGTCCATCTGACACCTACTCCCCGCACCATCCAACACACCCATACTACGCCGGGGATACACCTAATTAATTGGCCAAGCTGCCCCATCTCAGCATGTGGTTGGCACGGTAAAGCCAGGTTACATGCTCCATGAACCGGTCCTTAGGATCCAGGCAAGTACTAAACACAAACCCGAGTCTCGTGCACCCAACACACAACCAAAACATCCAACTTACCTTGATCCCTACCTCTACATAACTCACAATATCTCATTCAAGAGTATGGTAGAATAAACTGATGATCTCATATCCCAAATATCCCATTCTAAGCATGGCTAAGCATATGCATAATGATAAATGACATGATAAAATAAATCCCAACCCAATCTACAAGGAAAACAAGGTAATGCATTTCTAGGGAAACTTCCTAGCATGGGTTTCATATTTCAATTGACAATGCAAATGATTCTATCTACACATCCTAGCATAGGATCAAAGTGGTCAAGGACACTTGCCTCCTTCCTGCTGCTCTTGAAATGAGTAGTCCTGATCTTGGAAAGAAATAACTTGCTCTTGAACAGGTTCTACATCATACCATCACACATAGCAAAAGAAAAACAACAATCCATAAGACATAGTTCACACTTCCACTTCATACAAACCACACATTCATATTTATGAAAGTCATTCACCATTATATGTGTTGTGGTTACTCTATGTGTGTTGATTTGTGGCTTGCATGCACTTTTGATCATATGTATATGATTCCTACTTTTGTGTTCACACTCATACTTACATACTATATATACATAAGTTTCTAATTTAAATAAACTCCTTATATTTAATTACTACACTTTTTAGCTACCTAGTATGCATGAAAGGTATTTTCCTTCTCCATATGTGTCTTCATAATTTCTACCAACCCTAAACTGAATTCTTTTGGATTTTTAGAAACTCTATTTATCATTTACTAGTTGCTATGTTTTCAATTTTATTTTCCTATGCATAAATGTGTACTTTATTATGAAAATAACAAGACACATCATCTAAACAGAATAGGTTCTGGTCCTAAATAATTTAATAACATATTTTGACCTTTGCCTCTGATGTAAACTATTTCACAATTATTTTCCCTATTTCCTAGAACTATTCTTTACTTAAAAATGTGTCTCTAAATGTGAATAATAAATTAAACAGATTCAATTCAGCCCAAAATATATTTTTATCTCACTCCAAAGTTTCCTAAATACTGAGAAAGTCTTTAATTTAATTTTGACCATATGTTTGTCCCACTTTTTAATTTTTAAACACTAGCCACATATTCAATTTCGTAAATTAAATACTAAACATGGCTAAAAAGTTAAACTTACCCCACTACAGGGTCTATAATATTATTTTAAGAATTTTCAGGGGTCTAGCTATTCATAACAGAGGTGTTTTTCCTAATTTTTATTAAGCCCAGGGGCTAAAACTGATTTTTAAATGAATTTACATGATTTTCTGGAGTTCCAGGGGCTAGATCAGAAGTTTCCGGGGCTAGCTCTTATTTCCCGAGAACCCCAGGGGGTAGCACGTAAGATTTCCAGTCTTTATAACGTGGGGCTAACGTGGACCGTCCGATTTTAAACCGACGGCCGAGATTATAACATCGAACCGGTACGCGGGGGTTTAAACCCTACCGTGCGATTTAAAATAAACGGCACACAAGCGGCCACGTCGCTCTGATCGAGCGCGGGCGGCGTTGTCGGCGACGCACGGCGGCGGGAAGCGGCAATCTCGCCGGAGATTTTCGGATCTTCGAGAATTCTTACTAGAACTGTGATTTTATGGTATAGATCGATGGAGGGGAGGTCGGGGATCTCACCTTGGGGGTTTTCTTGAGCTCGGAGGTCCTGGAAAGTGATCGGCGACGAGGTCCGAAGCGAAACCACGGCGAGGCTCGTCGGCGCTGTGTTTACACCGCAAGTCACCGAGTTTTCTGCACCTGCAAGGTTCCCCGGAGGCGGTGGATCAAGACTAGCGAGTTAGATCGGAATTTCCGAGCTTAGATCGGTCAGAATTCGCCGGCGAAGTCTCGGTTCTTACCGGAGAAAAATCGGCGGATCGCGTGGGAAAAACAGAACGAGGCCGGGGTTTTTATAGACGGGGAGGGCGGCTGGGTGGTTTAGATCGAGTTTGCGTCGCCCCCGAACAGAATTCGGCTGGAATACGCGAGAATTCCCGATCGGTTTCGATTCGAGCGAGAGAGCCCGGCGCTGGCGCGAGGTAGACGATGATCTGGTGGGCCCTGCCTGTAAGTGGGGGAAAGCGGCGCGCGCGGCTGCGGGCTGGCGCGGGAGCTGGTTGGGCCGGCTGGTGGGTTTCGGCCCACTGGCCGGTTTTTTTCTGTTTTTCCTTTTTCTTTTTCTATTTCTTTTCTGTTTTGAGTTTAATTTGAATTCCAGTTTGAATTTGAATTTTTGCAAAACATGCAACACGTCCAAAAAATTTTAAATTTCCCTCTTAACATGATTTAGGGTCTTAACACGATTTTTGGGGTGTTACAACTCTACCCCCCTTAAAAGAAATCTCGTCCTCGAGATTGGTGGTTCTAAGAAAACAATTCCGAAAATTGTGCCTTGAGCTCATCTTCCCGCTCCCAGGTGGCTTCCTCTTCTGAGTGATGCTTCCACTGCACCTTGCACATCCGGATTCTTTTATTTCTGGTGAGGCGTTCCATTGTCTCCAAAATCTTGTATGGTTGCTCGGCATAAGACAAATCCTCAGCTACGTTCACTTCATTCATGGGTAACATCTCTTCAGGCGTCCTCAGTCATTTCTTGAGTTGTGACACATGGAATACATCGTGCACATCTGATAGACGAGCAGGTAATTCTAGTTGATACGCCACTTCTCCTTTCCTCTCCAAAACTTGAAAGGGTCCGATGTATCGAGGTGACAACTTCCCTTTCATCTTGAACCGACGAAGTCCTCTGATAGGGGACACCTTGAGATAGACATAGTCTCCCACGTTGAAAACGAGCTCTCTTCTTCGTACATCAGCATAACTCTTTTGGCGTGTCTGTGCTATCTTCAAATTGTTGCGAATTTCCCTTACCTTCGCCTCGGCTTCTTGTAGTACTTCTGGACCAAACACTTTACTTTCCCCTGTTTGGTTCCAAAATAGGGGAGTTCTGCACTCCCTCCCGTACAAAGCTTCAAACGGTGACATCTTCATACTAGCTTGATAGCTGTTGTTATAGGAAAACTCCGCATACGGTAAGTTCTTGTCCCAACTCCTATTGTTTTTGAGTGCACATGCCCTCAGCATATCTTCAAGGATCTGATTGGTTCTCTCCGTCTGCCCGTCAGTTTGGGGATGATAGGCAGAACTAAAGTTCAGATGGGTTCCCATGGTTTCGTGTAACTTCTGCCAGAACCTTGAGGTGAACTGTGTCCCTCGATCCGACACAATCTTCTTTGGCACTCCATGGTAACACACAATCCTTGACATGTACAACTCTGCCAATTTGGATCCGCTGTAGCTTTCTTTCACGGGGATTAAATGAGCTACCTTGGTTAGCCTATCAATGATGACCCATATCAAATCATATCCTGATTGGGTCCTAGGCAATCCCACGATGAAATCCATGCTGATTTCTTCCCATTTCCATTCAGGCACTTTGAGTGGTTGCAATAATCCCGCGGGTCGTTGATGTTCTGCTTTCACCAACTGACATGTGTCACATAGAGCAACATGTTCCGCGACATCTCGCTTCATACCATACCACCAATACCTGCTCTTAAGGTCCTGATACATTTTCGTACTCCCAGGATGAATGGAATAGTCAGAATCATGAGCCTCCTTTAGAATCAATTCACGGATCTCCTTTACTTCTGGCACACAGATTCTTTTTCCGTGCCACACCGTTCCTTGTTCATCCTCTCTAAAACCCGAAGATTTATTTTCCTTGATGAGTTGTCTGATCTCTTGTATCTTCTCGTCTTTCTTTTAACCCTCGCGGATGTCTCGCTCTAGTGTGGAGTCCACTTCCATGGCGATAGCTTCACCACTATTCACCAGGCATAGATTGAGCCTTATAACCTCGTCCTTCAATTCTGCAGGCATGTCCTTCAAGCTCAATTTATTGACCTGCACTTTCCGACTTAAAGCATCGGCCACGATGTTTGCTTTCCCAGGATGGTAGTTGATGCCTACATCAAAGTCATTGATTAGCTCTAACCATCTCCTTTATCTAAGGTTGAGATCTGGCTGTGTGAAAATGTACTTCAAACTCTTATGATCCGTATATATCTCGGTCCTCTTCCCCATCAAATAGTGCTGCCAAATTTTCAACGCGTGTACCACTGCGGCTAGTTCTAAGTCATGTGTAGGATAGTTTTTCTCGTGCTTCCGAAGCTGCCGGGATGCATATGCCACGACATGCCCTTCTTGCATGAGAACACATCCCAACCCGTTTCCAGAAGCACCGTAGTACACCGTAAAAGTCTTCTGCATATCTGGCATAACGAGCACTGGGGCTGTTGTCAATCTCTTCTTTAGCTCCTGAAAACTCGTCTCGCACTGTGGCGTCCAGGTGAATGTGATTCCCTTCTCCAACAGTTTGGTGAGAGGTCTCAAGATCTTGGAAAATCCTTCAATAAACCGTCGATAGTATCCAGCCAATCCCAAGAAGCTTCGAACTTCCCCGACATTTTCAGGGGTCTTCCACTTCTGTATATCCTCGATTTTGGCAGGATCCACGGAAATTCCTCCCTCCGAGATTATATGTCCTAAGAAGGGAACTCTCTTCAGCCAAAACTCACACTTGCTCAACTTGGCATATAGTTGGTGTTCTCTTAGCCTCTACAACACCAACCTTAGATGTTTCTCATGTTCTTCTTCATCTTTGGAGAAGACGAGAATGTCATCTATAAAAACCACCACAAATTTGTCCAGATATTCCATGAATACCTTGTTCATGAGGTACACGAAGTATGCCGGGGCATTAGTTAGCCCGAAAGGCATGACGGTGTATTCATACAACCCGTACCGAGATACGAAAGCTGTCTTGGGAATATCAGATTACCTTATCTTGAGTTGGTGGTATCCCGACCTGAGATCAATTTTCGAGAACACACAAGCTCCCCTCAACTGATCAAACAAGTCTTCAATGCGGGGTAATGGGTACTTGTTCTTGATGGTTACCTCATTCAAGGCACGGTAATCCACGCATAACCTTTGGGTTCCGTCCTTCTTGGGCACAAATATCACCGGAGCTCCCCATGGTGAGGAACTAGGACGAATATACCCCTTCTCCGTCAATTCTCTCAAATGATCCTTGAGTTCTTCTAGCTGCTTGGAGTCCATACGATAAGGTCTCTTGTATATCGGGGCTGTTCCAGGTACTAGCTCAATTGCAAATTCCACTTCACGATCGGGAGGCATACCTGGCAACTCCTCCGGAAAAACATCTGGATATTCCCTGATGGTCCTGATTTCCTCAACTTCCACCTCAACTTGATTTAATTTAATGTCCCTCCTAGGCTCGTGTATTGTTATGAACTTTACTCTTGCGCCACTAGGGTGAGTTAGTTCCACCGTTCTGGTCGAACAATGGATGATTCCTTTATGTTTGGTCAACCAATCCATACCCAAAATAATATCTATCCCTAGTGAATCTATCACTATGAGGTTAGCAGTAAATACTACCCCATTAATGTCTAGGTTCACTTTGGGACACACTTGTCTTGTCCTTATTTCTCCACCCGGAGAGTTTACTGCTAGCATATAGTTCATTTGTGTTGTTGCTAGGTCATGCTTCTTAACAAACCCTTGAGCAATGAACGAGTGGGTAGCACCAGAATCAAACAGCAGGGTTGCAAGGTGTAAATTGGCAGGAAACTTACCAACTACCACGTCGGGTACCTCCTGTGCTTCCTCCATAGTGACGTGGTTCACCCGTCCTCTCATTACATTCTGCTGTTGTGGCTACGCGGGCTTCTTCTTTGGGCACTTATGGGCATAGTGCCCCACTTCACCACAGTTAAAACATTGCACCCCAACCTTAGGTGCCTAGCCTTTGTTGTCTTGGGGTTGGTTTGGGGGTCCTTGCACTGCTGGTCGAGGTGGATATGGGGGGCGAGGCTGCTGTACAAACTGACATTGTGGCTGTGCTGGTGCTGCCGGAGGCCTGTAGTTCGGGTTGTACCCTCTTGCTGCTGAGTAGGGTACCGAAGCACGGTTCGTCTGCCCTGCAGGTTGCTGCATCAGACATGGGCGGGTGTTACTTCCTGGGGCTTGATGTGACCACCCGGCCTTCCTCTTATTCTCATTTTCCAAGGCCTTCAGCTTCCTTTCCACCACAAATGCTCTGTCCACCATCTTTTGGAAGCTTTCATACTCATTTGAGGACATTGCACACTGCATTTCTGCGGTAAGCCCTTCCACGAAACAATCTTGTTTCTGCTCATCAGTCTCTATGTCCCGTGGGGCATAACGGGATAGTTGAGTGAATTTAGTGAGGTATTCCCTCACCGTCATGTTTCCCTGCTGCAGTCCCAAAAACTCCTTCCTCTTGTTTTTGAGTTCACCTCTTGGGATGTAATGGTTGCGGAAGCTACGCTTGAACTCTTCCCAAGTGATGCTCTCAGAGTCATGATGGGCGGCCACGTAGGCGGTCCACCAATCAGCAGCAGGTCCATGCAATTGATGAGAGGCAAACAGCACCCTCTCATACCCTTGGCACTGTATGATCCTCATCTTACTTTCAATGGTCTTCAGCCAATCATCTGCCTCCAGAGGTTCAGCAACACTTGCAAACTTTGGAGGTTGAGTTCCTAGAAACTCACTCAACCTTGGTTGGCGTGGTGCAGCTTGTGGAGGTGGAACATGATGCAAGTTGGCCACCACTTGAGTCAAGTTCTGGATGAGCTGATTCTGATTCTCTAGCATTTGGTGGAGAGGGTCAACTTCTTCACGGCGACCACCCCGGTCCTGGCCTCCAGTAAGATGAGGGTTGCATGCCTCATCGTTGTTGTTGGCGGGGTTGGCAGCACGTCCTTTTCCTCTTCCGGCCATCTGGCAGAATCAACCAATGTAAATTTTGAAAGCATGTAGTATCATCTTACTACTTTCACTTGTTTGTACTTTGAAGTGTTGAGGTTTTGTTATATATATATTTTTTTCTGAGGGTTCACTTTTCACACAAAAATAAATGCAATATTATTTCATGTGGGTTTACACACCAAAGCAAAACAATCTAAAGACGAGGCTGTGGAAAATTGCTCATGGCTTCCACAACCCAAGTCCCACACCAAGCATTATCACACCATTAACTTAACTTAACAACTCGACTATTCGACATCTTGCTAACTAGTGGAGGGACCCTACACTACTCATTTTCTTGAGCTGGCTCCTCGGGATCTTCCTCATCATTTCGGCTGCCTTCTGATTCTGCTTTGGGTGGGGAGGCTGCTGGTGGAGAAGTGCGACGACGCCTTATCGCCCGACGATCTGGGAGTCAGGAGTCCATGTATCATTTGCGGTGACACACAGTTCATTCCCATCTCCTCTTTCTCTCGCCCTTAAGCAGGCTCGCAGCAATGCCTCTGTTTCCTTCAGGGTGTCCCGAACATCCTGAAGCTCTTGCTGACACTCTTGCAGTCGAGTGCTGAGCATAGAAGCATCCTCCAAGCACAAGTCCATGTGCTCATGGGAAGTCCCCTGCTGCACCGGCGGGTACTTGTACTCCGTGGTACCACTCTCCCGTTGGAGGACATACATGTACTCAGTTTTGTCCAAGTGGCGACGATAGATGTGACTCTGGCAGGTGATGGCCTCCCAGGTGACATCTTTCTCCGCATCGACCTGTGTCGCTTGACAAGCTGGAGAGTGGTGAATCTTAAGCAGCTGATTTTCGTGTATAATCATCATCTCTGAGCTCCATTCTTCCCTCTTCTCACGGATGGTCCTGGTGGAGTTATAGTGGATGATTAGCTTGCCCGTGTTGCCGGCGGCTTCAAGCATACGTCGAAGACGGCGCAACAAGCCTCCTACTGCCAATCCGTAGGAAAGGTATGTCACCGGACGGCTCTCCTCTCTTTCGGCAAGGGCAACTACGGGAACTCTCCCTCCTGTGGACTTGCGAGCGGTGCGAATCATGCGAACCATCTAAAAATAAAAAGCATTTAAACTTAGGTTAGATAAACTTTTTAAACAAAAATCCTATTTTGAATGAAAATTGGGGTAAGATGAAGAAAGTGACTCATTAAATAACACTTTTCAACACACATCTTGTAAAAATAGTTTTTAAGAAAATAGGGCCCTTAAATACGTCCATTTCTACCTAGGTCCACGTTCCTACGGGCAACCTTGGCTCTGATACCACTTCTGTCACACCCGGTTTTTCTGAAGAACAACCAAGTGAATATCACATGTATGCCAGGATCATTTTCTCATACATGTGATGACAAATAGTGAAGCATCATTTATTACAAGCCAGGTGTCGAATATAAATAAGTCATACATAGCAAATGTCTCGATGGACAATAATAAGTTCATCACAAGTAAATAAACTAGCAGCGGAATATTATTCTTGAGGGCTCCGTCACAGGCGTTGCCCGGGGGTCTCCATGAACCTAGAAACCTTCTTCGGGTCCAAAGTCTTGGTCATTATACACCACCTCATTATCTTGACCTGAGCAGCAATATAAACCAACAAAATATGCAAAGTTGAGTACCAATGGTACTCAGCAAGTGTGGGAAAGTTATGTCATGCATGGCTATAACAAGGGGAGGTTGAACTCATGGTTAAAGCACTACGCAATTAATACCTATCACCTTAGCTTATTAAGCACCTACATTACTACACAGGTGAAATGGTCCCAATCTCCCAACCCATCATCATAACCAAATAACCATAACATCATTTTCAATGTTAAGCTCCCCGCTTAACATCCACAACTTCCAAAACCATCACTCCTCTAATCATGAATAAGTCCAAGCCGCTCTTGACCGTGAGCACGGCTGTCATGACAGTTTTGACTCTGCAGAGTTTGCACCACTGTACCCACATGTAGTGATTTCATCCCCCGTTGCCGGGTGGACTAAAAGAACCTCCATTATGCCAGTGGCTACGAACCACATTCACACTTCCTAGGTGTGTAGCCAGGAGATCACTACGAAGCCTTTACAAAGGGATTCCCGACGAGCGTGGGCCCACTGAGGTTTCACCCCTAACAGCATACAAGAGGCTCCAACCCCGCTGCAGTGGCCCCCTCTTGAGCCTTGCGGTTTATAAGGTAGTCCAGCTGACACCTACTCCCCGCACCATCCAACAAACCCATACTATGCCGGGGATACACCTAATTAATTGGCCAAGCTGCCCTATCTCAGCATGTGGTTGGCACGGTAAAGCCAGGTTACATGCTCCATGAACCGGTCCTTAGGATCCAGGCAAGTACTAAACACAAACCCGAGTCTCGTGCACCCAGCACACAATCAAAACATCCAACTTGCCTTGATCCCTACCTCTACATAACTCACAATATCTCATTCAAGAGTATGGTAGAATAAACTGATGATCTCATATCCCAAATATCCCATTCTAAGCATGGCGAAGCATATGCATAATAATAAATGATATGATAAAATAAATCCCAACCCAATCTACAAGGAAAACAAGGTAATGCAATTCTAGGGAAACTTCCTAGCATGGGTTTCATATTCCAATTGACAATGCAAATGATTCTATCTACACATCCTAGCATAGGATCAAAGTGGTCAAGGACACTTGCCTCCTTCCTGCTGCTCTTGAAATGAGTAGTCCTGATCTTGGAAAGAAATAACTTGCTCTTGAACAGGTTCTACATCATACCATCACACATAACAAAAGAAAAACAACAATCCATAAGACATAGTTCACACTTCCACTTCATACAAACCACACATTCATATTTATGAAAGTCATTCACCATTATATGTGTTGTGGTTACTCTATGTGTGTTGATTTGTGGCTTGCATGCACTTTTGATCATATGCATATGATTCCTATTTTTGTGTTCACATTCATACTTACATACTATATATATATATAAGTTTCTAATTTAAATAAACTCCTTATATTTAATTACTACACTTTTTAGCTACCTAGTATGCATGAAAGGTATTTTCCTTCTCCATATGTGTCTTCATAATTTCTACCAACCCTAAACTGAATTCTTTTGGATTTTTAGAAACTCCATTTATCATTTACTAGTTGCTATGTTTTCAATTTTATTTTCCTATGCATAAATGTGTACTTTATTATGAAAATAACAAGACACATCATCTAAACAGAATAGGTTCTGGTCCTAAATAATTTAATAACATATTTTGACCTTTGCCTCTGATGTAAACTATTTCACAATTATTTTCCCTATTTCCTAGAACTATTCTTTACTTAAAAATGTGTCTCTAAATGTGAATAATAAATTAAACAGATTCAATTCAGCCCAAAATATATTTTTATCTCACTCCAAAGTTTCCTAAATACTGAGAAAGTCTTTAATTTAATTTTGACCATATGTTTGTCCCACTTTTCAATTTTTAAACACTAGCCACATATTCAATTTCCTAAATTAAATACTAAACAGGGCTAAAAAGTTAAACTTACCCCACTACACGGTCTATAATATTATTTTAAGAATTTTCAGGGGTCTAGCTATTCATAACAGAGGTGTTTTTCCTAATTTTTATTAAGCCCAGAGGCTAAAACTGATTTTTAAATGAATTTACATGATTTTCTGGAGTTCCAGGGGCTAGATCAGAAGTTTCCGGGGCTAGCTCTTATTTCCCGAGAACCCCAGGGGTTAGCACGTAAGATTTCCAGTCTTTATAACGCGGGGCTGACGTGGACCGTCCGATTTTAAACCGACGGCCGAGATTATAACATCGAACCGGTACGCGGGGGTTTAAACCCTACCGTGCGATTTAAAATAAACGGTGCACAAGCGGCCACGTCGCTCTGATCGAGCGCGGGCGGCGCTGCCGGCGGCGCACGGCGGCGGGAAGCGGCGATCTCGCCGGAGATTTTCGGATCTTCGAGAATTCTTACTAGAACTGTGATTTTATGGTATAGATCGGTGGAGGGGAGGTCGGGGATCTCACCTCGGGGTTTTTCTTGAGCTCGTAGGTCCTGGAAAGTGATCGGCGACGAGGTCCGAGGCGAAACCACGGCGAGGCTCGTCGGCGCTGTGTTTACACCGCAAGTCACCGAGTTTTCTGCACCTGCAAGGTTCCCCGGAGGCGGTGGATCAAGACTAGCGAGTTAGATCGAAATTTCCGAGCTTAGATCGGTCAGAATTCGCCGGCAAAGTCTTGGTTCTTACCGGAGAAAAATCGGCGGATCGCGTGGGAAAAACAGAACGAGGCCGGGGTTTTTATAGACGGGGGAGGGCGGCTGGGTGGTTTAGATCGAGTTTGCATCGCCCCCGAACAGAATTCGGCTGGAATACGCGAGAATTCCCGATCGGTTTCGATTCGGGTGAGAGAGTCCGGCGCTGGCGCGAGGCAGACGATGATCTGGTGGGCCCCACCTGTCAGTGGGGGAAAGCGGCGCGCGCGGCTGCGGGCTGGCGCGGGTGCTGGTTGGGCCGGCTGGTGGGTTTCGGCCCACTGGCTGGTTTTTTTCTGTTTTTTCTTTTTCTATTTCTTTTCTGTTTTGAGTTTAATTTGAATTCCAGTTTGAATTTGAATTTTTGCAAAACATGCAACACGTCCAAAAAAATTTAAATTTCCCTCTTAACATGATTTAGGGTCTTAACACGATTTTTGGGATGTTACACCATTGGATGGAAATAAATAATAAAATCCCAGCCCCTATCTCCCACCTCTTTTAAAATTAAATCTCAGCCATTGGATATTTGATTTGCTAAAATCCTAGCCACCCTAGCTCTTTTCCCCTTATAAATATAACTCTCTCCTCCTAGACGCCCCACCCCTTCTTTTTTTTTGGCTGCCTCCCCCCTGCTGCCAAGTCGCCCCCCTTCTGCCAAGTCACGCCCCCCCCCCCTTGCCGGAATTTGGCCACCGTCGAGCTCCATCACCCCTCGCCGTCGCCGGAGAAGAAGCCCAGACGTTCTACCCTAGCCGCAGCCTCATAATTCTTCCTAGAAAACCTCCCGCTGCTGCCATTGCAAGGAGGGAGGCCCTGCCACAAGGAAGAAGTGAGGTAGGTCTTCGTTACCCCTCTTACAACGTCGCCGCTGTTTCTACGCACTGTTTTCTTCACCCCCTGCGAGCAGAAAAATTCTGCGTCTGGACAGACCATGTTTTGGTCGATTTTAACGGTGGGATTGATCTACAAAGTGGGTCAAGATCATCACCACATCCACACTTGATCCCAGCAACCTTAATAATCATAAAACCCCATGAAAGCCTACTAAAACATGCAAGAACGCGTACAAATTGGTTTTATAAAACTGCACCATAGGAATTGCATTTATTCACCTCATTGCATCTTGAGTAAAGTTTGTGCATGATAATTGATTGCTGTAAATTTTATATGTGCGTGGTCGTGAGTATAAGGACAAGATCAAGAGGCCGTCTACAAGGAGCTACATCACCAAGACTTCGAGACGCTTGAGCAACAAGAGCCACGGGAGCGAGGCAAGTGCCCCTTGACCATATTGATCCTATGTTTTCGAAACTGTTTTGCTTGTGAAAACTCGTATGCTTGTGTCAACTTGATAAGAAACCTTTTCAAAGGAGTTTACTATTTTTGTTAACCATCCTTGTCGCTGGGAAAGTTGATGAGTCGGGTATGGTCGTTTTCCTTTTTGCTTGGCTCAACTTACGGGATACGAGAAGCTGAAATAAAACTTGTTTAGCTACTGCACTCATATGAATAAAGATGATGAGAACTTGATGATGTTAATGAGCATGGAATCAGGGAGATCTAGGTGAGCTTGGTTCGCGGATGTTGCTGAATGAGATGGTGGTTTGCTTGCCGTAGATCTAAGGACCGGTTCATGCGAGCACACGCCAGGAAAACAGTGCCACCACAAGGCCAAATATGGGTGCGGCTTAGCTTACTAATTAGGTATGTTGCTAGCTAGTTATGGACCGTTGGATGGTGCGGGGAATGGGAGTCGAGAAGGACTGCCCTGGGAACTGCATGGCACAAGAGGGGGCCCGTGGGTGGGAGAATGGAGATTCGAGCCTGCTGGTGAAACCTCAGTGGGTCCGTACATCCTAGTAGCCCCTTTGTAAAGGATATTTTGTTATCTCTTGGCCATACACCGACGGTTGTGTACTGGTATAATGGAGGTTCTTTCTAGTCACCGACGGGTGATGAAATCACAAACTTGTGGGTAAAGTGGTGCCACCTCTACAAAGTGTAAAACTATCATGATAGCCGTGCTTCCGGTAACAAGCACATGTCCAACTTCCATGATTAGAGGCAAAACTTGGAATGGTTTATTCGGGTATGGTCATTGGGATTGGTTTTTGGGAATATTTTGGGTCATGACAATGAGTTTAGTTTCGGTCATATGAAAATGAGATTGTTACTAATATTTATGAGTATGAGATGAACTTGAGAATGAGTGATGGCTGGTTGAGACTTGATAAATGGTGAATTATGGTGAAGGAATGTTGCTGAATTACTTGGTTATGATGGGACTAAACTCACCTAGAAATAGTTGTTGTTTTTACGATATTTGTGAAATAAAATTTGCTTGCTGTAATGAACCTTTTTATTATCTACCTTGTTGTAAGCTACATGTCACACTTTTCCCGCACTTGCTAAGTACGACATGTACTCACTCTTGCATTCGCACATATACATCAGCTACAGGAGAAGAATACTGAGTACTAGGCGTGCGCACTACCGTCAACATGCGTGTGGAGTTGAAGTTGGAGTCTGCTGTCTTAGCCATTTTTCGCTGTTGTTTAGGGTCTTCCGCTGCTAAATAAGTTGGATATTCATGAGTGAGACATTGAGTCATTGTAATAAAGTACTTAAACACTATTCATACGTGGTTATATTCTGAATTTCAGTTTATGGAATACATGTGTATGTGTGATGAACATTCTGGGTACACATATGTATTCACTTGGTTCATTTTCGGAACCGGGTGTCACATGGAGAAAGGATGCTATCTTGATTTTCAGTAAGGTCCTGCCTAGGCCCTGCTTTGTCCGGACTTATCACTCTGGTTGCTAACAGCACTTCATCTATGTCTTCTCGCGCACTGTGTGCCACCATCTCGTTTGCCCCAACCAGTTTTATCACTTGTTTAGCATAGTTGCAGTCCAGGAAGTGGTGCCCCACCGTTTATACTTCCTGCAGGCATAGGGGGCAAAGGACGTTGGTATCCCATCCCCCTTTTTCATGTTTTCAGCAGTTAAAACTTTTTTATGCATTAATGTCCGTCCAAAGATTTTCACTTTCGACTCTGCCATGGCCTTCCAGAGATAATGCGCCTCGAACGGCCTGGTCAGTCCTGCAAATTGGATGTTATACGCTGTTTTTGCCGTGTATTCCTCGTTGCTTGTCCACCTCCATGTGATTGTGTTTTGCATATTAGCATTAAGGTTTACCCCATGGGTTAGCCTCCAAACTATAAGCAATTCTTGGCATTGTTGTACATTCGATAGTCTTCTTTGCAGCTTCATCCGATTGTTATTTTGTAGTCCTTTTTCTGTTTTACCAGACTAAACAAGCTTGGTGCCACGTCCTTGAGAGTGCTGTTTCCCATCCACCTGTCCTTCCAGAAGAGTGCTCTCTTTCCATTTCCTATTTTGATTCTGGTGGACGTTTGCAAAATGGCTCTTTCTTGCTCAGTACATGACAGTTGCATGCCTGCCCAAGGTTTTCCTCCTTTCCGTTCCTGCTACAGCCATGCAATTTTTAAAGCCGAGCTGAACTTGTGGAGGTCAGAATTCCTAGTCCTCCCATTTCCTTTGGCCAACATACCATTTCCTATTTGACTAGGCACATCCTTTTTTTCTGGTGTTCCCCATTTCCTCCTGCCCAGATAAAATCTCATCTCATGGAGTCCACTTTTCTGATTACCCATTTTGGCATGGGCAAGACTGCTGCATAATAGGTTACAATGGATGATAACACTGCTTTGGTTAAGTTACCCTCCCGGCTTTGTTCAGCAGTCGGCCCTTCCAAGTCTGTAATTTTGTCCCTACCCGATCAATCATTGCATTACAGGAACATGATAAACTTACGACGGCCAAAGTTGTCATAAGTAAGGTGTAAACCATCATAATTAGCTTAATTACGATGGTTTCTGCTTAATTACGACGGTTGTCAGCCACGTCAGGGTTTGGTCGTAAGTTACGCAACTTACGACGGCGGTCCGTAGCCGTCGTATGTGAGCCCCTGTGCCATGTGGTGGGCTGGGCCATACAGCTTACGAAGGCCTGAACCTGGCTGTCGTCGTAGGTAACAGGATTACTTACGATGGCCTGAGTCGTGGCCATCGTAAGTTATTTGAGCTAACTTATGACGGTCAATATACAGACCATCGTAAGTTATGGTTTTATTTTTAAAAAAAATAGAAACTAGCTGCCCTGGCACAATTGCCAGCCGAGACAAACAATAAAATAGAATAGACGGACAATTCAATATTCGACAGTTTATTCACAAAGTCCACAGCTTTCTAAAAACTCCTAACGACTACACACTCCCCTCACGACTACCTCCGGAGCCATGAACATCGTCTTCGCGCGTCCCTCCCGGTGCCGGTAGCTGCGGAGATGGAGTCTGCGCCTCCATCGGTGAACCCCGCAAAGTAAATAAAAGTTGGACATGTCTCTCCCCCTTCCTATCCCTCTCTTTCCCTCTCTCTCCCTCTTACCGTCCCCCCTCTCGTTGTCCCTCTCCCCATCCCCCTCTCCCTTCTCTCTCTCCCTCATTCTCTCTCTCACTCTTTCACTCTCTCCCCCTCTTTCTCTCTCCCCCTCTCTCTCCCTCTCCCCATCCCTCTCTCTATCTTTCACTATCTCTCCCCCTCTCTCTCCCCTCTTTCACTCTCTCTTTCTCTCTCTCCCTCTCTCTCTCTTCCCCCCACTCTCTCTCCCTCTCCCCATCCCTCTCTCTCTTTCACTATCTCTCCCCTCTCTCTATCTCTTTATCTCCCTTCTTGTATTAAAGAGTATTAAAGAGTTACACAGTGTCGAGGGTACCTGTGTTTGGGGCGGCTGTGACGAGGGCGCCTATGGCGGTTGCAGCCACGCAGGAAACCTGAGCTCCTGGCCAGTCTGTCGAGCTAAGGCATGTCATTGCAACATATTAGAACACAAAAAATGCTAAAAGATTGAACTACAATATTTTAAATTACTTACCTCCACCGTTGCCTGCATCTGGGCCATGAGGTTAGACTGGTACTTCTGGACGACCCTCGTACTGTCGAGCTCCTCTTGGGTCCACGCAAGCCTATCCTCCATGGCACGAAACTTCAAATCCCTCTACGAGAGACGGCCACTCGATGGCCCAACGGACGAATCCTCCATGGATGGAGTGCCTCTCGAAGGCTGCACCGCCCTCGAGTCGACAACTCCATCGAAAATGGTGAACCTACAAAAGATAGAAAAATAATAAGTAGAAGAAGGAAGAGTCAAGAAAAAATTAAACAGTTGACCAACTCACCATCCACAGGCTTTCTCGACGCCGCTTGCGTACATGGCTCTAGGCTTGATTGGTGCCGTTTTCCCAATCGTAGCCTTCGCCGTGTATCTTCTTGATCTCATGCACGTACTTTTCTTAAAAAAACAAACAAATGGTGTAAGTGTGTCAATAATAGTATTACTTATAATTAAAATGATAAATTTTGAAAACTTACTAGTCGGTCGGCCGCGACTTGACTGCACTGCCCGGGCTGGGGATGGTCACTTCCCCTGTGACCTCTCTTCCAAACCTCGGTCGGTGTCGGCTCCTCACCGGTCTCTCGCTCCTGTAGATATGTGTTAGTAGAAGAAATATATTACAAACATATAAACGAACTTAAAATATACTTACCATGTGTTTAGCCAAACCCACGTAGCCATTACCACCGTAGTTGTGTTGGCCGTCCATCCCTCTGCAGGCTCGAGCCCTCGTGGACTTAGCGATGAAGTCCTAGTTACCCCAGTACCGACAAAGAGATTGGTACGCGTCGGGATGGCTCTCTAACTAGTTAATACTAACTTGTACATATTTAGTATTTCATTAATACTATTTATATAAGTAATTATTAGATATAGTTAACAATAATAACTTACCTCCGTGTACTGATCCTCGGTCAAGTACGTGTCGGAGTCCTTCCAAAACGGACCCCTCCCTACTGCTGCTTATGACGCTTGTTGTACTCGTTGATCGTCTGGATGCGGACGTACGAGAACGCCTGCACCACGAGCTTCCGAGCATTCCTGTGGAACACGACAGTCGTGTGCTCCATCATGCTCTCCCTCGAGTCCTCTAATTGGTACCTCATCTTTAAGAAGACAAACATTTGATTGATCCGTATTAACAATTTAAATGAGTGCAAAAAATGCAAACATTTAATCTTGCCATAAAATCGTTCCACACGGCCCACTGAAGGGTGTCGTAGACCTCGTGAGGGACACGAGCGTAGTCGTCCCACGACAAAGCAGGGACACTGTCGATGACACCGAGATAGTGCAATTGCACTAAAGCCCCGATGACACCGTTAACCTGCCTGTGGTGTCCCTGGCCCGCGAATGAACAATCGTGCCAAGATCTGCAAAATTCGTTAAGTCACTATGTATCGGGAGATAACATCAATATTTAATACTATACAATTTGTTTACTGTCTCCGATTGGACGAATGGTGATCCACTCATGAGGAACAGGAGGAGGAGCAGCAAAGTGGGTTCTCCTCGTTCGTCGCCTCTTCGGCGGCACCACGTCCAGTGACCCGGACAGCTGGTCACCCCTGGAGCCCGAAGGCTCCACGCTCGCCGGCTCCGAGGGCTACGTAGCTGCCTCCGAGGGATATCGCTGATCAATTTGATGAGGTCGTTGTAACAGTTATTCGAAAATAAGTAGTTAGACTTATTGCCATAAGTCTAGCCATGAAAGTGAGGAGGGTCACTTCGGTGTGTTCATGCAGCGGCTATTTTGAAGCTTTGAGAAGCTCGAAGAACGCTTCAACCTCCGTTGTAGGAGGATCCTCCGTATGGTCTGGTTGTATAGCTTCTAGCATCCCCCGTGTTATCATCATTGTTCTCTTCCACTTCTTGTACATCTTTAGAAGTTGTCTCGCCGTGAAAGGCCCAGACCTCATAACATGGCGTGTCACCGTTTCAACACAAATGTATTGAAACTTCCACTTTGTCCAAAAACTTGGTATTCCGGCATTTCGTACATGTGCACCGCACCTTATTGGTATTTGATAATGGAAATGCTCGATCTAGAGAAGCATCTGTCTTGGCGAACCACTCATCTGAGTGACCACCAGATCTGCTCTTCCATCCAGTATACATCCGACGGCACTTCTGGATCGAAAACATGAAGAAAATGGTTCCACAGGGTTCTCGACGGTGCTCTACTTTGTTTAAACGCGACAATGGAAAAAAATGACTTTTTGAATGGGCCATGTCGGGTCATAAATGGGTTGTGCTAAGCTGAGCTGGCCTGAAGCCCGTTTATTTACATATCGATATTATACAATGAAGCGATCAAATTAAACTTAAATTTCTAACAATTTTCAACTAAATAATAAACAGAGATAATTTACACCTAGATAATCAAATAGCAAAACTAATTAATGAACTAAGTAATATAACTAACTAATTAAATAACTAAACAATCTACAAGAGATCAAGTAACCAAATTATAAAATAAATATTAAATTAACTTAATAATCAACTAAACCAAAATTAAGTAATGAATTAACTCATTAACTAAACTAATTAATAAAATAACTAAATTAATTAATAAATGAACTAAATAACTAATTTATACAATTAATTAATAAAACTTACCTCGAAGTGGCGGCGAAGCGGTGCGGGCTCGGGGCCGAGCGGTGCGGGGGCGGCGCAACGACGGGGCTGGGGTGGCGCGGGGCCGACGCGGCGGCACGGGGCGGTGCGACGGCGGGGCTAGGCTGGGTGGCGCCGGCGAGGGCTTGGGCGAAATTGCCTGAGCCCGGGGCCCGAGCGGCGAATATAACCGAAGATTTACGACGGCCCGGTAACTTACGACGGTCTAACAGTTGGGCCGTCATAAGTTACCCGTAGTTTACGACGGGTCATTAACTTACGACGGCTTAGGGTTATGACCGTCGTAAGTCACACTTTACTTACGACGACCCATAAGGACCGTAGTAAATTATGTTACTTACGACGGCTAGCCGTCGTAAGTAGCCGTCGTAAGTAATCTGGCCGTCCTAATGTGTGAGGTTTCCTGTAGTGTTGGTTGATAGTCTTCTTTCTTGAGCTTCCTGGTCTGGATTGGTGTACTTGCATGGGAATTTGCACAGCTTGCGCGAGAATTTATTTAACAGTTGTTGTATGGTTTCCTCTTGTACGTGGATTGGGTATATCTCCGTTTTATTCATATTGGCCTTGAGCCCTGATGCATTCCTAGCATTTGCAGTACGCTTTTGACTGCTCTGAGCTCCTGTCTTATAGGGTTGATTACTATGGCCGTGTCGTCTGCATATAATGATATGCCTCCACTCATGTTTCTACTTGTTACTTATTTTATGATTCTTTTGTCAGCAGCCTGCTATAGGATTCTTTGTAACGAATCTATGGCCAATATAATATGAAACAGCATCAGGGATAGAGGGCCCCCTTGCCTTAGCCTTGTCTTGTGTTGGATGCTTCTCCCTGGTTGCCCGCTTAGCAGGACCTTGGTGGATTCCGTGGATAGGATCAGTGTTACCCACTCCCTCCATCTTGGGCCAAAGCCTAGTGTTTGCAGTAATTCCAGCAAGTAGTCCCATTTGATAGAGTCCAAGGCCTTGCTTATGTCCAATTTGATAAACATGGCTGCCTTTTTCCTTGCGTATATTTCTTTAAGCAAGTTCTCGATGATGAGAATGTTATCATGTATGCGCCTGGTCCTTATAAAGGCGCTTTGGTTGGGGGACATCATCTCATTGAGTTTTGGGGCTAGCCTGTTAGCTAAGATTTTTGAAAAAAACTTTTGTAATGCTGTGCACCAGGCTGATGGGCTATAATCTGCTATCCTTGTTGGTTCCTCCTTTTTTGGCAGCAGTATCATGTGTGCGGTGTTTAGTATGTTGTGTTGGAAGATTTGACCACGAAAGAAAAAAAAAAGAGATTGAGTCAGTTGCGATCGCAACCGACTCGATCTCTAAGAAGTCTTGATCAAAGACTCCTCAACCGATCCGGTTGGGAGGCCCTCTGGGGCGTCTCCTCATCTATAAAAGCAGAGGCTTTTGCCTCATCGAGAGAGGATGAGATTAAGAAGAAAAAACACAATAGATTAGAAATCACCCAAGCAAAAGTTGATCATCAGAGAGGAAGAAGTCTCGGGAAGGCTCTCCCTCTCGGTGAAGTGCAAGGATCATCGGCAAGCTTCAATGGCAGCGAACACCTCTGCAAACGAAGGTACGCGTGCGTAAGTTTAATTACTAATACAATTAGATTAAGTATTACTTGATGATTGAATTGACACATGAGATAAGAATTAGACAGAGGCAATTGAGCACACAAGTTAAGATCTAAATTTCTTAGAAATTCTACAATGGTATTAGAGCAGACTTGTTTTGCTAATTGCCATCGGAGATCATCAGAAAGACAAATCCACAACAATTTAGATGCGACACATGTAATTCGAATCGAATTCAAGTGAATTTGAGGATAAGAATCCCCAAACCCCAAATTAGAATCCAAATCGGATCAAATCAGACAAAGTTCACATACAGTAGAAGATCAAATTGATATAGATCTCAATCTAAAACCTTAAGCAAACTTAGAAAAACACAGAAGAATAGAAGGAAGAGGAACTTATCTGTTCTTCTCCGAAGTTTGCATCGGAACCTAGGGTTGAGGAACCCTAATCGGAAGAACCCGAGCCGGCACCCAAGTCAAGTGGGCTTTCCGAAGCAAGAGACGACGGTCGCGCCCTCCCGATGGCATGAGCCCGCTGTACAGCGGCTTCTCATCGGAAAGGACGGTGGGCTCTTGCTCCGGACATGCTCGCGGACGCTCGGAGTAGATCTGTGCCGGCACTCGGCTCCCTTCGCCACCGGCACTTGACTCCCTCCGCCGCCGGCGCTCAGCGCCTCTACCACCCTCGCCGGCCACCGGGACCTCGGTCCCTCAGCCGCATCGCGAGGAGAAGGAATCGGGGGAGGAAGCAAATGAGTTAGGGTTTCGCGTTATCGGGTTTTTATATTGTAACCGATTTGCTCTCAGCCGCCCGATCACAAAACGACGCCTCAGATCAATCCGGTGACGTGTACTTTAAATCTATACCGTCCATCAAAGATCGAACGGCTCCAGGCCAAGCGGCCGAGCGAACGGGCCGCGCCTGGCCCAGGCCGGCGCATAACGGGCCGCTTGTGCTGCCCTTTTGAATTTCCCTCTGATTTTCAGAATTTTTCGTTAGCGGGCCTTGGGCCGATGTAGTAAGAAAACGGGCTGACAAGGCCGAATTTTTCTTTTCTTTTTCTGAAAATTCATGGGAAATTTAAAAAAGGGCTTCTGGGCCGGTCAACACATAGACTAGGCCAATATACAATGTTTATGGGCCAAATCAGTTTGGTTTTTTTCTCATTAAGCATTTTTATTTTCAGAAAAATAAATAAGGGGATATTAAAATTCGTTAAAACTCACCATAATTAAGTTCTTGGCATATAAAAATCAGAAAATTATGTATGATATGTTGGTGTACTGTTACTTTAAATAATGTTTTATTACTGAATTTTAGTATTTCTATGCCATAAACTTAATTAGATTGTGGAATTTGGTCTAAGAAATTTTAGAAAAATGTCCAAAATTAATTTAGCTTCTGTTGTAATTAAGTGAAGTATAATAAAATTATTGTTAAGTAGCCAAAGTGAACAACAAATTTTATTTTAACTTAGTTTTCATAGTAAATAAATGTTTAGTAGCCAACGTGAAAAACTCTATTTGCTATGTCTTGTGGTAATTTCTTTATTTAGTAGCCAACGTGAAAAATAAAGAGATTACCATATTTTATAAAGAGATCATGTTGCATTTCATTAAGTAGCCAATGTGAAAAATGAAATACAATACTTCTTGCATATTTAAGTTAACAAGAAGCATGTTTTTGCTTAGTAGCCAACGTGAAAAGAAAAACATGTCTTTATTTAATGTTTCTATGCACTTTCTTATTATATTCATTTTGCATAAACGAAGGTTCCTCCGGGATCAACAACTCACTTAGTTACATTTCCTCCATTGAACATTTCAATGGCAACAACTATGGATCATGGAGGGAGAAATTAGAAATAGCATTAACTATCTCAGAGATCGACCTTGCGATCGTGACACCTCGTCCCACTAAGCGTGAGGTCCCACCTTCTCGTGGGTCAATGGAATTTCAAGAAGAATATAATGAAAAGGATGAATGCCTTTCATAAACAACTTCAGGAATTTTATGAGGCTCGTGCCAAATGGAACACTTCCAATAGAAAGTGCCTTATGGTAATTAAGGGCACCATTATTGAGCCAATTAGGAGAGCCATTCTTGACTGTGAGACAGCCACAGAGTATCTTAAAAAAAATTCAAAGTCAGTTCACTGACTCCTCTAAAGCAACAGCAAGTACTCTGATTAAGAGGCTTGTAACTGAGAAATACACTAGAGGCGGTGTTCGTGAACATATACTTAGGATGTCAAACATGGCTTCAAAACTCAAACCTATGGACTTGGGGATCAAAGATGAATTTTTGGTTCATCTCATATTTGCCTCTCTTCCTAGAGAATTTGAAGCTTTTGTCATCAACTATAACTCACGGCCAGAAGAATGGAATTTAGATAAGCTCATTGCTATGTGTGTCCAAGAGGAGGAGAGAATTAAGACCTTCCGCGGAAGTGACACTGTCAACTACGTGAAAGGAAAAGGAAAGAAAAACTTTAATAGAGCTACAACAAGGAATTTCTATGCTCCTCAAAATGATAAAGTAAAAAAGCAAAGTTTCCAATGAGCAACTTTCCAAAGAGATTCAGGTGTCAAAAGATCAATGCCTATTTTGCAAGGAGAAAGGACACCGTAAGAAGGACTGCATAGGTTTTCTCAAATGGTGCAACAAGAAAGGTAATGACTTCATTAGTAATTTTGATGAATCCTTGTACTTAAAAGATTATTCATCCATGTGGTGGATTCACTCAGGTGTCACTGTGCACGTTTGTAAATCGTTACACGGGTTAAATACGAGCAGGACACTTCAAAGAGGAGAAAGGAAAATTAGAGTCGCAGACGGTCATGAAGCACAAGTTGAAGCCATAGGAGACTTCTCACTAGAATTCAAAAATGGCTTTATTCTTACACTCCATGACGTTCTTTATGTTCCATTAGTTAGGAGAACTTTAATTTCAGTTTCATATTTAGACGATTATGATTTTGTATGCCGTTTTGGCAATGATAAGTGTGTCATAAAGTTCAATAATAAAATTGTGGGTCTTGCCATCAGACAAGACAATCTTTATCTTTTGTCTATACATGATAACATTAATGAAATAAGTGATGTTCAAAATTTCTCACACAATAACTCAGGTTTTAACAAACAGAAAAGAATAAATTGCGAAACTTCTTCGAAATTATGGCATTGTCGCTTATGCCATATTTCGAGAGGGAGAATTGAAAACTTAGTTCCACAATCAATTCTTCCTAACTTAGAATATTCTGAATTAGAAGAGTGCATAGATTGCATAAAAGGAAAATTCACTAAGAAAATTAAGAAAAACGTCAAACGAAGTACGGGAATATTAGAATTAGTCCACACGGACATTTGCGGTCCTTTTCCCACGGTCTCAATAGACGGTTTTGAGTCATTCATAACCTTCACGGATGATTATACTCGTTATGCCTATATTTTTCCAATAAAAGATCGTTCCGAAGCATTGGACAAGTTTAAGATATTAAAAGCTGAAGTTGAAAATCAGCATGACATTAAAATCAAATTGGTAACATCCGACCGTGGGGGGGAGTACTACGGTCGTCATACCCCATATGACCAAGTTCCTGGACCATTTGCACGGTTTCTACAGGAACATGACATAGTTGCCCAATACTCAACTCCGGGAGAGCCTCAACAAAACAGAGTGGCGGAGCGACAGAACCGTACATTAATGGATATGGTTAGATCCATGCTTAGCTTCTCAGAATTGCCTGTTAATTTATGGATGGAGGCGTTAAAAATCGCTATTCATTTAATTATTAGAGTCCCTTCAAAATCCGTGCCTAAAACTTCATATGAAATATGGACAGGACGCAAACCTTCACTTAGTCACCTACATATTTGGGGTTGTCCCGCTGAGGCTAAAATCTTTAATCCAAACATTAGAAAGTTAGATCCTAAAACTGAGAGTTGCTATTTCATTGGCTACCCAGACAAGAGCAAAGGATTTCGTTTCTGTTGTCTTGATAGACATACTAAGTTTGTGGAAACAAGACATGCAATTTTCTTAGAAGACGATATGATCAGGGGGAGTAAGGCAAGACGTGAAATCAATCCTGAGGAGAAAAGGGTCTATGTGCCCATTCCAATGATTCAAGAACCATATTTCACTCTGCCTACTGCTCTAGGATTAAAATCACGTGATTTTGATCCTGCACCCGTTGTTAGTTCTACACCAGCAACTGAAGTTAGTGAGATTCCTATCCTACAAGAATCACCTCAACATTCAGAGCAAAATGACAATATTGCTATAAATGGTGAAGAACAACAATTGCCTCAAACTGAAGATAGTGCGCAACTTAGAAGATCTCATAGAGTTAGAAGACCAGCCATACCAGATAACTATGAGGTCTATATGAGTGAAGAAGTTAAAATAGAAGGTGATCCCACCTCTTATGAAGAAGATATGAGAAATCCTATGTATTCTGAATGGCATAAAGTCATGGAAGACGAGATGAAGTCTATGGATGCTAATAAAATCTGGGAATTAGTGGAAATTCCCAAAGGAGCCAAAATAGTAGGCTGCAAATGGGTCTACAAAATTAAGCGTGACTCTAATGGGAAAATAGATAACTTTAAAGCCAGACTTGTAGCGAAAGGATTCACTCAAAGAGAAAGAATAGATTATAATGAGACGTTCTCACCTGTCTCAACTAAGGACTCATTCAGAATCATTATGGCATTAGTAGCTCATTATGACTTAGAATTACATCAAATGGATGTAAAACAGCGTTCCTCAATGGAGATATGTATGAGGACGTTTACATGACAGAACTAAAAGATTTTGTCGCTAGGGGAAAAGAACATATGAGATGTCATTTAAGAAAGTCTATCTATGGACTTAAGCAAGCCTCGAGACAATGGTATCTCAAATTTGATGAAACAGTTAGACAGTTTGGATTCAAAGAAAATGAGGAGGATAATTGCATATATGCTAAGTTTAAGAATGTGAAATTCATTTTTCTCGTCTTATATGTGGATGACATACTATTGGCTAGTAGTGATGCTCATCTACTAATAGAGACTAAGAAATTTCTATTCTCTAAATTTGATATGAAAGATCTCGGTGAAGCCTCGTATGTTTTGGGCATAAAAAATCATCGGGATAGATCTAAAGGGGTATTGGGACTCTCTCAGAAAACATACTTAGAAAATGTGTTAAAGAAATATTGTATGCATAAATGTAAGCAATCGCCTGCTCCTATAGTCAAGGGTGATAAGTTTGAGAATTTTCAATGTCCTAGGAATCAGTATGAGATTGATCAGATGAAAGTAGTCCCATATGCTTCAGCTGTCGGAAGCTTAATGTATGCTCAAGTATGCACTCGCTCTGACTTAGCTTATGTCACCGGGATGCTTGGCAGATATCAGTCCAATCCAAGTGTGGATCACTGGAAGGCTGTGAAGAAAACCTTAAGATACATAAAAGGCACTAAGGGTCTCATGTTGACATATAGAAAATCAGATTCACTAGAAGTAATGGGATATTCAGACTCAGATTTTGTGAGTTGTGTAGATACTAAGAAGTCCACATCGGGATATATATTCACTCTCGCAAAAGGAGCCATTTCATGGAAAAGCTCTAAACAAACTGTTACTGCATCATCCACAATGTATACAGAGTTTGTTCCTTGTTATGAGGCCACTGGGCAGGCAATTTGGCTTAAGAAATTTTTACCCGGACTTAGAGTGGTAGACAGCATTGAAAAACCACTTAAGATATACTACGACAATGAACCAACGGTATTCTACTCTCACAACAACAAGTCGAGTGAAGTTGTCAAACACATCGACATTAAGTTTTATGTTGTGAAAGATCGAATCCAGGATCATACTATTAGTCTTGAGCATATTAGAACTGAGCAAATGCTCGTGGATCCGTTAACAAAAGGTCTTCCACCCAGCATGTTTAGAGAGCACGTGACCGGTATGGGTTTAAGGGAGAACCTATGATTTCCTGGATACTTAGGGGCCAAACTAAGGATAAGAACATATTTCTGTGACGTGGTCGTCGAGTCAAGCAGTGCGTAAATGGCTGTTTTCGATGCGCCGTACTCTTCACATGGAGCATAGTGAAATATGTGTAAGATTAAGCAAAAAGGTTAATAAGTTCTTAGACCGTGGTCAAGGGGGAGAATGTTGGAAGATTTGACCACGAAAGAATAAAAGAGATTGAGTCGTTTGCGATCGCAACTGACTCGATCTCTAAGAAGTCTTGATCAAAGACTCCTCAACCGATCCGGTTGGGAGGCCCCCTGGGCGTCTCCTCATCTATAAAAGCAGAGGCTTTTGCCTCATCGGGAGAGGATGAGATTAAGAAGCAAAAACATAAAAGATTAGAAATCACCCGAGCAAAAGTTGATCATCAGAGAGGAGGAAGTCCCGGGAAGGCTCTCCCTCTTCGGTGAAGTGCAAGGATCATCGGCAAGCTTCAACGGCAGCGAACACCTCTGCAAACAAAGATACGCGTGCGTAAGTTTAATTACTAATACAATTAGATTAAGTATTGCTTGATGGTTGAATTGACACATGAGATAAGAATTAGACCGAGACAATTGAGCACACAAGTTAAGATCCAAATTTCTTAGAAATTCTACATGTTGTACTCTGCTCCCTTGAGTTGTGAGAGCTGTTGAAAGGCATGCACAACATCCACTTTGACTACACCCCAACACTTTTCAAAGAGTATGGATGTAAATCCATCAGGGCCAGGGGCCTTTTCATTTGGTAGCTCTTTTATCGCCCTGTAAACTTCCTCTTCATTTATGTCTCTCTCTATCTCTTGTAATTCGTGTGCTTCATAGTTCAATTTCCCCCAGTTTATGGTGGTCGTACTGCTTTCAGTTGAACCTATGAGTTGCCCATTATATCTGTTTATTTCCTGTTCTTTATCGCTCTGTGTAACCGCTATTCCATGTTCTGTCTCTAGCATTTGGATGTATTTTTTCCTTCTTCTTCCATTTGCTCTTCTATAGAATAGCTTCGTGTTTGCAACAGCCGCACTTATGTTTAGTAGTCTCGCTCTTTGCCCAGCCTTTATTTTTTCAATTGCAAGCAGGCCTAAGTATTTTATCTTAGTCCTTCTCTAGAACTCCCCTTCTTCATGCGATAGTCTTCGGCTTTCTTGGGCCTCGTCGAGCCTTTCAATCACTTCTTTTGCTATTAGAATTTGCAGTTTAACGTTGCCGATTTTTTTACGTTCCCATTCCTTTAATGCTTTTGCCGTCCTCGTCAGCTTGACATGTAGTTTCATGAAGGCGTTATTTGTTTGCACTGGTTTTGTCCATGCGTTTTCCACGGTTTCTTTGAACCCTGGCATGTCCACCTGGAATGCCTCGAACCTAAATGTCTTCGGGTGCATTATACTGGTGGCTCCTTGAAGCAGCACGGGGGTGTGGTCGGAGATCATTGATGGCAGTGCATGCAGATTGGAGGTCGGAAACATGATTTCCCATTCATTGGAATTGAAGCATCTGTCAATCTTTGTTAGGGTTGGATTCGTCTGCCCGTTTGTCCATGTGAAATTTCTTCCTTGAAGGTGTAATTCCTTCAGTTCCGACCTGTCCAGGGCCATTCTAAATTTTTCCATCAGGCCATGATCTAATCTGCCTCTGTTTTTATCCTCAGCTTTATGTATCATGTTGAAATCTCCTATTAGGTGCCAACTAGGTCCACATCTCTGTTTTACAGCAACTATTTCCTCGAGGAAGTCTAACTTTTCCTTCCTATCCTGTGGTCCATATACGCCAGTTAGGTGCCATTCCAGGCCTTCCTGCCGCATTTATATTTGAACCGTCAAGGTATTTGTAGTGCGGAAGCTGGATATTAGTCTGAAAGGGCCTTCTGATACTGCAGTGATTATTTCCCCTTTTACTCCATCTGCAGGAATGTATGGATAATTTTGGGTGAATTGTGGTCCTAGCATCTGGGCCACCAGCGCATCTTGTACTTACTGGATTTTTTCTTGCTGGCAGATTATAGTTGCTCGCGCTGTGTTTACTAGGTCTCTCACTGCCCGTCTTTTGATCGGCGCATTTAAGCCCCTTACATTCCAGTTCAAGCAGGATACATCTTTTTGAGCCATATATAGATGTAAATACCACAAAGCAGACTTAGAATTTGATAGCACAGGCACACATACTTGGCCCTATATTGGGCCTCAATTTCTGCCCCTGCGGTTTGCAGTTCTTGAGCATACTGTGGCTATGGCCACATGACTCAACATTGGACTTGCTACCATTACTGAAAGGCGCAGAGCTAGCTGCTCCTTGGTAGCAGGGGGTTACACTTTGGTTGATGGTTTTCAGACATAAGAAAATACACGGGGAACATACGTTGAATGTGACAACATAACACATGGTGGTAGATATGTGACTTCTGGGGTTGTACGCTACTTAATCATTCTTGCGTACAGGCCTTGATAATGTTCTTGGTGTCGACGCTCATTGCTTGTAGGAGCCCATCGATTGCTTCAATGACCTGGATGTGAAGTGGTTCACTAAACATTTTAATGAACTTACTCTTTAATTCCTTTGTCAACTTGGCACTTCTAGGCAGCATTCCCAGCTTCTTGATGATCATTTCTTTGGTAAGGTCATCTGTGGAGTTTGCCCTGGAGGTGTTCTTCTTCTTTGCTATGCGATTGCTCCTTTGGCTGCTCCTTCCTCTTTCTCTTTACTTGCTCTGGGCTGCTCCCCACCTTTGGGCGTCTCCAGAATCGGGCCTCGGGTTTTCTTCTGGATTTTCTGCATGAAAGATCTTATTGCCGCCTCTTGTGCTTCTTCTTCCACTTCTTTCCCCGCCTCTGCGCCTGCTGTTCCTTTCTCTTCCGGGGCATGGTCCTTGGTTCTCATGTGCATTCTGGTTTTCCTTGTGCTCTTGTTGTCTTAGTGTTTGTGGGTCTTCTGGCTCACTTTCCAGGGCCTCCCTTGCTTCTCTTGGACAGATTGTTTCACCCGGTTGCTCCAGTATTCCGCTGTGTGAGACCCATTGCCCTTTTTCCTCTTGGACCATTGGATCCACGAAGGTCGTCTCTATTAGAGGAGAAATAGTGGGATGTATATTAGATGATAATAATACTGAGGTACAGGTCTGATTATATAGAGGGATTAGGAGGGGAAAAGGACTAAACTACCCCTAACCCTAATCCCTCACTAATGACTAATATGCCCCTGTGACACACACATAATCACAGTGTCTAACACCCCCCTGCAGTCACAACATCTAGCCACTGCAGATGTTGAGATTGGACCGAAACTCGGAGAACAGTGACGACGGGAGGCCCTTCGTGAAGATGTCAGCGAACTGCGTCGTCGTCGGAACATGGTGTACCCGAATCTCGCCGCGTGCAACCCGCTCACAAACAAAGTGGAGGTCGATCTCCACATGTTTCGTGCGCTGATGCTGGACCGGGTTGGTGGAGAGGTACACGGCCTGACGTTGTCGCAGTAGATGAGGGTGCTCCTGGCGACGGAAGTGTGGAGCTCCTGAAGCAACTGCTGGAGCCAGGAGGCCTCAGCTACACCGTTAGCCACGGCGCGATACTCCGCCTCAGCACTCGAACGCGACACCACGGGCTGTCGCTTCAAGGACCAGGAGACGAGGTTACCGCCCAGGAAGACGGCGTACCCAGAAGTAGAACGTCGTGTGTCTGGGCAGCCTGCCCAGTCAACATCGGTGTACACGACCAGCTCGGAGGCCGTGTCACGTCGAAGGAGGAGGCCATAGTCGAGAGTACCTCGTAGGTACCGAAGAATCCGCTTCACAGCGGTGAGGTGCGGCTCCCTCGGGTCATGCATGTGGAGGCACACCTGCTGAACTGCATACGAGATATCTGGCCTGGTGAAGGTGAGGTACTGAAGAGCACCTGCAAGACTCCTGTAAGTAGTGGGGTCAGAGACGGGTGTCCCGTCGGTAGCGGAGAGCTTCGCCTGAGTATCCACTGGAGTGGAGCAAGGCTTGCACTCAGTCATGCCCACTCGCTGGAGGATATCCAGGCAGTACTGTCGCTGGTGAAGGAATAAGCCGCCTGGTCGGTCCTCGACCGCAATGCCTAGGAAGTGGTGAAGACGGCCCAGGTCCTTCATAGCGAACTCCTGTTGTAAAGCAGAAATGGTGCGCCGAAGCAGAGCCGGACTAGACGCTGTTAGTACAATGTCATCGACGTACAGTAGGAGGTAAGCAGCGTCACTGCCACGTTGATAGACAAACAGCGAAGTGTCCGACTTAGCTTCAATGAACCCCTGTGAGACTAAGAAGGAGGCGAACCGGCTATACCAGGCTCGCGGTGCCTGCTTCAGTCCGTATAGGGATTTGTTCAGCTTACAGACCATGTCTGGGTGAGCTGAATCAACAAACCCTACCGGCTGACTGCAGTACACCGTCTCGGACAGTGTACCGTGGAGGAAGGCATTCTTGACGTCCAACTGGTGGACATGCCAAGAACGTGAGAGAGCCAGCGACAGAACGGTACGAACCGTCGCCGGCTTTACCATCGGGCTGAAGGTCTCGTCGTAGTCGATTCTAGGGCGTTGAGTGAAACCCCGAAGTACCCACCGAGCCTTGTACCTCTCCAAGGTACCGTCCTCCTTCTTCTTGTGCGTGAACACCCACTTGCCCATGACAACATTGCCACGACCAGGACGGGGAACCAGGTCCCAGGTCCGGTTGTCAAGCAGAGCCTCATACTCTTCCTCCATAGCGCGACGCCAGTGAGGGTCGGCGAGGGCGCTACGCACGGAAGTAGGTATGGGTGATATCGAAGAAGAGTCGGTCGGTGGAGAAGTCGTCGACGAGAAGGCAGCTCCGGTGAAGCGCTCAACTGGACGAAGACACCCGGATGCATGTCGAGTCACCATCGGGTGGACGTGACCAGGATCCCTGTGGAGAAGAGGAGGGTTGTACACCGGGCGCAAGGGTACAACGACCTTCTCTCGTCTCGGGGCCACACGTGGTGCAGCTGGAGTAGCCCCCCCCCCCCCCCCCCGTGCTCGTCGCTGGTAGGCCAGTACGGGGTCGGCGAAGCGAGAAGTCATCGTCGGTGCTGCTCCTGGTGCATCTGGTGACGTCGGGCTTGCTGCAGGTGATGTCGGGGAAGCTGAGGCCGTGCGTGGCGCAGTAGTCGACGTCGGGGACGCAGAGGCCGCGCTTGGCGCAGCAGGCATCGTCAGGGACACCGGGGCCGCGCGTGCTGCAGTGGGTGACGTCGGGGGCGCCGAGGCCACGCGTGGTGCAGCCGGTGGCATCAGGGACGTCGGTGCCGCACGTGGCGCAGCCGGTGGCGTCAGGGACGTCGGTACCGCGCGTGGCGCAGCAAGTGGCGTCAGGGACGCCGGGGCCACGTAAGGCACAACAGGTGGCGTGGAAGACGCCGAAGTCGTGCATGGCGTAGCGGGTGGGTAACCTGCAAGAGGTAACCGACAAGGTCGCTGTATAGGAGCGGCCTCGGGGTCAGTAGAGAAGAGGGAATCCAACTCAGCGACGGAGTCAGAGGACGGGGTGGAAAAGGGAAAGGAAGACTCATCGAAGACGACGTGTCGGGAGATCAAGATACGACGGGTGGTGGGGTCAAGGCACCTGTACCCCTTATGGTCAGGGGAGTACCCAAGGAAAACACATTGAGTCGAACGAGGCGCAAGCTTATGGGGAGCTGTGGCAGAGAGGTTCGGGTAGCAAGCGCACCCGAAGACCCGAAGATGGTCGTAAAGAGGGTGGATGCCGAACAAAGCGAAGTGAGGGGTGGGAGCACTAATCGCCTTAGTAGGAAGGCGATTAATGAGGTAGGTGACATTGTGAAGCGCCTCCGCCCAGTAGCGAGCAGGGGTAGAAGCCTGAAACATCAGGGAGCGCATGACATCGTTGGTGGTCCGAATCATGCGCTCAACCTTGCCGTTCTGGGGGGAAGTGTACGGACATGACATGCGTAACTGAACACCGCGAGAAAGCAGAAAGTCACGGAACGTACAGTTGTCAAACTCGCGCCCGTTGTCGCACTGGACTGCACGAATCGTGCGCCCAAACTGGGTGGACACCCAAGCAAAGAAGTGAGAAAGAGTACCGAAAGTATCAGACTTCTGTCGCAAGGAAAAAGTCCAAGAATAGTGCGAAAAATCATCCACGACCACCAAGTAATACTTGCATCCAGAGACACTAAGAACAGGTGAAGTCCAAAGATCACAATGAATCAAATCAAATGTGTGCTCGACACGAGTGACAGAGTGTGGAAAAGGAAGTCGAACATGGCGACCCAACTGACAAGCATGGCAAAGAGACTCATGAGTACCCCGAGTACACGAAATCGCTGAACTACCAGACAACTTCGACATAGCATCAACACCGGGGTGGCCAAGCCGACGATGCCAAATGGTCGAAGATGCTGTCGTAGTCAGGGCAAGAGGCGGAGTGGAAGCAGGAAGACGCATCGTGTACAGGGGACCCGTACTATCACAGCGAAAAAGAAAGCGTTGAGTAGTAAGATCCTTCACAGTTACACCATAAGGATCAAACTCAAGGGAAACATGGTTGTCAGTAGTAAAACAACGAACAGAAAGAAGTTGTTGAATGATGTCAGGAGCAACAAGAACATCATGTAGCTGAAACGAATCCGGCGAACCCGAGTCACCTACTGAGGTGACTGGGAGAGTCGACTCATTCCCAACAACGATAGATGAAGGATCGGAGGGACGGGAAGGGCGGGTAGAGGAGAGGATACCGACATCAGGGGTGGTGTGGTACGAGGCACTGGAGTCCACCACCCAGTCAGGGCCAGACGGTGTGAGACCCCGCAGGTAGACCGACGGTGTTGAACGGGTCGCGACATGCCCCGGCGGTGGCGGCGCCGGGAAGGAAGACAACACGCGTGGACCCTCGACGGTCGTGCCAAGCGAGTAGGCAACAGCCGATCCAGATACACCAGCGGCTGTGGGCCAGGGGCCGGCGGCGGCTGCGGGCCAGGCGGCGCCGTTGTGGGGGGCTGCAGGGCCAGCGGCCCAAGGGGCGGCTGCAGCTGCTGCGGGCCAAGCAGCGGCGCTGTCGTGGGGTGCTGCAGAGGCGACGGCGGCGGGCCAGACGGCAGCAGCGAGCCCGGCTCGAGGGGTGGCTGCGCTGGGGGCTGGATGGGCGGTGGGGGCTGCAAGAGCGCCGGCGGCGGCCAAATGCGGCTGCGCGGTGACCCAGGGTGGTGACGCGGCGACATCTGGCCAGGGGGTGGTGGCAGCCACGCCAGCCCTCCCCGAGGCGGTGGCGGTGCCCTTGGGCACCTGCCATTCAAGCCCAGACCCGGGCGGCCCGGGCGTACGCCGGCTCTGCCCGAAATCAGGCGGCCCGGGTGCACATCCGGCGGCAGCCCAGGGCGCTGCGGCCCAGGGCGCGGCTGCGCGGGCTGGAGACGCGCCGGCGGCGGCGGCCCCGCCGGGCGGCGCAAATGCGTGGGCTAGAGGCGCTGCAGCGGCGGTGGCGACTGGGGCACCTCGTGTGGCAGACCAGCAGGGCAGACGGCAGGCGGCCGCCTCCCGCGGGCAGGGGGGTAGGGCGCTCGGTCTGGGGCGCTGCCGTCCGGCACGGCGCGGGCGGAGGGCGGTGGCAGCGCTGCCGGCTTGGGGTTGGGGGTCGGCGGGCTGGGCGGCGGCGCACGAAGGCGTTGGGCGGCCCTGGAGGCGCCGGGCTGGGGTAGGGCTGCGGCGGCGGCTCGCAGAGGGAGCGCTGCGGCGGCGGGGCGCTGTGGAGGGGCTGTGGCGGCGGCGGCGGCGCAGCCATCGGGGGAGGAGGATTAGGGTTAAGCCCTAATCCTTGATTTCCTAGCTGATAGGGATTAGGGGAGGAGGATTAGGGCTCTGATACCATGTTAAGCTACTATGCACCGACCAGTTGACCCCAAAAGCTTAAGCTGATAGGGAAAGGTGGGCAATTCACTTATATTTCAACACTCCCCCTCACGTGCAGGCTCTCTTAGGCCGCAAACGTGGAATAGGAGTCGGTTACAATTTATTTAATAAATCGCGCCCGCCAGGATTCGAATTTGAGACCTCTAGCTCTGATACCATATTAGAGGAGAAATAGTGAGATGTATATTAGATGATAATAATACTGAGGTACAGGTCTGATTATATAGAGGGATTAGGAGGGGAAAAGGACTAAACTACCCCTAACTCTAATATCTCACTAATGACTAATATGCCCCTGTGACACACACATAATCACAGTGTCTAACAGTCTCAACTGCGGTCTTGTTTACATTTGGTGTTTGGTTGTTGTTGTCTCTACTGCATCTATCCTCCGGTGTCTTCATCCAGTGTTTTTTCTCTGGTAATTGACTTTGTATTGCTGGTCGTGTATACTTCTGTTGGTTCATCTCCCAGGTCTTGTAGATGACCTTGTCAGCTGCTGCTCCTTCATTTGGGCTCTCTTCTCTCTTCTTATCTAGTTTGCAGTCGGTTCCTTTCATCTCCTTTACCCGCTCTTTCTTTCCCCTTTTCCTCATCCATCCTTTTGAACCTCTGGATATGTTGTAACGCGATCCAACTAGCAAGCAACTCTGATATCAACTCACAGGCTCTCACACAGATCAGTGATCGCCAATAGTTTCGTGAGGAAGAAGGATGTAGGAAGCAGATCAATGAATGCAAGAGGCGATGCCCCCATTTTCTCTCGAGATGCTGTTCTTATATGTTTACAGACACACACACCCACGATACAACGTCACGGCGCAAACTTCTCGCCACACCTACGATCCACGATCTGCGCTCAAGAGTCATTCTCCATGCAGCACCTGAAACGGTCCCTACATGCATGACTCAACGTAACAACTCTGAAACTACATGCATATCTCCTCACATTACGATGCATATGCAGCTACTAACATGCATGACATGCAAAACGTGACAATAAGATTACTTAACATAACACCCCTTAATCTTGGTGTCCATGAACAACACCCAGCTGCTGCCGATTTTCAATAAACTTCACCTTGGGAAGAGGCTTCATCAGAGTGTCAGCAAGCTGATCGTTCGATCCAATATGGCCTAGTTCCACCTTGCCTTCCTCAACACAATCACGAATAAAATGAAACCTTATGTCAATGTGCTTCACTCTATCATGAAATCTTGGGTTTTTGCTTAACTCAATAGCTGCACGGTTAACTATCCAGAGCTTGAATTTCTTGGGTTCTTCATTTAGTATCTGGGCTAACAGTCTGCTAAGCCATATCCCTTGAAAAACTTCAGTTGAGGCTGCCATGTATTTAGCCTCACAAGAGGACAAAGCTACAACTCGTTGTTTGTGTGAACTCCATGTGATAAAGTTGTCCCCAAGAAAATAAGCCACACCGGTCGTGTTTTTTCTATCCTCTATATCCCTGCCATGTCACTATCACTGTAACCAGTGAGTTTCAAGTCCCTTCCTCTTACATATCTGCAGCCAAAATCAGATGTGGCTGCTATGTACCGCAATATGCGCTTAACAGCACTCCAGTGTAATTCAGAGGGAGTTTCCATGAATCTGCTTACAAGGCCAACATAAAATGTAATGTCAGGTCTTGTGTTTACTAAGTACCTTAGGCACCCAATAATGCATCTGAACTTGGTTGCGTCCACTTGCTTTCTACCATCAAACTTCCTGAATTGAAGTTTCTGTTCCATTGGCGTGTCACAAGAGTTACAGTGTAGCATCCCTGCTATTTCGAGAATCTTTTGAGCATAAGCCTTCTGACAAATGAAGATCTCCCCTTCCTTTTGCACTACCTCAATTCCCAAGTAGTAACTTAATCTGCCCAAATCACTCATTGAGAATCTTCTCTTTATTTTATCTTTGAATTCTCTGATATTATCCGGACTAGGGCCACAGATGATTAAATCATCTACATACACACCAATGAGCAGGAGATCTGTTCCATCACCTTGCCTATACAGAGCATGTTCAGACTTACACTTGTTGAAACCCATGGTGTGTAACACTCTGTCTAACATGATGTTCCATGCCCTTGTTGCTTGTCTCAGTCCATAAAGAGCCTTTTTTTAGTTTGAGCACTTTGTTGGGATTGTTTTTATCAATGAAACCCGGTGGCTGACTAACATAAACTATTTCTTGCAGGTCATCATTCAAGAAAGCAGACTTAATATCCATATGATTTACTTCCCAATTTCCATTTGCAGAGATAGCTAGTAGCATCCTCACAGTCCCTAATCTTGCCACATGTGCAAAAACTTCATCAAAATCCACCTCCTGAATCTGAGCATATCCCTTTACCACTAGTCTTGATTTATATTTCACAATATTTCCAGAGGGGTCCCTTTTCACCTTAAAAATCCATTTGAGTCCAATGGCCTTGTAGTCTAGAGGCAGATCATCCAGTACCCAAGTCCTGTTATCATGAATAGCTCTTAATTCTTCAAGCATAACCTTCCTCCAGTTATTCTCTTTAATAGCTTCTTCAACACTAGTTGGTTCTTCAGCTGTCAGTAAGCAAAGACCAGAGTACTCAATGTTTTGAACTGGTTCAGTGGCTGCCATTATATCAGCAACAGTTCTGAATTTTTGAGGTAAACTTTCTGAGTCCAACTCCTCTCCTGTGGGAGGGGTAACTCAGCCAACACCTGTCGAAGATGAGTTTTCTGCATTGGTGATAGGTGTTTTGGGCGATACTTGTCCTGAATGCCCAATATCAGTCTCAGTGGCAGAGGCTTCAACAGTATCCGTCCAATGCACTGTAAAAACTGATTCACCACTGTTCTGACCAGAATGTGTTTCTTCCCACTTCCATGGAGACTTTTCATCAAACTTAACATCTCTAGAGACTATTACTTTGCTGTTCACAGGATCATACAGCCTATATGCCTTAGAGTTATCTCATATCCAAGAAACACACACTTTACTGCCTTGTCAGACAATTTCTTTACACCTGGACCTGTGATATTAGCAAAAGCAGTGCAACCAAAGGTTCTAAAGTGCTTCACAGAGGGCTTGTGACTAGTCCATACCTGGTAAGGAGTCTTCCCATGTAAGCTCTTCGATGGTGATCTGTTCAGGACATATACTGCACATTTTACAGCCTCTCCCCAAAAACGTGCAGGTACACTCATCCCTTTTAGCATGCATCTTGCCATCTCCACAACAGTTTGATTCCTTCTCTCTACAACTCCATTCCGTTGAGGTGTGTAGAGTGCTGTGGTATAGTGTCGAATTCCTAAATCACCAAGATATGCAGAGAATTCATTTGAATTAAACTCACTTCCTCTATCTTTTCTGAAATCTTTTAACCTCAAGCCACTTTCAATCTCTGCCTGAGCTTTGACAAGCTTGAAATATCTGAAGGCTTCATCCTTAGAGCTCAACAGTTCAAGCCACATATATCTACTGAGATCATCTACTATGAGAAGAAAATACCTCTTACCCCCTGGAGTGGGGGGGGGGGGGGGGGTCAATGTGACCACAAATATCCCCATGGAACAAGTCCATAATATTCTCTGCTTGATATTCAGTAGCTCGAGGAAAAGGCTTTCTGTGAAGTTTGCCAATAGCACAATTATCAGAAACCTGCTCACAGTGATTAATGACTGGAATCCCTCTTGCCATGTTCATCCTTCCAAGATCTCTCAAGGCTCTAAAATTCAAATGCCCAAACCTGGCATGCCACAACCAGTCTCTGTCTCCCACTTTTGGCATCAGACAGACTGGATGGGTAATCTTGAGTCTTGCTATGAACAATCTGTTGTCAGTGTGTGCTGCCTTAATTAGAAGTGAGCCATCAACTCCAACAAAACACAAATAATCCTTCTCCATGATCACCTTACATCCTCCTTCAGTCACCTGTCCAAGACTCAAGATGTTGGTCTTCAGCTTGGGGATGTAATACACATCTGAAAGAACCTTGTGTATCTGTTGTTGCCCCTCAAATACAACTGACCCAGTTCCACATATATCAACAGAGGAACCATCATCAAACTTAACACTGCCACTCACAGAATTATGCAACGATGAGATAACAGACCGAGTACCTGTCATGTGGTTGCTGGCCACTGAGTCCAAGTACCACATGCTGTCAGTGCTTCCTTCTGATAATGCACTGTCTTTCTGACTGCATTTGTAGAGCTGAGACAGGTCTCACTTAGCAGTAGAGCTGGCTGTTCCATCTCAGGTTTTTACAATATGAACTTCTTTTCTCTCTCGGCGTGGTTTACGGCATTCTTTAGCCCAGTGACACCATAAGCCACAATTATGGCACTTGCCCTTTCGCCGAGGTGCATTCTCTGATGAGTGTTTGCCATGATGATCACGACCCTCAACCCGTGATCCTCCCTTTTCTTTTGATGGAAGTCTTGGCCCTGTCTTGGTTCCTGAGGAGGATGAATCAGGCACAAGTCGGCCCCTATACCTCGCCAACCATTCTTCTTCTATCAGTAGCAACCGACTGCCCTTTTCAACACTTTCTCCTGAGGCGCCGATACGATCCTTGACCGCACGCAGTCTACCCACAAGCTCCTCAACAGACAGGGAATTCAGATCTAACAAAGTCTCAATGGAAAGAGCAATTTGCATGTACCTTGGAGGAACTACACGTAGGAATTTTTTCATAAATCCGAACCTGTTCCATCGACTCTCCAAGTGTACGTAGACTGCTGGCGATGCCCGAGATTCTCATGGCAAACTCATCTATAGCCTTCCCCTTCTCTGAATTTGATATTCTCGAATTCCCTCAGAAGCCATTGTGCATTGGCCTCTCGTACACGATCATCACCTACTCTCATGCTCTTCACCGCTTCCCAGGTTTGCTTGGCGCTCGGCTTTGCAGCCAATGCTGTGTGCATCTCGCTCAGAACACCTCGCAAGATAGCCGCTAATGCCAGCTGATCTTCTCGGTGCTCGACCTTGCCGGTCTCCACCGCACGCCAGAGATCCTGGGCTTCAAAATTCACTTGCATGACAAGTGCCCACTGACTATAATTGTTGCGCGTCAACATCGGGTAGGAGAGTGACGCACTGCCCTCTCGCACAGTCCGCTCGATGGCAAACGAGTTTGCCATTCTCGCCGGTGAACACCTTGGGAGGGGACTTGTTCGGTGAAGACGCTCCCGCCATCCGTTCCACCTCGCACTGGCTCTGATGCCACGTGTTGTAACGCGATCCAACTAGCAAAAAACTATGAGATCAACTCATAGGCTCTCGTCCTGATCAGTGATTGCCACTAGTTTCGTGAGGGAGAAGAATGTAGGAAGCAAATCAATGTATGCAAGAGGCGATGCCCCCGTTTTTCTCTCGAGCTGCTGTTCTTATATGTTTACAGATGCACACACCCACGATACAACGGTCACGGCGCGATCTCCTCGCCACACCTACAATCCACGATCTGCGCTCAAGACTCGTTCTCCATGCAGCGCCTGAAATGGTCCCTACATGCATGACTCAATGTAACAACTCTAAAACTGTAACACCCGAATTCCTCACTCATGAAACAAAAACCGCCTCACCCTCTCCCTCTCTCTTCCTCATTCCACCAGGGCCCATTTGTCAGCCCTTTCCCCTCCAAAAACCGCTGCCGATCCCTTCTCTCTCTCCCTCTTCACGTTATTATCGCATGTGGGGGAAAAATGCTGCAACCGGCCGTTCCTTCGCGCCTCTTCCCCAACTGGCGCCGCAGCAACCGCCGCCTCCGTCCCGCCTATTTATACAACCCGGCCCCCGGCCATTTTCCCCACAGAAACCACTCACACTCACCCCGATCGGAAAAACAACCATCACTTCCAATTCTCCGAAAATCCACATTGATCTTCAACTCCAACGACCCCTACACCCTCCTACGGCCTACAGAACAAGTTTCCGACGAAATTCTTCGAAGGAACACGGTTAGGAAGCCCTGCCGACGAAGATCGCCGGAGATCGGCACTGCTCGCCGTCGACAGCCCTCTCCGGCCGTTTCTGAACCCCGAGAACCCCCTAGATGAGTCCCCCATCCTCCCCTCTTCCTTCTGGTACCGAGAGATCAAAGTTTAGTAGAGAATTCAAAGAAAACAGAAAACCCCGGCCACCCCCGCCGCTCGCCGGCGACTGCGCGGCCGCCGGACGCGGGAGAGAAGGGTCGGGGGCGACGTGGCCAAATCGTGGTCCTCCATTTTATTTTGCACGGCTAGGATTAGAAGGGGGCGTACCCCTTCGGTTCATTAAATCTGAACCGTCCAGATTAGATCCGACGGCCCACATTCAAAATAGTTATAAACGTTAGGAAATTCACAGAGGGGTCCCTGGAGATTTAAATAACTAGGAAAAAGCCCCTGAGATTCACAGAATTGACCCTAGGCTTATAGAAAATTGGAAATTCATTGTGAATTAGCTAATTAACCCCTGAGCATTATGGAAATTGATAAAACAGTTCAGCAAATTAAATTTGAACCCCAGAAAGTTTGAATTTATTACAAATTAGCCCAAATCAGTTTAAAAGTTTGTTTTTAATTCTGTAATTAATCAAATAAGGCTAAATGAATTCTGGAAAATGTTAGAAATTTATTTTTAGCACTATTAAAACATTCTGAACAAAATAAAAGTTCTGAAATTAAAAATAACAGTTTACAAATGCTGAAATTATTTATATAGTGACAATTAATTCTGAAAATCAAAGTAAAAATCACATATATTCCAGAAAATTGTGGAAATTTATTTAAAAGGTATAAAATTATTCTGTTATCATATTTTTGTACATGTATAATTTCCGTGATCCAGAATAATTATTTAAATGATTAAAAATATATTTTTAAGTATTAAATAAATATTGAAAAATATGTAAAAACAGTATACATTAAAGAAAAATTTTGGAAACTGTTTTAAATGTTTAATTAGGTTCTGAATTGCAGAAAAATAGAAATATGAGCTCTGAAAATTATTATAATAATAATTTAAATGATTTCTAGTATTTAATTAATTATAAGAATTCACATATATTTATAAAATTCTAAAATTTATTCAAATCATCTCACAAACTAGAAATGAGTGTTTGGATGTGGCAATAGCAAAATCAAAGTATATAGGTAGCCCATTGAAACATATTTCCTCCTAACTCACATAAAATGACAAGAAATCAATAGTTGCATGTGTGTAACCAAACCTATGTGATTGAAATGACTTGATATGATTCTTATGGCATGTTTGTTACTGTTTTGTGGGTACAAATGCATGGATAGAACCAACCCAAGAACTAATACCCAATCTTCAAGATCAAGAGTTTGAAGTAAATCCCTCTTCATTCAAAGGCAAGTGTTCCTTGACCACTTTGCTCCTATTTTAGGATGAATAGTTAGATTATTTGCATGATGTCTTTAATATGAAACCCAGTGTAGGGTGTTTCCATAGTTATATTGTTTTATCTTTCCTTGCAAAACCATGGAGGGAATTAGATGTGACTTGAAGGTTATCATTTTATGTGCTTAGCCATGCTTAGAACTTTAGAAATGAATGGAATATAGTTGATACTAGTGTGGTGGAATTATATGAAAGACACAAGTGTGTCATGATGTTAGGAATCTAGACAGGCTGGTTGTTTGGTTGGTGCTTCGTGCACGAGACTCGGGAATGAGTTAGTGCCTGTCTTAGATTCTAAGGACCGGTTCATGGAACAGTTAACCTGGCTTTACAGTGCCACCACAAGACTGAGATGGGGCAGCTTGGCCAATTAATTAGGAGTTTGCCGGTATAGTATGAGTGTTTGGATGGTGCGGGGAATGGGGGTCCATTTTTGACTGCCCTGGGAACTGCAAGGCTCAAGAGGGGGCTTCTGTAGGGGAGGGTTACTCCCAGGAACTACAGCGGTGAAACCTCAGTGGGCTTGTACTTGCCGGTAGATCCTTTGTAAAGGCCATGTAGTGATCTCGTGATCGCACACCAAAGGAAGTGTGTAATGTGGCTTGCAACCACGGATATCAGGGAGGTTCTTAGTCCACCTGGCAACAGGGGATGAAATCACTACTTGTGGGTAAAGTGGTACAATCTCTGCAGAGAACCAAACTGTCATGACAGCCGTGCTCACGATCAAGAGCGGCTTGGACTTGTCCATGATTAGAGAAACATGGAAGTGAGTTGAAAAGAGGTTGTTGGGTGGTGTAACCTAATATTAATGACTTAACTATAATGATGGTGGGATTATCACTTAGTAAGATAGGTTGCTAATCAAAGCTAAGGCTTAGGATTAATGCATAGTGCTTAACCATGTTAGCCTTCCTTGCTGTTGGCCTTCATAACATTCTTTCCTACACTTGCTGAGTACCTATGGTACTCAAACTTGCTTCCGTTGGTTATCATATGCTACTCAGGTGTAAATGAAGACGTAGACTTTGATGAAGAGGACTTCGATCCCGAGGAGTTATTCTAGGTTGGCGGAACCCCCGGGCAACGCCTGTGGAACTGGAGCATCCACGCCGTAGTCTTCCGCTGTCGTGTTATAGTGTATTGATACTATTATTGATATTTTATGTAATATGATGTAATATTATGATGTACGTTTAACTTGGCTTATAATACAATGATATTTCACTCTTGTCGGCACATGTATGAGTCAATTGATCCTGGCATACATGTGAGTATACGCTCGATGTTCCTTATGGAATATCGGGTGTGACAAAGTGGTATCAGAGCCAAGGTTACCCGTAGGACGCAAACCTAGTTAGAAATGGACAAGATAGACATCACTATTTTATTAAAAACTATTTTACTAAATATTTTGCTAGAAGGAGGATTATTTAAATTATATATATATGTTGTCTAACCTCATCTATACTCAAAATTATGTTATTGTTTATTTTCTAACACATTTTAAATTTTTCTTGAAACAGATGGCACGCACACGTCTCACAGCCCGTAAGTCCACCGGAGGACGAGTTCCTCGACACCAGCTGGCTGAGCGTACTACCGAGGAGGTGGACAACCCCACTACCTACCAGACCCACGGGGAGTCCACTAGAGGCATGGTGGATCGCCTCCGACACCTCCTTCGCTGTGCTGGTTATACCGGCAAGCTAGAGGTGCAGTACGACACCACTCGAGTCTCTCGCGCAGAGCGAGACGAGTGGAAGTCGCAGGCGAGGATCTACTATGAGAACAAGCTGCTCAAGATTCACAACTCACCAGCATGGAGGTCCACCATGGCAGAGGCTGAGAAGGACGCCACTTGGGAGGCAATCACTTGCCAGAGCTACACCAACCGTGGCCGCCTTGAGGGGACCCAATACATGTAAACCCCCCGGCGACAAAGTGGAAGCGCGGTATTCAACTATGAGCCTCTCCATGAAGGTTGTGATGTGGTGCAGATGGACATTAGTCTTCAGGTAGGGGTGGACGTCAGTACGAGGCTGCAGAACTGCCAACAGGAACTCCAAGACGTCCGGGACCTTCTGAAGAAGACGGAGGCCATCATGTGTGGGCTGATGAGGATGAGGGATGGAGAAGTGAGTGATCTCTATGCTTCGGATGGAGACACTTGGACTCCGGACTCTCCAGACCGTAGGGCAGCCAAATGCCCTCATATTCCTCCAGCACCTGAGGCCTCCACAGCTGAGTCAGAGGCTAGCAACTCTGATGGTGATGGCGGGAACCCACAGGAGAATGCACAGAACCCAGGGGACAACTAGGATAGGTGTCCTTATTCATGTAGTCACTCGTGTAGTACGTATGTATGATAATGTATTGACTAGTGTGTAATGTTTGACTAGTGAACTTGTTTAGAATGATGATGTAATGTATGTTAGTGGATGAACGTGAGTTGTGAAAGCCGTAGGCTTATGTTCACAACCACGTTAGTGTATGTAAATATCTATTAAGGAATATAAGTGCTTAGTTTGTTTCAATCATGACATTTAAAAAAAAACAAAGTGGAAACTTTAGTAACTCTTGTATAGAATGGATGAAGTAAGTATACAACGTAATACACCTAAGAGAACATCTATACATTAATTTTAAACATAGTCTTTTACAATAGATGGCAGGAAGAAGGAGACGCAATGAAGGGAACAACAACAATGAGGCTGCAGAGTTCCCTTTGCCTGGATGGCAGCCACGAGTTGCACGTAGAGCAGATGGAGAAGTTATACAACAGATGATGAACATGCAAAACCAACTCCTTCAGAACCTGACACAAGTGGTGGCCAACATGCAACCACAAATTCAGAATGCACCACGCCAACCAAAACTGAATGAGTTTCTAAGCACTCAACCACCAAAGTTCGACAACGCTATAGAGCCATTGGAAGCTGATGATTGGCTCAAAAATATTGAGAACAAGTTGCAGATTATACAATGCCCAGGACGTGAGAGAGTGCTCTTTGCTTCTCACCAACTATATGGATCTGCAGCAGACTGGTGGACAGCATACAAAGAAGCCCATGAGGATCCAGAGGGTATCTCATGGAATGAGTTCAAAATTGCCTTCCGTAATCACTATGTTACAGCCGGAGAAATCAAGAACAAACGGAAGGAGTTCCTCAATCTGAAGTAAGGTAGCATGTCCGTGCGAGAGTACCTCACCAAGTTTACGCAGTTATCTCGCTATGCTCCGGGAGACATAGATACAGATGAGAAGAAACAAGACTGTTTCATTGAGGGATTGAACTCAGAGATACAGTATGCCATGTCCTCAAGTTACTATGAAAGTTTCCAAAAGCTTATCAACAAGGCTTTCATAGTGGAAAGGAAAAGACAGAAGTTAGTTGAAGAACGAAAGAGGAAAATGAATTGGCAAGGACAGGCTTCTAGCAGCAACAGTCGGCCCCGTTTCTCATCACCGCCAACGGGAGCAATGAATCGACCTATAGCTCCCAATCAGTTTCAGAGAAACTACAACCCTGCTGCTAGGAACCCAACTTTCCAACCACAACAGCAGAGACAACAAGTGCAGCAACAACGTCCTGCCTTTCAACCTCGTCCTGCAGGGCCAAATCCTCAAAATGCACAATCAGGCAACAAAGCACCAATGAACAAGGTCACGGGGCAATGCTTCAATTGTGGGGAAACGGGACATTATGCCAACCGATGTCCCAACAAGAAGCCACCTCAGGCACAGAATCTTGTGCGTGGCAAGGTGAATCATGTGACGATGGAGGAAGCACAGGAGGCACCAGATGTGGTGATTGGTATGTTCTCCGCGAACACTTATCCTGCTACAATTCTGTTTGACCTGGTGCAACACACTCATTCATAGCCAAGGAATTCATAACCAAGCACAACTTACAAATTACATCTATGAATCGAGTGCTATTAGTGAATTCTTCTGGAGGAGAAATAAAGACAAAACAAATATGTCCCAAGGTAAAGCTAGGAGTTAATGGAGTAGAATTCCTTTCAAATCTTATTGTGATAGAATCCTAAGGAATAGATATCATCTTGGGGATGGACTGGTTAACCAAGTACAAAGGAGTAATACATTGCTCAACGAGAACAGTGGAACTAACCCATACGGATGGAACTAAGGTTGAGTTCACATCTATTCAAGTACCCTCTGGAAATGTTCAACTCAACAAGACTGAAGTAGTTATTGAGGACATAAAGGTGGTCAATGAATTTCAGGATGTATTTCCCGAGGAGTTACCAGGTATGCCACCGGATCGAGAAGTAGAGTTCATTATAGAATTAGTACCTGGTACTGCTCCTATATATAAAAGACCATACCGGATGGATACCCAACAACTAGCAGAACTCAAGGATCATATCCGAGAGTTATCGGAGAAAGGGTATATCCGTCCTAGTTCCTCACCATGGGGAGCTCCGGTCATATTTGTACCAAAGAAGGATGGAACCAAGAGGCTATGTGTAGATTACCGTGCCCTCAATGAAGTGACAATCAAAAACAAGTACCCTTTACCTCGTATTGAGGACTTGTTTGATCAATTAAGAGGTGCATGTGTATTCTCCAAAATTGACCTCCGTTCCGGATATCATCAACTAAGGATAAGGGAATCAGATATTCCGAAGACGGCATTTGTTTCTAGGTATGGACTGTATGAATATACAATTATGCCTTTTGGACTAACAAATGCTCCGGCATATTTCATGTACCTTATGAACAAGGTGTTCATGAAATATTTGGACAAATTTGTAGTAGTGTTCATTGATGATATCCTCATATACTCAAAGAATGAGAAAGAACATGAAGAGCACCTGAGAATAGTCTTACAAAAGCTAAGGGAAAACCAACTTTATGCCAAATTCAGTAAGTGTGAATTTTGGCTTAAGAAAGTTGCTTTTCTAGGACATATCATCTCTGAAGGAGGAATCGCAGTAGACCCAGAAAAGATATCTGGTGTACAAAAGTGGAAGACACCAGAGAATGTTGGTGAAATCCGAAGCTTCTTGGGATTGGCAGGCTATTACCGAAGGTTTATTGAAGGATTTTCAAAAATAGCTAAGCCACTCACAAAGATGTTGGAAAAAGGAGCTGCTTTTATATGGTCTCAAGAGTGTGAATCAAGCTTCCAAGAATTAAAGAAGAAGTTAACAACTGCCCCAGTCTTGGTTATGCCCGATATGGAGAAATCATTCTCTGTATATTGTGATGCTTCAGGGCAAGGGTTAGGATGTGTGCTTATGCAAGAAGGACATGTTATTGCCTATGCTTCCCGACAACTTCGGAAGCATGAGAAGAACTATCCTACCCATGACCTAGAGTTGGCAGCAGTTGTGCATGCATTGAAGTTATGGAGACATTATCTAATGGGTAAAAGAACCGAAATCTATACCGACCATAAGAGCTTGAAGTATATCTTCACTCAGCCAGATCTCAACCTTCGACAAAGGAGATGGTTAGAGTTCATTAACGATTTTGATGTGGGAATCAATTACCATCCTGGAAAAGCTAATGTGGTTGCAGATGCTTTGAGCAGAAAGACACATGTCAACATGTTGACCATAAGAGATCTACAACCCCAACTATGTGAAGAGTTCGCAAAGCCCAACTTATGCTTGGTGAATCATACAGAAGCTATAGCAATGAAAGTTGATTCAACCCTGGAACAAGATATACGGAATGGTCAAAAGAACGATGAAAAGATCAAAGAGATCAAGCAGTTGATCAAAGAAAACAAGGCCCCGGGATTTAGAGAAGATGAGAATGGTATCATATGGCATGGTAAAAGAATATGTGTACCAGACATCAAAGAAATAAAGAAATTAATATTAAAAGAAGCTCATGATTCTGACTACTCTATCCATCCTGGAAGTACAAAGATGTATCATGATCTTAAAACAAGGTATTGGTGGTATGGAATGAAAAGAGATGTTGCAGAACATGTGGCATTGTGCGACACATGTCAACTAGTCAAAGCAGAACATCAAAGGCCTGCAGGGCTATTACAACCCCTAAAGATACCTGAATGGAAGTGGGAAGAAATAGGGATGGACTTTATAGTGGGTTTGCCTAGAACACAAACAGGATATGATTCTATATGGGTGATAGTGGATAGACTGACAAAAGTTGCTCACTTTATTCCAGTGAAAGAAAATTATAATGGTTCCAAACTAGCAGAACTATATATGTCAAGAATAGTCTGCCTACATGGTGTACCTAAAAAGATAGTATCAGATAGAGGTACACAGTTCACTTCAAGGTTTTGGCAGAAATTACATGAGTCCATGGGAACGCAATTAAATTTCAGTTCTGCATATCATCCACAAACTGACGGGCAAACAGAAAGGACCAATCAAATTCTTGAGGATATGCTCAGAGCTTGTGCACTCAAGAATAGTAGAAGTTGGGATAAGAACTTGCCATATGCAGAATTCTCCTACAATAATAGCTACCAAGCCAGTATGAAGATGTCCCCATTCGAGGCCTTATATGGAAGAAGATGTAGAACTACATTATTTTGGGATCAGATAGGTGAGAATAAGGTGTTTGGACCTGAAGTATTAAAAGATGCAGAAAAGAAAGTAAGAGAAATTCGTAATAATCTAAAGATAGCTCAAACAAGACAAAAGAGCTATGCAGACACAAGGCGAAGAGAACTAGTCTTCGAAGTGGGAGACTATGTGTATCTCAAAGTGTCACCTATGCGTGGACTAAGGAGATTTAAAGTAAGAGGGAAGCTAGCACCTCGGTATATCGGACCATTCAAGATACTGGAACGCAAAGGAGAGGTAGCATATCAGTTGGAGTTACCATCTCGGTTGTCGGATGTACACGATGTGTTCCACGTATCACAACTCAAGAAGTGTTTGAGAACACCAGAAGAACAACTGCCAATGGATGAGTTAGATATACAGGAAGATCTTTCATATACCGAGTACCCCGTCAAAATTCTTGACACAATGGAAAAGATCACAAGAAACAAAATAATCCGCATGCATAAGGTTCAATGGAAACATCATTCCGAGGCAGAAGCTACATGGGAAAGAGAAGATGAACTCAGATCGCAATTCCCTGATTTATTTCCTTTGTAAACCCAATCTCGAGGACGAGATTTTTCTTAAGGGGGGGTAGAGTTGTAACACCCGAATTCCTCTTTCATGAAACAAAACCGCCTCACCCTCTCCCTCTCTCTTCCTCATTGCCACCGGGGCCCATTTGTCAGCCCTTTCCCCTCCAAAAACCGCTGCCGATCCCTTCTCTCTCTCCCTCTTCACGTTATTATCGCATGTGGGGGAAAAATGCTGCAACCGGCCGTTCCTTCGCGCCTCTTCCCCAACTGGCGCCGCAGCAACCGCCGCCTCCGTCCCGCCTATTTATACAACCCGGCCCCCGACCATTTTCCCCACAGAAACCACTCACACTCACCTCGATCGGAAAAACAACCATCACTTCCAATTCTCCGAAAATCCACATTGATCTTCAACTCCAACGACCCCTACACCCTCCTACGGCCTCCAGAACAAGTTTCCGACGAAATTCTTCGAAGGAACACGGTTAGGAAGCCCTGCCGACGAAGATCGCCGGAGATCGGCACTGCTCGCCGTCGACAGCCCTCTCCGGCCGTTTCTGAACCCCGAGAACCCCCTAGGTGAGTCCCCCATCCTCCCCTCTTCCTTCTGGTACCGAGAGATCAAAGTTTAGTAGAGAATTCAAAGAAAACAGAAAACCCCGGACACCGCCGCCGCTCGCCGGCGACTGCGCGGCCGCCGGACGCGGGAGAGAAGGGTCGGGGGCGACGTGGCCAAATCGTGGTCCTCCATTTTATTTTGCACGGCTAGGATTAGAAGGGGGCGTACCCCTTCGGTTCATTAAATCTGAACCGTCCAGATTAGATCCGACGGCCCACATTCAAAATAGTTATAAACGTTAGGAAATTCACAGAGGGGTCCCTGGAGATTTAAATAACTAGGAAAAAGCCCCTGAGATTCACAGAATTGACCCTAGGCTTATAGAAAATTGGAAATTCATTGTGAATTAGCTAATTAACCCCTGAGCATTATGGAAATTGATAAAACAGTTCAGTAAATTCAAATTGAACCCCAGAAAGTTTGAATTTATTACAAATTAGCCCAAATCAGTTTAAAAGTTTGTTTTTAATTCTGTAATTAATCAAATAAGGCTAAATGAATTCTGGAAAATGTTAGAAATTTATTTTTAGCACTATTAAAACATTCTGAACAAAATAAAAGTTCTGAAATTAAAAATAACAGTTTACAAATGCTGAAATTATTTATATAGTGACAATTAATTCTGAAAATCAAAGTAAAAATCACATATATTCCAGAAAATTGTGGAAATTTATTTAAAAGGTATAAAATTATTCTGTTATCATATTTTTGTACATGTATAATTTCTGTGATCCAGAATAATTATTTAAATGATTAACAATGTATTTTTAAGTATTAAATAAATATTGAAAATAGGTAAAAACAGTATACATTAAAGAAAAATTTTGGAAACTGTTTTAAATGTTTAATTAGGTTCTGAATTGCAGAAAAATAGAAATATGAGCTCTGAAAATTATTATAATAATAATTTAAATGATTTCTAGGATTTAATTAATTATAAGAATTCACATATATTTATAAAATTCTAAAATTTATTCAAATCATCTCACAAACTGAAAATGAGTGTTTGGATGTGGCAATAGCAAAATCAAAGTATATAGGTAGCCCATTGAAACATATTTCCTCCTAACTCACATAAAATGACAAGAAATCAATAGTTGCATGTGTGTAACCAAACCTATGTGATTGAAATGACTTGATATGATTCTTATGGCATGTTTGTTACTGTTTTGTGGGTACAAATGCATGGATAGAACCAACCCAAGAACTAATACCCAATCTTCAAGATCAAGAGTTTGAAGTAAATCCCTCTTCATTCAAAGGCAAGTGTTCCTTGACCACTTTGCTCCTATTTTAGGATGAATAGTTAGATTATTTGCATGATGTCTTTAATATGAAACCCAGTGTAGGGTGTTTCCATAGTTATATTGTTTATCTTTCCTTGCAAAACCATGGAGGGAATTAGATGTGACTTGAAGGTTATCATTTTATGTGCTTAGCCATGCTTAGAAGTTTAGAAATGAATGGAATATAGTTGATACTAGTGTGGTGGAATTATATGAAAGACACAAGTGTGTCATGATGTTAGGAATCTAGACAGGCTGGTTGTTTGGTTGGTGCTTCGTGCACGAGACTCGGGAATGAGTTAGTGCCTGTCTTAGATTCTAAGGACCGGTTCATGGAACAGTTAACCCGGCTTTACAGTGCCACCACAAGACTGAGATGGGGCAGATTGGCCAATTAATTAGGAGTTTGCCGGTATAGTATGAGTGTTTGGATGGTGCGGGGAATGGGGGTCCATTTTTGACTGCCCTGGGAACTGCAAGGCTCAAGAGGGGGCTTCTGTAGGGGAGGGTTACTCCCAGGAACTACAGCGGTGAAACCTCAGTGGGCTTGTACTTGCCGGTAGATCCTTTGTAAAGGCCATGTAGTGATCTCCTGATCGCACACCAAAGGAAGTGTGTAATGTGGCTTGCAACCACGGATATCAGGGAGGTTCTTAGTCCACCTGGCAACAGGGGATGAAATCACTACTTGTGGGTAAAGTGGTACAATCTCTGCAGAGAACCAAACTGTCATGACAGCCGTGCTCACGGTCAAGAGCGGCTTGGACTTGTCCATGATTAGAGAAACATGGAAGTGAGTTGAAAAGAGGTTGTTGGGTGGTGTAACCTAACATTAATGACTTAACTATAATGATGGTGGGATTATCACTTAGTAAGATAGGTTGCTAATCAAAGCTAAGGCTTAGGATTAATGCATAGTGCTTAACCATGTTAGCCTTCCTTGCTGTTGGCCTTCATAACATTCTTTCCTACACTTGCTGAGTACCTATGGTACTCAAACTTGCTTCCGTTGGTTATCATATGCTACTCAGGTGTAAATGAAGACGTAGACTTTGATGAAGAGGACTTCGATCCCGAGGAGTTATTCTAGGTTGGCGGAACCCCCGGGCAACGCCTGTGGAACTGGAGCATCCACGCCGTAGTCTTCCGCTGTCGTGTTATAGTGTATTGATACTATTATTGATATTTTATGTAATATGATGTAATATTATGATGTACGTTTAACTTGGCTTATAATACAATGATATTTCACTCTTGTCGGCACATGTATGAGTCAATTGATCCTGGCATACATGTGAGTATACGCTCGATGTTCCTTATGGAATATCGGGTGTGACAAAAACTACATGCATATCTCCTCACATTGCGATTCATATGCAGGCTACTAACATGCATGACATGCAAAATGTGACAACAAGACTGTTAGACACTGTGATTATGTGTGTGTGTCACAGGGGCATATTAGTCATTAGTGAGGGATTAGTGTTAGGGGTAGTTTAGTCCTTTTTCCCCTCCTAATCCCTCTATATAATCAGACCTGTACCTCAACATTATCATCCATCTAATACAGCCACCATTAGCCCTCTAATATGGTATCAGCTAGGAACTAATTAGGATTAGGGCCTAACCCTAACCCTAATGACCCAGGCCCAGCCGCCGCCGCTGCAGTGGCCCTGCGCCGCCGCTGCCCCGCGTGCCTGTGCTGCAGGCCTCGCCGGCGCACCGGCCGCCGGAGCCGCCGCTGCTGAGGCAACGCGCGCCTGTGCCGCCGCCGCCCCGCGTGCCTGCGCTGCAGGCCTCGCCGCCGCCGCTGAGGCAATGCGGGCCTGCACTGCCTGCTGCTGTTGCTGCCGCTGGTGCGCAGCCCGGCCGCGCCGCCGCACCACCTAATGGGGCCGCCGCCTCTGCTGCAGGCGCACCCACAGCCCGCGCCGCTGTGCCCTGGGGCGCCGCCGCCGGATCCGCGCCCGGGCTGCCCGATCTCGGGCAGAGCCGGTGCGCGCCCGGATTCGGGTTCGCTGGGGTTGCTGGTGTGCACCCCAGCCACGCCGCTGCGCCGTCTGATGGGGCCGCCGCCTCTGCTGCCACCGCCGCGCCGCCACCCTAGGCCGCCGCCGCGCTGCCACCCTGGGCTGCCGTCGGCGCCGCGCCATTGCCCGGGGCCGCCCCGCTGCCACCATGCGCCGTCGGCGCTCCTGCAGCCCCCAGCGCTGCCACCCCTCGAGTCGCTGCTGCCTGGCCCGCCGTTGTCACCTCTGCAGCGCCCCACGATGGCGCCGCTACCTGGCCCGCAGCAGCTGCAGCCGCCCAGTGGGCCACTGTTGCCTCTGCAGTGCCCCACAACGGTGCCGCTGCCTGGCCCGCAGCAGCTGCAGCCGCCCCTTGGGCTGCCGGTCCTGCAGTCCCCCATGACGGCGCCGCCTGGCCTGCTGCCGCCCTGGGAGGTGCCTCTCGGCCGCCATCGGCTGATGTACCTGGATCGGTTGTTGCCTACTCTGTTGGCACCACTGTCGAGCGTCCGAGCGTGTTGTCTTCCTTCCCGGCGCCGCCACCGCCGGGGCATGTCGCGACCCGTTCTACACCGTCGGTCTACCTGCGGGGTCTCACGCCGTCTGGCCCTGACTGGGTGGTGGACTCCGGTGCCTCGTACCACACCACCTCTGACGTCGGTATCCTCTCCTCTACCCGCCCTTCCTGTCCCTTTGATCCTTCGTCTATCGTTGTTGGGAATGGGTCGACTCTTCCAGTCACCGTAGTAGGTGACTCGGGTTCGCCGGATTCATTTCAGCTACGTGATGTTCTTGTTGCACCTAACATCATTCAGCACCTTCTTTCCGTTCATCGTTTTACTACTGACAACCATGTTTCCCTTGAGTTTGATCCTTATGGTGTAACTGTGAAGGATCTTACTACTCGACGCATTCTCTTTCGTTGTGATAGTACGGGTCCCTTGTACACGATGCGTCTTCCTGCTTCCGCTCCGCCTCTTGCCATGACTACGACAGCTTCTTCGACCATTTGGCATCGCCGGCTTGGCCACCCTGGTGTTGATGCTATGTCGAAGTTGTCTGGTAGTTCAGTGACTTCGTGTACTCAGGGTACTCATGAGTCTCTTTGCCATGCTTGTCAGTTGGGTCGCCACGTTCGACTTCCTTTTCCGCACTCTGTCACTCGTGTCGAGCACACATTTGATTTGATTCACTGTGATCTTTAGACTTCACCTATTCTTAGTGTCTCTGGATGCAAGTATTACTTGGTGGTCGTGGATGATATTTCGCACTATTCATGGACTTTTTCCTTGCGACAGAAGTCTGATACTTTCGGTACTCTTTCTCACTTCTTCGCTTGGGTGTCCACCCAGTTTGGGCGCACGATCTGTGCGGTCCTGTGCGACAACGGGCGCGAGTTTGACAACTCTACATTCCGTGACTTTCTGCTTTCTCGCGGTGTTCAGTTGCGCATGTCATGCCCGTACACTTCCCCCCAGAACGGCAAGGCTGAGCGCATGATTCGGACCACCAACGACGTCATGCGCTCCCTGATGTTTCAGGCTTCTACCCCTGCTCGCTACTGGGCGGAGGCGCTTCACACTGCCACCTACCTCATTAATCGCCTTCCTACTAAGGCGATTAGTGCTCCCACCCCTCACTTCGCTTTGTTCGGCACTCATCCTCTTTATGACCATCTTCGAGTCTTCGGGTGCGCTTGCTACCCGAACCTCTCTGCCACAGCTCCCCATAAGCTTGCGCCTCACTCGACTCACTGTGTTTTCCTTGGGTATTCCCCTGACCATAAGGGGTACAGGTGCCTTGACCCTACCAACCGTCGTATCTTGATCTCCCGACACGTCGTCTTCGACGAGTCTTCCTTTCTCTTTTCCACCCCGTCCTCTGACTCCGTCGCTGAGTTGGATTCCCTCTTCTATACTGACCCCGAGGCCGCTTCTGTACAGCGACCTTGTCAGTTACCTCTTACAGGTTACCCACCCGCTGCACCACGCACGACTTCGGCGTCTTCCACGCCACCTGTTGTGCCTTACATGGCTCCGACGTCCCTGACGCCACTTGCTGTGCCACGCGCGGCACCGGCGTCCCCGATGCCTCCAGCTGCGCCACGCGTGGCCTCGGCGTCCCCGACGTCACCAACTGCACCACGCGCGGCCCCGGTGTCCCCGACGACTCCTGCTGCACCAAGCGTTGGCCTCGGCGTCCCCGACGTTGACCACTGCGCCACGCGCGGCCTCAGCTTCCCCGACATCACCTGCAGCAAGCCCGACATCACCAAACGCACCAGGAGCAGCACCGACGACGACTTCTCGCTTTGCCAACCCCGTACTTGCCTACCAGCGACGAGCACGGGGGGGCGTACCTACTCCAGCTGCACCACGCGTGGACCCGAGACGAGAGCAGGTTGTTGTACCTGAGCGCCCGGTGTACAACCCTCCTCTTCTCCACAGGGATCCTGGTCACGTCCACCCGATAGTGGCTCGACGTGCATCCGGGATTCTTCGGCCAGTTGAGCGCTTCACCGGAGCTGCCTTCTCGTCGACGACTTCTCCACCGACCGACTCTTCTTCGATCTCACCCATACCTACTTCCGTGCGTAGCACCCTCGCTGACCCTCACTGGCGCCGCGCTATGGAGGAAGAGTATGAGGCTCTGCTTGCCAACAGGACCTGGGACCTGGTTCCCCGTCCTGGTCATGGCAATGTTGTCACGGGCAAGTGGGTGTTCACGCACAAGAAGAAGGCGGACGGTACCTTGGAGAGGTACAAGGCTTGGTGTGTACTCCGGGGTTTCACTCAGCGCCCTGGAGTCGACTACGACGAGACCTTCAGCCCGGTGGTAAAGCCGGCGACGGTTCGTACCGTTCTATCGCTGGCTCTCTCACGTTCTTGGCCTGTCCACCAGTTGGACGTCAAGAATGCCTTCCTCCACGGTACACTGACCGAGACGGTGTACTGCAGTCAGCCGACAGGGTTTGTTGATTCAGCTCACCCAGACATGGTCTGTAAGCTGAACAAATCCCTATACGGACTGAAGCAGGCACCGCGAGCCTGGTGTAGCCGGTTCACCTCCTTCTTGGTCTCACAGGGGTTCGTCGAAGCTAAGTCGGACACTTCGCTGTTTGTCTATCGACGTGGCAGTGACACTGCTTACCTCCTACTGTACGTCAATGACATTGTACTAACAGCGTCTAGTCCGGCTCTGCTTCAGCGCACCATTTCTGCTTTACAGCAGGAGTTCGCTATGAAGGACCTGGGCCGTCTTCACCACTTCCTGGGCATTACGGTCGAGGACCGACCAGGCGGCTTATTCCTTCACCAGCGACAGTACTGCCTGGATATCCTCCAGCGAGCGGGCATGACTGAGTGCAAACCTTGCTCCACTCTAGTGGATACTCAGGCGAAGCTCTCCGCTACCGACGGGACACCCGTCTCTGACCCCACTACTTACAGGAGTCTTGCAGGTGCTCTTCAGTACCTCACCTTCACCAGGCCGGATATCTCGTATGCAGTTCAGCAGGTGTGCCTCCACATGCATGACCCGAGGGAGCCGCACCTCACCGCTGTGAAGCGGATTCTTCGGTACCTACGAGGTACTCTCGACTACGGCCTCCTCCTTCGACGTGACACGGCCTCCGAGCTGGTCGTGTACACCGATGCTGACTGGGCAGGCTGCCCAGACACACGACGTTCTACTTCTGGGTACGCCGTCTTCCTGGGCGGTAACCTCATCTCCTGGTCCTCGAAGTGACAGCCCGTGGTGTCGCGTTCGAGTGCTGAAGCGGAGTATCACGCCGTGGCTAACGGCGTAGCTGAGGCCTCCTGGCTCCAGCAGCTGCTTCAGGAGCTCCACACTCCCATCGCTAGGAGCACCCTCATCTACTGCGACAACGTCAGCGCCGTGTACCTCTCCACCAACCCGGTCCAGCATCAGCGCACGAAACATGTGGAGATTGACCTCCACTTTGTTCGTGAGCGGGTTGCACGCGGCGAGGTTCGGGTACACCATGTCCCGACGACGACGCAGTTTGCCGACATCTTCACGAAGGGCCTCCCGTTGTCGTTGTTCTCCGAGTTTCGGTCCAGTCTCAACATCTGCAGTGGCTAGATGTTGTGACTGCGGGGGGGTGTTAGACACTGTGATTATGTGTGTGTCACAGGGGCATATTAGTCATTAGTGAGGGATTAGGGTTAGGGGTAGTTTAGTCCTTTTCCCCTCCTAATCCCTCTATATAATCAGACCTGTACCTCAACATTATCATCCATCTAATACAGCCACCATTAGCCCTCTAATAAAGACTACTTCAACAGGATAAGCCTATCCAGGGAGCGTTCCCTGGATCTCCTTAGTCCCGGGCTCATTGACCTCTCCTTAGCATGTCGTCTCCCACCATACCTTGAGCTTCCTTCCCCATATCTTCTTCTTGGCGGTCTCTCCCTAGTTCTTCCTTTGTCTGCTGACCATCCCAGCCACTGCAGTAGCAACCTTCTTCTTGGCGCTTCTTGGTGTTTGTCTCTGTCTTGCTCATCACCATCATCCTCATTGTGGCGCCTCCTCTCCGGCCAGATGCCAGCACTGCACGAGGTTCTTGCTGGCTGGAATGGGCTTCTAGGTGCTTGTGTTCTCCGACTGTCTCCTGCCTGAGCATTTGGGGTGTCCACTTCCATCCTCTGTTCTGTAGTTCCATGGCAGAGGGACAATTTCTGGATGGCTGTTCTGGCTTGCGTGGCACAAGTCCATGATCAATTGTATATGAACCAGGATGTCATACGTTAACCCCGGTGTGGGGGCTGTTGGGAAGGAATGGTGCACTTGCACATTGTCAAAAGCTGGTCCTACCAACTCTACCTCCGAGACTGTTAACCAGATCCTCTTGGGTATGCGCCTTGGGTCAGGGGTGAAAGCCCAAAAGGTGAATCCCCTAGTGTCTATCATTCTACGACTACCTGCATCAGCATAACGAAAGGAGCATGATCTATTGATTACCCACGCCGCATACTCTTCTGTCCGCAGGTGCATTGGTAAATTTTCTAAGCAAATCTTAACATAGTACCTTGTTTGCTCCCAGGTGGCTCTTGTTGAAACCTCCCATCTCCTGAGCCTGTACTTGCACCCTTCTCCTTCAGAGCTGGGAATATCCTTCAGCACTTCATAGTCTTCTCTCTGGTTGAAGGTAACCAAGAAATCTTCAGGGTAATGCCTTGCTACTTGGAACGTAGCGGGATCAAGGCCGAAGTTGTTTGCAAGTGCTGGAAAACCTGCCAAGTTTCTGTTTGTGCACTATTCCTCCCAATCCGGACTAGCAGTGACCCGTGTTGGAGGTAAAAATTGGTTGTGAGTTTTGTAGGTTGCAGGAGCCAAAAAACAAGGTTGAAAAGGCTTTTTATCTTGAGAATTCAAGGTGCAGAAGACTTTGGCAAGGAACCTACCCAAGACTGGACAAAATATGTGCGGAAAGCCTGTTTTACCTTGAAAACTCAAGATACAAGCTTCCGGGTAGGAACTCGACCCGAGAGGACCAGATTACCTTGCGGCTATGAGATAAACCGGCTAAATCGCAAGATAAGAGGCCGAAGGGACTTAGGTGTTTTCGGTAGAGTTTAGAACTTTGTACAAATTAGAGGTTATCGTGTCAAGTTTTCTAGAAGGTCTAGCACAACATTCGTCCGTGCATTTAGATAAGATTGAGTCTAAGATATTCGATGAGTTTAGTTTAAACTTAGAAGATCAAATCTTTTCGGTTGTAATCAGGTTCTATATAAAGGCAACCATCTGCCAAAACAAGTAGCCAAGCTCAGACCAATACAATCCACTTTTCGTTCATCTATTTTGTTCTTTTTTCATTTTTGTAGATCATAGATTAGATTGTAGTCTCTTTGTTGCTTTGCTGAGGAAAGCATCCGGCTCTCTCCACCTAAGTGATACGTACCACATTCTTGATCAAAAAGAACCTTATCCTATATTGGTTTCGGCGAGCTAACACCGTGATTTCTCGAAGTGTAGGTGGCCTAGACCATCTGCTGGCGACTCCACGCTACTGAACTCTCTGTTCCACCAACAGTAATCTGGTCTAGGCCACCTATACTTCGAGAAATCCCGGCGTTAGCTCACCGAAACCAAGATAGGGTGAAATTCTTGTTAATCAAGAATGTGGTACGTCTCACTCACGTGCATTTTCATGTTACATTACTGAGCTGAGTGAAATCAGTCGGCTTTACACATATGGGTACAAACCCGTCCCTTCCTATGCTCACAAAGTCATAGTCGGTTAAGTCCCAACATGTGAGACACGTAATATCCTCGTTTTGAAGATCAGATGACTAGGCCATTGCTACACAAGCTGAATTATCAATCTCAACTACCTCTATCTCGTCGCCAACTCACTGGATCAAACATTGGTGAAGTGTGGACAGTACACAACCATTGGTATGGATCCAATCTCGCCCAAGGAGCAGATTGACGGACTCCTTACGTTGACGACAAAGAATGCTGTGGGGAGTGTCTTGCTTCCAACCGTGACCACATATGATATCCCTTTAGCTTTGGTTGGATCTCCAGCAAAACCACTCAAGGTCGTGTTGGTCTTGATGAGGTCATTCTCTCGGTATCCAAGCTTCTCAAACATGGATATCGACATGATATTAACGGCTGCTCCTCCCTCAACCAACATCCTTCCTACTGGTGTTCTATTGACAAGTTCTCAGATGTACAATGGTTTCATGTGTTGGCCGAGCTGTTCTGGTTTCTCAAAAACCACATTCTTAGCTCCTAGATCAAGCTCAGACACCTCAACGTCCGAAAGACAAAACTCAGAAGGCAAATGGAATACCATGTTTACCTCGACTTGGTTTTCATCCTCACTGTGGGGTTTTCTTCGTTCCCATCATCTTAAGCGTCTTCTCGGGAAATTCTATTCTCCTTCCAACTCTCCTTGGTGATCATTGGCCGTGCTTGGTTGAACCAACAATCCCTCTGCTCCTCCTTCGTCCTCTTAGCAATTCTAGAGCCCTCAACCTTTGTACGAGTCTATTTTGCATCTTGTTGAGCCCTGCGGGACACCATTGGGGTCCTGGCTTAGATCCTAGAGCCACTGTCTTGATTTGATCTTGCTTCATCCCTTCTAAATTCATGTCTCATCTGCTGAGTTGTTGTGGAGCTGTCTTTGGTCGACTGATTGATGTCTTGGCTTGTGCACATTCAAATGACCTTAGTAATTCATGTTTGGGAGCTGGTGTGATGACTTGCCCAACAACGATCCTCCCTTTTGGAGATATCCACCGAGAACGTTTGCTAGAGAGCCTTAGGTCAATGTTGAGTTTCTCGGCTTTGCTTGGACCAGAGCTAGAGCTGCCATCCCCCGATCGTTTGCCAAGACTTTGATTCATAGACTGGCCTTCACCTCCTGAGTTGCTAGAGGCCAGTTTATCTTGGATCACGCAAGGTACTGATCTGATCATCAGCACTTGTCAACTCGAGCTCGTGTTGTCTTTAGTCTGAGTCTTCCTATCGTGTAACTAAGATGTGGTGTGGAACCCAATGCTTCTCTCCATGTTTTGCTTCGGTTTCCAAGTTACACCGCTGGTTCCTAGCCTTCCCGGGTGATGCTCCCACGCCTGAGGTTCGCGTGTCGCTCGGGAAGGCGTTTCACCTCGAAAACTCACCCGTTTCCCAAGGTACTGCTTGTCTTTGGGCCGTGCCCCCCGAGCCTCTCGAGAAGTCAATTTACCTCGGCAAATCGTTGGATTTCCAATATAATGAGGCCTCCCGAACCCGGTTTTCTCGAGAGTGCTCCCAAGGCTGGTGTTGGTGAACATCTTAGACCCGTCACACTTGCACTCCTTCAGCCTGTGGAAGACACTTCCTGCCTGCTTCTTCCTGATGTATTTGGTGATCAGATACTCTGAGGTTGGCTTGAACTGAGTTGTCTTTCTTGGTTCATTGAGCTTCCACCTGCCGATCTTGGGGTTTCGAGGCTTGATCATCTTCTTTCGTAGGTCATCAGACACGATCACATTCTTCCCTTTAGTTGTTGATGGTTGATCGGTCTTCACAAGGATCTTCTTCCCTTCTAGGCTCACCATGTTGATGGGGAAGGGATCTGTGTCCAACTACATGCGTTGTCCATCACCTAGAGTCAACCGGCCATCATTCAAAGTCGATTGCACCTGTTGACGAAAGAAGTTGCACTCGTTAGTTGAATGAGAGAAGGAGTCTTGCCACTTATAATACTTTTTTTGGCCAGTTGTTTGGGTGAAGGGATAACATGACCATTTTTTAACCTGATCACTTTGTTTTCCAAGAGCACGTCAAAAAGCTTGTCACACTTCGTCACATTGAAGGTGAACTTCATCTCCTCCTTGCTCCTGGGGTTGGGCTTCAAGAAAGTGCAAGCCAGAGGTTTGTTCTTGTCATTTCAACCCATTTGGCCACACATATCTATCCCTTCGTCACTGGCCGAATCCTCTCCGAGTTGGTTGGCGTGTTGCCTCTCCCGGTCCCTGTGGTTGATCTCCTTGAATCGGTCGTGTGCCTTAGCCTCTTTTGCTCGGTTCTCGTGTGCCACAGCGCGTTGCAGTACCTGGTTGATGTCCCCAAACTCGACGTCGTTCATATTCTCCTTGAGATAAGGTAACACCCTGCAAACGCTAGATCGGCCAAATCTTTTTCCCCTATGGTCAAGCTAAAACATTTGTTTCGTGTTTCCCTGAACCGTTTGATGTATTTAGCTACTAGTTTATTATGTCTTTGCCTCATCGCTGTTAGATGGAACAATCTTAGCTCTATCTCGCCGGTGAAGAAGTGCTCATGGGACTTTTATTCTAGACACGGCCAAGTTAGGACCGAATTGGGTGATAACGATGTAAACCAGCTAAAGGTCGTGCCGGTTTGGGACAAGGGGAACAATCTGATCCGGTGAACATCCGTGATTCCCACATCGTTGCACTGGATCAAGAATTGGCCTACATGTTCTTGAGTTGTTTTAGAGTCCTCCCCACTAAACTTAGTGAAATCCGGCACCCTAAAGCCTCTGGGATACGAGACATTGTCATAGTGGTTGGGGTAAGGCTTTCGGTAGTTTCTAATCGTTGTTCTCGTCGTCACCCGAGATCTCTAAGCGTTCTAGTCACTTGTTCCCTGAGTTCTTTGTGTGGTGCTTGGTTCTGTTGTATGGGAGGCTCAAGCAAGTTGCACGGTGCAACTTGTGGGGGTATTGGAGGGAAGTACGCGTTGGGAACTGGCCTGAGCGGTACACCGTTCCCTATGGGTGGAATGGCAGGTCCATATGCCATTGTTTGGTAGAATGGCTGCTTCACATTTGTGGTAGGATGCCTGGCTTGCGTGTACGTAGATGGCATGCAAGATGGTGGAGTGCTAGCTGAATTACCTGCTGCACTGCTCGAGTTAGCTTCTACACGTTTGCCTACTGCCTCATCTTGCATTTTCTGCATGGTAGATCGGATCTGCTGGTGAAGGTTCTAATCTATCATGTTTTCTACATTGGTTTTGAATGTGTCGAACAAATTCTTGAGCCTATCAACTACCGACGATACTATCTGCTCTAGATCGGCGCTATACTTCGAAGTGACATATACATCTACATGTTGTATGAGTTCTTCGAGTGATATTGGTGAGTTTACCTTGCAATATGTTGCTTCACGCATGTCGTCCTTCTGGACGATGCCTCCTCGGGTTTTGTGGAAGCAAGCAAGCTTGGCTTGGAGTCGTGCCATTTTTTTCCTCCTGGATCTCTCGCTCAACATATTTCTGGATGTGTTCATGTTCCTCCTGCGAAAGATCATCGAGTTGGACGTCGATGATGTTGCTCGCATCGACGGTCTTGCCGTCGGCCTTCCTCCTTGATGCGTCGGCCATGACTTTTCTAGATGCAATTCGTACAAAAGTATTCCAATCACGTTGTAGATGCGTTTGGTCGACGTAAATGACGTCTCTCCCCAGTGGAGTCACCAATTCTATTCGTGGAACAGAGGGTTCAGTAGCGTGGAGTCACCAGCAGATGGTCTAGGCCACCTACACTTCGAGAAATCCCAGCGTTAGCTCGCCAAAACTAAGATTGGATGAGGTTCTTGTTGATCAAGAATGTGGTACATCTCACTTACTGAAGAGAGCCGGATGCTTTCCTCGGCAAAGCAACAACGAGGCTACAATCTAAGCTCTGATGTACGAAAACGAAAGAAGAACAAAATAGATGAATGAAAAGTGGATTGTATTGATCTGAGCTTGGCTACTTGTTTCAGCAGATGGCTGCCTTTATATAGAACCTGATTACAACAAAAAAGATTTGATCTTCTAAGTTTAAACTAAACTCATCTAATCTCTAAGACTCAATCTTATCTAAATGCACGGATGAATGTTGTGCTAGACCTTCTAGAACACTTGACATGATAACCTCTAATTTATACAAGGTTCTGACCTCTGCCGAAAAGAGTTAAGTCCCTTCGGCCTCTTGCGGTTTAGCCGGTTTATCTCACAGCCGCAAGGTAATCTGGTCTTCTCGGGTTGAATTCCTATCTGGACGCTTGTATATTGAGTTTTTGAGGTAAAGCAGGCTTCTCGCACATTTTCTCCAGTCTTAGGTAGGTTCCTTGCCAAGTCTTCTGCACCTCGAATTCTCAAGATAAAAAGTTTTCTCCACCTCTTTTTTGGCTCCTGCAACCTGCAAAATTCACAACCATTTTTTACCTCAAACACCTGGAGCTGAAGAAGTTGACCATCTGCTGGATCTCTTCAGACATAGGCCGAGTGCATCTCTCCGTGTCTGGCCGAGTGTGGAGGCCAAACTGCTCCATTGAGCTCCTACTTCTTTTTGCAGTCCCTCTCTCTTTCTGTAGGTATTGTTGTGGTGTCACTCTCCTCTCCAGGCACCTCACTGCAATGTGCCCTGAGTCCCAGGACCTCCAGCACTTTGTTGCTTCTCTGCACTTTGCCCTCCGGTGGTCTGGTGCCAAGCAGTTGAAGCACTTTCCTTTTAACTTTGCTAAGTATTCCGCTCTTCTGGCCTGTGCAGGAGGTGGAAGGTGCTCCCGTGATCTGAGCTCCTCTTCCCCTAGGCACCGCCTGTCGCGTCATTGCACCCTCTGCCAGCCATCCTCTTCTTCTGCAGCTGTTGGTAGGAGTGCCATTTTCGATTCTTTTCCACTTTTTTCTTGGTCGCAGCTAGATCGCCATCTATCCTCTGCTCTCCTGTCAGCGCTGGCTCTTTCAACTCTCAGTTTTCTTCCCTCAGTAAGATCTTGTATGTCCAATGTTTCTTGAACCGCTCTCCTGCTCTATACCAGCTTGCCACTGGAGGTGGCCTTTTTCCTTTCGGATCTAAGCTGATTCCCCTGGCCGACTTTCCCCCCCAATTGATGGGTTGTTGCGGCTGGCAGCGCGCAGCACTTTCCTCATCTTGCCTAGCCACTGTCCCTTCTCGCTCTTCTTTCTCTGCATCTCTGTGCTCTGCAGTTGTTACGGGAGCCTCCTTCACCTTTCTGCTCCGTAGATCTACTCTTTTCTCAGGCTCCTTTTTTGAATTTGGTTCATCTGACAGTACCTTCTCGTAGATCTGCTCCTTTCCTTTCTCCTCCCGCATGCAATTCCTGTCCTCTTGACTAGTCACGCATGGGGTTGGCAGTCTGGAGGATTCGCCTCTCCTCTGCTCCGCTGGGCCTAGATTCGCCTGGATCCAAGTGTTGTGCTCTTCTCTCTCCGATTCCCCCTCTGAATACGAGCCCCAATCTAGCCGCTCTAGGCTGTTATCTTCTGGTGATGTAGGCGATGGCTGAAACTTTGACGGGGTTCCTGGTGGGGAATGTGCATCTGCTTGCTCTGCGCTGCGAGGCACCCCCGTGTCACTTCCGTCCTCGTTTCTGCTGGGCTCTGAGTTGGTTTCAAAGGTGTCAGGGGTGTGGGGGGAGGAGGGCGAGGGGATGGGGAAGGTGGTCGGGAGGATGGCAATGGTGGGGAGAATAGCGGCGGTGGAGTCGCCTTGGTTGGGGTGTCTGCCATCATCACCGTGTTTCGCACACGAGATTGTTTTTTACTAATAATAATCGTTTTCTAATTTTCTGTGTTCAACGGTGAGTTAAGCTGCACCCAAATCAACACCCTAACCCGAAGTCCACTAGAGAGCGCTATTGCCAGTAGGAAGATGAACAACATGTGATCTACACGGCAGAGAGGCATGAATAATCCTTTTCCCAGAGCACCTGACAATCATTTTGGGCTGCAGAATTGTAGAAATAAATGGTGCAGATCTGCAGCCCAGATGCAGCACTGTAGCCTGTATATTCGAGCTGTCTATTAGTAGAGATATGTGCAGATAGCACCTGTGCAAAAGGTGGCCTAGAAAAAATCCGGTTTACGGCAGCAGTGAGGGATTGGAAGGGGTGCGTGAGACGCATAGGGAGCTCACGTACACGACTCGGAAACATTTTCAAAAATAATAATATTGGAGGTGCCGATTCAAAAACAATTACAGAAATAGATGTCGATTCATGGTAGTAATTAGTGGCTCAATGGTTCGACAACTCGAGGGGGTCAGGGCGCATGCAAAAATATCGTTTAGCAATCTTACGGATGTAAGACTACCCTCAATGGGTGAGTCTTTGAGCCACCAGGCGGCCCATCCACAGGCAGCTATAAAAACTGCCAGCCCGCAAGTGAGGGCCATTTTAATCAATCAAATTTCAGAAGAAAAAAAAAGAAGAGACGAGGGGAGGAGAGGAGAGGGAGGAAGGAGGGAAGCGAAGCGCTGTCGACCTGAGCACTACTTTCCGGTATGTTTGAGTGTGTATATTTATTTTACGTTATAAATATTTAGGCATAATTCTTAATATTAGGAGTAGCATACATAGTACATTTAGATAATTAGACTTTGCTACTTATGTATACGTAGTTTGTAATATAGGAAATTTAGTGACAGAGTTCTCGACCCTGAACCCCCAAGGGGAGATGACGAGCATCCCTGCGGGGGGGCGATGAAGGAAAGAGCCCGGGCTCGAGCTCGGGAGAAGACGGAGCGGATAAGATAGGGATCCCGATTCCAACCCCTGGGGCAGGACGCGGACCCTACCCTCGAGGTTCAGACAAAGGAAGACCCCAGGGAGAAGGCCTGAGCCCGACCTCGGGTAGGCGAGAGGCAGGTAGCCTTCAATGCGGACCAATCGCCTTTTGGGCCAAGTGGGAAGGTACTCAAGTGTCACCCCTGGTGTCCGCATTGTATAACCGTCACCTCCAACGGAACCGAAGAGGAGCAGTACGCGGTGCGCGCTTGCGCGTCGGTATGGTCTACTCTGACGACAAGACGGGAGCAGGCGTGGCGGCAAACTACAGAGGCGACGACTCCATCAAGTGCCCTGCCCTACGTATGATGGGACAAGCCGTCCTTGTGCCCACTACCTCCTCTCCATTTTTGTAATACGAGCGGAGAATGAGAGAAGGATATAGGGAGAAGCCGGATGATCCCTTAGGGACAGGCTCTCGCACTTGTAAAAGAATCACACCCATTCTTCAAAGAAAACCGTGAGACACCCCAGACTGGTTGTAGGGTGCCTTACCCAAACCAGTATAATCCCTTTGTGTTCTTAGTTAGGCCACCTCGAGGATGAATGCTCGACACATTAGTTACTAGTCGAAAATCTAAATGCCTACAGTTGGTGCGCCAGGTAGGGGGACTGCCGCGCAATCCGTTCTTCCCCACCTCGATGGCTCCACTTCGATTGACCTTCGCACCCAGCATGAAGATATCCTTCGGCGACTTTGACTTCAATGTTGGCGACGACGGCTGTTTGGAATACGCCCCAATTTGCCCCCGGAACCGGATCGCGTGACCAGGGAGTCGGGGCTCCCTCGCCCACAACGCGAGGGTCCTCCAGGTCCCTGGCGGGTAGCTGGCCACCTCGCCCTCGACAGGCAAGCCCACCCATGGCTCCAGGGGAAGCATCACCAACGGTTGCTCACCCTCCTGCAAAAGGACGACCAAGCCCGCTCAATCACCCCCCCTGCGACACCTTGGAGGTCAACGTCGCCATAGAAATCGCCGCACCCCCCCTCTGGTGGTCTGGAATGAGGATCACATTCAACTAGGCCGACCACCCTTCCCATCTTCCGCAAGCTGGGTGCCTGCCCTTGATCGTGGACCCAATAGTCGGCACCAAGCGCCTGACCAAGGTAATGATGGACGGCGGGAGCGGACTTAACATCTTGTACGGCAAGACCCTCGACGCTATGGGGATACCAAGGTCCCACCTTGGGCTGGCTCGAGCACCTTTCTATGGCATCATTCCTGGTGGACAGGTGATGCTGCTCGGAGAAGTCGACCTCCCTGTCACCTTCGGGAACGAAGCAAAAATTTCACCCGAAGATCCTCACATTTGAGGTCCCCGGGTGCGATGGCCCGTTCTACGCCATACTAGGATGGCCATGCTACGTGAAGTTCATGGCCGTCCCGAGCTACGCCTACCTCAAGATGAATAAGCCCAAGGGAGTCATTACCGTACAATCAAATGTACGACAAGCTTTCCTATGTGAACAAGACACGTGCGAGCTGGCGTCGACAGCGGTTGCGGCGGTGGAGCTCAGCGAACTCCAACAGCATCTGACAGGAGGCACACGCGACAGCTTCCACATCCGGGTTCAGCATCTGAATATTCTTGAATGTAACACCCGAATTCTCCACAAACGGATCAAAACCGCCCCCCTCCCTTCTCTCTCGCCGCCAAAGGAGCCCACACGTCAGTTTTCTTCACCCCAACCGCTGCTTTCCTCTCCCCCTCTCTCATTTCTCTCTCTATTATCGCATGTGGGTAATTTGCTTCGGCCATGTGCGAAACTCGACGCCTCTGCAGCAACCGCCGTGCCCCACGCCGCCGCCTCCTCCCCACCTATATATACAGCCCGACCCCCGGCCATTTTTCCCACAGAAACCGCCCAATTCACTCCGATCGGAAAAACCAACCTCCTCTTCAATTCTCCAAAAACACACGTCGATCTTCGGATCTAACACCCTCTGAGCCCTTCCCCGATCTCCAGAGCCCCATTCCGACGAAAATCTTTGAAGGAAAACGACTGGAAAGCGCTGCCGGTGAAGATCGCCGGAGTTTTCCCACGGTCGCCGTCGATCACGCTCCTCCGGCCAAATTCGGTCTCCAAAACTCCCCTAGGTGAGTTCCCCACACTCTCCTCTCTCTTCTGGTGCAAGTAGATTAAGAAATGGTGGAGAAACGGCAAAACCCGAGAGATTCCGGCCACCGCCGCCGCTCGCCGGCGATCGCGCGGCCGCCGGACGCGGGGGAGAAGGGGTTAGGGCGACGTGGCGCAATCGGTAGCGTCCATCTCGCGTGAACGGTTCAAATTAGAAACGCGTACCGGTTCGGTTAAATTAAATCTGGGCCGTTGATCTCAGATCCAACGGCCCACATTCAAAACAGTTATAAACGTTAGGAATCTTCTGATTAGGCCCCTGGAGATTCAAATAAATAGAAAATAGCCTCTGTTCTTTGCAGAACAAACCCTAGGCTTATTAGAAATTAGTAAACCCAGTTTAAAATAACCAATTAGCCCCTGTATATTATGGAAATTGATAAAACAGTCCTATATTTTCAATTTGAACCCCAGAAAGTTTGGAATTAATAGAAATTAGCCCAAAACAGTTTAAAAGTTTGTTTTTAATTCTGTAATTAATCAAATTAGACTAAATAAATTCTGAAAAATGTTAGAAAATTATTAAAAGTCCTGATTAAATGTTCTGATCAGAATATTAAATTAGAAATTAACAGTAATTAGTTCCAAAGATTGAAATTAATTATATAAGGACAAATTAATTCTAAAACTGTAATAAAAAATAACATAAATATCAGAAAAATTGTAAAAATTATCAAACAACACAAATTGTTCTGTTTTTATGTTTTTATGCATTTGAAATTTCTGTAGTCCAGAATAATTATTTAAATGGCTGAAAATGCATTTTTAAGTATAAAATAAATGCTGAAATATAGATAAAAATAGTATATATCAAAGAAAAATTTTGGAAATTGTTCTAAATACATAAATAGGTTCTGAAAGGTAGAAAATAGAAATATGGGTTCTGAAAATAATTGCAGTAATGATTAAAATGACTTATAGGATTTAATTAATTATGAAAATTTACATATATACACATAAAAGTCTAGAAATCATTAATATCATTATAAGATTAGAAAATGAGTGTTTGGCTATAACAAAGATAAAATAGAAGGATATAGATGCCCAATTGAAACTCATATTCAATTCAAACCACATGAAATGACAAGGAATCAATAGTTGCATGTGTGTAACCAAACCTATGTGATTGAAATGCTTTGATATGATTCTTATGGCATGTTTGTCACTGTTTTGTGGGTGCAAATGCATGGATAGAACCAAATCAAGAACTAATCCCCAATCTTCAAGAGCAAGAGTTTGAAGTGCATCACCCTTCATTCAAAGGCAAGTGTTCCTTGACCACTTTGTTCCTATTCTAGGGAGTTTAGTTAGAATGCTTGCATGATGTCATTGATATGAAACCTAATTTAGGATTGTTTCCCTAGTTATATTCCTTTATCATTCCTTGTTGAACCATGGAGGGACTTAGTTGATATTTGATGGTTATCATTTTATGTGCTTAGCCATGCATACTTAGAACTTAGAGAATGAATGGAACATTGATGTTACTCATCTTGTGGAATTATATGAAAGACACAAGAGTGTGTCATGGTATTAGGAATCTAGACAGGCTGGTTGTTTGGTTGGTGCTTCGTGCACGAGACTCGGGAATGAGTTAGTGCCTGTCTTAGATTCTAAGGACCGGTTCATGGAACAGTTAACCCGGCTTTACAGTGCCACCACAAGACTGAGATGGGGCAGCTTGGCCAATTAATTAGGAGTTTGCCGGTATAGTATGAGTGTTTGGATGGTGCGGGGAATGGGAGTCTATTTTTGACTGCCCTGGGAACTGCAAGGCTCAAGAGGGGGCTTCTGTAGGGGAGGGTTACTCCCAGGAACTACAGCGGTGAAACCTCAGTGGGCTTGTACTTGCCGGTAGACCCTTTGTAAAGGCCATGTAGTGATCTCCTGATCGTACACCAAAGGAAGTGTGTAATGTGGCTTGCAACCACGGATATCAGGGAGGTTTCTTAGTCCACCTGGCAACAGAGGATGAAATCACTACTTGTGGGTAAAGTGGTACAATCTCTGCAGAGAACCAAACTGTCATGACAGCCGTGCTCACGGTCAAGAGCGGCTTGGACTTGTCCATGATTAGAGAAACATGGATGTGAGTCAAAAGAGGTTGTTGGGTGGTGTAACCTAACATTAATGACTTAATTATGATGATGGTGGGATTAACACTTAGTAAGATAGGTTGCTAATCAAAGCTAAGGCTTAGGATTAATGCATAGTGCTTAACCATGTTAGCCTTCCCTTGCTATTGGCCTTCATAACATTCTTTCCTACACTTGCTGAGTACCTTCGGTACTCAAACTTGCTTTTGTTGGATATCATATGTTGGCTCGGGTGCAAATGAAGACGTAGACTTTGACGAGGAGTACTTCGATCCCGAGGAATTATTCTAGGTTGGCGAAACCCCCGGGCAACGCCTGTGGAGATGGAGCACCCATGATGTAGTCTTCCGCTGTTGTGTTTAATGTATTGGTACTAATAGTTGATATATTATGAACAATGATGTAATATTATGATGTACGTTAAACTTGGCTTGTAATATAATGATATTACACTCTTGTCGGCACATGTATGAATCAACTGATCCTGGCATACATGTGAGTATACGCTCGGGTATTTCTTATGGAATACCGGGTGTGACATTGAAACACCGGAATGCTTTCCAATGTCACTCCTTCCATGTGTTTCAGCACTGCCTCCTCGGTTGCAGGTTGGGCTGCCATGAACTCGATATGGGTACCGTGCTCACTCATCAACTGTACGATCCTATTAGCACATTGAATCACTCTGTTATACATGCTTAACCAGTCCATTCCAAGTATTATGTCAATCCCTTTTGAATCCAAGACAATGAGGTCGGCAAGAAAATCTACCCCCCTTATTTTAATGCTTACTCTTGGAATAGAGTTCAGAAATGAAAGAAGCGATTTCCCAACTATATGTATCAAGGTGTATGAACTAAGCAACTCCTTTATTAATATAAGCCTATATGAGGATGTGAACAAGTGCCGAAGCATCCCACGTCTCTCTACTATGTGTGGATGTAAACATTCGCCAAAGTGTCCCACAACTCACACTCAAGCACACAAACACAAGCAATCACCATAAAGGTTCAGCGGTTCGTGTTTCTCAATCGTGTCGAATTCTTGGTGCTGGAGGTCCTCGTAGACGGCCTCTTGAGTGTGTCCTTCTAATCACGATCGTGTACATACAAAGCAACACAGCAATCAATATCATGCACACAATTCACTCAAAATGCGATGACGTGGATGCATGCAAATCCTATAATGCAACTTATAGTGATTGGTTTGTAGCTGCTCATGCAAGTTTTAGTTAGTTTAGGTGGGGTTTTACGACGATCGGTGCTGCTGGAAATTAATTGGAACGTGACTATGGTCCTAATCTTAGTATTAGATCAAACCGTCATCAAACCTAAACCGGGGGTTGTCCTACTTACGTGCAGTAGCTCTTGTTCGCAGGGTTTGGAGCAACGGAGTTTTGAGATGACAGCAGTGATGTTGCACAAGGGGTGACGGGTCCTAGCTCTATTCTTCCTCCTCTTCTCCTCTGCGGTTGGCCTTCATCTTGCAATGGCAGCAGCTGGAGCTCCCCTTGATGATCAATGCAGCGGCTGGGGTTTTTCCTTGGAGAAGGACAGAGTTGCGGCCAGGGAAGGGCACTTGGGTCTTCTTCTCCGGCGACGGCACGACGGGGAAGAGCTTCGACGATGGCCAAGGAAGGCTGCAGGGGCAGCGACCTGGGCTGGCAGCAGGGGGCGGCAACCAGGGGGTTTTGAGCAGAGGTGGCGGCTAGGGGGAGAGAGGATTTTATTTATAAGGGGCGAAACAGCCAAGGGGGCTAGGTTTTCAGCAAATATTTCAATCAATGGCTGGGATTTAATTTGGGAAATGGTGGGGACTAGGGGCTAGGATTTTAGCGAATATTTTCAATTAAGGGCTGAGATTAATTGGGGGAGAGAAAAATCCCTAGGGGGATTTTTGGGCTGCGGCTAGGGTCTTTTCCTCAAAGGGGGTGCGGCCAAGGAGGGGGGGTCCCTAATGTGGGAAAATGCCTAGGGAATTTTTTTAGGGGTGGGGGAAATTAGGAGGAATTAGGGGGCAGCTATGGTTTTCTTTTTCTTTTATTTTATTTTTTAATTTTATTTTTTATGTTTATTTTCCTTTCTATTTTATTCATTCTATTTTATTTCCTATTATTTATTTATTTGTTCCTATACTCATTTATCTCTTTTCTTCTTCTTTTTAAATACTTCTCTATATGCAATGCATGATGATGAATATGAGGGTGTTACATTATTGGTTTGAAGTACCCTTGCCTTGAACTTAGAATTTGTGGGTAGTCTACGTCCGGCCTGGGGTATCTCGCTGTTCTTACTCAAGAATGGGGGTGGTTCTTACAAGTGCGAGAGCTGCCCTCCTGGTGTTGACAGGCCCCTCTATTTATACTCTCTCTCCTTCCCTCTCTCGTCTCCCTCCATATTACGGAGGGGAAGTAAGTCGTGGGAACAAGGATCGCTTGTCCTGTCATATGCTTGACAGGGCACTCAATGGAGCCGCAATATTCACAGCCTGCCGCTACGCCTGCTCCTGTCCTGTCGTCGGGATAGACCATACCGTGGTGCACGCGCCCCGCGTTCCACTCCTCTTCGGTTTCATCGGAGGTGATGGATGTTCAATGCTTAGGCCAGGGAAAGCACTCGAGTTCCGTCCCACTTGGCCGGGGTGGTACCTGCTCCGCATTGAATGCCACCAGCTTCTCTCCTACTCGGGGTCAGGCTCGGACCTTCCCCAAGAGGTCTTCCCTTTGTTTGTACCTCGAGGGCAGGTCTCGCGACTCGCCTAGGGGTCGATCTTGAGCTTTCTATCCTTTCCGCTCTGCCATCTCCCGAGCTCGGGCTCAGGTGCACTCCTCCGTCGTCCTTTGTGAGATGTCTTCCCGCTTCTTCCCAGAGGGTCAGAGTCAAAACCCCATCAGTAGCCCCCGAGCCCCTGATCGATCTCGCCGATCGGTCAGGGGGTGAACACCGGTCGGCATCGCACCTGCAAAACTAAAAACAATAAAAAGATCATTAGCACCTTCCTTACCTAGATAGCCGCAACGCATGAACCTCCAACAGCTAGTCACGACCCTTGGTCGTCCCCGCTGGGGCCCTGCAGCAAGCCCCCGGGATCCCCTTTCGAGGAACCGGGTTGTCATTTATGGTGAGTCCACCTCACCCCCCATCTGCGAGCCATTCATGACTCGAAGGGGTCGGGTCGCTCGGGAGCTTTCCTCGATGGTCGAGCCCCCGATCCCGATGAGCTGCCTATCGGGTGGAGCCGAGTGAAACCCATTTGCCCTGTTCATTTTGGATGTCTAGAACCATTGGCCTTGCTTAGTGCCGAGGGGTTTTCTGGTCAGGGCTCAGTGCCCGCGTTTCATTAGATCCCTACTCGTGGCGTGCGCGTGGTTCCCGAGCTTGTCGCTTGCTCGGGCGGCTTTCTGCCGACCCTTCGAACGATTACCTTGCTGCTCACGGTGCTGGGACTCAGCTACAAGCTTTGAGGCGTCAAGAGGATTCGTCCTGTCCGAAGTTATCTCTGTCGCGGACCACCTCATGTCGCCTGTGCCCCGCTCGGGGTCGCCCAAGGCATCCTTTGAGCCTTTCGTTGGCTAGCCTACGAACCCATGACTTTTCGAGCCCATAATGTGGGAAACTTACCTTCCCCCAAGCCTATAATGTGGGAACCTTACCTTCCTCCAAGTGTCGTGTCGTGCTCCATGTCCTCCATGTGTGGCGATGTTTGAGGAGGCGCCGCTCTACTCAACCCCTGTGTCACGATCGTGGTCTCGTGTCGTGGGGCCAAATGTCTGATGCTTGGTAGGCGCCGCTTGAATCAGGTCCCTAGCAGCCTATACGGTTTTAATCCTGGGGGGGTTGAATGGCGTTATGGCAGCGGTTTCATCGAGGCGGTGGCGAAAGGTCGCCTGCCATCTGATGGTTGTCAGTTCTGGCACCGCTTCATCCACCTTATATTCCCATCCACCCCAACTTTCTTTTTGGTTCACCTGCTTTGCCTTCGTGCTCCTCTATTTCGTGTAACGCTTCTGTCCTCCTCTGCCTCTTTCGCCTTTGTCCTGCCATTGCTCCTTCCTCTCGGTGCTTCCACCGGAGAGAGAAAAAACGCGCTTTCTCTTGCGTGACGTGCCTTCCCATCCTCTTGGTGAGATGTCTTCGTGGTCGAAGTCGGAGTTCCGCCAGAGCTGCATCGCCGTCCTTCAGGAGATGGGGCAGCTGTTGGAGCGCGATGCCTGCGCCATCCGCATCCCCGCGGAGGAGCCATTCCCCATTCCTAAGGCCGGCAAGGTCGTTTCACTGAGCGCATTTCACTTGCGCGGGCTTGGTTTCCGATGCAGCGGTTCTTTCATGACTTGCTGTATGAGTACGGGCTGGAGCTCCGCCACCTGACGCTGGACGGCGTACTCCAAGTGTTACTGTTCATCGTCTTGTGGGAAGCCTATTTGGGGATGACTCGTCATTTGGGCTGTGGAGACACTTCTTCTGCATGCGGCTGTCATCTAATCAGGTTCCGCTTCCGTCCGTCATCAAGCTGCGTCAGGGGCGGACGGACTTCATCAGCACGCGCTCGCCCCCTCTCCCCACCAGATGGTGGCGTCAGTGGTTCTATATTAAGAACGATGCTCTCGCTCTTCAACTTTTCTCGGGTAGGTATTCCCGGGAACAAGATTCCTGGAAATGAGGGACCCTAAGGAGGGAGTTGGGGATGCTTGACCCAATTCTTCGGCACGTATGGAGCCTGAAGAACAGTGGCCTTTCAAGCGCCCATCTTCTCTAGACCTTTCTTCAGCGAAGGGTTCTGCCTATCCGTGTTCGGCCCCGTACCCTTAATTTCTACATGGTACCAAGTGATCTGTCCCAAGAGTTGGATGAGGAACTGTCCCTGGAAGATATGTCCCTCCACTTCCGGATGATTCTAGGTCCAGACGCCGGTGAGCCCTGCTCCCCTGGGTCGGCCCCTCTCAATGTGGCTTCTCCGAATCTTCACGGGTTGTGGGGCATCGTCAATCTTTCCAAGGTCCCTGAAGACCGGGAGAAGCGGGCGGCACAGGCCGCCTTGGAGGCCGCCAGGAAGCGGAAGAAGGACGAGGCCAAGATTTGCCAGATCCAACACGAGAAGCAGAGGCGAGCAGCGCTGGCGGCCGACGAGTCCACTCCGGAGTCTTCGTCGAAAGACGACACCAAATCGGAGGAGAGTAGCGGTGGCCCGGCCGACATTCTAGCTTCTGTTGCTGAAGCGGTGGTGGTGCGGGCGTCCGAGCCCGTTCGTGATCAGAGGACGAAGGGGAGGATGGGTGCCAATCCCACCGAGGGCCCCTGTGAGGTGCACGACGCTAACCTTTTGGGGGCTCGGGTGCGGGTCTCGGGTCATTGGGGTCCTTGCCCTTCGGCAAGGGATTGCAGCAGATGGGCAGTCGAGTGTTGGATGGAGGTCAGTCGGGCATCGATCCAGGACCAACGGCTCTCATCGAGCGTGTCTCCACATCCTTGGGTTCTTGAAGGATGGAAGTTTGGGTCATTCCAGCTCCCACAACTTCGTGGTGGCAGCTCCGGCCCTCGTTCCGTCGCCCGCCGTTCCCGGATAGTACGTCTTCGTTGTGCGAGTCGTGCGCCATTCTTTGTTAGTGGAGGAGGTAACTTTCTTCCCCCTCCTGCTGCGTCGTCTTCTTTTCATTTAGATTTTCTAACCCACGCCTTCGTGCAGGAGATCCGCCCCAGCACTCGAGGCTCTCCCTAGCGCCGCGTCCCCGGCTGAGGGCTCAGCGAGGGGACCCATTTTGCTGGTGACTGAGCTGGGAGGGGGGGGGGGGGGCTAACCCGGCTTCTAGCCTGTCGGTTGTTCTTGGTCCCTCCGTTGATGGAATCAAAGTGGTGGCTTCGGGCGTCGTTCCCTGACTCCCGACGCCTGGGCGCCTGCCAACCCTGGGTGTGGGGATCGCTAAGGCCAAAGCTGGCGGTGCCACAAGGCCGAATGAGCGGAGGCAGGAAGAAGGAGACCTAGGCCCTCTTTCCTCCCAACTCGTCGGCGTTCGGTCGAGTCTCTCGGCGGAGTGCGGTCATCTAGACGCCATGCTCGGGCAGCTACGGGAGGTACCTTCGAGTGGCCTGGTGAGCCTTTTTCTCCTCTCCTTCTTCTTACTGTGAAATCTGGAACTTTGACGAGGAGTTTCTCCCTTGTCACCAGGAATTGGTTCGCTGAGCTGCTGAAGACTCACAGCGTCTTCGTGAGAGCGAGGATCATCGTATTTGCGCGGAGGTCAAGCAGGCTGAGGTGCGGGCGGAGCTCCAAAGGGCCCGGGCCGCTGTGAAGGGAGCGGCTCGAGCAGCGGCGGTCGTGATCGAGGGAGCGGCATCGTCGTCCGTGGAGCTCGCTCGCCTTCGTGCGGCTGTCGATACCACGCAAGGGGGCGCGGCTCAGGATATGAAAGAGATGGTTCCCCATGGCCAGGAAATCCGAAAGGCCCTGGTCGTTGTGGAGAGGAACGCATCACACCCTTTGTAGGTTCAAGCTGAAGTCAAGCATGACCACCTACTGCAAACTCCAAATATCATGGTCGGCGTACCTGGTCCTGAGCTGCTTTTAATCCGGAATAAGTGGAATCTTCTCGGCACTCTCCTTCATCTTCTGTGGCCCTGTCGGTCGGTACGTGCCAACCCCAACAAATTGGGGTACGACAAAGGTTCCCGTAGAGTGCTTCGAAAGCAGCTCACCCAGAAGAAGAAAGACCCGCCGCTAACCTAACGATTTGGAAATCCCACCGGAACAAAGCCATTCCATGGAACCTGAGACTTTGATTCCAGCCTACTTCTACTTGAAAAGCTTCTTCGTCGACAAATTCTTAGACCCCTATGCTACGGGCGGGATAGGGGTACCAGGCTCGTACTTGCTTGCATCCCCACTTAGATGCTCTTGACTGGACGAGTGAAGCGAGCGAAGCCCTAAGTTCAATGTATAAGCCTCGGGCTATCCTACTAAACATATTCCCAATATACGGAAAACCCCCTTCTCCTGCTTGCTTGATCGGAATCTATTTACATTTAGAATAGCTGAAGTGCTACTTAACTTCACTTAGTAGTTGAAACTCGGAGAGACAGAGAGAGTCCTCTCTCATACTTGCCAATTCCCTTGCTGATCAGCGAATAAAGTTAGTTTGAAAAAAGCAAAGCGTTGGTAGCTTTTTTTATTTTACTGAAATGAAAGAAGCGAGGCCGCTGCCTCCCTAGGCAGTGGCAAAGAAGAGTGGGTATGGGGCTTCTTTCACTTGATTTTGATTTACGAATGTCCAGATGATCGCAAGTCCACTGGAGGGTTTGCAGTATTCTTGGGAGCTAATCTTATTTCTTGGAATGCTGCTCACGTTCGTTTGCGCTGCGTTCCCACTGGACTGGACACGTGTTAGCTGTAGGAAGTATGGTTACGAAAGTGACTTCGGTTCGCCAGTTCAGGCTCAACTCCTCGCTTTACGTTAGCGGACTTACAGGTCGGGCCGGGGCTCCACGCAAATCACATTAAAAAGGGGTTTTGTCGTTCAATGCTTTGATCCGCGCACCTTATTTCTGATTGAACCACTTCCTCGAAAGGACATCACTAATAACCAAGGAATCTTGATATTCTATCCTTTGCTGGCTTGCTTCATGTCCCGCTGTTTTGTTTGCTTACGAGTTTCGTAGCGAGCCGAGGCAGACGTTTGTAGATCTTGCCTCGAAGCCTCTTCACAGTTGATAGCATCACCTGCGGGGTATCAGCCTTGCCCCAAATTAAGAACACAACCCATATTCGTTACGGATGACCAACCTGAAAACCATTGAGACTTAATAGTTCCTCGTATCTTTTCTCAGTGCATATTTCTGATATGGGAATCTGCTTATGTAATAGAGCTGATCCACTAAAGGATTAAGCAGCGGTGTAGTACCAGATCCCAAAGATAGTAAGTTCTTTTTTCTTTCTTATGGGAAAAAAATCCTTCCCTATTTCCTTGAATGAAGAAATTGAGGTTCCATACCATCTCCTTCCCCACTCCAAAGGTATGCGCCGCTACAACGGATGTTCCCGAAGTGCAAGTAGTTCGACAAGCACCGGCATTTTCTAGCACACTTCTGCTTCAGCCTGGCTTCATGCATCCATGCTGGTCTGACACCTTTGTGGTGTGCCTTGCATAGAAACACAAAGGCGCATCACCGTCGCTAGAGACTTGGCCGAGGCTCGGGGAGGGGATGTTGAGATTCTTCGTGCTCGTCTCTCCGCTGAGGAGTGAACACTGGAGAAGGCTCAGCGCCTGGTGGCAGCTTCTTGCGACAGGATGCTGGGTCCGATGCTGGCGACTTCTTCGGCAGGCCTCACTTCCCTAGAGTCATGGTGCTTCAGTTAGAACTCGCCAGCCTCCGGGGTGCTGGGCGGTCAATATGTGACCTTGTGCTTGGGGACTGGTCTGGAGTCGGGCTTGCCAGTCGGCTGGTCAGGGCGCTCACCGAAGTGGACGGCCGGCGACAGAACGTTGTGGAAGTTGGGGTCTTCTGCGGGGGCCGAGTCGCGCTAGGTGCCGTGTTGTCTCACTACCCTGCCCTTGATCTTCATCTTCTTTGTAGTTTTCATGAGCCAACCACAGATCCTGAAGGGGGTAGGGACGCGACCGCTCAGGTTGCATTCTCCTTGGCCGAGCTCGTCCCAGAAGAGGCGATCAAGGATGAGGCAGACAGGAAACGAAGGAGGAGTGGCCTCTCTTCATAGTTAGGACTTTTCCTTGGTTTTCCGCTTCATCTTTGTAACTTGATGGGGACATGGTTTCTCCCTTTGTAAGACGAAAAAGATTTTGATATCTCGGTTGTGAGTTGAGACGAGAATCGGAAGATATATTTTTTTAATGTTGCGTTTGGATTTCTAGTGGATGGATAGCCCTCGAGCATCGTGCGAGGGTCAGTTCATCCCTTCTGTCGCGCGGTGCTTCTCTATGTATGTTTCTTTGGGGGTTGCGCAGTGCCGGAGGTTGGGTCCAGCTTTGTCGTGACGGGGAAGATGTCTGACTGTAAAAAGAACCCGAAAGGCAAAAAAGAGATAAGTATTGGCGTCTATATATTGTTTGTGCCTGACTTGGTGACTTACACATACAATTTGTGGCACCTAGACTACACTTCGAGGTGAGCGACGCCCCTCTTCAGTTGATAGGCGGCGCGAATGTTGTCCGTGCTGCCTTTCCCGGGCCCCCGTGGTGAACGTCGACCATCCTCATGTCCTTCGGTGGACCGATTGAGGGTTGGTCAGGAGAGGTTCTTGTCGTTGCTCGACAAGCCGAGCTGGGTGCGGCTGCTGCGGCAACATCCATGCCGCCTTCGCCGGGCCCCCGGGATGAACGTCGACCATCCTCATGTCCTTCGGGGGACCGATTGAGGGTTGGTCGGGAGAGGTTATTGTCGTTGCTCGATGAGCCGAGCCGGGTGCTGCTGCTGCGGCCACTGCTGTGGCTTGTTCACAACCATGTTGCTCTCACAACAAGGCAAGCAAGTGCTTTGCCTCCACTATGATGACTCCTCTGGGGTCGGGCATCTTCAACTTGAGGTATGTGTAGTTTGGGATGGCAAAAAACTTTGCGTAAGCCGATCTTCCGAGGATGGCATGGTAAGTGTCGTCAAAATTGGGGACCTCAAAGGTGAGGGTATCCTTGCGACAATTGTACTTGTCCCCAAATGTGATGGGGAGGTCAATCTTTCCCAACGGCACTGCCTGTTGGCCTGGGAGGATGCCGGGGAAAGGGACTCATGTCAGGCGGACGTTCGTGCGTGGGATCCCTAGGGTGTCGAGGGTCCCAACATAGAGTATATTGAGACCACTTCCCCCGTCCATTAGAACCCTGGTCCGGCGTTTTAGGCCTATGATGGGTCAACAACCAGATGGAAGCGTCTGGGTTCCAGAATGAGGTCAGGGTGGTCCGATCTGTCAAAAGTGACCGCTGCTTTGGACCACCATAAGAAGGTTGGAATGGTGGGAGAGATGATACTAACCTCTCGGGATGTTAGCTTCTGCCTGCGACGGCTCTCGTAGGCTTGATTCCCTGCGAAGATCATGAGGCAGCCCTCTGGCATGGGGAAGCTCGGTTCGTCAGGCTTAGGACTCGTCTCGGCGGGTCTCTTTCCTTTGTCTCCTGCCACCTCTGTCTCTGTTGTGACGAAGCGCTTCAGCAAGGCGCAGTTCTTGAGGGCGTGTCTTACCAGGTAGGCGTGGCTGGTGCACGGCTTCTCGAGAAGTTTCTCAAAGTAGTCTGTCTGCCCCATGGCCGGTCTCTTGCCTTCACGGCGTTCGACAGCTGCGACGAGGTCCAAATCGCTTTTGGCCGGGTATTGACGCCTGTCGTCATTCATCAGCCTCTTCTTGTCGCCCTTGCAGGGTGGCTCTTTTCTCCCTGCGTCACAGTTCTTCGGCTTTCAGTTTTCGAAGATGGCCCGAACCACTTCCTCGCGGGAGGCGTGGTTCGTGATGATGTCGAGGAGGTCCCTTGTGCTTCTTGGCTTGACGCAGCCAAGCTTCTGCACGAGGGACTCGCAGGTCGTCCCTGAAAGGAAGGCCGCGATGACATCAGCATTGACGACGTCAGGGAGCTCGTTGCACTTCTTCGAGAAGTGCCAGAAGTATTGCTGTAGGGTCTCGTCTGACCTCTGCTAGCAACCCTTGAGGTCCCAGGAGTGGCCGGGACGCGTGTAGGTTCCCTTGAAGTTGTCGATGAGCGTTTCCCTTAGATCAGACCAGTTTTGGATTCTGTCGCGTGGAAGGTATTCGAGCCTTGCGCGTGCTGGCTCGGCTAGATAGATGGGGAGGTATTGGATGATGAGGTCACCATCCTCCGCTTTGTCAGCCCGGAAGGCGAGGTGGTAGTTTCCGATGGTTGTTGGGCCCGGAACCTTTGCGGAAAGGGGGCGCTGCGTATCCTCTTTCCGAAGGCTTTGGGGCCCGGGGGGCGGGTCTCAGGCTTCATCCTCTTCCGTGGTCGTGGTAGCTAGCCCGGCGGGGCCGTGGGGGCCTAGAGGTGGAAGGTTAGTCCTTAGGGCCTTCCCGGGTTTGCCGCCTAGCTTCAAGAGTCTGGCGGAGGTCACACGCCCCCACATTCTCATGTACCAAGTTGCGCGAGGGGGTTGACGACCTGGCTCTTTCGGGCCGGGTTGCTTGGTTGGCGCGTGGGTTCCGGTGCGGTTTTTTTCACACCTTGCGAGCCTTCGGCTTTGACAAGGGGCTGACGAACCCCTGGCTCGGGCGAGGGAAATTTCAGCCTGCTGGGTGGCGGCTGAGGCCAAGAGTGCCTGAAGGTCTTGGTGAGACCTCTGAGCTTCGGGGTCGGTGGGCTCCAGCACGCCGTGCAGTATAGTGGCGGCGGATGCCACGTTTTGGCTGGCCCTTTCAAACTGCAGGGCCCGGCTGTCATTGACGATGTTGGCCTGGACCTGTCGGGCGTGGAGGCATGCCGCGTTTGAACCCGAGCTGGTCGGCCAGCTCGCGGTGCCGTGCCATCGACGGCTTGGGGCCACCTCGTGGACTTGCGCTGGTCGGCGTAGCCAGCTGAGAGGCATTGGTCATTTCGGTGACGTAGCACTCTCGAGAGGGGTGCTCGCCACCTTCAGTGTCATCGTTGGAGCTGGGGTCATATTCCAGGAAGTGGTGAAGGGATGTCGGGGCGTGTTCGATCACCCCCACGAAGACGGATGCCGGGGCGCATCGTACACGGCGCCTGAGTCACTGGAGATTCAAAGGTTGTCAAAGCTGCTGGTGAAGAAGTCGAGGCTTACGAAGCGAAGGTTCTGGGGGGTGGGGGCGAAGCGGGACCCCCCTCATCGACTACGATGGCGGTGAACTTGAAGTCGCCGAAGGACATTGTTGCCCCGGGTGCGAGAGTCAATCGTGGAGAAGCCATCGAGGTGGTGAAGAAACGGTACGCGCTGCAGTCCCCCCTACCTGGCGCGCCAACTGTCGACGTTCGAATTTCTGACTAGTAATCTAATGTGCCACATGTTCTACCTCAAGGTGGCCTAGCTAAGAACATAAAGGATTTATCCTAGTTTGGGCAAGATGCCCTATGTCTAGCCTGGGGTATCTCGCTGTTCTCACTCGAGAATCGGGGTGGTTCTTACAAGTGCAAGAGCCTGCCCTCTTGGTGTCGACAGGCCCATCTATTTATACTCTCTCTCCCTCTCGCTCTCTCTTGTATCCTTCCATATTACGGAGGGGAAGTAAGTCGTGGGAACAGGGATGGATTATCCCGTCGTACGCTTGACAGTGCACTCGATGGAGCTGCCATATTCTTAGCCTATTGCTACGCCTGCTCCTGTCCCATCGTCAGGGTAGACCATACCGAGGCGCACGCGCGCTCCGCGTTCCACTACTCTTCAGTTCCTTCGGAGCTGACGGGTATTCAATGCTGAGGCCAGGGAAAGCACTCGAGTGCCCTCCCACTTGGCCAGGGTGGCGCCTGTTCGGCATTGAATGCCACCCGCTTCTCTCCTACCCGGGGTCGGGCTCGGACCTTCCCCTTGAGGTCTTCCCTTTGTCTGTATCCTTAGGGCAGGTCTCGCGACTTGCCCAGGGGTCGGTCCCGGGCTTTCTATCCTTTCCGCTCCACCTTCTCCCGAGCTCGGGCTCGGGCGCACTCCTTCTTCGTCCTTTGTGAGATGTCTTCCCGAATCTTCCCAGGGGATCGGAGTCAAGAACCCCGTCAAAGATTACATCTTATTCTAGTTTGTTGTGAGATATGATATAACAATTAGAGCTGCTAAATCCTAATCAAAGTGAAAATATCCAGAGAAATACAAATCGGTCCAACTTGAAAGTTTCCTCACTTGATTAGAATTTCCTACTAAAGCCATATGATATTATCAACGGGTAAATCTTATGCATATGCTATTTGCTTTCACATTGAGCCTAGTCAAACGAGTATAGACCTATGTGAGATTTTTTTCATACTTCTATGATCAAGATATCAAGTGCACAAGCTAAACTTCTACATTAGAAGTTAGCATTTTATCCATCATATCACTCCACAACAAAAATATACTCCATATTTGTTATGTAAAACATTCTCTTAGAAGTAATTGAAAAAGGAGTAGAAGCCATGGCTATAAAATAAAATAAAATGCATGCTTACAATACATGAGCATGAAAAAAAGGGAAATAAGTAGTCAAGATTCATCCTTACAATAAATAGAGTTCACAAAAAGGAATCATCTTCCACCTCCAGGAATCATCCATCACACATAAACATCTTGATCTAAAGTATGATTTGTTTTCTCCTATGACTTACTCTTTTCACTTAGCAAAATATGTGATGCAAATATGCCTACTCTTGTTGCCTACCAAGCCCACAAAGGCCATACTTAGAGGTAGAATCAAAAGAGGCATTTCCTTGGTGAGAAAAGTTCCACATACAAATATGAGTGATTGAGAGTTATCATTTGTGGAACTAGAAAATTGAGAACCATTTGAAACTCTCTAGAATTTAAGTGGAACTTAGTATTTAGGTGATGCATGATTGATTGATTACCTGTTCTATCTTTCAACCACCCAAGAAGAGGAGAAGACATACGCCCCATATTGACTAAGGTAAAGTGTGAGTACTATTACCAATTTATTTTGTTGTGCACTTGGTACTATTGAAAAGTAGAACATTGTATCAACTCCTGATCAACAATCTAAGTCTTGATCTTTGCTATGGGATGAGCAAAGGGTAAGCTTGGGGGAGTTTGTTGACGGTTGTTAAGTACCAATTTCGACCATCAATATAACTCAATTATGTGAAGGAGTAAACATTTCTTGCACGCATTGTCTTTAGAAATAACGTAGTTCCACTTGTACTTGGAAAGAATTGTGCATGCAGGTTTTGATACAGAATTGAGGACAATCTAGGGGAGCAATCCTTAAAAATACACTTCCAGCCAATCAGAGGATGACACGTGGCAGTCCATGGATCTAATGGTCTACATACAGGGGTATTCGAGGGAATCCAATGGTATATCAATCCGGAAACACCTAAGGGCCCACCTGACAGTCGGTCGGAGGAAAACTAGGACGGTTGGGACCAAGCCTAGGTCGGCTGAACCAGAGGTTCGGCCGAATTGGTCTACCCCCAAATTCGGTTAGCTCCCATGTGTCGACTCTTTGTGGCTCCCTGAAGGCGGTTCTGACTGCTTCTCGTGCAATTAGTGGCAGGAACCAACCTCAACTATTGTATAAATAGGACCCCTTACCCCTCACTTCAACACACACCAATTAAGCATCACTCTCTTGTATACACACTCTCTCTAAGTCCATACTAGAGTTTAGGCTATAGGAAGGAGCTTCTAATTCCCAAGTCCAATTTGGAAAAAGTATGAGCCATGTATCTTTTCTTTTATTTACGACTTTATTCTTACTTTTAATAAGTCTTCTCATATTCATATGCTTGGATGAAGCGTTTCTTGTTTGATTGTGGAGTCCATGCATGTGGTAGGTTTAGTTGTTATTATGGTACTATAGTAACTATGTTATTATGTTATTATAAACACCGTAAGCCTCCACTATAGTATAATTAAGTATGATATGAATATGTTAATATGAATAACATATTGCTTGGTCCCAACATTGGTTCAACGATGTTTAGGTTAGTTATTACCTTAGGATGGTACTTGTATTGCAACTCTTAAGGTATTTACTTAGCATGCAAGCATGGTCCTTGGGTAGTTAAGTAACATTGGATGGCTTGTAGAGGTAGGCTGCAGGTGGTGACAGCCCTGTCCATCCTTTGTACTCACTCACGTTTGACCATGACACGGGCTCTTAGTGGGGATGTCTCTTTGGTGGTCCCATAGGTAATCTCGTGCCTGATATATTGGACCACTAAGACCTACTATTCACTATTAGGTTTTGCATATTGTCGGTACCCTACAGACTGGGTACCCCCGCGTGACCGGGTACCCCCACGTGGAGGCTTGAAGAGGCTCTAGACCCCGCCTCACTGCTGAGGCGGGCTCTGGCGCCGCCACGTGTGCTCGGCCCTGGACCTAGCCTCCCCGCTGAGGTGAGGTCTGGCGCTGCCATGTGGCCCCGGGCTCTAGGCCTGACCTCCTCGCTGAGGAGGGCTCCGGAGCTGCCACGTGTCCTCAGCCCTGGAGCTGGCCTCCTCGATGAGGCAAGCTCCAGATCTGCCATGTGTCCTCGGCCCCGGACCTGGCCTCCACGATGAGATGAGGTCCGACGCTGCCACGTGTTCCCGGGCTCCGATCTTGACCTCCCCGCTGAGGAGGGCTCTCGACCTTCCACGTGTCCCCGGGCTCTGGTCCCGACCTCCCCACTGAGGAGGGCTCCGAGGCTGCCACGTGTCCTCAGCCCCGGACCTGGCCTCCCCACTGAGGCGAGGTCCGGCACTGCCATGTGTCCCCGGGCTTCAGGCCCGACCTCCCTGCTGAGGAGGGCTTCGGAGCTGCAACGTGTCCTCGGCCCCGGATCTGGCTTCTCGCTGAGGTGGGGTCCGGTGCTGCCACGTGTCCTCCGGCTCTAAGCCGGCCTCCACGCCAAGGCGGGCTCCGGGGCCGCCACGTGTCCCACAACCCGCCATGGGTTGTGGGCCTCAAGAGTCAAGGAAGACGTGCGCAGTATAATCACACATTCAAGACTCACGCGTTCCTCAGAAGCATTGCTTGCGGTGCACGCCTCCGCCCACTTCTGGCAATCATTACAGTGATAGGACAGGGCGGTACGGCATGACAACGGCACAGTGCTGCATAGCTGACCGAGAAGGACAGGGCGACAAGACAGAGCCTTCTCTCGCCATCAACAACCGCTACTCGGACAGAAGCGCCCGGTGTGTCTGGCGGCGCGCCTTAACTTCTCCGACAGCGAACACTACAAGTAGTTTTAAATACCCTAGATCATGTATAGTGTACGGACAGCCATGGGGCCACCTGTTGGGCTCCGGGCCACATTGTAACTGCCCCGCCTTGAGACATAAAAGGGCCGGGCAGCCGACGATAGAGGGGAGCCACTTTTGTATTCTCGAACTCACACACACACAAGCACAAGCAATCCAACACATACTCTCGTGGATGTAGGGTTTTACGCTCCGGTGGCTCGAACCTCATAATTCCTAGTGTTCATCCCTCTTCTTCAAGCTCGAATGATCTAGGGACGTTAGCCCTTCCAAACAACGAACCTCCGTGGACCGACATTTGGTGGCCAGGTAGGGGGATTTCACGCTCTTTAGACGACCGAGCGTCGCCACCATGGTGAACATGCAGTCCATTGCTGGCTCCTCTCACCCGACTCATCTCGTCTCTAGGGGAGGGATGAGGAGGTCACTTCTCGCTCCAGAGCAGGCAGATCTTGCCGAGCAGGCGGCTAGATGGTCGCCGCTCCCGAGGCAGCCACTGCTGCCACCACACTGCGGTCATCTGCCACCATGGGCGGCAACGACGCCGGTAGTTGCAAGCCTAGAGAGTGTGCCAGCTGCAGCACGCGCTCTTCTCCACAACCCTCCAAGCAAAGATGCTCCCCCGAAGGCGGCAGAGCAGTGATGCAACGACACTGACCACCTCGTTGGCGCCGCCATGAACACGTCCGCCTACAGAAGGCAGCGGGACAAGTCATCATAGGCGTTGTCGCATACACTGAAGGTGGCCCGCAAGACGGCTACGGCATGCACGACGACCGTGGCCAGGAGGGCCACAACTGACCTCAGGGTCGAGCTGGACCACCACCGCATGAGTGAATTTGGCCACGTCATCATCGAGCAATGGCGCGAGAGACGCCGCAAACTGTAGGGCGAGTATGGCACCCCGAGTGTCGTACCCGCAAGACGCGCTGCACAGACCCCTGCTTCTCCAGTAGCAGGCAGGTGCTGCATGGCACATGATGGATTGTGGATGCGAAGCCTGACAACGCACTTTCTTCTTGACTTCGTCGATCCACGACCCATGATGGATCGTGGGGCATGTGGCGGCTCTGGAGCTCTTATCGACGGGTATGGTTCTAGGGGACACGTGGCAGCTCCGGACCTCACCTCAGCGGGGAGTGTGACGCCCGGTCCCGTAGAATATGGAACCCAGCTAATGCATATGTGTGCCCAGGATGTTCATCACACATACACATGTAATCCACAAACTGAATTCAGAATATAACCACAATAATAGGGTTTAAGTCCTTTTCTATGCCTTGTCGCATTCTTTCCTTGATCTCCTTCATTTCCTCATCCGTTGCTTGGCCATCTCGTATCTCTTGTTGCAGCGAATAATGGAGTTCCATCACTTCCATCTCGTTCAAGAACCCGAGATGTAACCATTCAAACTCCTTGCGCCGCTCGGGCGGTAGCTCCCGAACCGTGAGTTGGTGACATGCTCCCTTTTGGCTCAATGCATCAGCTACTACATTGGCCTTTCCGAGATGGTAGTTAATTCCAATATCACAATCCTTGATGAGTTCCAACCATCTACGTTGCCTCAAATTCAAATCCATTTGGGTGAATATGTACTTGAGGCTTTTATGATCCGTATAGATCTCACATCGGTGGCCAAGGATATAATGTCTCCAAATCTTCAAGGCATGTACCACGGCTGCGAGTTCCAAGTCATGTGTGGGGTAAATCAGCTCGTGTTTCTTTAGTTGCCTCGACGCATAGGCTACCACATGTCCTTCTTTCATGAGCACACATCCAAGCCCTTGTCTTGATGCGTCACAATATATGTCAAAGCTCTTGCTTACGTCCGGCAATACCAAAACCGGCGCTGTGGTTAGCCTTTTCTTGAGCTCCTCAAAGCTTTCTTGACACATGGGTCTCCACTGAAATGCTTTTCCCTTCATTAGCAATGCAGTCATAGGCTTTGCTATTTTGGAGAAATCCTTGATGAACCGGCGATAGTATCCAGCCATCCCAAGGAAACTCCGAATATCTCTCACATTCTGCGGTTGGTTCCACTTCAGAACATCTCCCACTTTTCCGGGGTCAACCGATACTCCTTCCTCGGAGATGATGTGGCCTAGGAATGATATCTCCTTTAGCCAAAATTGACATTTGCTGAACTTGGCATACAATTGATGCTCTCGTAGTTTCTGCAATGTCAACCTCAAATGTTCTTCATGTTCTTCCTCGCTTTTCGAATACACCATGATATCGTCGATGAAAACCACGACGAACTTGTCCAAGTACTCCATGAAGACCTTATTCATGAGGTACATGAAATATGCAGGTGCATTCGTTAACCCAAAAGACATGACAGTATATTACGAACTATACCTTGTTCGGAAGGCAGTCTTGGGTATGTCGGAAGGCTTAATCTTCAGCAGGAAGTATCCCGACCGAAGATCAATCTTGGAGAAAACTCGGGCACCTTTCATTTGGTCAAACAGGTCCTCTATACGGGGCAGCAGGTATTTATTCTTGATCGTCACCTCATTAAGAGACCTACAATCCACACACATCCTTTGGGTCCCATCCTTCTTGTCTACGAAGAGCAGGGGAGTCCCCATGGTGACGAGCTCGGGCGTATAAAACCCTTTTCTAGCTGCTCCTGAATTTGTTTCTTAAGTTCCACTAGTTCATTAACGGACATCCTATATGGCCTCTTCGCTATAGGTGCAGTTCCAGGTACTGAATCAATGGCAAACTCTATGTCCCGATCAGGTGGCATACCTGGAAGTTCTTTCCGGAACACGTCCGAATATTCTTGAACCACTGGAATGATTTTCAATGTTGCTTCTTCGACGTGGTTCAACGTTGCCTTCTCGGTTGCCGGTTGGGCTGACTCGAACTCAATACGAGTACCGTGCTCATTTGTCAACTGCACGCTCCTCTCAGCACAATGGATCACTCCGTTGTGCTTGCTTAACCAATTCGTTCCAAGTATTATATCAAGCCCTTGAGAATCCAAGACAATAAGGTTGGCAAGGAAGTCTACCCTCCTTATTTTAAGGTTTACTTTTGGACATACTATATTAGTCCTCATGTCTCCACCGGGAGAATTAACCAACCTAGTATATTTCAAGTTTGATATGGGTAGATTATACTTGGCAACATACTTGGATGATATGAATGAATGCGATGCTCCGGAATCAAATAAAACATTAGCTGGGTTAGAGTTGGCAAGGAACATACCAATCACGACGTCCTCAGCCTGTTGCGCTTCCTCAGCGGAGACATGATTCACATCGCCACGAGCATAGTTCTGCTGTCCACGATTGCCTTGATTAGCTCCTCCATTTGGCCGTGGGTTTTGCTTGGGCGCGTTGTTTGGCTGTCCAAGGCCTTTCCTCGGGCACTGACTTGCAAAGTGTCCCATCTCTCCACACGAAAAGCATGCCTTGTTGCCCAAGACAGCAGGAACATTGGGGCGGGGTGGTTTTGAGCATAGGCACCCATGTTTGGTCGGGGCGTAGGAGGCAAAGGCACACAAGGTGCTTCGATGACAGGACACTGCTGTGGTGGTGGATTAGGGCGAAAAGTAGAAGCGGACGAGAAGGCACACGAGGTGCTTGCATGATCGTGCTCATTTGTTGAGAAGCTGAACATGGATCTCATTGTTCAACCCTCTCATGAATAAGTATTGCTTCCTTTGACCTGAGTTGACATCCTCGGGGGCATACCTTAACAGCTGCGTGAACTTGTTGAGGTACTCATTCACGCTCTTCTTTCCTTGGCGGAGACCTTCGAACTCTTGCCTTTTGAGCATCATGACTCCAGCAGGGACGTAATGAGAGCGGAAACTCTCTTTGAATTCCGCCCAAGTGACAGTCTCCTGGTCGACATGAGCATTGCAAAGAGCGTCCCACCAGTCAGCGGCTGCTCCCATAAGTTGGTGTGATGCGAAGAGAACTTTCCCCCGATCATTGCACTGAACTATAGCAAGCTTCTTCTCCATGGACTTCAACCAATCGTGCCTCCATGGGATCATTAGCTTGTGCAAAAGTAGGCGGTCAAGTCCTCATGAACTCCCTCAGTCGGTTGTGAGCCGGCGGTGGTGGTGCAGGAACGGGGTTAGGATGGTTGTTGTGGTTGGCTTGCAGCTGACCCAAAGTTTGGATCATAGTTTGCATGAGCTGGTTCTGCATAGCCATCAACCGTTCAAGGTTGTTTTCACCAGCCCCGGGGTTAACATTCTCAGGAACTTCATCGTGGCCATCCTCTTGTGGTTCCTGGTAGCCACGAACATTCCTCCTTTGTCGGCTGGCGTTTCCCCTCACCATCTGTGAGAGAGTTGGGGTGGAATAGAAAAGAGAGGTTTAGGTTAATACCCCAACTATATGCATCAAGGTGTATGAACTAAATATATTTACTTTTATATGAGGATGTGAACACATGTCGAACCATCTCACATCTCTCTACTATGTGTGGATATGGACAACGCTGAAGCGTCCCACAACTCACACTAAGCACACAAACACAGGCAATCATCACAAAAGTTCAACACACCATTCCTATTCAAGCTTCTATGGTTTAAACGTTCCTATGGGTTTTAGGGTATCCATTCTACCTAGGCTTGCATCCTATGGTCAAGGTGGTTCTGATGCCAATCTATGCATTCTACCTAAGCTTGCGTCCTACGGTCAATGTGGCTTTAATGCAAATCTGTGACTTCTACCTAGGCTTGCATCCTATAGTCAACGTGGCTCTGATACCAATCTGTGATGCCCGGTCCCGTAGAACACGGAACCCAGCTAATGCATATGTGTGCCCAGGATGTTCATCACACATACACGTATAATCCACAAACTGAATTCAGAATATAACCACAAATAATAGGGTTTAATTACTTTATTACATCAATCTCTAGCTTATTCTTGCAGTGGAAGTCTCTAACTTATTCTAGCAGTGGAAGTCTCTAATCGATAGCGGAAGCATCTAAACAGCAGCGGCTCCATCTCCAACTCCACAGGCAAGTTGACAGTAGTATGCACGCATAGTACTCCACGTGATCTTCAAAGTACTCCTCTCCTGTTGCTGATGTTTGTATGATAATGCAAGGGTGAGTACATGTCGTACTCAGCAAGTGCGGAAAAGTATAACATGTAGCTTACAGCAAGGTAGGAAATAAAAAGGCTCATTGCAGAAAGCAAAGTTTATTTCATAAACATGATAAAAACAGCAACTATCTTTAAGTGAATTTAATCCCAACATATATTTAAGTAAAACAACAACATACCTCCTTCATAATTCAACAATTTCCATGTTTCAACCAAACATTAATCTTTCTCAACTTCATCTCATTCTCATGATAACCATCTCATATTCATATCCATCTTATAACCGAGACCAAATCTCATTAACAGTCCCAAAACCAATCTCATTACCAAGACTCAACAGTCCCGAAACCAATCCCATACCATAACCATACCAATAACCAAACCAATAACCATCCCAATAACCATCCCCCTAATCATGGAAGTTGGCCAGGCGCTTGTGACCGTAAGCACGACTATCATGATAGTTTTACACTCTACAGAGGTGGCACCACTTTACCCACAAGTTTGTGATTTCGTCACCCGTCGGCGACTGCAGAACCTCCATTATACCAGTACACAACCGTCGGTGTATGGCCAAGATGTGACACCCTCAATTCTGTAGAACACAAAACCGAGAACTGATGCGTATGTGTGCCCAAGATGTTCATCACACATACACATATATCGACAAACTGAATTCAGAATATATATAACCATGAATAACAGGGCTTATTACAATGTTTCGTGAGTCTTAGAATCATTCCAGCAGCGGAAGTCTTATTCTATCAGCGGAAGTCTTATTTTAGCAGCGGAAGTCTTCTAAACTAATGCAGAAGCAATCTAAGCAGCAGCAGCTCCATCACTACTCCATCCTCACAGGCAAGGTTGAGGACAGATTACACGCCTAATGCTCCACTTGGTCTTCAAAGTACTCCTCTCCTGTTGCTGATGATGAGGTAATAATGCAAGTTTGAGTACATGATATACTCAGCAAGTGCAGGAAAATATGATATGTAGCTCACAACAAGAAAGGTATAAAAAGGCTCATTGCAGAGAGCAAAGTTTATTTCTCAAAACATGATAAAAATAGCAACTCAGCTTTAAGTGAATGTAATCCCAACATGTATTTAAACATTTACATACCTCCATTATGATTCATCCCTTTTCATGTCTCAACCAGACATCAACTTTCTCAACTTTGCTCATGAATACCATCTCGTATTCACTACCATCTCATGAATACCATCTCATATTCACTATCATTTCATCTCATAATCAATTCTATCTCATCCCGAGACCCAATCTCGTTGCCATGACTCAACAGTCATGCAACCCATCTCATTACCCGGACTCAACAGTCCCTAAAACCAAACCATAACCAACCAAAAACCATAACCTCCCAATAACCATCCCATCTAATCATGTGAGTTGTCCAGGCACTCATGACCGTAAGCTCGGCTATCATGATAGTTTTAGACCCTGCAGAGTTCGTACCACTTTACCCACAAGTTTTTGATTTCTTCACCCGTCGGCGACTGTAGAACCTCCATTATACCAGTACACAACCGTCGGTGTATGGCCAAGAGATCAGAAAATAGCCTTTACAAAGGGGTTACTAGATGTATGGACTCACTAAGGTTTCACCGGTAGGCTAGAATCTCCAATTCTCCCACCCACGGGCCCCTCTTGTGCCATGCAGTTCCTAGGGCAGTCCTCACTCGATTCCCATTCCCCACGCCTTCCACGGTCCATAACAATCTAGTAACTTACCTAATTACTCAGCTAAGCCGCACCCATACTTGGCCTTGTGGTGGCATTGTTATCCTGGCATGTGCTCGCATGAACCGGTCCATAGATCTACGGCAAGTAACCACCATCTCATTCTACCTCATTCACAAACCCTGGCTTTCTTAGATCTCCCTCTGATTCACGTTCATTAACAACATCCATTTCTCATTATTCATACGAGTGCAGTTAGCTAGACACATCTATCTCGCTTCCCGTATTCCATGGACTCAGCGAAGCATAAAAGCAAAAACCATACCCGACTCATTAACTTTTCCGGTGACAAGGGTGGCTAACAAAACTAGCAAACTCCTATGAAAGGGGTTCCCATCATGTTGACTAAAGAACACACACCTTTTCGCAAACAAAACAGTTTTCCAAAAACATGGGATCAATATGGTCAAGGGGCACTTGCCTTGTTCTTGCGGTTCCTGTTGCTCGAATTCTTGCTGTTGTAGTCCGTCGTAGGTAGCTCCCTGAGCTTGTCCTTCTATACGCGATCATGCACATACAAGATTCATAGCAGTCAATCATCATGTACAAACTCTACCTTAAGATGCAATGATGCATATGCATGTTAATCCTATGATGCAGTTTTTTATTAGATCAGTTTATGTGTGTTCTTGCATAACTTGCATGGGTTTTATGATGAACAAAGGTGTTCGGATCAAATGTGGACGTGGTGATGATCTCGTCACAAGATATAGATCAGACCGATCAACACGTGATCTGTCCACGAAAAAGCTTCTGTTCGAAAGGAATTGAAGAACCGATGCAAAGAAAACGCGATGATGTCGTAAGGTGGTACTGGAAACCTACCTTACTTCCTTTGGGTCCTTCCTCCTAGCAAGAACAGATCGTCGGGGCTCTCTTCCGGCGGCGGCGATCGTGATCCAGGCTCATCAGCGGTCTCTCCGGCGGTTGTACTCCGGCGAAGAGGTTTACTCGGCGAGCTGGGGCAAGGGCTCTAAGTTGTCGGCTCAGGAGGTGGAAAAGAAGTACGTGGTTGCAGCCAAAGGTTCTGGGTTCTATTTATAATCAGGAAGAGAAGAGTCGTACTCTGATCGGAAGTCGAATAAGAGTCCTATTCAAATTGTTTTTGAATCTTAACAACTTATCTTTAATTGATTTTGTTGCAGTATTCAACGTAGAAGAGTTTGTGTCGGTTTCCTCAGTAACGGGTACTCACGTACTTAGGAAAACCGCTTCAGAATCGCGTCCTTCCGCGGTGATGAGCTCCGGAGACTCCACGTGTCCTGCGGGAACCTGGGCTCCTTTTTCCGCAGAGACGAGCTCCAGTTGTGCCGCGTGTCAGGCGGGCGAGACCTCCCTCTTCCTCAGAGACGAGCTCCACGTGCACCACGCGTCCTAGCGGGCGGGACCTCCCCTCTCTACAGACACGAGCTCCGTGTGCGCCACATGTCTGGTGGGTTGGGACCTCCCCTCTCAACAGAGGCGAGCTCCACGAATGCCACATGTCAGTTCCAGACCTCCCCCTTTCTTCAGAGGTGGCTCTGAGTGTGCCATGTGTCAATTCCGGACCTTCCCTCTCTTTGGAGGTGAGCTCCGATAGTGCCACGTGTCCTAACAGCGCCAGACTTCCTTTCTCCTCAGACGCGAGCTCCGAGGTCGACACGTGTCCAACAGTGACGGACCTCCCGGAGGTGAGCTCCGGAGGTGACACGTGTCTGGTAGTGTCGGACCTCCCGGAGATGAGCTCCGGAGGTGACACATGTCTAGTAGGACCGGACCTCTCGGAGGTGAGCTCCGAGAGTGACACGTGTCTTGCGGGGCCGGACCTCTCGGAGGTGAGCTCCGAGAGCGACACGTGTCCAGCGCGGCTGGTCCTCTCTCCTCTGCAAAGGCTAGCTCCGGGGCAACATGTGTCCCACGGGGTCGGACCTCTTCCCCTTTGCGGGGATGAGCCCCGAGCCTGCCACGTAGCCAACTTAGCGGCGGACCTCTCCCCCTTTGCGGGGATGAGCTCCGATCACGCCACGTGGCCAGCGAGCCACGGGAGTTGTCTTCGGCGCTCTCTGTAAACTGGAATTTGCTCTTTTTGGCTAACTTTTTGATTCTTTCTCGGTTTCAACTTATTTTAAAAATATTTTTTCTACATGAAACATGAATACATGCAGAAATTGAAAATGAGGGTGTCACAAATCTACCCCCCTTAAATTGAATCTCACCCTCAAGATTTCCTAGTGGAGAATAGATGAGGGAATTCTGCCTTCCTGGGTTGTTGGCTGTGCTGACTCAAACTCGATGTGAGTACTGTGCTCGTTTGTCAACTGAACACTTTTCTCAGCACATTGGATTACTCCATTGTGCTTGCTTAACCAATCCATTCCGAGTATTATGTCAAGCCCTTGGAAATCCAAGACAATGAGGCTGGCAAGGAAGTCTATCCCCCTTAAATTAAGGTTTACTTTTGGACATACTATATTAGTCCTCATCTCTCCGCCGGGAGAATTAACCAACATAGTATATTTCAAGTGTGATATGGGTAGATTGTACTTGGCAACATACTTGGATGATATGAAGGAATGTGATGCTCCAGAATCAAATAGAAGGGTGGCTGGGTTGGAGTTGGCAAAGAACATACCAATCAAGACGTCCTCAGCCTGTTGCGCTTCCTTAGCAGAGACATGGTTCACGTTGCTGCGAGCATAGTTCTGCTGTCCACGGTTTCCTTGCTGTCCAGGACCTCTCCTCGGGCACTGGCTCACGAAGTGTCCTGTTTCTCCACATGCAAAGCATGCCTTGTTGCCCACGACAGCAGGTACGTCGGGGCGGGGGTTTTGAACATAAGCGCCCGTGTTGGGACGAGGAGTAGATGACAAAGGCACACGAGGTGCTTGTGCAACGGGTTGTTGCTGTGGTGGTTGCTTAGGGAGAAACGATCCATACTGTGGTGCAGTTGGGGGCATGTACCGAGAGCGTACGTTGCTCCCTCTGGCTGGTATGACATCTTTCTTTTGCCCTCTCGCTCGATCTCTCAGATCTTGCTCTCAACCACAATGGCTTCGTCAACTAACTTCTGGAAGCTAGCATAGTCATTGTTGTGAAGTTGAACCTGATCTCATTGTTCAACCCTCTCATGAACAGGTACTGCTTCCTGTGGTCCGAGTTGACATCTTCCGGGGCATACCGGGACAGTTGCGTGAACTTGTTAAGGTACTCATTCACGCTCTTCTGTCCTTGGTGGAGTACTTCAAACTCTTGTCTCTTGAGCATCATTACTCCAGCAGGGATGTAATGAGAGCGGAAACTCTCCTTGAACTCAGTCCAAGTGATCGTCTCCGGGTCGACATGAGCGCTGCACAGGGCATCCACCAGTCAGCGGCTGCTCCCATGAGTTGGTGCGACGCGATAGAAATTTCTCTCGGTCATTGCACTGGACGATGGCAAGCTTTTTCTCCATGGACTTCAACCAATCGTCGGCCTCCATGGGGTCATTAGCTTGAGCAAAAGTGGGTGGTCGAGTCCTCATGAACTCTCCCAGTCGGTTGTGAGCCGGGGGTGGTGGCGGTGGTGGTGGCGGTGGTGCAGGAACAGGGTTGTTATTGTTGGCCTGCAGCTGACCCAAAGTTTGGATCATGGTTTGCATAAGCTGATTCTGCATGGCCATCAACCGTTCCAGGTTGTTTTCACCAGCTCCGGGGTTAACAGGAACTTCATCGTGGCCATCCTCTTGGTTGCCACGGACGTTCCTGTAAAAGCCCAAGAAAAGGGTCTTGCAAAAACTTTTCTTCACCCCACAACACCACAGTTCTTGTTATGGATAGATGGTGAAAAAGTGGGAAGAGCAAGTAACCTCCATCAAAAGAGTGGTTAGAGGGGAAGCCTACACTTTCCCAAAGTGGGGATTCTACACATGACACATGAGGGGTGATTCAAAACTGTTGCATTCAAATTCATGGTTGCAGCATCTAAAACAGGGATCAAAGTGCATAATTGGATTCCTCAGGTCCAAATTAGTGGGGAGGCAGAGTTTCAATAATTTTTGAGAAGGTTTGCTACCCATTTTTCCAAAAAGGATCCAAATATGCAAAGAATTCAAATATACATTTGAATTTGAGGGAAATTTGCCAAACCCTACAAATGGAGCTCAGTTTGAGACTCCCAACATTTGAATTCATCATTTGTCAAGTTTTGGAGATCTTTTGAGAGGTGGGAGAGCACTGACCAGTGGGGCCCACATGTCATTGGGTGGAATAGACTTAGCCCCCAAGTCTTCTCTCTGTTTCTCAGTCAACCGAGCGCAGCCAGCTGCCGCGCGCGCGCCACCGGCCGAGTGGCCACCTCCTGGTTCCCGTCGCTCGTGCTGGCAGCCGGGAAACAGCGCGCCCTCTCCTCTACGTGACCCCCTCGCCAAGCCACCGAGACGTACGCGTGCCTCTTTGCAAAACAGCGAGCCCCGGCTCTGTTCGGTCACCGGCGCCGCTCCCTCGATTCTCCCCTGCACGCCGACGTCTGCTCGGCTTTGCCCGAGCTCCCAACACAAAAAGGGAGCGCCTGTGTGTGCTCTAACTACCCCCCTCACCACCTTGCGGCGTTAGCACTTCATTTGGCCACCAATCGACGATCGCAGCTGAGGACCGAGGTGCAACCGGCGGAGCCACAACTGACTCACCGTGGGCAGCGCTCCACAGCCGTTTTCACCGATCCTCTCCTACACGAAAAAGGTGCGCCGTGCTCTCTAGATTGTGTAGATGCAAGCCGTATAGCGGTTGATCCACCGGATGAAGAGTATTTCCAGTTCTTCCGAAACGTAGTGTGTTTGGGTAGGGCGCGGTCTACCCCAAAATTCCTGCTACTCGTTTAGCTATTGGCCGCGCAGGCTTGTCAGCACCTTCCTCACTTCCTAGTGGCCCTCCTTGACCAAGAATCAAGGAATATGACCCAGAAATGGCCGGGTTCTGGTTGTTTTTCGGGCCGCCATAGAATAATAGCTCGGGTCACCGCGGAGCCCTAGGTTGCCAACCGTTTCATGGGATTTGGCGGCCATTTCCGTCAACCCCGAACTCCCGCGGTGCTCCCCGACCCTTTGCCGATCGTTTTGATGCGTTGTAACACACTCCCGACCACGCCGGAACCCTAACCGCCGCTGTCACCGTCGGGAGCCCTGGTCCGGTGAGCTACGGCCGCCGGTGAACCCCGAGATGAGTTCAGCGTCGTGAGTTAGGGCGGGACGGCGAGTTTGGGGTCGGGAGACGGCCGGGAAAGCAGTTCCGGCGACGCTCGCCGGAGTGCGCCGCCGCGGACCCCTGTTTGGCGCGAGGAAGGAGAAGACTGCCGGGTGGGACCCACTGGCAGACATTTAAACAATTTGAAATGTCCAGTTTGTAGATCAAACTTTGGAGGACCACAACTTGGGGTAGGAGAGTACAAAAATCATGAAACAAATTTTGTTGGATTCCTCTAACATAGTAAAATCCAAATCTGAAAACCAATTTGTATGAAACCCATTAATTAATTCTGGAAAATTCTTTAAAGCTTTTCAGCAAAAGAATTTTAGAGGGAGTTTGGTTAATCCAAAAATCTCCAAATTTTGCCAGAATGTTCCTTAGGATGTTGGTGATCCCTTGTAAAAGTTTCAGACCATTTGGAGTTGATTTGGTCAGAGCAATTCAAATGTAAAGGTGCTGTGTTCATTTGAATACAGAAACATTTTCAGAGAATTTCCAAAACTTGGAAATTCAGTTCTGGGCAAATCTTAGCTCCAAAAATGCTAGGAAAATTCATGCAAACTCTATGAGCTGTAATTGAAATTGTAGTTCACTAAGTTGGGCATGAACAGGGGTATTACCTCAGAATTAATTCTTCTTTGCTTATTTGCTAAGAGAATTATTCTGAGCAAACCACTCATGAAAAGTGCTAGTGTTTGGTCCAGAGAGTTTTCTTGTGACAAGGAACTCACACAAAAATTCTCAGCTCCATTGGAGCTCTTGATCACCCCTGTCCTGTTTAACCACTTGAGGGATTAATATGGAAAAGGGGGAAAACCACTTAGCACTTAACCATGTACTTAGGTCCAAACCCAAACCACTAAACCCTAGTTCCATTTTAAATTCTTAAACAGAGTTCCAGTTGTTAGAAACTGGTGATAAGAACTAATAGCAGTAGTATTACAATAAACTTGTATGCATATTCATTAACATGTAGTATTTCAATAACGTGTAGTCGCTGAAGGCGAGGAAGCTCCGGAGGTTCTCGACTTCCTGCTTCCAGAGGAAGAACTGACTCCTGACCAGCAGCAACAAGGCAAGCCCCGGTTTGCATTAACCCTTTTATAAGTTTTACTTTGTTTACATGAGTCATGTGAAGTATGATTCTGCATTAGGTGTAGGATGAATGGAACCCCACTTGCATAACCAAAGGTTCCTAAAAGAGTGAGGGTAGTGTCTAAGACCTCGGGTAGAAAGGCTATGCTTAAAGATTCATAGGGCTTTGGTACAAGTCGAGTAGTTGGAATCTACTCGCGAGATAGGTGGGACACACGGGTTCGGTTGAGTGATGTGAGATCACTTTAGTAATGAAAATGAGACTAGGCAGGGGCTAGGGCGCAGCAAGAGGAAGTCTTGTGTGCGCAGCCCTGCCCGTGTCTATTGAGGACCGATCCGTGTGCGGCCCTGCTGAACAAGTATTGAACGTACCGAAGGCATATCGGATATATGGGCCCCGATAAACCGATGTAGCCTAAACCTCCGGGCGTCGAGGCATAGCATACCGATTTATAGGTGTAGGTTGAGGGGAGCAAGGTGGAAATCTGCCAACCGGCATAGAGAGATGTTCCATGTGGGGAACCTCCTGCTCGTTTCGGTGCGACCGGTTCGACGTTTGGGCTGTGGGGTGAAAGGTTGTCCCGTACAACATCGAGTGAGCGTGCTGTGCAGCTCCACGGGTGGGCGTACGTGACGTGCTCCTTGGGTTTCCCTGCAGGTGTATATCGAGTCGATTCGCCATCCCTCGCGGTGACGAGTACCGCTTGTTCACTGCGTCGTAACATAGACTAATGAATGAAATGTTATGATTCAATATTGCTGTTATGATATAATTGTATTGCTACATGTGTGCCACCAAAGATTGCTCACTAAATTTCAGCTTCATGAACCATTAACTTGTTGCTAAAAGATGAACTAAGGATGAACTTGTAGGCGTGTCCATACTGCAACATTGCTATCCTATGTCATGGTACACCTCATGTAGAGTTTCATGTTTAGGTGAGTTGGTTAAGCCTTGCTGAGCCTTCGTGCTCATGGTTGCTGCTTAAGTATTTTTCAGGTGAGGAGCCACCCACAGACTCGGAGTACTAGTCTACCGGCGAGGGTTACCCTCCGTCGGGGACCACGGCTGAGTGGGAGCCGTACACGCCGCGCTGAGCTGAGACGTGCAGCTAGTGTGGGTTGCCCTAGGGCTGGGCAACCGACTTTTGCTAGATAGACGGGCGTGAGTTGTACAAAAGAAACTTCCGCTGTGTAATAAAAGGCCGTAGTTTGTAACTGAGAAGTGTACTACTTCGTACAATTCAGTTGTTTTCCTATGTAATATATTGTGTTCTTATGACGTGTGCTGTCGGGTGTCGCATCGTGCGGCACCACCCTCTGCGATCCTGGATGGGCGGATAGCACAGTACTTAAGGACTGTATTATGGGAAAAACTTAGGTTTACGGTGAGGATTCAGTAGTTGCCCAAGTAAGTACTATATTAGAATAGTTACTTAAAGTGGCAAGACTAACCTATGTGTTATAATTCTGAATTTTCATTATGTAACGACGCACCTACGCTCTGGTAAGAATGGTAAGGAACGCCACCGAAAGCGGTTCAATTTCGGTTAGCTCTCCCTGACGAGGAACGTGGTTCAGGGATTTGTCTCACAGCTTGGTGTGAGACGTCAATATGAAACTCTTGGACTCTTCATGTTCCTGAGTTCATATGAAACACTGATCCCTAGCGTGCATTAGGCAAGTAAGTGGAGACCCCATCACGTGGTCAGTAACGCGAGAGTGTGTTCGTCTGGAAGTAGCCCAGGGGGACATACGCAGCGCTTGCCATCGGCGTGCCCTGCAGGGCAGTAGGTGGTATCTGTTGGGTTGATAACATTCCCAACCGTGACGACCCGTATATGACATACTCGGGTTCCCCGTCGTGTGGTGTTGAAACACGATCACGTACCTTGAGACGTGACCTAACTCAAGGACGGCCTTATGACAATGATACGGGCGTTTGTATTTACTTTCAAATATGGTACTGCCTGAAATGGAAACAAAACCTTTGAGTGCATCACTATTGTGTGGTCTTCTGCAGGTATTAACCAAGTAGGTATCCGTGTAGTAAACGTGTGCGAGAGACCGTTTAGTGCCACACTTGAGACGTATATACCGGTATGATCCGGTTAGGATTTTCTTTTGTGAGGAACGTAGTACCGAGACATTGTAGGCATATGCATGCAAAATAATGATAACAAGGAATTAAAATCTATAGGTTCAACATTTAGGACCCTGGTTGGGTATAAGAATGGGATAGTGGAGCAGGATAGCCAAAAGACTGAAAAACAGAGTGCTCTGTTTTGGGGCAGCAAGTTTTCTGATCTTCAACAGGGCATAACTCACAGGTCTTTTAGCCCAGGGAGGTGTGCTATATAGTTCTGGAAAGGTATTTAAGTACTCTACAACTTTGTTGTAGACTTCCAGAGCTGAAACACACCTTAAGATGGCTTAAATCCCAGAGGAATGTAAACTGTCCAGAACCAGGACAGAGTGAAACATTCTCTGGACTATTCTGCTTTTCAATGATAACTCCCAGTAGCAAAATCAAAAATTTTCATATAATACATCCTTATAAAGAGTAGAATATGTGTTACATTTTTGCAATTCAAAGTTTCTGAAATTTCGGCACAAATTTCAGTGGAAACTCGAATTGAAAACAGCAACTTCCAAGGGAGGTGCTGTGAAAATTCTTCCAGAAATTCTGCTGACTTTGAATTAGCATGACTTTTTAACCAGAGCTGATATGGGGGCAAATGAGTACTCGTTGGAAATATACTGAAGTTAACTTTAACTTTGGTGTTCAGCTTGAGTCATGAAAATGCCCAGAACCAGATCAAAACTTGGAATAGGTAGAAACTGGTCATTCTGACAGAAGAATGACAGTTGAACTCATTGGAGAGGGTGTTGTACCCTAAGGGTGGTATACGTGATGACAACGCGATGGTAATATCTCGTAGTGACCAAACCTAGTTATGGTGAGCTTCCAAAGTGGAGGTTCATCAAGTTGGATTAAACTAGCTTGTGTTTGGTCTGGTAATGGTGTAGCTTGTGCAAAGTTATTACATTATCTACACACGAGATGTATCGCATGTTTTTATTGTCATTATGTTTTTACGCCTGTTGTTTTGGACTGCATGTAAAATGTTGCGGGACTGATGTTATTGTCGTATGGTTGCAGATGGTTCGCACTATGTCACACCCGATATTCCATAAGGAACATCGAGCGTATACTCACATGTATGCCAGGATCAATTGACTCATACATGTGCCGACAAGAGTGAAATATCATTGTATTATAAGCCAAGTTAAACGTACATCATAATATTACATCATATTACATAAAATATCAATAATAGTATCAATACACTATAACATGACAGCGGAAGACTACGGCGTGGATGCTCCAGTTCCACAGGCGTTGCCCGGGGGTTCCGCCAACCTAGAATAACTCCTCGGGATCGAAGTCCTCTTCGTCAAAGTCTACGTCTTCATTTACACCTGAGTAGCATATGATAACCAGCGGAAGCAAGTTTGAGTACCATAGGTACTCAGCAAGTGTAGGAAAGGATATTATGAAGGCCAACAGCAAGGAAGGCTAACATGGTTAAGCACTATGCATTAATCCTAAGCCTTAGCTTTGATTAGCAACCTATCTTACTAAGTGATAATCCCACCATCATTATAGTTAAGTCATTAATGTTAGGTTACACCACCCAACAACCTCTTTTCAACTCACTTCCATGTTTCTCTAATCATGGACAAGTCCAAGCCGCTCTTGACCGTGAGCACGGCTGTCATGACAGTTTGGTTCTCTGCAGAGATTGTACCACTTTACCCACAAGTAGTGATTTCATCCCCTGTTGCCAGGTGGACTAAGAACCTCCCTGATATCCGTGGTTGCAAGCCACATTACACACTTCCTTTGGTGTGCGATCAGGAGATCACTACATGGCCTTTACAAAGGATCTACCGGCAAGTACAAGCCCACTGAGGTTTCACCGCTGTAGTTCCTGGGAGTAACCCTCCCCTACAGAAGCCCCCTCTTGAGCCTTGCAGTTCCCAGGGCAGTCAAAAATGGACCCCCATTCCCCGCACCATCCAAACACTCATACTATACCGGCAAACTCCTAATTAATTGGCCAAGCTGCCCCATCTCAGTCTTGTGGTGGCACTGTAAAGTCGGGTTAACTGTTCCATGAACCGGTCCTTAGAATCTAAGACAGGCACTAACTCATTCCCGAGTCTCGTGCACGAAGCACCAACCAAACAACCAGCCTGTCTAGATTCCTAACATCATGACACACTTGTGTCTTTCATATAATTCCACCACACTAGTATCAACTATATTCCATTCATTTCTAAAGTTCTAAGCATGGCTAAGCACATAAAATGATAACCTTCAAGTCACATCTAATTCCCTCCATGGTTTTGCAAGGAAAGATAAAACAATATAACTATGGAAACACCCTACACTGGGTTTCATATTAAAGACATCATGCAAATAATCTAACTATTCATCCTAAAATAGGAGCAAAGTGGTCAAGGAACACTTGCCTTTGAATGAAGAGGGATTTACTTCAAACTCTTGATCTTGAAGATTGGGTATTAGTTCTTGGGTTGGTTCTATCCATGCATTTGTACCCACAAAACAGTAACAAACATGCCATAAGAATCATATCAAGTCATTTCAATCACATAGGTTTGGTTACACACATGCAACTATTGATTTCTTGTCATTTTATGTGAGTTAGGAGGAAATATGTTTCAATGGGCTACCTATATACTTTGATTTTGCTATTGCCACATCCAAACACTCATTTTCAGTTTGTGAGATGATTTAAATAAATTTTAGAATTTTATAAATATATGTGAATTCTTATAATTAATTAAATCCTAGAAATCATTTAAATTATTATTATAATAATTTTCAGAGCTCATATTTCTATTTTTCTGCAATTCAGAACCTAATTAAACATTTAAAACAGTTTCCAAAATTTTTCTTTAATGTATACTGTTTTTACCTATTTTTCAATATTTATTTAATACTTAAAAATACATTTTTAATCATTTAAATAATTATTCTGGATCACAGAAATTATACATGTACAAAAATATGATAACAGAATAATTTTATACCTTTTAAATAAATTTCCACAATTTTCTGGAATATATGTGATTTTTACTTTGATTTTCAGAATTAATTGTCACTATATAAATAATTTCAGCATTTGTAAACTGTTATTTTTAATTTCAGAACTTTTATTTTGTTCATAATGTTTTAATAGTGCTAAAAATAAATTTCTAACATTTTCCAGAATTCATTTAGCCTTATTTGACTAATTACAGAATTAAAAACAAACTTTTAAACTGATTTGGGCTAATTTGTAATAAATTCAAACTTTCTGGGGTTCAAATTGAATTTACTGAACTGTTTTATCAATTTCCATAATGCTCAGGGGTTAATTAGCTAATTCACAATGAATTTCCAATTTTCTATAAGCCTAGGGTCAATTCTGTGAATCTCAGGGGCTTTTTCCTAGTTATTTAAATCTCTAGGGACCCCTCTGTGAATTTCCTAACGTTTATAACTATTTTGAATGTGGGCCGTCGGATCTAATCTGGACGGTTCAGATTTAATGAACCGAAGGGGTACGCCCCCTTCTAATCCTAGCCGTGCAAAATAAAATGGAGGACCACGATTTGGCCACGTCGCCCCCGACCCTTCTCTCCCGCGTCCGGCGGCCGCGCAGTCGCCGACGAGCGGCGGCGGTGGCCGGGGTTTTCTGTTTTCTTTGAATTCTCTACTAAACTTTGATCTCTCGGTACCAGAAGGAAGAGGGGAGGATGGGGGACTCACCTAGGGGGTTCTCGGGGTTCAGAAACGGCCGGAGAGGGCTGTCGACGGCGAGCAGTGCCGATCTCCGGCGATCTTCGTCGGCAGGGCTTCCTAACCGTGTTCCTTCGAAGAATTTCGTCGGAAACTTGTTCTGGAGGCCGTAGGAGGGTGTAGGGGTCGTTGGAGTTGAAGATCAATGTGGATTTTCGGAGAATTGGATGTGATGGTTGTTTTTCCGATCGGGGTGAGTGTGAGTGGTTTCTGTGGGGAAAATGGCCGAGGGCCGGGTTGTATAAATAGGCGGGACGGAGGCGGCGGTTGCTGCGGCGCCAGTTGGGGAAGAGGCGCGAAGGAACGGCAGGTTGCAGCATTTTTCCCCCACATGCGATAATAACGTGAAGAGGGAGAGAGAGAAGGGATCGGCAGCGGTTTTTGGAGGGGAAAGGGCTGACAAATGGGCCCCGGTGGCAATGAGGAAGAGAGAGGGAGAGGGTGAGGCGGTTTTTGTTTCATGAGTGAGGAATTCGGGTGTTACAACTCTACCCCCCTTAAGAAAAATCTCGTCCTCGAGATTGGGTTTACAAAGGAAATAAATCAGGGAATTGTGATCTGAGTTCATCTTCTCTTTCCCATTTAGCTTCTGCCTCGGAATGATGTTTCCATTGAACCTTATGCATGCGGATTATTTTGTTTCTTGTGATCTTTTCCATTGTGTCAAGAATTTTGACGGGGTACTCGGTATATGAAAGATCTTCCTGTATATCTAACTCATCCATTGGCAGTTGTTCTTCTGGTGTTCTCAAACACTTCTTGAGTTGTGATACGTGGAACACATCGTGTACATCCGACAACCGAGATGGTAACTCCAACTGATATGCTACCTCTCCTTTGCGTTCCAGTATCTTGAATGGTCCGATATACCGAGGTGCTAGCTTCCCTCTTACTTTAAATCTCCTTAGTCCACGCATAGGTGACACTTTGAGATACACATAGTCTCCCACTTCGAAGACTAGTTCTCTTCGCCTTGTGTCTGCATAGCTCTTTTGTCTTGTTTGAGCTATCTTTAGATTATTACGAATTTCTCTTACTTTCTTTTCTGCATCTTTTAATACTTCAGGTCCAAACACCTTATTCTCACCTATCTGATCCCAAAATAATGGAGTTCTACATCTTCTTCCATATAAGGCCTCGAATGGGGACATCTTCATACTGGCTTGGTAGCTATTATTGTAGGAGAATTCTGCATATGGCAAGTTCTTATCCCAACTCCTACTATTCTTGAGTGCACAAGCTCTGAGCATATCCTCAAGAATTTGATTGGTCCTTTCTGTTTGCCCGTCAGTTTGTGGATGATATGCAGAACTGAAATTTAATTGCGTTCCCATGGACTCATGTAATTTCTGCCAAAACCTTGAAGTGAACTGTGTACCTCTATCTGATACTATCTTTTTAGGTACACCATGTAGGTAGACTATTCTTGACATATATAGTTCTGCTAGTTTGGAACCATTATAATTTTCTTTCACTGGAATAAAGTGAGCAACTTTTGTCAGTCTATCCACTATCACCCATATAGAATCATATCCTGTTTGTGTTCTGGGCAAACCCACTATAAAGTCCATCCCTATTTCTTCCCACTTCCATTCAGGTATCTTTAGGGGTTGTAATAGCCCTGCAGGCCTTTGATGTTCTGCTTTGACTAGTTGACATGTGTCGCACAATGCCACATGTTCTGCAACATCTCTTTTCATTCCATACCACCAATACCTTGTTTTAAGATCATGATACATCTTTGTACTTCCAGGATGGATAGAGTAGTCAGAATCATGAGCTTCTTTTAATATTAATTTCTTTATTTCTTTGATGTCTGGTACACATATTCTTTTACCATGCCATATGGTACCATTCTCATCTTCTCTAAATCCCGGGGCCTTGTTTTCTTTGATCAACTGCTTGATCTATTTGATCTTTTCATCGTTCTTTTGACCATTCCGTATATCTTGTTCCAGGGTTGAATCAACTTCCATTGCTATAGCTTCTGTATGATTCACCAAGCATAAGTTGAGCTTTGCGAACTCTTCACATAGTTGGGGTTGTAGATCTCTTATGGTCAACATGTTGACATGTGTCTTTCTACTCAAAGCATCTGCAACCACATTAGCTTTTCTAGGATGGTAATTTATTCCCACATCAAAATCGTTAATGAACTCTAACCATCTCCTTTGTCGAAGGTTGAGATCTGGCTGAGTGAAGATATACTTCAAGCTCTTATGGTCGGTATAAATTTCGGTTCTTTTACCCATTAGATAATGTCTCCATAACTTCAATGCATGCACAACTGCTGCCAACTCTAGGTCATGGGTAGGATAGTTCTTCTCATGCTTCCGAAGTTGTCGGGAAGCATAGGCAATAACATGTCCTTCTTGCATAAGCACACATCCTAACCCTTGCCCTGAAGCATCACAATATACAGAGAATGATTTCTCCATATCGGGCATAACCAAGACTGGGGCAGTTGTTCACTTCTTCTTTAATTCTTGGAAGCTTGATTCACACTCTTGAGACCATATAAAAGCAGCTCCTTTTTCCAACATCTTTGTGAGTGGCTTAGCTATTTTTGAAAATCCTTCAATAAACCTTCGGTAATAGCCTGCCAATCCCAAGAAGCTTTGGATTTCACCAACATTCTCTGGTGTCTTCCACTTTTGTACACCAGATATCTTTTCTGGGTCTACTGCGATTCCTCCTTCAGAGATGATATGTCCCAGAAAAGCAACTTTCTTAAGCCAAAATTCACACTTACTGAATTTAGCATAAAGTTGGTTTTCCCTTAGCTTTTGTAAGACTATTCTCAGGTGCTCTTCATGTTGTTTCTCATTCTTTGAGTATATGAGGATATCATCAATGAACACTACTACAAATTTGTCCAAATATTTCATGAACACCTTGTTCATAAGGTACATGAAATATGCCGGAGCATTTGTTAGTCCAAAAGGCATAACTGTATATTCATACAGTCCATACCTAGAAACAAATGCCGTCTTCGGAATATCTGATTCCCTTATCCTTAGTTGATGATATCTGGAACGGAGGTCAATTTTGGAGAATATACATGCACCTCTTAATTGATCAAACAAGTCCTCAATACGAGGTAAAGGGTACTTGTTTTTGATTGTCACTTCATTGAGGGCACGATAATCTACACATATCCTCTTGGTTCCATCCTTCTTTGGTACAAATATGACCGGAGCTCCCCATGGTGAGGAACTAGGACGGATATACCCTTTCTCCGATAACTCTCGGATATGATCCTTGAGTTCTGCTAGTTGTTGGGTATCCATCCGGTATGGTCTTTTATATATAGGAGCAGTACCAGGTACTAATTCTATAATGAACTCTACTTCTCGATCCGGTGGCATACCTGGTAACTCCTCAGGAAATACATCCTGAAATTCATTGACCACCTTTATGTCCTCAATAACTACTTCAGTCTTGTTGAGTTGAACATTTCCAGAGGGTACTTGAATAGATGTGAACTCAACCTTAGTTCCATCCGTATGGGTTAGTTCCACTGTTCTCGTTGAGCAATGTATTACTCCTTTGTACTTGGTTAACCAGTCCATCCCCAAGATGATATCTATTCCTTGGGATTCTATCACAATAAGATTTGAAAGGAATTCTACTCCATTAACTCCGAGCTTTACCTTGGGACATATTTGTTTTGTCTTTATTTCTCCTCCAGGAGAATTCACTAATAGCACTCGATTCATAGATGTAATTTGTAAGTTGTGCTTGGTTATGAATTCCTTGGCTATGAATGAGTGTGTTGCACCAGAGTCAAACAGAATTGTAGCAGGATAAGTGTTCGCGGAGAACATACCAATCACCACATCTGGTGCCTCCTGTGCTTCCTCCATCGTCACATGATTCACCTTGCCACGCACAAGATTCTGTGCCTGAGGTGGCTTATTGTTGGGACATCGGTTGGCATAATGTCCCGTTTCCCCACAATTGAAGCATTGCCCCGTGACCTTGTTCATTGGTGCTTTGTTGCCTGATTGTGCATTTTGAGGATTTGGCCCTGCAGGACGAGGTTGAAAGGCAGGACGTTGTTGCTGCACTTGTTGTCTCTGCTGTTGTGGTTGGAAAGTTGGGTTCCTAGCAGCAGGGTTGTAGTTTCTCTGAAACTGATTGGGAGCTATAGGTCGATTCATTGCTCCCGTTGGCGGTGATGAGAAACGGGGCCGACTGTTGCTGCTAGAAGCCTGTCCTTGCCAATTCATTTTCCTCTTTCGTTCTTCAACTAACTTATGTCTTTTCCTTTCCACTATGAAAGCCTTGTTGATAAGCTTTTGGAAACTTTCATAGTCACTTGAGGACATGGCATACTGTATCTCTGAGTTCAATCCCTCAATGAAACAGTCTTGTTTCTTCTCATCTGTATCTATGTCTCCCGGAGCATAGCGAGATAACTGCGTAAACTTGGTGAGGTACTCTCGCACGGACATGCTACCTTGCTTCAGATTGAGGAACTCCTTCCGTTTGTTCTTGATTTCTCCGGCTGTAACATAGTGATTACGAAAGGCAATTTTGAACTCATTCCATGAGACACCCTCTGGATCCTCATGGGCTTCTTTGTATGCTGTCCACCAGTCTGCTGCAGATCCATATAGTTGGTGAGAAGCAAAGAGCACTCTCTCACGTCCTGGGCATTGTATAATCTGCAACTTGTTCTCAATATTTTTGAGCCAATCATCAGCTTCCAATGGCTCTATAGCGTTGTCGAACTTTGGTGGTTGAGTGCTTAGAAACTCATTCAGTTTTGGTTGGCGTGGTGCATTCTGAATTTGTGGTTGCATGTTGGCCACCACTTGTGTCAGGTTCTGAAGGAGTTGGTTTTGCATGTTCATCATCTGTTGTATAACTTCTCCATCTGCTCTACGTGCAACTCGTGGCTGCCATCCAGGCAAAGGGAACTCTGCAACCTCATTGTTGTTGTTCCCTTCATTGCGTCTCCTTCTTCCTGCCATCTATTGTAAAAGACTATGTTTAAAATTAATGTATAGATGTTCTCTTAGGTGTATTACGTTGTATACTTACTTCATCCATTCTATACAAGAGTTACTAAAGTTTCCACTTTGTTTTTTTTTAAATGTCATGATTGAAACAAACTAAGCACTTATATTCCTTAATAGATATTTACATACACTAACGTGGTTGTGAACATAAGCCTACGGCTTTCATAACTCACGTTCATCCACTAACATACATTACATCATCATTCTAAACAAGTTCACTAGTCAAACATTACACACTAGTCAATACATTATCATACATACGTACTACACGAGTGACTACATGAATAAGGACACCTATCCTAGTTGTCCCCTGGGTTCTGTGCATTCTCCTGTGGGTTCCCGCCATCACCATCAGGGTTGCTAGCCTCTGACTCAGCTGTGGAGGCCTCAGGTGCTGGAGGAATATGAGGGCGTTTGGCTGCCCTACGGTCTGGAGAGTCTGGAGTCCAAGTGTCTCCATCCGAAGCATAGAGATCACTCACTTCTCCATCCCTCATCCTCATCAGCCCACGCATGATGGCCTCCGTCTTCTTCAGAAGGTCCCGGACGTCTTGGAGTTCCTGTTGCCAGTTCTGCAGCCTCGTACTGACGTCCACCCCTACCTGAAGACTCATGTCCATCTGCACCACATCACAACCTTCATGGAGAGGCTCATAGTTGAATACCGCGCTTCCACTTTGTCGCCGGGGGTGTACATGTATTGGGTCCGCTCAAGGTGGCCACGGTTGGTGTAGCTCTGGCAAGTGATTGCCTCCCAAGTGGCGTCCTTCTCAGCCTCTGTCATGGTGGACCTCCATGCTGGTGAGTTGTGAATCTTGAGCAGCTTGTTCTCATAGTAGATCCTCGCCTGCGACTTCCACTCGTCTCGCTCTGCGCGAGAGACTCGAGTGGTGTCATACTGCACCTCTAGCTTGCCGGTATAACCAGCACAGCGAAGGAGGTGTCGGAGGCGATCCACCATGCCTCTAGTGGACTCCCCGTGGGTCTGGTAGGTAGTGGGGTTGTCCACCTCCTCGGTAGTACGCTCAGCCAGCTGGTGTCGAGGAACTCGTCCTCCGGTGGACTTACGGGCTGTGAGACGTGTGCGTGCCATCTGTTTCAAGAAAAATTTAAAATGTGTTAGAAAATAAACAATAACATAATTTTGAGTATAGATGAGGTTAGACAACATATATATATAATTTAAATAATCCTCCTTCTAGCAAAATATTTAGTAAAATAGTTTTTAATAAAATAGTGATGTTTATCTTGTCCATTTCTAACTAGGTTTGCGTCCTACGGGCAACCTTGGCTCTGATACCACTTTGTCACACCCGATATTCCATAAGGAACATCGAGCGTATACTCACATGTATGCCAGGATCAATTGACTCATACATGTGCCGACAAGAGTGAAATATCATTGTATTATAAGCCAAGTTAAACGAACATCATAATATTACATCATATTACATAAAATATCAATAATAGTATCAATACACTATAACACGACAGCGGAAGACTACGGCGTGGATGCTCCAGTTCCACAGGCGTTGCCCGGGGGTTCCGCCAACCTAGAATAACTCCTCGGGATCGAAGTCCTCTTCATCAAAGTCTACGTCTTCATTTACACCTGAGTAGCATATGATAACCAACGGAAGCAAGTTTGAGTACCATAGGTACTCAGCAAGTGTAGGAAAGGATGTTATGAAGGCCAACAGCAAGGAAGGCTAACATGGTTAAGCACTATGCATTAATCCTAAGCCTTAGCTTTGATTAGCAACCTATCTTACTAAGTGATAATCCCACCATCATTATAGTTAAGTCATTAATGTTAGGTTACACCACCCAACAACCTCTTTTCAACTCACTTCCATGTTTCTCTAATCATGGACAAGTCCAAGCCGCTCTTCACCGTGAGCACGGCTGTCATGACAGTTTGGTTCTCTGCAGAGATTGTACCACTTTACCCACAAGTAGTGATTTCATCCCCTGTTGCCAGGTGGACTAAGAACCTCCCTGATATCCGTGGTTGCAAGCCACATTACACACTTCCTTTGGTGTGCGATCAGGAGATCACTACATGGCCTTTACAAAGGATCTACCGACAAGTACAAGCCCACTGAGGTTTCACCGCTGTAGTTCCTGGGAGTAACCCTCCCCTAACGAAGCCCCCTCTTGAGCCTTGCAGTTCCCAGGGCAGTCAAAAATGGACCCCCATTCCCCGCACCATCCAAACACTCATACTATACCGGCAAACTCCTAATTAATTGACCAAGCTGCCCCATCTCAGTCTTGTGGTGGCACTGTAAAGCCGGGTTAACTGTTCCATGAACCGGTCCTTAGAATCTAAGACAGGCACTAACTCATTCCCGAGTCTCGTGCACGAAGCACCAACCAAACAACCAGCCTGTCTAGATTCCTAACATCATGACACACTTGTGTCTTTCATATAATTCCACCACACTAGTATCAACTATATTCCATTCATTTCTAAAGTTCTAAGCATGGCTAAGCACATAAAATGATAACCTTCAAGTCACATCTAATTCCCTCCATGGTTTTGCAAGGAAAGATAAAATAATATAACTTTGGAAACACCCTACACTGGGTTTCATATTAAAGACATCATGCAAATAATCTAACTATTCATCCTAAAATAGGAGCAAAGTGGTCAAGGAACACTTGCCTTTGAATGAAGAGGGATTTACTTCAAACTCTTGATCTTGAAGATTGGGTATTAGTTCTTGGGTTGGTTCTATCCATGCATTTGTACCCACAAAACAGTAACAAACATGCCATAAGAATCATATCAAGTCATTTCAATCACATAGGTTTGGTTACACACATGCAACTATTGATTTCTTGTCATTTTATGTGAGTTAGGAGGAAATATGTTTCAATGGGCTACCTATATACTTTGATTTTGCTATTGCCACATCCAAACACTCATTTTCAGTTTGTGAGATGATTTGAATAAATTTTAGAATTTTATAAATATATGTGAATTCTTATAATTAATTAAATCCTAGAAATCATTTAAATTATTATTATTATAATTTTCAGAGCTCATATTTCTATTTTTCTGCAATTCAGAACCTAATTAAACATTTAAAACAGTTTCCAAAATTTTTCTTTAATGTATACTGTTTTTACATATTTTTCAATATTTATTTAATACTTAAAAATACATTTTTAATCATTTAAATAATTATTCTGGATCACAGAAATTATACATGTACAAAAATATGATAACAGAATAATTTTATACCTTTTAAATAAATTTCCACAATTTTCTGGAATATATGTGATTTTTACTTTGATTTTCAGAATTAATTGTCACTATATAAATAATTTCAGCATTTGTAAACTGTTATTTTTAATTTCAGAACTTTTATTTTGTTCAGAATGTTTTAATAGTGCTAAAAATAAATTTCTAACATTTTCCAGAATTCATTTAGCCTTATTTGATTAATTACAGAATTAAAAACAAACTTTTAAACTGATTTGGGCTAATTTGTAATAAATTCAAACTTTCTGGGGTTCAAATTGAATTTACTAAACTGTTTTATCAATTTCCATAATGCTCAGGGGTTAATTAGCTAATTCACAATGAATTTCCAATTTTCTATAAGCCTAGGGTCAATTCTGTGAATCTCAGGGGCTTTTTCCTAGTTATTTAAATCTCCAGGGACCCCTCTGTGAATTTCCTAACGTTTATAACTATTTTGAATGTGGGCCGTCGGATCTAATCTGGACGGTTCAGATTTAATGAACCGAAGGGGTACGCCCCCTTCTAATCCTAGCCGTGCAAAATAAAATGGAGGACCACGATTTGGCCATGTCGCCCCCGACCCTTCTCTCCCGCGTCCGGCGGCCGCGCAGTCGCCGGCGAGCGGCGGCGGTGGCCGGGGTTTTCTGTTTTCTTTGAATTCTCTACTAAACTTTGATCTCTCGGTACCAGAAGGAAGAGGGGAGGATGGGGGACTCACCTAGGGGGTTCTCGGGGTTCTGAAACGGCCGGAGAGGGCTGTCGACGGCAAGCAGTGCCGATCTCCGGCGATCTTCGTCGGCAGGGCTTCCTAACCGTGTTCCTTCGAAGAATTTCGTCGGAAACTTGTTCTGGAGGCCGTAGGAGGGTGTAGGGGTCGTTGGAGTTGAAGATCAATGTGGATTTTCGGAGAATTGGAAGTGATGGTTATTTTTCCGATCGGGGTGAGTGTGAGTGGTTTCTGTGGGGAAAATGGCCGGGGGCCGGGTTGTATAAATAGGCGGGACGGAGACGGCGGTTGCTGCGGCGCCAGTTGGGGAAGAGGCGCGAAGGAACGGCCGGTTGCAGAATTTTTCCCCCACATGCGATAATAACGTGAAGAGGGAGAGAGAGAAGGGATCGGCAGCGGTTTTTGGAGGGGAAAGGGCTGACAAATGGGCCCCGGTGGCAATGAGGAAGAGAGAGGGAGAGGGTGAGGCGGTTTTTTGTTTCATGAGTGAGGAATTCGGGTGTTACACACTAGGACCACGCACGAGGTTGGTGGCTCTAGCCAAGGGGGAGGCGATGACTCCCAGCCACCGGCTTACGACAGCACCCCCCCCCCCCCCCCCGCAGCAGCAGCCACCACCGCCGCCTCCGCTTACTCTAGCGGATGTGATAGCGGCACTGGTGGGAGGTCGTGAGGAGCAGACCGACCTGCTCCGCACGATCGTGCAGAATACATCCCAGGCGGGGGGACGTCAAGATAGAGGGCCTCGTGAGCCCCGGGAAGTGTCGTACTCGGATTTCATGAGTACGCACCCTCCAGTGTTCACCGAAGCCGAAGAACCACTGGAGGCCGACAACTGGCTGCGGACCATCGAGCCCAAGTTCGGTCTGCTCCAATGTACGGAGCGGCAGAAGACTCTGTTCACAGCGCAGCAACTCCACGGTGCCGCTGGTGCGTGGTGGGCGAACTATGTCGCCTCACGTCCGGCTGGCCATGCCGTGGAATGGGAAGAGTTCCGGGAGGCATTCCGCGCCTATCACATTCCTCCCGGGATCATGAAGAGGAAGTTCCAAGAATTTTTGGAACTGAAGCAGGGCGGGAGGAGTGCCCATGACTACTCCCGTGCCTTCAATCATCTGGCGCAGTATGCGTCAGACTACATCTCCACCGAGGAGAAGAAACGGGAGGACTTCTATCGGGGGTTACACCCAGAAATGAAGACACATCTCGTTCAGTGGAATCGCGGCACATTCAACGACTTAGTCAATGCCGCGATCATGCAAGAGGATGCTCAGCGGGAGTTGGCAGCTGACCAGCGGAAGCGCAGCGCTCCACCCAGCGGTGGGAGTGGCGCTCCCCAGAAGTACCGTATGGTGTATCGGACACCATCCGGGCAGCAGTGGCGACCACCGGCGCGGCCTCAACAGTTTGGGGGACGTTCATTCCAAGCACCCCCGTTCCGACCGCCGATGCCACCACCAAGACAGCAGCAGCAGCAGACGGCACCCCGGGCGTTTCCACCGCCACAACGCGCCCCGGGATTCCGTCCACCGATCAGGGGGGGACCGCCCCGTTTCACCTGCTTCACGTGTGGCCAGGCGGGCCACTTCGCGAAGGACTGTCCCCAGGGGCAGAAGAGCAGCGGGCAAGCCCAGTTTCAGGGCGGTGCTCGAGGCCAACCTCCGGTGAAGAAGGTTGGTCAGCGGACTGGGGGTGTCTGCAACCTCGACAATGAGGACGCCCCAGAGGGAGACACCGTGCTGGCGGGTACGTTTACTCTCAACCATCAAGCCATCGTCATATTGTTTGATTCTGGTGCAACCCACAGCTTTATAAGTGCATCCTATGTGGCTAAGCATCAAATGCATGTCTTCCCAACCGACTGCACTTATATGATCTGCTCACCGGGAGGGAAGATTTCAGCTAATATGATGATTCCAAAGGCACCTCTGTGCTTAGGTGGGAAACTATATCCCACCACTTTGATAATCCTTATGGGACAAAAGATTGATGCAATCTTAGGGATGTCATGGCTACAATACCATGGCGCTGTCCTAGAGACTCAGATACGGACGGTTCATTTAAACTCTCCATTCCACCGTCCGCAGTCCATGGTATTAGACACTCCAGTCCGGGAAGTTTTAGCAGTTAATAATGCTGAAGCTCTCAAGTTAGAAGACATCCCCGTAGTCCGGGAGTATCCTGACGTGTTCCCGGATGATCTTCCGGGCATGCCACCTGAGCGGGATGTCGAGTTCAAGATTGAACTTGCACCCGGGACTACGCCCATATCACGGAGACCATACAAAATGGCTCCAAATGAGCTGGCTGAACTGAAAGAACAGCTCAATGATCTGTTGAGTAAGGGTTTCATTAGGCCGAGTTCCTCGCCTTGGGGATGCTCGGCGCTGTTCGTGAAGAAGAAAGATGAAACCTTAAGGCTGTGTGTGGACTACCGGCCGCTCAACGCCGTCACCATCAAGAATAAGTACCCACTGCCCCGCATCGACATTTTGTTTGATCAACTTGTGGGGGCAAGTGTGTTCTCAAAGATGGACCTTCGCTCTGCATATCACCAGATAAAGATTCGGGCGGAGGATATTCCGAAGACGGCCTTCTCGACGAGATATGGATTATATGAATATCTCGTCATGTCATTTGGTCTCACAAACGCTCCAGCCTATTTCATGTATCTCATGAACTCGGTGTTCATGCCGGAGCTGGACAAGTTCGTGGTAGTGTTCATCGACGATATCTTGGTTTACTCCAAGACAGAAGCCGAACATGCGGAACACTTGAGAATCGTTCTTCAACGATTGCGAGACCACAAGCTCTACGCCAAGTTCAGCAAATGCGAGTTTTGGATCAGCCAAGTGTCATTCTTGGGACATATCATCTCAGCGGAAGGCATTGCGGTTGACCCAAGCAAAATAGAGCAAGTGCTGAAATGGAAAGCTCCCACTTCAGTTCACGAAGTCAGAAGCTTCCTTGGGTTAGCGGGATACTATCGTAGATTCATTCCAAGCTTCTCCAAGCTCGCTAAACCGATGACAGAATTGCTGAAGAAGGGAACGAAATATGTTTGGAACACGGCGTGTGAAGGAGCGTTCCAGGCATTGGTGAAGCATCTCACCGCAGCCCCGGTCTTAGCTCAACTGGATACAACAAAGCCCTTCGACGTGTATTGTGACGCGTCTTGTATCGGGCTAGGCTGCGTGTTGATGCAGGAAGGACGTGTGGTCGCGTATGGCTCACGCCAACTTCGGAACCATGAGCAGCATTATCCCACTCATGATCTTGAGCTTACTGCAGTGGTGTTGGCGCTGAAAATGTGGAGGCACTATCTCCTGGGGAATCTGGTGCATCTCTACACCGACCACAAGAGCTTAAAATACATTTTCACCCAGAAGGAGCTGAACATGAGGCAAAGGAGGTGGTTAGAATTGATCAAATATTATGAAATTGAGATTCATTACCACCCCGGCAAGGTGAATGTGGTTGCCGACGTGCTGAGTCGGAAATCACATGTCCATCACCTCACCATTACCCCGGTGGAGGAGGAAGAGCCGAGTTTATACTTGGTTCCTTATGGATCGCTGTACAACCTTGCCCTCATCCCTACTATTAGGGAGGACATCATTGCAGCTCAGAAGACGGATAAAGGCATGGCACATCTCCGGAGACGGATAGACAATGGAGAGATCAAATGTTTCCGGAAAGATAATGAGGGGACGCTGTGGTTCAATGACCGAATAGTCGTACCCCGAGATATGGAACTGAGGAGGAAGATCCTCGATGAAGCTCACTTGTCCAAATACTCCATTCATCCGGGCAGCAACAAAATGTACCAAGATTTGAAGAAGAAATTTTGGTGGACACGGATGAAGCGGGAGGTAGTGAAGTATGTATCCGAGTGCGATACGTGCCGACGAGTGAAAGCTGATCACATGAAGAAATCAGGGCTGTTGCAACCCCTGAAGATCCCGGCATGGAAACGGGAAGATGTGAGCATGGATTTCATTGTGGGATTACCCCTAACATCCAACAAGCATGATTTCATTTGGGTAATCGTTGACCGGTTAACCAAGACGGCTCACTTCATTCTGGTGAATACACGTTACAATGCCGGCAAATATGCGGAGCTATACATAGCAAAGATTCTGTGTTTGTACGGGGTACCCAAGACCATCGTCTCAGATCGAGGTGCATTATTTGTATCTCGCTTTTGGGAGCAGCTACACACTGCATTGGGTACTAAGTTGATCAGGAGCTCCGCCTATCACCCTCAAACAGATGGGCAAACAGAGAGGGTGAACCAAGTATTAGAAGACATGTTGAGAGCATGTGCCATCCACCATGGTAGGAACTGGGATGATCACCTACCATTGGCGGAATTCTCGTACAACAACGGTTATCAGGTGAGTATCAAGATGGCATCCTACGAAGCTCTCTACGGTCGTAAATGCCGCACCCCATTAAATTGGTGCGAGTCCGGTGAAAGGGTCACATTCGGGGTTGATGTGGTGAACGACGCCGAAGAGCGTGTTCGGGTGATTCAAGCTAACTTGAAGGCTGCTCAATCCCGACAGAAGAGCTACACCAATAAGAGGCGTAGACCGTTGCACTTTGACGTTGGGGAACACGTGTACCTCCGCGTGTCTCTGATGAAAGGCGTGCACCGGTTCGGTGTCAAGGGGAAGCTCGCTCCTCGTTTCATTGGACCCTATGCTATCACCGAGAAGTGCGGACCAGCGGCGTATCGATTGGAGTTACCGGCATCTCTTGCTGGTGTCCATGATGTTTTTCATGTTTCGCAACTGCAAAAATGTTTAAAGCACACAGCTGCTGTTCCTACTGAAGACATCGGCGAGCTGAAACCGGATTTAACATATGAGGAATATCCGGTGGAAATTCTTGATGAGAAAGCCCGAACCACGCGTAGCAGAACGTTGTGGTTCTACAAGATCCTCTGGAGCAACCACACCACTGAGGAAGCGACGTGGGAGAGCGAGGAGTTCCTTCGCTCAAAATACCCGGAGTTCATGGCTTCTCAACACGGGTAAGTCCCTACTACATCGCTATCTCTTCTTTTGTAATCTCGGGACGAGATTCTTTTAAGGGGGGAGGGATGTAAAAGCCCAAGAAAAGGGTCGTGCAAAAACTTTTCTTCACCCCACAACACCACAGTTCTTGTTATGGATAGATGGTGAAAAAGTGGGAAGAGCAAGTAACCTCCATCAAAAGAGTGGTTAGAGGGGAAGCCTACACTTTCCCAAAGTGGGGATTCTACACATGACACATGAGGGGTGATTCAAAACTGTTGCATTCAAATTCATGGTTGCAGCATCTAAAACAGGGATCAAAGTGCATAATTGGATTCCTCAGGTCCAAATTAGTGGGGAGGCAGAGTTTTAATAATTTTTGAGAAGGTTTGCTACCCATTTTTCCAAAAAGGATCCAAATATGCAAAGAATTCAAATATACATTTGAATTTGAGGGAAATTTGCCAAACCCTACAAATGGAGCTCAGTTTGAGACTCCCAACATTTGAATTCATAATTTGTCAAGTTTTGGAGATCTTTTGAGAGGTGGGAGAGCACTGACCAGTGGGGCCCACATGTCATTGGGTGGAATAGACTTAGCCCCCAAGTCTTCTCTCTGTTTCTCAGTCAACCGAGCGCAGCCAGCTGCCGCGCGCACGCCACCGGCCGAGTGGCCACCTCCTGGTTCCCGTCGCTCGTGCTGGCAGCCAGGAAACAGCGCGCCCTCTCCTCTACGTGACCCCCTCGCCAAGCCACCGAGACGTACGCGTGCCTCTTTGCAAAACAGCGAGCCCCGGCTCTGTTCGGTCACCGGCGCCGCTCCCCCGATTCTCCCCTGCACGCCGACATCTGCTCGGCTTTGCCCGAGCTCCCAACACAAAAAGGTAGCGCCTGTGTGTGCTCTAACTACCCCCCTCACCACCTTGCGGCGTTAGCACTTCATTTGGCTACCAATCGACGATCGCAGCTGAGGACCGAGGTGCAACCGGCGGAGCCGCAACTGACTCACCGTGGGCAGCGCTCCACAGCCGTTTTCACCGATCCTCTCCTACACGAAAAAGGTGCGCCGTGCTCTCTAGATCGTGTAGATGCAAGCCGCATAGCGGTTGATCCACCGGATGAAGAGTATTTCCAGTTCTTCCGAAACGTAGTGTGTTCGGGTAGGGCGCGGTCTACCCCAAAATTCCTGCTACTCGTTTAGCTATTGGCCGCGCAGGCTTGTCAGCACCTTCCTCACTTCCTAGCGGCCCTCCTCGACCAAGAATCAAGGAATATGACCCAGAAATGGCCGGGTTCTGGTTGTTTTTCGGGCCGCCATAGAATAATAGCTCGGGTCACCGCGGAGCCCTAGGTTGCCGACCGTTTCATGGGATTTGGCGGCCATTTCCGTCAACCCCGAACTCCCGCGGTGCTCCCCGACCCTTTGCCGATCGTTTTGATTCATTGTAACGCATTCCCGACCATGCCGGAACCCTAACCACCGCTGTCACCGTCGGGAGCCCTGGTCCGGTGAGCTACGACCACCGGCGAACCCCGAGATGACTTCAGCGTCGTGAGTTAGGGCGGGGCGGCGAGTTTGGGGTCGGGAGACGGCCGGGAAAGCAGTTCCGGCGATGCTCACCGGAGTGCGCCGCCGCGGACCCCTGTTTGGCGCGAGGAAGGAGAAGACTGCCGGATGGGACCCACTGGCAGACATTTAAACAATTTGAAATGTCCAGTTTGTAGATCAAACTTTGGAGGACCACAACTTGGGGTAGGAGAGTCGAAAAATCATGAAACAAATTTTGTTGGATTCCTCTAACAGAGTACAATCCAAATCTGAAAACCAATTTGTATGAAACCCATTAATTAATTCTGGAAAATTCTTTAAAGCTTTTCAGCAAAAGAATTTTAGAGGGAGTTTGGTTCATCCAAAAATCCCCAAATTTTGCCAGAATGTTCCTTAGGATGTTAGTGAACCCTTGTAAAAGTTTCAGACCATTTGGAGTTGATTTGGTCAGAGCAATTCAAATGTAAAGGTGATGTGTTCATTTGAATACTGAAACATTTTCAGAGAATTTCCAAAATTTGGAAATTCAGTTCTGGGCAAATCTTAGCTCCAAAAATGCTAGGAAAATTCATGCAAACTCTATGAGCTGTAATTGAAATTGTAGTTCACTAAGTTGGGCATGAACAGGGGTATTACCTCAGAATTAATTCTTCTTTGCTTATTTGCTAAGAGAATTATTCTGAGCAAACCACTCCATGAAAAGTGCTAGTGTTTGGTCCAGAGAGTTTTCTTGTGACAAGGAAGTCACACAAAAATTCTCAGCTCCATTGGAGCTCTGGATCACCCCTGTCCTGTTTAACCACTTGAGGGATTAATATGGAAAAGGGGGAAAACCACTTAGCACTTAACCATGTACTTAGGTCCAAACCCAAACCACTAAACCCTAGTTCCATTTTAAATTCTTAAACAGAGTTCCAGTTGTTAGAGACTGGTGATAAGAACTAATAGCAGTAGTATTACAATAAACTTGTATGCATATTCATTAACATGTAGTATTTCAATAACGTGTAGTCGCTGAAGGCGAGCAAGCTCCGGAGGTTCTCGACTTCCTGCTTCCAGAGGAAGAACTGACTCCTGACAAGCAGCAACAAGGCAAGCCCCGGTTTGCATTAACCCTTTTATAAGTTTTACTTTGTTTACATGAGTCATGTGAAGTATGATTCTGCATTAGGTGTAGGATGAATGAAACCCCACTTGCATAACCAAAGGTTCCTAAAAGAGTGAGGGTAGTGTCTAAGACCTCGTGTAGAAAGGCTATGCTTAAAGATTCATAGGGCTTCGGTACAAGTCGAGTAGTTGAATCTACTCGCGAGATAGGCTTGGGACACACGGGTTCGGTTGAGTGATGTGAGATCACTTTAGTAATGAAAATGAGACTAGGCAGGGGCTAGGGCGCAGCAAGAGGAAGTCTTGTGTGCGCAGCCCTGCCCGTGTCAATTGAGGACCGATCCGTGTGCGGCCCTGCTGAACAAGTATTGAACGTACTGAAGGCATATCGGATATATGGGCCCCGATAAACCGATGTAGCCTAAACCTCCGGGCGTCGAGGCATAGCACACCGATTTATAGGTGTAGGTTGAGGGCAGCAAGGTGGAAATCTGCCAACGGGCATAGAGAGATGCTCCGTGTGGGGAACCTCCTGCTCGTTTCGGTGCGACCGGTTCGACGTTTGGGCTCTGGGGTGAAAGGTTGTCCCGTACGACATCGAGTGAGCGTGCTGTGCAGCTCCATGGGTGGGCGTACGTGACGTGATCTTTGGGTTTCCCTGCAGGTGTATATCGAGTCGATTCGCCGTCCCTCGCGGTGACGAGTACCGCTTGTTCACTGCATCGTAACGTAGACTAATGAATGAAATGTTATGATTCAATATTGCTGTTACGATATAATTGTATTGCTACATGTGTGCCGCCAAAGATTGCTCACTACATTTCAGCCTCATGAACCGTTAACTTGTTGTTAAAAGATGAACTTGTAGGCGTGTCCATTTGCTGCAACATTGCTATCCTATGTCATGGTACACCTCATGTAGAGTTTCATGCTTAGGTGAGTCGGTTAAGCCTTGCTGAGCCTTCGTGCTCACGGTTGCTGCTTATGTATTTTTCAGGTGAGGAGCCACCCACGGACTCGGAGTACGAGTCTACCGGCGAGGGTCACCCTCCGTCGGGGACCACGACTGAGTGGTAGCCGTACACGCCACGCTGAGCTGAGACGTGCAGCTAGTGTGGGTTGCCCTAGGGCTGGGCAACCGACTTTTGCTAGATAGGCGGGGGTGAGTTGTACAAAAGAAACTTCCGCTGTGTAATAAAAGACCCTAGTTTGTAACTGAGAAGTGTACTACTTCGTACAATTCAGTTGTTTTCCCATGTAATATATTGTGTTCTTATGACGTGTGCTGTCGGGTGTCGCATCGTGCGGCACCACCCTCTGTGATCCTGGATGGGCGGATTCCGGTTCGCCACAGTTCCTTCCTTGGCGGCCGGCGTTTCCTCTCACCATCTATGAGAGCGAACGGAATAGAATAGAGGTTAGAAGGTTATATGGATGCCCCTAACTATATGCATCAAGGTGGATGGACTATATATATTAGCCCATATGAGGATGTGAACAAGTGCCGAGGCATCTCACACCTCTTTCTACTTATGTGTGGATATGGACAACACTTGAGACATCCCACAACTCACACTAAGAACACAAGCACAAACAATCATCACAAAAGTTTCACACAACTCCTATTCAAGCTTCTATTCAATGGGAGTCCTATGTGGTTTAGGGTGAATACCAATCTATGACTTCGCCCTATGTCAAAGGTGGTTTGGGGTGATACCAATCTGTGATCCAACTATGGCTTCTCCTAGACTTGCATCCTATGTCAATGTGGTTCCAATGCCAATCTATACATCCTAGGTTTGCATCCTATGGTCAGTGTGGCTTCTAATACCAATCTGTTACTTAGGGTGCGTCCTACAGTCAACGTGGCTCTATAACCAATCTGTGATCATTCTAGGTTTGTGACCTACAGTCAACCGTGGTAGCTTGATATCAATCTGTGGATTGTACCAGTCTTTGACTAGGCATGGAAGCTCTAATATCAATCTGTGACCTATCTAGGTGTGTGATCTACTGTCAACCCGTGACAGGTTGATACCAATCTGTGACACCCTCAATTCTGTAGAACACAGAACTGAGAACTGATGTGTATGTGTGTCCAGGATGTTCATCACACATACATATATATCCACAAACTGAATTCAGAATATATATAACCATGAATAACAGGGTTTATTACAATGTTTTGTGAGTCTTGGACTCATTCCAGCAGCAGAAGTCTTATTCTAGCAGCGGAAGTTTTATTCTAGCAGCGGAAGTCTTCTAAACTAATGCGGAAGCAATCTAAGCAGCAGCAGCTCCATCTCTACTCCATCCCCACAGGCAAGTTTGAGGACAGATTACACGCCTGATGCTCCACTTGGTCTTCAAAGTACTCCTCTCCTGTTGCTGATGATGAGGTAATAATGCAAGTTTGAGTACATGATGTACTCAGCAAGTGCGGGAAAATATGATATGTAGCTCACAGCAAGGAAGGTATAAAAAGGCTCATTGCAGAGAGCAAAGTTTATTTCTCAAAACAGGATAAAAACAACAACTTAGCTTTAAGTGAAGGTAATCCCAACATGTATTTAAACATTTACATACCTCCATTATGATTCATCACTTTTCATGTCTCAACTAGACATCAACTTTCTCAACTTTGCTCATGAATACCATCTCGTATTCACTACCATTTCATCTCATAATCAATTCCGTCTCATCCCGAGACCCAATCTCGTTGCCATGACTCAACAGTCATGCAACCCATCTCATTACCCGGACTCAACAGTCCCGAAAACCAAACCATAACCAACAAAAAACCATAACCTCCCAATAACCATCCCATCTAATCATGTGGGTTGTCCAGTCGCTCGTGACCGTAAGCTCAGCTATCATGATAGTTTTAGACTCTGCAGAGTTTGTACCACTTTACCCACAAGTTTGTGATTTTGTCACCCGTCGGCGACTGCAGAACCTCCATTTTACCAGTACACAACCGTCGGTGTATGGCCAAGAGATCACAAAATAGCCTTTACAAAGGGGTTACTAGATGTATGGACTCACTAAGGTTTCACCGGCACGCTAGAATCTCCAATTCTCCCACCCACGGGCCCCCTCTTGTGCCATGCAGTTCCCAGGGCAGTCCTCAGTCGACTCCGATTCCCCACGCCTTCCACGATCCATAACAATCTAGTAACTTACCTAATTACTCAGCTAAGCCACACCCATACTTGGCCTTGTGGTGGCACTGTTATCCTGGATGTGCTCACATGAACCGGTCCTTAGATCTACGGCAAATAACCACCATCTCATTCTACCTCATTCACAAACCCAGGCTTGCCTAGATCTCCCTCTGATTCACGCTCATTAATAACATATGTTTCTCATTATTCTTACGAGTGCAGTTAGCTAGACACATCTATCTTGCTTCCCGTATCCCCTGGACTCAGTGAAGCATAAAACCAAAAACCATACCCGACTCATTAACTTTCCCGGTGACAAGGTGTAGTATCGAAGAGCACGTGAAAAGCTACCAGAGGGGGGGTGAATGGTAGATTAAAACTTTTCGCAGCGGAAACAACAAAAACCCCTCAGCAAAAAATCAATCGGTTAAAGAAACCATGTGTGCAAGTGTTTTCAAACGTGTTCAACTGTGACAAATCAAGTAGAGAGGTAGAAAATCAAGTAACGGATCTAATGCAACAAGAATCACTTGAAAACACGAAGTAAAACTTGAGATACGATCAAAACATTAAACGAAGATCAATCTGTTCTACCCGATATAAAACAGATCTGCAACGCTGCAAAGAAACTCGTGTATCTCAAAAACTATAGATCCGAAGCTCGTGAAAATTTTACAGATGATATATAATTGAGTTGTGAAGACAACCCAAAAAGAATCACGTCAATCGGATCTGTAAAACTCGAGTTATGAATGAAACACCGAAGCAACGTCGGTCTGTCCAGAAACTCGGCGAGAAAGACTTGACGAAAAACAAGTCGGACGAACAAGGCACAAAAGCTCCTTGAAACTATGAACTTTATTCAATAGAAACTCAAGAGGAACAGCCCAAATTTGTGCACCATGAGCTCTGACCTCCCTTGCTTATATAACCAGCTCTATGGCCAATCCAATTCAAACTAGGACTCCTACTCCTACTTGGATTCAAACTGTAACTTTCCAATACTGCTCAAGACTCTTCTATACGCAGATAGAAGCAATCTTAAGACTTCCAAACACTTTAGGAACGTCCCAAACATTCCTAAAACAACTCAAATTCGTGACCCACACGAAATCCTATCATAACCAACTCAAAACTTTCCATATTTTGGTCAAACACGACTCAGCCGCAGCCTGAGTCCATAATCTAGTCGGTTGGACCTTTCCGACCAATTCTTTACGTCCACTTCTCTTCATCACGCCTTGGAACAATGTTGCCACGTCCATGCACTCCTTGCACACGTGCAAACACCTTCCAACGACGTACACGCAACCTTCATATGCACTGCCCTTGATCCAAACATGCTGCACGACCTCCCGATCAACTCAACCACAGCTCCTCCCGAACTTGGTTGTTGGAACCTCATCTCCTCCCTGAGACTAGTCCAAGGATTCCGTCACCAGCCATGTCTTGAACTCAAGCAACACCTGCACATGAATAAACAACCAATTCTTCGGAGCTCAAGTCCTCGACTTGACTCACGTTAGTTCGAAAACCACAACACCTTACATGAGCACGTCACATAAGCATGTTGCAAACCATATCAAATGATAACAGCCATAACCACCAAAACACACCAAAAACTTAGCAAATTAATACTGTCGGTACCTGAGATATGGGGTACCCCCGCGCACAGGGGAAAATGCCTAAGGAACTCGCCCTTCTCCGCAGGGAGAGCACCGAAGGCGCCACGCGTCCGGCGGGGCCGGACCTCCCTCTCCTCAGAGGAGAGCTCCGGGCCCGCCACGTGGCATACAGAAGCCGGACCTCCCCCTCCGTGGGAGAGAGGTCCGAAGGCGCCACGCTTCCAGCAGGGCCGGACCTCCCTCTCCTCAGAGGAGAGCTCCGGGCCCGCCGCGTGGCCGACAGAAGCCGAGCCTCCCCCTCCGCGGGGAGAGGTCCGGAGGCTCCACGTGCCCCGCAGGCTGGACCCTTCTCTCCTCAGAGAAGGGCTCCAGACCCGCCACGTGGCCAGAAGAACGGTGCTGCCTGCCCCCGAGAGATAGGCAGCGGGCGTAAAAACGCCCCATACCTTGCCCGTACAAGGTATTCAAGTCCCGCGTCTTCCCAAGACGCGGAGACGCGGAGCACGCCTCTGTCAGGTGCCGTTGCGACCAGTCGCATCACAGACTGGCGCGTGGTGTCAGAACCTGCCAGCCAATAAACTCCGCGACAAGACATCCCATGCCGCCTGCGCCGTCATCAACCACTACGACTGGCATGAGGCATGGGCAGGGCGGCAAGATGAAGACTCAGAAGCCTTCGACCAGAGACAACTACCGGCATAACTGCAGATACGGTAGATAATAGACAATCTTCCCGGGACCACCTGTCGGGTTCTGGTTCCCCTTGTAAGCCGCCCGAGTCTTGGACTATAAAAGGCTCGGGTAGGCGTCGATAGCAGGGGTTCGCACTTTGCAACTCATATGCTAGCCATACACTCTCAAGCTGTAACTCACCCCCAAGCTCAGGCCTCCGGCCCCGAGCAGCAAGAAATACAGCGAGCTCCATAGCTCGCCGTGGACGTAGGGTTTTACGCTCCGGCGGCCTGAACCACGTAAAACTCACCGTGTCAAGCTCTTACTAACTCGTCCATCTGCGCAAGCTCTCCGCTAGAGACTAGCCCCACCGAGAAAAGAACCTCCGCGGGCTTCCCAGTGCAGGCCCGGGGGAAGTGTCGACTGAACACTTCGACATTTGGCGCGCCAGGTAGGGGGTTTTTCTCCTAGCGCGACGAGTTTCCGCCGACGAAGATGACCAAGCTTCCTTCAGCGGCAAACTCTCCCCCTCCGCGTTCACGGCGAACCGTGACCACTGGGGAGTACATGTCGACACACTCAGGACGGAGTGTGTCGGAACAAGCTGGTAGCCAGCAGCCGACTCCGGCAACGCCAACTCCGGCTATGCAGGCCCCGACCAGTGTGAGATCTTCTGCAGCGCTGAGCGTACACCATGGAGGTGCGCTAGCTGCAGCAAGAGCGCTGCTGCGCAACCCACCTGCGGGGGATGCGCCCCATTCAGCGACCCAGCAATGGGTCCGCGAGGTGGACCGCCTCGTCGTCGCCGCCGCGAACCCTCGGTTTCGGCGAGGACGGCGCCCAGGACAACCGGCTGTGCCGCTGACGCGCACACCCACGGTTGACGGGCTAACGGCGGATTCCATCTCCTCCAGGCTCCTGTCGACGGACCTGCGAAGGGAACTGGAACGGTGCCACTTGGGCCAGGACGCCCGGGTGTACCTCAAGCGACGCCGAGAAAGGCGTCGCAACCATGAGGCTGGCGACAGCATGTCGTCGGCCTCGACACAACCTGAAGGGCAGGTCTTCGCCACGCGAGCCCTGCCTCAGGCATATGCTGCGCAGCATATGCCACAACTATATACGCCGCAAGCAGCGGCCCCGGTCTATGGTGCAGCCTTGCCCATGCCGGGATACGCGGTGCCAAGTGCGAACCAAGCGTTCGCAGCACCAGTACCTGCAGCAGCAGGTGCAGGATGTGCGGCCCTTGCACCCCACCTTCGCTCCGCGTGGTGGCCGCGCAAGTTCCGGCCGCACCTGCCCGAAAAGTACGACGGTAGCGTCAACCCGGCGGAGTTCCTCCAGATCTACTCCACCGCCGTACTTGCCGCAGGAGGGGACGAGGCTGTCATGGCCAACTACTTCCCCGTCGCCTTGACCGGCCCAGCTCGGTCTTGGCTCATGAATCTACCTCAGGGGTCCATAACCTCCTGGGGAGAGCTCTACCGGCAATTCGTCGCCAACTTCGGCAGCTCCTACACTCGTCCCGGCACGGAGCTTGACCTCCACGCCATCAAGCAACAACCTGGGGAGTCGCTGCGCTCTTTCATCCAGCGGTTCTCTCAGGTACGCAACGCCATCCCACATATCCAAAGTGCCTCTGTGGTGGTGGCGTTCCGATAGGGTGTCCGGGACGAGAAAATGCTTGAGAAGCTCGCGACCAGAGAGGTCCGCGACGTCTCGGAGCTCTTCAGCTTGGCGGACAAGTGCGCCAGAGCAGCTGAAGGGCGGAACTGGCACGCTCTGCCGACCTCCGAGTCAGGAGGACAGCCCGGGTCCGGCGCTGCTGCCTACGGGGGTGGCAAGAAGGCCAAGAACCGGGGGAGTGGCAAGATGAAGTCACCGCTCACGGCCCCCGTCGCCGCAGCTGCGACGACTAGTGGAGCTCGGGGGCCACGCCCCGACAAAAGGCAGCGGCAATCACCGGCCCCAGACAGTGACCAAGGCGGGCTATGCCCCGTGCATGGCACCGGCAACCATACTGCTGCCGAGTGCTGGGAGATCCAGAGGCTCGCAGAGCGCTTCCGCAAAGGAAGACAGCAGAGGGCTGAAGCACCGCCCTACCCCCAGAGGGATGGCAAACAGAAGGTCGATGCCCCAGTCACCGCTGCCCATCAGGTGGGGTTCCAGGAGCCTCAGCGTGTCATGAAGACAGTGCATAACGGAGAGGACTCCAGTTCTGACGGTGACGGGCCAGGGCGTTAGCCAATTGCGGCGCGCCTCCGTGCCTCGAACATACCTCTCGGGAGCCGCCTAAGGTCTGTCAACCCCTTGAAGGCCTTGCCAGAAGGGGAAGACGCCTCAGGTCATCCAAGGCGAACCCGGGCCCACCTACCCCTTGAAGGCCTTAGCCAGAAGGGGAGAACTCCCCGGGGGCCCCCAGGAGAAGCCGCACAGGACCTGATCCAGCGCGAAGATAACAACCTCGTCGACAAGACTCGGCTGCAGGGAACACCCCACAATGCACGGTCTCGGCTAATGCTCTAAGCACTACCGCCAAAGAACCAAACGCGTCGGGGGCCTGCAGGAGGGCAACCTGGTGAAGCGGCACGCTCTATTCCAAGAAGGACCCATAAGCTCTCCCCCAGCAGGGAAGGTCCCTTCCGAATCATGAAAGCTGCCGCCCCAGGTACACATGCCTTTCAACCGAGAGTGGGATCCATTCCCAAAAATCCTTGCCATGAAGCAACACTATAAGTCCTACTTCCCGAGCATCAGTAGAACAGGGTTATTCCCTTCTGTAATGGATCCCATAGGATTTAGGAACAGAGCTTGGGGCAGCTAAGTCTCAAGGGACGGTACAGGACTACGTCCAGTTTAGCCTGGTTCTGACCCTAAGCGCGTAGAGTCTTGCTTCCCTTGTAGACGAGGCGGAACATTGCCTCCACGTACAGCCAGAATTCCATCTATGGGCACGAATACAGAGACCTGTTCTACTTAGCTCTCTCTCATGCGCTCATTTAAATTATGCATTAATTTTTATGATCGCACTATCTCTGTATGTTCATCGTACATCTAGCTCCCCCTCTCCTGCGCTCATCCATAGTCGGCATTCGCTATCCTACCGAAGGCGGCTGCGCTTGAGGCACCTGCCGATGGCCGAGTGAGTCTCTCGGGCCTCCCCCAGTCAGGTGTTGCGGTGCCAGTTGGTTACCTCCAGGAAAGGCCTGCGTTGTGCATGGGGGGTCCAGGGTGCGTATCCAGCTTAGCCAGCCATGAGCCCAAAGCATGCGCATCCTGCCCTCCGGAGGTACAGGGGAGTACAACCGCTTTGCCTGGTCATGAACCCAAAGCACGTGCACTCTGCTTCCCCTGCGCATGGCCCGGTACTAGGGATCGGACGGCCGTACCCGGACCTCGGAGGGAGCCGGAGCTCCGGCGCCTCGTGCACAGAATTGCCCAAGCCCCGTATAGCGAATCAGGATCGTAAGACGGATAAGACTAGGAGACGGGAGGGGAGGACCCCCCGAGGACAATTACGTTTCCTCTGCCTGTGTGCAGGACCTCCAGGTTACGGCAACAGGGACTGCATGAAGCAGGGGGAAAGGAGCTACCAACTACTCCGACCTAGAACTGGAAGGACCGGGATCAGCCCCTCCAGCAGGGGCAGGACCCGAGGGCCCCACGTGTCCAGCAGGCTCGGAACTCTCACCTCCCTTGAGGAGGGCTCCGGGCCCGCCACGTGGAGGGCGGAAACCGGACCTCCCCTCCCCCCCCCCCCCGGTGGGAGGGCTCCGAAAGCCCTACGTGTCCAGCATGGCCGGAGTTCCAGCCTCTTAAGGAGGGGCTCCGGACCCGCCATGTGGCGGGCAGACTTGGGGCTCCCCATGGGGCGAGATCCGGAGACCCCCGGGGGCCCCTAACACGGTTAGGACCCGGGGAAGGTGTCTATGCGGAGCTCCGAGATTGGAGATGGCCTCTGGGTACCTTGCGGAGCTAAGGACTCAGTCAGGCAGAGCCAAGAAGGAGAGAAAAAGCATCACAGACACAGATATCAAAAGGAGTCGAACTAAGCGAGGCTCCATGAGCTGGACTACAGACTCGATAAAAAGGGAGAAACAAGTCCTAAGGACCTCTCGGCTCCCGCCGGAACCTTGCGGCTACAAGGGCGGCCACATCCTCGACTTCTGCCCTGGCAGCTTGTTCCCGCTCTGCGGCTGGGCCCTCTCTCGCTGGTTCTAGCGAGAAAGAGGGGTCGCGGCTCTTAAAGCATGCCAGCACATGAGAGGCGACCTCTAAGGCTAGGCCGCGTCCCTCGGCCTCAAGCTCGCTGGCGACCACCGAGTCTAGCCTGTCCAGCTTAGCGCCGATCGACTCCAGCGCGGGGATCACCTCCAACGCAGGGGCCGCGGCCCTCACCGGACTGAAGCCAAGAGGGATTAGGGCGGACCCCGCTCGATCCACGAAGCTCGAGACCGCAAGAGCCTCGGAGGACCGCAAGGCCGAAAGCTCCTCCACCTCGCGGCGGGCCGCCTGCAGAGCCTCCAGGTTCCTCTCGGAGAATTCCTTCTCCTTGGCCGCCAGGGAGCTCTCCCGAAGATGGAGAGTCTTGGCGAGCCGCTCCAACTCAGCAGCCTTGAAGTCGGCGGTCAACTCCCGGTCCAAGACCGCCCGATGATCACGGGAGACCTGTTCCTCCCTCAAGTCGAGGTCTGCCTTCAGGATCTCCAGCTCCTCGATCCGAGCTCGGAGGTCATCCTCGCCCGCCGCCAGCTGCGCGGCGACCCTCTCCGCCTCAGCTGCCGTGGAACGCTCCCGTTCCTCAACGGCGAGTTCACGGCGCTCCAGCTGTTGCCGTATCTCCACAGCAGCAGAGAGGCTCTCCTCGGCCCGGGCGTGTGCCTCCAGGGCCTCCCTGTTGATCCGCCGCGATTGGGTATCCATGCGGTCGACAGCCCGCTTCATCCGGTCGAGGAGCACTTCCCTGAAGTCGAGCAACTCCCGCCTGGAGTCGAGCTCGCTCTTAACCTTCGCGGTCCTCTCCCGCAAAAGGTTCCCCCAGGTGAGGAGGCGATCCCGTTCAACCATATACTCCTCCCGCTCGCGACCTAGTGCAGCCAAGACCTGTCGAACGCTCGTCTCGACAAGCGCGAAGGCATCCGCCAGGGGCAATGGAGCAAAAAAGGCCGGGACAGTCCCCCCGACCTCCTCCATTACCTCGTCCTCAAGAGGAGTCAACGCACCAGCAACCGAGACGAGACGCCGATCAGGAGAAGATGGCGCCGAAGCTCTGGCAGCTGGACCTGCCGGGCTCTCTTCAACTTCTGGCTCCTTGACCTGTGGAGGGGGGCGAGCCGGGGAAGGCGGCGCTGGAGTAAAGGCCGGGCAGCCTGGTGCAGGGTCGACCTGCGCTGGCTTGGGGGCCGCGGTGGCCGTCTCAGCAGGAAGAGACAACGCTGACGCGGAGTCCGGGCACACCGGAACAGGAGAAGTTCGCGCTGGCCTGGGGGCCGAGGCAGTTGCCCCCGGCTCCGAGCGTAACGGCACTGACTCCCCGCAAGTCGGAGATGGCCGGGAAGCGCGGACACTCCAGCGGGCTCTAAACCCTGACTTCCGAGCCAGGGTAGGACTCCCAGAGCCCGCTACCGTCACTGACGGCCGCTCCGCAGTCACTTGAACTGGCGGAACAGGGGACGCCCCAGAAGCTTTCCCCAGCGCATCAGCCCGGGGCCTCTTCGAGTCGCCACCGGAGGGAGTGCCAGGCACCCCAGATTCCCGACTTGGCACAGACGCCGCTGCTGGAGGAGATCGAGCGCGCTTCTTCTCTGGTGGCGGATTGGAAGCCATGGCGAGGGAGAACTCAAGGGCAAGAGAGCAAAAGCACAAGAGTCCGAGAAGAAACACAGAGAAGTGCGAAGGGAAGCCGCAATGTGGGTGAGACCCTCTCTAAAAAACTTCCCGGGTGCAATTCCAAGCGATTCGGAACTCTTCGAATACACCGCATCGGCAACCGCCTCGGCTCCTAGACCGAGTGCCGATGACGGGTGGACCCAAGCCGCCCAACTGAAGCGGTGGGTCAAGGAGTCAGTCTCCTGAGAAGATGAGCCGGCAAGGCACTTCGGTGGTTCCCGAAGAAAGCGCTGCAACGTGCAGAAGTGGCAGTCTTGGGAACCGCCGCAGTAAAAGCAACCATCAAGTGAGCGCACGCTCCCAAGATCCCGCGGCCGTTCGTGCTCCGGCAGCGGTCAATTCGGGACTTAGAGAAAGTGCGTGGATCGGAAGAGACGGAGGTCCCACCTCGGGCTCGCTATCTCCCCCGAGATGGGCCCGGGGGCCACTGTCGGTACCTGTGATATGGGGTACCCCCGCGCACAGGGGAAAATGCCTAAGGAACTCGCCCTTCTCCGCAGGGAGAGCTCCGAAGGCGCCACGCGTCCGGCGGGGCCGGACCTCCCTCTCCTGAGAGGAGAGCTCCGGGCCCTCCACGTGGCATACAGAAGCCGGACCTCCCCCTCCGCGGGAGAGAGGTCCGAAGGCGCCACGCTTCCAGCGGGGCCGGACCTCCCTCTCCTCATAGGAGAGCTCCGGGCCCGCCGCGTGGCCGACAGAAGCCGAGCCTCCCCCTCCGCGGGGAGAGGTCCGGAGGCTCCACGTGCCCCGCAGGCCGGACCCTTCTCTCCTCAGAGAAGGGCTCCGGACCCGCCACGTGGCCAGAAGAACGGTGCTGCCTGCCCCCGAGAGATAGGCAGCGGGCGTAAAAACGCCCCATACCTTGCCCGTACAAGGTATTCAAGGCCCGCGTCTTCCCAAGACGCGGAGACGCGGAGCACGCCTCTGTCAGGTGCCGTTGCGACCAGTCGCATCACAGACTGGCGCGCGGTGTCAGAACCTGCCAGCCAATAAACTCCGCGACAAGACATCCCATGCCGCCTGCGCCGTCATCAACCACTACGACTGGCATGCGGCATGGGCAGGGCGGCAAGATGAAGACTCAGAAGCCTTCGACCAGAGACAACTACCGGCATAACTGCAGATACGGTAGATAATAGACAATCTTCCCGGGACCACCTGTCGGGTCCGGGTTCCCCTTGTAAGCCGCCCGAGTCTTTTACTATAAAAGGCTCGGGTAGGCGTCGATAGCAGGGGTTCGCACTTTGCAACTCATACGCTAGCCATACACTCTCAAGCTGTAACTCACCCCCAAGCTCAGGCCTCCGGCCCCGAGCAGCAAGAAATACAGCGAGCTCCATAGCTCGCCGTGGACGTAGGATTTTACGCTCCGGCGGCCTGAACCACGTAAAACTCGCCATGTCAAGCTCTTACTAACTCGTCCATCTGCGCAAGCTCTCCGCTAGAGACTAGCCCCACCAAAAAAAGAACCTCCGCGGGCTGCCCAGTGCAGGCCTGGGGGAAGTGTCGACTGAACACTTCGACAAATACTAAGCAAACCTTCCCATAAAGCAAGTTTGAAACATTTCGAGTTAAAAGCAAAAACAAGACGCTGCAGTTCTACGAGTTGAACTTCACGGGAGCTCCCTAAAAATAAGCTCCGGACCTCACAGAAGCTCTCCGGACCTTGCAGGAGCTTTCCGGACCTTGCCAACACTTGGCGGACCTAACAAAGAACTTGTCGGACCTTGCCACAGAAGAATGTTTTGGCAATATTCAAAACTTTGAATGTTAATGCTAACTTTTATCCTAATTGCCAATGTATTCAGCACACATAGGTCTCACAATCTCCCCCTTGATGAATGCATTGGCAACACCAATTAAAATCCGAACATTGGCTTATGAAAAGTTTTGAAAAGCTTTGAAAACTCATTTCTCCCCCTTTATTAATTTCTCCGAATTTTTTAAAATCAGAGAAGGAAGAAAGTGTAAAACATATGCAAAGTGTAAAAAAAATCTCTCCTTATACATATTTCTCCCCCTTTGACAATGTATTCAGCAAGGTTCAAAAGAGAAATTTTTAAATGTTATGAGCATATTATAACATATACATACAAAACAAAGCTCATCCAAGTCATACTATCAGGTTACTTACACTATCACATCAATGAGATACATAAAGTAGTGTAAGCCATGCTAGAGATCAAATGTATTTTTCAGTTTAAGCAAGTCATGATCTCCCTTACTCAACTATTTCAAAACCTGAAAACATGACACTTTTGCTGCATTTTTATTATTCATAATTATTTAAGGCACAAAGTTGATCATATGATATTTGCAAGAGATTATATGCCGCATCAGCCTTATTCTAACCAACCAAGCCAAGCCTATGTCATTTGACAATCAGAAGCTTAAGGACATGGTTTTAGTCATACACAATTCCTTCCAAGTTCATATCTTAGTGCAATGATAAGCAATATCAAAAGAAGAAGTGCGATGCATGCATATTCTCTTGATCTTTTCTTAATTTTTTATTTGAAAACTCAACATGTGAGCTGATCACTTGATTAATTTTTTATGATTAAAAGCACTTGTGAGCACGCAACAAGTTCAAAATAGCAAGAAAGTTCGATCATGACCAGATTTAGTGTAAGTAATTATTCCAATTACTAGTCATGGCAAAAACTACAAAATGTATAACATGAGTAATGTAGTAAGAACTTTCAGCCTGTAAAAGGAATCACAAAGTCATATATGTATGAAATACTATGCTCATATTATTTTAGTTTCAGATTCACACATAGACTTTCAAAGTTTCAAAACCCCCCCCTCAATTTAAGCTATGAGGATGCATAACCCCTATTTCACTACGAATGAAACAAAAACGAGTGAAATCCAAAGGTTTTGTAAAAATATCAGCCAATTGTTGTTCGGTATCGACATGGTGAAGCACAATGTTTCCTTTTTCAACATTATCACGAAGAAAGTGATACCTAATGTCAATGTGCTTAGTTATAGAGTGTTTCACGGGGTTTTTAGCAATACAAATTGCACTAGTGTTATCACAAAACAGTGGAACACTATCTAAATCAACCCCATAGTCCTTAAGTGTTCGAACAATCCAAAGAATTTGTGAGCAAGCACTAGCCGCAGCTACATATTCAGATTCGGCCGTGGATTGTGCAACTGAACTTTGTTTTCTAGAGGACCAAGCAACAAGTGAATTACCAAGAAAATGACAAGCACCCAAAGTACTTTTCCTATCAATCCTACAACCCCCAAAATCAGCATCCGAAAAAGCTTTCAAAGAAACGGTTGAGGAAGAAGGAAGAAAAATGCCAAATTCTTGAGTTCCATGTAGGTACCTGAGAATCCTTTTGATGGCTTGGCGATGTGAAGCACATGGAGAAGCTTGAAAACGTGCACAAAGACATACGCTGAATTGTATGTCCGGTCTTGACGCCGTGAGATACAAAAGTGATCCAATCATACTTCTGTATTCCTTTTTATCGACCGGGTCACCATCTTCGTCAAGTTCAAGTGTTGTTGCTGTTCCCATTGGTGTCCGAAGAGGCTTGCATTTGTCCATGTTGAAGCGCTTAAGAAGGTCCTTTGTATACTTAGTTTGATGCACAAAAGTTCCTTCTTTTGTTTGCTTGATTTGCAGCCCCAAAAAGTATGTGAGTTCTCCCATCATACTCATCTCAAATTCTGAACTCATCATAGCTGAAAACTTGGACACGAGATCATGAGAAGCACAACCAAAGATAATATCATCCACATACACTTGAACGAATAATGAGTCATTGCCATGCTTAAGTACAAAAAGAGTTTTATCAACCTTGCCCATGGTAAACCCCTTTTCAAGTAAGAATGTTTTTAACCTATCATACCATGCTCTAGGGGCTTGTTTTAGACCGTACAAGGCTTTGGACAGTTTGTAAACATGATTAGGAAAATTTGGATTTTCAAAACCCGGTGGCTGCTTAACATAAACCTCCTCCTCTATGTAGCCATTAAGAAAAGCACTTTTAACATCCATTTGATATAACTTGAAACCTTTAGATGCAGCAAATGCTAATAAAATTCTTATAGCTTCTAATCTAGCAACAGGAGCAAATGTTTCATCAAAATCTAGACCTTCAATTTGAGTGAAACCTTGAGCAACCAACCTAGCTTTATTCCTAACCACAACCCCATCCTCACTTTGCTTATTTTTAAATACCCATTTAGTTCCAATTAATGTGTGACCTTGAGGTGGAGGTACAAGTTTCCAAACATTATTTCTTTCAAAATTTTCTAACTCTTCTTGCATGGCATTAATCCAAGATTCATTAGTGAGTGCGTGTGATATATCCTTGGGTTCAAAAGAAGCAACAAAAGCAAAATGAGCATGAGAGTTTGGATCGCAAAACCTGGACCGGGTGACTCGTTCATGCAAGCTTCCAATGATTTGTTGTGGAGGATGACTTTTGAGTACTCGGAGGGGAGTAGACACTTCACAAGCACCTTCTTCTTCATGTTCGGACCTTTGATTAGGAGAGCTTGTTGATTGAGGAAGGTCCGAACCAGCAGTAGTGACTGTTGGTGCTGGTTGTGGTGCAAAATCAGCAGCTTGATCGTTATTTACTTCCGAGTTTTCGGGCAGCAGCACTACTTCTTCATCTTCTTCAATAAAAATACTGTCCCCCTGCGGATGTGGATCCGGACCTGCAATATCGGAGCTAGTACTTGGGCTAGCTTCATCAAAAGAAACCTCGCAAGTCTCCACAATTTTGTTAGTGTCAAGTAAAAGCACACGGTAGCCTCTAGTATGAGATGGATAACCAAGAAACATGCCATCAACAGATCTAGCTTCAAATTTATCAAGATTACCATGTTTCTTAACAAAGCATTTGCAACCAAAAACCCTAAAGTGTGTAACACTAGGCCTATGTCCAAACCGGAGCTCATATGGGGTTTTTCCAAGCTTAGCACGCAAGAAAACACGATTTGAGACATAACAACTGGTTGCAATTGCATCAGCCCAAAATTTCCTAGGAGTCTGATATTCATCAAGCATAGTCCTAGCCATCTCAACTAAGGTCCTGTTCTTTCTTTCTAGGACACCATTTTGTTGTGGTACATAGGGTGAAGAGTATTGATGATCCATTCCATTTTCAGCACAAAAGTGATCAAAGGATTGGTTTTTAAATTCAGTTCCATTATCACTTCTAATTGCTTTTAATGATCCTGTGCGATCAATAGATAATCTAAGAAATAAAGTTCTAAAATGACTAAAAGCTTCATTCTTAGATGCCATAAAATAAACCCAAGAATATCTGGAATAATCATCAACAATCACAAGCACATACCATTTACCTCCGAAGGATTGAACACGTGCCGGACCTACTGTGTCAAGATGTAAAAGTTGTCCCGGTTCATCTGTCATGGTCATTGTGAGAGGAGCATGTGAACCTGAAACAAACTTAGCATGTCTACAAGAAGAGCACACAATATCATTGTCCTTTTTAAGCTTCGGCAGCCCACGTATGCGATCGAGAGCACTAACACGAGTGAGATGATCAAAGCCTATGTGACCAAGTCTACGATGCCAAAAATATAGATCCTTTGTATCATTAGCAACTAGACACCGATGCTTAGAAGTTGACAAATCAAAATCAGCTTTAAAAACTCTTCCGAACCTAGACATGTTAAACAAAAGCTCACCTTTTGAATCTACAACCTTGCAGCAATTTTTAGCAAAGCTAACCTCTAGATTTTCATCTAGCAATTGTGAAACCGAAAGCAAGTTGTATTTCAAATTTTTAACAAGTGCCACATCTTTCGAAGTGTAGAGATTGTTTACTCTAACCAAACCTTTAGCAATTATGAGAGTAGAAGAGTTATCGGCGAAAGTAACATTTTCTACACGTGACACAAAAGAGAGAGAGAGGAGAACCATTCTTTGTTACCGGTCATGTGGCGTGAGCAACCTGAATCCACAATCCAAATGTTCTCCTTCCTCAAACGTGAAACCTACACAGCAGCACAATACGTCGATGACTCAATACTGGGGTTAGTTAAAAGACTTTTAGGAATCCAGTACTGAGTCACACGACGTCCAGCAGGAATAACACGTGAAAGCTGAGAAGTTACAGCAGGTTTATGAGCCAAACATCGAAAATTTTTGTTCCCAACTACTGACTTAGAAGATGTGTTATATGTAGCACAAAAAACAGTAGGTCCGGGAGCAAGTTTTTGACTCATTACAACAGGTTGCAAGCTCCGAACATTCGGTCTAGCAGATTTTGCTTGGTTGTTATATGATCTAGCAAGTATTCTTTGTTTCTTATCGTGTTTAGCTAGTCTATAACAAAAATCCATGACATGACCATCTCTACCACAGTGGGTACAATGAAAAATAACCTTATTATCATGTCCAGATGAGCAAGCAACACGTTTATTTGAACCCGAATGGGACAGTACTCCTGCAGATTTGAAAATCACCTCTTTTTGTCTAGGAGCTGTTTGAATCAAACCGCTTCCTAATGACTTTACAACTTTAGGTGGGTGTGCCTTAGCATGAGCATGAGAATTAAAACCTAAACCAGTTTTATCATTACAAGACTTGGAAGAATTCAGCAGCAAGTTTAGGTTCTTATTTGCATTAGAAAACCGATCTAGTGTCCTATGCATGTCATCAAGTTTATTGGACAGATCAAAGCAGTTTTCACATGAAGATTTTCCTTTTAGTTTGCAATTTGAACAATATTTAACTTCATGCACACGTAAATCATTGTTCAAAATAGAAATCTCATTCATAGCATCATTTAGTTTCTTATTCAGATCATCACATGAAGAACAATGCAAATCATTTGTAGAACAACAAGCATCTTTCAAATTTTTATCATTAAGTGCAGCAAGCTCTTTGTTCTTTTCAATTTCAAGTTCAAGTTTATCAAGTGTAGATGCGTGTGCACTTCTTAAAGAGGATAATTGTTCATAAATCAAATCACATGAGGAACAAGAATCATCACTAGGAATCAAAGTTTTTAAACAATTAATTTCAGATTCTAGTGATTCAATTTTAATAGCATTGTTCCTAAGTTTTTTATCCTTTTTCTTTAATATAACAGTGGCACGAGAAATAGCATCACACATTTCTTCGCAAGTGGGACATACCTCTTCATCGTCGCTGTTGTGTTCTGCCTCCTCGGAGCTTGAACTTGACTTGCTCGCCATGCAGCACATATTTGCCATAGCTTCTTCATCTTCATCACTACCGGTGTCCACATCACTTGAGCCGAAATCTTGAAGTGCAGAGATCATACTATGCACTATGTTGCGCATTGATAAATCTTTCTTCTTCTTCTTCTTTGCAAACGATTTCTTCGGCCTTGTTTGCTTTTCTTCACGTGATGTCGTACCTGAAAGGTTAGGGCACTCCGTACGAAAATGTCCTGTCTTACCACATTCAAAACATCGTTGAGGTCCGGAGCTTCCTCTCCTTCTAGTTCTCACATTTTACAATGCTTTTGAGAACCGAGTAGAGATGAGTGCAAGCTCCTCCTCTGGAAACTCTTCAATCTGTTCAAGGGTTAGAGAGGACAGCAAAGAGAGTGCACCACTAGATGATGATTGACTAGAACTAGACATGTCACATTACGAAACAAATGCAATAGACTTGTTGGGGTTTTTACGTGAGATGATGTCAATTTCATGAGTTTTCAATTTAGAATAAAGCACGTCTAAAGTAAGAGAACTCATGACAGTAGATTCACGAATAGATGTAACTTTCATCTCCCAAATTGACATATCTAATGCTCCTAACAATTGTCTAGCATTTTCAGCATCTGAAAAGTTAACATTGACACTACGCAAGTTGCTGAGAATTTTATTAAAGCGAGCAAAAAGGTCGTCAATTGACTCACCGGGTTGCATCTCAAAACGCATGTATTCTTTCTTGAACATATCTTGCCTTACCTCCTTGATCGTATTGGATCCTTCATGGTAGTCACAAAGAGCTTTCCAAACATCATATGCAGATCGGAGGTGTGCAACACGGTCGAAGTCGCTTTGAGTCAATTCTTGGATGATCAAGTTGCGAGCCTTGTTGTTGTTGTCAACATCTCTCATGTTCTCAGCCATAACTTGATCGTTGGGTGGTACATCGAAGTTCCGGTATACCTTTTCCCATATGGCGAAGCCTTGCGCCTGTATGTAGGCCTCCATCCGCGCCTTCCAAACCTGAAAATCGATGCCATTGAACACACCAGGTTTTGCGGAGTACTTCTCCATGATGGTTAGTCAAAACACGTGCAAATCACAAAGATTAGAACACCTTGGCTCTGATACCAATTGTAGGATCGAAGAGCACGTGAAAAGCTACCAGAGGGGGGTGAATGGTAGATTAAAACTTTTCGCAGCGGAAACAACAGAAACCCCTCAGCAAAAAATCAAACGGTTAAAGAAACCATGTGTGCAAGTGTTTTCAAACGTGTTCAACCGTGACAAATCAAGTAGAGAGGTAGAGAATCAAGTCACGGATCTAATGCAACAAGAATCACTTGAAAACACGAAGTAAAACTTGAGATACGATCAAAACATTAAACGAAGATCAATCTGTTCTACCCGATATAAAACAGATCTGCAACGCTGCAAAGAAACTCGTGTATCTCAAAAACTATAGATCCGAAGCTCGTGAAAATTTTACAGACGATAGATAATTGAGTTTTGAAGACAACCCAAAAAGAATCACATCAATCGGATCTGTAAAACTCGAGTTATGAATGAAACACCGAAGCAACGTCGGTCTGTCCAGAAACTCGGCGAGAAAGACTTGACGAAAAACAAGTCGGACGAACAAGGCACAAAAGCTCCTCGAAACTATGAACTTTATTCAATAGAAACACAAGAGGAACAGCCCAAAGTCGTGCACCACGAGCTCTGGCCTCCCTTGCTTATATAACCAGCTCTATGGCCAATCCAATTCAAACTAGGACTCCTACTCCTACTTGGATTCAAACTGTAACTTTCCAATACTGCTCAAGACTCTTCTATACGCAGATAGAAGCAATCTTAAGACTTCCAAACACTTTAGGAACGTCCCAAACATTCCTAAAACAACTCAAATTCGTGACCCACACGAAATCCTATCATAACCAACTCAAAACTTTCCATATTTTAGTCAAATACGACTCAGCCGCAGCCTGAGTCCATAATCTAGTCGGTTGGACCTTTCCGACCAATTCTTCACGTCCACTTCTCTTCATCACGCCTTGGAACAATGTTGCCACGTCCATGCACTCCTTGCACACGTGCAAACACCTTCCAACGACGTACACGCAACCTTCATATGCACTGCCCTTGATCCAAACATGCTGCACGACCTCCCGATCAACTAAATCACAGCTCCTCCCGAACTTGGTTGTTGGAACCTCATCTCCTCCTTGATACTAGTCCAAGGATCCCGTCACCAGCCATGTCTTGAACTCAAGCAACACCTGCACATGAATAAACAACCAATTCTTCGGAGCTCAAGTCCTCGACTTGACTCACATTAGTTCGAAAACCACAACACCTTACATGAGCACGTCACATAAGCATGTTGCAAACCATATCAAATGATAACAGCCATAACCACCAAAACACACCAAAAACTTAGCAAATTAATACTAAGCAAACCTTCCCATAAAGCAAGTTTGAAACATTTCGAGTTAAAAGCAAAAACAAGACGCTGCAGTTCTACGAGTTGAACTTCACGGGAGCTCCCTAAAAACAAGCTCTGGACCTCACAGAAGCTCTCCGGACCTTGCAGGAGCTCTCCGGACCTTGCCAACACTTGGCGGACCTAACAAAGAACTTGTCGGACCTTGCCATAGAAGAATGTTTTGGCAATATTAAAAACTTTGAATGTTAATGCTAACTTTTATCCTAATTGCCAATGTATTCAGCACACATAGGTCTCACACAAGGGTGGCTAACAAAACTAGTAAACTCCCATGAAAGGGTTTCCTATCATGTTGACTCAAGCACACACACCTTTTCACAAACAAAACAGTTTTCCAAAAACATGGGATCAATATGGTCAAGGGGCACTTGCCTTGTTCTTGTGGTTCCTGTTGCTCGAATTCTTGCTGTTGTAGTCCGTCGTAGGTAGCTCCCTGAGCTTGTCCTTATATACGCGATCACGCACATACAAGATTCATAGCAATCAATCATCATGTACAAACTCTACCTTAAGATGCAATGATGCATATGCATGTTAATCCTATGATGCAGTTTTTTATTAGATCAGTTTGTACGTGTTCTTGCATGGCTTGCATGGGTTTTATAATGAACAAAGGTGTTCGTATCAAATGTGGTCATGGTGATGATCTCATCACAAGATCTAGATCAGATCGATCAACATGTGATCTGTCCACGAAAAAACTTCTGTTCGAAAGGAATCGAAGAACAGATGCAAAGAAAACGCGATGATGTTGTAAGGTGGTATTGGAAACCTACCTTACTTCCTTCAGGTCCTTCCTCCTAGCAAGAACAGATCATCGGGGCTCTCTTCCGGTGGCGGCGATCATGATCCAGGCTCGTCAGTGGTCTCTCCGGCGGTTGTACTCCGGCGAAGAGGTTTACTCGGCGAGCTAGGGCTAGGGCTCTAAGTTGTCGGCTCAGGAGGTGGAAAAGATGAACGTGGTTGCGGCCAAAGGTTCTGGGTTCTATTTATAATCGGGAAGAGAAGAGTCCTACTCTGATCCGAATTCAAATAAGAGTCCTATTCAAATTGTTTTTGAATCTTAACAACTTATATTTAATTGATTTGATCACAGTATTCAACGTAGAAGAGTTCGTGTCGGGCCCATTCGTGATGGGATCACCGTACGATCCGAGGCGACAGACAGTAAGAAAGAAAGACTGCTGCAGGCCTGAAGACTACTACCAAATCCGCGATTGCCTGGAAGGGCGGCTTACCACTTTATCAATATGTTCCAGGAACTTCAACTTGGCCGGAGGGGCGGGGGTTTCGTCAGTAACGGGTACTCACGTACAGAGGAAAATTGCTTCAGAATCACGTCCTTCCGCGGTGATGAGCTCCGAAGACTCCACGTGTCCTGTGGGAACCTGGTCTCCTTTTTCCGCAGGGATGAGCTCCGGTTGTGCCGCGTGTCAGGCGGGCGAGACCTCCCTCTTCCTCAGAGATGAGCTCCGCATGCGCCACGCGTCCTGGCGGGTGGGACCTCCCCTCTCTCCAGAGACGAGCTCCGTGTGCGCCACGTGTCTGGTGGGCTGGGACCTCCCCTCTCAACAGAGTCGAGCTCCGCGAATGCCACGTGTCAGTTACGGACCTCCCCGTTTCTTCAGAGGTGGCTCCGAGTGTGCCATGTGTCAATTCCGGACCTCCCCTCTCTTCGGAGGTGAGCTCCGATAGTGCCACGTGTCCTAACAGCGCCAGACTTCCTTTCTCCTCAGAGGCGAGCTCCGAGGTCGACACGTGGCCAACAGTGACGGACCTCCCGGAGGTGAGCTTCGGAGGTGACACGTGTCTGGTAGTGTCGGACCTCCCGGAGATGAGCTCCGGAAGTGACACGTGTCCGGTAGTTTCGGACCTCCCGGAGATGAGCTCCGGAGGTGACACGTGTCCAGTAGGACCGGACCTCTCGGAGGTGAGCTCCGAGAGTGACACGTGTCTGGCGGGGCCGGACCTCTCGGAGGTGAGCTCCGAGAGCGACATGTGTCCCGCGCGGCTGGTCCTCTCTCCTCTGCAGAAGCTAGCTCCGGGGCAACACGTGTCCCACGGGGTCGGACCTCTCCCCCTTTGTGGGGATGAGCCCCGAGCCTGCCATGTAGCCAACTTAGCGGCGGACCTCTCCCCCTTTGCGGGGATGAGCTCCGATCATGCCACGTGGCCAGCGAGCCGCGGGAGTTGTCTTCGGCGCTCTCTGTAAAATGGAATTTGCTCTTTTTGGCTAACTTTTTTATTCTTTCTCGGTTTCAACTTATTTTAAAAATATTTTTCTACGTGAAACATGAATACATGCAGAAATCGAAAATGAGGGTGTCACACAAGAGATCACAAAATAGCCTTTATAAAGGGGCTACTAGATGTATGGACTCACTAAGGTTTCACCAGCATGGTCGAATCACCATTCTCCCACCTACGGGCCCCCTCTTGTGCCATGCAGTTCCCAGGGCAGTCCCCTCTCGACTCCCATTTCCCGCGCCTTCCATGGTCCATAACAATCTAGCAACTTACCTAATTAGTCAGCTAAGCCACACCCATACTTGGCCTTGTGGTGGCACTGTTTTCCTGGCATGTGCTCGCATGAACCGGTCCTTAGATCTACGGCAAGTAAACCACCATCTCATTCTACCACGTCCTCAAACTAAGCTTGCCTAGATCTTCCCCCATTCATGTTCATTATCATCATCAAGTTCTCATTAACATAATTCATATGAGTGCAGTAGCTAGACACGTTCTATCTCGCTTCCCATAACCCGTAAGCTAAGCGATGCGAAAAGCAAAAATGACCATACCTGACTCATCAACTTTCCCGGCAACAAGGGTGGTTAACAAAACTAGTAAACTCATATAAAAGGGTTTACCATCAAGTTGACTCAAGCATACACATTTTCGCAAACAAAACAGTTTCCAAAACATGGGATCAATATGGTCAAGGGGTACTTGCCTTGTTCCTGTGGCTTTTGTTGCTCACGTGTCTCGAAGTCTTGGTGCTGTAGTCCTTCGTAGATAGCTCCCTGAGCGTGTCCAACATACAAAATTATAGTAATCAACATCATGCACAAACTTTACTCAATATGCAATGATGTAGATGGATGCAAATCCTATGGTGCAGTTTCATTAATTCAGTTTGTACGTGTTCTTGTATGTTTTAATGGATTTGCATGAGGTTTTACGATGAACAAGGGTGTAGGGATCAAGTGTGGATATGGTAATGATCTTGACTCAAGATCTAGATCAATTCCACCGTCAAAAACCGATCAACACGTGATTTGTCCACACAAACACAGCTTCTGTCCGAATAAAAACAGATGCGAAGAAAACCGCGATGATGTCGTAAGATGGTAACGAAGACCTACCTCGGCCTTTCTCCTAGCAATGGCAGCAGGACAGTTCGTCGGCTCTCTCTTCCGGCGATGGCTATCGTGACGGGGCTCATTGGCGGTGCTCACCGGTGACTGAACTCCGGCAAGGGGTGGAACTCGGCGAGTTGGAAGCTAGGGCCTCCAAGTCGTCGACTCAGGAGGTGGAAAATAGGTACTTGGTTGCTGCTAGGGGGTTTTTAGTTCTATTGATAAGGGGTGAAAGAAGAGTCCTACTCCAATTGGAATTCAAATAAGAGTCCTATTCAATCTGTTTTGGATCTTAACAACTTGTCTTCTATTGATTTGGTGCGGTAGCAACGTGGAAATCGTGTCGGTTTCCTCCGTACCAGGTATTCCCATGTGCACAGAAGAAAAACCACTTAAGGATCTCGTCACATCCGCAGTGGTAAGCTCCGGAGACACCACGTGTACAGCGGGGGCCAGGCCTCCCTTTTCCTCAGGGGCGAGCTCCGGTTGCGCCGCGTGTCTGGTGGGCGGGACCTCCCTCTCCCTCAGAGGCGAGCTCCACGTGCACCACGTGTCAGGCGGGTCCGACCTCCCCTTTCTACAGACGCGAGTTTTGGGGGCGCCACATGTCAGTGCCGGACCTGCTCTCTCCTCGGAGGTGGGCTCCGAGAATGCCACGTGTCCAGTAGCGCCGGACCTCCTTTCTCCTTAGAGACGAGCTCCGAGGTCGACACGTGTCCAGCGGGGCGGACCTCTCGGAGGCGAGCTCCGAGAGCGACACGTATCCAACAGCATCGGACCTCCCTTCTCCTCAGAGGTGAGCTCCGAGGATGACACGTGTCCAGCAGTGTCGGACCTCCTGGAGGCGAGCTCCGAGGGTGACACGTGTCCAGCAGTGTCGGTCCTCCCGGAGGCGAGCTCCGAGGGTGACACGTGTCCTGCGGGATCGGACCATTCAGAGGCGAGCTCTGAGCCTGCCATGTGTCCCATGGGGTGGACCTCATCCCTTCCGCAGGGGTGAGTTCCGAAGTCGACACGTGTCCCATGGGGCTTGGCCTTCCTTCTCCGCAGAGACTAGCTCCGGAGGCAACATGTGTCCCGCGGGGCCGGACCTCACTTTTTCGCAGCGACAAGCCCTGGATGCAACACGTGTCCAGCGGGCCGGACCTCGCTCCCTCCTTCCGCAGAGGCGAGCTCCTAGCCTGCCACGTAGCCAACGGTGCTGGACCTCACCCCCTCCGCAGGGATGAGCTCCGAAAGCGCCACGTGGCCAGCAGGCCGCGGGAAGTGTCGATGGCGCTCCTTGGTGAACTGGAATTGGCTCTTTTTGGCTATCTTTCTGATTCTTTCTCCCGTTCTAATTCTTTTAAAATGTTTCTCTATATGAATTCTGTATGCATGCATGGATACGAAATTGAGGGTGTCACAGGGAGGCTCGGACCGGAGCTCAGGGCACGTGTCGGCACCAGAGCTGTCCTCAGCGGGGAGGTGGCTCTGAGCCAGGGGACACGTGGCAGATCTAGACCTCACCTCAGCGGGCAGACTCGAACCGGAGCCCAGGGCACATGTCAGCTCTGGAGCTCGAGCGCACGTGGCAGCCCCAGGGCTGACCATGGGGCCAAGGGCACATGGCTACGCTGGGGCCCGCCTCAGCAGGGAGGCGGGGCCCAGGCTGTCTTTTACCCACTACGTGGGGGTACCCGGTCTATAGGGTACCGATAGTGGCCCCGGGCCCATCTCGAGGGAGGCATCAAGCCCGTAGGTGGAGCCCCCATCTCTCCCGTGTGGTGGTTTTAAACCTGCACTCTGGAAGCCGATGTGGTGGCGAGATTTCCGCGTAGTGGTCAAGCGGTTGTACCTAGGAGACGAAAAGGTTGTACGCCTTTGGCGTAGTGGACACATTCGTCGGTCAAAGCAGCAGTGTTTCGTTGTGTCTTCTCATATTTGACGGGGCATGACGACGCACTCGAGGGGTTGCCTCGGTGTAACTATTGCGGCAGCCTATGGGTCGCAGGTATACCATGTTGCTTTCCTTGAGAACCACCGAACGTTCCCGAGATTTTACCCGCCTGACCCCTAAAATCCTAAAACCCTAAACCCCCCAGTGTATGACCAGTGGACCTAGGTCCCACCTATCACTGGGGGGGGAGTGTGCCAAGGCGACATGCTCGAGGGGTTGCCTTGGGGCACTTACTGCGGCAACCAACAGGTTGGTTGCTACAACTCCACCGCGCCCCTCTTCTTGGGGACCACCGGACGTCCCGAGATGTTACTTGCCTGGCCCCCTGTGTCTGACGGGTGGACTTGGCTCCTACCCATCAAAAGGGGAGGTGAGAGGCTAGGTGTCGTGCCCGAGGGGTTGTCTCGGGGCACTTACTGCGTCAACCGATGGGTTGGTCGCACCGCTCTCCTCTAGAACCATCGGACGTTCTCGAGGGGTTATCCGCCCAACCTCTAGTGTTTGATGGGTGGGCCTGAATGTTACCCATCGTTGGGGGTGGCGAATAACCCACGGCGTGCAGAGGTGGAAGCCCAATGTCGTGCCTGTTGCCCTGCCAGAGGTCGTGGTTGTGTATAAATGGACGCCCTCCGATGTTGGATGGCACCCTCCCTCATCATGCGGCCTTTGTTCTCCTCTTGCGCGTTTGGTGCCTGCGCTTCCTAGCATTCTCGCCCACCAGATGCTCTTACATCAGTAGCCATCTTCATCCACTTTTGCGAGATGTTCGTGTGTGTGCGGCCTTCGGTGAGGCTCCCTGAGGCATCCTTCTCCTTGACGGTCCCCAATAGAAGCACAAGCCATCCAAGTGGCATGCCGATGATAAGGGAAGCCATCGGGGACATGTTCCTTGACTCGCAGGGTGTCTCTACGCCGATGTCGTGTGAGGCGTGTCCTCTAGGCGCCTTGCCGGAGAAGGGCGATCTGTCGGCACCGGAGGACGGTTAATTGTAGAGTGATCAAGCTTTCCTCCAGGTACCGTTGTGGACAGCCAAATCCGCCATAGATGGCGTTTGGCCCACATGACACTGGATGTCATCGTTGCCTTGGTCCAGCATAAGTTGATGTCGTCCTCTGTCTTATAGCAGGTGACTGTCTCCCAGCGCAGAGAGCGGCTTAGGGCACAACCATGTATGCCTTGGAGCAGGAGATTGCTCGACTTGTAGCTGCTAGGTTCCTTAGTTACCCTGTATCCTCTTTTGTATGCCAGAACTCTTTCATTAATAAAAGTTTATTGTTTCAAGTCCTTCATTTTCTTGAATTGTCGATGTAGACTTCGGACCCCTGGCAGCGCAAGGGTCCGGAATGACTTAGCCGACGTGGATAGCTCTTTGCCAATGTCCTGAGCTTGTTCTTCCGGATCCTTAGAAACGTAAGGGCCCAGGGCGCTCCGGCAGTGTGTCTACCACTTCTTCCGGGTTGTTGGCAGTGCAAGGACTCGAGGGAAGTTCGGCCATCGCCTTCAGCTTGTCCCAGCGGGGCGCGTAGAAGCTCCAGACCTCACCTCAGCGGGGAGGCTCTCGACCGGAGCCCAGGGCACGTGTGAGCTCTGGAGCTATCCTCAGAGGAGGCTTTGAGCCAGGTGATGTGTGGCAGCTCTGGATTCCACCTCAGCGGGGAAGCTTCGGACCAGAGCCCAGGGCACGCGTCGGCTCCGGAACTCAAGCTCACGTGGTAGCCCAGGGCTGACCTTAGGGCTAAGGGCATGTGGCTTGCCCATTTACAGTTGATATGCACGAGCAAGCATAAATTGTAAAGGGAGAATGCACAGGGCACATGCAAGCTCTGGTTGTAACACCCTCGATTTCACTACCATGCATTGCATACATTTTTCATATAGAAAAGCATTTAAAAAGAAGAAGAAATAAAGAGAAGAATATAGAAGATAATAAAATAAAAAAAGGAAATAGAAATGGAAAATAATGAATATAAATAGAAAAGGAAAAGAAATAAAAAGAAAAAGAAAAAGAAAAATAAATAGAATAACCAAATTGGGCCACCCCAATTTTTCCCCAAATTCCCCTCTCCCCTAATCTTCCAAATTTTTCCCAGTTTTCCTGATTTTCCCCAAAATTCCCCTAGGGGGATTTCCCCCCAAATTTGGGGGGAATTTTCCCCCAATTTTATCACACCAAATTAGAGGGGGGAACCCTAATTGGGCCCCACCCCCCTTGGCCGCAACCCATTAGGGAGGAAACCCTAGCTGCCCCCCCTCTTTGGACTCTTGTGGGCTTTTTTTTCTAATTAAATCTTAGCCATTGGATGAAAATAAATAATAAAATCCCAGTCCCTAGCTCCCACCTCTTTTAAAATTTAATCTCAGCCATTGGATATTTGATTTGCTAAAATTCTAGCCACCCTAGCTCTTTTTCCCCTTATAAATATAACACTCTCCCCCCTATCCGCCCCACCCCTTCTTTTTTTTTTGGCCGCCGCCCCCCTGCTGCCAAGTCACGCCCCCCTGCTGCCAAGTCGTGCCCCCTTGCTGGAATTTGGCCGCCGTCAAGCTCCACCACACCTCGCCGTCACCAGAGAAGAAGCCCCGACGTTCTGCCCTAGCCGCAGCCTCATAATTCTCCCCAGAAAATCTCCCGCTGCCGCCATTGCAAGGAGGGAGGCCCTGCCGCAAGGAAGAAGTGAGGTAGGTCTTCGTTACCCCTCTTACAACGTCGCCGCTGTTTCTATGCACCTGTTTTCTTCATCCCCTGCGAGCAGAAAATGCAGCATGTGGACAGACCATGTTTTGGTCATTTTTTGACGGTGGAATTGATCTACACATTGTGTCAAGATCATCACCACGTCCACACTTGACCCCAGCAACCTTAATCATCATAAAACCCTATGAAAGCCTACTAAATCATGCAAGAACACGTACAAACTGGTTTTATAAAACTGCACCGTAGGAATTGCATTCATTCACCTCATTGCATCTTGAGTAAAGTTTGTGCATGATAATTGATTGCTGTAAATTTTGTGTGTGCATGGTCGTGAGTAGAAGGACAAGCTCAAGAGGCCATTTACGAGTAGCTACAGCACCAGGACTACGAGACGCTTGAGCAACACGAGCCACGGGAGCAAGGCAAGTGCCCCTTGACCATATTGATCCTATGTTTTCGAAACTGTTTTGCTTGCGAAAACTCGTATGCTTGTGTAAACTTGATGGGACACCCTTTCATAGGAGTTTACTAGTTTTGTTAACCATCCTTTTCGGCGGGAAAGAGTATGAGTCGGGTATGGTCGTTTTCCCTTTTTGCTTCGCTTAACTTACAGGATACAGGAAGCTGAAATAAAACTTGTTTAGCTACTGCACTCATGAGAATAAAGATAATGAGAACTTGATGATGTTAATGAGCATGGAATTGGGGAGATCTAGGCAAGCTTGGTTCGTGGATGTTGCTGAATGAGATGGTGGTTTGCTTACTGTAGATCTAAGGACCGGTTCATACGAGCACATGCCAGGAAAACAGTGTCACCACAAGGCCAGATATGGGGTGCGGCTTAGCTGACTAATTAGGTGTGTTGCTAGCTTGTTATGGACCGTTGGATGGTGCGGGGAATGGGAGTCGAGAGGGACATCCCTGGGAACTGCACGGTATAAGAGGGGGCCCGTGGGTGGGAGAATGGAGATTCGAGCCTGCCGGTGAAACCTTAGTGGGTCCGTACATCCTAGTAGCCCCTTTGTAAAGGCTATTTTGTGATCTCTTGGCCATAACCGACGGTTGTGTACTGGTATAATGACGGTTTTTTCTACTCGCCGACGGGTGATGAAATCACGAACTTGTGGGTAAAGTGGTGCCACCTCTGCAGAGTGTAAAACTATCATGATAGTCGTGCTTCCAGTTACAAGCACCTGGCCAATTTCCATGATTAGAGGCAAAAGTTGTAATGGCTCTCTAGGATCATAGACTGGCCCCACATACCACCACTCTTCTTTTATGCGCACTTTGTCCTCACTCGTGCGCATCCGGGAAAACTTTCCGGTCGGTCACCAATCCCCAAATTCCTCCGGGCCAAGCACGCTTAACCCCGGAGTCCTTTGCAGGTGGGCTTCTAGAAAAGAAGGTATACCTTGATGGTATGAGTGCTCTATCAATCCTATTAAGCCGGGAGTCAGGATATCACACAATCCACCCCCCTTAGAAGACCGACGTCCTCGTCGGTCAACACCAAGACAGGAACGTCCCCTCTTAGCCACATCCGTACGTTCAGTACCGGCATACGCATACCGTACGTCCGGTTAGCAGCATACGTACCATACCGTGTCCCACACAGAGGACCCACGCGTCATGCCTACGTACCTGCGTCCCTGACCCGTACGCTACCGTATCCTTGTCACTAACCCGTACGCACCCGTGAAACTGCGAGGGTCGACTCTAATACCATTTGTGACAGCTCTCTAGGATCATAGACTGGCCCCACATACCACCACTCGTCTTTTCTGTGCACTTTGTCCTCACTCGTGCGCACCCAGGAAGACTTCCCGGTTGGTCACGCATCCCTAAATTCCTCCGGGCCAAGCACGCTTAACCCCGGAGTCCTTTGCAGGTGGGCTTCCAGAAAAGAAGGTATACCTTGATGGTATGAGTACTCTATCAATCCTATTAAGCCGGGAGTCAGGATATCACACAATCGCTGAGAGGGTCCGACCTCGATCACGGGGCCGTGCCGCCTCGCCCGGGGATCGCATTGGGTGGTGCTGTGTTATGCGGCACCCAACAACACACATATAAGGAACAATGTATTACATAAATCAAAGCGGAAGCTTACAACTGTTTCTTTGTAAATAGTTTACATAAAGTAGCTACAGCGGAAGTCTATAACATCTCACATTGAACATCTAAGAAGCACTCGAGAAGAGGTCCAGCCCGCGGGCTCCTCTCGCTAGCAACACGAAGACATGGCAGCGGCTAGGTTCTCCGAGTGTGACATAACTCGGAAGTTCCCGAGTCTCACCGGACAACCTTCTTTATAGCGTCGAGGGTTACCTGCAAAACCACTTATATAGCAGGAGTGAGCACAAAGGCTCAGCAAGACTTAACCGTCTCTCCTAAAGCATGAAACTCTATATGAACGTAACCTAAGACTTAAGCCTGTCCTTTGCGAAAAGACTCGCCTACGAGTTCATCCTTGACTTTCAAAATTTTAGCAATAATGGTAGTGACCTTGCACCTAGCAACATTGGAACTCCACAATCAAACAAGAAACGCTTCGTTCCAATGTTACTTGCCCCAAGGTGGAAAATAACTTTAGTTTTCTCTATCTCTACTTCAAACATGGTTTTCATGCAACTTATAATTAGCATAACAGCATTTAAAACTTTGCAAACTATTCCCACACAACTTGATTACTACGTCACAGCGCAGTGAGCAAGCGGTACTCATAACCGCGAGAGACGGTGATTCGAATCAAACACTACCCGGATAACTCGACACATACGCCCGCCTCTGAAGACCCAACTCTGGCGTCCTTCATTACGTCGTATGTGGCAACCTTTCTCAGGACACTACACTGTAGAACCGGTCGCGCCGTCTCGGGCTCATAGGTCTAACGAGACGATGTGGTATGCCTCTACAATCGAGTGAACCTGGTACATCGGTTTCCTGGTTCCCATATATCAGTAAGCATCCGGTACACAACTCAATACTTGCTCCCAAGGCCGCATGCGCTTCGGTCCTTCACCGACACGGGCAGAGCTACTCGACCAAGACCTCGTCTTGTCGCCACCTAACCCTCCTGCCCGGTCTCATCTTTAGAAACGTAAACTTTAGTTTGCTTTCTTTTCCCAACCACACTTATGATATTCTGAACTATAGCTCGCGAGTAGATCCCAACTACTCGTCTTCTACCGGATGCCCTAGTCTATTTAGCATGGCCTTATTCTACAGCGATGACACAATTCTACCCTTGACCTCAGGGTTCATGTTGGGTTATGCAAGTGGAGTATAAAACATCCTTGACCTAATGCACATACCAACTTTGACCAATAGTAGTGAACAAAAGGAAAACTTTAAAACAACTTAAATGCAAACCGGGGCTTGCCTTGGTTTTGCAGGTGACTAAAGTCAGATGATATGGGGTTAGTTGCTGATGTCTTGAAGTTCAACTCCTGCCCGTCTTGCTCCTCGATCCAAGCTCAACTTTTCCTTCTTCACTTTCCACGTTTAATCACTACACGTTATGAATATGCATACATGTTTAATTATAAAACCTTTGCTAACAAATTCTAAATACAAGTTCAAAAATGGAACTCTGTTTAAGAATTTAAAATGACACTGGTGCTAGTGGTTTTGGGTGTGTGTTTAAGTACTATCATCAAGTGAGAAGTGAGGTTCATCACTTGGGTGGTAATCACCTAATTTGTTGAACAGAACACTACTGATCCAGGGCTTCAATGGAGCTGGAAATTTTCTTGTGAGTTCCTTGTCACAAGAAAGTCCTCTGGACCAAAATTCAGAATATTTCACTAAGTAGATCACCCAGAACAATTCCCTAAGCATTTAGGCAAAAAGGAATTAATTCTGAATAAATTTGTACTTTCATGCAAATTCAAGTGAACTGAAATTTCAATCATAGTTCAGAGAGTATGCATGAATTTTCCTAGGATTTTTGGAGCTAAGAAATGCCCAGGACTGAATTTCCAAGGTTTGGAAATTCTCTGAAAATGTTCCTGTATTCATTTGAATACAGAAACTTGAAACCAGAATTACCCTAACTAAATCAACTCCAAATGAGCTGAAACTTTTGCAGGAGTCTCCTAACATCGAAAGAATATTCTGGCAAAATTTGGGAATTTTTGGATGAGCCAAACTCCCTCTAAAATTCTTTTGCTGAAAAGATTTAAAGAATTTTCTAGAATTTTCTATTGGTCTTCATGCAAATTGGGTTGCATATTTGGATAGAGTTTTTCATCCTGAATCCAACCCAATTTGAATCACTAAATTTGGAGCTTCCTAGCAATAGTTATGAGGTTCTAAAGTTTGAACTTAATCTGGAATTCAAATTAATTCGAGAAATGTTCAAACTCTGTCAGTGGCCCCATCCTACACGTGTCAGCCGCTGGGACTGAGCCACACAGGGCCACAGACCTTTCCCGTGCAGCCACACTGGATCCCGGGGCCGCAGCGGATCGACGATTTAAAATATCGCCACTGACATGCGGGGCCCCCGGTCGTCTTCCTCCTCCCGACGCCCGCGCGATCCCGCCGCCGGGCTCGCCGGAGTTCTCACCGGGAGGGGCTTCCGGTGCTTGGAACTTGCTGGTTCTCGCCGCCCCCAGGTATTTTCATGCGAGGAACACGTTGCCGGCCTTACCTCCGATCGCAGATGGCCAGAACCCTAGGCGCGACGGTGACAGTGACCGCGGCAACTCCGGCGACGTCGCTAGGGCGCAGTGCCACACAAAACGCTGTGCCGTTTGTCCTAAAGCACCAGTGAGTTGTAGGCATGCTTTACAGGGACTCCGTTTGGAGCGAAAATGGCTCTAAATAGGACCCCACCATGCACCCGAGGTGGATTTCCGACGGCAGCGAAAAACACGGCGTTCTGCGGCTAGGGTTGATGGAAACCAGCGCCGGTTGGACGAGGAGGACCGTCGGAGTCTACAGAACATGCCCAAAGCTCATGACTGGAAACGCCTAACCATAGGGACCTAATTTTGGATTTTTGGCATGGCGGCCCGAAGAACCCGCCGGTGAGAAACCTCAAATTCCGGCCAGGTGGTCCTATGAAATGATCCTGAACTCGGTGGACAGCAAGGGGAGGTGGTAACCAACCTTATTCGTGGCTTTGTTGGGCGTGAAACACCGGAGGGTCTTGATTTGAAGTCAAGTCGCCGAGGTTGGTCCGCCGGGGAAGAACTGGCTCGCCGAGGCGATTGCAGACCGCTGCACCCTCGGAACTGGCTTTGACAGCTTCAGGGAGCATGGGCGACGCTGCTTCCGAGCTTGTCCAAGTGTCCACGGCTTGGGGAGAGGGTTGACGACGGGAGCCCGAGCGTGTGGGCGCAGCGGCGGCAAAAGCTCCTGGAAACGGCACTGTGGCGAGGAGGGGGCGTGGCTTGGACGTGGCTCGGTGCTGTGAGGTGTGCTCTCGGTGGGAGACCGATAAGGGCGCGGGGGAACCGACGTTGAAGCAGCTCGGGATCTGGCGCCGGGGTGCTGCTGCTGTCGCGCGCTCAGCAGAGGAGAAAACGAGTCCGAGTCCATCCCACAGACAACTGGGCCCCACTGAACAGAAGACTTAAGGGGCAAGTCTATATGGCTCAATGGCAAGTGGGTCCACCCCTATTCCTTCCTAAAAGATCTTATAAACTTTGGCACAAAGCAAATTTAAATTCTGAAGAGCTCAGATTCAAAAAGTTGTTTGGAATTTTGACTTGGTGTTCTTCAGTTCAAATTTGAATTCAAATTTGAAGGAAACTCACAAGCCCTTTGATACTAGTATCAAGGTACCTCCAAACTTTCTCAAAACTTGGCTCCCTCATAATTTGGACCTGAGGAATTCAAATATGCCACCTGATCCTTATATTGGCCATTGCAAATACACATTTTCAAACAACAGTTTGAATTTCTTTTTAGAAAGGGCCTTCTTTGCCTTGAAGTAGACCATTTGATTCAAACTGAAATTTAAGTCCCCTTTGGTGATGACCCATCTGAATTTGGGTGAAACACTTTGGTTTGCCCCTAGCCCATGCTTGATCAATCTTGGTCCCAAGCTGAACCGCACAAGTTCAGTTTGACCATGCCCCTCAAATTTGAATTTGAAGGTGATCTCAAACAATGCTTTGAACAAACGGTATATGAGCTTAACATCCCTCAAATTTTGGAACTTAAGCTCTTTAATACCTGAGGACTGCAATGGTCATCTCACATATATGCTTTTGGACCATCTGAACATGAATGCTTTGCAAGGGTTCAAAAATGGGGTTTAAACTTCCCTCCCCTCTCCTCATAGGGAATGTGCATATGAGTTAGATTTTTGGGAGTGAAATCCTTTCCCGGGTTAACATGTGTTCAGTATGAGCTAAAGAACATTTTAGCTCTCCCCACATGTACAGGTTTGAGTTTATCATTTCATGTGACATAATTCAAGTCATTTCCCTTGCCTTAACATGTTTGAATTCAGCATGAACCCAACATGATCATAGTCCATTCCCTTTTGGCTCACCCTCAAATCAGAAAGTTGCCACCACATTCTCCTCAATTCAAATGTATGAGGCTCCATGTGTATACAAAAGTTTGGCAGTAATTTGAGCTGAGCCTTTGAGACTAAAGAACTTATTTTTGTTCTTTCTCATACACATGTATGACTACTCATGAGTTTTACTCCACCTTGGTCCAATTCATTCAAATGAATGCTTGAACCCGTGTTGTTGAACCCCACATAGACCATCTCATGTAAGCAAGTTTTTCTAAGTCCCATTTTTCATGAACCAGAAACACGATGACGTTCAATCACCCGTTTCTTTGCATTCACGTTTTTGGGACTTTTACATTCCTCCCCCCTTAAAAGAATCTCGTCCCGAGATTCCAATAGGAGAATGAGACCGGAGAGGTAATGCCAAGTGGTATGACGATAACAACTCCAGATAGTTCATGCGGAGGTAATCTTTGCTCTCCACGTTGTTTCTTCCATGGTATGATTACCCCACAGCACCTGGTAAAATCTTAATATACGATTCCAGGTGTTCCGGATTCTTCTCATCGATAGTCTGAACCGGTCGCTCGGTGTAAGTACGATCCGGCTTCAACTAGCCAAGTTCTTTGGTGTGGACGGTAATGGTAGCTTTAAGCAACTTCCATAGCTGTGACATATGAAATATGTCGTGAACACCAGCAAGGCTTGCCGGTAGTTCCAGCTGGTAAGCTACGGGCCCACACATCTCCGTGATAACAAGTGGATCTAAGGCTCGGGGAGCAAAATCCCCCCATTACATCGGACCGGTGAATTTCTTTCATCGGAGACACGCAAATACAACATGTTCTACGCCGTCGAAATGCAACGGTCGATGCCTTTGACCATCGTGATTTTTGCTGTCGGGATTGAACAGCCTCCAAGTTCGCTTCTACCGTTCGAACTCGGCCATCGGCTTTGTTGACAAATCAACCCCGAACAGTACTCTTTCACCATACTCACACCACTTCCACGGTGTGCGACATTTCCGACTGTAGAGCTTCATCTTACAAGGTATAACTATATGGTATTTAAACCATAGAGTACCCTCATTGCCCTTTATAGTGACGGCATTGAGTGAACGAAAATCAACACTTAATCTTAGTGTCTCATCGTTCTTCTTAACGAACAGCGCGGAGCAACCCCATGGTGATGAGCTTGGTTGTGTAAAACCATTGCTCATAAGTGCACCTTAGTTGCTCCTTCAACTCCGCTAGTTCATTGGGTGCCATCTTACACGGCCTTCATCAAATCGGTGTTGTTTCCAGTGTCAGTTCAATCTTGAACTTGACGTCCCGTTAGCCAGCATTGCCCGGTAACTCATCGGAAACACATTGGATATTCACGTCCCACCAGAAAATCCTCGAGTTTAATCACTCTCGTGGGATAGGCCTAGCCCGTTCTCTTTGCTGTACCGAACAGACTCTTCTGTCCTCATCCAGATTTTGATCCGTTTAATCAGCATTTTCATAACTCAAGTTGAATACAAAAGTTAGAGTTAACTTCAGTATTTTTTTCAACGAGTATTCATATGCCTTCAGATCCTCTCTGGATCCAAAGTTATGATTGTTCAAAGTTGACAGAATTCCTGGATAAAATTTGTCAGCATCTCCTTTGTATGTGGCTAATTTATCACAGTTGTATATAAAATACAATAAGAATCTGAGCAAACCCTGAATTACAACAATGTTGCCAATTTCATAACCTTTCCAACGGTGTATTATAGGCTCCTTAAGGATTTTTCTACAGGAAGTTGTGGCTTAAAAACAGAAAATTCCAGAGAGGTTTTTGGTACCGTCCTGGTTCTGAACAGTTTGCCTTCAACTGGACTTTTCACCAACTTAACGTATAATTTTGCTCTGGAGTTCTACAATTAAGTTGTAGAGCACTTGAAAATCTTTCCGGAACTGTATCATACACCTTAATTGGGTCAAGCTACTCAGAGTTATGCTCTGTTAAAGTCCAGCAAGAATTCCTGCCAGGAACAGAGCACTCTGTTTTTGAAAACTTTGACACCTGGTTAAACTCTCATTTGAGTCTTAGCTCAAAATAAGAGTTCAGTAACTAATACTTGTTTCAAACTTCCATTTTTAGTTGAAAGTTAATTCATGAATCATTTCTTCATAGGAAAGAGATTATTAAGTGTAGTACGGTGGCGATGCACCGTAAGAACATGTCGGTACTACGTAGCCTCACGAAAAGAAAATCCTAAACCGGATTATACCGGCATATCCGTTTCATCAGTGGCACTAAGACGGTCTCTCGCACACGGGTAATACACGGGATACGTACGTGGTTAGTACCTGCAAAAGAACACTCAATAGTGGTGCACTCAAAGGTTGTTTCATTTCAGGCAGTTCCATATTTGAAAGTAAATACAAACTCCCGTATCATTGTCATACGGCCGTCCTTGAGTCAAGCCGCGTCTCAAGGCACGTGATCGTGTTTCAACACCACACGACGGGGAACCCGTGTATGTCATGAACGGGTCGTCACGGTTGGGAATGTTATCAACCCAACGGATATCACCTACTGCCCTGCAGGGCACGCTGATGGCAAGCGCTGCGTATGTCCTCCTGGGCTATTTTCAGATGAACACACTATCGGGTTACTGACCACACGATGGGGTCTCCACTTACTTGCCTAATGCACGCTAGGGATCAGCGTTTCATATGAACTCAGGAACATGAAGAGTCCAGGAGTTTCATATTAACATCTCACACCAAGCTGTGAGACCTAGCTCTGAACCACTTTCCTCGTCAGGGGAGCTAACCGAAATTGAACCGCTTTCGGTGGGGTTCCTTACCATTCTTACCAGAACGTAGGTGCGTCGTTGCATAATGAAAATTTCAGAATTATAACACGTAAGTTAGTTCTGCCACTTTAAGTAACTATACTACTGTAGTCCTTATGTGGGTCTAATACCGTTTCCTCACCGTATCCTAAGTTTTTGTCGTAATATGATCCTTACTCCGTGTTCTATTACTAATGCGGCTCTGATACCACGCTGAGAGGGCACAACCTCGATCACGGGGCCGTGCCGCCTCGCCCGGGGATCGCATTGGGTGGTGCCGTGTTATGCGGCACCCAACAGCACACATATAAGGAACAATGTATTACATAAATCAAAGCGGAAGCTTACAACTGTTTCATTGTAAATAGTTTACATAAAGTAGCTACAGCGGAAGTCTATAACATCTCACATCGAACATCTAAGAAGCACTCGAGAAGAGGTCCAGCCCGCGGGCTCCTCTCGCTAGCAACACGAAGACATGGCAGCGGCTAGGTTCTCCGAGTGTGACATAACTCGGAAGTTCCCGAGTCTCACCGGACAACCTTCTTTATAGCATCGAGGGTTACCTGCAAAGCCACTTATATAGCAAGAATGAGCACAAAGGCTCAGCAAGACTTAACCGTCTCTCCTAAAGCATGAAACTGTACATGAACGTAACCTAAGACTTAAGCCTGTCCTTTGCGAAAAGACTCGCCTACGAGTTCATCCTTAACTTTCAGAATTTTAGCCATAATGGTAGTGACCTTGCGTCTAGCAACATTGGAACTCCACAATCAAACAAGAAACGCTTCGTTCCAATGTTACTTGCCCCAAGGTGGAAAATAACTTTAGTTTGCTCTATCTCTACTTCAAACATGGTTTTCATGCAACTTATAATTAGCATAACAGCATTTAAAACTTTGCAAACTATTCCCACACAACTTGATTACTACGTCACAGCACAGTGAGCAAGCGGTACTCATAACCGCGAGGGACGGTGATTCGAATCAAACACTACCCAGATAACTCGACACATAAGCCTGCCTCTGAAGACCCAACTCTGGCGTCCTTCATTACGTCGTATGTGGCAACCTTTCTCAGGACACTAGACTGTAGAACCGGTCGTGCCGTCTCGGGCTCATAGGTCTAACGAGACGATGTGGTATGCCTCTACAATCGAGTGAACCTGGTACATCGGTTTCCTGGTTCCCATATATCAGTAAGCATCCGGTACACAACTCAATACTTGCTCCCAGGGCCGCATACGCTTCGGTCCTTCACCGACACGGGCAGAGCTACTCGACCAAGACCTCGTCTTGTCGCCACCTAACTCTCCTGCCCGGTCTCATCTTTAGAAACGTAAACTTTAGTTTGCTTTCTTTTCCCAACCACACTTATGATATTCTGAACTATAGCTCGCGAGTAGATTCCAACTACTCGTCTTCTACCGGATGCCCTAGTCTATTTAGCATGGCCTTATTCTACAGCGATGACACAATTCTACCCTTGACCTCAGGGTTCATGTTGGGTTATGCAAGTGGAGTATAAAACATCCTTGACCTAATGCACATACCAACTTTGACCAATAGTAGTGAACAAAAGGAAAACTTTAAAACAACTTAAACGCAAACCGGGGCTTGCCTTGGTTTTGCAGGTTACTAAAGTCAGATGATATGGGGTTAGTTGCTGATGTCTTGAAGTTCAACTCCTGCCCTTCTTGCTCCTCGATCCAAGCTCAACTTTTCCTTCTTCACTTTCCACGTTTAATCACTACACGTTATGAATATGTATACATGTTTAATTATAAAACCTTTGCTAACAAGTGCTAAAGACAAGTTTAAAACTGGAACTCTGTTTAAGAATTTAAAATGACACTGGTGCTAGTGGTTTGGGTGTGTTTAAGTACTATCATCAAGTGAGAAGTGAGGTTCATCACTTGGGTGGTGATCACCTAATTGGTTGAACATAACACTACTGATCCAGGGCTTCAATGGAGCTGGAAATTTTCTTGTGAGTTCCTTGTCACAAGAAAGTCCTCTGGACCAAAATTCAGAATATTTCACTAAGTAGATCACCCAGAACAATTCCCTAAGCATTTAGGCAAAAAGGAATTAATTATGAATAAATTTGCACTTTCATGCAAATTCAAGTGAACTAAAATTGCAAGCATAGTTCAGAGAGTATGCCTGAATTTTCCTAGGATTTTTGGAGCTAAGGAATGCCCAGAACTGAATTTCCAAGGTTTGGAAATTCTCTGAAAATGTTTCTGTATTCATTTGAATACAGAAACTTGAAACCAGAATTACCCTAACTAAATCAACTCCAAATGAGCTGAAACTTTGACAGGAGTCTCCTAACATCGAAATAATATTCTGGCAAAATTTGGGCATTTTTGGATGAGCCAAACTCCCTCTAAAATTCTTTTGCTGAAAAGATTTAAAGAATTTTCTAGAATTTTCTATTGGTCTTCATGCAAATTGGGTTGCATATTTGGATAGAGTTTTTCATCCTGAATCCAACCCAATTTGAATCACTAAATTTGGAGCTTCCTAGCAATAGTTATGAGGTTCTAAAGTTTGAACTTAATCTGGAATTCAAATTAATTCGAGAAATGTTCAAACTCTGTCAGTGGCCCCATCCTACACGTGTCAGCTGCTGGGACTGAGCCACACGGGGCCACAGACCTTTTCCGTGCAGCCACACTGGATCCCGGGGCCGCAGCGGATCGACGATTTAAAATATCACCACTGACATGCGGGGCCCCCGGTCGTCTTCCTCCTCCCGACGCCCGCGCGATCCCGCCGCCGGGCTCGCCGGAGTTCTCACCGGGAGGGGCTTCCGGTGCTTGGAACTTGCTGGTTCTCGTCGCCCCCAGGTATTTTCGCGCGAGGAACATGTTGCCGGCCTTACCTCCGATCGCAGATGGCCAGAACCCTAGGCGCGACGGTGACAGTAACCGCGGCAACTCCGGCGACGTCGCTAGGGCGCAGTGCCACATAAAACGCTGCGCCGTTTGTTCTAAAGCACCAGTGAGTTGCGGGCATGCTTTACAGGGACTCGGTTTGGAGCGAAAATGGCTCTAAATAGGTCCCCACCGTGCGTCCGAGGTGGATTTCCGACGGCAGCGAAAAACACGGCGTTCTACGGCTGGGGTTGATGGAAACCAGCACCGGTTGGACGAGGAGGACCGTCGGAGTCTACAGAACATGCCCAAAGCTCATGACTGGAAACGCCTAACCATAGGGACCTAATTTTGGATTTTTGGCATGGCGGCCCGAAGAACCCGCCGGTGAGAAACCTCAAATTCCGGCCAGGTGGTCCTATGAAATGATCCTGAACTCGGTGGACAGCAAGGGGAGGTGGTAACCAACCTTATTCGTGGCTTTGTTGGGCGTGAAACACCGTAGGGGCTTGATTTGAAGTCAAGTCGCCGAGGTTGGTCCGCCAGGGAAGAACCGGCTCGCCGAGGCGATTGCAGACCGCTGCATCCTCGGAACTGGCTTTGACAGCTTCAGGGAGCATGGGCGACGCTGCTTCCGAGCTTGTCCGAGTGTCCACGGCTCGGGGAGAGGGTTGACGACGGGAGCCCGAGCGTGTGGGCGCGGCGGCGGCAAAAGCTCCTGGAAACGGCGCTGTGGCGAGGAGGGGGCGTGGCTCGGACGTGGCTCGGTGCTGTGAGGTGTGCTCTCGGTGGGAGACCGATAAGGGCGCGGGGGAACCGACGTTGAAGCAGCTCGGGAGCTGGCGCCGGGGTGCTGCTGCTGTCGCGCGCTCAGAGAGGAGAAAACGAGTCCGGGTCCCTCTCACAGACAACTGGGCCCCACTGAACAGAAGACTTAAGGGGCAAGTCTATATGGCTCAATGGCAAGTGGGTCCACCCCTATTCCTTCCTAAAAGATCTTCTAAACTTTGGCACAAAGCAAATTTAAATTCTGAAGAGCTCAGATTCAAAAAGTTGTTTGGAATTTTGACTTGGTGTTCTTCAGTTCAAATTTGAATTCTAATTTGAAGGAAACTCACAAGACCTTTGATACTAGTATCAAAGTACCTCCAAACTTTCTCAAAACTTGGCTCCCTCATAATTTGGACCTGAGGAATTCAAATATGCCACCTGATCCTTATATTGGCCATTGCAAATACACATTTTCAAACAACAGTTTGAATTTCTTTTTAGAAAGGGCCTTCTTTGCCTTGAAGTAGACCATTTGATTCAAACTGAAATTTAAGTCCTCTTTGGTGATGACCCATCTGAATTTGGGTGAAACACTTTGGTTTGCTCCTAGCCCATGCTTGATCAATCTTGGTCCCAAGCTGAACCGCACAAGTTCAGTTTGACCATGCCCCTCAAATTTGAATTTGAAGGTGATCTCAAACAATGCTTTGAACAAACGGTATATGAGCTTAACATCCCTCACATTTTGGAACTTAAGCTCTTTAATACCTGAGGACTGCAATGGTCATCTCACATATATGCTTTTGGACCATCTGAACATGAATGCTTTGCAAGGGTTCAAAAATGGGGTTTAAACTTCCCTCCCCTCTCCTCATAGGGAATGTGCATATGAGTTAGATTTTTGGGAGTGAAATCCTTTCCCGGGTTAACATGTGTTCAGTATGAGCTAAAGAACATTTTAGCTCTCCCCACATGTACAGGTTTGAGTTTATCATTTCATGTGACATAACTCAAGTCATTTCCCTTGCCTTAACATGTTTGAATTCAGCATGAACCCAACATGATCATAGTCCATTCCCTTTTGGCTCACCCTCAAATCAGAAAGTTGCCACCACATTCTCCTCAATTCAAATGTATGAGGCTCCATGTGTATACAAAAGTTTGGCAGTAATTTGAGCTGAGCCTTTGAGACTAAAGACCTTATTTTTGTTCTTTCTCATACACATGTATGACTACTCATGAGTTTTACTCCTCCTTGGTCCAATTTATTCAAATGAATGCTTGAACCCATGTTGTTGAACCCCACATAGGGCATCTCATGTAAGAAAGTTTTTGTAAGTCCCATTTTTCATGAACCAGAAACACGATGACGTTCAATCACCCGTTTCTTTGCATTCACGTTTTTGGGAATTTTACAAAAGTTGGGATGTTTATTTGGGTATGGTTATGGTATGGTCATTGGGATTGGTTTTTGGACTGTTTTGAGTCATGACAATGAATTTGGCTTCGGCTATATGAAGATGATATGGTTACGAATAATTATGAGTATGATATGAACTTGAGAAAGATTAATGGCTGGTTGAGACATGCTAGATGGTGAATTATGATGAAGAAGTGTTAATGATTAATTTGGTTATGATGGGATTGAACTCACCTAGAAATAGTTGCTCTTTTTACCATGTTTGTGAAATAAAATTTGCTTGCTACAATGAACCTCTTTATTCCCTACCTTGTTGTAAGCTACATGTCATACTTTTTCTCGCACTTGCTGAGTACGACATGTACTCACCCTTGCATTCCCACATATACATCACCTACATGGAGAATAATACTTCAAAGAACAAGTGGAGTACTAGGCGTGCGCACTACCGTCAACATGCATGTGGAGTTGAAGTTGGATCTGTTGTTTAAGTCATTTTTTCGCTGTCGTTAGAGTCTTCCGCTGCTAAATAAGTTGGATATTCATGAGTGGGACATTGAGTCATTGTAATAAAGTGCTTAAACACTATTTGTACGTGGTAATATTCTGAATTTCAGTTTGTGGAATACATATGTATGTGTGATGAACATCCTGGGCACACATATGCATTCACTTGGTTCATTTTTGGAACCGGGTGTCACAAATTGGCATCAGAGCCACATTGACCGTAGGACACAAGCCTAGGTAGAATGGACACTCTAAAACACATAGGAACACCCCTCTAAACTGACATTTTCGAAAATTGCTTGCTGCTGCACTTTACTTGTCAATTCAGCCACCGCAAGTGCTATTTTCAGCCCCTCTTTTTCTCTTCTTTTGGACAGCAACACTTTTGTTTTCTTGCTTCATAGATTCTGAAGTTTTGGAATTATTTGCTTCTTCTCTAAAGTTTCTCATGTCTTATTTATAGATGCCGGTGACTAGGAGCACAGCACGCATAAGGACTCGTCCACCGCCACATGGGAGTGCACTTAACCCCATTGAGGTGTCCAATGGACCATATTGGGAGGAGATGAAGATGGAACCCCATGAGGAAGACGAAGTCAGTAGCTCAATGCATGAGGAAGAGGATATGGAAGAGGTGGAACCAATCGAAGAAGACATGGAAGATGATCCACCAGAACAGCATTGGTACGCACCTCAGGAGGAGTTTCACGCGGGCTTACACCCAATGGAGCCTCATGAAGCTATGTCGGAAGGAGATGAATCCGAAGAGAAGCCACCCCTTGCTGAGGACGAGAATGAGGGTGATGAATGGGCCAACCGTTCAGTTCAAGAATTCCGGTCCGACGGAATGGAAGGAGGACACATATCCAAGGAGCTTAAAGAGTTCCTGGATTGCTGCAGCATATACCCAGAGTATCTCTTCAAGGAAGTCCCTCGTCTTGGACATGAAGAGTGGAAGGCTGAGGTAACCATCCTATCTAAAGGTAGGGTTGTCACCCAGCACTTCGCACCCATATGGAGAGCTACAAGGGCAGAATCTATTGATGATGCCGCATGGGATGCACTCACCAGACTGTGCTACGCCTTCCGTGAGCAGCTTGAGAACACTACCTCTGGGCTGCACCTGTATCGAAAGAGTGGTACAAGGGAGATCATTGGACCCCATGGAGGAGCTCTTTTCAACCCACAAGCTGCTAACAAGTCTCAGAGGTTGCTCATGGAGTTAGGAAACTGCTACGCAAGCGCACAAGAAGAGATCCGTTACCTCCGCAAGAAGCTGTACTTGCTGGAAAAACAAGAGGAGACTCGTGCCAACGCAGGAGCAAATGGAGCACCAGCGTCATCTATCCCTACATGGACTGCTGACTCACCATGGCGTGCGCCCATGTATGGACCACCCCCGTCACACGGTGAGAACAGCACCGGTTCTCACGATTAAGTTTAGGTTCCCCATTGAATAAAGTTGTAATAAGAACGCTTAGATCGTAGTAGCTTGAATAAGAGTGGTGTGCTGAATTCCATGATGATTGCTTGTGTTTGTGTGCTTGGTGTGAGTTGTGGGACGCTTCGGCAAATGTCTACAATCCACACATAGTATAGAGATGTGGGATGCTTTGACACATGTTCACATCCTCATATAGGCTGAAATTAATAAAAGAAGTTGCTTAGTTCATACACCTTGATGCATATAGTTGGGAAATCACTTCTTTCAGTTCTGGATTCTATTCCGGAAGTAAGCAATAAAATAAGGGGGTATACTTTCTTGCCAACCCTATTGTCTTGGATTCTCAAGGGATTGACATAATACTTGGAATGGACTGGTTAAGCAAGTACAATGGAGTAATTCAATGCTCTCAAGGATCGTGCAGTTGACGAGTGAGCACGGTACTCGTATTGATTTTGAGGCAGCCCAACCTGCAACCGAGAAGGCAGTGCTGAACCACATCAAAGAAGTGACATTGGAAAGAATTCCGGTGGTTCGAGAATATTCAGATGTGTTCCCGGAAGAACTTCCAGGTATGCCACCTGACCGGGACATCGAATTTGCCATTGATTTAGTACCCGGAACTGCACCTATAGCAAAGAGGCCATATAGGATGCCTGCTAATGAATTAGTGGAGCTCAAGAAGCAAATTCAGGAGCAGCTATAAAAGGGTTTTATACGCCCAAGCTCGTCACCGTGGGGAGCCCCCATGCTCTTCGTAGACAAGAAAGATGGAACCCAAAGGATGTGTGTGGACTATAGGTCTCTCAATGAAGTGACGATCAAGAATAAATACCCACTGCCCCGCATAGAGGACCTATTCAATCAAATGAAAGGTGTCCAAATTTTCTCCAAGACTGATCTTCGGTCAGGATATTTCCAGCTGAAGATTAAGCCCTCCGACATACCCAAAACTGCATTTCGAACATGATATGGTTCATATGTGTATACTGTTATTTCTTTTGGGTTGACGAATGTACCCGCATACTTTATGTACCTCATGAATATGGTCTTCATGGAGTACTTGGACAAGTTCGTCGTGGTTTTCATCGACGACATCATGGTGTATTAGAAAAACGAGGAAGAACATGAAGAACACTTGAGATTGACGTTGCAGAAACTGCGAGAGGATTAATTGTATGCTAAGTTCAGCAATTGTCAGTTTTGACTAAAGGAAATATCGTTCCTAGGCCACATCATCTCCGAGAGAGGAGTATCGGTTGATCCCAAAAAAGTGAGAGATGTTTTGAAGTGGGACCAACCGCAGAATGTGAGGGATATTCGTAGTTTCCTTGGGATGGCTGGATACTACCGCCGGTTCATCAAGGATTTCTCCAAAATAGCGAAGCCTATAACTGAATTGCTCATGAAAGGGAAAACATTTCAATGGACACAAGCGTGTCAAGACAGCTTTGAGGAACTAAAGAAGAGGTTAACAACAGTGCCAGTTTTGGTATTGCCGGACGTGAGCAAGAGTTTCGATATATATTGTGACGCATCAAGACAAGGGCTTGGATGTGTGCTCATGCAAGGAGGCCAAGTGGTAGCCTATGCATCGAGGCAATTAAAGAAACTTGAGCTGAATTACCCCACACATGACCTGGAACTTGCAGCCGTGGTACATGCCTTGAAGATTTGGAGGCATTATATTCTTGGTCACCGATGTGAGATATACACGGATCACAAAAGCTTCAAGTATATATTCACGCAAACGGATCTGAATTTGAGGCAAGTCGATGGTTGGAACTCTTCAAGGATTATGATGTTGGAATCAACTATCACCCTGAAAAAGCCAATGTAATAGCCAATGCATTGAGCCAAAAAGGAGCATGTCACCAACTCACGGTTCGGGAGCTGCCACCCGAGCTGCGTAAGGAGTTTGAATGGTTACATCTCGGGTTCTTGAACGAGATGGAGGTGATATAACTGGACTCAACGCTGGAACAAGAGATACGAGATGGCCAAGAAACAGATGAGGAAATCAAGGAAAGAATCCGACAAGGCATAGAGAAGGATTTCAAGGAAGAAGAGAATGGCACGCTTTGGTTAGAGAAAAGGATTTGTGTGCCTAACGTGAAGCACATACGCGACACGATACTAATGGAGGCACATGACTCGCCTTATTCCATACACCCTGGCTGTACAAAGATGTACAAGGACCTGAAAACTTACTATTGGTGGGATGGTATGAAAAGTGACATAGCTGAATATGTTGCCTTATGCGACATGTGCCAACGAGTGAAGGCCGAACATCAAAGACCTGCTGGATTATTGCAGCCATTGAAAGTACCCCGAGTGGAAGTAGGAAGACATCGGCATAGATTTCATTGTCGGACTGCCACGTACCCAGTCGGGCTACGACTCTATTATGGTTATCGTGGACGATTGATGAAAACAGCCCACTTTATTCCTGTTAGAACCAAGTACACCGTGGCACAACTAGCTGAGTTATATATGAAAAAAAATTGTGTCGCCATGGAGTTCCAAAGAGGATAGTTTCAGATCGAGGTTCTCAATTTACCTCTTGGTTCTGGAAGAAGCTGCATGAAGCCATGGGTACGCGGTTAAATTTCAGCTCCACATATCACCCGCAAACTGATGGGCAAACCGAGAGGACAAAATCAGATTTTGGAAGACATGTTGAGAGCATGCGCCTTGAAACATGGGCATAGTTGGGATAAGAGCTTGTCGTATGCTGAATTCTCGTACAACAACAGTTACCAAGCCAGCTTGAAGATGTCACCTTTCGAAGCATTGTATGGTAGATGGTGTAGAACGCCGCTTCTCTGGAATGAGACCGGAGAAAGCCAAGTATTCGGACCCGAAGTGCTGCAAGACGCCGAAAAGCAAGTCCAAACAATACGTGAAAACTTGAAGTCCGCTCAGTCACGATAAAAGGGCTTGCGGACAATAGGTGAAGGAGTTTGACATTGGAAGTTGGAGACTTTGTTGTAACACCCTCAAATTTCACTACCATGCATTGCATACATTTTTCATGTAGAGAAGAATTTAAAAAGAAGTAGAAATGGAGAAAGAACCATAGAAATGGAGAAGGGAATATAGAAATGGAGAAGCGAACATAGAAATGGAGAGAAATGGAAATAAGATAGCTGAATTGAGCCATCCCAAAGTTACCCCAAATTTCCCCACCTAATTTCCCCAAAATTTTCCCAAATCTCCCCAAATTCCCCAAAATTCCCTTATGGGGAATTTCCCCCAAATTGGCCGCAGCCTTGAGGGGAGGGAAGCCCTAGGACTCTTTGGTTGAGTCCCAACTTGACTAGGATTCTTTGGTTGAGTCCACAATTGGACTAGGACTCTCCCCCACCCCCCCCCCCCCCGCTTATAAATACAACCCCCGAGCCCCCCTACACCTTTGGCCGCTGTGACACCCTCAATTTCGTATCCATGCATGCATACATAATTCATATAGAGAAACATTTTAAAAGAATTAGAACAGGAGAAAGAATCAGAAAGATAGCTTAAAAGAGCCAAATCCAGTTCACCGAGGAGCGCAGTTGACACTTCCCGTGGCCCGCTGGCCACGTGGCGCCTTCGGAGCTCATCCCTGCAAAAGGGGTGAGGTCCGGCACAGCTGGCTATGTGGCAGGTTCGGAGCTAGCCTCTGCAGAAGAGCGAGGCCCATCTCCGCAGGATACGTGGCGCCTTTGGAGCTAGTCTCTGCGGAGAAGCGAGGTCCAACCCTGTGGGACACGTGTCGCTCTCAGACCTCACCCCTGCGGAGGGATGAGGTCCGGTCCTACTGGACACATGTCATTCTTGGAGCTCACCTCTGAAGAGAAGACACTGCGGGACACGTGTCACCTTCGGAGCTCGCCTCCGAGAGGTCTAATGTGACACCCTCATTTTTGGTTTCTGCATATATTCATGTTCATGAAGAGAAAACATTTTAAAAGAAGTAGGAACAGAGAAAATTATCAAAAAGATAGCCAATAAGAGCCGAATCCAGTTCACCGAGAGCGCCGAAGACAACTTACCGCGGCCCGCTGGCCACGTGGCGTGTTCGGAGCTCATCCCTGCGAAGTGGGGAGAGGTCCGCCGCTAAACTGGCTACGTGGCAGGCTCGGGGCTCATCTCCGCAAAGGGGGAGAGGTTCGACCCTGTGGGACACGTGTTGCCCCGGAGCTAGCCTCTGCAGAAGAAGCAAAGGCATTTCCGCAGGACACATGTCACCTTCAGAGCTAGTCACCGAGGGAATCAGAGGACCAGTCGCGCGGGATACGTGTCGATCTCGGAGCTCACCTCCGAGAGGTCCGGTTCTATTGGACACGCACCGTCACCGGAGGTTATCTCGGGGAGGTCCGTCACTGTTGGACACGTGTTTACCTTGGAGCTCGTCTCTAAGGAAAAAGGAAAGTCCGGCGCTACTTGACGCGTGGCATTCACGGAGCTCACCTCCGAAGAGAGGGAGGTCCGGAATGGATACGTGGCACACCCGGAGCCACCGCCGGAGAGAGGAAAGGTCCGGCACTGACACGTGGCATGTGCGGAGCCACCTCCGAATAGAGAGGAGGTCCTGACCGCCAGGATACGTGGCGCACGCGGAGCTCGCCTCCAAAGAAGAAGTGAGGTCTCGCTCGCTTGACACGTGGCACAACCGGAGCTCGTCTCTGCGGAAAGGAAGAGACCAGGCCCGGTGGACACGTGGAGCTTCCGGAGCTCATCACCGCGGAGGTAACGAGTTTTGGAGCGGTTTTGGATTCTGTACGCATAGAAATATCGGTACGGAGAAGAAATCGACCTGAATTCCACAATGTTACCGCACCAAATCAACTAAAGATAAGATGTTAGGATTCAACGACGATCTGAATAGGACTCTTATTCGAGATACGATCAGATTAGGACTCTTCTTCTCCCGATTATAAATAGAACCCAGAACCCTTGGCCGAAACCACGAATTTCTTTTCCAACTCCTGAGCCGACGACTTAGGGCCCTAGCCCCAACTCACCGAGAAAGCCATCGCCGGAAGAGAGCCCCAACGATCTGTCTGATCAGAGAAAGACCCCGAGACCGAGAAGAACGTAAGGTAGGTCTCCAATACCACCTTACATCATCGTTGTGTTTTCTTTGCATCTGTTCTTCGATTCCTTTCGAACAGAAGCTTTCTCGTGGACAGATCACTTGTTGATCGGGTTGATCTAAAGACCAGGTCATCGCCACGTCCACATCTGATCCGAACACCTCTGTTCATCATAAAACCATGCAAGAATACGTACAAAACGATCTAATAAAACTGATTATAGGATAGCATGCATATGCATCATCGCATCTAGTTTAAAGTTTGTGCATGGTATTGATTGTTATGAATCTTGTATGTGCGTGATCCTGTATAGAAGAACAAGCTCAGGGAGCTGTCTACGACGTGATGCAACAACAAGGTTTCGAGATCCAAGAGCAACCGGAACCGCAAGAACAAGGCAAGTGCTCCTTGACCATATTGATCCTATGTTTTTGGGAAAAACTGTTTTGTTTTGCGAAAAGGTGTGTGTGCTGAGTCAAACATGATGGGAAACCCTTTTATAGGAGTTTACTAGTTTTGGTTAAACCACCCTTGTAGCCTGGGAAGTTTATGAGTCGGGTATGGTTTTTACTTTTATGCTTCGCTGAGTCCGTGGGATTGGGAAGCGAGTTAGATGTGTCTAGCTAACTGCACTCGTAATGACAATAAGAAACTGATTTTGTTAATGGACATGGATCGGAGGGAGATCTAGGCAAGACTGGGTTTGTGAATAAGGTAGTATGAGATGGTGGTTTACTTGCAGTAGATCTAAGGACCGGTTCATGCATGCACATGCCAGGATAACAGTGCTACCACAAGGCCAAGTATGGGTGTGGCTTAGCTGAGTAATTAGGTAAGTTGCTAGATTGTTATGGACTGTTGAAGGCACGGGGGATGGGAGTCGAGTGAGGACTGCCCTGGGAACTGCATGGCACATGAGGGGGCCCGTGGGTGGGAGAATTGGAGATTCTAGCCTGCCGGTGAAACCTTAGTGAGTCCATACATCTAGTAGCCCCTTTGTAAAGGCTATTTTATGATCTCTTGGCCATACACCGACGGTTGTGTACTGGTATAATGGAGGTTCTGCAGTCACCGACGGTGACGAAATCACAAACTTGTGGGTAAAGAGGTGCAAACTCTGCAGAGTTCTAAAACTATCATGATAGCCGAGCTTACGGTCACGAGCGCCTGGCCAACTTCCATGATTAGTTGGGATGGTTATGAGGATGGTTACTGGTTATGGTTTTGGATGGTTTGGTTATGGTTTGGTTTTGGGACTGTTGAGTCATGGCAACAAGGTTGGCCTCGGTGGGAGACGAAGTTGTTTTATGAGATGAAATGGTAGCGAATACAGGATGGTATTCGTGAGATGGTAGCGAATACGAGGAGGTATTCGTGAGCGAGAATGAGGTTGATTGATGACTGGTTATGAACATAATGGAGGTATGATTGGTATTTTAATACATGTTGGGATTACATTCGCTTAAAGAAGAGTCGCTGTTTTACCATGGTTTGATAAATAACTATGCTTTCTGCAATGAGCCTTTTTATACCTACCTTGTTATGAGCTTCATATCATATTTTCCCGCACTTGCTGAGTACATCATTGTACTCAAACTTGCATTATTATCTCATCATCAGCAACAGGAGAATATTACTATAAAGACCAAGTGGAGCATTAGGCGTGTGATCTGTTCTCAACCTTGCCTGTGGGGATGGAGTAGAGATGGAGCCATTGCTGCCTAGAATTGCTTCCGCATTAGTTAAATCGCTTCTGCATTAGTTAGAAGACTTCCGCTGCATAGAAATAAGACTTCCGCTGTGAGCATGAGTCCAAGACTCATGAGACATTGTAATAAACTCTGTTATTCATGGTAATATATAATCTGAATTTAGTTTGTGGAACATATGTGTATGTGTGATGAACATCCTGGGCACAAATATGCATTAGTTCTCGGTTCCGTGGTTTTCCACAGAATTGAGGGTGTCACAGATTGGTATCAGAGCCATGGTTGACAGTAGGTTACACGCCTAAATAGGAAATACAGATTGGTATCAAAAGCCACGGTTGATGGTAGATTACACACCTAGATACAATCACAGATTAGTATCCGACACAAATTGGTAGCTAAGCCACGCTGACCATAGGATGCAAGCCTAGGATGCATATATTGGCCTTGAAACTACCTTGACATAGGAAACCATCCTTGAATAGGAGTTGTGTGAGCCCTTGCAATGATTGGTTGTGATTGTGTGCTTAGTGTGAGTTGTGGGACGTCTCAAAATGTTGTCCATATCCACACGTAAGTAGAAAGAGGTGTGAGATGTTTCGGCACTTGTTCACATCCTCATATGGGCTAATATATATATATATATATATATATATATATATATATATACATATACATATAGTCCAATTAACCTTGATGCATATAGTTGAGGAAATCTACCAAACCTTCTAACATTCTATTCTATTTCGATCTCTCTCACAGATGGTGAGAGGAAACGCCGGCCGAAGGAGCATCCGTGACAACCAAGAGGATGGTCACGATGAAGTTCCTGTTAACCCCGGAGCTGGTGAGAACCACCTGGAACGGTTGATGGCCATGCAGAATCAACTTATGCAAACCATGATCCAAACTTTGGGTCAGTTGCAGGCCAAAAACAACAACCCCGTTCCGGAACCACCGCCACCACCACCACCGGCTCATAACACTGGGAGAGTTCATGAGGACTCGACCACCCACCTTTGCTCAAGCCAACGATCCCATGGAGGCCGACGACTGGTTGAAATCCATGGAGAAGAAGTTTGCCATAGTGTAGTGCAATGACCGAGAGAAGGTTCTCTTTGCGTCGCACCAACTCATGGGAGCTGCCGCTGACTGGTGGGATGCCCTAAGTAACGCTCATGTCGATCCGGAGACGATCACTTGGACTGAGTTCAAGGAGAGTTTCCGCTCTCATTACATCCCTACTGGTGTAATGATGCTCAAGAGACAGGAGTTAGAAGGTCTCCGCCAAGGACAGAGAAGTGTGAATGAGTATCTCAACAAGTTCACACAACTGTCCCGGTATGCCCCTTAAGATGTCAACTCAGACCAAAAGAAGCAGTACCTGTTCATGAGAGGGTTGAACAATGAGATCCAGGTTCAGCTCCTCAACAATGACTACGCAAGTTTCCAGAAGCTGGTTGACAAGGCTATAGTGGTTGAAAGCAAGATCCGAGAGATCGAGCGCGAGTACAAGAGGAAGATGTCATACCAGCCCCAAGGGAGCAACGTACGATCTCGGTACACGCCCCCAGCTGCACCGCAGTATGGATCGACCACTCCTGCATACCGCCCTAGTCAGCCACCACAGCAACGGCCCGTTGCACCAGCACCTCGTGTGCCCATGCCTCCTGAGCCCCGACCTAACATGGGCGCTCCTGTTCAAAACCCCCGCCCCAACGCACCTGCTGCCGTAGGCAACAGGGCATGCTTTGCATGCGGGGAAATAGGACACTTCACGAACTAGTGCCTGAGGAGAGGTCTTGGACAGCAAGGCAACGTGACCAAGCAGAACCCGCAACCAAACGGAGGGGACAATCAAGGAAACCAATGACAGCAGAACTATGCTCGCGGCAACGTGAACCATGTCTCTGTTGAGGAAGCACAACAGGCTGAGGACGTCGTGATTGGTATGTTCCTTGCCAACTCCAACCCAGCCACCATCTTATTTGATTCTGGAGCATCACATTCCTTCATATCTTCCATGTATGTTGCCAAGCATAATCTACCCATATCCCACTTAAAATGTGCTATGTTAGTTAATTCTCCCGGAGGAGAAATGAGGACTAATATAGTATGTCCGAAAGTAAGCCTTAAAATAAGGGGGTAGACTTCCTTGCCAACCTTATTGTCTTGGATTCCCAAGGGATTGAAATAATACTCGGGATGGATTGGTTAAGCAAGCACAACGGGGTAATCCAATGTGCTGAAAGAAGCGTGCAGTAAACAAATGAGCACGGCATCCGTGTCGATTTTGAGTCAGCCCAACAAACCACTGAGAAGGCAATCTTGAACCACGTCGAAGGAGCAACATTGGACAGCATTCCAGTGGTTCAAGAGTTCTCGGACGTGTTTCCAGAAGATCTTCCAGGTATGCCACCTGATCGGGACATTGAGTTTGCCATTGATTTGGTACCCGGAACTGCACCCATAGCAAAGAGACCCTATAGGATGCCCGTCAATGAACTAGTAGAACTTAAGAAGCAAATTCAGGAGCAGTTGGAGAAGGGTTTTATACGTCCAAGCTCGTCACCATGGGGAGCTCCTGTGCTCTTCGTAGACAAGAAGGATGGGACCCAAAGGATGTGCGTGGACTATAGGTCTCTCAATGAGGTGACAATCAAGAACAAATGCCCTCTGCCCCGTATAGAGGACCTATTCGACCAAATGAAAGGAGCCCGAGTGTTCTCCAAGATTAATCTTCGGTCGGGATATTTCCAGCTGAAGATTAAGCCCTCCGATATACCCAAGACTGCCTTCCGAACACGGTATGGTTCGTATGAATATACCGTCATGTCTTTTGGGTTAACAAATGCACCCGCATACTTCATGTACCCATGAACAAGGTTTTCATGGAGTACTTGGATAAGTTCACCGTGGTTTTCATCGACGACATTATGGTGTATTCAAAAAGTGAGGAGGAGCATGAAGAACATTTGAAATTGACCTTGCAGAAATTGCGTGAGCATCAATTGTATGCCAAGTTTAACAAGTATCAATTTTGGCTAATGGAAATATCGTTCCTAGGCCAAATTATCTCCGAAGAAGGGGTATCGGTTGATCCCGGAAAAGTGAGAGATGTTCTGAAGTGGGACCAACCACAAAACGTGAGGGATATTCGGAGTTTTCTTGGGATGGCTGGATACTACCAACGCTTCATTAAGGACTTCTCTAAGATAGCAAAGCCTATGACGGAGTTGCTAACGAAGGGAAAAGCCTTTCGATGGACACCAGCATGCCAAGAAAGTTTTGAGGAGCTCAAGAAAAGGCTAACCACAACACCGGTTTTGGTATTGCCGGACGTAAGCAAGAGCTTTGACATATATTGTGACGCATCCAGACAGGGGCTCAGATGTGTGCTCATGCAAGAAGGACAAGTGGTAGCATATGCCTCACGACAATAAAAAAAGGACGAGCTTAATTATCCTACACATGACTTGGAGCTAGCAGCAGTAGTGCATGCATTAAAGATTTGGAGACATTATATCCTTGGTCATCGATGTGAGATCTATACGGATCATAAAAGCCTCAAGTACATATTTACCCAAACGGACTTGAATTTGAGGCAATGTCGATGGTTGGAACTCATCAAGGATTACGATGTTGGAATCAACTACCACCCTGGGAAGGCCAATGTAGTAGCTGATGCATTGAGTCGGAAGGGAGCATGTCACCAACTCACGGTTCGGGAGCTACCACCCGAACTACGTAAGGAGTTCAAACGGTTACACCTTGGATTCTTGAACAACATGGAAATGATGGAGATCCACTCTTCATTGGAGCAAGAGATAAGAGATGGCCAAGCAACGGATGAGGAGATCAAGGAGATCAAGGAAAGGATCCAACAAGGTATAGAGAAGGATTTCAAAGAAGATGAGAAGGGTACGCTTTGGCTAGAAAAAAGGATTTGTGTGCCTAATGTGAAGCACCTCCACGACATGATATTAAAAGAGGCACATGATTCACCCTATTCCATACATCCTGGAAGTACCAAAATGTACAAGGACTTGAAGACTTGTTATTGGTGGGATGGTATGAAAAGGGATATAGCCGAATACGTTTCCCTATGCGACACATGCCAACGGGTGAAGGCCGAACATCAAAGACCCGCTGGATTGTTGCAACCTTTGAAGGTACCTGAGTGGAAGTGGGAAGACATCAGCATGGATTTCATCGTCGGATTGCCACGTACCCAGACGGGTTATTACTCCATCTGGGTAATCGTGGACCGATTGACGAAACCGCCCATTTTCTCCCTGTAAGGGCCAAGTACAACATTGCTCAATTAGCCGAGTTGTACATGGAGAAGATCGTGTGCCGTAATGGAATCCCGAGGAGGATAGTCTCAGATCAAGGTTCTCAGTTTACCTCTAGATTCTGGAGGAAGCTGCAGAAAGCTATGGGTACATGACTAGATTTTAGCTCCGCCTATCACCCACAAACCGATGGGCAAACCGAAAGGACAAACCAAATTTTGGAGGACATGTTGAGAGCTTGCACCTTGAAACGTGGGCGTAGTTGGGATAGGAGTTTACCATACGCCGAATTCTCCTATAACAACAGCTATCAAGCTAGTTTGAAGATGTCGCCTTTCAAAGCACTGTATGGTAGACGGTGTAGAACTCCGCTGTTCTGGAACGAAACCGGAGAGAACCGGGTGTTTGGACCCGAGGTGCTACAAGAAGCTGAAAAACAAGTCCAAATGATTTGGGAGAACTTAAAGGCTGCTCAATCACGACAGAAAGGCTATGCGGACAATAGGCGAAGGAAGTTGACTTTCGAAGTAGGAGACTTCGTATACCTTAAGGTATCGTCTATCCGAGGCTAACGACGTTTCAACATCAAAGGCAAGCTAGCACCTCGCTACATCGGACCATTCAAGATTTTGGACAAGCGAGGAGAAGTAGCCTATCAACTAGAGCTCCCAACATATCTCTCTGACGTACATGACGTATTTCATGTATCCCAGCTGAAGAAGTGCTTGAGAGTACCAGAGGAGCAACTACCAATGGAAGAGCTTGAACTTCAAGAAGACCTGTCTTATACAGAGCACCCTGTCTGAATTTTGGACGAAAAGGAAAGGGTCACCAGGAACAAAGTGATCTGATGGTGCAAGGTACAATGGAACCATCACACCGAAGCTGAAGCCACATGGGAGCGTGAAGAAGACATCAAGGCAGAATTTCCTCATCTATTCCCTACTAACGAATCTCGAGGGCGAGATTCAATTTAAGGGGGGTAGATTTGTGACACCCTCATTTTTGGTTTCTGCATATATTCATGTTCATGAAGAGAAAACATTTTAAAAGAAGTAGGAATAGAGAAAATTATCAAAAAGATAGCCAATAAGAGCCGAATCCAGTTCACCGAGAGCGCCGAAGACAACTTACAGCGGCCCGCTGGCCACGTGGCGTGTTCGGAGCTCATCCCTGCGAAGTGGGGAGAGGTCCGCCGCTAAACTGGCTACGTGGCAGGCTCGGGGCTCATCTACGCAAAGGGGGAGAGGTCCGACCCTGTGCGACACGTGTTGCCCCGGAGCTAGCCTCTGTGGAAGAAGCAAAGGTATTTCCGCAGGACACATATCACCTTCGGAGCTAGTCACCGCGGGAATCAGAGGACCAGTCGCGCGCGATACGTGTCGATCTCGGAGCTCACCTCCGAGAGGTCCGGTTCTATTGGACACGCGCCGTCACCAGAGCTTATCTCCGGGAGGTCCGTCACTGTTGGACACGTGTTTACCTCGGAGCTCGTCTCTGAGGAAAAAGGAAAGTCCGGCGCTACTTGACGTGTGACATTCACGGAGCTCACCTCTCTAGAGAGGGAGGTCCGGAATGGATACGTGGCACATCCGAAGCCACCTCCGGAGAGAGGAAAGGTCCGGCACTGACACGTGGCGTGTGCGGAGCCACCTCCGAATAGAGAGGAGGTCCCGACCGCCAGGATACATGGCGCGCGCAGAGCTCGCCTCCAAAGAAGATGGGAGGTCTCGCTCGCTCGACACGCGGCACAATCAGAGCTCGTCTCTGCGGAAAGGAATAGACCAGGCCCGGTGGACACGTGGAGCTTCCGGAGCTCATCACCGCGGAGGTAACGAGTTCTGGAGCGGTTTTGGATTCTGTACGCATAGAAATATCGGTACGGAGAAGAAACCGACCTGAATTCCACAATGTTACCGCACCAAATCAACTAAAGATAAGATGTTAGGATTCAACGACGATCTGAATATGACTCTTATTCGAGATACAATCAGATTAGGACTCTTCTTCTCCCGATTATAAATAGAACCCAGAACCCTTGGCCGAAACCACGAATTTCTTTTCCAACTCCTGAGACGACGACTTAGGGCCCTAGCCCCAACTCGCCGAGAAAACCATCGCCGGAAGAGAGCCCCAACGATCTGTCTGATCAGAGAAAGACCCCGAGACCGAGAAGAATGTAAGGTAGGTCTCCAATACCACCTTACAACATCGTTGTGTTTTCTTTGCATCTGTTCTTTGATTCCTTTTGAACAGAAGCTTTCTCGTGGACAGATCACTTGTTGATCGGGTTGATCTAAAGACCAGGTCATCGCCATGTCCACATCTGATCCGAACACCTCTGTTCATCATAAAACCATGCAAGAATACGTACAAACCGATCTAATAAAACTGATTATAGGATAGCATGCATATGCATCATCGCATCTAGTTTAAAGTTTGTGCATGGTATTGATTGTTATTAATCTTGTATGTGCGTGATCCTGTATAGAAGGACAAGCTCAGGGAGCTGTCTACGATGAGCTGCAACAACAAGGTTTCGAGATCCAAGAGCAACCGGAACTGCAAGAACAAGGCAAGTGCTCCTTGACCATATTGATCCTATGTTTTGGGGAAAACTGTTTTGTTTTGCGAAAAGGTGTGTGTGCTGAGTCAAACATGATGGGAAACCCTTTTATAGTAGTTTACTAGTTTTGGTTAAACCACCCTTGTAGCCTGGGAAGTTTATGAGTCGGGTATGGTTTTTTACTTTTATGCTTCGCTGAATCCATGGGATTGGGAAGCGAGTTAGATGTGTCTAGCTAACTGCACTCGTAATGACAATAAGAAACTGATGTTGTTAACGGACATGGATCGGAGGGAGATCTAGGCAAGACTGGGTTTGTGAATGGGGTAGCATGAGATAGTGGTTTACTTGCCGTAGATCTATGGACCGGTTCATGCATGCACATGACAGGATAACAGTGCCACCACAAGGCCAAGTATGGGTGAGGCTTAGCTGAGTAATTAGGTAAGTTGCTAGATTGTTATGGACTGTGGAAGGCGTGGGGGATGGGAGTCGAGTGAGGACTGCCCTGGGAACTGCATGGCACAAGAGGGGGCCCGTGGGTGGGAGAATTGGAGATTCTAGCCTGCCGGTGAAACTGTGGGGACCACCCCGTGGTTCTCCCACTCCAGGATCGCATAGGGTGGTGCCGTACGATGCGGCACCCAACAGCACACACGAAAAGAATTAAGAGCCACATACAAACTTTTATTTGATATAAAACAGCGGAAGTCTTTTACAAAATATAACTATACAGCGGAAGTAATGTACATATATGGCCTCTCATCCTAGCTACGCAAAAGTGCAGCTGTCCAGCCCGGGGACGCTACACACTAGCAGCAAGTGAACGGAGATCACGGCGGCGTGCAGGGTTCCAGCTCGGCCGTGTACCCCGACGGGGCATTGCCTCATCCTCAGAACCTTCCTCATAACTCTCACCTGCATACAGCTCAAAATATTGCAACCGTGAGCATGATGGCTCAGCAAGTCTTAACCGTCAAACCTACGCATGGAACTCTACGTGCAAGGATGTATAAGGTAGGAAAGGTTTTAGCAAGAAAGACACGCCTATAAGTTGATCCTTACTTTCAGTTTTATAGCAGCAGTTTAATGAGCCTTAGGCAGCCCTCACATCGGAAGTCCACAATCAAACAAGAAATGCTTTCCTCCGATGTGGTGATGCCCAAAGTGGAATATAAACTTAATTAGCTCTATAACTACAGCATACAAGGTTTCAAGACATTTAATAGTTCAATACAGCATTTTCAATTGGCTTATTTCACTTCTTACTACGTCACAGCGCAGTGAACAAGCGGGTACTCAAATAACCGCGAGGGACGGTGATTGCAATCAAGACACCCGGATAACACGTTACATACACCCACTTTCAGAAGCGTGATTCCACACCCCTTCCTACTCTGTTGTATGCAACAACCTTTCAAAGGCAACCCAAATGCTGAACCGGTTCATCCGTAACGGGCAGGAGGTCCCCGCGTGGAGCGTGACTGTGCCCACCGGCAGATTTACACCTTGCTACCATCAACCCACTCCTATTTACGGTTGGGTAAGCCTCGGCACCCAGGTTAACCAATTACATCGGTTTCCTGGTTCCCATATGCCAGTATGCATCCGGTACTGTTCGATACTTGTCCAGCAGGGCTGCACACGGACGGTCCTCAACCGACACCAACAGGGCTACGCACGTGAGACCTCTGCTCACTGCTTCCTATCCCCCCTGCTGGGTCTCATTTTCATATCTTAAGCCATTTGCTACCTCTTTTCATCCCGTGTAATAAGTACTATCTCGCGAGTAGCTTCCAACCACTCGACTTCTACCGAGATCCTAAACATTAGCATGGCATTCTCTACTCGTCGAGTCTATAAACTACCCAACCCACCATAGGAGTCAGAAGGCTATGCAATTGGGGTTTCAATCACCCTAACTCTAATGCATATATTTCAACCTAGACATAAGTGATACAAATGAAAAACTTTATAAAAGGTACTTAAGTGCAAACCGGGGCTTGCCTGGTTGCGAGTTAAACGGAAAGTCAGCTTCTGGTGGGAGGACGTCCAACGGCTCCGGTGCGTCCTCAACTTCGGTCACTATTATGAAATGTAATAAAATACATGTGTAAGTATAAAGGATTTATGAGAATTGGACTTCTATTCATAGCTATTGCTATTTAGAATCCTTAATTGGCTTTGGGATTTTTATAGTGGATACTAGACCCTCTAAGGATGATCTGAGCAAAATTTGGAGAAATGTCATTGCACAATGTAGTCTTTAAAATTCCTACAAGTACAATGCTTCTCTGAATTTTGAGCTCAATTCAGGAGCTTTGACATAGCTAGTAATGGAAGATCTGATTAGGGTAAGTCTCCATGGTCCTAACAAAATTTGTTTCACCATTTTTGGAGCTACCATCAGAGAGATATGAATTTTTGAAGTTTGGACAGAAGTGCTGAACAGTTTCTGTTTAAATTTGAATTTTCAAATAAAGGCTGAACTTGAGAAGGTAATTTGACCTAGCAAATGACCTCCAATGAAGCCCAAATTTTTACTGGGGATCAGTATCTATGAAGAGAATTTTCTGCCCAAATTTGGGAATATTTCATAAAGAATTGCTCCAGTAATAAATCCCTAAAGGATTTAGTAAAAACAATTCTACAGAAATTCCTGGGCATTTTCATAGCCAAAAATTGGTTTCTATGTGAAGTACTCCTCATGAGGAATCCAACAAAATTGGTCTCACTCTTTTTGGAGTTTTCTACACAAAGTTATGGCCTTGTAAAGATCAGCTAATTCCTGAAATTATTTCTCTAATAGAAACTTCAAATAATTGGGCTGGGCCCACTGTTTTAATTTGGACCAGTCAGATTTCGGCAACACCGGGGGCTATGGGGTTATTCCCGCGCAGCCACAGTCGATCCCGAGCCACAATCCGATCCCTGCGCGCATACGGAGGCTGACCGGTGGGACCCGGCCCTCCTTCGTCTTCCTCACGCTGCCCGCGCCTCCCGCGGCGGCGTGTCACACCCGGTTTATCCGAAGAACCTCCGAGTGAATATCACATGTATGCCAGGATCATTTTCTCATACATGTGATGACAAATAGTGAAGCATCATTTATTACAAGCCAGGTGTCGAATATAAATAAGTCTTACAAAGTATATGTCTCTATGGACGATAATAAGTTCATCCCAAATAAATAAACTAGCAGCGGAATATTATTCTTGTGGGCTCCGTCACAGACGTTGCCCGGGGGAATCCATGAACCTAGAAACCTTCTTCGGGTCCAAAGTCTTGATCATTAAACACCACTTTATTATCTTGACCTGAGCAGCAATATAAACCAACAAATATGCAAGGTTGAGTACTGATGGTACTCAGCAAGTGTGGGAAAGTTATGTCATGCATGGCTAGAGCAAGAAGAGGTTGAACTCATGGTTAAAACACTATGCAATTAATACCTATCACCTTAGCTTATTAAGCACCTACATTACTACACAGGTGAAATGGTCCCAAACTCCCATCCCATCAAATAACCATAACATCATTTCCAATGTTAAGCTCCCCGCTTAACATCTTTAACCTCCAAAACCACCACTCCTCTAATCATGAATAAGTCCAAGCCGCTCTTGACCGTGAGCACGGCTGTCATGACAGTTTTGACTCTGCAGAGTTTGCACCACTGTACCCACATGTAGTGATTTCATCCCCCGTTGCCGGGTGGACTAAAAGAACCTCCATTATGCCAGTGGCTACGAACCACATTCACACTTCCCAGGTGTGTAGCCAGGAGATCACTACAAAGCCTTTACAAAGGGATTCCCGACGAGCGTGGGCCCACTGAGGTTTCACCTCTAACAGCATACAAGAGGCTCCAACCCCGCTGCAGTGGCCCCCTCTTGAGCCTTGCGGTTCATATGGTAGTCCAGCTGACACCTATTCCCCGCACCATCCAACACACCCATACTAAGCCGGGGATACACCTAATTAATTGGCCAAGCTGCCCCATCTCAGCATGTGGTTGGCACGGTAAAGCCAGGTTACATGCTCCATGAACCGGTTCTTAGGATCCAGGCAAGTACTAAACACAAACCCGAGTCTCGTGCACCCAACACCAACCAAAACATCCAACTTGCCTTGATCCCTACCTCTACATAACTCACAATATCTCATTCAAGAGTATGGTAAAATAAACTGATGATCTCATATCCCAAATATCCCATTCTAAGCATGGCTAAGCATAAGCATTTAAATAAATGTCATGATAAAATAAATCCCAACCCAAGCTACAAGGAAACAAGATAATGCAATTCTAGGGAAACTTCCTAGCATGGGTTTCATATTTCATTTGACAATGCAAATATTTCTATCTACATATCCTAGCATAGGATCAAAGTGGTCAAGGACACTTGCCTCCTTCCTGCTACTCTTGGAATGGGTAGTCCTGATCTTGGAAAGGAAGAACTTGCTCTGGAGCAGGTTCTACTCATACCATCACACATAGCATAAGAAAACAACAATCCATAAGACATAGTTCACACTTTCACTTCATACAAACCACACATTCACATTTGTGAAAGCTATTCATATTTCTATGTGTTATGATTTCTCTATGGGTGTTGATTTTGGCTTACATGCACTTTTAAACATGTGTAATGATTTCTACCTTTGTATTCATACTTATGTTTGCCTACTATATATATGAGTTTCCAAATTTAAATAAATTCCTTATATTCAATTGATACACCTTTTAGCTACCAAGTGTGCATGGAAGACATGTTCCTACTCCAAATATGTCTTCAGACCTTCTACCACCCCTAACTGAATTCTTTGGATTTTTGGAAACTTCATTTATCCATTTATAGTTATGCATACCTACTTTATTATATTTTCAGATTTATTTCCTATGCCTAAATGTGAACTTTATTATGAAAATAGTAAGGCACCTCATCTAAACAGAATAGGTTTTGGGACTAAAATATATAATAATATATTTTTGAACTTCTCCTCTGATGTGAACTATTTTACATTTATTTTACAAATTTTCAGAATTATTCTCTACTTAAAAATATGTCCCTATAACTAATAAATGTGAATAATCAATTAAACAGATTCATTTCAGCCAAAAATCTATTTTTATCTCACTCTAAAGTTTTCCAAGTACTAGGAAAGTTTTTAATTTGAATTTGCAATGTGTTTGTCCCATCTTTTAAATTTTAAATACTAAACACATAGTCAAATTCCTAAATTTAATATCACAGGGTTAAAAGGGTAAATTCACCCCACTACAGGGTCTATTATATTATTTTAAGAATTTTCAGGGGTCTAACTACACATAACAGAGGGGTTTTCCTAATTTTTATTAAGTCCAGGGGCTAAAACTGATTTTTAAATGAATTTACATGATTTTCTGAAGTTCCAGGGGCTAGATCAGAAGTTTCCGGGGCTAGCTCTTATTTTCCGAGAACCCCAGGTGGTATCGCGTAAGAATTCCAGCCTTTATAACGCGGGGCTGACGTGGACCGTCCGATTTAAAACAGACGGCTGAGATTATAACGTCGAACCGATACGCGGGGATTTAAATTCTACCGTGCGATTTAAAATAGACAGCGCACAAGCGGCCACGTCGCTCTGATCGAGCGCTGGCGGCGCTGCCCGGCGGCGCACGGCGGCGGGAGGCGGCGATCTCGCCGGAGAGTTTCGGATCTTCGTCAATTCTTCCTAAAACTGTGATTTTATGGCATAGATCGGTGGAGGGGAGGTCGGGGATCTCACCTCGGGGGTTTTCTTGAGCTCGGAGGTCCTGGAAAGCGATTGGCGATGAGGTCCGAGGTGAATTCACGGCGAGGCTCGTCGGCGCTGTGTTTGAACCGCAAACCACAGAGTTTTCTGCACCTGCGAGGTTCCCCGGAGGCGGTGGATCAAAACCAGCGAGTTAGATCAGAATTCCCGAGCGTAGATCGAGCAGAATTCACCGGAGAAGCTCGGGTTCTCACCGGAGAGAAAAACGGCGGATTGTGGTCAAAAACGGGACGATGCCGGGTTTTTATAGACGGGGGAGGGCGGCGGGTTGGTTTAGATCGAGCTGGAGTCTTCTGGGACCGGGAGTCGGCTGGGAACGCGCGGTTTTCCGGTCGGTTACGATCGCGCGCGCGCGGGGGGAACAGTCCGGGTTTCGGACGATCGGGGGTTAGGGATGACAGGTGGGTCCCGCCTGTCTGCTAGAGGGGGCGCGGGCGCGCGGCTGCGGGCTGGCGCGGGGGTTGGGTGGGCCGGCTGGTGGGTTTCGGCCCACTGGCCGGGAAGGTTTATTTTTTCTTTTTCTTTTTCTTTTTCATTTCTGTTTTGAGTTTAATTTGAATTCCAGATTGAATTTGAATTTTTGCAACACATGCAATACGTCCAAAATTTTTTAAATTCCCCTCTTAACAGGATTTTGCGGTGTTACAGCTCTACCCCCCTTAAAAGAAATCTCGTCCTCGAGATTGGGGTTCTAAGAAAACAATTCTGGAAATTGTGCCTTAAGCTCATCTTCTCGCTCCCAGGTGGCTTCCTCTTCCGAGTGATGCTTCCACTGCACCTTGCACATCCGGATTCTTTTATTTCTTGTGAGGCGTTCCATTGTTTCCAAAATCTTGGATGGTTGCTCGGCATAAGACAAATCCTCAGCTACGTCAACCTCATTCATGGGTAACACCTCTTCAGGCGTTCTCAGACATTTCTTGAGCTGTGACACATGGAATACATCGTGCACATCCGATAGGCGAGCCGGTAATTCTAGTTGATACGCCACTTTGCCTTTCCTCTCCAGAACTTGAAAGGGTCCGATGTATCGAGGTGACAACTTCCCTTTCACCTTGAACCGACGAAGTCCTCGGATAGGGGACACCTTGAGATAGACATAATCTCCCACGTTGAAAACGAGCTCTCTTCTCCGTACATCGGCATAGCTCTTTTGTCGTGTCTGTGCTATCCTCAAGTTGTTGCGAATTTCCCTCACTTTCGCCTAGCTTCTTGTAGTACTTCAGGACCAAACACTTTACTTTCCCTTGTTTGGTTCCAAAATAGGGGAGTCCTGCACTTCCTCCCGTACAAAGCTTCAAACGGTGACATCTTCATACTAGCCTGATAGCTGTTGTTATAGGAGAACTCCGCATACGGTAAGTTCTTGTCCCAACTCCGATTGTTTTTGAGTGCACACGCTCTCAGCATATCCTCAAGAGTCTGATTGGTTCTTTCCGTCTGCCCGTCAGTTTGGGGATGATAGGCAGAACTAAAGTTCAGATGGGTTCCCATGGTTTCGTGCAACTTCTGCCAGAACCTCGAGGTGAACTGTGTCCCTCGATCCGACACAATCTTCTTGGGCACTCCATGGTAACACACGATCCTTGACATGTACAATTCTAGCAATTTCGATCCGCTGTAGCTTTCTTTCACGGGGATGAAATGAGCTACCTTGGTTAGCCTGTCGATGATGACCCATATCGAATCATATCCTGATTGGGTCCTAGGCAGTCCCACTATGAAATCCATACCGATTTCTTCCCATTTCCATTCAGGCACTTTGAGTGGTTGCAATAATCCTGCGGGTCGTTGATGTTCTGCTTTCACCAACTGACATGTGTCACATAGGGCAACATGTTCCGCGACATCTCGCTTCATGCCTGTAAGGGCCTCAGTTTTTGACACACATTTGCAGTGTTCATCACCACACCACACACCTCATTTGAGGAAGGATGATGAACACAAATGAAGAGCAAGTAACAATTATCAACATGCTCATTAGAGAACAAACTCACACATTGCCAAAGTGGTATTTCACACATGTGATATAAGGGGGGGGGGGGCTGGACATATGAAAACTCCTACATTTTTCTAAGGATGTCCATGCCAAGTTTCACCCAAATTCCAAACCTTTTTGAGGTCATTTTGGGTATAGTTAGAAAGAGGGCAGTTTGAAACCATATTCAAATTCAAACTGTTTTTATCCCATGAATTTAAAAGGGGGAGGCATATTCTTACTCAGCACATTTTTGTGAGCTCACACACCAATTTTCACTCCATTTGGAGTTGATCTTGACATGAGCTAAGTGGGAGAAATTCAAACTTTATTTGAATTTCAGACTGAACTTGTGCTGAAATTCATTCAAACCAAACCTCATTTGAACTTTGATCAATTCAAATGGCTCATGGGTGAATAATTTGAATTGCCAAGGGTAGTATGGGGTTCACTGTTTACAACAGTGATTAGGAGTAAATTTCAGAGGTTAAAACTGGAAGTGGGACCCACATGTCAGCCACTGCTCAGATCAAACCGACTGAGACTTTTCTCACTCGGGTCGCCGAGCCGCAGCTGTGATCGCCACCGAGGGCAGCCGCCGCGCCAGCAGCTGCTTGCCCACGCGAGGGCGTGAGGCGGTGCAGAGCCTTCTTAAGGCGCCTGCTCCCCTCCTCGGCCGAGGCACCGCCGTTCTTCCCCGCAAGAACTCAGCGCCGGCCGAAAATTTCCGCAGCTCGGAATCAATCGGAGAACGACGATCGCAGCTCCCTCCGTCCACTCCAGAGCCCCAGCAAGGTACTAGAGACCTCCTCCGTCCTCCCCGTTGCTAGAATTCCGTTGAAACCGATTGATATCGGCTGTGCCGAAAGATCAAATTCGGGGCTTGGAACCGCCGCACCTCGGGCTCTCGTGGACAGCCCAACCAGGGCGTTGTCACGCCCGAGCCAAGGCACCCTTGGACGCGCTGATGACCGGTGCTGCTCATCCCCGAGCCACAGCTCGAGTGGTTGCTCACCGGCGGCGAATTTCCACTTTTCCCCTTTCTGTGTGCAGAACGACCTTCGGGTACGATTCTGTTTAATTCATTCTCTAGAAAGGATTAGAGGGCCTCAAGCCGCTCTCACACGAGCTAGACACGGTAACACACAAGTTGCCTTCACAACTCTGGGCCGGAGAACCTCTGTACCCGGCGTAATTTGAGGTCTACCAATGGCGGAATGAACGGGCGGCATCAGGCGCACGGTGAGGACCTATTTCGGGCCTTCCCCGAGCTGCCTCGAGCTCATGTCGACCTTCCCTGAGGTCCACTGATGCTCCCCGACCGGTTTCCCAAGTAGTTGAGGTGCTAGGGAAGTCAGCCGACATGGCCGAAGTTGTTCCGAGGTGGCGGCTCGTCGCCGACCATGCTCCGGCCATTGTCATGAGCAGCTGACCCTAGAATCCTGTTCCCCGAGTAAAAGTAGGCAGGGGCGGCCAGAATCGAGAAGTTTGGAGTTGTACAGAGGCCGGCGGCGAGCTCTCCGGTGAGGTCCCTCGGCGGCGGAGCGCGGGCGTCGCGAGGTTGAAGAAGGGGGTGGACCCCAGCTGTCAGCGGCCGTTATTTTGAATCGGGATCCGACTGCGGTCGGGATTGGGTGTGCTGGCACGCAAAATCCTTGTGGGCCACGGTGTGCCGTCGCCTCGGCGTGCGACGCGTGTCCCCTGGGCCCACGCGCGAGTTTAAACTTTTCCCTGATTTTCAGATTTTCTTCAAACTTCAAATCCTCATAACTTTGGCTAGAAAGCTCCAAATTGAGTGAACCAAATTTTGCTGGGTTCAGCTCTCCGAGTACTTTCCAGCAAATCAAGTTTCACTTCATGAAAACCCTTAATTCTCCATAATTAATTCCTCAAAGTTTAAACTGTTAGGAATTTTAACTGGAGAATCCTTTGGAGGAAAATCCTGAGATTTTGCTGGGATGTTCACCAAAATATCCCTGAACTACCATAAAAATTTCCCATTTGAGCTCATCTGATCCACCTAATGGTGTGATTAGTGAAACTGTTCCAGAGAAAATAGAAAATGTTCAGAAACATTTTCAGAATTTTCTCTGAAATCGTTTAGCTCATAACTTTAGCTAGGAACCTTCAAATTAAGTGAGACCAACTCCATTAGAACCCTCTAAAAATCTAGTTTTCATAAAGTCATAGTTGGCTTCATGAAAATTCCTAGAACACCCTAAGAGTTCCAATTAAGGTCAAGGACATAATTAATTGTGGAGGGCTCAAATGAGCTTTGCTGCAAATAAAACTTAACCAATTCTTTGTTTAGGTTGTAACCAAGCCACAATAAAAGTTTCACAGTCATTAGGTCTGTCTAGCAAAAGTTATAGACTTCACAACTTCAAACCTAATACAAATGCATTAAATTAATACATGTATTGTTTCTATCATGTAGTCGCTAAGGTCGAGGAGGAACCCGAAGTCCTAGACTTCGTTACTCCGGAGGAGCAGCTAGCCTACGACCAAGAGCAGCAAGGCAAGCTCCGGTTTGCATTAAACTTTTTATAAATTTTTATTGTTTTGAGCACATACTTGTTTCCTTTATTCTGTGCATCAGAGTCTTGTTTGAAAGCCCCACTGCATAGCCAAGAGAACCATGGGTTGGGTTTAGGATTGCAAACCCCGTTAGCTACTGCATTGCTAGGATAGAGTAGGATTCGGTACAAGTCGAGTAGTTGGAACTACTCCCGAGCATAGGCTAGAGGCACTCGACTCGGGTAGTGATAGCACATGAAACACATGGCAAGAAAATGAGACCAAGCGGAGGGTAAGGGCAGCAGGACTTTGGGGCCTGTGTGCTGTAGCTCCGCTTGTGTCGATTGAGGACCGAGCCATGTGCGGGCCTGTTGAACAAGCTAGAACAGTACCGAAGACCTACCGGCTATATGGGAACCGCGAAACTGATGTAACTCAGGTAGCTGGGTATTGAGGCATTGCCAGTCGTTCAGAGGGTAGGTTGAGAGCTCGAGGTGTAAATCGGCTGGCGGCACAGAGATGCGCGTGCAGGGACCTCTTGCTCGGGATGATGGGACCGGTTCAATATTTGGCTAACGGGTGAAAGGTAGTTGCGTACGGCGTCCGTGATGGTTGTTGTAGGCAACATCGAGTACGGGCGTACGTGACGGGTTATTCGGGTAATCCTGCAGGTGTAAATCGATTATAATCGCCATCCCTCGCGGTCAGTGAGTACCACTTGTTCACTGTACCGTGACGTAGAAAGAACAGGCTAGTCACATGTTAAAATGTTGCTGATTGAAAGATGGACATTGATTGTTAATGATATGCTGTAGCTTAGGGCTAACTAAAGTTCTTTTCAACTTTGGGCAAAGTACATGAGAGAAATGCGTTCTTGTTTGATTGCGGCTCTCTCATGTGCCTTAGCGTAAGGTTCTCCACAACCTGCTGCTAAAACTTGAAAGTAAGGTTCTACTAATTAGGCGAGTCCTTGCAACTGATTTTTACCTCATGTAACCCATTACCCTCATGTAGAAGTTCCCTGTTTAGGTGAGACGGGTCAGACTTGCTGAGCCTTCGTGCTCACTGCTTGTGTTTGAAGCTTTTGCAGGGTTCTATGAGGAAAGGACTCCCGAAGAGGAGACGGAACCCCAGGAGGGGAACCCCGTCGAGTGGGAGTCGTGCACGCCGCAGAGTTAGTGTGCGTGTGTGCTAGCAAGGACACGTTCGAGGGCTGAACGTGCACTTGATGCTTAGTCTACGCCCGCGAGTGTAGACTGAACTTATTTTGATGTAAACATGTTCACAAACTTGTTTATGTAATAAAATTTCCGCTTCCGCTTTGTACCTTTGACGTGTGTTATACGGTGCTGTGCAACGCAGCACCCCTCAGCGTGATCCTGGCTTGACAGGACCAATGGGGTCGTGTCAGTGCTGGTATCAGAGCTCGCTTGAGGTTTAACGCACTACAAAGGTCTTCCTTTTCAAAAATCCAGTGAGGAACGAGTTAGTAGCCCGTATAAGGATGTTATTAGTATACAGAAAGTGGCATATTAACCTATTTGTTATGTCGGAAAAATCGTGCATCTCGGGACGTTCATGTCTTGGGGGTGCAGGTAAGCGCTGTCCACCAGTGCGCACAAGCTGAAGGGTGGAGCACCACGGGTGGCAGGTAACCCGACTCGATTTGATATCCTCTACGACTCTTCATGTCGTTTGAGGTATTCGAGCAACGTCTATCCCTAGCGTGCGTGGTGCAACTTGGGAGACCCCGTCACGTGGTCTGAAACGTGAACACGTAACTCAAGGCGTGTTTGGCTTGAGAACATCCGGGCGAGTGATGACGGCCGGGTGTACTAACTGTATGGATTCCGGGCTCGGTGTGCAGCCGAGTCTGATGATTGTTTGAGTTTCTGCAGGTAGGCTGACCACGAAACAGTAGACGTGTAGCATCCGTGTGCGAGTGACGAGTAGTGCCACTGAACTAACGAAGCCGGCTAAGTCCGGTATAGGTTTTTCCTTTGTGAGGACATAGTACCGACATAATCTGGTGATGCATCGACGTCACACCCCATTAAATGAACAACTTCATTTAAAAACTTGAAGGTTTTGATCCAAAGCAGTAAAACATGGTGTAACTCCTTTCCTCAAACAGGATATTCAAAGTTAACAAGTTTTCAACTTATAGGTTGTTAAGGACAGAGCACTCTGTTTTCAGCTGAATCAAGGCTGAAGTTAATCAGAGGTTATAGGTTGAGTTCTTTCGAGGTTGGGGTCATATGATACATTTATGGAAATCTTTGGAAGAGCTTTACAACTTTTCTGTTGAGTTCCAGAGGTGTTTCATCCCTTAACCACTCGAAAAATGCAGTAGAGTTGAAACTGTCCAGAAAACAGGACAGAGTAAAAGACTCTCTGTAGACTCTCTGTAAATTAAGCATAACTTCCTGCAAAAAAATCCAAAAATAGAAAATGAGGTAGTTATGGAAAGATTATGAGATGGGTTACAACTTTGTAACAGAAAGTTTTGTCAGATTAGGAACAGAAGTAACTGGGATTCTTGGATCAAATCAGTACCTAAGGCAGGGAGGTGCTGTCCAATTGTTTCCAGAAATTCTGTTAACTTTGACATCTCATAACTTTTGAACCAGGATAGGTCTTAGGCCAAGCAAATACTTTATGGAAAGCTATTGAAGTTATCTTTAACTTTGATGTTGAGCTCCAGAATTAGTTTTGCCTTTAACGTGGCCTAAATTAGGTTGAAATGGAAACTGGTCAGGGCTGTCATGGGAACAGCAGATCAGTAGTCAAATTTGTTTAAAATTTGAACTATGTTTCCATGTTTTATGGGTTCAATGACATGTTTTATGTTATAAATCAGAGGTTTACGGTTTAAATAAATATTTGACAATTCTGAAATATATTTTACAGATGACAGCAGATAAGCAACTGGAGAACGGGTGGGTGATGTCCCACTGTTCTCACCGTAGCGGCTACCCGGAAGCATTGTGGCAGATGCTCCAATATTTCGGGTACAACCAGATGCCGCAATACTTCACCAAGGAAGAAGTCGAAGAGGGGAACAAGACGTGGACAATCCATGTTGAAGTTCCTGCAGGACCTACGCCACCCGGTTGGGTGCCGTTCACCGTCACGGTGAGAGGAAGACAACCGGAAGCGATGTGGCAAGTGGCAGCCCGTGACACTATGTCACGTTTCTGCCAACTACACGTGCAGGCTATGGAGGGCACTCCATACGCACTCGTTCCGGTGGAGGGACGAGCTCAGCATGTGTGGGAAGAGAGGTACCTGGAGGCAACGGACCCGAGTTGCCCAAGGTACAACCCCGCGGAGGCAAATCTCAGCCTCCAGATGAGGGCGGGAAACGCCGTGATGGACAGCCAAGCTGTTCATACGGAGCATCTCGCCACAAAGCTCAAGGAGAGCACAAGCCGTGGAGATCATTTCGAGAGTGCTCACAGCGCACTCCGCAATGTGCTCCTTCCGACGATCAAGCGACTGAATGAACAACACAATCAGTTGCGTCGTCTGAAGAAGGCAAGGAAAAAGAGCCGTGTTGACATCGCGGCATTACAAGAACTGGTACAGAATCTGACCCAGTAGAACGAGGACCTTGCTCAAGAGCGAGATGACGCGATTGAGGAAGGGCAAGGCTGGGAAGAAGATTACAACCAAGCCATGGACGAGGTGCATGCATTGCAGGACCTCGTACCTCCGGTGTTAGGCGTACCAGTGGTCTTGGGTCTTCCAGCAATGGGAGAACCCGGGATGGGAGAAGAGGTGGTAGATCCAGAGCCACCAGCAGAGGTACCGGAGGAGGACGACCCACAGGAGGTCGAGTTCTACTCCGAGTAGAGGGTTACAGTTGCCAAGTAGGGAAGCCAGGGTAGCGTAACCCAACTTTTGTAATCGGTGACATGTCGTGTAGACAGTAGCGTATGTATAGGTGGTGACGACATGAGCACGACTTCTCGGAGATCCGAGAATAATGTATCTTGTATAAAGTTTATGCTTTATCAATATATGTGAATGTTGTGCAAATTAATCATGTGTCACTTCAATACCTACTGTTGCTTATGGAATTTTATGTAAGACATGTGCTAATTGCTGCTGTTTTGAATTTCAGAATGACGCGTACTCGTGCCAACCCTGACGTTGGGGGTACCAGTCAAGGGGGAGAGATCTCCCAACCAACTCCCGAGGACTCCTCGGGACAACAACAGCAACAGCAACAGCAAACACCGCCACCGCCACTGCCAACGGTTACATTGGCCGACATCGTCGCGGCAATGGCGGGTTCACATCAGCAGCACACGGAGTTGCTGCAAACACTTATCGCTAATACGTCTCGCCCAGAGAGACGTCAAGATCATGAGGAGCGCCAACAGAGCTCCTACTCCGAATTCCTGGCAACTCATCCCCCGGTATTCTCAAGGGCGGATGAACCACTTGACGCGGACAACTGGCTCCGCGCCATAGAGATGAAGTTCGGGCTGCTCCAAATAAGCGAGCAGCGCAAGACTCAGTTCGCGGTCCAGCAGATCCAAGGATCCGCGAGCGCATGGTGGGCCAACTTTTGTGCTTCACAGCCCACCGACCGAGTGATGACCTGGGCGGAGTTCCGGACGGCCTTCAGGGCCTATCATATACCGCCAGGTCTGATGAAGAGGAAGACGCATGAGTTCTTACACCTGCAACAAGGGAGCCGGAACACGCTGGAATACTCCAGGGCATTCAACGATCTCGCGCTCTACGCGTCGTATCACGCAGATACAGACGAGAAGCGGCGAGACCATTTTTACCAGGGGCTTAACCCGCTCCTGAAGGACAAGTTGGCGATGTTCAATCGCGGCAGCCTCAACGACATCATTGATGCTGCGATTGTTCAGGAGGACTCCGGCAAGGAGTTAGCGGCGGCAGAGAGGAAGCGAAGCGCGCCGCAGAGCAGCGGAGAAGGAGGCGGTCCTTCTCAGAAGTTTCGGATGGTGAATCGCCCACCATCAGGTCCACGCTGGCAACCACCACAGCGGTCGATGCCGTTCCGCAGTCGGCCGTACTCTTCACCGGCATTCAGGCCGGCACTGCCAGTACCACCGCCACAACAACAGCAGCAGCGGGTGATGCCGCGTGCGTTTGCACCTCAGCAACGCATGCCGGGCTTTCGTCCACCGAGCACTCCACCAGCAGCAGCCACATGTTACAAGTGTGGTCGTCCAGGACACTTCGCGAGCAGTTGCCCGGAGAGGCAAGGCGGCAGAGTGGCACCACAGTTTCCGGGGAGGAATCAACCCCGGAACCCTACTAATGCGCGGCGGGCAAACCCTAGGCCCGGCACTGTCCACCAACTTGCCATTGAGGACGTGCCGGAGGGTGAGCCAATCCTTGCGGGTATGTTCCAACCCCACCAGCATCCCTCTATAGTACTGTTTGATTCAGGCGCCACACATAATTTTATTAGCCAAGCTTTCATTGCTAAACACAGTTTGCCAATACTACCCACCGATAGTCCATATTTAATTTGTTCACCGGGTGGGAAGATTTCAGCAAGCGTAATGGTCTCCAAAGCACTATTATGCTTAGCGGGTAGAGTGTACCCCACGTATCTCATTATCTTAGAGGGACAGAAGGTCGATGTCATCCTAGGGATGTCGTGGTTAACCCGCCACGGCGCTGTTTTAGACACCGTCCTTCGAGTCGTGCACTTAAACTCAGAGGTGCACGGTTCTCACTCATTATTTCTGGACAGTCCAGAAATAAAACTTCCAAGTGTCTATCAGTCCACAACTATCAGATTGGAAGACATCCCAGTGGTCCGAGAGTTCCCTGATGTATTCCCGGATGATTTGCCGGAGATGCCACCCGATAGAGAGGTGGAGTTCAAGATTGAACTTGTACCGGGAACCATGCCAATATCCCGAAGGCCGTACAAGATGGCGCCCAAGGGGTTGGCGGAACTGAAGACTCAGCTCAGGGACCTTCTGGAGAAGGGTTTTATTAGGCCGAGCTCCTCTCCATGGGGTTGTTCGGCATTATTTGTCAAGAAGAAGGATGAGACGTTGCGGCTTTGCGTGGACTATCGTCCATTAAATGCCGTAACCATCAAGAACAAGTACCCATTGCCACGGATCGACATGTTGTTTGATCGGTTGGTCGAAGCAAAGATCTTTTCCAAGATGGATTTAAGATCCGGGTACCATCAGATTAAGATAAGGGCTGAGGACATTCCGAAGACGGCTTTCTCGACGAGGTACGGACTTTATGAGTACCTGGTCATGTCCTTCGGCCTCACCAATGCTCCAGCTCACTTCATGTACTTAATGAACTCGGTATTCATGCCGGAGCTGGACAAGTTTGTCGTGGTCTTCATCGAAGACATCTTAGTATATTCCAAGTCGGAGGAAGATCACAAGAAACATCTGCGTATAGTCTTGCAACGGCTGCGGGATCACAAGTTATACGCAAAATTCAGCAAATGCGAGTTTTGGATATCGCAAGTGCCTTTCCTCGGGCATATCATCTCAGCGGAGGGTATCGCTGTGGACCCGAGCAAGATCACTCAAGTGCTGAATTGGAAATCCCCGAGAACTGTTCACGAGGTACGGAGTTTCCTCGGACTCGCGGGATATTATCGGAGGTTCATCCCGAACTTCTCGAAGATTGCCAAGCCAATGACAGAACTGCTGAAGAAGGCTACCAAATATGTTTGGAGTCCAGCATGTGAAGCAGCATTCAAGGCTTTAGTCAAGCACCTGACATCAGCACCGGTTTTGGCGCAGCCAGACACAACAAAACCGTTCGATGTGTACTGCGATGCATCCGGCATTGGGCTCGGATGTGTGCTGATGCAAGACCGAAGGGTGGTCGCATATGGGTCACGGCAGCTTAGAAACCATGAGCAAAATTATCCAACTCACGACTTGGAACTCGCTGCCGTGGTACTTGCACTAAAAATGTGGAGGCACTACCTACTCGGTAACCTCGTACATTTATATACCGACCACAAAAGCCTCAAGTACATATTCACTCAGAAGGAGCTGAACATGAGGCAACGAAGATGGTTAGAACTGATAAAGGATTACGAAATAGAGATCCATTATCATCCGGGCAAGGCAAACGTAGTGGCAGATGCGCTGAGCCGCAAGTCACACGTCAATAATCTGACCATCACACCGTTGGAAGAGAGCGAACCACCACTACATGTGATTCCACACGGAGCTCTCTACAACCTAGCTTTGATCCCCACCATCCGTGAAGAGATAGCGGCAGCCCAGAAGAATGACAAGGGCATGTCACATTTGCGGAGACGTGTAGACAGTGGGGAGTTGAAATGTTTCCGGAAGGACGGAGACGGCGTCCTATGGTTCAAGGATCGGATCGTCGTACCCCGAAACCCGGAACTACGAAAGAAGATCTTTGATGAGGCTCACTTATCAAAGTTCTCTATTCACCCCGGCAGCAACAAGATGTATCAAGAACTCTGAAGAAAGTTTTGGTGGACACGGATGAAGCGCGAAGTTGCAAAATATGTGTCAGAGTGTGATACATGTCGAAGGGTGAAGGCAGACCATATGCGGAAACTGGGACTGCTGCAACCACTGGGCATTCCTGCCTGGAAGTGGGAGGACGTGAGCATGGATTTCATCGTCGGTTTACCCACCACCTTACAGAAACATGATTCTGTGTGGGTGATCGTCGATCGGCTCACGAAAGTAGCCCATTTCATCCCGGTCAACACAAATTACAACGCCAAGAAGTACGCTGAACTATACATCTCACGGATCCTATGCTTGTACGGCGTACCCCGTACCATCATATCGGACCGGGGCACTTTATTTGTGTCCCGTTTTTGGGAGCAGCTGCACGCTGCCTTGGGGACGAAGCTGATCCGTAGTTCAGCCTACCACCCGCAGACGGATGGGCAAACGGAGTGGGTAAATCAAATCTTAGAAGACATGTTACGAGCTTGCGCTATCAACCACGGCAAGAATTGGGATGATCACTTGCCGTTAGCCGAGTTCTCGTACAATAATGGGTACCAAGCCAGCATCAAGATGGCATCTTACGAGGCGCTATACGGGCGTAAATGCCGCACACCGTTGAACTGGTGTGAATCTGGAGAAAGGGTTACCTTCGGGATTGACCTTGTCAACAACGCGGAAGAAAAGGTTCGACTAATTCAAGCGAACCTAAAAGCCGCTCAATCCCGTCAGAAGCAGTATGCGGACCGAAGAAGGCGCCCATTACAATTCGAAGTTGGAGATCACGTATACCTACGGGTGTCTCCAATGAAGGGCGTAAACAGATTTGGGGTGAGAGGAAAGTTGGCACCCCGATTCATCGGCCCATTTCAGATTACCGAGAGATGTGGATCAGTGGCATACCGGCTGAAGTTACCAGAAGCATTTTCCGGTGTGCACGACGTCTTTCACGTTTCCCAGCTGAGGAAGTGTCTCAAGCTATCAACTACCGTTCAGCTGGAAGACATTGAAGAACTGCAACCGGATCTCACCTATCGGGAGGAACCGGTGCAGATAATTGATGAAAAGTCCCGAACCACACGCAACAGTACGTTGTGGTTCTACAAGGTTCTATGGAGTAATCACTCCATGGACGAAGCGACATGGGAGAGCGAAGAATTCCTTCGCACTAACTACCCCGAATTTTTCACGTCGCGTATCCGGTAATTTTCCACCGTCCTCTCTCACATTTTCACCTTATAATCTCGGGACGAGATTCTTTTAAGGGGGAGGAATGTAAGGGCCTCAGTTTTTGACACACATTTGCTGTGTTCATCACCACACCACACACCTCATTTGAGGAAGGATGATGAACACAAATGAAGAGCAAGTAACAATTATCAACATGCTCATTAGAGAACAAACTCACACATTGCCAAAGTGGTATTTCACACATGTGATATAAGGGGGGGCTGGACATATGAAAACTCCTACATTTTGCTAAGGATGTCCATGCCAAGTTTCACCCAAATTCCAAACCTTTTTGAGGTCATTTTGGGTATAGTTAGAAAGAGGGCAGTTTGAAGCCATATTCAAATTCAAACTGTTTTTATCCCATGAATTTAAAAGGGGGAGGCATATTCTTACTCAGCACATTTTTGTGAGCTCACACACCAATTTTCACTCCATTTGGAGTTGATCTTGACATGAGCTAAGTGGGAGAAATTCAAACTTTATTTGAATTTCAGACTGAACTTGTGCTGAAATTCATTCAAACCAAACCTCATTTGAACTTTGATCAATTCAAATGGCTCATGGGTGAATGTTTTGAATTGCCAAGGGTAGTATGGGGTTCACTGTTTACAACAGTGATTAGGAGTAAATTTCAGAGGTTAAAACTGGAAGTGGGACCCACATGTCAGCCACTGCTCAGATCAAACCGACTGAGACTTTTCTCACTCGGGTCGCCGAGCCGCAGCTGTGATCGCCACCGAGGGCAGCCGCCGCGCCAGCAGCTGCTTGCCCACGCGCGGGCGTGAGGCGGTGCAGAGCCTTCTTAAGGCGCCTGCTCCCCTCCTCGGCCGAGGCACCGCCGTTCTTCCCCGCAAGAACTCAGCGCCGGCCGAAAATTTCCGCAGCTCGGAATCGATCGGAGAACGACGATCGCAGCTCCCTCCGTCCACTCCAGAGCCCCAGCAAGGTACTAGAGACCTCCTCCGTCCTCCCCGTTGCTAGAATTCCGTTGAAACCGATTGATATCGGCTGTGCCGAAAGATCAAATTCGGGGCTTGGAACCGCCGGACCTCGGGCTCTCGTGGACAGCCCAACCAGGGCGTTGTCACGCCCGAGCCAAGGCACCCTTGGACGCGCTGATGACCGGTGCTGCTCATCCCCGAGCCACAGCTCGAGTGGTTGCTCACCGGCGGCGAATTTCCACTTTTCCCCTTTCTGTGTGCAGAACGACCTTCGGGTACAATTCTGTTTAATTCGTTCTCTAGAAAGGATTAGAGGGCCTCAAGCCGCTCTCACACGAGCTAGACACGGTAACGCACAAGTTGCCTTCACAACTCTGGGCCGGAGAACCTCTGTACCCGGCGTAATTTGAGGTCTACCAATGGCGGAATGAACGGGCGGCATCAGGCGCACGGTGAGGACCTATTTCGGGCCTTCCCCGAGCTGCCTCGAGCTCATGTCGACCTTCCCTGAGGTCCACTGATGCTCCCCGACCGGTTTCCCAAGTAGTTGAGGTGCTAGGGAAGTCAGCCGACATGGCCGAAGTCGTTCCGAGGTGGCGGCTCGTCGCCGACCACGCTCCGGCCATTGTCATGAGCAGCTGACCCTAGAATCCTGTTCCCCGAGTAAAAGTAGGCAGGGGCGGCCAGAATCGAGAAGTTTGGAGCTGTACAGAGGCTGGCGGCGAGCTCTCCGGTGTGGTACCTCGGCGGCGGAGCGCGGGCGTCGCGAGGTTGAAGAAGGGGGTGGACCCCAGCTGTCAGCGGCCGATATTTTGAATCGGGATCTGACTGCGGTCGGTATTTGGTGTGCTGGCGCGCAAAATACTTGTGGGCTGCGGTGTGCCATCGCCTTGGCGTGCGACGCGTGTCCCCTGGGCCCACGCGCGAGTTTAAACTTTTCCCTGATTTTCAGATTTCCTTCAAACTTCAAATCCTCATAACTTTGGCTAGAAATCTCCAAATTGAGTGAACCAAATTTTGCTGGGTTCAGCTCTCCGAGTACTTTCCAGCAAATCAAGTTTCACTTCATTAAAACCCTTAATTCTCCAGAATTAATTCCTCAAAATTTAAATTGTTAGGAATTTTAACTGGAGAATCCTTTGGAGGAAAATCCTGAGATTTTGCTGGGATGTTCACCAAAATATCCCTGAACTACCATAAAAATTTCAGATCCATTTGAGCTCATCTGATCCACCTAATGGTGTGATTTGTGAAACTGTTCCAGAGAAAATAGAAAATGTTCAGAAACATTTTCAGAATTTTCTCTGAAATCGTTTAGCTCATAACTTTAGCTAGGAACCTTCAAATTAAGTGAGACCAACTCCATTAGAACCCTCTAAAAATCTAGTTTTCAGAAAGTCATAGTTGCCTTCATGAAAATTCCTAGAACACCCTAAGAGTTCCAATTAAGGTCACGGACATAATTAATTGTGGAGGGCTCAAATGAGCTTTGCTGCAAATAAAACTTGACCAATTCTTTGTTTAGGTTGTAACCAAGCCACAATAAAAGTTTCACAGTCATTAGGTCTGTCTAGCAAAAGTTATAGACTTCACAACTTCAAACCTAATACAAATGCATTAAATTAATACATGTATTGTTTCTATCATGTAGTCGCTAAGGTCGAGGAGGAACCCGAAGTCCTAGACTTCGTTACTCCGGAGGAGCAGCTAGCCTACGACCAAGAGCAGCAAGGCAAGCTCCGGTTTGCATTAACCTTTTTACAAATTTTTATTGTTTTGAGCACATACTTGTTTCCTTTATTCTGTGCATCAGAGTCTTGTTTGAAAGCCCCACTGCATAGCCAAGAGAACCATGGGTTGGGTTTAGGATTGCAAACCCCGTTAGCTACTGCATTGCTAGGATAGAGTAGGATTCGGTACAAGTCGAGTAGTTGGAATTACTCGCGAGCATAGGCTAGAGGCACTCGACTCGGGTAGTGATAGCACATGAAACACATGGCAAGAAAATGAGACCAAGCGGAGGGTAAGGGCAGCAGGACTTTGGGGCCTGTGTGCTGTAGCTCCGCTTGTGTCGATTGAGGACCGAGCCGTGTGCGGGCCTGTTGAACAAGCTAGAACAGTACCGAAGACCTACTGGCTATATGGGAACCGGGAAACTGATGTAACTCGGGTAGCTGGGTATTGAGGCATTGCCCGTCGTTCAGAGGGTAGGTTGAGAGCTCGAGGTGTAAATCGGCTGGCGGCACAGAGATGCGCGTGCAGGGACCTCTTGCTCGGGACGATGGGACCGGTTCAATATTTGGCTAACGGGTGAAAGGTAGTTGCGTACGACGTCCGTGATGGTTGTTGTAGGCAACATCGAGTACGGGCGTACGTGACGGGTTATTCGGGTAACCCTGCAGGTGTAAATCGATTATAATCGCTGTCCCTCACGGTCAGTGAGTACCACTTGTTCACTGTACCGTGACGTAGAAAGAACAGGCTAGTCACATGTTAAAATGTTGCTAATTGAAAGATGGACATTGATTGTTAATGATATGCTGTAGCTTAGGGCTAACTAAAGTTCTTTTCAACTTTGGGCAAAGTACATGAGAGAAATGTGTTTCTTGTTTGATTGCGGCTCTCTCATGTGCCTTAGCGTAAGGTTCTCCACAACCTGCTGCTAAAACTTGAAAGTAAGGTTCTACTAATTAGGCGAGTCCTTGCAACTGATTTTTACCTCATGTAACCCATTACCCTCATGTAGAAGTTCCCTGTTTAGGTGAGACGGGTCAGACTTGCTGAGCCTTCGTGCTCACTGCTTGTGTTTGAAGCTTTTGCAGGGTTCTATGAGGAAGGGACTCCCGAAGAGGAGACGGAACCCCAGGAGGGGAACCCCGTCGAGTGGGAGTCGTGCACGCCGCAGAGTTAGTGTGCGTGTGTGCTAGCAAGGACACGTTCGAGGGCTGAACGTGCACTTGATGCTTAGTCTACGCCCGCGAGTGTAGACTGAACTTATTTTGATGTAAACATGTTCACAAACTTGTTTATGTAATAAAATTTCCGCTTCCGCTTTGTACCTTTGACGTGTGTTATACGGTGCTGTGCAACGCAGCACCCCTCAGCGTGATCCTGCCTCGACAGGGCCAATGGGGTCGTGTCAATGCCATACCACCAATACCTGCTCTTGAGGTCCTGGTACATCTTCGTACTCCCAGGATGAATGGAATAGTCAGAATCGTGAGCCTCCTTCAAAATCAATTCGCGGATCTTCTTTACTTCTGGCACACAGATTCTTTTCCCGTGCCACACCGTTCCTTGTTCATCCTCTCTGAAACCAGGGGCTTTATTTTCCTTGATGAGTTGCCTGATTTCTTGTATCTTCTCGTCATTCTTTTGACCCTCGCGTATTTCTTGCTCTAGTGTGGAGTCCACTTCCATGGCGATGGCTTCACCACTATTCACAAGGCATAGATTGAGCCTTATAACCTCGTCCTTCAATTCTGCAGGCATGTCCTTCAAGCTCAACTTATTGACCTGCACTTTCCGACTTAAAGCATCTGCCACGAAGTTTGCTTTCCCAGGATGATAGTTGATGCCCACGTCAAAGTCATTGATTAGCTCTAACCATCTCCTTTGTCTGAGGTTGAGATCTGACTGTGTGAAAATGTACTTTAAACTCTTATGATTCGTATATATCTCTGTCCTCTTCCCCATCAAGTAGTGCCGCCAAATTTTCAACGCGTGTACCACTGCGGCTAGCTCTAGGTCATGTGTAGGATAGTTCTTCTCGTGCTTCCGGAGCTGCCGGGATGCATAAGCCACGACATGCCCTTCTTGCATGAGAACACATCCCAACCCGTTTCCAGAGGCATCGCAGTACACCGTAAAGTTCTTCTACATATCTGGCATAACTAGCACTGGGGCTATTGTCAATCTTTTCTTTAACTCCTGAAAACTCGTCTCACACTGCGGCGTCCATGTGAATGTGACTCCCTTCTCCAACAGTTTGGTGAGGGGTCTCGAGATCTTAGAGAATCTCTCAATAAACCGTCGATAGTATCCTGCCAATCCCAAGAAGCTTCGAACTTCCCCGATATTTTCAGGGGTCTTCCACTTCTGTATATCCTCGATTTTGGCGGGATCCACGGAGATTCCTCCCTCCGAGATTATATGTCCTAAGAAGGGAACTCTCTTCAGCCAAAACTCACACTTGCTCAACTTGGCATATAGTTGGTGTTCTCTCAGCCTCTGCAACACCAACCTTAGATGTTTCTCATGTTCCTCTTCATCGTTGGAGAAGACGAGAATGTCATCTATGAAAACCACCACAAATTTGTCCAGATATTCCATGAATACCTTGTTCATGAGATACATGAAGTATGCCGGGGCATTCGTTAGCCCGAAAGGCATGACGGTGTATTCATACAGTCCGTACCGAGATACGAAAGCTGTCTTTGGAATATCAGCTTGCCTTATCTTAAGTTGGTGGTATCCCGACCTGAGATCAATTTTCGAGAACACACAAGCTCCCCTCAACTGATCAAACAAGTCTTCAATGCGGGGTAATGGGTACTTGTTCTTGATGGTCACTTCATTCAAGGCATGGTAGTCTACGCACAACCTTTGGGTTCCGTCCTTCTTGGGCACAAATATGACTGGAGCTCCCTAAGGTGAGGAACTAGGACGAATATACCCCTTCTCCGTCAATTCCCTCAAATGATCCTTGAGTTCTCCCAGCTGCTTGGAGTCCATCCGATAAGGTCTCTTGTATATCATGGCTGTTCCCGGCACTACCTCAATTGCGAATTCCACTTCATGATCAGGAGGCATACCTGGCAAGTCCTCCGGAAAAACATCTGGATATTCCCTGATGGTCCTGATCTCCTCCACTTTCACCTCAACTTGATTTAATTTAATGTCCCTCCTAGGCTCTTGTATTGTTATAAACTTTACTCTTGTGTCACTAGGGTGAGTTAGTTCCACCGTTCTGGTCGAACAATGGATGATTCCTTTATGTTTGGTCAACCAATCCATACCCAAGATAATATCTATCCCTTGTGAATCTATCACTATGAGGTTAGCAGTAAATACTACCCCATTAATGTCTAGGTTCACTTTGGGACACACTTGTCTTGTCCTTATTTCTCCACCAGGAGAGTTTACTGCTAGCATATGGTTCATTTGTGTTGTTGCTAGGTCATGCTTCTTAACAAACCCTTGGGCAATGAATGAGTGGGTAGCACCAGAATCAAACAACAGGGTTGCAATGTGTAAATTGGCAGGAAACTTACCAACTACCACGTCAGGTGCCTCTTGCGCCTCCTCCATGGTGACGTGGTTCACCCGTCCTCTCATTACATTCTGCTGTTGCGGCTGCGCGGGCTTCTTCTTTGGGCACTTATGGGCGTAGTACCCCACTTCACCACAGTTAAAACATTGCACCCCAACCTTAGGTGCCTGGCCTTTGTTGTCTTGGGATTGGTTTGGGGGTCGTTGCACTGCTGGTCGAGGTTGATACGTAGGGCGAGGCTGCTGTACGAACTGACGTTGTGGCTGTATTGGTGCTGCCGGATGCCTGTAGTTCGGGTTGTACCCTCTTGGTGCTGAGTAGGGTACCGCAGCACGGTTCGTCTGCCCTGCGGGTTGCTGCATCGGACGTGGGCGGGTGTTGCTCCCTGAGGCTTGATGTGACCACCCGGCCTTCCTCTTGTTCTCATTTTCCAAGGCCTTCAGCTTCCTTTCTACCACAAACGCTCTGTCCACCATCTTTTGGAAGCTTTCATACTCATTAGAGGACATTGCACACTGCATTTCTGCGGTAAGTCCTTCCACGAAACAATCCTGTTTCTGCTCATCAGTCTCTATGTCCCGTGGGGCATAACGGGAGAGTTGAGTAAATTTAGTGAGGTATTCCCTCACAGTCATGTTTCCTTGCTGCAACCCCAAGAACTCCTTCCTCTTGTTTTTGAGTTCACCCCTTGGTATGTAATGGTTGCGGAAGCTACGCTTGAATTCTTCCCAAGTGATGTTCTCAGGGTCATGATGGACGGCCACGTAGGCGGTCCACCAATCAGCAGCAGGTCCATGCAATTGATGAGAGGCAAACAGCACCCTCTCATACCCTTGGCACTGTATGATCCTCATCTTGCTCTCAATGGTCTTTAGCCAGTCATCTGCCTCGAGAGGTTCAGCAGCACTTGCAAACTTCGGAGGTTGAGTTCCTAGAAACTCACTCAACCTTGGTTGGCGTGGTGCAGCTTGTGGAGATGGAACTTGATGCAAGTTGGCCACCACTTGAGTCAGGTTCTGGATGAGCTGATTTTGATTCTCAAGCATTTGGTGGATGGGATCAACTCCCTCACGGCGTCCACTCCTGTCTTGGCTCCCAGAAAGATGAGGGTTGCAGGCCTCATCGTTGTTGTTGGCGGGGTTGGCAGCACGACCCTTTCCTCTTCCGGCCATCTAGCATGATCAACCAAATGTTAATTGAAGGCATTACGTATTATCTTACTACTTTCACTTGTTTTTACTTTGAAGTGTTGAGGCTTTGTTATACTTTCTGAGGGTTCATGTCTCATACAAAAATAAATGCACTATTATTTCATGTGGGTTCACACATCAAAGCAAAACAATCTGAAGACGAGGCTATGGACTCATGGCTTCCACAACTCACGTCACACACCAAGCATTAACACACCATTAACTAAGATAACGACTCGACTACTCGACATCTTGCTAAACTAAGGGAAGGACTCTACCCTACTCGTATCACTGAGCTGGCTCCTCGGGATCTTTCTCATTATTGCGGCTGCCCTCTGACTCTGCTTTGGGTGGGGAGGCTGCTGGTGGAGAAGTGCGACGACGCCTGATCGCCCGGCGATCTAGGGAGTCAGGAGTCCATGTATCATTCACGGTGACACACAGTTCATTCCCATCTCCTCTTTCTCTCGCCCTCAAGCAGGCTCGAAGCAACGCCTCGGTTTCCTTCAGGGTGTCCTGAACATCCTGAAGCTCCTGCTGACACTCCTGCAGTCGAGTGCTGAGCATAGCAGCATCCTCCAAGCATAGGTCCATGTGCTCATGGGAAGTCCCCTGCTGCACTGGCGGGTAATTGTACTCCGTGGTACCACTCTCACGCTGGAGGACATACATGTACTCAGTCCTGTCCAGGTGGCGATGATAGATGTGACTCTGGTAGGTGATGGCCTCCCAGGTGACATCCTTCTCCGCATCGACCTGTGTCACTCGACAAGCTGGAGAGCGGTGGATCTTAAGCAGCTGATTTTCATGGATAATCCTCATCTCTGAACTCCATTCTTCCCTCTTTTCACGGATCGTCCTGGTGGAGCTATAGTGTATGATTAGCTTGCCCGTATTGCCGGCGGCTTGGAGCATACGTCGAAGACGGCGCAACAAGCCTCCTACTGCCAATCCATAGGAAAGGTACGTCACCGGACGACTCTCCTCTCTTTGGGCAAGGGCAACTACGGGAACTCTCCCTCCTGTGGACTTGCGAGCCGTGCGAATCATGCGAACCATCTAAAACAGAAAGCATTTAAACTTAGGTTAGATAAACTTTTAAACAAAAATCCTATTTTGAATGAAAGTTGGGGTAAGATGAAGAAAGTGACTCCATTAAATAACACTTTTCAACACACACCTTGTAAAATAGTTTTTAAGAAAATAGGGCCCTTAAATACGTCCATTTCTACCTAGGTCCACGTTCCTACAGGCAACCTTGGCTCTGATACCACTTCTGTCACACCCGGTTTATCCGAAGAACCTCTGAGTGAATATCACATGTATGCCAGGATCATTTTCTCATACATGTGATTACAAATAGTGAAGCATCATTTATTACAAGCTAGGTGTCGAATATAAATAAGTCTTACAAAGTATATGTCTCTATGGACGATAATAAGTTCATCCCAAATAAATAAACTAGCAGCGGGATATTATTCTTGTGGGCTCCGTCACAGGCATTGCCCGGGGGACTCCATGAACCTAGAAACCTTCTTCGGGTCCAAAGTCTTGATCATTAAACACCACTTCATTATCTTGACCTGAGCAGCAATATAAACCAACAAATATGCAAGGTTGAGTACCGATGGTACTCAGCAAGTGTGGGAAAGTTATGTCATGCATGACTAGAGCAAGAAGAGGTTGAACTCATGGTTAAAGCACTACGCAATTAATACCTATCACCTTAGCTTATTAAGCACCTACATTACTACACAGGTGAAATGGTCCCAAACTCCCATCCCATCAAATAACCATAACATGATTTCTAATGTTAAGCTCCCCGCTTAACATCTTTAACCTCCAAAACCACCACTCCTCTAATCATGAATAAGTCCAAGCCGCTCTTGACCGTGAGCACGGCTGTCATGACAGTTTTGACTCTGCAGAGTTTGCACCACTGTAACCACATTTAGTGATTTCATCCCCCGTTGCCGGGTGGACTAAAAGAACCTCCATTATGCCAGTGGCTACGAACCACATTCACACTTCCCAGGTGTGTAGCCAGGAGATCACTACAAAGCCTTTACAAAGAGATTCCCGACGAGCATGGGCCCACTGAGGTTTCACCCCTAACAGCATACAAGAGGCTCCAACCCCGCTGCAGTGGCCCCTTCTTGAGCCTTGCGGTTCATATGATAGTCCAGCTGACACCTATTCCCCGCACTATCCAACACACCCATACTACACGGGGGATACACCTAATTAATTGGCCAAGCTGCCCCATCTCAGCATGTGGTTGGCACGGTAAAGCCAGGTTACATTCTCCATGAACCGGTCCTTAGGATCCAGGAAAGTACTAAACACAAATCCGAGTCTCGTGCACCCACCACCAACCAAAACATCCAACTTGCCTTGATCCCAACCTCTACATAACTCACAATATCTCATTCAAGAGTATGGTAAAATAAACTGATGATCTCATATCCCAATTATCCCATTCTAAGCATGGCTTAGCATAAGCATGTAAATAAATGTCATGATAAAATAAATCCCAACCCAAGCTACAAGGAAACAAGATAATGCAATTCTAGGGAAACTTCCTAGCATGGGTTTCATATTTCATTTGACAATGCAAATATTTCTATCTACATATCCTAGCATAGGATCAAAGTGGTCAAGGACACTTGCCTCCTTCCTGCTGCTCTTGGAATGGGTAGTCCTGATCTTGGAAAGGAAGAACTTGCTCTGGAGCAGGTTCTACTCATACCATCACATATAGCAAAAGAAAACAACTATCCATAAGACATAGTTCACACTTTCACTTCATACAAACCACACATTCACATTTGTGAAAGCTATTCATATTTCTATGTGTTATGATTTCTCTATGGGTGTTGATTTTGGCTTACATGCACTTTTAGAAATGTGTAATGATTTCTACCTTTGTATTCATACTTATGTTTGCCTACTATATATATGAGTTTCCAAATTTAAATAAATTCCTTATATTCAATTGATACAACTTTTAGCTACCAAGTGTGCATGGAAGACATGTTCCTACTCCAAATATGTCTTCAGACCTTCTACCACCCCTAACTGAATTCTTTGGATTTTTGGAAACTTCATTTATCCATTTATAGTTATGCATACCTACTTTATTATATTTTCAGATTTATTTCCTATGCCTAAATGTGAACTTTATTATGAAAATAGTAAGGCACCTCATCTAAACAGAATAGGTTTTGGGACTAAAATATATAATAATATATTTTTGAACTTCTCCTCTGATGTGAACTATTTTACATTTATTTTACAAATTTTCAGAATTATTCTCTACTTAAAAATATGTCCCTATAACTAATAAATGTGAATAATAAATTAAACAGATTCATTTCAGCCAAAAATCTATTTTTATCTCACTCCAAAGTTTTCCAAGTACTAGGAAAGTTTTTAATTTGAATTTGCAATGTGTTTGTCCCATCTTTTAAATTTTAAATACTAAACACATAGTCAAATTCCTAAATTTAATATCACATAGGGTTAAAAGGGTAAATTCACCCCACTACAGGGTCTATTATATTATTTTAAGAATTTCCAGGGGTCTAACTACACATAACAGAGGGGTTTTCCTAATTTTTATTAAGTCCAGGGGCTAAAACTGATTTTTAAATGAATTTACATGATTTTCTGAAGTTCCAGGGGCTAGATCAGAAGTTTCCGGGGCTAGCTCTTATTTTCCGAGAACCCCAGGGGGTAGCACGTAAGAATTCCAGCCTTTATAACGTGGGGCTGACGTGGACCGTCCGATTTAAAACAGACGGCTGAGATTATAACGTCGAACCGGTACGCGGGGATTTAAATTCTACCGTGCGATTTAAAATAGACGGCGCACAAGCGGCCACGTCGCTCTGATCGAGCGCGGGCGGCGCTGCCCGGCGGCGCACGGCGGCGGGAGGCGGCGATCTCGCCCGAGAGTTTCGGATCTTCGTCAATTCTTCCTAAAACTGTGATTTTATGGCATAGATCGGTGGAGGGGAGGTCGGGGATCTCACCTCGGGGGTTTTCTTGAGCTCGGAGGTCCTGGAAAGCGATCGGCGACGAGGTCCGAGGTGAATTCACGGCGAGGCTCGTCGGCGCTGTGTTTGAACCGCAAACCACAGAGTTTTCTGCACCTGCGAGGTTCCCTGGAGGCGGTGGATCAAGACCAGCGAGTTAGATCAGAATTCCCGAGCGTAGATCGAGCAGAATTCGCCGGAGAAGCTCGGGTTCTCACCGGAGAGAAAAACGGCGGATCGTGGGGAAAAACGGGATGATGCCGGGGTTTTTATAGACGGGGGAGGGCGGCAGGTTGGTTTAGATCGAGCTGGAGTCTTCTGGGACCGGGAGTCGGCTGGGAACACGCGGTTTTCCAATCGGTTACGATCGCGCGCGCGCGGGGAACAGTCCGGGTTTCGGGCGATCGGGGGTTAGGGATGACAGGTGGGTCCCGCCTGTCTGCGATAGGGGGCGCGGGCGCGCGGCTGCGGGCTGGCGCGGGGGTTGGGTGGGCCGGCTGGTGGGTTTCGGCCCACTGGCCGGGAAGGTTGATTTTTTTTCTTTTTCTTTTTCATTTCTGTTTTGAGTTTAATTTGAATTCCAGTTTGAATTTGAATTTTTGCAACACATGCAATACGTCCAAAAATTTTTAAATTCCCCTCTTAACAGGATTTTAGGGTGTTACACGGTGCACGCCGGCGAGGCTCGCCGGGACGGGGTTCCCGTGGTCCAAACTTCATCAAACTCGCCGCCTGTGAGTTCTACACTGTGCTGAACACGATGGTGAGGTCGGGAGCCGATGACAACTGCCGGAAATGTGCTTGCACCGGCGACCATGTCGAACCTTACTTTGGCGACCTCGCTCTCCCTCAACAGTGGGTCTTTCGGGCTAGGGTTTGCTCCAAAAGCACCAGTGTCCCATGGACATCCTCGACCCATAGCTCGCTCTCTCTGAAACCCACTGGAGAGGGGACCTCCCCGGCGACCCGAGCCCGCAAAACGCCGGCGGCGACAAAACTCAAAGAACTCCTTCAGTTCTTGATGGTTTCCGGCGCCGTTTGAGCGAGAAGGATCGCAGGGATCTATCAAAGCTTCTCCTAGACCAGGATGAGCTCTAGCTATCACAACACGAAGAATCTGATTGTAGACCGAGAAGGGTTGCTATGAACTAGGGTTTGGCAAAACCCGAAATTCTCACTACCCGGTTGATCAATCATCCTGAGGCTTTCGGTAACACGATCTACAGACAACAACACACCTTTCTTGTGCAGGGAAGGGGCGGTGAAGCTGGCTGTAGCACGCTGTCCACGGTGAACCAAACGGGGTTCCGCCGAGCACCTCCGATCGCCGGCGCCAATCTCGGGTTTGCGCGTAGCACGATAGGAAGCTTAGGGGAAAGAAAGGTGGAGGCTGGAGCACTCTCTTGCACTTGTTTTTGCTGTTTGGGGCTCGATCATCCGAGCTCGGGCGAGCGTGGGCGAGGGAGTAAACAGCAACGGCGCTGAGGCGGTTCCTCGCGGGAGAGAACGAAAGGAGCGGCGAGTTACCGAGCAAAACGAAGACCGACTTCGTTGCTGCGACCAGGGGGGGGTGATGAAGCGGCTGGCGATCGAGGAACCAGGAGGTGGCGCGGTGGAATTCCTCGGGAGCGGGTTTCACCGGGCGCTGGCGGCCTCTCGGCGATCAGCCGATGAAAACAGAGGCGGTAGCTCTGTTGGGAGGCTGACTGCTGGGCCCCACCTCCCTCTCTTTTAATCCAACAATTCCCTGATATTTTACCCCAGCAACTCCACATTTAGGGCTAGACTTTCACCCCAAGTTAAGTTTGAATTTGCTGAATTCAAAGGGTTTGAATTCAGGTGTGAAATTTGGATGTGGTTTGATCATTTGAATTTTAAAAAGAGTTTGAATTCTCCACTTTGTATTGCCTCAAAAATATAGCAAACCAGCTCCAAAGTTCCCAATTTTTGCCATGGCTGCTCATTCAAAGGTGGAGGACTCAGTTGTGAAACCAAATTTTGAAATTGAGGGGATTGGAATTTGAAACTGAATTTGAAATTCAGATTAGAGGGCTTTTCTTTTTAATCCCAAACAAATATGAAAACTCCTCCAAATGAGCTGAATTTTGGAAGGTTGAATATTTGGAATATGAAGATCCAAGTTATGAATTTAGATCTCCATGTTTGGAAGTTTTGGAAAGTCTAAACCCTCAATTTGAACTTATACCATTATAATTCAAAGTTTTAATTCCCCTCATTTCTCATAAGTGTATATGAGCTGAATTTTCTTGCTACCACTTTTGGGGATTTTACATCCCTCCCCCCTTAAAAAGAATCTCGTCCCGAGATTCCAAAGGAAAACAAAGTGGGGAAAACTTTACCGGGTATATGATGATAGCAAGTCCGGATAATACGTGCGTAGATAATCCTCGCTTTCCCATGTTGCCTCATCAGCGGTATGGTTACTCCACAAGACCTTGTAGAACCATAAGGTCCGGTTTCTTGTGGCGCGAGTCCTTTCATCGATGATCCGGATGGGATACTCCGTGTACGTGAGGTCCGGTTGAAGAACTTCTATGTCTTCTGTGCGGATTTCAGCAGAGGGTTTGAGGCACTTCCTCAGCTGAGAGATGTGGAAGGCGTTGTGAATGCCTGCGAGCGACGCGGTAAATCCAAGCGATAGGCCACGGGTCCGCATCTTTCAATGACGGTGAACAGACCAATGAACCGCGGTGCAAGTTTACCCTTCACTCCGAAACGGTGAACTCCCTTCATCGGAGACACACGGACATAAACATGGTCCCCGATGTCGAAGTGGAGAGGGCGGCGTCTTTTATCCGCATAGCTTTTCTGACGAGATTGAGCAGCCTTGAGATTGGCTTGTATTACTCGCACTCGTTCTTCAGCCTCATTCACATGTTCAATGCCGTAGATTACTCGCTCGCCGGACTCGCACCAGTTGAGAGGTGTGCGGCATTTCTGGCCGTAGAGGGCTTCATACGGCACCATCTTAATGCTAGCTTGATAGCCATTGTTGTAAGAAAACTCCGCCAACGGCAAATGATCGTCCCAATTATTGCCGTGGTGGATGGCACAAGCGCGTAGCATGTCTTCAAGCACTTGATTCACCCGTTCAGTTTGACCATCTGTCTGCGGGTGATACGCGGAGCTTCGGATCAGTTTGGTCCCCAACGATGCGTGCAGCTGTTCCCAAAACCGAGAGACGAATAGCGCACCGCGATCTGAAATGATGGAGCGGGGAACACCGTGCAAACATAAGATCTTTACAATGTACAGCTCCGCATATTGCTTGGCCACGTACTTTGTATGTACGGGGATAAAATGAGCCGACTTGGTTAGTCGATCGACTATTACCCAAATCGAGTCATGCTTGTGAGATGTGAGAGGTAATCCGACTATGAAGTCCATGCTGATATCCTCCCACTTCCACGCCGGAATGTTTAAGGGTTGCAGCTGTCCGGCTTTTCGCATATGGTCGGCCTTCACACGCCGACACGTATCATATTCGGATACGTATTTCACGATTTCTCTTTTCATCCGTGTCCACCAAAACCTGGTTTTCATATCCCGGTACATCTTGTTGCTGCCCGGATGAATAGAATACTTGGACAGATGAGCTTCGTCCAAGATTTTCTTCCGAAGCTTCATGTCACGGGGTACCACTATACGGTCTTTAAACCATAGAGTGTCGTGTTCATCTCTTTGGAAGCACTTCATTTCGCCATTCTCCATCCTTCTCCGAATGTGCGACATTCCCATGTCCTTCTTCTGAGCTTCCATAATCTCCTCTCTTATGGTTGGGATGAGAGCAAGATTATATAATGCCCCATATGGAACCAAGTACCGACTCGGCTCCTCCTCTTCAAGTGGGGTGATGGACAGACTGTTGACATGGGATTTGCGGCTTAAGGCATCGGCAACCACGTTTGCCTTCCATGGATGGTAGTGAATCTCGATCTCATAGTATTTGATCAGTTCTAGCCATCTCCGTTGCCGCATATTCAACTCCTTTTGAGTGAATATATATTTCAGACTTTTGTGGTCGGTGTAGAGGTGCACTAAGTTCCCAAGCAAATAGTGCCTCCACATCTTCAAGGCCAACACTACAGCAGCAAGCTCAAGATCATGAGTCGGATAGTGCTGCTCGTGGTTACGAAGTTGACGTGAGCCATAGGCGACCACTCTTCCTCCTTGCATCAATACACAGCCAAGCCCGATGCCAGACGCATCACAATATACGTCGAAGGGCTTGGTTGTATCCGGTTGAGCTAACACCGGGGCTGTTGTAAGATGCTTCACTAATGCCTGGAAAGCTTCTTCACAAGCTGAGCTCCAAACATATTTAATCCCCTTCTTCAACAGTTCAGTCATCGGCTTAGCAAGCTTGGAGAAGTTCGGTATGAATCTCCGGTAATATCCTGCTAACCCGAGGAAACTTCTGACTTCATGGACTGATGTGGGGGACTTCCATTTCAGCACTTGTTCGATCTTGCTTGGATCAACTGCAATGCCTTCTGCAGAAATGATATGACCAAGGAATGGCACTTGGCTGATCCAAAACTCGCACTTGCTGAACTTGGCATAAAGCTTATGGTCTCTTAATCGTTGAAGTACGATATGCAAGTGTTTGGCGTGTTCTTCTTCAGTCTTGGATTAAACCAAGATGTCGTCTATGAACACCACCACAAACGTGTCCAACTCCGGCATGAACACTGAGTTCATGAGATACATGAAGTGTGCCGGGGCGTTGGTGAGACCAAAGGACATGACGAGGTATTCATACAACCCATATCTCGTCGAGAAGGCCGTCTTTGGAATATCTTCTGCTCGGATCTTGATTTGATGATACCCTGAGCGAAGATCCATCTTTGAAAACACACTTGCACCCACAAGTTGATCGAATAATATATCGATGCGGGGCAGTGGGTATTTATTCTTGATGGTGACGGCATTGAGAGGTCGGTAGTCCACACACAACCTCAAGGGTTCATCCTTTTTCTTCACAAACAGCGCCGAGCATCCCCATGGCGAGGAGCTCGGTCGAATGAAACCCTTCTTCATTAAATCATTGAGCTGCTCCTTCAATTCAGCCAGCTCATTTGGAGCCATCTTGTACGGTCTCCGTGAAATCGGTGTCGTCCCAGGTACGAGTTCAATCTTGAACTCGACATCTCTTTCGGGTGGCATGCCTGGAAGGTCATCCGGAAAGACATCCAGGTATTCACGGACCACACGAATATCATCAAGTTTTGTGGCTTCCGTGTTATAGGTGGCTGGAGATTCTTGAACCGAACGGTCAAGAATAAGAATATGTGGTTCATGAAGTAGAGAGTTTAAACGAACCACACGTGGAATGATGTCAAGAACAGCACCATGGCGATGTAGCCATGACATTCCTAAAATGACATCAAGTTTTTGACACTCTAATATGATTAGAGAAGTCGGATATAGATTTCCACCCAACTGTAATGGTGCTCTATAGACCATTCTATCAGCTGTTATTTTCTCACCCGGAGAACATATCAAATATGAATTATTTGTGGGAATGATAGGCAGTTGATATTTAATAACATAAGACTGACTTATGAAATTGTGGGTGGCACCAGAGTCAAAAAGTATGACTACGGGATGATCTAAGTAAGAAAACGTACCCGCGAGGACGGATTCGCCTTCCCGCACGTCTTCGATAGCTAAGTGGTGGACGTTGCCGGGTTTTGGGGCTGGTTTCTTGGGCTAGTTGCGGGGCTGATTAGCACCCTGATATGGTGCTGCACCCCTGCCCTGTCGCGGCTCGGGGCAGTCTCTTGAAATGTGCCCGACACGGCCACACGTGTAGCACGTGTAAGGTGTCGGGGTCCCGCCGACTTGAGGACGGAATCCCGGTGCACGCTGCTGAAACTGCGGCGCACACGGGACCATCCTTTGCTGCTGCTGTTTCTGTAGTGGATACGTCGGCTGAAAACCCGGCGCATTATATTGCCGACCGCGAAACTGAAGCGGTCGCGCCGGTGGCTGCCATCTCTGACCGGATGGTGAGCGATACACCACGCGGTATTTCTGTGGCGTCCCACCACTGCTGCTGGTTAGCGCGCTGCGTTTCCTCTTATCAGAACCGCGCTCACGCTGAGCGTGCTCTTGTAGAATCACGGCATTAACTAGGTCGTTGAATGTGCCGCGATTGCTCTGAGCGAGATGGACCTTCATCTTGGAGTTCAGGCCCCGGAAGAACGCATTGCGCTTGTTGTCTTCCGTGCCCATGAATCCTGGCGTATACTGCGCCAGCCAGTTGAATAACCTGGAGTACTCATGAGCACTCCTCTCGCCTTGCCGTAGCGCCAGGAACTCCTGGAGCTTCATTTCCATCACACCGGGAGGTATGTGATAGGCGCGAAACGCCTCCCGTAACTCCGTCCATGTGACGGCATGGCCAGCCGGTAAGGAGGCGCTGTAGTTCGCCCACTAGGTACCGGCTTCTCCTTGAAGCTGTTGCGCTTCATACAGCGCCTTCTGATGTTCGGTGCATCGTAGCAGCCCGAACTTTGCCTCCAGAGTGCGGATAAAGCTGTCCGCCTCCAAAGGTTCTTCGGCCTCCGTGAAGACCGGTGGATGGGTCGCCATGAATTCTGAATACGAGCTTTGTTGGGGCTGGCGTTGCCCATTGTCTTGGCGTCCTCCCTGATGGGACGCATTCTACTGCACTAGCATCCGCAGCAACTCGGTTTGCTCGTCGCGCGAGCCGAGCACTGCAGCGAGAACCTCCGCAAGATTCCTTGGAAGTTCTGGTGGTGGAGGAGGTGGTTGCTGCTGCGTCGTGGTTTGCTCCGGTGGTGGAGACTCATCACCACGAACCTGACTTGGACCTCCCTCCTTTTGCGTTGAACGTGTCCGCACCATTCTGCATTCAGATCATTCAAATGATCAGCACACGTTGGTTTATTTCATCCAGTCTATACAATAGTGATGCGAGAATGGAATAAATAGTGCGCATAACAATCACACATATGGATAAAGTATAAACTTTATGCAACATATACATCCCTGGACCGTGTCACATGATCGAGTTCCAAAGTATTGAACTTTATGGGTTAAAAGTTCATTTCAACCATCGGGGTCACCACGGGATGTTAAGTGTGTTAGCATGCGTAATTCCTCGCTATTGTATTGGACCCAAACATGTACTAACTCGAAGCGATGGGTCAACTGCATAAACCCTTCTACTCCAACTCGCTGTTTTACAACAGCCACTGGACGTCGAACGGTGAAACTAAGTGTTTTGGTTGAAATACAGAAAATTCCAGAGAGCATTTGGTCTGCCCTGTTTCTTGACAGTACCTACTCATCTGAGATTTTCATCCCTTTGGAGGGAGATTTTGTTCTGGAACTCTACAGAAACATTGTAGGGGACTTCAAAACCTTTCCAGAATGGTATCCCACACCTCCATTGGTTCAACCAATATTAAGTTATGCCCTGTTCAATTTCAGCAAAATTACTGCCGAAAACAGGGGAGATTGTTCCGAAGTTTTTGAGATTGAATCTATACTCCCAATTGACTCTCAGTTCAATATAGGAGTTTACTAACCCCTAAATGGATTCCTAAACTTCATTTGGACTCTTTTCTTTGAAAATAAACTTTTATGCAGTCGGTACTACGTTTCCTCACCAAAGAAAAATCCTAAACCGGTATTCCGGCTTATACGTGTCAAATGGTGGAACTAAGGACGGCACTCACAAACGATTTCTACATGTCATGCACTAACGTGGTTAATGTACCTGCAGAAGAACACACAATAATTGTGCACACAAGGGTTTTTGACATTTCAGGCAGTTCCATATCATAATAAAAACATACGGTCCGTATCATTGCCATACGGATCGTCCTTGAGTCAAGCCACGTCTCAAGGTACATGGCCGTGTTTTCACCCCACACGACGGGGAACCCGAGTAGAGCGCGAACGGGTCGTCACGGTTGGGAATTTTATCAACCCAACGGATACCACCTACTGCCTCATGACCGTTGAGGCACGCCGATGGCGAGCGCTGCGTATGGCCCTTTGAACATTGAACGTTCAAGAGTTGCATACTATCGTGTTGCTTACCACACGATGGGGTATTCTCACTTTTGCCTAAAGCACGCTGGAGATCAGCATTTTCATATGCTCTCAGAACCATTAAAAGGTTCAGAGACTCATATCACTACCGTGCCAAGCCACGGTATATCCTTCCATACTATTACTCGTATGGGGAGTTACCGCAATTGATCCACCTGCGGTGGCGTACCTTACCTCTTACCTGACGTTGGAGCGTCGTTACGAAATGTATAACACATAAGTTAGCTTTTCCACCTTAGTAACTACTACTATCATACACCTTATGTGGGCTTAATGACTAATCCTCACTCGACTACTTCTAAATTTTCAAAAAAATAGGCTTTTTTCGAGCGTGCTATTCCCAATGCGGCTCTGATACCACGGCTGTGCAGCCCACACATCGGAAGTCCACAATCAAACAAGAAACGCTTTCCTCCGATGTGGTGATGCCCAAAGTGGAATATAAACTTAATTAGCTCTATAACTACAGCATACAAGGTTTCAAGACATTTAATAGTTCAATACAGCATTTTCAATTGGCTTATTTCACTTCTTACTACGTCACAGCGCAGTGAACAAGCGGGTACTCAAATAACCACGAGGGACGGTGATTGCAATCAAGACACACCCGGATAACACGTTGCATACACCCACTTTCAGAAGCATGATTCCACACCCCTTCCTACTCTGTTGTATGCAACAACCTTTCAAAGGCAACCCAAATGCCGAACCGGTCCATCCGTAACAGGCAGGAGGTCCCCGCGTGGAGCGTGACTGTGCCCACCGGCAGATTTACACCTTGCTACCCTCAACCCACTCCTATTTACGGTTGGGTAAGCCTCGGCACCCAGGTTAACCAATTACATCGGTTTCCTGGTTCCCATATGCCAGTATGCATCCGGTACTGTTCGATACTTGTCCAGCAGGGCCGCACACGGATGGTCCTCAACCGACACCAACAGGGCTACGCACGTGAGACCTCTGCTCACTGCTTCCTATCCCCCCTGCTGGGTCTCATTTTCATATCTTAAGCCATTTGCTACCTCTTTTCATCCCGTGTAATAAGTACTATCTCGCGAGTAGCTTCCAACCACTCGAGTTCTACCGAGATCCTAAACATTAGCATGGCATTCTCTACTCGTCGAGTCTGTAAACTACCCAACTCACCATAGGAGTCAGAAGGCTATGCAATTGGGGTTTCAATCACCCTAACTCTAATGCATACATTTCAACCTAGACATAAGTGATACAAATGAAAAACTTTATAAAAGGTACTTAAGTGCAAACCGGGGCTTGCCTGGTTGCGAGTTAAACGGAAAGTCAGCTTCTGGTGGGAGGACGTCCAACGGCTCCTGTGCGTCCTCAACTTCGGTCACTATTATGAAATGTAATAAAATACATGTGTAAGTATAAAGGATTTATGAGAATTGGACTTCTATTCATAGCTATTGCTATTTAGAATCCTTAATTGGCTTTGGGATTTTTATAGTGGATACTAGACCCTCTAAGGATGATCTGAGCAAAATTTGGAGAAATGTCATTGCACAATGTAGTCTTTAAAATTCCTACAAGTACAATGCTTCTCTGAATTTTGAGCTCAATTCAGGAGCTTTGACATAGCTAGTAATGGAAGATCTGATTAGGGTAAGTCTCCATGGTCCTAACAAAATTTGTTTCACCATTTTTGGAGCTACCATCAGAGAGATATGAATTTTTGAAGTTTGGACAGAAGTGCTGAACAGTTTCTGTTTAAATTTGAATTTTCAAATAAAGGCTGAACTTGAGAAGGTAATTTGACCTAGAAAATTACCTACAATGAAGCCCAAATTTTTACTGGAGATCAGTATCTATGAAGAGGATTTTCTGCCCAAATTTGGGAATATTTCATAAAGAATTGCTCCAGTAATAAATCCCTAAAAGATTTACTAAAAACAATTCTACAGAAATTCCTGGGCATTTTAATAGCCAAAAATTGGTTTCTCTGTGAAGTACTCCTCATGAGGAATCCAATAAAATTGGTCTCACTCTTTTTGGAGTTTTCTACGCAAAGTTATGGCCTTGTAAAGATCAGCTAATTCCTGGAATTATTTCTCTAATAGAAACTTCAAATAATTGGGCTGGGCCCACTGTTTTAATTCGGACAAGTCAGATTTCGGCAACACCGGGGGCTATGGGGTTATTCCCGTGCAGCCACAGTCGATCCCGAGCCACAATCCGATCCCCGCGCGCATACGGAGGCTGACCGGTGGGACCCGGCCCTCCTTCGTCTTCCTCGCGCTGCCCGCGCCTCCCGCGGCAGCGCACGCCGGCGAGGCTTGCTGGGACGGGGTTCCCGTGGTCCAAACTTCATCAAACTCGCCGCCTGTGAGTTCTACATCGTGCTGAACACGATGGTGAGGTCGGGAGCCGATGACAACGGCCGGAAAGGTGCTTGCACCGGCGACCATGACGAACCTTACTTCGGCGACCTCGCTCTCCCTCAACAGTGGGTCTTTCGGGCTAGGGTTTGCTCCAAAAGCACCAGTGTCCCATGGACATCCTCGACCCATAGCTCGCTCTCCCTGAAACCCACCGGAGAGGGGACCTCACTGGCGACCCGAGCCCGCAAAACGCCGGTGGCGACAAAACTCGAAGAACTCCTTCAGTTCTTGATGGTTTCCGGCACCGTTTGAGCGAGAAGGATCGCAGGGATCTAACAAAGCTTCTCCTAGACCAGGATGAGCTCTAGCTATCGCAACATGAAGAATTTGATTGTAGACCGAGAAGGGTTGCTATGAACTAGGGTTTGGCAAAACCCGAAATTCTCACTACCCGGTTGATCAATCATCCAGAGGCTTTCGGTAACACGATCTACAGACAACAACGCACCTTTCTTGTGCAGGGAAGGGGCAGTGAAGCTGGCCGTAGCATGCTGTCCACGGTGAACCAAACGGGGTTCCGCCGAGCACCTCCGATCGCCGGCGCCAATCTCGGGTTTGCGCGTAGCACGAGCTAGGAAGCTTAGCGGAAAGAAAGGTGGAGGCTGGAGCACTCTCTTGCACTTCTTTTTGCTGTTTGGGGCTCGATCATCCGAGCTCGGGCGAGCGTGGGCGAGGGAGTAAACAGCGACGGCGCTGAGGCGGTTCCTCGCGGGAGAGAATGAAAGGAGCGGCGAGTTACCGAGCGAAACGAAGACCGACTTCGTTGCTGCGACCAGGGGGGGTGATGAAGCGGCTGGCGATCGAGGAACCAGGAGGTGGCGCGGTGGAATTCCTCGGGAGCGGGTTTCACCGGGCGCTGGCGGCCTCTCGGCGATCAGCCGATGAAAACAGAGGCGGTAGCTCTGTTGGGAGGCTGACTGCTGGGCCCCACCTCCCTCTCTTTTAATCCAACAATTCCCTGATATTTTACCCCAGCAACTCCACATTTAAGGCTAGACTTTCACCCCAAGTTAAGTTTGAATTTGCTGAATTCAAAGGGTTTGAATTCAGGTGTGAAATTTGGATGTGGTTTGATCATTTGAATTTGAAAAAGAGTTTGAATTCTCCACTTTGTATTGCCTCAAAAATATAGCAAACCAGCTCCAAAGTTTCCAATTTTTGGCATGGCTGCTCATTCAAAGGTGGGGGACTTAGTTGTGAAACCAAATTTTGACATTGAGGGGATTGGAATTTGAAACTGAATTTGAAATTCAGATTAGAGGGCTTTTCTTTTTAATCCCAAACAAATATGAAAACTCCTCCAAATGAGCTGAATTTTGGAAGGTTGAATATTTAGAATATGAAGATCCAAGTTATGAATTTAGATCTCCATGTTTGGAAGTTTTGGAAAGTCTAAACCCTCACTTTGGACTTATACCATTATAATTCAAAGTTTTAATTCCCCTCATTTCTCATAAGTGTATATGAGCTGAATTTTCTTGCTACCACTTTTGGGGATTTTACAGAAACCTTAGTGAGTCCATACATCTAGTAGCCCCTTTGTAAAGGCTATTTTGTGATCTCTTGGCCATACACCGACGGTTGTGTACTGGTATAATGGAGGTTCTGCAGTCACCGACGGTGACGAAATCACAAACTTGTGGGTAAAGAGGTGCAAACTCTGCAGAGTTCTAAAACTATCATGATAGCCGAGCTTACGATCACGAGCGCCTGGCCAATTGCCATGATTAGTTGGGATGGTTATTGGGATGGTTATTGGTTATGGTTATTGATTATGGTTTGGTTTTGGACTGTTGAGTCCGGGTGATAAGATGGTAGCATGACTGTTGAGTCATGGCAACAAGGTTGGCCTCGGTGGGAGACAAAGTTGTTTTATGAGATGAAATGGTAGCGAATACAGGATGGTATTCGTGAAATGGTAGAGAATACGAGGAGGTATTCGTGAGCGAGAATGAGGTTGATTGATGACTGGTTATGAACATAATGGAGGTATGATTGGTATTTTAATACATGTTGGGATTACATCCACTTAAAGAAGAGTCGCTGTTTTACCATTGTTTGATAAATAACTATGCTTTCTGCAATGAGCCTTTTTATACCTACCTTGTTATGAGCTTCATATCATATTTTCCCGCACTTGCTGAGTACATCATTGTACTCAAACTTGCATTATTATCTCATCATCAGCAACAGGAGAATATTACTATGAAGACCAAGTGGAGCATTAGGCGTGTGATCTGTTCTCAACCTTGCCTGTGGGGATGGAGTAGAGATGGAGCCATTGGTGCCTAGAATTGCTTCCGCATTAGTTAGAAGACTTCCGCTGCATAGAAATAAGACTTCCGCTGTGAGCATGAGTCCAAGACTCATGAGACATTGTAATAAACTCTGTTATTCGTGGTAATATATAATCTGAATTCAGTTTGTGGAACATATGTGTATGTGTGATGAACATCCTGGGCACACATATGCGTTAGTTCTCGGTTCCGTGATTTTCCACAGAATTGAGGGCGTCACATCTAACCCCGCCGGACACGTGTCACTCTCGGAGCTCGCCTCCGAGAGGTCCGACACTGGACACGTGTCATCCTCGGAGCTCGCCTTCGAGAGGTCCGCCCTGCTGGACACGTGTCGACCTCGGAGCTCGTCTCTGAGGAGAAAGGAGGTCCGGCGCTGCTGGACACGTGGCATTCTTGGAGCCCACCTCCGAGGAAAGGGGAGATCAGGAACTGACACGTGGCGCCCAGAGCACGCCTCTATAGAGAGGGGAGGCCCAGCCTGCCAGACACGTGGCGCACACGGAACTTGTCTCTGCGGAAAAAGGAGGCCAGGCCCCTGCTGGACACGTGACGTCACCGGAGCTTTCCACTGCAGAAGGACAAGACCCTTAAGCGGTTTTCCCCTGTACGCGAGTATTCGGTACTGAGGAAACTGACATGATTTCTTCCATGTTGAGTAATGCAACCAAATCGATTGGAGATAAGTTGTTAAGATCCAAAACAATTTAAATATGACTCTTATTAAAAATCCAATCGGAGTAGGACTCTTCTTTCACCCCTTATAAATAGAACCCAAAATCCCTGGCCGCAACCACGTACCTATTTTCCACCTCCCGAGTCGATAACTTGGAAGCCCTAGCCCCAGCTCGCTGAGTTAGACTTTCCACCCCTCGCCGGAGTTTAGACAACGGTGAGCCCATCGGTGAGCCGCCGACGATCTCCCCGTTGCTTCCATCGCTAGGAGGAAGGCCCGACACCAAGGGAGGTGAGGTAGGTCTTCGTTACCACCTTGCGACATCATCGCGGTTTTCTTCGCATCTGCTTTTCTTCGAACAGAAGCTTTTTCGTGTGGACAGATCACTTGTTGATCGGTTTGATCTAGATCTTGATACAAGATCGTCACCACGTTCACACTAAACCCTTACACCCTTGTTCATCGTAAAACACCATGCAAACCTATTAAAACATGCAAGAACACGTACAAACTAAAACTGCACCATAGGATTAGCATGCATCTACACCATTGCATCTTGAGTAAGGATTTGTGCATGATGATTGATTGCTATGAATCTTGTATGTGCGTGATCATTAGTAGAAGGACAAGCTCAGGAAACTATTTACAAAAGATTACATCACCCGGACTTCGAGACACAAGAGCAACAAAAGCCACAGGAACAAGGCAAGTGCCCCTTGACCATATTGATCCCATGTTTTGGAAACAGTTTTGTTTGCAAAAACATATATGCTTGAGTCAACTTGATGGGAAACCCTTTTATAGGAGTTTACTAGTTTTGTTAACCACCCTTGTCGCCGGGAAAGTTTATGAGTCGGGTATGGTCATTTTGCTTTTTGCTTCGCTTAGCTTATGGGATACGGGAAGGCGAAGTAGAACATGTCTAGCTACTGCACTCATATGAATAATGTTAATGAGAACTTGATGATGATAATGAACATGAATCGGGGGAGATCTAGGCAAGCTTGGTTTGTGGATGTGGTAGAATGAGATGGTGGTTTACTTGCCGTAGATCTAAGGACCGGTTCATGCCAGCACATGCAAGGAAAATAGTGCCACCACAAGGCCAAGTATGGGTGCGGCTTAGCTGACTAATTAGGTAAGTTGCTAGATTGTTATGGACCGTGGAAGGCACGGGGAATGGGAGTCGAGAGAGGACTGACCTGGGAACTGCATGGCACAAGAGGGGGCCCGTAGGTGGGAGAATGGTGGTTCGAGCCTGCTAGTGAAACCTTAGTGAGTCCATACATCTAGTAGCCCCTTTGTAAAGGCTATTTTGTGATCTCTTGGCCATACACCGACGGTTGTGTACTGGTATAATGGAGGTTTTGTAGTCGCCGACGGGTGACGAAATCACAAACTTGTGGGTAAAGTGGTGCCACCTCTTAAGAGTGTAAAACTATCATGATAGTCGTGCTTACGGTCACAAGCGCCTAGCAAACTCACATGATTAGATGGGATGGTTATCGGGATGGTTTGGTTATTGGGATGTCATTGGTTTGGTTATGGTTTGGTCTTTGGATTTGGTTTCGGGACTGTTGAGTCTTGGTAATGAGAATTGTTTCGGGGCTGTTGAGTCGTGACAATGAGTTTTGGTTCGGATATCTGATCATGAGATGGATATGATCATGAGATGGTTATTATGAGCATAAGAAAAAGTTGAGAAAGATAAATGTCTGGATGAGACATGAAAAGTGGAGAATCATGATGGAGGTATGTTGATGTTTTAATTGGATAAATGTCGGGATTAAATTCACTTAAATTTAGTTGCTATTTTTATCATGTTTGTGAAATAAACTTTGCTTCCTGCAATGAGCCTTTTTATCCCTACCTTGCTGTAAGCTACATATCATATTTTCCCGCACTTGCTGAGTACGTCATGTACTCAACCTTGCATTATTACTTAATCATCAGCAACAGGAGAGGAGTACTTCGAAGATCATGTGGAGTACTAGGCGTGCGAACTACCGTCAACTTGCCTGTGAGAATGGATATGGAGATGAAGCCACTGCTGCCGTGTTTAGATGCTTCCGCTATCGTTAGAGACTTCCGCTGCTAGAATAAGTTAGAGACTTTCGCTGCAAGAATGAGTTAGAGACTGATGTAATAAAGTACTCATATGCATTAGTTCGGATCCGTTTTCACGAGACCGGGCGTCACAGATTGGTATCAGAGCCACGTTGACCGTAGGACATAGGCCTAGTCACCTAGTTACATTAGAACCATGTTGACTGTAGGGCTCAAGCCTAGGTAGAATGCATAGATTAGCATCAGAACCAACTTGACCGTAGGATGCAAGCCTAGGAAGAATGGACACACTAAAACCCATAGGAGCGTTTAAACCATAGAAGCTTGAATAGGAGTGGTGTGTTGAACTTTTGTAATGATTGCTTGTGCTTGTGTGCTTAGTGTGAGTTGTGGGACGTTTCAGCGTTGTCCATATCCACACATAGTAGAGAGATGTGAGATGCTTCGGCATGTGTTCACATCCTCGTATAGTATGATATATAGTCCATCCACCTTGATGCATATAGTTGGGGGAGATCAATCTAAACTCCTAACTTCTATTCTATCCAACTCTCTCTCACAGATGGTGAGAGAAAACGTCGGGCGTCAAAGGAGGAACGTCCGTGGTAACCATGAACCACAAGAGGATGACCACGTTGAGGTTCCTGAGAATGACCTCGGGGCTGGTGAAAACAACCTTGAACGGTTGATGGCTATGCAAAATCAGCTCATGCAAACTATGATCCAAACTTTGGGTCAGCTGCAAGCCAACAACAACCACAACCCTAACCCTATTCCTGCACCACCACCACCACCACCACCACCACCACCGCCGGCTCACAACCGACTGGGAGAGTTCATGAGGACTAGACCACCTACTTTTGCCCAAACTAATGATCCCATGGAGGCCGACAATTAGTTGAAGTCCATGGAGAAGAAGCTTGCTATTGTTCAGTGCAATGATCGGGAGAAAGTTCTCTTCGCATCGCACCAACTTATGGGAGCAGCCGCTGACTGGTGGGACGCTCTTTGCAATGCTCATGTCGACCAAGATACTATCACTTGGGCTGACTTCAAGGAGAGTTTCTGCTCTCATTACGTCCCTGCCGGAGTCATGATGCTAAAAAGGCAAGAGTTCGAAGGTCTCCGCCAAGCCAGGAAGAGCGTGAATGAGTACCTCAACAAGTTCACGCAACTGTCACGGTATGCCCCCGAATATGTTAACTCGGATCAACGGAAGCAATACTTGTTTATGAGAGGGTTGAACAATGAGATCCAGGTTCAGCTCCTCAACAACGACTATGCGAACTTCCAGAAACTTGTTGACAAAGCTATAGTGGTCGAGAGCAAGATCCGAGAGATCGAGCAAGAGGGCAAAAGAAAGATGCCATACCAGCCACAAGGGAGCAACGTACATCCCCGTTTCATGCCCCCAGCTGCACCACAGTATGGCTCGTCCACTTCTACTTTTCGCCCTAGTCAACCACCACAGCAACGTCCTGCTATGCAAGCACCTCGTGTGCCCTTGCCTTCTGCACCCCGTCCCAACATGGGTGCTTTTGCTCAAAACCACCCCCGCCCCAACGTCCCTGCTGTCTTGGGCAACAAGGCATACTTTGCATGCGGAGAGACGGGACACTTTGCAAGTCAGTGCCCGAGGAAAGGTCTTGGACAGACAAGCAACGCGGCCAAGCAGAACCCACGGCCAAATGGAGGAGCCAATCAGGTAACCGTGGACAGCAGAACTATGCTCGTGGCAACGTGAATCATGTCTCCGCTGAGGAGGCACAACAGGCTGAGGACGTCGTGACTGGTATGTTCCTTGCCAACTCCAACCCAGCCACTGTTTTATTTGATTCCGGAGCATCGCATTCATTCATATCATCCAAGTATGTTTCCAAGTTGTAACACCCCAAAATCCTGTTAAGAGGGGAATTTAAAAAATTTTGGACGTATTGCATGTGTTGCAAAAATTCAAATTGAAACTGGAATTCAAATTAAACTCAAAACAGAAATGAAAAAGAAAAAGAAAAAGAAAAAAATAAACCTTCCCGGCCAGTGGGACGAAACCCACCAGCCGGCCCACCCAACCCCGCGCCAGCCCGCAGCCGCGTGCCCGCGCCCCCTCTCGCAGACAGGCGGGACCCACCTGTCATCCCCGAGCTTCCGATCGCGCCGACCCCGGACTGTTCCCCACGCGCGCACGATTGTAACCGACCGGAAAACCGCGCGTTCCCAGCCGACTCCCGGTCCCAGAAGACTCCAGCTCGATCTAAACCAACCCGCCACCCTCCCCCGTCTATAAAAACCCCGACATCATCCCGTTTTTCCCCAACGATCCGCCGTTTTTCCTCCCGGTGAGAACCCGAGCTTCTCCGGCAAATTCTGCTCGATCTTCGTTTGGGAATTCTGATCTAACTCGCTGGTCTTGATCCACCGCCTCCGGGGAACCGCGCAGGTGCAGAAAACTCGGTGGTTTGCGGCTCAAACACAGCGCCGACGAGCCTCGCCGTGAATTCACCTCGGACCTCGTCGCCGACCACTTTCCAGGACCTCCAAGCTCAAGAGAACCCCCGAGGTGAGATCCCCGACCTCCCCTCTACTGATCTATGTCATAAAATCACAGTTTTAGGGAGAATTGATGAAGATCCGAAACTCTCCGGCGAGATCGCCGCCTCCCGCCGCCGTGCGCCGCCGGGCAGCGCCGCCCGCGCTCGATCAGAGCGACGTGGCCGCTTGAGCGCCGTCTATTTTAAATCGCACGGTAGAATTTAAATCCCCACGTACCGGTTCGATGTTATAATCTCAGCCGTTTGTTTTAAATCGGACGGTCCACGTCAGCCCCGTGTTATAAAGGCCGGGATTCTTACGTGCTATCCCCTGGGATTCTCGGAAAATAAGAGCTAGCCCCGGAAACTTTTGATCTAGCCCCTAGAAATTCAGAAAATCATGTAAATTCATTTAAAAATCAGTTTTAGCCCCTGGACTTAATAAAAATTAGGAAAAACCCCTCTGTTATGTGTAGTTAGCCCCCTGGAAATTCTTAAAATAATATAATAGACCCTGTAGTGGGGCGAGTTTACCTTTTTAACCCTATATGATATTAAATTTAGGAATTTGAATATAAGTTTAGTATTTAAAATTTAAAAGATGGGACAAACACATTGTAAATTCAAATTAAAAACTTTCCTAGTATTTGGAAAACTTTGGAGTGAGATAAAAATAGATTTTTGGCTGAAATAAATCTGTTTAATTGATTATTTACATTTATTAGTTATAGGGACACATTTTAAGTAGAGAATAATTCTGAAAATTAGTAAAATAAATGTAAAATAGTTCACATCAGAGGAGAAGTTCAAAAATATATTATTTAATATTTTAGACCCAAAACGTATTCTGTTTAGATGAGGTGTCTTACTATTTTCATAATAAAGTGCACATTTAGGCATAGGAAATAAATCTGAAAATATAGCAAGCTAGGTATAAATAACTAGAAAATGATAAATGAAGTTTCCAAAATCCAAAGAATTTAGTTAGGGTTGATAGAAGGTCTGAAGATATATTTGGAGTAGGAAAATGCCTTCCATGCACACTTGGTAGCTAAAAGGTGTATCAATTGAATATAAGGAATTTATTTAAATTTGGAAACTCATATATAGTAGGCAAACATAAAAATGAATACAAAAGTAGAAATCATATGCACATGTTTAAAAGTGCATGTAAGCCAAAATCAACACACATAGAGTAACCATAACACATAGAAATGTGAATAGCTTTCATAAGTGTGAATGTGTGGTTTGTATGAAGTGGAAGTGTGAACTATGTCTTATGGATTGTTGTTTTCTTTTGCTATGTGTGATGGTATGAGTAGAACCTGCTCCAGAGCAAGTTCTTCCTTTCCAAGATCAGGACTACCCATTCCAAGAGCAGCAAGAAGGAGGCAAGTGTCCTTGACCACTTTGATCCTATGCTAGGATATGTAGATAGAAATATTTGCATTGTAAAATGAAATATGAAACCCATGCTAGGAAGTTTCCCTAGAATTGCATTATCTTGTTTCCTTGTAGCTTGGGTTGGGATTTATTTTATCATGACATTTATTTACATACTTATGCTTAGCCATGCTTAGAATGGGATATTTGGGATATGAGATCATCAGTTTATTTTACCATACTCTTGAATGAGATATTGTGAGTTATGTAGAGGTAGGGATCAAGGCAAGTTGGATGTTTTGGTTGGTGCTGGGTGCACGAGACTCGGGTTTGTGTTTAGTACTTGCCTGGATCCTAAGGACCGGTTCATGGAGCATGTAACCTGGCTTTACCGTGCCAACCACATGCTGAGATGGGGCAGCTTGGCCAATTAATTAGGTGTACCCCCGGCATAGTATGGGTGTGTTGGATGGTGCGGGGAATAGGTGTCAGCTGGACTACCATATGAACCGCAAGGCTCAAGAGGGGGCCGCTGCAGCTGGGTTGGAGCCTCTTGTATGCTGTTAGGGGTGAAACCTCAGTGGGCCCACGCTCGTCGGGAATCCCTTTGTAAAGGCTTCGTGGTGATCTCCTGGCTACACACCTGGGAAGTGTGAATGTGGTTCGTAGCCACTGGCATAATGGAGGTTCTTTTAGTCCACCCGGCAATGGGGGATGAAATCACTACATGTGGGTACAGTGGTGCAAACTCTGCAGAGTCAAAACTGTCATGACAGCCGTGCTCACGGTCAAGAGCGGCTTGGACTTATTCATGATTAGAGGAGTGGTGGTTTTGGAGGTTAAAGATGTTAAGCGGGGAGCTTAACATTGGAAATGATGTTATGGTTATTTGATGGGATGGGAGTTTGGGACCATTTCACCTTTGTAGTAATGTAGGTGCTTAATAAGGTAAGGTGATAGGTATTAATTGCGTAGTGCTTTAACCATGAGTTCAACCTCTTCTTGCTCTAGCCATGCATGACATAACTTTCCCACACTTGCTGAGTACCATCGGTACTCAACCTTGCATATTTGTTGGTTTATATTGCTGCTCAGGTCAAGATAATGAAGTGGTGTTTAATGATCAAGACATTGGACCCGAAGAAGGTTTCTAGGTTCATGGAGTCCCCCGGGCAACGCCTGTGACGGAGCCCACAAGAATAATATTCCGCTGCTAGTTTATTTATTTGGGATGAACTTATTATCGTCCATAGAGACATATACTTTGTAAGACTTATTTATATTCGACACATGGCTTGTAATAAATGATGCTTCACTATTTGTCATCACATGTATGAGAAAATGATCCTGGCATACATGTGATATTCACTCTGAGGTTCTTCGGATAAACCGGGTGTGACAGAAGTGGTATCAGAGCCAAGGTTGCCCGTAGGAACGTGGACCTAGGTAGAAATGGACGTATTTAAGGGCCCTATTTTCTTAAAAACTATTTTTCAAGGTGTGTGCTGAAAAGTGTTATTTAATGGAGTCACTTTCTTCATCTTACCCCGACTTTCATTCAAAATAGGATTTTTGTTTAAAAGTTTATCTAACCTGAGTTTAAATGCTTTTTGTTTTAGATGGTTCGCATGATTCGCACCGCTCGCAAGTCCATAGGAGGGAGAGTTCCCGTAGTTGCCCTTGCCCAAAGAGAGGAGAGCCGTCCGGTGACGTACCTTTCCTATGGATTGGCAGTAGGAGGCTTGTTGCGCCGTCTTCGACGTATGATCCAAGCCGCCGGCAATACGGGCAAGCTAATCATACACTATAGCTCCACCAGGACCATCCGGGAGAAGCGGGAAGAATGGAGTTCAGAGATGAGGATTATCCATGAAAATCAGCTGCTTAAGATCCACCGCTCTCCAGCTTGTCGAGCGACACAGGTCGATGCGGAGAAGGATGTCACCTGGGAGGCCATCACCTACCAGAGTCACATCTATCGTCGCCACCTGGACAGGACTGAGTACATGTATGTCCTCCAGCGTGAGAGTGGTACCACGGAGTACAAGTACCCGCCAGTGCACCAGGGGACTTCCCATGAGCACATGGACCTGTGCTTGGAGGATGCTTCTATGCTCAGCACTCGACTGCAGGAGTGTCAGCAGGAGCTTCAGGATGTTCGGGACACCCTGAAGGAAACCGAGGCGTTGCTTCGAGCCTGCTTGAGGGCGAGAGAAAGAGGAGATGGGAATGAACTGTGTGTCACCGTGAATGATACATGGACTCCTGACTCCCCAGATCGCCGGGCGATCAGGCGTCGTCGCACTTCTCCACCAGCAGCCTCCCCACCCAAAGCAGAGTCAGAGGGCAGCCGCAATAATGAGGAAGATCCCGAGGAGCCAGCTCAGTGATACGAGTAGGGTAGAGTCCTTCCCTTAGTTTAGCAAGATGTCGAGTAGTTGAGTCGTTATCTTAGTTAATGGTGTGTTAATGCTTGGTGTGTGACGTGAGTTGTGGAAACCATGAGCAATTGTCCACAACCTCGTCTTCAAATTGTTTTGCTTTGATGTGTGAACCCACATGAAATAATAGTGCATTTATTTTTGTATGAGACATGAACCCTCAGAAAGTATAACAAAGCCTCAACACTTCAAAGTAAAAACAAGTGAAAGTAGTAAGATAATACGTAATGCCTTAAATTAACATTTGGTTGATCATGCTAGATGGCCGGAAGAGGAAAGGGTCGTGCTGCCAACCCCGCCAACAACAACGATGAGGCCTGCAACCCTCATCTTTCTGGGAGCCAAGACAGGAGTGGACGCCGTGAGGGAGTTGATCCCATCCACCAAATGCTTAAAAATCAAAATCAGCTCATCCAGAACCTGACTCAAGTGGTGGCCAACTTGCATCAAGTTCCACCTCCACAAGATGCACCACACCAACCAAGGTTGAGTGAGTTTATAGGAACTCAACCTCCGAAGTTTGCAAGTGCTGCTGAACCTCTGGAGGCAGATGATTGGCTAAAGACCATTGAGAGCAAGATGAGGATCATACAGTGCCAAGGGTATGAGAGGGTTCTGTTTGCCTCTCATCAATTGCTTGGACCTGCTGCTGATTGGTGGACCGCCTACGTGGCCGGCCATCATGATCCTGAGAACATCACTTGGGAAGAATTCAAGCGTAGCTTCCGCAACCATTACATACCAAGGGGTGAACTCAAAAACAAGAGGAAGGAGTTCTTGGGACTGCAGCAAGGAAACATGACTGTGAGGGAATACCTCACTAAATTTACTCAACTCTCCCGTTATGCCCCACGGGACATAGAGACTGATGAGCAGAAACAGGATTGTTTCGTGGAAGGACTTACCACAGAAATGCAGTGTGCAATGTCCTCCAACGAGTATGAAAGCTTCCAAAAGATGGTGGACAGAGCGTTTGTGGTAGAAAGGAAGCTGAAGGCCTTGGAAAATGAGAACAAGAGGAAGGTCGGGTGGTCACATCAAGCCTCAGGGAGCAACACCCGCCCACGTCTGATGCAGCAACCCGCAGGCAAACGAACCGTGCTGCGGTACCCTACTCAGCATCAAGAGGGTACAACCCGAACTACAGGCCTCCGGCAGCACCAATACAGACATAACGTCAGTTCGTACAGCAGCCTCGCCCTACGTATCAACCTCGACCAGCAGTGCAAGGACCCCCAAACAAATCCCAAGACAACAAAGGCCAGGCACCTAAGGTTGGGGTGCAATGTTTTAACTGTGGTGAAGTGGGGCACTACGCCCATAAGTGCCCAAAGAAGAAGCACGCGCAGCCGCAACAGTAAAATGTAATGAGAGGACGGGTGAACCACGTCACCATGGAGGAGGCGTAAGAGGCACCTGACGTGGTAGTTGGTAAGTTTCCTGCCAATTTACACATTGCAACCCTGTTGTTTGATTCTGGTGCTACCCACTCGTTCATTGCCCAAGGGTTTGTTAAGAAGCATGACCTAGCAACAACACAAATGAACCATATGCTAGCAGTAAACTCTCCAGGTGGAGAAATAAGGACAAGACAAGTGTGTCCCAAAGTGAACCTAGACATTAATGGGGTAGTATTTACTGCTAACCTCATAGTGATAGATTAACGAGGGATAGATATTATCTTGGGTATAGATTGGTTGATCAAACATAAAGGAATCATCCATTGTTCGACCAGAACGGTGGAACTAACTCACCCTAGTGGCACAAGAGTAAAGTTTATAACAATACAAGAGCCTAGGAGGGACATTAAATTAAATCAAGTTGAGGTGAAAGTGGAGGAGATCAGGATTATCCGGGAATATCCAGATGTTTTTCCGGAGGAGTTGCCAGGAATGCCTCCTGATCGTGAAGTGTCATTCGCAATTGAGCTAGTGCCTGGAACAGCCCCGATATACAAGAGACCTTATCGGATGGACTCCAAGCAGTTTGGAGAACTCAAGGATTATTTGAGAGAATTGACGGAGAAGGGGTATATTCATCCTAGTTCCTCACCTTGGAGAGCTCCAGTGATATTTGTGCCCAAGAAGGACGGAACCCAAAGGTTATGCGTGGACTACCGTGCCTTGAATGAGGTAACCATCAAGAACAAGTACCCATTACCCCGCATTGAAGACTTGTTTGATCAGTTGAGGGGAGCTTGTGTGTTCTCGAAAATTGACCTCAGGTCGGGATACCACCAACTTAAAATAAGGCAAGCCGATATTCCAAAGACAGCTTTCGTATCTCGGTACGGATTGTATGAATACACCGTCATGCCTTTCGGGCTAACGAATGCCCCAGCATACTTCATGTATCTCATGAACAAGGTATTCATGGAATAGCTGGACAAATTTGTGGTGGTTTTCATAGATGACATTCTCGTTTTCTCCAAAGATGAAGAGGAACATGAGAAACATCTAAGGTTGGTGTTGCAGAAGCTGAGAGAACACCAACTATATGCCAAGTTGAGCAAGTGTGAGTTTTGGCTGAAGAGAGTTCCCTTCTTAGGACATATAATCTCGGAGGGAGGAATCTCTGTAGATCCCGCCAAAATCGAGGATATACAGAAGTGGAAGACCCCTGAAAATGTCGGGGAAGTTCGAAGCTTCTTGGGATTGGCAGGATACTATCGACGGTTTATTGAGGGATTCTCTAAGATCTCGAGACCCCTCACCAAACTGTTGGAGAAGGGAATCACATTCACATGGACGCCGCAGTGCGAGACGAGTTTTCAGGAGTTAAAGAAAAGATTGACAACAGCCCCAGTGCTAGTTATGCCAGACATGCAGAAGAACTTTACGGTGTATTGCGATGCCTCTGGAAACGGGCTAGGATGTGTTCTCATGCAAGAAGGGCATGTCGTGGCTTATGCATCCCGGCAGCTCCGGAAGCACGAGAGGAACTATCCTACACATGACCTAGAACTAGCCGCAGTGGTACACACGTTGAAAATTTGGCGGCACTACTTGATGGGGAAGAGGACAGAGATATATACGGATCATAAGAGTTTAAAGTACATTTTCACACAGCCAGATCTCAACCTTAGACAAAGGAGATGGTTAGAGCTAATCAATGACTTTGATGTGGGCATCAACTATCATCCTGGGAAAGCAAACGTCGTGGCAGATGCTTTAAGTCGGAAAGTGCAGGTCAATAAGTTGAGCTTGAAGGACATGCCTGCAGAATTGAAGAACGAGGTTATAAGGCTCAATCTATGCCTTGTGAATAGTGGTGAAGCCATCGCCATGGAAGTGGACTCCACACTAGAGCGAGAAATACGCGAGGGTCAAAAGAATGACGAGAAGATACAAGAAATCAGGCAACTCATCAAGGAAAATAAAGCCCCTGGTTTCAGAGAGGATGAACAGGGAACGGTGTGGCACGGGAAAAGAATCTGTGTGCCAGAAGTAAAGAAGATCCGTGAATTGATTTTGAAGGAGGCTCACGATTCTGACTATTCCATTCATCCTGGGAGTACGAAGATGTACCAGGACCTCAAGAGCAGGTATTGGTGGTATGGCATAAAGCGAGATGTCGTGGAACATGTTGCCCTATTTGACACATGTCAGTTGGTGAAAGCAGAACATCAACGACCCGCGGGATTATTGCAACCACTCAAAGTGCCTGAATGGAAATGGGAAGAAATCGGTATGGATTTCATAGTGGGACTGCCTAGGACCCAATCAGGATATGATTCGATATGGGTCATCATTGATAGGCTAACCAAGGTAGCTCATTTCATCCCCGTGAAAGAAAGCTACAGCGGATCCAAATTGGCGGAGTTGTACATGTCAAGGATCGTGTGTTACCATGGAGTGCCAAAGAAGATAGTGTCGGATCGAGGGACACAGTTCACCTTAAGGTTCTGGCAGAAGTTGCATGAAACCATGGGAACCCATATGAATTTTAGCTCTGCCTATCATCCGCAAACTGACGGGCAGACGGAAAGAACCAATCAGATTCTTGAAGATATGCTGAGAGCGTGTGCACTCAAAAACAACCGGAGTTGGACAAGAACTTACCGTATGCGGAGTTCTCCTATAACAACAGCTATCAGACTAGTATGAAGATGTCACCGTTTGAAGCTTTGTACGGGAGGAAGTGTAGGACTCCCCTATTTTGGAACCAAACGGGGGAAAGTAAAGTGTTTGGTCCCGAAGTACTACAAGAAGCCGAGGCGAAAGTGAGGGAAATTCGCAACAACTTGAGGATAGCACAGACACGACAAAAGAGCTATGCCGATGTACGGAGGAGAGAGCTCGCTTTCAACGTGGGAGACTATGTCTATCTCAAGGTGTCCCCTATTCGAGGACTTCATCGGTTCAAGGTGAAAGGGAAGTTATCACCTCGATACATCAGACCCTTTCAAGTTCTGGAGAGGAAAGGCGAAGTGGTGTATCAACTAGAATTACCGGCTTGCCTATCTGATGTGCACGATGTATTCCATGTGTCACAACTCAAGAAATGTCTGAGAACGCCTGAAGAGGTGTTACCCATGAATGAGGTTGACGTAGCTGAGGATCTGTCTTATGCCGAGCAACCATACAAGATTTTGGAGACAATGGAATGCCTCACAAGAAATAAAAGAATCCGGATGTGCAAGGTGCGGTGGAAGCATCACTCAGAAGAGGAAGCCACCTGGGAGCGAGAAGATGAGCTTAAGGCACAATTTCTGGAATTGTTTTCTTAGAACCCCAATCTCGAGGACGAGATTTCTTGTAAGGGGGGTGGAGCTGTAAAACCCCAAAATCCTGTTAAGAGGGGAATTTAAAATTTTTTGGACGTGTTGCATGTGTTGCAAAAATTCAAATTCAAACTGGAATTCAAATTAAACTCAAAACAGAAATGAAAAAGAAAAATAAAAAGAAAAAAAATAAACCTTCCCGGCCAGTGGGCCGAAACCCACTAGCCGGCCCACCCAACCCCCGTGCCAGCCCGCAGCCGCGCGCCCGCGCCCCCTCTCGCAGACAGGCGGGACCCACCTGTCATCCCCGAGCTCCCGATCGCGCCGACCCCGGACTGTTCCCCGCGCGCACGATCGTAACCGATCGGAAAACCGCGCGTTCCCAGCTGACTCCCGGTCCCAGAAGACTCCAGCTCGATCTAAATCAACCCGCCGCCCTCCCCTGTCTATAAAAACCCCGGCATCATCCTGTTTTCCCCCCAACGATCCGCCGTTTTTCCTCCCGGTGAGAACCCGAGCTTCTCCGTCAAATTCTGCTCGATCTTCGTTCGGGAATTCTGATCTAACTCGCTGGTCTTGATCCACCGCCTCCGGGGAACCGCGCAGGTGCAGAAAACTCGGTGGTTTGCGGCTCAAACACAGCGCCGACGAGCCTCGCCGTGAATTCACCTCGGACCTCGTCGCCGACCGCTTTCCAGGACCTCCGAGCTCAAGAAAACCCCCGAGGTGAGATCCCCGACCTCCCCTCTACCGATCTATGCCATAAAATCACAGTTTTAGGGAGAATTGACGAAGATTCGAAACTCTCCAGCGAGATCGCCGCCTCCCGCCGCCGTGCGCCGCCGGGCAGCGCCGCCCGCGCTCGATCAGAGCGACGTGGCTGCTTGTGCGCCACCTATTTTAAATCGCACGGTAGAATTTAAATCCCCGCGTACCGGTTCGATGTTATAATCTCAGCCATCTGTTTTAAATCGGACGGTCCACATCAGCCCCGCGTTATAAAGGTCGGGATTCTTACGTGCTACCCCCTGGGGTTCTCGGAAAATAAGAGCTAGCCCCGGAAACTTCTGATCTAGCCCCTGGAACTTCAGAAAATCGTGTAAATTCATTTAAAAATCAGTTTTAGCCCCTGGACTTAATAAAAATTAGGAAAACCCCCTCTGTTATGTGTAGTTAGCCACTGGAAATTCTTAAAATAATATAATAGACCCTGTAGTGGGGCGAGTTTACCTTTTTAACCCTATATGATATTAAATTTAGGAATTTGAATATATGTTTAGTACTTAAAATTTAAAAGATGGGACAAACACATTGTAAATTCAAATTAAAAACTTTCCTAGTATTTGGAAAACTTTGGAGCGAGATAAAAATAGATTTTTGGCTGAAATAAATCTGTTTAATTGATTATTTACATTTATTAGTTATAGGGACACATTTTATGAAGAGAATAATTCTGAAAATTAGTAAAATAAATGTAAAATAGTTCACATCAGAGGGGAAGTTCAAAAATATATTATTTAATATTTTATACCCAAAACCTATTCTGTTTAGATGAGGTGTCTTACTATTTTCATAATAAAGTGCACATTTAGGCATAGGAAATAAATCTGAAAATATAGCAAGCTAGGTATAAATAACTAGAAAATGATAAATGAAGTTTCCAAAATCCAAAGAATTTAGTTAGGATTGATAGAAGGTCTGAAGATATATTTGGAGTAGGAAAATGCCTTCCATGCACACTTGGTAGCTAAAAGGTGTATCAATTGAATATAAGGAATTTATTTAAATTTGGAAACTCATATATAGTAGGCAAACATAAAAATGAATACAAAAGTAGAAATCATATGCACATGTTTAAAAGTGCATGTAAGCCAAAATCAACACACATAGAGTAACCATAACACATAGAAATGTGAATAGCTTTCATAAGTGTGAATGTGTGGTTTGTATGAAGTGGAAGTGTGAACTATGTCTTATGGATTGTTGTTTTCTTTTGCTATGTGTGATGGTATGAGTAGAACCTGCTCCAGAGCAAGTTCTTCCTTTCCAAGATCAGGACTACCCATTCCAAGAGCAGTAGGAAGGAGGCAAGTGTCCTTGACCACTTTGATCCTATGCTAGGATATGTAGATAGAAATATTTGCATTGTCAAATGAAATATGAAACCCATGCTAGGAAGTTTCCCTAGAATTGCATTATCTTGTTTCCTTGTAGCTTGGGTTGGGATTTATTTTATCATGACATTTATTTACATGCTTATGCTTAGCCATGCTTAGAATGGGATATTTGGGATATGAGATCATCAGTTTATTTTACCATACTCTTGAATGAGATATTGTGAGTTATGTAGAGGTAGGGATCAAGGCAAGTTGGATGTTTTGGTTGGTGCTGGGTGCACGAGACTCGGGTTTGTGTTTAGTACTTGCCTGGATCCTAAGGACCGGTTCATGGAGCATGTAACCTGGCTTTACCATGCCAACCACATGCTGAGATGGGGCAGCTTGGCCAATTAATTAGGTGTATCCCCGGCGTAGTATGGGTGTGTTGGATGGTGCGGGGAGTAGGTGTCAGCTGGACTACCATATGAACCGCAAGGCTCAAGAGGGGGCCACTGCAGCGGGGTTGGAGCCTCTTGTATGCTGTTAGGGGTGAAACCTCAGTGGGCCCATGCTCGTCAGGAATCCCTTTGTAAAGGCTTCGTGGTGATCTCCTGGCTACACACCTGGGAAGTGTGAATGTGGTTCGTATCCACTGGCATAATGGAGGTTCTTTTAGTCCACCGGCAACGGGGGATGAAATCACTACATGTGGGTACAGTGGTGCAAACTCTGTAGAGTCAAAACTGTCATGACAGCCGTGCTCACGGTCAAGAGCGGCTTGGACTTATTCATGATTAGAGGAGTGGTGGTTTTGGAGGTTAAAGATGTTATGCGGGGAGCTTAACATTGGAAATGATGTTATGGTTATTTGATGGGATGGGAGTTTGGGACCATTTCACCTGTGTAGTAATGTAGGTGCTTAATAAGCTAAGGTGATAGGTATTAATTGCGTAGTGCTTTAACCATGAGTTCAACCTCTTCTTGCTCTAGCCATGCATGACATAACTTTCCCACACTTGCTGAGTACCATCGGTACTCAACCTTGCATATTTGTTGGTTTATATTGCTGCTCAGGTCAAGATAATGAAGTGGTGTTTAATGATCAAGACATTGGACCCGAAGAAGGTTTCTAGGTTCATGGAGTCCCCCGGGCAACGCCTGTGACGGAGCCCACAAGAATAATATTCCGCTGCTAGTTTATTTATTTGGGATGAACTTATTATCGTCATAGAGACATATACTTTGTAAGACTTATTTATATTCGACACATGGCTTGTAATAAATGATGCTTCACTATTTGTCATCACATGTATGAGAAAATGATCCTGGCATACATGTGATATTCACTCGGAGGTTCTTCGGATAAACCGGGTGTGACACAAGTATAATCTACCCATATCACACTTGAAATATACTATGTTCGTTAATTCTCCCAGTGGAGAGATGAGGACTAATATAGTATGTCTAAAAGTAAACCTTAAAATAAGGGGGTAGACTTCCTTGCCAACCTCACTGTCTTGGATTCTCAAGGGCTTGACATAATACTCGGAATGGATTGGTTAAGCAAGCACAACGGAGTGATCCAATGTGCTAAGAGGAGCGTGCAGTTTACAAACGAGCACGGTACTCATATTGAGTTTGAGACAGCCCAACCAACAACCGAGAAGGCAACATTGAACCACGTCGAAGAAACAACATTGGAAAGCATTCCGGTGGTTCAAGAATTTTCAGACGTGTTCCCGGAAGAACTTCTAGGTATGCCACCTGACCGGGACATTTGAGTTTGCCATTGATTTGGTACCCGGAACTGCACCGATAGCAAAGAGGCCATATAGGATGCCCGTTAATGAACTAGTGGAACTCAAGAATAAAATTCAAGAGCAGCTAGAAAAGGGTTTTATTCGCTCGAGCTCGTCACCATGGGGAGCCCCCGTGCTCTTTGTAGACAAGAAGGATGGGACCCAAAGGATGTGCATGGACTATAGGTCTCTCAATAAGGTGACGATCAAGAACAAGTACCCGCTGCCCCGTATAGAGGACCTGTTTGACCAAATGAAAGGTGTCCGAGTCTTCTCCAAGATTGATCTTCGATCGGGATATTTCCAGCTGAAGATTAAGCCCTCTGATATACCCAAGACTGCCTTTCAAACACGGTACGGTTCGTATGAATATATCGTGATGTCTTTTGGGTTAATGAATGCACCCGCATATTTCATGTACCTCATGAATAAGGTCTTCATGGAGTACTTGGATAAGTTCGTTGTGGTTTTCATCGATGATATCATGGTGTATTCGAAAAGAGAGGAAGAACATGAAGAACATTTGAGATTGACATTACAGAAACTGCGAGAGCATCAATTGTATGCCAAGTTCAGCAAATGTCAATTTTGGCTAAAGGAGATATCGTTCCTAGGCCACATCATCTCCGAGGAAGGAGTATCGGTTGATCCCGGAAAAGTGAGAGATGTTCTGAAGTTGAACCAACCGCAGAATGTGAGGGATATTCGGAGTTTCCTAGGGATGGCTGGATACTATCGCAGGTTCATCAAGGATTTCTCAAAAATAACGAAGCCTATGACTGAATTGCTAATGAAGGGAAAAGCATTTCAGTGGACACAAGCGTGTCAAGAAAGCTTCGAGGAGCTCAAGAAAAGGCTAACCACAGCGCCGGTTTTAGTATTGTCAGACGTAAGCAAGAGCTTTGACATATATTGTGACGCATCAAGACAAGGGCTTGGATGTGTGCTCATGCAAGAAGGACAAGTGGTAGCCTGTGCATCGAGACAACTAAAGAAACATGAGCTGAATTACCCCACACATGACTTGGAACTCGCAGCCGTGGTGCATGCATTAAAGATTTGGAGACATTATATCCTTGACCACCGATGTGAGATCTATATGGATCACAAAAGCCTCAAGTACATTTCACCCAAATGGATTTGAATTTGAGGCAATGTCGATGGTTGGAACTCATCAAGGATTATGATGTTGGAATCAACTACCACCCTGGAAAGGCCAATGTAGTAGCCGATGCATTGAGCCGAAAGGGAGCATGTCACCAACTCAAGGTTCGGGAGCTACCGCCCGAGCTGCACAAGGAGTTCGAACGGTTACATCTCGGGTTCTTGAACGAGATGGAAGCAATGGAACTCCATTCTTCGCTGGAACAAGAGATAAGAGATGGCCAAGCAACGGATGAGGAAATCAAGGAGATCAAGGAAAGAATCCGACAAGGCATAGGAAAGGACTTCAAGGAAGACGAGAAGGGTATGCTTTAGTTAGAAAAAAGGATTTGTGTGCCTAACACGAAGCACATCCGCGACACGATATTAAAGGAGGCACATGACTCACCTTATTCCATACATCCCGGCAGTACAAAGATGTACAAGGACCTGAAAACTTTCTATTGGTTGGATGGTATGAAAAGGGACATAGCTGAGTATGTTGCCCTATGCGACACGTGCCGACAGGTTAAGGCCGAACATCAAAGACCCACTGGACTGTTGCAACCATTGAAAGTACCCGAGTGGAAGTGGGAAGACATCAGTATGGATTTCATCATCGGATTGCTACGTACTCGGTCAGGTTACGACTCCATCTGGTTTATCGTGGACCGATTGACGAAAACCGCTCATTTTCTTCCTGTTAAAACCACGTACCGCGTGGCAGATCTAGCCGAGCTGTATATGGAGCAAATCTTGTGTCGCCATGGAGTTCCGAAGAGGATAGTTTCAGATCGGGGTACCCAATTTACCTCTAGGTTTTGGAAGAAGCTGCATAAGGCTATGGGTACACGACTGGATTTTAGCTCCGCTTACCACCCGCAGACTGACGGGCAAACTGAGAGGACAAATCAAATTTTGGAAGACATGTTGAGAGCCTGCGCCTTGAAACATGGGCGTAGTTGGGGTAGGGGCTTGCCGTATGCCGAGTTCTCATACAATAACAGCTATCAAGCCAGCTTGAAGATGTCACCTTTCGAAGCATTGTATGGTAGACGGTGTAGAACGCTGCTGTTTTGGAATGAGACCGGAGAGAACCAAGTGTTTGGACCCAAAGTGCTGCAAAACGCCGAGAAGCAAGTCCAAACAATACGGGAGAACTTGAAGGCTGCTCAGTCACGACAAAAAGTGTGACACCCTCATTTTCGATTTCTGCATATATTCATGTTTCATAAACATTTTTATAAGATTGAAACGGAGAAGAATCAAAAGATAGCTAAAAGGAGCCAATTCCAGTTCGCCTAGAGCGCCATAGACATTTTCCACGGGCCGCTGGCCACGTGGCATGTCCGGAGCTCATCCCCGCAAATGGGGAGAGGTCCGCCACTAAATTGACTACGTGGCAGGCTCGGGGCTCATCCCCGCAAAAGGAGGAGAGGTCCGACCCCCGTGGGACACGTGTTAACCCCGGAGCTAGCCTCTACGGAGAAGCGAAGCCAGTCCCACAGGACACGTGTCGGCTGCGGAGCTAGTCGCTGTGGAGAGAAAGGTTTAGTTACACGGGACACGTGGCACTCACGAAGCTCACCTCCGAAGAGAGGGAGGTCCAGAATTGACACATGGCACACTCGGAGCAACCTCCGAAGAGAGGGGAGGTCCGGCACTGACATGTGGCGTGCGTGGAGCACATCTCTGAATAGAGAGGAGGTCCCGACCCGCCAGGATACGTGGCGCACGCGGAGCCCGCCTCTGAGAAAGAGGGAGGTCTCGCTCGCTTGACACACGGCACAACCGGAGCTCGTCTTTGCGGAAAAGGGAGACCAGGCCCCCGATGTACACGTGGAGCTTCCGGAGCTCATCACCGCGTAAGGACGCGATTCTGAAGCGGTTTTTCTTCTGTATGCATGGGAATCCCCGGTACAGAGGAAACCGACACGACTTCCACAATGTTACCGAACCAAATCTGCAAGAGATAAGTTGTTAAGATTCAAAAACAGTTTGAATGGGACTCTTATTCGATGTCCAATCAGATAAGAACCCTTCGTTTCCCTCTTATAAATAGAACCCGAAACAAACCCCTTGGTCGTAGCATCTTCTCTGAGCCGACAACTTAGAAGCCCTAGCCCCAAACTCGCCGAGTGAACCCTTCGCTGGAGTTCAGTCGCGGGAGATCGCCGGAAGAGAGCCCCAACGATCTGTCTTGCTAGGAGAAGGACCCCGAGACCAAGAAAAACTTAAGGTAGGTATCCATTATCACCTCACGACATCATCACGATTTTTATTCGCACCTATTTCTTCAATTCCTTCGAAACAGAAGCTTTTTCATGGACAGATCACGTGTTGATCGGTTTGATCTAGATCTTAAGCCCAGATCATCACCAAGTCCACATTTGATCTATACACCTCTGTTTTCCATAAAAAACCCATACAAATATGCAAGAACACGCACAAACCAAAACTGCCCCATAGGATTAACATGCATATGCATCATTGCATCTTAAAGTAGAGTTTGTGCATGATATTGATTGTTGTGAATCTTGTATATGCGTGATCGTGAATAGAAGGACAGGCTCGGGGAGCTACCTACGACGGACTACAACAATAAGATTTTGAGCAACTAGAACCGCCAGAACAAGGCAAGTGCCCCTTGACCATATTGATCCTATGTTTTGGGAAACTATTTTGTTTTTGCGAAAAGGTGTGTGTGCTGAGTCAAACATGATGGGAAACCCTTTTATAGGAGTTTACTAGTTTTGGTTAAACCACCCTTGTCGCCAGGGAAGTTTATGAGTCGGGTATGTTTTTTGCTTTTATGCTTCGCTGAGTCCATAGGATTGGGAAGTGAGATAGATGTGTCTAGCTAACTGCACTCGTAATGATAATGAGAAACAGATGTTGTTAATGAACATGGATCAGAGGGAGATCTAGGCAAGCCTGGGTTTGTGAATGAGGTAGCCTGAGATGGTGGTTACTTGCCGTAGATCTAAGGACCGGTTCATGCGAGCACATGCCAGGATAACAGTGCCACCACAAGGCCAAGTATGGGTGCGGCTTAGCTGACTAATTAGGTAAGTTACTATATTGTTATGGACCGTGGAAGGCGCAGGGAATGGGAGTCGAGTGAGGACTGCCCTGGGAACTGCATGGCACAAGAGGGGGCCCATGGGTGGGAGAATTGGAGATTCTAGCCTGCCGGTGAAACCTTAGTGAGTCCATACATCTAGTAGCACCTTTGTAAAGGCTATTTTGTGATCTCTTGACCATACACCAACGGTTGTGTACTGGTATAATGGAGGTTCTGCAGTCACCAATGGGTGACGAAATCACAAACTTGTGGGTAAAGTGGTACAAACTCTGCAGAGTCTAAAACTATCATGATAGCCGAGCTTACGGTCACGAGCGCCTGGCCAACTTCCATGATTAGTTGGGATGGTTATTGGTTATGGTTTTGGTTATGGTTTGGCTTTCGGGACTGTTGAGTCCGGGTGATAAGATTTGGTTGCATGACTGTTGAGTCATGGCAACGAGATTGGTCTCGGTGTGAGACGGAATTGTTTATAGGATGAAATGGTAGCGAATACGAGATGGTATTCGTTAGATGGTAGCAAATACGAGAAGGTATTCGTGCGCAAGAATGAAGTTGATTAATGTATGGTTGGGACATGGAAAGTGATGAACATAATGGAGGTATGTTGGTATTTTAATGCATGTTGGGATTACGTTCACTTAAAGTTAAGTTGCTGTTTTATCGTGGTTTTGATAAATAACTTTGTTTTCTGCAATGAGCCTTTTTATACCTACCTTGTTGTGAGCTACATATCATACTTTCCCGCACTTGCTGAGTACATCGTTGTACTCAAACTTTCATTATTATTTCATCATCAGCAACAGGAGAAGATTACTATGAAGACCAGGTGGAGCATTAGGCGTGTAATCTGTCCTCAACCTTGCCTGTGGGGATGGAGTAGAGATGGAGCCGCCGCTGCTGCTTAGATTGCTTCCGCACTAGTTAGAAGACTTCCGCTGCATAGAAATAAGACTTCCGCTGTAAGATTAGACTTCCGCTGCCAAGCTGAGTCCAAGACTCATGAAACCTTGTAATAAACTCTGTTATTCGTGGTTATATATATTCTAAAATTCAGTTTGTGGATGATGTGTATATGTGTGATGAACATCCTGGGCACACATATGCATCAGTTCTCGGTTCCGTGGTTTTTCCACGAAATTGAGGGCGTCACAAAAAGGTTATGCGGATAATAGGCGAAGAAAGTTGACCTTCGAAGTAGGAGACTTTGTGTACCTTAAGGTATCACCTATCCGTGGCCAACGACGTTTCAATGTCAAAGGCAAGTTAGCACCTCGCTACATTGGGCCATTTAAGATTTCGGGCAAGCGAGGAGAGGTATCTTATCAACTAGAGCTCCCAACGCACCTCTCCGACGTGCATGACGTGTTTCACGTATCCCAGCTCAAGAAGTGCTTGAGAGTACCGGAAGAACAAGTACCAATGGATGAGCTCGAGCTTCAAGAGGATCTGACCTATGTAGAGTACCGAGTCCGAATTTTGGACGTAAAGGAAAGGGTCACGAGGAACAAAGTGACCCGTTGGTGCAAGGTACAATGGAGCCATCACACGGAAGCTGAAGCTACATGGGAGCGTGAGGAAGATCTCAAGGCATAATTCCCTCATCTATTCTCTACTCTATCGAATCTCGAGGGCGAGATTCAGTTTAAGGGGGTAGGTTTGTGACACCATTAATTTCCTATCCATGCATGCATACATAATTCATATAGAGAAAATTTTAAAAGAATTAGAATGGGGGAAAGAATCAGAAAGATAGCCGAAAAGAGCCAAATCCAGTTCACCGAGGAGTGCCGTCGACACTTCCCGTGGCCCGCTGGCCACGTGGCGCCTTCGGAGCTCATCCCTGCAAAAGGGGTGAGGTCCGGCACAGCTGGCTACGTGACAGGTTCGGAGCTAGCGTCTGCAGAAGAGCGAGGCCCAGCTCCGTAGGACACGTGGCGCCTTCGGAGCTAGTCTCTACGGAGAAGCGAGGTCCAACCCCATGGGACACGTGTCGCTCTCGGAGCTCACCCCTACGGAGGGAGTGAGGTCCAGTCCTACAGGACACGTGTCGTTCTCGGAGCTCACCTCCGAGGAGAAGACACTACGGGACACGTGTCACCCTCGGAGCTCGCCTCCGAGAGGTCTGACCCCGTCGGACACATGTCACTCCCGAAGCTCGCCTCCGAGAGCCCCGACACTGGACACATGTCATCCTCGGAGCTCGACTCCGAGAGGTCCGCCCCGCTGGACACGTGTTGACCTCGGAGCTCGTCTCTGAGGAGAAAGGAGGTCCGGCGCTGCTGGACACGTGGCATTCTCGGAGCCCACCTCCGAGGAGAGGGGAGGTCCGGAACTGACACTTGGCGCCCCTGAGCCCACATCTGTAGAGAGGGGAGGCCCGGCCTGCCAGACACGTGGCGCACCCAGTACTTGTCTCTGCGGAAAAGGGAGGCCAGGCCCCCACTGGACACGTGGCGTCACCGGAGCTTTCCACTGCGGAAGGACGAGATCCTTAAGCGGTTTCCCCTGTACGCGAGTATTCGGTACTGAGGAAACCGACACGATTTCTTCCACGTTGAATACTGCAACCAAATCGATTGGAGATAAGTTGTTAAGATCCAAAACAATTTGAATAGGACTCTTATTAAAAATCCAATCGGAGTAGGACTCTTCTTTCACCCCCTATAAATAGAACCCAAAACCCCTGGCCACAACCACGTATCTATTTTCCACCTCCCAAGTCAACGACTTGGAAGCCCTAGCCCCGGCTCACCGAGTTAGACTTTCCACCCCTCGCCGGAGTTCAGACGACGTTGATCCCACCGGTGAGCCGCCAACGAGCTTCCCGTTGCTGCCATCGCTAGGAGGAAGGCCCGACACCAAGGAGAGGTGAGGTAGGTCTTCGTTACCACCTTACGACATCATCGCGGTTTTCTTCGCATCTGCTTTTCTTCGAACAGAAGCTTTTTCGTGTGGACAGATCACGTGTTGATCGGTTTGATCTAGATCTTGATACAAGATCATCACCACGTCCACACTAAATCCTTACACCCTTGTTCATCGTAAAACCCCATGCAAACCTATTAAAACATGCAAGAACATGTACAAACTAAAACTGCACCATAGGTGTGACGCCCTCAATTCTGTGGAAAAACCACGGAACCGAGAACTAATGCATATGTGTGCCCAGGATGTTCATCACACATACACATACGTTCCACAAACTGAATTCAGATTATATATTACCACGAATAACAGAGTTTATTACAATATCTCATGAGTCTTGGACTCATGCTCACAGCGGAAGTCTTTATTTTTATGCAGCGGAAGTCTTTATTCTAATGCGGAAGCAATCTAACTAATGCGGAAGCAAATCTAAGCAGAAGTGGCTCTATCTCTACTCCCTCCACAGGCAAGGTTGAGAACAGATCACACGCCTTAATGCTCCACTTGGTCTTCATAGTAGTCTTCTCTTGCTGCTGATGATGAAATAATAATGCAAGTTTGAGTACAATGATGTACTCAGCAAGTGCGGAAAAAACACGATATGTAGCTTATAACAAGGTAGGTATAAAAAGGCTCACTTGCAGAAAAGCAGATTTATAAAACCATGATAAAACAGCAACTTAACTTTAGATGAATGTAATCCCAGCATGTATTAAATTACCAACATACCTCCATCACTTTCCATGTTCCACCCAAACACAACCAACTTCATTCTTACTCACGAATACCTCCTCGTATTCGCTACCATCTCACGAATACCTTCTCGTATTCACTACCATCTCATCTCATAAACAACTTTGCCTCACACCGAGACCAATCTTGTTGTCATGACTCAACAGTTATGCAACCATCTTATCACCCGGACTCAACAGTCCAAAACCAAACCATAATCAATAACCATAACCAAGAACCATCCCAATAACCATCCCAACTAATCATGGCAGTTGGCCAGGCGCTCGTGACCGTAAGCTCGGCTATCATGATAGTTTTAAGAAACTCTGCAGAGTTTGCACCTCTTTACCCACAAGTTTGTGATTTCATCACCCGTCGGCGACTGCAGAACCTCCATTATACCAGTACACAACCGTTGGTGTATGGTCAAGAGATCACAAAATAGACTTTAGAAAGGGATTACTTGATGTATGGACTCACTAAGGTTTCACCGGCAGGCTAGAATCTCCAATTCTCCCACCCACGGGGCCCCTCTTGTGCCATGCAGTTCCCAGGGCAGTCCTCACTCGACTCCCATTCCCCGCGCCTTCCACGGTCCATAAAAATCTAGCAACTTACCTAATTACTCAGCTAAGCCACACCCATACTTGGCCTTGTGGAGGCACTGTTATCCTGGCATGTGCATGCATGAACCGGTCCTTAGATCTATGGCAAGTAAACCACCATCTCATGCTACCTCATTCACAAACCCAGTCTTGCCTAGATCTCCCTCCGATCCATGTTCATTAACATCATCAGTTTCTCATATCATTACGAGTGCAGTTAGCTAGACACATCTATCTCGCTTCCCAATCCCATGGACTCAGCGAAGCATAAAGCAAAAATCATACCCGACGCATAAACTTCCCTGGCGACAAGGGTGGTTTAACCAAAACTAGTCAACTCCTATAAAAAGGGTTTCCCATCATGTTTGACTCAGCACACACACCTTTTCACAAAACAAAACAGTTTTACCCAAAACATAGGATCAATATGGTCAAGGAGCACTTGCCTTGTTCTTGCGGTTCCGGTTGTTCTTGGATCTCAAAACCTTGTTGCTGCAGCTCGTCGTAGACAGCTCCCTGAGCTTGTCCTGCTAGGTAGGATCACGTGCATACAAGATTCACAGCAATCAATATCCTGCACAAACCTTAAACTAGATGCGATGATGCACATGCATGCTATCCTATGATTAGTTTTATTAGATTGGTTTGTACGTGTTGTTGCATGGCTTGCATGGACAGAGTTGTTCGGATCAAAGGTGGACGTGGAGATGATCTTTTCTTTAGATCAACCTGATCATCAAGTGATCTGTCCACGAGAAGGCTTCTGTTCGAAGGAACCAAAGAACAGATGCAAAGAAAACACAACGATGTCGTAAGGTGGTATTGGAGACCTACCTTACGTTCTTCTCGGTCTCGAGGTCCTCCTCAGATCGTTAAGCTTTCCTCCGGCGATCTTCCCTGCTGTACTCCGGCGATGGTTTACTCGGCGGGTTGGGACTAGGGCTCTAAGTCGTCGGCTCAGGAGTTGGAAAAGAAGTTTGTGGTTTCGGCCACAGGTTCTGGGTTCTATTTATAATCGGGAAGAGAAGAGTCCTAATCTGATTGTATCCCGAGTAAGAGTCCTGTTCAAATTTGTCGTTGAATCTTACAACTTATATTTAGTTGATTTGGTGCGGTATCATTGTGGAATTCAAGTCGGTTTCTGTTCCAGTATTTCTACGCGTACAGAATCCAAAAACCGCTCCAGAACTCGTTACCTCCTCGGTGATGAGCTCCGGAAGCTCCCCGTGTCCATCGGGGTCCGGTCTCTCCTCTTCTGCAGAGACGAGCTCCAGTGGTGCCGCGTGTCAAACGAGCAAGACATCCCTCTTCTTCGAGGTGAGCCGGGGCATTATAGCCCAAAAGGCATGACGGTGTATTCATACAGTCCGTACCGAGATACGAAAGCTATCTTGGGAATATCAGATTGCCTTATCTTGAGTTGGTGGTATCCCGACCTGAGATCAATTTTCGAGAACACACAAGCTCCCCTCAACTGATCAAACAAGTCTTCAATACGAGGTAATGGGTACTTGTTCTTGATGGTTACCTCATTCAAAGCACGGTAATCCACGCATAACCTTTGGGTTCCGTCCTTCTTGGGCACAAATATCACCGGAGCTCCCCAAGGTGAGGAACTAGGGCGAATATACCCCTTTTCCGTCAGTTCTCTCAAATGATCCTTGAGTTCTTCCAGCTGCTTGGAGTCCATCCGATAAGGTCTCTTGTATATCGGGGCTGTTCCAGGCACTAGCTCAATTGCAAATTCCACTTCACGATCGGGAGGCATACCTGGCAATTCTTCTGGAAAAACATCTGGATATTCCCGGATAATCCTGATCTCCTCCACTTTCACCTCAACTTGATTTAATTTAATGTCCCTCCTAGGCTCTTGTATTGTTATAAACTTTACTCTTGTGCCGCTAGGGTGAGTTAGTTCCACCGTTCTGGTCGAACAATGGATGACTCCCTTATGTTTTGTCAGCCAATCCATACCCAAGATAATATCTATCCCTTGTGAATCTATCACTATGAGGTTAGCAGTAAATACCACCCCAGTAATGTCTAGATTCACCTTGGGACACACTTGTCTTGTCCTTATTTCTCCACCTGGAGAGTTTACTGCTAGCATATAATTCATTTGTGTTGTTGCTAGATCATGCTTCTTAACAAACCCTTTTGCAATGAACGAGTGGGTAGCACCAGAATCAAACAGCAGGGTTGCAATGTGTAAATTGGCAGAAAACTTACCAACTACCACATCGGGTGCCTCTTGTGCTTCCTCCATAGTGACGTGGTTCACCCGTCCTCTCATCACATTCTGCTGTTGTGGCTGCGTGGGCTTCTTCTTTGGGCATTTATGGGCGTAGTGCCCCACTTCACCACAGCTAAAACATTGCACCCCAGCCTTAGGTGCTTGGCCTTTAGTGTCTTGGGGTTGGTTTGGAGGTCCCCGTACTGCTGGTCGAGGTGGATATGCGGGGCGAGGCTGCTGTACAAACTGACGTTGTGGCTGTGCTGGTGCTGCCGGAGGCCTGTAGTTCGGGTTGTACCCTCTTGGTGCTGAGTAGGGTACCGCAGCACGGTTCGTCTGCCCTGCAGGTTGCTGCATCAGACGTGGGCGGGTGTTGCTCCCTGAGGCTTGATGTGACCACCCGGCCTTCCTCTTATTCTCATTTTCCAAGGCCTTTAGCTTCCTTTCTACCATAAACGCTCTGTCCACCATCTTTTGGAAGCTTTCATACTCATTTGAGGACATTGCACACTGCATTTCTGCGGTAAGTCCCTCCACGAAACAATCTTGTTTCTGCTCATCAGTCTCTATGTCCCGCGGGGCATAACGGTGTGGAGGCCCGGCCCGGGAATCGCAGTGGGTGGTGCCGTGCGATGCGGCACCCAACAGCATGCACGAAAAGACGATAAGAACATAACGGAACCATTTTGTTACTCAAGGTAATTTCTTTTACAACATAATGTACACACGCAGCGGAAATTAAAATTTGCTGGACAAACTACTCACTCTCGACCCTAACTACGCCGAAGAGAAGTCGTTCAGCCCGTGAACGCTTCCTACTAGCTTCACCAAAGAAAGGCAGTGGCTAGGTTTCCGATGAGTTGAACAAACCGTGAGGTTCATCGTCTCACCGAACAACCCTCTTCATAGCAGGCATCCTGCTACCTGCAAAAACAACTCAGAAGCAACCGTGAGCACTAAGGCTCAACAAGACTTACCCGTCACTCCTAAACATGCAACTCTACATGCAGGGGTAGTAAAAGAGTAGGCATAGGAATTTGCAAAATGCATCTTGACTAAACTTGATCCTTATATTCAGATTCTTATAGCCTTCATTTTAGTGGTCCTCACGCCTCACAACATCGGAAGTCCACAATCAAACAAGAAACGCTTATCCCGATGTTGCTAGCCTAAGGTGGAAATGAAATTTACTTGGCTCTATAACTACTTCAGTCAAGGTTCCAATACAGTGATTAATCCACAAACAGCAAGTTAAGAGACTTAGTTCCTCTTCTTACTAAGTCACGGCGCAGTGGGCAAGTATGCTCAATCCTCTTCCGCGAGCGACGGTGATTCAAATCAATAACAACCCGGAATACACGACACATACACCTGCCTCGAAAGACTCTCTCAAGAGCTCTTTCTTACGTTGTATGCAGCAACCTTTCACACGACACCCTGACATAGAAAAACGCTTCGCGCCGAGCAGGATGGTCCTCTACGCGGACACGTCGAAGTTGCCCGCTAAAGGATTTACATCTCCCGCCTTCTCAACGCCATTCTCACGCGAAGGATGAGTTTCTATATCACGGTCCATCGAGTTACATCGGTTTCATGGGTCCCATACCCCACTATATATCCGGTACAGCTCAATCTTGTCCAGCAGGGCCGCATACATACGGTCCTTAACCGACACGGACGGGGCTACAACCAACCTCCACATTTGCCTTACCATCCCGGTCCAGGCCAAACGTGGTCTCAAGCATTGTCACACCCATCGCAGGTCGAGACCAACCTTGAGCGCTCCATCCTACAGGAACATCCCCGTCCCCATCTCATTTTCATGAGGGTGCTCTTATCATCAAACATTAGCCTACTCGACCTTTCTCGCGAGTAGCTTTTTACTACTCGACTTCTACCGAGCTAGCTACAACATTAGCCTAGCATCTACAACGAGGCAAAGCCTACACTAAACCTTCTAATGAGGGATGTAATAGGCATGCAAGTGGGTTTCAATCATCCTAGACATAATGCACTCAAGTCTAATAAACATGATGTGAAGTAAAGTAAAATTTAAAACGGTAACGATATGCAAACCGGGGCTTGCCTTGCTCAACGGTTTTGTTAGAAGCTAGGAGTTAGTCTTCCTCCGGAGAATCCGCCAAACTCGTCATGAGATGGAGATCCTCGCTGCGGAGTTGAGTCCTCGTCGAACGTCGACGTCACGCGAGCTATTAAGATGATTTATGCACATGTATTCAAAAGCAATTTAGAAAATGATTCAAAACTGTTGTTGTACAAGTTAACTCACGCATAAGAGAGATAAACAACAGCAAGGTTTCTATTGTTGGATCTACAACCTTAGAGATCTTGAAAGCTAGGGTGAAAAGAGATACTAATAATCACCATGTGATTAAGTCCATTATATGAACACTTAAACCTAAAAGATGGTAGCTCAAGTTCCAGAGGTCCAATGAAGCTGATAATTTAACCACAGCCTCTATCGAAGATATTTAGGCAGTGTGCAAAGATTGAGCTCATGAAATGGCTCAAGGTGATCACAATAATTCCTTATGTGGTTTTCACTAATCTGCCTTTACCCCCTAGATATAAAGCATTCCTATGCTGCAAAGTAGACTTTTGTGAAATACAAAATGTCCTGAGTCCACAGGAATTGGTTTTACCATTTTTGGAGTTTCCTACATGGAGATATGGATTTTACAAAGAATGGGGAAAAGCTGAAATTGTCTCTGTTCATTTTCCCATTTTTCAGAGACATATGGAATGAACACATCATTTGACCAAGCAAATTAGGTCCAATGCCTCTGAAATTTTTACTGAAGTTCAAGGAATTTCGGAGCAATGTCCTGTCCAAATTTGGGAATTTTCTAATAAACAGAACTCCTGTAAAAATTCAGACAAGATTTTTCTTAAATGAATTAATGAGCAAAATTCAGTGATTTTCATAAACATTGGTCTGCACCCCTGGATAGTACTCTTTGAGAGGAATCCAACAAAATTTGTTTCACAATTTTTGGACACTCCTACACAAAGTTATGGCTCTCCAAAGTTTGAACTAGAGTGGGAAAATCTGGAAATTGTTTAAATGCTGACAGTGGGTCCCACCTGTCATCCCTAACCTCCAGACTCGCGCCCAACAGGGCAGTGGCGGCCCACTCCGGCGAGGTCGCCGGAAAACAAGTTCCCAGCCCCCTCCAGACCCCCTGCTGGCCGCCCCCCCCCCCCCATATTTCCCCACGCTGAACACGTTGGTGAGGTCCCCGGCGGCTGAAACTCGCCGGAAAATAGGGCGCACCGGTCACAGCAAACCCTAGAGCTCCGGCGAGGTCTTGCACAGTGAATTCTCCACCAAATGGTCGGTTCTTGGGCTCTACAGCACCAGGGGATCATGTAGAAGACCGGCATGAGGTCTAAACCAGCTGGAGATGGCTCTAAACCTATCGGCACCGTGCACCCGATAGGGTCCAGCGGCATACCCTCTAAAAGAGCTCGGACTGCTCACTCTACACTCAATTTCTTGGTCTAAAATCGATGGGGGAGGTGTGCTAGGCAGTTAACAACCTGTGTGTGAAGTTTGAGACCCAACAAACATGAATTGAGAACGAATTTTACAATTCTTTACCTCAAGGTCCGTTTCTGCCGCCGGGGGGAAAAACTTGAAATTCTCCCTCTGTGATCAATGGCCAGGGCTGAGCTTTGGAGGTGAGAAACTAGACTTGTTGGTGCACAGATGAGGTGGCTTGCTTGGGCGTGATCCCTTCTGGTTTGGGCTGTGCACGGCGTCCAGTTCCAGCTCCTTCAGTTTCAACTCGTGAGCAGCAGAAGCTTTGCTGTTTCTAGGCGCCAGCAAGCATGGAACAGCGGAGGAAGGGTGCTAGCCGGCCAGAGCACTCATGGTCGAAGGCTTTTGCTGTGGGGAGCTCGAGCAAAGGCTGTTGGTTTGCTGGGGCGATCAGAGAAAACAGAGGGAAGGTGGCTGCTGTTTTTCTTCTCGGGAGCAGATGCACGGGAACGAGGCAGCACGGGGAGGAAGCAAAGTAGCCCTGTTGCACTCGCTGTGGGGAGGATCAGATCGAGCAAGCAAGCATGAGCTGGAGCTGAGCCACCGAGCGTGCCCAGCTGCTGCTGTCGAGTGTGTGTGCCTCCGGGAGGAAATAGAGTCTGCTGTTCAATTGTGGTGTATGACATGTGGGGTCCACAGCCACAATTCTCCCTCTTATGCCCCATTTCAATTTAAATTAGCAAACGAGCTCCGAATTTGATCAAACTTGGAGGATAGGTTAAAAGAATTATGAGGAACTCAAATCTGAAATCAGATTTTGAAATTGAGTATGTTTGGTTCGAAATTCAAATTTAAGTTTGAATTTGAACGTGCCCTCATTTAATCCTCGGAATAAATAGTATATGAAATTTAAAATTCTCCAAATTTGAAACTTAGGCTCTTGAATACAGGAGAAATGCATCTATGCTCGCACATATAGGCCTTTGTACAATCTGAATAGGAATCCTTTCAAAAGAATTCAAATTGCATTTAAATTTCCTCCACTCTACTCATAGAGAAGGTGCACATGAGTTAGAGTTTTTGGGAGTCTAATTCTTTCCCCTAGGTTAACATGTGTTGAGCATGGGCTAGAGGAAATTTTTAACTCCCTTACATGTCCATTTGTGTGTTCATCATTTTATGTGACACAATTATAGCCTTTCTTCGCCTTAACTTTGTTTTATAAGTTGAAACCAAACTTTACAAAAGCTAGGGCTGTTACATTCCTCCCCCCTTAAAAGAATCTCGTCCCGAGATTACAAAAAGAAAGAAGAAGGGAGAGTGACTACTGGACATATGGTACAAACAAGTCGGGAAAATTTAAACGGAGAAATTCCTCGCTTTCCCACGTGGCTTCATCAGCGGTGTGGTTGCTCCACAAGACTTTGTAAAATCGCAATGTCCGATTTCTTGAGGCGCGAGTCTTCTCGTCAATAATCTGTATCGGATACTCAGAATAGGTGAGATCCGGTTGAAGATCCTCAATGTTCTCCATATGAACCGCGGTCGGGTACTTAAGACATTTCCGCAGTTGAGAGACATGGAAAACATTGTGAATACCCGAAAGTGACGCGGGTAGCTCCAGACGATAGGCCACGGGTCCGCATACCTCAGTGACAGCAAACGGCCCGATGAATCGCGGAGCAAGCTTTCCCTTCACTCCAAAATGATGAACTCCTTTCATCGGAGAGACACAAAGATAAACGTGGTCCCCGATGTCGAAGTGAAGAGGTCGACGTCTTTTGTCTGCATAACTTTTCTGCCGAGATTGAGCAGCCTTTAAGTTGGCTTGAATCACTCGCACTCGTTCCTCGGCTTCATTCACAAGATCAATCCCGTAGACTACTCTCTCGCCGGACTCACACCAATTCAGTGGTGTGCGGCACTTCCGGCCATAAAGAACTTCATACGGGGCCATTTTGATGCTGGATTGATAACCGTTGTTATATGAGAATTCTGCTAACGGTAGATAGTCATCCCAATTCTTCCCATGATTGATGACACATGCACGTAGCATATCCTCCAGAATCTGATTTACTCTCTCTGTTTGACCATCAGTTTGCGGATGATACGCTGAACTCCTGATTAACTTGGTTCCTAAGGAAGCATGCAGTTGCTCCCAAAATCTGGATACGAACAACGCACCTCGATCAGACACGATGGTGCGGGGAACCCCGTGTAAACACACGATTCTCGAGATGAACAGCTCCGCATACTTCTTTGCCACATATTTGGTATGGACTGGAATAAAATGTGCTGTCTTAGTCAAACGATCGACGATTACCCAAATAGAATCATGCTTGTTGCTGGTCATGGGTAAACCGACGATGAAGTCCATACTTATGTCTTCTCACTTCCATGCTGGAACCTTCAGCGGTTGAAGTGGTCCGGCTTTCCTCATATGGTCGGCTTTAACCCGCCGACACGTATCACACTCGGATACGTACTTCGCAATCTCTCTTTTCATCCGTGTCCACCAGAACTTAGATTTTAAGTCCTGGTACATCTTGTTGCTTCCCGGATGAATGGAGTACTTGGATACATGTGCTTCATCCAATATCTTCCTCCGCAATTTCATGTTTCGGGGTACCACTAGGCGGTTGTTAAACCATATAGTACCCTCTTCATCTTTGCGGAACATCTTCAATTCACCACTGTCCACTCTCCTCCGGATGTGAGACATACCTCTGTCTCTCTTCTCAGCCTCTACAATCTCATCTCGGATTGTAGGAATAAGAGCGAGGTTGAACAGCGATCCGTAGGGAACTAAGCGCAGGCTTGGTTCTCCTTCTTCATGTGCAGCCATGGCTAAATGGTGAATGTGGGCTTTCCGACTAAGTGCATCGGCAACCACATTCGCTTTGCCCGGATGGTAATGAATTTCAAGTTCATAGTCCTTGATCAATTCTAACCATCTTCGCTGCCTCATATTCAGTTCCTTCTGTGTGAAGATGTACTTCAAGCTTTTGTGGTCAGTGTAGAGATGTACTAGATTGCCCAGTAGATAATGTCTCCACATTTTCAACGCTAAGACCACTGCAGCTAGTTCAAGGTCGTGCGTCGGGTAATTCTGCTCATGACCCCTGAGTTGTCGGGATCCATACGCGACCACACGTCCTTCTTGCATCAACACACAACCCAAACCGATGCCGGATGCATCACAATAGACATCAAACGGCTTCGTAGTGTCTGGCTGGGCCAAAACTGGAGCTGTAGTGAGATACTTCACTAAAGTTTGAAAAGCTTGTTCGCATGAATTGCTCCAATCATACTTGGTGCTTTTCTTCAACAGCTCCGTCATAGGTTTAGCGACTTTGGAGAAGTTTGGAATGAATCTCCGGTAATAGTCCGCTAAACCTAGGAAACTCCTCACTTCATGAACAGATGTTGGAGATTTCCAATTCAGCACTTGCTCGATTTTACTTGGGTCCACAGCGATGCCTTCGGCTGAAATAATATGCCCAAGAAACGGCACTTTGCTGATCCAAAACTCACATTTACTGAACTTTGCATATAGCTTGTGATCTCTCAAGCGTTGGAGTACAATACGCAAATGTTCAGCATGTTCTTCTTCTGACTTTGAATAGACCAAGATGTAGTCGATGAAAACCACGACGAACTTGTCTAACTCCGGCATGAACACAGAGTTCATGAGATACATAAAATGAGCCGGAGCATTGGTCAACCCAAAGGACATGACAAGATATTCATAAAGACCATATCTTGTCGAGAACGCCGTCTTAGGTACGTCTTCTGCCCGGATCTTTATCTGGTGATACCCGGATCGAAGATCCATCTTTGAGAATACCTTAGCACCCACCAGTTGATCGAACAAAATATCGATGCGCGGTAGTGGATACTTATTTTTGATAGTGACAGCATTCAGTGGACGATAATCTACACATAGTCTCAAAGTTTCGTCCTTTTCTTCACGAAGAGTGCGGAACAGCCCCAAGGTGATGAACTTGGGCGTATAAAACCTTTGTCCATGAGGTCATTAAGCTGCTCCTTCAATTCTGCTAGCTCCTTTGGTGCCATTTTATATGGTCGCCGAGAAATAGATGTTGTTCCCGGTGCTAGTTCAATCTTGAACTCTACATCACGTTCGGGCAGCATGCCCGGCAAGTCTTCGGGAAACACATCTGGATATTCACATACCACTGGAATATCCTCAATTTTAGGAGCTTCAATCTGATGCACTGCTGCAACTTGTTGTGATGGATCCACAAGATTCAATGTGTTGCAACCATGTATTGGGGAATTTAGTTGGACAGTTCGAGAGCTGATGTCAAAGATAGCTCCATAATGTGTCAACCATGACATCCCCAAGATAATATCAATCCTTTGGCCTTTGAGTATGATAAGGCTCGCAGGATAGATGTTTCCACCCAAACATAAAGGTGCCCGAGAGACCATCTCATCTGTTGATATCTTGCCTCCGGGTGAGCTGATATGAAACGGATACTTAACTGTGCTGAATGGAAGATTATTCTTCAGCACATAGTCTCTGCTAATAAAATTGTGGGTGGCTCCGGAATCAAACAAAATGAAAGTGGGCTGTTCATGTAACGTGAACATGCCCGCCAAAACTGGTTCGCCTTTAGCAATATCCTCAATAGCAGTGTAATTAACCCTGCCAGCTTTTGAAAGATTCTTCTGTGAAGGTTCACGGTGCTGATCTGAGCATTGCTGAGACAACACACGAGTGTGACTCTGCTCAGCAGCACGACGGTTTCGTGTTGTAGAAATCCTCAGCTCTCTACTAACACGAGGTGGAGATAATTCGTGCGTAGCTGGTTGCGGTAGGGTTGCACGAATAATTTCTGTCCGCTGCTGTTGAGGTGGAGGCTCATAAGTGATCAACTCCAGCCGTGGTTGTGAGAGTTGCACCACAGGCTGAATTTGTTGCCTAACTGGCGAGTAATACCGCACTCGATAGTTCGGACGAACCTCGATGTCACTATCCGGCGGTATACTTCTTTTCAGTTCCGCTTCACAACGAAGATGCATGTCTTCCTTAATGATAGCGGCATTTACCAACTCATTATAAATACCGTTATTGAACAAAGTCACTTGTTCCTGAAGTTCGACATTCAAACCTCGGAAGAAATAGTCGCACTTCAACGCTTCCGAGTCAACCATATGAGTTGCGTATTTCATCAAGTCTTCGAACTCCTTGAAGTACTCGTACGCACTCCTTTCTCCTTGCTTTAGCTCCAGAAAGTCTTGATACTTTGTTCGAAGAATTCCCGAACAAATGTGACGTGCCCGAAAAACATTCCGGAATTCATCCCACGTCACTCGATGACCTTCAGGAAGAGTAGCGATGTACTCTGCCCACCAAGCTCCAGCAGCTCCGTGGAGTTGTTGAGCGGCAAATAAAGTCTTCTGATATTCATCGCACTCAAGCATATCGAATTTGGCTTCAATACATTGAAGCCAATGAGCCGACTCCAACGGTTCTTTCGCTTCCGAGAAAACCGGTGGTTGTCTTGCTAAGAAATCCAGATAAGTGCTCGGTGGGAAATTTTGCTGTAGTGTCTCCTGTCGTATGCTTTGTCGCACCAACAGATCCAGAGACTCAGCCATCCTTGCCAAGATTTCTGCCAATCCGGTTGATGATGTCGGCACTTCTTGTCGTGGCGAATTACTTTCGCCGTGACTCGACTCACCAACCTCACTCCTGGAATGAGCACGATCCATGCTGCAAGAGTGAGCAATTTACGGTTAAAATTCAAAGTTTAAACTCAACTTGAATTGAAAACATAACCGTAAAAGCATCACATCAATATTGCAACATTACACAAGCTAACTAGGGTTTCGACAATTCTGAAATCTATCAAACTTGAGCAAGTTTGTCCAAACCCTTAATTCCAACAGTAGGACAAACTGAAAAAAAATAACTCAAGAACATGCTATAGAACTTAGAGAAGTCTAAGACATTCCTGTCCACAACAAGTCTCAAGTTGAATGGCAATAAGCACTACTCTTTTCAGAATGACCAATTGGTCTTAACCCCAGAATTTAAATATGAAAATGGCAATTTCATATCTCAAGTTGAATATCAAAGTTATAGTTAACATCAATATCTTTCCAACGAGTATTCATTTGCCTTCATATATGTTCTGGATCAGAAATTGTGATATTTCAAAGTTAACAAAAATCTGGAATAATTTTGACAGCACCTCCTTTGAAAGTGGCTGTTTTGTCCGCAAGATTTCATCACTTTAAACTCCAAATCTGGAGAAACTTTGAACTACAAATTCATAGCATATATCACAAGCTTTCCCACGGTGTCTTACTTGATCCTTAGAAATTTTTCTACAGAATGTTATGGTCGAAGTACAGAAATTTCTAGAGAGCAATTTGTGACTGCCCTGTTTTTGGGCAGTTCACACTCCTCTGAGAATTTCATCAATTTGGAGGGTGATTCTGATCTGGAGTTCTACTGAAGAGTTGTGTAAGACTTCAATAGATTTCCAGAAATGTATCACTCACCTCCATTGGTTCAACGAAACAAAAATTATGCCCTGTTCAACTTCAGCAAAGATTCTGCCGGAAACAGGGGAGGTTTATTCCTAAGTCTTTGTGAAGAAATCTATACTCCCAATTGACTCTTAGTTCAATATAGGAGTTCATCACCCCCTAATAGAATCCTAGACTCCAAATTTACTCTTTTTCTTTTCAAACCTTCATTTTCATGCAGTTCAAAACACATCACGGTACTACGTTGCCTCACCAAATTAAAATCCTAACCGGCTTTATACCGGCTTATACGTCTCAAGTGGTGGCACTAAAACGATCACTCACAAACGTTTTTTACACGACATGTTCTAACGTGGTTAAGGTACCTGCAGAAAATCACTCAATAATGATGCACACATTGGTTTATCATTTCAGGCAGGTCCATATCATAGTAAAAACATACGCCCCGTATCATTGCTATACGGGCCGTCCTTGAGTCAAGCCACGTCTCAAGGTACATGATCGGGTTATTCACCACCCGACGGGGGCTCCACACCTTTGCAATAAAGCACACCGGTGGAACAGCGCTTTCGTAAGCCTCATAGGACATGAAGAGTCCTAGAGAACATACTTCGTGTTACAAACCACACGATGGGGTCTCCTCCTCTTGCCCCTGGGTTTGCGCACTGGAGGCTAGTGCCATTCATATGTCTCTAAGACATGAAGAGTCTTAGAAAACATATTCACTTCCCGTCCATTGCTGAACGGGACATCCCACACTACTTTCCTCGTATGGGAGAGCTAACCGAAATTGATCAGCTTTCGGTGGCGTTCCTTACCATTCTTACCTCCAGGTAGGTGCGTCGTTACAAAATTGAAATACTGAATGATAACACACTGTTAGCTTGCCACCTTAAGTAACTATGCTAATAATACTCCTTATGTGGGCATACTATACGTTCCTCACTCGTATACTCCTAAGTTTTCAAAAATAGACCCTTTTCATGCGTGCTATTCCCAATGCGGCTCTGATACCACGTCTGTGGAGGCCCGGCCCGGGAATCGCAATGGGTGGTGCTGTGCGATGCGGCACCCAACAGCATGCACGAAAAGACGATAAGAACATAACGGAACCATTTTGTTACTCAAGGTAATTTCTTTTACAACATAATGTACACACGCAGCGGAAATTAAAATTTGCTGGACAAACTACTCACTCTCGACCCTAACTACGCCGAAGAGAAGTCGTTCAGCCCGTGAACGCTTCCTACTAGCTTCACCAAAGAAAGGCAGCGGCTAGGTTTCCGATGAGTTGAACAAACCGTGAGGTTCATCGTCTCACCGAACAACCCTCTTCATAGCAGGCATCCTGCTACCTGCAAAAACAACTCAGAAGCAACCGTGAGCACTAAGGCTCAACAAGACTTACCCGTCACTCCTAAACATGCAACTCTACATGCAGGGGTAGTAAAAGAGTAGGCATAGGAATTTGCAAAATGCATCTTGACTAAACTTGATCCTTATATTCAGATTCTTATAGCCTTCATTTTAGTGGTCCTCACGCCTCACAACATCGAAAGTCCACAATCAAACAAGAAACGCTTATCCCGATGTTGCTAGCCTAAGGTGGAAATGAAATTTAGTTGGCTCTGTAACTACTTCAGTCAAGGTTCCAATACAGTGATTAATCCACAAACAGCAAGTTAAGAGACTTAGTTCCTCTTCTTACTAAGTCACGGCGCAGTGGGCAAGTATGCTCAATCCTCTTCCGCGAGCGACGGTGATTCGAATCAATAACAACCCGGAATACACGACACATACACCCTCCTCGAAAGACTCTCTCAAGAGCTCTTTCTTACGTTGTATGCAGCAACCTTTCACACGACACCTCGACATAGAAAAACGCTTCGCGCCGAGCAGGATGGTCCTCTACGCGGACACGTCGAAGTTGCCCGCTAAAGGATTTACACCTCCCGCCTTCTCAACGCCATTCCCACGCGAAGGATGAGTTTCTATATCACGGTCCATCGAGTTACATCGGTTTCATGGGTCCCATACCCCACTATATATCTGGTACAGCTCAATCTTGTCCAGCAGGGCCGCATACATACGGTCCTTAACCGACACGGACGGGGCTACAACCAAACTCCACATTTGCCTTACCATCCCGGTCCAGGCCAAACGTGGTCTCAAGCATTGTCACACCCATCGCAGGTCGAGACCAACCTTGAGCGCTCCATCCTACAGGAACATCCCCATCCCCATCTCATTTTCATGAGGGTGCTCTTATCATCAAACATTAGCCTACTCGACCTTTCTCGCGAGTAGCTTTTTACTACTCGACTTCTACCGAGCTAGCTACAACATTAGCCTAGCATCTACAACGAGGCAAAGCCTACATTAAACCTTCTAATGAGGGATGTAATAAGCATGCAAGTGGGTTTCAATCATCCTAGACATAATGCACTCAAGTCTAATAAACATGATGTGAAGTAAAGTAAAATTTAAAACGGTAACGATATGCAAACCGGGGCTTGCCTTGCTCAACGGTTTTGTTAGAAGCTAGGAGTTAGTCTTCCTCCGGAGAATCCGCCAAGCTCGTCACGAGATGGAGATCCTCGCTGCGGAGTTGAGTCCTCGTCGAACGTCGACGTCACACGAGCTATTAAGATGATTTATGCACATGTATTCAAAAGCAATTTAGAAAATGATTCAAACTGTTGTTGTACAAGTTAACTCACGCATAAGAGAGATAAACAACAGCAAGGTTTCTGTTGTTGGATCTACAACCTTAGAGATCATGAAAGCTAGGGTGAAAAGAGATACTAATAATCACCATGTGATTAAGTCCATTATATGAACACTTAAACCTAAAAGATGGTAGCTCAAGTTCCAGAGGTCCAATGAAGCTGAGAATTTAACCACAGCCTCTATGGAAGATATTTAGGCAGTGTGCAAAGATTGAGCTCATGAAATGGCTCAAGGTGACCACAATAATTCCTTATGTGGTTTTCACTAATCTGCCTTTACCCCCTAGATATTAAGCATTCCTATGCTGCAAAGTAGACTTTTTGTGAAATACAAAATGTCCTGAGTCCACAGGAATTGGTTTTACCATTTTTGGAGTTTCCTACATGGAGATATGGATTTTACAAAGAATGGGGAAAAGCTGAAATTGTCTCTGTTCATTTTCCCATTTTTCAGAGACATAAGGAATGAACACATCATTTGACCAAGCAAATGAGGTCCAATGCCTCTGAAATTGTTACTGAAGTTCAAGGAATTTTGGAGCAATGTCCTGTCCAAATTTGGGAATTTTCCAATAAACAGAACTCCTGTAAAAATTCAGACAAGATTTTTCTTAAATGAATTAATGAGCCAAATTCAGTGATTTTCATAAACATTGGTCTGCACCTCTGGATAGTACTCTTTGAGAGGAATCCAACAAAATGTGTTTCACAATTTTTGGACACTCCTACACAAAGTTATGGCTCTCCAAAGTTTGAACTAGAGTGGGAAAATCTGGAAATTGTTTAAATGCTGACAGTGGGTCCCACCTGTCATCTCTAACCTCCAGACTCGCGCCCAACAGGGCTGTGGCGGCCCACTCCGGCGAGGTCGCTGGAAAACAAGTTCCCAGCCACCTCCAGACCCCCTGCTGGCCGCCTCCCCCCCCCCCATATTTCCCCACGCTGAACACGTTGGTGAGGTCCCCGGCGGCTGAAACTCGCCGGAAAATAGGGGGCACCGGTCACAGCAAACCCTAGAGCTCAGGCGAGGTCTTGCACGGTGAATTCTCCACCAAATGGTCGGTTCTTGGGCTCTACAGCACCAGGGGATCATGTAGAAGACCGGCATGAGGTCTAAACCAGCTGGAGATGGCTCTAAACCTATCGGCACCGTGCACCCGATAGGGTCCAGCGGCATACCCTCTAAAAGAGCTCTGTCTGCTCACTCTACACTCAATTTCTTGGTCTAAAATCGATGGGGGAGGTGTGCTAGGCAGTTAACAACCTGTGTGTGAAGTTTGAGACCCAACAAACATGAATTGAGAACGAATTTTATAATTCTTTACCTCAAGGTCCGTTTCTGCCGCCGGGGGGAAAAAACTTGAAATTCTCCCTCTGTGATCAATGGCCAGGGCTGAGCTTTGGAGGTGAGAAACTAGACTTGTTGGTGCACAGATGGGGTGGCTTGCTTGGGCGTGATCCCTTCTGGTTTGGGCTGTCCACGGCGTCCAGTTCCAGCTCCTTCAGTTTCAACTCGTGAGCAGCAGAAGCTTTGCTGTTTCTAGGCGCCAGCAAGCATGGAACAGCGGAGGAAGGGTGCTAGCCAGCCAGAGCACTCATGGGCGAAGGCTTTTGCTGTGGGGAGCTCGAGCAAAGGCTGTTGGTTTGCTGGGGCGATCAGAGAAAACAGAGGGAAGGTGGCTGCTGTTTTTCTTCTCGGGAGCAGATGCACGGGAACGAGGCAGCACGGGGAGGAAGCAAAGTAGCCCTGTTGCACTCGCTGTGGGGAGGATCAGATCGAGCAAGCAAGCAGGAGCTGGAGCTGAGCCACCGAGCGTGCCCAGCTGCTGCTGTCGAGGGTGTGTGCCTCCGGGAGGAAATAGAGTCTGCTGTTCAATTGTGGTGTATGACATGTGGGGTGCACAGCCACAATTCTCCCTCTTATCCCCCATTTCAATTTAAATTAGCAAACGAGCTCCGAATTTGATCAAACTTGGAGGATAGGTTAAAAGAATTATGAGGAACTCAAATCTGAAATCAGATTTTGAAATTGAGTATGTTTGGTTTGAAATTCAAATTTAAGTTTGAATTTGAACGTGCCCTCATTTAATCCTCGGAATAAATAGTATATGAAATCTAAAATTCTCCAAATTTGAAACTTAGGCTCTTGAATACAGGAGAAATGCATCTATGCTCGCACATATAGGCCTTTGTACAATCTGAATAGGAATCCTTTCAAAAGAATTCAAATTGCATTTAAATTTCCTCCACTCTACTCATAGAGAAGGTGCACATGAGTTAGAGTTTTTGGGAGTCTAATTCTTTCCCCTAGGTTAACATGTGTTGAGCATGGGCTAGAGGAAATTTTTAACTCCCTTACATGTCCATTTGTGTGTTCATCATTTCATGTGACACAATTATAGCCTTTCTTCGCCTTAACTTTGTTTTATAAGTTGAAACCAAACTTTACGAAAGCTAGGGCTGTTACAAACAGGATAGTTGAGTAAATTTAGTGAGGTATTCCCTCACCGTCATGTTTCCCTGCTGCAGTCCCAAAAACTCCTTCCTCTTGTTTTTGAGTTCACCTCTTGGATGTAATGGTTGCGGAAGCTACGCTTGAACTCTTCCCAAGTGATGTTTTCAGGGTCATGATGGGCGGCCACGAAGGCGGTCCACCAATCAGCAGCAGGTCCATGCAATTGATGAGAAGCAAACAGCACCCTCTCATACCCTTGGCACTGTATGATCCTCATCTTACTTTCGATGGTCTTCAGCCAATCATCTGCCTCCAGAGGTTCAGCAGCACTTGCAAACTTTGGAGGTTGAGTTCCTAGAAACTCACTTAACCTTGGTTGGCGTGGTGCAGCTTGTGGAGGTGGAACTTGATGCAAGTTGGCGACCACTTGAGTCAAGTTCTGGATGAGCTGATTTTGATTCTCCAGCATTTGGTGGAGGGGATCAACTCCTTCACGGCGACCACCCCGGTCCTGGCCTCCAGAAAGATGAGGGTTGCATGCCTCATCGTTGTTGTTGGCGGGGTTGGCAGCACGTCCTTTTCCTCTTCCGGCCATCTGACAGAATCAACCAATGTTAATTTGAAAGCATTTAGTATCATCTTACTACTTTCATTTGTTTGTACTTTGAAGTGTTGAGGCTTTGTTATTCTTCTCTAAGGGTTCACTTTTCACACAAAAATAAATGCAATATTATTTCATGTGGGTTCACACACCAAAACAAAACAATCTAAAGACGATGCTGTGGACAATTGCTCATGGCTTCCACAACTCACGTCACACACCAAGCGTTATCACACCATTAACTTAACTTAACGACTCGCCTATTCGACATCTTGCTGACTAAGGGAGAGACTCTACACTACTCGTTTTCTTGAGCTGGCTCCTCGGGATCTTCCTCATCATTTCGGCTTCCTTCTGACTCTGCTTTGGGTGGGGAGGCTGCTGGTGGAGAAGTGCGACGACGCCTGATCGCTCGGCGATCCGGGGAGTCAGGAGTCCATGTATCATTCACGGTGACACACAGTTCATCCCCATCTCCTCTTTCTCTCGCCTTTAAGCAGGCTCGCAGCAACACCTCTGTTTCCTTCAGGGTGTCCCGGACATCCTGAAGCTCTTGTTGACACTCCTGCAGTTGAGTGCTGAGCATAGCAGCATCCTCCAAGCACAAGTCCATGTGCTCATGGGAAGTCCCTTGCTGCACTGGTGGGTACTTGTACTCTGTGGTACCACTCTCACGTTGGAGGACATACATGTACTCAGTTTTGTCCAAGTGGCGACGATAGATGTGGCTCTGGCAGGTGATGGCCTCCCAGGTGACATCTTTCTCCGCATCGACCTGTGTTGCTCGACAAGCTGGAGAGTGGTGAATCTTAAGCAGCTGATTTTCGTGTATAATCCTCATCTATGAGCTCCATTCTTCCCTCTTCTCACGGATGGTCCTGGTGGAGTTATAGTGGATGATTAGCTTGCCCGTGTTGCCGGCGGCTTCGAGCATACGCCGAAGACGGCGCAATAAGCCTCCTACTGCCAATCCGTAGGAAAGGTACGTCACCAGACGGCTCTCCTCTCTTTCGGCAAGGGCAACTACGGGAACTCTCCCTCCTGTGGACTTGCGAGCGGTGCGAATCATGCGAACCATCTAAAACAAAAAGAATTTAAAATTAGGTTAGATAAACTCTCAAACAAAAATCCTATTTTGAATGAAAGTTGGGGTAAGATGAAGAAAGTGACTCATTTAAATAACACTTTTCAATCCACACCTTTGTAAAATAGTTTTTAAGAAAATAGGGCCCTTAAATACGTCCATTTCTACCTAGGTCCACGTTCCTACGGGCAACCTGGCTCTGATACCACTTCTGTCACACCCGGTTTTTCCGAAGAACAACCAAGTGAATATCACATGTATGCTAGGATCATTTTCTTATACATGTGATGACAAATAGTGAAGCATCATTTATTACAAGCCAGGTGTCGAATATAAATAAGTCTTACATGGCAAATGTCTCGATGGACAATAATAAGTTCATCACAAATAAACAAACTAGCGGCGGAATATTATTCTTGAGGGCTCCATCACAGGGGTTGCCCGGGGGTCTCCATGAACCTAGAAACCTTCTTCAGGTCCAAAGTCTTGATCATTATACACCACCTCATTATCTTGACCTGAGCAGCAATATAAACCAACAAATATGCAAGGTTGAGTACCAACGGTACTCAGCAAGTGTGGGAAAAATTTCATCATGCATGGCTAGATCAAGGAGAGGTTGAACTCATGGTTAAAGCACTACGCAATTAATACCTATCACCTTAGCTTATTAAGCACCTACATTACTACACAGGTGAAATGGTCCCAATCTCCCATCCAATCATCATAATCCAATAACCATAACATCATTTCCAATGTTAAGCTCCCCGCTTAACTCCCAAAACCATCAATCCTCTAATCATGAATAAGTCCAAGCCGCTCTTGACCGTGAGCACGGCTGTCATGACAGTTTCGACTCTGCAGAGTTTGTACCACTGTACCCACATGTAGTGATTTCATCCCCCATTGCCGGGTGGACTAGAAGAACCTCCATTATGCCAGTGGCCATGAACCACATTCACACTTCCCAGGTGTGTAGCCAGGAGATCACTAAGAAGCCTTTACAAAGGGATTCCTGACGAGCGTGGGCCCACTGAGGTTTCACCCCTAACAGCATACAAGAGGCTCCAACCCCGCTGCAGTGGCCCCCTCTTGAGCCTTGTGGTTCATATGGTAGTCTAGCTGACACCTACTCCCCGCACCATCCAACACATCCATTCTACGCCGGGGATACACCTAATTAATTGGCCAAGCTGCCCCATATCAGCATGTGGTTGGCACTGTAAAGCCAGGTTACATGCTCCATGAACCGGTCCTTAGGATCCAGGAAAGTACTAAACACAAACCCGAGTCTCGTGCACCCAGCACACAACCAAAAGATCCAACTTGCCTTGATCCCTACCTCTACATAACTCACAATATCTCATTCAAGAGTATGGTAAAATAAACTGATGATCTCATATCCCAAATATCCCATTCTAAGCATGGCTAAGCATATGCATAATAATAAATGACATGATAAGATAAATCCCAACCCAAGCTACAAGGAAAACAAGGTAATGCAATTCTAGGGAAACTTCCTAGCATGGGTTTCATATTTCATTTGACAATGCAAATAATTCTATCTACACATCCTAGTATAGGATCAAAGTGGTCAAGGACACTTGCCTCCTTCCTGCTGCTCTTGAAATGGGTAGTCCTGATCTTGGAAAGGAATAACTTGCTCTTGAGCAGGTTCTACATCATACCATCACACATAGCAAAAGAAAAACAACAATCCATAAGACATAGTTCACACTTCAACTTCATACAAACCACACATTCATATTTATGAAAGTCATTCACCATTATATGTGTTGCGGTTACTCTATGTGTGTTGATTTGTGGCTTGCATGCACTTTTAATCATGTGTATATGATTCCTACTTTTGTGTTCACATTTATACTTACATACTATATATATGAATTTCCAAATTAAATAAACTCCTTATATTCAACTACTACACCTTTTTACTACCAAATAAGCATGAAAGGTATTTTCCTTCTCCATATGTGTCTTCATAGTTTCTACCAACCCTAAACTGAACTCTTTGGATTTTAGAAACTCCATTTATCATTTACTAGTTGCTATATTTTCAGATTTATTTTCTTATGCATAAATGTGTACTTTATTATGAAAATAACAAGACACATCATCTAAACAGAATAGGTTCTGATCTAAAATGTTTAATAATATATTTTTGACCTTTTCCTCTGATGTAAACTATTTTACATTTATTTTCCCTATTTTCAGAATTATTCTTTGCTTAAAAATGTGTCCCTAAATATGAATAATAAATTAAACAGATTCAATTCAGCCCTAAATATGTTTTTATCTCACTCCAAAGTTTCCTAAATACTGAGAAAGTCTTTAATTTAATTTTAACAATATGTTTGTCTCACTTTTTAATTTTTAAACACTAGCCACATATTCAATTTCCTAAATTAAATACTAAACAGTGCTAAAAGGTAAACTCACCCCTCTACAGGGTCTATAATATTATTTTAACAATTTTCAGTGGTCTAGCTACACATAACAGAGGGGTTTTTCCTAATTTTTATTAAGTCCAGGGCTAAAACTGATTTTTAAATGAATTTACATGATTTTCTGAAGTTCCAGGGGCTAGATCAGAAGTTTCCAGGGCTAGCTCTTATTTCCCGAGAACCCCAGGGGGTAGCACGTAAGATTTCCAGTCTTTATAACGCGGGGCTGACGTGGACCGTCCGATTTAAAACAGACGGCTGAGATTATAACGTCGAACCGGTACGCGGGGATTTAAACTCTACCGTGCGATTTAAAATAAACGGCGCACAAGCAGCCACGTCGCTTTGATCGAGCGCGGGCGGCGCTGCCCGGCGGCGCACGGCGGCGGGAAGCGGCGATCTCGCCGGAGATTTTCGAATCTTCGAGAATTCTTCCTAGAACTGTGATTTTATGGCATAGATCGGTGGAGGGGAGGTCAGGGATCTCACCTCGGGGGTTTTCTTGAGCTCGGAGGTCCTGGAAGGTGATCGGCGACGAGGTCCGAGGTGAATTCACGGCGAGGCTCGTCGGCGCTGTGTTTACACCGCAAGTCACCGAGTTTTCTGCACCTGCAAGGTTCCCCGGAGGCGGTGGATCAAGACCAGCAAGTTAGATCGGAGTTTCCGAGCGTAGATCGGCCAGAATTCGCCGGAGAAGTCTCGGTTCTCACCGGAGAAAAATCGGCGGATCGCGTGGGAAAAACAGAACGAGGCCGGGGTTTTTATAGACGGGGGAGGGCGGCGGGTTTGTTTAGATCGGGTGGGAGTCCTCCGGAACCAGAATTCGGCCGGAAATCCGGTCAATTGCGATCGCGCGCGCGGGTGAACAGTCAGAGTTTCGGACGATCGGGGGTTAGGGATGACAGGTGGGTCCCACCTGTCTGAGAGAGAGAGTGCGGGCGCGCGGCTGCGGGCTGGCGCGGGGCAGGGTGGGCCGGCTGGTGGGTTTCGGCCCACTGGCCGGTTTTTTTTTCTGTTTTCCTTTTTCTTTTTCTATTTCTTTTCTGATTTGAGTTTAATTTGAATTCCAGTTTGAATTTGAATTTTTGCAAAACATGCAACACGTCCAAAAATTTTTAAATCCCCCTCTTAACATGATTTAGGGTTTTGAATCAAAATTTTGGGGTGTTACAGCTCTACCCCCCTTAAAAGAAATCTCGTCCTCGAGATTGGTGGTTCTAAGAAAACAATTCCGGAAATTGTGCCTTGAGCTCATCTTCCCGCTCCTAGGTGGCTTCCTCTTCTGAGTGATGCTTCAACTGCACCTTGCACATCCGGATTCTTTTATTTCTGGTGAGGCGTTCCATTGTCTCCAAAATCTTGTATGGTTGCTCGGCATAAGACAAATCCTCAGCTACGTTCACTTCATTCATGGGTAACACCTCCTCAGGCGTCCTCAGGCATTTCTTGAGTTGTGACACATGGAATACATCGTGCACATCCGATAGACGAGCCGGTAACTCTAGTTGATACGCCACTTCGTCTTTTCTTTCCAAAATTTGAAAGGGTCCGATGTATCGAGGTGACAACTTCCCTTTCACCTTGAACCGACGAAGTCCTCTGATAGGCGACACTTTGAGATAGACATAGTCTCCCACGTTGAAAACGAGCTCTCTTCTTCGTACATCGGCATAGCTCTTTTGGCGTGTCTGTGCTATCCTCAAGTTATTGCGAATTTCCCTCACCTTCGCCTCGGCTTCTTGTAGTACTTCTGGATCAAACACTTTACTTTCCCCTGTTTGGTTCCAAAATAGGGGAGTTCTGCACTTTCTCCCGTACAAGGCTTCAAACGGTGACATCTTCATACTAGCTTGATAGCTGTTGTTATAGGAAAACTCCGCATACGGTAAGTTTTTGTCCCAACTCCTATTGTTTTTGAGTGCACCTGCCCTTAGCATATCTTCAAGGATCGGTGGGAAAAACAGAACGAGGCCGGGGTTTTTATAGACGGGGGAGGGCGGCGGGTTTGTTTAGATCGGGTGGGAGTCCTCCGTAACCAGAATTCGGCCGGAAATCCGGTCGGTTGCGATCGCGCGCGCGGGTGAACAGTCCGAGTTTCGGACGATCGGGGGTTAGGGATGACAGGTGGGTCCCACCTGTCTGAGAGAGAGAGCGCGGGCGCGCGGCTGCGGGCTGGCGCGGGGCAGGGTGGGCCGGCTGGTGGGTTTCGGCCCACTGGCCGGTTTTTTTTTCTGTTTTCCTTTTTCTTTTTCTATTTCTTTTCTGATTTGAGTTTAATTTGAATTCCAGTTTGAATTTGAATTTTTGCAAAACATGCAACACGTCCAAAAATTTTTAAATCCCCCTCTTAACATGATTTAGGGTTTTGAATCAAAATTTTGGGGTGTTACAACGCTCCCATGTGACTTCAGCTTCGGTGTGATGGCTCCATTGTACCTTGCATCATCGAATCACCTTGTTTCGGGTGACCCTTTCCTTTACGTCCAAGATTCGGACAGGGTGTTCCGCATAAGTCAGGTCCTCTTGAAGTTCAAGCTCTCCCATTGATATTTTTTCCTCTGGTACTCTCAAGCACTTCTTGAGCTGGGATACATGAAACACGTCATGTACGTCGGAGAGGTGGGTTGGGAGCTCTAGTTGATAGGCTACTTCTCCTTGCTTGTCCAAAACCTTAAATGGTCCGATGTAGCGAGGTGCTAGCTTGCCTTTGACGTTGAAACGTCGTTGGCCTCGGATAGGCGATACCTTAAGGTATACGAAGTCTCCTACTTTAAAGGTCAACTTCCTACGCCTATTGTCCGCATAGCCTTTCTGTCGTGACTGAGCAGCCTTTAAGTTCTCCCGTACCGTTTGGACTTGCTTTTCAGCTTCTTGTAGTACTTCGGGTCCAAACACCTGTTTCTCTCCGGTCTCATTCCAAAACAGTGGCGTTCTACACCGTCTACCATATAATGCTTCGAAAGGCGACATCTTCAAGCTAGCTTGATAGCTGTTGTTATAGGAAAATTCGGCATACGGTAAACACCTATCCCAACTACGCCCATGTTTCAAGGTGCAAGCTCTCAACATGTCCTCCAAAATTTGGTTTGTCCTTTCGGTTTGTCCATCAGTTTGTGGGTGATAGGCGGAGCTAAAATCCAGTCGTGTACCCATGGCTTTCTGTAGCTTCCTCCAGGATCGAGAGGTAAACTTAGAACCTCGATCTGAGACTATCCTCCTCGGAACTTCGTGTCGGCACACGATCTGCTCCATGTACAACTCGGCTAATTGTGCAACGTTGTAACTGGCCTTTATAGGGAGAAAATGGGTGGTTTTCGTCAATCGGTCCACAATAACCCAGATGGTGTCGTAACCCGACTGAGTACATGGCAATCCGACGATGAAATCCATACTGATGTCTTCCCACTTCCACTCTGGTACCTTCAAAGGTTGCAACAATCCAGCGGGTTTTTTATGTTCGGCCTTCACCCGTTGGCATGTGTCGCATAGGGCAACATATTCGGCTATATCCCTTTTCATACCATCCCACCAATAACAAGTTTTCAAGTCCTTGTATATTTTGGTACTTCCGGGATGTATAGAATAGGGTGAATCATGTGCTTCCTTCAATATCATGTCGTGGAGGTGTTTTATGTTAGGCACACAAATCCTTTTTCCTAGCCAAAGCGTACCCTTCTCATCTTCTTTGAAATCCTTCTCTATTCCTTGTCGGATTCTTTCCTTGATCTCCTTGATCTCCTCATCCGTCGCTTGGCCATCTCTTATCTCTTGCTCCAGTGAGGAGTGGATCTCCATTATTTCCATGTTGTTCAAGAATCCGAGGTGTAACCGTTTGAACTCCTTACGTAGTTCGGGTGGTAGCTCCCGAACCGTGAGTTGGTGACATGCTCCCTTTCGGCTCAATGCATCAGCTACTACATTGGCCTTCCCGGGGTGGTAGTTGATTCCAACATCGTAATCCTTGATGAGTTCCAACCATCGATGTTGCCTCAAATTCAAGTCCGTTTGTGTAAATATGTACTTGAGGCTTTTATGATCCATATAGATCTCACATCGATGACCAAGGATATAATGTCTCCAAATCTTCAATGCATGCACTACTGCTGCTAGCTCCAAGTCATGTGTAGGATGATTAAGCTCGTGCTTCTTTAATTCCCGTGAGGCATAGGCTACCACTTGTCCTTCTTGCATGAGCACACATCCGAGCCCCTGTCTGGATGCGTCACAATATATGTCAAAGCTCTTGCTTACGTCTGGCAATACCAGAACCGGTGTTGTGGTTAGCCTTTTCTTGAGTTCCTCAAAGCTTCCTTGGCATGTTGGTGTCCGACCTTTCCCTTCATTAGCAACTCCTTCATAGGCTTTGCTATCTTAGAGAAGTCTTTAATGAAGCGTCGATAGTATCCAACCATCCCAAGAAAACTCCGAATATCCATCACGCTCTGCGGTTGGTCCCACTTCAGAACATCTCTCACTTTTCTAGGATCAACCGATACCCCTTCCTTGGAGATAATGTGGCCTAGGAAAGATATTTCCTTTAGCCAAAATTGACACTTGTTAAGCTTGGCATACAATTGATGCTCACGCAATTTCTGCAAGGTCAATTTCAAATGTTCTTCATGCTCCTCCTCACTTTTTGAATACACCATAATGTCGTCGATGAAAACCACGACGAACTTGTCCAAGTACTGCATGAAAACCTTGTTCATAAGGTACATGAAGTATGCGGGTGCATTTGTCAACCCAAAATACATGACGGTATATTCATACGAACCATACCGTGTTCGAAAGGCTGTCTTGGGTATATCGGAGGGCTTAATCTTCAGCTGGAAGTATCCCGACCGAAGATCAATCTTGGAGAACACTCGGGCTCCTTTCATTTGGTCGAATAGGTCCTCTATATGGGGCAGAGGGTATTTGTTCTTGATTGTTACCTCGTTGAGAGACCTATAGTCCACGCACATCCTTTGGGTTCCATCCTTCTTGTCTACGAAGAGCACCGGAGCTCCCCATGGTGACGAGCTTGGACGTATAAAACCCTTCTCCAACTGTTCTTGAATTTGCTTCTTGAGTTCTACTAGTTCATTGACGGGCATCCTATAGGGTCTCTTGGCTATGGGTGCAATTCCGAGACAAAATCTATGGCAAACTCAATGTCCCGGTCAGGTGGCATACCTGGAAGCTCTTCCGGGAACACGTCCAAAAATTCCTGAACCACTGGAATGCTGTCCAATGTTGTTCCTTTGACGTGGTTCAAAATTGCCCGTTCGGTTGTTTGCTGGGCTGACTCAAACTCGACACGAATACCGTGCTTGTTTGTCAACTGCACGCTCCTTTCAGCACATTGGATTACTCCATTGTGCTTGCTTAACCAATCCATCCCGAGTATTATGTCAATCCCTTGGGAGTCTAAGACAATAAGGTTGGCAAGGAAGTCTACCCCTCTTATTTTAAGGTTTACTTTCGGACATACTATATTAGTCCTCATTTCTCCTCCAGGAGAATTTACTAACATAGCACATTCTAAGTGGGATATGGGTAGATGATGTTTGTCAACATATTTGGATGATATGAAGGAATGTGATGCTCCAGAATCAAATAAGATGGTGGCTGGGTTGGAGTTGGCAAGGAACATACCAATTACGACGTCCTCAGCCTGTTGTGCTTCCTCAGCAGAGACATGGTTCACGTTGCCGTGAGCATAGTTCTGCTGTCCACGGTTTCCTTGATTGTCCCCTCCGTTCAGTCGTGGGTTCTGCTTGGGCACGTTGCCTTGCTGTCCAGGGCCTCTCCTCGGGCACTGGTTCGCGAAGTGTCCTATTTCTCCGCATGCAAAGCATGCCCTGTTTCCTACGGCAGCAGGCACGTTGGGGCGGGGGTTTTGAACAGGAGCGCCATTGTTAGGTCGGGGCGCAGGAGGCATGGGCACGCGAGGTGCTGGTGCAACAAGTTGTTGCTGTGGTGGCTGACCAGGGCGGTATGCAGGAGTGGTTGATCCATGCTGCGGTGCAGCCAGGGGCATGTACCGAGGTCGTACGTTGCTCCCTTGGGGCTGGTATGGCATCTTCCTCTTGCCCTCTCGCTTGATCTCTTTGATCTTTCTTTCGACCACTATAGCCTTGTCAACCAGCTTCTGGAAGCTCACGTAGTCATTGTTGAGGAGCTGAACCTGGATCTCATTGTTCAACCCTCTCATGAACAGGTACTGCTTCCTCCGATCTGAGTTGACGTCCTCGGGGGCATACCGGGACAGTTGCGTGAACTTGTTGAGGTACTCATTCACACTTCTCTATCCTTGGCGGAGACCTTCAAATTCCTGTCTCTTAAGCATCATTACACCAGCAGGGATGTAATGAGAGCGGAAACTCTCCTTGAACTCAGTATAAGTGATTGTCTCCGGGTTGACATGGGCGTTGCATAGGGCATCCCACCAGTCAGCGGCAGCTCCCATAAGTTGGTGCGACACAAACAGAACCTTCTCTCGGTCATTGCACTGAACAATGGCAAGCTTCTTCTCCATGGATTTCAACCAATCATCGGCCTCCATGGGATCACTCGCTTGAGCAAAGGTGGGTGGTCAAGTCCTCATGAACTCTCCCAGTCTGTTGTGAGCCGGCGGTGGTGGTGGTGGGGGTGCCGGAACGGGGTTGTTGTTGGCCTGCAACTGACCCAAAGTTTGGATCATGGTTTGCATAAGCTGGTTTTGCATGGCCATCAACCTTTCCAGGTTGTTCTCGCCAGCTCCGGGGTTAACAGGAACTTCATCGTGGTCATCCTCTTGGTTGTCATGGATGTTCCTTCGGCCGGTGTTTCCCCTCACCATCTGTGACAGAGGACGAAATAGAATAGAAGGTTAGAAGGTTAGGTAGATTCCCTCAACTATATGCATCAAGGTGAGTTGGACTATATATATTAGCCCATATGAGGATGTGAACAAGTGCCGAAACATCTCACACCTCTTTCTACCTACGTGTGGATATGGACAACGTTTTAAGACGTCCCACAACTCAGACTAAGCATATAATCACAACAATCATCACAAGGGCTCACACAACTCCTATTCAAGGATGGTTCCCTATGTCAAGGTAGTTTCAAGGCCAATCTAAGCGTCCTAGGGTGCTTCCTTTGGTCAGCGTGGCTTAACTACCAATCTGTGTCTAATATCAATCTATGATTCCTATTTAGGTGTGTAACCTACTGTTAACCCGTGGCTCTAATATCAATCTAAGGTTTCTATCTAGGCGTGTAACCTACTGTCAACCCGTGGCTCTGATACCAATCTGTGACGCCCTCAATTCTGTGGAAAAACCACGGAACCGAGAACTAATGCATATGTGTGCCCAGGATGTTCATCACACATACACATACGTTCCACAAACTGAATCCAGACTATATATTACCACGAATAACAGAGTTTCTTACAATATCTCATGAGTTTTGGACTCATACTCACAGCGGAAGTCTTTATTTTTATGCAGCGGAAGTCTTTATTCTAATGCGGAAGCAAATCTAAGCAAAAGTGGCTCTATCTCTACTCCCTCCACAGGCAAGGTTGAGAACAGATCACACGCCTTAATGCTCCACTTGGTCTTCATAGTAGTCTTCTCTTGCTGCTGATGATGAAATAATAATGCAAGTTTAAGTACAATGATGTACTCAGCTAGTGCGGGAAAAACACGATATGTAGCTTATAATAAGGTAGGTATAAAAAGGCTCACTTGCAGAAAAGCAGATTTATAAAACCATGATAAAACAGCAACTTAACTTTAGATGAATGTAATCCCAGCATGTATTAAATTACCAACATACCTCCATCACTTTCCATGTTCCACCCGAACACTAACCAACTTCATTCTTACTCACGAATACCTCCTCGTATTCGCTACCATCTCACGAATACCTTCTTGTATTCGCTACCATCTCATCTTATAAACAACTTTGCCTCACACCAAGACCAATCTTGTTGTCATGACTCAATAGTCATGCAACCATATTATCACCCGGACTCAACAGTCCAAAACCAAACCATAATCAATAACCATAACCAAGAACCATCCCAATAACCATCCTAACTAATCATGGCAGTTGGTCAGGCGCTCGTGACAGTAAGCTCGGCTATCATGATAGTTTTAAGAAACCCTGCAGAGTTTGCACCTCTTTACCCACAAGTTTGTGATTTCGTCACCCGTCGGCGACTGCAAAACCTCCATTACACCAGTACACAACCGTTGGTGTATAGTCAAGAGATCACAAAATAGCCTTTACAAAGGGGTTACTAGATGTATGGACTCACTAAGTTTTCACAGGCAGGCTAGAATCTCCAATTCTCCCACCCACGGGCCCCTCTTGTGCCATGCAGTTCCCAGGGCAGTCCTCACTCGACTCCCATTTCCCGTGCCTTCCACGGTCCATAACAATCTAGCAACTTACCTAATTACTCAGCTAAGCCGCACCCATACTTGGCCCTGTGGAGGCACTGTTATCCTGGCATGTGCATGCATGAACCGGTCCTTATATCTACGGCAAGTAAACCACCATCTCATGCTACCTCATTCACAAACCAAGTCTTGCCTAGATCTCCCTCCGATCTATGTTCATTAACATCATCAGTTTCTCATATCATTACGGGTACAGTTAGATAGACACATCTATCTCGCTTCCCAATCCCATGGACTCAGCGAAGCATAAAGCAAAAATCATACCCGACTCATAAACTTCCCTGACGACAAGGGTGATTTAAACAAAACTAGTCAACTCCTATAAAAAGGGTTTCCCATCATGTTTGACTCAGCACACACACCTTTTCGCGAAACAAAACAGTTTTACCCAAAACATAGGATCAATATGGTCAAGGAGCACTTGCCTTGTTCTTGCGGTTCCGGTTGTTCTTGGATCTCAAAACCTTGTTGCTGCAGTTCGTCGTAGACAGCTCCCTGAGCTTGTCCTGCTAGGTAGGATCACGTGCATACAAGATTCACAGCAATCAATATCCTGCACAAACCTTAAACTAGATGCTATGATGCACATGCATGCTATCCTATGATTAGTTTTATTAGATTGGTTTGTACGTGTTCTTGCATGGCTTGCATGGACAGAGGTGTTTGGATCAAAGGTGGACGTGACGATGATCTTGTCTTTAGATCAACCTGATCATCAAGTGATCTGTCCACGAGAAGGCTTCTGTTTGAAGGAACCAAAGAACAGATGCAAAGAAAACACAACGATGTCGTAAGGTGGTATTGGATACCTACCTTACGTTCTTCTCGGTCTCGAGGTCCTCCTCAGATCGTTGGGCTTTCCTCTGGCGATCTTCCCTGCTGTACTCTGGCGATGGTTTACTCGGCGGGTTGGGACTAGGGCTCTAAGTCGTCGGCTCAGGAGTTGGAAAAGAAGTTTGTGGTTTCGGCCAGAGGTTCTGGGTTCTATTTATAATCAGGAAGAGAAGAGTCCTAATCTGATTGTATCCCGAATAAGAGTCCTGTTCAAATTTGTCGTTGAATCTTACAACTTATCTTTAGTTGATTTGGTGCGGTATCATTGTGGAATTCAAGTCGGTTTCTGTTCCGGTATTTCTACGCGTACAGAATCCAATAACCGCTCCAGAACTCGTTACCTCCTCGGTGATGAGCTCCGGAAGCTCCACGTGTCCATCGGGGCCCGGTCTCTCCTCTTCCGCAGAGACAAGCTCCGGTGGTGTCGCGTGTCAAACGAGCAAGACTTCCCTCTTCTTCGGAGGTGAGCTCCGCGTACGCCACGTGTCAAGTAGCGCCAGACTTTCCTTTCTTCTCAGAGACGAGCTCCGAGGTTAACATGTGTCCAGCAGCGATGGGCCTCCCGGAGATAAGCTCCGGTGGTGACACGTGTTTGATAGAACCGGACCTCTCGGAGGTGAGCTCCGAGATCGACACGTATCCCGTGCAACTGGTCCCCTGATTTCCATGATGACTAGCTTCGGGGGCAACACGTGTCCCATAGGGTCGGACCTCTCCCCTTTTGCGGAGATGAGCCCCGAGTCTGCCACGTAGCCATTTTAGCGGTGGACCTCTCCCCACTTCGCAGGGATGAGCTCCAAACACGCCACGTGGCCAGCGGGCCGCGGAAGTTGTCTTCGGCGCTCTCTGTGAACTGTATTAGGCTCTTCTTGGCTATCCTTTTGATAATTTCTCTGTTCCCACTTCTTTTAAAATGTTTTTCTCTACATGAAATATGAATACATGCAGAAACCAGAGATGAGGGTGTCACAATAGGATCAGCATGCATCTACACCATTGCATCTTGAGTAAGGATTTGTGCATGATGATTGATTGCTGTGTGATCATGAGTAGAAGGACAAGCTCAGGAAACTATTTACGAAGGATTACAGCACCCGGACTTCGAGACACAAGAGCAACAAAAGCCACAGGAACAAGGCAAGTGCCCCTGACCATATGATCCCATGTTTTGGAAATGGTTTTGTTTGCAAAAACATATATGCTTGAGTCAACTTGATGGGAAACCCTTTTATAGGAGTTTACTAGTTTTGTTAACCACCATTGTCGCCGGGAAAGTTTATGAGTCGGGTATGGTCATTTTGCTTTTTGCTTCGCTTAGCTTATGGGATACGGGAAGGCGAAGTAGAACATGTCTAGCTACTGTGCTCATATGAATAATGTTAATGAGAACTTGATGATGATAATGAACATGAATCAGGGGAGATCTAGGCAAGCTTGGTTTGTGGATGTGGTACAATGAGATGGTGGTTTACTTGCAGTAGATCTAAGGACCGGTTCATGCCAGCACATGCCAGGAAAAAAGTGCCACCACAAGGCCAAGCATGGGTGCGGCTTAGCTGACTAATTAGGTAAGTTGTTAGATTGTTATGGACCGTGGAAGGCGCGGGGAATAGGAGTCGAGAGAGGACTGCCCTGGGAACTGCATGGCACAAGTGGGGGCCCATAGGTGGGAGAATGGTGATTCGAGCCTGCTGGTGAAACCTTAGTGAGTCCATACATCTAGTAGCCCCTTTGTAAAGGCTATTTTGTGATCTGTTGGCCATACACCAACAGTTGTGTACTGGTATAATGGAGGTTCTGCAGTCGCCGACGGGTGACGAAATCACAAACTTGTAGGTAAAGTGGTGCCATCTCTTAAGAGTGTAAAACTATCATGATAGCCGTTCTTACGGTCACAAGCGCCTGGCCAACTCACATGATTATATGGGATGGTTATCGGGATGGTTTGGGATGGATGGTTTGGTTATTGCGATGTCATTGGTTTGGTTATGGTTTGGTCTTTGGATTTGGTTTCGGGACTCTTGAGTCTTGGTAATGAGAATGGTTTCAGGACTGTTGAGTCGTGACAATGAGTTTTGATTCGGATATCTGATCATGAGATGGATATGATCATAAGATGGTTATTATGAGCATGAGAAAAAGTTGAGAAAGATAAATGTCTGGATGAGATGAAAAGTGGAGAATCATGATGTAGGTATGTTGATGTTTTAATTGGATATATGTTGGGATTAAATTCACTTAAATTTAGTTGCTGTTTTTATCATGTTTCTGAAATAAACTTTGCTTTCTGCAATGAGCCTTTTTATCACTACCTTGTTGTAAGCTACATATCATATTTTTCCGCACTTGCTGAGTACGTCATGTACTCAACCTTGCATTATTACTTAATCATCAGCAACAGGAGAGGAGTACTTCGAAGAACATGTGGAGTACTAGGCGTGCGAACTACCGTCAACTTGCCTGTGAGGATGGGATATGGAGATGAAGCCACTGCTGCCATGTTTAGATGCTTCCGCTATCGTTAGAGACTTCCGCTGCAAGAATGAGTTATAGACTGATATAATAAAGTACTTAAACCCTATTATTCGTGGTTATATTCTGAATTCAGTTTGTGGATTACATGTGTATGTGTGATGAACATCCTGGGCACACATATGCATTAGTTCGGATCCGTCTTCACGGGACCGGGCGTCACAGCCACAGCCCCCCCCCCCCTTGCCGGAGTTTGGTCGCCATCGAGCTCCGCCATCGAGCCCTGCCGACGAGCCCCACCAACGAGCCCCACCGTCGATCCCTGCCGTCGAGCCCCGTCGTTGAGACCCGCCGTCGAGCCCCGTCACGCCTCGCCGTCGCCAGAGAAGAAGCCCGACGATCTGCCCTACCATAATTGCCCACAGAAAAATCCCCCGCTGCTGCCGTTGCTAGGAGAAAGGCCCTGCCACAAGGAGGAAGTAAGGTAGGTCTTCATTACCCATCTTACGACATCGCCACTGTTTCTACGCATCCGTTTTCTTCGCCCCCTTCGAGCAGAAACTTTTGCATGTGGACAGATCGTGTTTTGATTGATTTTTGACGGTGGAATTGATAGCCGTGCTTCCGTTCACAAGCACCTGGCCAACTTCCATGATTAGAGGGTAAAATTGGTATGGACATTTGGGTATGGTCATTTGGATTGGTTTTGGGACTGTTATGGGTCATGAAAATGAGTTCGGTTTCGGTTATATGAATATGAGATGGTTATGAATATTTATGAGTATGAGATGAACTTGAGAAAGATTAATGGCTGTATGAGACTTGATAAATGGTGAATTATGATGAAGGAATGTTGATGAAATACTTGGTTATGATGGGATTGAACTCACCTAGAAATAGTTGCTGTTTTTACCATGTTTATGAAATAAAATTTGCTTGCTGCAATGAGCCTATTTATTCTCTACCTTGTTGTAAGCTACATGTCATACTTTTCCCGCACTTGCTGAGTACATGTACTCACCCTTGCATTACCACATATACATCAGCTACAGGAGAAGAATATTTCGAGGAACATGTAGAGCACTAGGCGTGCGCACTACCGTCAACATGCCTGTGGAGTTGAAGTTGGAGCCTGCTGTCTTAGCCATTTTCCACTGTCGTTTAGAGTCTTCCGCTGCAAGAATAAGTTAGATATTCATGAGTAAGACATTGAGTCATTGTAATAAAGTACTTAAACACTATTTATTTGTGGTTATATTCTGAATTCAGTTTGTGGATTACATATGTATGTGTGATGAACATCCTGGGCACACATATGCATTCACTTGGTTCTATTTGCGGAACCGGGTGTCACATTCGTGTATCTTAAGGTTTCTCCTATCCGAGGCCAATGACGGTTCAACATCAAAGGCAAGCTAGCACCTCGTTACATCGGGCCATTCAAGATTTTGGACAAGCGAGGAGAAGTAGCCTATCAAATAGAGTTGCCGATGCACCTCTCCGACGTGCACGATGTATTTCACGTATCGCAGCTCAAGAAGTGCCTAAGAGTACCGGAAGAACAAGTACCGATGGATGAGCTAGAGCTTCAAGAGGATATGACCAACGCGGAACACTCTGTCAAATTCTTGGACGTAAAGGAAAGGGTCACGAGGAATAAAGTAATCCGTTGGTGCAAGGTACAATGCAGCCATCATACGGAAGCCGAAACTACATGGGAATGTGATGAAGATCTCAAGACGGAATTCCCTCATCTTTTCTCCACTCTATCGAATCTCAAGGGCGAGATTCATTTTAAGGGGGGTAGGTTTGTAACACCCTCAATTTCACTACCATGCATTGCATACATTTTTCATATAGAAAAGCATTTAAGAAGAAGAAGAAATAAAGAGAGGAATATAGAAGCTAATAAAATAATAAGGAAATATAAATAGAAAATAATGAAAATAAATAGAAAAGTAAAAGAAATAAAAAGAAAAATAAAGAATAAATAAAATAGCCAAATTGGGCCACCCCAATTTTTCCCCAAACTCCCCAATTTTCCTGCAAATTCCCCTCTCCCCTAATTTTCCAAATTTTTCCCACTTTTCCTGATTTTCCCCAAATTCCCCAAACTTCCCCTAGGGGGATTTTCCCACCACATTTGGGGGAATTTTCCCCAATTTGGCAGCACCAAATTAGGGGGGGGGGTAATTGGGCCCCATCCCCTTGGCTGCAGCCCATTAGGGGAGAACCCTAGCCACCCCCCCTTTGGACTCTTTTGGGCTTTTATTTTCTAATTAAATCCTAGCCATGGGATGAAAATAAATAATAAAATCCCAGCCCCTAGCTCCCACCTCTTTAAAAATTTAATCTCAGCCATTGGATATTTGATTTGCTAAAATCCTAGCCACCTAGCTCTTTTCCCCTTTATAAATATAACTCTCTCCCCCCTAGCCGCCCACCCCTTATTTTTTTTGCCACCGCCCCCTGCTGCCAAGCCGCGCTCCTCCTGCTGCCATGTCGCACCCCCCTTGCCAGAATTTGGCCGCCGTAGAGCTCCGTCACGCCTTGCCGTTGCCGGAGAAGAAGCCTCGACGTTCTGCCCTAGCTGCAGCCTCAATTCTCCCTAGAAAATCTCCCGCTTCCGCCATTGCAAGGAGGGAGGCCCTACCACAAGGAAGAAGGGAGGTAGATCTTCGTTACCCCTCTTACAACGTTGCCGCTGTTTCTATGCACCCATTTTCTTCATCCCACGCCAGCAGAAAATGCAGCGTGTGGACAGAATAATGGCTGGTTGAGACATGATAGATGTTGAATTATGATGAAGGAATGTCGATGATTAATTTGGTTATGATGGGATTGAACTCACCTAGAAATAGTTGATGTTTTTACCATGTTTGTGAAATAAAATTTGCTTGCTGCAATAAACCTCTTTATTCCCTAACTTGTTGTAAGCTACATGTCATACTTTTTCCGGCACTTACTGAGTACGACATGTACTCACCCTTGCATTCCCACGTATACATCAGCTACAGGAGAAGAATACTTCGAAGAACAAGTGGAGTACTAGGCGTGCGCACTACCGTCAACATGCCTGTGGAGTTAAAGTTGGAGCCTGCTGTTTTAGTCATTTTTCCGCTGTCGTTAGAGTCTTCCGCTGCTAAATAAGTTGGATATTCATGAGTGAGACATTGAATCATTGTAATAAATTGCTTAAACACTATTTGTATGTGGTTATATTCTGAATTTCAGTTTGTGGAATACATGTGTATGTGTGATGAATATCCTGGGCACACATATGCATTCACTTGGTTCATTTTTGGAACCGGGTGTCACTCTGGAGCTATCCTCAGCAGGGAGGAGGCTCTGATCCAGTTGATGACTGGCAGCTCTGAGTTCCACCTCAGCGGGAAGGCTTCAGACTGGAGCCCAGGGCACGCATCGGCTCCGCAACTCAAGCTCATGTGGCAGCTCCAGGGCTGACCTTAGGGACAAGGGCACGTGGCTTGCCCATTTACAATTGATATACATGAGCAAGCACAAACTGTAAAGGGAGAGTGCACAGGGCATGTGCAAGCTCCAGAGCTATGCTCAGTGGGGAGGAGGCTCTGAGCCAGGTGATGCGTGGCAGCTCCGGGTTCCACCTCAGCTGGGAGGCTTCGGACAAGAGCCCAAGTCACGCGTCGGCTCTGGAACTCAAGCTCACGTGGCAGCCCCAGGGCTGAACTTAGGGCCAGGGGCACGTGGCTTGCCCATTTACAGTTGATATGCATGAGCAAGCACAAACTGTAAAGGGAGAGTGCACAGAGAACGTGAGAGCTTCGGAGCTATCCTCAGCGGGGAGGAGGCTCTGAGCCAGGTGATGCATTGCAGCTCTGGGTTCCACCTCAGTGGGGATGCTTCGGACCGGAGCCCAGGGCACGCATCGGCGCCGGAACTCAAGCTCATGTGGCAGCCCCAGGGATGACCTTAGGGCCAAGGGCACGTGGCTTGCCCGTTTACAGTTGATATGCATGAGCAAGCACAAACTATATAGGGAGGGTGCACAGGGCATGTGCGAGCTCCAGAGCTATCCTCAGCAGGGATGAGGCTCTGAGCCAAGTGATGCGTGGCAGCTCCGTGTTCCACCTCAGCGGGGAGGCATCGGACCGGAGCCCAGGTCACGTGTCGGCTCCGGAACTCGAGCTCACGTGGCACCCTCAGGGCTGACCTTAGGGTCAAGGGCACGTGGCTTGCCCGTTTATAGTTGATATGCATGAGCAAGCACAAACTATAAAGGGAGAGTGCACAGGGCACGTGCGAGCTCTAGAGCTATCCTCAGCGGGGAGGAGGCTCTGAGCCAGGTGATGCGTGGAAGCTCTAGGTCACACCTCAGAGGGGAGGCTTCAGACCGGAGCCCAGGGCACGCGTCGGCTATGGAACATAAGCTCACATGGCAGCCCCAAGGCTGACCTTATGGCCAAGGGCACATGGCTTTCTTACAGTTGATATGCATGAGCAAGCACAAACTATAAAGGTAGAGTGCACAGGGCACGTGCGAGCTTGGAGATATCTGTAGTTGGGAGGAGGCTCTAAGCCAGGTGATGCGTGGCAGCTCCGGTTCCACCTCAGCGGGGAGGCTTCGGACCGGAGCTCATGGCACGCGTCGGCTCTGGAACTCAAGCTCACGTGGCAGCTCCAGGGCTGACCTTAGGGCCAAGGGCATGTGGCTTTCCTGTTTTACAGTTGATATGAATGAGAAAGCACAAACTGTAAAGGGAGAGAGCATAGGGCACGTGCGAGCTCCGGAGCTATCCTTAGCAGGGAGGAGGCTTTGAGCCAAGTGATGCATGGCAGCTCCAGGTTCCACCTCAGCGGGGGGGGGGGGGGGGGGGGGGGGCTTCGGGCCGGAGCCCAGGGCACGCGTCGGCTCTAGAACTCAAGCTCAAGTGCCAGCCCCAGGGCTGACCTTAGGGCCAAGGGCACGTGGCTTGGCCGTTTACAGTTGATATGCATGAGTAAGCACAAACCATAAAGGAAGGATGCACAGGGCAAGGCAAAACTTTCTCACTTGAGGCTCCCCTCATAGGAGGAAACAGGTCATACTAGAAGGCAGCAACCCGCCCCGGATGTCGAGAGTTGCAGGGATCCTCCGGGGCTTAGCTGTTCTAAGTGTTGTTCCTAGACCCTATGACACCCTTTCAGAGAAAATGAAACTTTACCGCTGCGCTATGGATAGAACTTATAGAAGTGTTCTATGTTCCACGGATTGGTTAGAGGTACCCCATCCTCTCTGGCTAGGCACACACACCCGGAACGGCATACTTGTGTCACCCGGAAGGGGCCCTCCCAGCTGGGGGAGAGTTTGTTCCCCCCTTCTCGTGAAAGTATTCGCCGAAGCACCAGGTCACCCACCTCGAGCTGTCTACTCCGCACAAACTGTTGTTGACAACATCAGAGCGCTTCACGGTATCACGTGTTTCAGACAGCTGCTTACCACCTTTGCTCATCGACAAGGTCGATATCTTCACGCCGGAGCTGGTCCTGCGTGGCTTCGTCGTACGCTCGGACACGGGATGACCCATGGTGATTTTCGAGGGGAGACACCCTCAGCCCCATACACTAGGAAGAAGGGTGTTTCCCCTGTCGAGCGATTGAGGGACGTCCGGCTAGCCTACAGTGCACACAGAAGCTCTTCAACCCAATTGGCACCGTGCTTCTTCAAGATTTTTTAGGTGCAAGTCTTGAGTCCCCTGAGTATCTCGGCGCTTGCTCTTTCAGCTTGACCATTACTCTTTGGATGAGCAATAGAATCATAGCAAACTTGGATGCCAAGGTCTTCACAGCACTCTTGGAATACTGCACTGGTGAACTGGGTCCCATTGTCGGTGATGATTCTGTTCAGGACCCTGAACCAGCAGATGATTGACTTGATGAACCTGACTGCTGATTTCTTGTTGATGGTTACTATAGGGGTAGCTTCCGGCCACTTGGTGAACCTGTCTACAGCGACGTAGAGGTACTGGTACCCTCCGACGGATCTTGGAAATGGTGCCAGGATGTCCAGACCCCACACAGTGAAGGGCCATGAGGGCGGGATCATCAGAAGTGTCTGCGCTGGTGTGTGGATGAACTGGCATGCCTTGCATCTCTTAACCAGGTTGACGACATCTTGGAGAGCTATTGGCTAGTAAAAGCCATGCCGGAAGGCCTTACCAACCAGCGTGCAGGAAGATGCATGGTTCCCACACTCGCCTCCATGGATCTCTGCGAGCAGGTCACAGCCCTCCTCCAGGGTTATGCACCGCAATAAGACACCATTAGTGTCATGCCGATAGAGATCCCCTTCTACCAGCGTGTATCTCTTAGGCAACCGAGTGATCCGTTCAGCGGATACATGTACATCGGGAAGGAACTTGTCTTTCATGTAGTCCCGGATCTCCGTGATCCAAGTGTCGGGACCTACTTGAGCACTTGGATCTTGAGCGCAGTGTTGCATAGAGTCCCCAATGACACTTATAATCCTTGGCGGGTGCCATGGTAACATAGCCGCCGGGACCGCCAGCTTCGAGGTGCTGGTCCCATCCCCTTTGCCTGGTTCCACCGGCCAAGCGGTACGTCGCATTCAAAGACCCCCTCAGGCACCGGAACCCAAGTGGAAGCCTTCGTTGACAGGTCATCAGCTATTGTATTATTGGCACGGGGAACATGGCACAAGTTCAAGGATAAGAAGTCCTTCTCCAACTTTTGTACTTGGAAGAGATAGGCTGCAAGCTGTGGGTCATTGCAACAGCACAACCCCTTGACTTGCTTGATGATCAACTGAGAATAACCCTTGACCAACAACTGCTAGACGCCAATGGACAATGCGGTCTTTAACCCGAAGATGAGAGCCTCATACTCCACCATGTTGTTGGTTGCTTTAAAGTCAAGTTGCACCATGTACTTGAACTGCTCTCCGGTTGGTATAATGAGCAGAACAACCGCTCTGGCATCTTGCTTCCACGAGGAGCCACCGAAGAAGAGAGTCCAGTAGGGCCATGTAAAGATCGGAGCTCTGGGCTCTGGTTCACCGATGTCCTGGCCCCCTGGCTGGCATGGTGGTCGAGTCCACTCTGCCACAAAGTCGGCTAACGTCTGACTTTCCACCGCATGGCGCGGTAAGAAGTCCAGCTCGAACTCCGCCAACTCCACAGCCCATTTTGCTATGTTTCCAGTGGCATTGGGGCTGTGGAGGATGGTTCTCAGCGGGTATGAGGTAACCACCGAGATCTTGTGAGCTTGGAAGTAATGGCGCAGCTTTCTTGATGTAACGAGGACTGCATAGAGCAACTTGTGCACCTCCAGATATCTTGTCTTGACATCGTGGAGGACCTCGCTGATGAAGTAGACCGGACGCTAGATAGTTCGGACCCTCCCGGAGGGGTCCGAAGTGTCTTCTTGTAGAGGTCCAGGATGCAGGGGCCCCCAGCCCCCGGGTCCGGGACTGCACTCCGGGAGCTCGGCCCCAGATGCACACCGGTTGCCGTGTCTAGATGGCTGAGACACGACTAGTTCTTCTTAGGTCAGTCCGGGACCCGAGGCCCCCAGGCCCCCTGGTCCGGGACTGCATTCCGGGAGCTTGGACACGAATATGCATTGATCATCAGGCCTGCCTGTTTGGGACCTGATTACCTCCCCCTCCGAAAGGTTTCCTGCGGAGTCTGAGCCCTGGGCCTTTAGACAAACGGCAGCAGGAGCCTTTTCTGGGACTTGAGGTCGATGGAGTTCTGGCCGCTCCATGACCAGAACCATGCTCACGATCTCAGTCGTGGCAGTGATGTAGCGGAGTAGTGGCTCGCCTTGTTCAGGGGCCACCATGATCGGCAGCGTTGTGAGGAACTTCTTTAGCTCCTGGAATGCCACATCCGACTCCTCGGTCCATACGAATGGACTAGTTTTCCACTGAACTTGAAGAACGGAAGATCCCGCTTGGCCAGTCTAGAGATAAACCGACTGAGCACAGCCAAGCATCCGGTAAGCTTCTGAACATCCTTGATGCGGGCCGGGGGCCGCATCAGCTCTATCGCCTTACTCTTCTCTGGTCAGCTTCGATCCCTCGGTGTGAGACCAAGAAACCGAGCAGCTTCCCGGCAGAGATCCCGAAGACACATTTGTCTGGGTTCAACTTCGTGCGTGTGGAGCATAGTTTGTCAAAAACTAGGGCTAGGTTGTCGAGCAGGATGCTTGCGACTTAACCTTCACTACGATGTCATCGACATAAACCTCGACCATGTCCCAAATGAAGTTCTCAAACGTCTTGTGCATTGAACGCACAAAAGTGGGTAGGGCATTCTTAAGACCATAATGCATGGACACATAGCAGTATAGACCATCTACTGTGATGAAGGCGGTATGTTCTTCATCTTCCCTAGACATAGGTATCTGGTGGAAACCTGAATATGCATCTAGGAAACACGGTAGATCACAGCCGGACGTAGAGTCGACTATTTGGTCTATGCAGAGGAGAGGGAATGGATCCTTTGGACATGCCTTATTGAGGGTGATGTAGTAGATGCACATGCATAGCTTCCTGCCAGCCTTGGGAACGACAACATGGTTGGGCAACCATCGTGGATGGTGAACCTCTCGGATGAAGCCAGCATTTAGCAGCTTCTTGATTTCTTCACGGATGAAGTCTTGCTGCTCGATGGATTGCTTCTGAGGCTTCTGTTGGACCGGCCTGGCATCGGGATGGATATTCAGTTAGTGCTCAATCACCTCCCTGGGGATCCCGGGCATTTCCGATGGTTGCCAGGCAAACACATCAACATTGGCCCGGAGGAAGGTGACGAGCACGTCTTCCTATTTGTCTTCAAGGCCCTTGGTGATTCGGGTGGTCTAGGTGGCATCAGAGCGGACTTGGACGACCTTGACTGGAACGTCCTCACCGTACGAGGGCTGCACATGGGGTGCAGATGTCACCCCTTGCTAACGCATGCTTGGAGGCGGCCGGCTAGCTTTAGCATGACCGGAAGCGGCCTCCTGTGCTGCCGCCAGCACTTGAAGCTTTTCCAGCGGTGAGCAGCCACGGTACGGTCACCACGGATCTTGAGGATGCCACTCGGGGTCGACATCTTCAAAACTAAGTAGCCGTAGTGGGCTACCGCCATGAACCGGTACAGGGCTGGCCTGCTGATTATTGCATTGAAGGGGAGGCTGACCTCCGCAACGTCGAAGACGACGCTTTCTGTACATTGTTCTCAGGCGATCCGAATGTCACCGGGAGGGAGATGCTACCACACGGGAAGATTGGGTCCCAGCCTACCCCTGATAATGGTCTCGAGGGGGTAAGCTGGGACATAGGGATTTGCATCTTCTTGAAGGCTGCGAGGCTGATAACGCTGAGGGACGCCCCACCATCGATCAACACGTGGTATAGCTTCACGTTGGAAATGGTCGGGGCGACGAGAGAGGCAGCTGCCTCACGCCTGCCATGTTCTTGGGGCAGTCAAAGGCTTCGAAGCTGATCGGCGTCTCCATCCACTTGCGATGCGGCGCTGGCCCCGGGACTTGGGTGGCGGCTGTCACTGAACGACGGAGGGTCTTGATGGCTCGCTTGGACGAGACGTCGGAAGAACCCCCGTACATCATACAGAGTGTGCCAGCTGTTTGTCTATCAGCTTGGCCAGACCTGCCCGCCCTGGAGCGGGAGGTAGCCTCGTCGTCTCCCGCTTGGAGACGACGATGAGCTGGGCAAGAATTTTCGCCATGGGAGGTGATGTTCACCATGATCGCGTGGAGAGCATGGAAAGCCCCCTACCTGGCGCGCCAAATGTCGGAGTGTGAGAGCTGCGACACTCCTCCCGGTCTGCTCAAAAGCAGCCTGCGAGGTTCTTTTTTCCGGAGGGGGCTTGGCGCCCTACACGACCTGGGCTTGAGGGAGCGGATGAACACCGATATTTACGTGGTTCGGGCCGCCGGAGCGTAATACCCTACGTCCACGGGGGTGCTTGCTGTATTGTTTGCTTGTGCGTGAGAGGGTGCTGGGTGCAAACCCTTTGCAGGGTGGTCACCCCGGTCCTTTTATAGTTCAAGGTTGGGGCGGTTAAAATAAGGCTCGGGACCCGACAGGTGGCCCCAAAGCTATGTGTACCCTATACATGATCTAGGGCTTCGTCCTCTAAGTAGAGTGGTCGACAGGGGAGTTAAGTCCCACCGCCCTGCGCGCTGAGCGCCCCTGACCGTGTGTCAGGTGATGATGAAGACGTGGTCTTCTCGCCACGTCTTCTCGCCCTGCGTGGGCGGCACTGTACTGCTGTCATGCCTTGTCATCCTGTCTTGTCACCGTAATGACGAACGGGTAGAGGAAGAAGGTGTGTGCAGTGCGCCATGCTTCTGGGGAAGGCACGAGCCTTGAATGCGAAGCCTGACAATGCACTTCCTTCTTGACTTCGTTGACCCACGACCCACGACGGACCATGGGGCACGTGGCATCTCTGGATCTCTTATCGACGGGTTTGGTGCCAGGGGACACGTGGCAGCTCCGGACCTCACCTCAGCGGGGAGGCTCGGACCGGAGCCCAGGGCAGGTGTCAGGACCGTAGCTGTCCTCAGCAGAGAGGAGGCTCTGAGCCAGGGGACACGTGGCAGCTCCGGACCTCACCTCAGCATGGGGACTCGGACCGGAGCCCAGGGCACGTGTCAGTTCATGAGCTCGAGCGCACGTGGCAGCCCCAGGGCTGACCATGGGGCCAAGGGCACGTGGCTACGCTAGGGCCCGCCTCGGCGGGGAGGCGGGGTTCAGGCTATCTTTTACCCACTACGTGGGGGTACCCAGTCTGCAGGGTACCGACACCGGTCATGGCTCTTGAACCTTCCCTCAGGCTCCATATCCTCCTGGGAAGAGTTGTTCTGGTGGTTCACAGCCAACTTCGGGAGTTCCTACACGCGCCCTGGCAGCGGAGCTCGACCTTCACGTTGTGCGTCAGCGCAAGGGGGAGAAGCTGCAATCTTAATCCAGTGGTTATCCCAGGTCACGAACACCGTCCCTGACATCTCCAACGCTTCTGTCGTCGTCGCATTCCGACTGGACGTTAGAGACAAGAAGATGCTCGAGAAGTTGGCCACGCATGACGTGCAAGACGTGTTCGAGCTCATCAGCCTGGCGGACAAGTGCACCAGGGCCGCGGAGGGCCGAGACTAGCACTCATGACCCGGTGCAGAACTCCAGCCACCATGGCGCTAGCGAGTGTCAGGAGATCAAGAAGCTCATGGAGCCCTTCCGCGAGCAGCAGCGGCAGCGCCAAGATGGCGCGCCCTTCCACCAGCGGGAGGGCAAGCAGAAGGCTGACCTTGGGGCCGGCAAGGAGCAAGAGATGGAGTATCAGGACGCCAAGCGGGCTTTCAAGGCCGTCTACAGCCACTCGGACTCCAACTCCTGTGCCGACAACGAGGGTCGCAAGACGCGCCACGTGATGTACGGGGATTCATGGGACATCACGTCCCGGTGTGCCGTCAAGACCCTGCGACGGGCAATGGCAGCGGCTGCTCCTGCCCCCAGGCCGGCACCCCACCATAAGTGGATGGAGACGCCAATCAGCTTCGACGCCTCCAACTGCCCCAGGAACATGGCGGGTGGCGGGAAGCTTCCACTCCTCGTTGTCCCCACCATCGCCAACATGAAGCTCTACCACGTGCTGATCGATGGTGGGGCATCCCTCAGTGCCATCAGCCTTGCAGCTTTCAAGAAGCTGTAGATCCCTATGTCCAGGCTCACCCCCTCGCATCCATTCTCGGGGGTGGGCCAAGACCCAATCTAGCCGTGCGGTAGAATCTCCCTCCCGGTGACTTTCGGGGCGCCTGAGAACTACCGCACGGAGAGCGTCATCTTCGACCTTGCGGAGGTCAGCCTCCCCTTCAACACCATCATCGACAGGCCAGCCCTGTACTGATTCATGGCCGTAGCCTACTACAACTAACAGTCCTGAAGACCAACACCAAGCGGCGTCCTCAAGATCAGTGGAGACCGCTCTGTCACCATCCCCAGCGCTGCAGACGCTCCAGGCGTTGGCAGCGACGCAGGAGGCTGCTTCCGGCTACGGTGAAGCTAGCCGGCCGCCTCCAAGTGAGTGCCAGCAAGGGTCCACATGTGCACCCCGCATGCAGCCCTCAGACAGCGGGGACATCCCGTCAAAGTCATCCAGATCGGCTCGGACGCCGCCAAGACCACCCGCATCATGGGAAATATGGGTGACAAATAGGAACTCGCGCTCATCACCTTCCTTTGGGCTAGTGTCGACGTATTTGCATGGCAACAGTCATAGATGCCCGGGATCCCCAGGGAGGTGATCGAGCACCATCTGAAGATCTACCCCGACGCCAGGCCGGTGCAACAGAAGCCCCAAAAATGGTCCGTTGATGTGCAGAACTTCATCCATGAAGAAATCAAGAAGCTGCTCGACGCCGGCTTCATCCAAGAGGTCTACCATCCACGATGGCTGGCCAACCCTGTTGTCGTCCCCAAGGCAGGTGGGAAGCTTTGGATGTGAATCGATGTAAAAGTCCCAAAAATGCAAAATCAATAAAGTGAATGTTGATTCCCGTTTGTGTTTGGAATGCATGAAAATGGGACTTACAAAAAAAATTATACACATGATGATGCACATGGGTGTCTAACCAAACGAGCTCTCACGTTCATTTGAAATGTGTTCAGCCAAGGTTGAATTAAATACCATGTGTAAAGTTCTCACATGTAAGGGGGAGTTTAAATTCAGATTTGAACTCAATTGTTCCCCTAAAGTTGCTGCCAAAAATTTGAAGCACACAGGTATCCTCATATCGTTGAATTCGAGGAAATTCATGGTGGCCACATCCTGATTTCAGGGTGGGCTAAAAAGGAGTCAAATATGACCATTTCCAAATGTGAGCTGAATTCAAAGTTGAAAGTGAACTTCACACTGAATTCGCTTTATTCAAACTTCAGCCCACGTTTAAACCCCTGAAATATCAGATTGAGAGGATTTACTTGAATGAAGACCTTTTGGAAACATTTGGAGGGTAAGGAGAGGAGTAAAGGGGGTAGACCCCACATGTCATTGGGCCGCTTTAACTTGCTTCCGAAGACTTCCTCTGTTCAGTGTTGAACACCACCCGAGCCTCCTCAGAGCGCCAACGAGGGCAGCCACCTCCAGCTTCTTGCATCGAGCTGGCGACCTGCTCGTGGCTTCAACACCTCACGGTGTGATCCTCTCACTCACCAACCAAGCTGCAAGCGGATGCCACCTCCTCGCTGTTTCCGTCGCGCTGGCGACCAGCTCGTGGAATTGAGTAGCTCCTGACGTGATCTTTTGATCACAAAAACAGCAACCCCAGGCGTTATTTTCCCCTCGCACAGGAACTGAACCGAGAGCTCCGAATTTAAAGTTTTGAACCTAATGTAAGGTTAACTCCCAGTAATCAAATTCAGTTTTTGGAATTTGCTACAAATTTGAAATTTGAATTTGGGAGCCACTGTTGTTTAGGGGGGAGACTACCAGTGGGACCCGCATGTCAGTGAACAGAGACAATAATCAAAGTTGTGTCTGTGTGCACGCGCCACTGAGGCAGCCAAAACGAGCTGCTGCTCGTGCCTTGCTTAAGAAGGCAGTCAACGTCGGTGGAAAGGATTGATAGCCACGGCAGTGCACAAATCAATTGCACCTTCTTCTCTGCTCACAGGACGTTCCTCCTCGCTTCGTTGCACACGCGTGCCCAAAGCAAAAGGAAAACACACCGTGCGCCTCTGCTCCTCACCCCCGATCGACTTCCAGCCACTGTGGTGCCTCGCTGAGCCAACCAGAGTGTGCGCCGGCCTCCACTGGACGTCATCCACACCTCCGCAGCTTGTGTCCATCGTCCTCCGACCGGTGCTGAGCCAACCTTTTCCCCTCGGTGCAGCACGAAGTCGCCATCACTGCTCCTCGCCTTCCGGCCGTTCCCGCACCTCTCCTGCACGACCAACACCACCCTAAGGTGCGCCAAGGTGTGTAGATCATGCTCCCATAGTCCCCTTGCTGGTTCCCACCGTCAGCTCGCCGAATTTTGAAGTTTTGCACCGGTGTACGTGATGAACCGGCGCCCCTCTAAATCGGGAAATTCGTCCAACCGGCTTGATCATCCTTCCTTTGGTTCAAGCCATAGAAACTACAGCTCCTAGCACCCTCCCATGCCGAATACCGAAGCCAACCGTCCATCCAACGCCCCGGGCGACGAGAATTCGCCGCCGGCGGCAAAAACGGGTCAGTCCTCCAGTGAACCCCCTTTTCCCGCTGTTTGCTGCAAGGTTTGGCATGCATTCCATGTTCCCCGACCACTAGGGATGCTTTATGGCAACTTATCTCGTCAGGAGAATCTTCGGACACGCCGGAACGTGTCTATGTCACGCCGCCAAGCGCCGCCGTCGGTGCCGACCTGTTTTCAGCCATTTTCATGAGGTGAGACCTTGCCCGGCAGCTGCACCACGTTCCCACGGTCGTGTAGGGCAAAACCGGAGCAAAAATGGTGGAGAAATGAGGGAGAACGGTGTGCACCATGATCCAGATGTCTGTGCGCGCGAGTCTCTGTCCGGAGGTAGAAGAAGGCAGTGGAGCCCACTGTCAGCCAGTATTAGGTTCCAGAAAATGTTCAAACTTTGAAAATTCATAACTTTGTGTAGGAAACTCCGAATTGGGTGATTCAAATTGGTTAGATTCAGTTTACAAAGATCTATCCAAATTTGCAAACCAATTCGTATGGAAGTCAATAATATATTCTGGACAATTCTTTTAAGGTTTTCTGTAAAAGAATTATGGAGGGAGTTTGGGTAAGACAAAAATCCCCAAATTTTGCCATAATATTATTTAGGGTATTATTGAACTTTCAGCAAAGGTTCAGCTCATTTGAAGTCGATTCGAGTAGGAATTTTCAGAGTTTAAGCTGCTGTGCTCAAAAGTGTCCAGAAACTTTTCAGAAAAAGTTTCCACTTTGTAAAATTCTTCCTAGGAAATCTTTAGCTCCAAAAATAGTGAAACAACTTTTTATAGAATCCTTAGGAAGAGTACTTTGCAGAGGAACAAAGTGCTTGCTATGAAAATGCCCAGTATTTTCTGTGGAATTATTTTTAGTAAATCCTTTAGGGATTAATTCCAGGAAGGAATCTCAATGAAAAATTCCAAATTTTGGGGCAGCCAATCCTTTTCATAGTTCCTGATCTCCAGTAAAAAATTTATGATTTTTGTATCTATTAAAAGGCCTTAATCAGTAGGTTATCTCAGGGTTAAATAAATTAGCTAAAAATCATAGAATGAAATTCCAGAAAAAATGGTTCAAACTTCAAACCTCCATAACTTTCCGCAGGGATGTCCAAAATTTGTGAAACATATTTTGTTGAATTCCTCTCAGTCAGTACTTTGCACAAATGCAAAGAATTTGATCTGAAGATCTCTGGAATTTTCTCCAAAAATCATCAAATTTAAGTCTTTGGGAATTAATTCCAGAAGATACCTGTTATAGAATTTTCTCAAATTTGGCCAGAAGATTCCTCATGATATTAGTGATCTCCTGTAAAAAGTTTAACTTCATTGGAGTTTATTTGCTAGGCTTAATTTTCTTCTCAAGTTCAGCCTTTATTTGGAAATTCAAATTCTAAATAGAAACTTTTCAGCACTCCTGTCCAACTTCAAAAATTTATTTTTCTCTGTAGGTAGCTCCAAAAATGGTGAAACAAATTTTGTTAGAACCATAGAGACCTACTCTAATTAGATATTCCACTGTTAGCCATGTCAAAACTTCAGATTTGGGATCAAAATTCAGAGAAGCCTTGTATTTATGGGAATTTTGGAGACCACAAGCTTCAATGGAATTTTTCCAAATTTTGCTCAGATCAGCCTTAGAGAGTCTAGTATCCACTGGAAAAATCCCAAGGAAAATTAGGGAACCTAAATAGCAGTAGCTATGAATAGAAGGAGATCTCCAATTCTATGTTGCTAGTGTGTAGCGTCCCCGGGCTGGACGGCTGCACTTTTGCTTAGTTAGGATGAGAAGCTAGCTATGTATAATACTTCCGATGTATAAATAATTTTGTAAAAGACTTCTGCTGTAATTTTATGTCAAATAAAAGTTTGTATGTTGTTCTTAATCTTTTCTTGTGTGCTGTTGGGTGCCGCATCGCACAACACCACCTCTGCAATGCCGGAGTGGGTGAACCACGGGTGGTCACCATAGTCGTGGTATCAGAGCCGCATTAGGAATAGCACGCTCGAAAAGAGCCTATTTTGAATACTTAGAAGTAGTCGAGTGAGGATTAGACACTATGTCCACATAAGGTCTATGATAGTAGTAGTAGTAGTACTAAGGTGGAAATGCTAACATACTTGTTATACATTCTGTAACGACGCTCCGACGTCAGGTAAGAGGTAAGGTACGCCACCGCAGGCGGATCAATTGCGGTAAGCTCGCCATACGAGCAATAGTATGGAATGGTTTACTATGTCTTGGCACGGTAGTTAATATGAGTCTCTGAACCTTCTCATGGTTCTGAGAGCATATGAAAACGCTGATCTCCAGCATGCTTTAGGAAAATGTGAGAATACCCCATCGTGTGGTAAGCAACACGATAGTATGCAACTCTTGAACGTTCAATGTTCAAAGGGTCATACGCAGCGCTCGCCATCGGCGTGCCTCAACGGTCATGAGGCAGTAGGTCGTATCCGTTGGGTTGATAAAATTCCCAACCGTGATGACCCGTTCGTGCTCTACTCGGGTTCCCCGTCGTGTGGTGTGAAAACACGACCATGTACCTTGAGACGTGGCTTGACTCAAGGACGATCCGTATGGCAATGATACGGACCATATGTTTTTACTATGATATGGAACTGCCTGAAATGTCAAAAACCCTTGTATGCACCATTATTGTGTGGTTTTCTGCAGGTACATTAACCACGTTAGCGCATGACGTGTAGAAACCATTTGTGAGTGACGCCTTTAGTTCCACCATTTGACATGTATATGCCGGAATACCGGCTTAGGATTTTTCTTTGGTGAGGAAACGTAGTACCGAGATGAGTATTAGTTGCATAAAAGTATATTTTCAAAGAAAAGAGTTAAAATAAAGTTTAAAATTCCATTTAGAGGTTATTGAACTCCCATATTGAACTAATAGTCAATTGGGAGTATAGATTCAATCTCTAAGACTTAGGAACAACCTCCCTTGTTTTTGGCAGAAACTTTGCTGAACTTAAACAGGGTATAACATAGGATTGGTTGAACCAATGGAGGTGTGGGATACCATTATGGAAAGGTTTTGAAGTCCTTTACAACTTTTCTATAGAGCTCCAGAACAAAATCTCCCTCCAAATGGATGAAAATCTGAGATGAGTATGCACTGTACAGAAACAGGGCAGTCCAAAAATGCTTTTTGGAAATTTCTGTATTTCAACCACACTCTTGTATAAAAATTTCCAAAGGTGTTAAGATACATTTCTGGAAAGGGCATGAGATATACTACAACTTGGTAGTTGTAAAAGTCCAAGAAAAGGGACTTGCAAAAACTTTTCTTCACCTCACAACACCACAGTTTTTATTGTGGATATCTTAGGAAAAAGTGTGAAGAGCAAGTAACCTCCATCAAAAGGGTAATTAGAGGGGAAAGCCTTCACTTTCACAAAGTAGGATTTCTACACATGAACATGAGAGGTTGAGCTCACCCCTAGGACTTAAAAAGTCTTGGGAGGGTTCAAGCCAAGTTTCATGCAAATCCAACACTTTTTGAGGCACTTTTGGAGGTATTTGAAATGGGGGCCAATTTGAATGTAAATTCAAATTGCAGCAACTTTCATCACTCAAAGTCAAAATTTAGCTTCATATTCAAACTCAGCACATTTTTCTGAGCTAGCCCACCAATTTTCATCCCTATTGGAGTTCATCTTGTTAAGAGTTAAATTTGCAAGAATTCAAAACTGAATTTGAATTTCAGTTTAAACATGCAGCAAATTTAGCCAAACACAAGTTCAAATTTGAGAATTCAAATTCAAACAAAGACTTGGTGACTAAGTCTCACATTAAATTGTGAGTAGCTGAGGGTATTTTGGCACAACAGAATTCTGAAAATTGGAAAAAACAAAAGAATTAGAGGGGAGGCCCACTGGTCAGGAGACTTAGCACAGAAGTCTCCCCAGCCGACTTCCCCGACCGAGCGCGCTCGCCAGCTGCGGCCAGCGTCGGCGCCCGACCACCTCGGCCGGCCAGCTCCTGCTTCGGCAGAGGAGGTGGCACAGCAGGTGTCGCGCTCTCCACCGGCCTCAGGGGCCTATAAAAGGCCCGAGACCGCCGGCGAGTTGCTGATTTTCACGAGTTCCGCAACCAGCAGCCTAGTCGCCGAGCTCCGATCATGTGCCACCCAGGCTGTGATCATCTTCCGGCTTTGACCTCCATAGGAAAGTGAAGCGCTAGCTCGTCCTCAAGACCGCCACGCAAACCGTTCCAAGGTTCAACCTTTGTGCGCGGAGATTTTTTCAGTTTAGGGCAGGTAGCTAATTTCGGGACCCGATTAGGTTTAGGAGAAATTCGGGAAGCTTAGTGGGTGGGAGGTCGAACGGAGCTGTGAGAGAGCATCTAGAGGTTCTGGCGACCCTTCTCGACCGAAAACCGGAAGGAAATCACCGCCGGAACCCTAGGTTCACCCTAAAACAGTGTGGCGGAGGAGGGGGTCGCCGGTGAGGTCTGGGTTTCCGGCCGTTTAGGGCCCAACAGAGCTCATGCCGAGCTCCCCGAGGTTTCGCTGAGTGTGGCGACGCGATTAGCGCATGAAGGAGATAGTCAGAAGGGCGGGAACACGTTGCCGAGGTAGCACAGAGGCATAGGGCTCGTCGCCTGCGAGCTATGGCGGTTAGCCGGCGGTGACATGGTGTCTAGCGGTTTCAGCATCCGAGATTACGTGGGGGCGGCGAGTCTCGTCGGCTCCGGCGAGCTAGATCGCTGGGAACGCCGACCTCGCCGGAGCTCCGGCGGCTCGGGGCGGCGACGTCGGGAGGTAGATGAAGGGCACGGCCCCACCTGTCAGCCCCTGTGCTAATCGCGCGCGAGCGCGCGGTTAGTTCAATTTAAACGGGCGGGCCCCGCTGTCAGCCTCTGGTTTAGCGCGGGAGCGGATTTTCTGTAGGAAAATAATTCAGGGATCAGCTCAAGCTTTAGAAATTCATAATTTGGTGTAGGAAGCTCCAAATTCTGTGAACTAAATTTTGCTGAACTCAGAATTCTGAGTACTTTCCAGCAATACCAAATTCAGCTCATGAAAGTGAATAGTTTTCTAGAATTAAATCCCTAAAGTTTAAACTGTTGGGAATTTTATCTGGAGAACTACTTTATGAAAAATTCTGAAATTTGGCTGAAAGGTTCATTGGAAAATCCCTGAATCCCAGTAAAATTTTCAGACTCATCCAAGTTCATTTAGTTACCCTAAGTGGGTGATTAAGGGAACTGCCCAGAGAAAATAGAAAAATGTACAGAAACATTTTTCAGATTTTCTCCAATCTTAATTAGGACATAACTTTCTGTAGAATTCTTCAAATGACATGAAACCAACTCCATTAGAACCATCCTAAATTCTAGTTTCCATAAAGTAATGGTGGGAGCCATGAAAAACCCTGGAATTACTTAGAGGCTCAATTATTGACCAAAGATGTTTTTATTTGTACAAGATTCAATTGAACTTTGTTTCAAATAAAACTTGGTCACAACTCTGGTTAGGACCCTACCAATCCACCATAAAAATTTCAGAACCAAAGGGGAGGGCTAGCTAGAGTTATTAGCAATTATGTATTTAAGTTCACACATTGCATTTAAATTTACATGTAGTATTGTATTCAACGTGTAGCCATTGAAGAAGAGACCCCGGAAGTGCTGGATTTCCTTCTTCCGTACGAAGAACTAACTACTGACCAGCAGCAACAAGGCAAGCCCCGGTTTGCATTAACCTTTTTATAAGTTTTACTTTGTTTACATGTGTCATATGAAGTATGTTTGTGCATTAGGTATAGGATGGATGGAACCCCACTTGCATAACCAGAACTTTTCCCTAAGAGTGAGGGTAGTGTCTAAGACCTCGAGTAGACAGGCTATGCTTAATGATTCATAGGACTTCGGTACAAGTCGAGTAGTCGGAATCTACTCGCGAGATAGGCATTGGGACACACGGGTTGGGTTGAGTGATGTGAGATCACTTTAGTAATGAATATGAGACGAGGCAGGGGCTAGGGCGCAGCAAGAGTGAGTCTTGTGTGCGTAGCCCTGCCCGTGTCGATTGAGGACCGATCCGTGTGCGGCCCTGCTGAACAAGTATTGAACGTACCGAAGGCATATCGGATATATGGGCCCCGATAAACCGATGTAGCCTAAACCTCCGGGCGTCGAGGCATAACGCACCGATTAATAGGTGTAGGCTGAGGGCAGCAAGGTAGAAATCTTCCAACGGGCATAGAGAGATGCTCTGTGTGGGGAACCTCCTGCTCGTTTCGGTGCGACCGGTTCGATGTTTGGGCTGTTGGGTGAAAGGTTGTCCCGTACGACATCGAGTGAGCGTGATGTGCAGCTCCACGGATGGGCGTACGTGACGTGCTCTTTGGGTTTCCCTGCAGGTGTATAACGAGTCGATTCGCCGTCCCTCGCGGTGACGAGTACCGCTTGTTCACTGCGTCGTAACGTAGACTAAGGAATGAAATGTTATGATTCCATATTGCTGTTATGATATAATTGTATTGCTACATGTGTGCCACCAAATATTGCTCACTAAATTTCAGCTTCATGAACCGTTAACTTGTTGCTAAAAGATGAACTAAGGATGAACTTGTAGGCGTGTCCATTTGCTGCAACAGTGCTATCCTAAGTCAGGGTACACCTCATGTAGAGTTTCATGCTTAGGTGATTCGGTTAAGCCTTGCTGAGCCTTCGTGCTCACGGTTGCTGCTTAAGTGTTTTTCAGGTGAGGAGCCACCCACGGGCTCGGAGTACGAGTCCACCGGCGAGGGTTACCCTCCGTCGGGGACCACGGCTGAGTGGGAGCCGTACACGCCGCGCTGAGCTGAGGAGTGCAGCTAGTGTGGGTTGCCCTAGGGCTGGGCAACCACTTTTGCTAGATAGGCGGGCGTGAGTTGTATAAAAGAAACTTCCGCTGTGTAATAAAGACCCTAGTTTGTAACTGAGAAGTGTACTACTTTGTACATTCAGTTTGTTTTTCCCGTGTAATATGATGTGTTCTTATGACATGTGCTGTCGGGTGTCGCATCGCGCGGCACCACCCTCTACGATCCTGGATGAGCGGGTTCCGGTCCGCCACAGCCTGGTATCAGAGCTGCAGTGGGGATAGCACAGTACTTAAGGACTGCATTATGGGAAAACTTAGGCTTACGGTGAGGATTCGGTAGTAGCCCAAGTAAGGACTATATTAGTTTAGTTACTTAAAGTGGCAAGGACTAACCTATGTGTTATAATTCTGAATTTCAATTATGCAACGACGCACCTACGCTCTGGTAAGTATGGTAAGGAACGCCACCGAAAGCGGTTCAATTTCGGTTAGCTCCCCCTAACGAGGAACGTGGTTCAGGGATATGTCTCACAGCTTGGTGTGAGACGTCAATATGAAACTCTTGGACTCTTCATGTCCCTGAGTTCATATGAAACGCTGATCCCTAGCGTGCATTAGGCAAGTAAGTGGAGACCCCATCGCGTGGTCAGTAACGCGAGAGTGTGTTCGTCTGGAAATAGCCCAGGAGGACATACGCAGCGCTTGCCATCGGCGTGCCCTGCAGGGCAGTAGGTGGTATCTGTTGGGTTGATAACATTCCCAACCGTGACGACCCGTTCATGACATACTCGGGTTCCCCGTCGTGTGGTGTTGAAACACGATCACGTACCTTGAGACGTGACCTAACTCAAGGATGGCCGTATGGAAATGATACGGGCGTGTGTATTTACTTTCAAATATGGTACTGCCTGAAATGAAACCAACCATTGAGTGCACCATTATTGTGTGGTCTTCTGCAGGTACTAACCACGTATGTATCCGTGTAGAAAACGTGTGCGAGAGACCGTTTAGTGCCACACTTGAGACGTGTATGCCGGTATGATCCGGTTAGAATTTTCTTTTGTGAGGAACGTAGTACCGAGTTATTGTAGGCACATGCATGAAAATAATGATAACAAGGAATTAAAATCTATAGGTTCAACATTTAGGACCCTGGTTGGGTATAAGAATGGGATAGTGATGAGGCTAGTTCCAAAAAGACTGAAAAACAGAGTGTTCTGTTTTGGACAGCAAGTTTGCTGATCTTCAACAGGGCATAACTCACAGGTCTTTTAGCCCAGAGAGGTGTGCTATATAGTTCTGGAAAGGTATTTAAGTACTCTACAACTTTGTTGTAGACTTCCAGAGCTGAAACTCACCTTGAGATGGCTTAAATCCCAGAGGAATGTAAACTGTCCAGAACCAGGACAGAGTAAAATATTCTCTGGACTGTTCTGTTTTTCAAACATAAATCCCAGTAGAAAAATTTAAAAACTTTCATATGATACATCCTTAGAAAGGGGAGAAGATGTGTGACATCTTTGCAATTCAAAGTTTCTGAAGTTTCAGCACAGAGTTCAGTGGAAACTCGAATTGAAAACAGCAACTTTCCAAGGGAGGTGCTGTTAAAATTCTTCCAGAAATTCTGCTGACTTTGAATTAGCATAACTTTTTAACCAAAGCTGATCTGGGGGCAAATGAATACTCGTTGGAAAGATACTAAAGTTGAATTTAACTTTGGTATTCAACTTAAGTCGTGAAACTGCCCAGAACCAGATCAAAACTTGGAATAGGTAGAAACTGGTCATTCTGACAGAAGAATGACAGTTGAACTCATTGGAGAGGGTGTTGGACCCTAAGGGTGGTATACGTGATGACAAAGCGATAGTAATACCTCGTGGTGACCAAACCTAGTTATGGTGAGCTTCCAAAGTGGAGGTTCATCAAGTTGGATGTAACTAGTTTGTATTTGGTCTGATAATGGTGTAGCTTGTGCAAAGTTATTACATTATCTACATACGAGATGTATCGCATGAATTATTGTCATTATGTTTTATGCCTATTTTTATGGGACTGCATGCAAAATGTTGTGGGACTGATGATTATTGTCGTGTGGTTGCAGATGGTTCGTACTAGGACCACGCACGAGGTTGATGGCTCTAGCCAACAGGGAGGTGATGACTCCCAGCCACCGGCCTACGACAGCACCCCGCAGCAGCAGCCACCACCGCCGCCTCCGCTTACTCTAGAGGATGTGATAGCGGCACTGGTGGGAGGTCGTGAGGAGCAGACCGACCTGCTCCGCACGATCGTGCAGAATACGTCCCAGGCGGGGGGACGTCAAGAGCGAGGGCCTCGTGAGCCCCGTGAAGTGTCGTACTCGGATTTCATGAGTACGCACCCTCCAGTGTTCACCGAAGCCGAAGAACCACTGGAGGCGGATAACTGGCTGCGGACCATCGAGTCCAAGTTCGGGCTGCTCCAATGTACGGAGCGGCAGAAGACTCTGTTCGCAGCGCAGCAACTCCACGGTGCCGCGGGTGCGTGGTGGGCTAACTATGTCGCCTCACGTCCGGCTGGACATGCCGTGGAATGGCAAGAGTTCCAGGAGGCGTTCCACGCCTATCACATTCCTCCCGGAATCATGAAGAGGAAGTTCCAAGAATTCTTGGAGCTGAAGCAGAGCGGGAGGAGTGCCCATGACTACTCCCGTGCCTTCAACCATCTGGTGCAATACGCGTCAGACTATATCTCCACGGAGGAGAAGAAGAGGGAGCATTTCTATCGGGGGTTACACCCCGAAATGAAGACGCACCTCGTTCAGTGGAATCGCGGCACTTTCAACGACCTAGTCAATGCCGCGATTATGCAATAGGATGCTCAGCGGGAGTTGGCAGCTGAGCAGAGGAAGCGCAGCGCTCCACCTAGCAGCGGTGGTGGCGCGCCACAGAAGTACCGTATGGTGTATCGGACACCATCCGGGCAGCAGTGGCATCCACCGGCGCGGCCTCAACAGTTCGGGGGACGTTCGTTCCAAGCACCCCCGTTCCGTCCGCCGATGCCGCCACCAAGGAAGCAGCAGACAGTACCCCGGGCGTTTCCACCGCCACAACGCGCCCCGGGATTCCGTCCACCGATCAGCGGGGGACCGCCCCGTTTCACCTGCTTCACGTGTGGCCAGGCGGGCCACTTCGCGAAGGACTGTCCCCAGGGGCAGCAAAGCAGCGGGCAAGCCCAGTTCCAGGGCGGTGCTCGAGGCCGACCTCCGGTGAAGAAGGTTGGTCAGCGGACTGGGGGTGTCCGCAACCTCGACAATGAGGACGCCCCAGAGGGAGACAACGTGCTGGTGGGTACGTTTACTCTCAACCATCAAGCCATCGTCATACTTTTTGATTCTGGTGCAACCCACAACTTTATAAGTGCATCGTACGTGGTTAAGCATCAGCTGGAAGCCTTTCCAACCGAGTGTTCGTATATGATCTGCTCACCGGGAGGAAAGATTTCAGCAATGATGATGGTTCCAAAAGCACCACTGTGCTTAGGTGGGAAGATATATCCCACCACTATGATTATCCTAGGGGGGCAGAAGATTGATGCAATCTTGGGAATGTCATGGCTAAGCTACCATGGCGCTGTCCTGGAAACACTATCACGGACGGTTCACCTCAACTCCCCATTACACCGTCCGCAGTCACTCCTATTAGATAATCCAGTCCGGGAGGTTTCAGAAATCAACAATACTGAAGCTCTCAAGTTAGAGGACATCCCCGTAGTCTGGGAGTATCCCGACGTGTTCCCGGATGATCTACCGGGCATGCCACCTGAGTGTGATGTCGAGTTCATGATCGAGCTCGCACCCGGGACTACGCCCATATCACGGAGACCATACAAGATGGCTCCAAATGAGCTGGCTGAACTGAAAGAACAGCTCAATGATCTGTTGAGCAAGGGTTTCATTAGGCCGAGTTCCTCGCCTTGGGGATGCTCGGCGCTGTTTGTAAAGAAGAAGGATGAAACCCTGAGGCTGTGTGTGGACTACCGGCCGCTCAACGCCGTCACCATCAAGAATAAGTACCCACTGCCCCGCATCGACATATTGTTTGATCAACTTGTGGGTGCAAGTGTGTTCTCAAAGATGGACCTTCGCTCTGGATATCACCAGATAAAGATCCGGGCGGAGGATATTCCGAAGACGGCCTTCTCAACGAGATATGGATTATATGAATATCTCGTCATGTCCTTTGGTCTCACAAATGCTCCAGCCCATTTCATGTATCTCATGAACTCGGTGTTCATGCCGGAGCTGGACAAGTTCGTGGTAGTGTTCATCGATGATATCTTGGTTTACTCCAAGACAGAAGCCGAACATGCCGAACACTTGCGGATCGTTCTTCAACGATTGCGAGACCATAAACTCTACGCCAAGTTCAGTAAATGCGAGTTTTGGATCAGCCAAGTGCCATTCTTTGGACATATCATCTCAGCTGAAGGCATTGCGGTTGACCCAAGCAAAATAGAGCAAGTGCTGAAATGAAAAGCTCCCACTTCAGTTCATGAAGTCAGAAGTTTCCTCGGGTTAGCGGGATACTATAGGAGATTCATTCCAAGCTTCTCCAAGCTCGCTAAGCCGATGACAGAATTACTGAAGAAAGGGACGAAGTATGTTTGGAACACGGCGTGTGAAGGAGCATTCCAAGCATTGGTGAAGCATCTCACAACAGCCCCGGTCTTAGCTCAGCCGGATACAACAAAGCCCTTCGACGTGTATTGTGACGCGTCCGGTATTGGGCTTGGCTGCGTGTTGATGCAGGAAGGACGTGTGGTCGCTTATGGCTCACGCCAACTTCGGAACCATGAGCAGCATTATCCTACTCATGATCTGGAGCTTGCTGCCGTGGTGTTGGCGCTAAAAATGTGGAGGCACTATCTCCTGGGGAACTGGTGCATCTCTACACCGACCACAAGAGCTTGAAATACATTTTCACCCAGAAGGAGCTGAACATGAGGCAACGGAGGTGGTTAGAATTAATCAAGGACTATGAGATTGAGATTCACTACCACCCCGGCAAGGCGAATGTGGTTGCCGACGCGCTGAGTCGGAAATCACATGTCCATCACCTCACCATTACACCGGTGGAGGAGGAAGAGCCAAGTTTATACTTGGTTCCTTATGGATCACTGTACAACCTTGCCCTCATCCCTACTATTAGGGAGGACATCATCGCAGCTTAGAAAAATGATAAAGGCATGGCACATCTCCGGAGACGGATTGACAATGGGGAGATCAAATGTTTCCGGAAAGATGATGAGGGGACGCTGTGGTTCAATGACCGCATAGTCGTACCCCGGGATATGGAGTTGAGAAAGAAGATCCTCGATGAAGCTCACTTGTCCAAGTACTCCATTCATCCGGGAAGCAACAAAATGTACCAAGATTTGAAAAAGAAATTTTGGTGGACACGGATGAAGCGGGAGGTAGCTAAGTACGTATCCGAGTGTGATACGTGTAGACGAGTGAAGGCTGATCATATGAGGAAATCAGGGCTGCTGCAACCCCTGAAAATTCAAGCATGGAAATGGGAAGATGTGAGCATGGATTTCATTGTGGGATTATCCTTAACATCCAACAAACATGATTCCATTTGGGTAATCGTTGACCGACTGACCAAGTCAGCTCACTTCATCCCCGTACATACACATTTCCATGCCAACAGATATGCGGAGTTATATATCGCCAGGATTCTATGTTTGCATGGCGTACGCAAGACCATAGTCTCAGATCGAGGTGCATTGTTTGTATCTCGCTTTTGGGAGCAGTTACATGCTGCTTTGGGTACTAAACTGATTAGAAGCTCCGCTTACCACCCTCAGACAGATGGGCAGACAGAGAGGGTGAATCAAGTTCTGGAAGACAAGTTGAGAGCATGTGCCATCCACCATGGTAGGAACTGGGATGATCACCTACCATTGGCGGAATTCTCGTACAACAACGGCTATCAGGCGAGTATCAAGATGGCACCCTAAGAAGCTCTCTACGGTTGCAAATGCCGCACCCCATTAAATTGGTGCAAGTCCGGTGAAAGGGTCACATTCGGGGTTGATGTGGTGAACGACGCCGAAGAGCGCGTTTGGACAATTCAAGCCAATTTGAAGGCCGCTCAATCCCGACAGAAGAGCTACGCTGATAAGAGGCGTAGACCGTTGCACTTCGACGTTGGGGAACACGTGTACCTCCGCGTGTCTCCGATGAAGGGCCTGCACTGGTTCGGTGTGAAGGGGAAGCTCGCTCCCCGTTTTATTGGACCCTATGCCATCACCGAGAAGTGTGGACCAGCGGCGTATCGATTGGAGTTACCGGCATCCCTTGCTGGTGTCCATGATGTTTTCCATGTTTCGCAACTGCGAAAATGTTTGAAGCATACAGCTGCTGTTCCTACCGAAGACATCGGCGAGCTGAAACCGGATTTAACATATGATGAGTATCCGGTGGCCATTCTTGATGAAAAAGCCAGGACCATGCGTAGCAGAACGTTGTGGTTCTACAAAATACTCTGGAGCAACCACACCGCCGAAGAAGCGACGTGGGAGAGCGAGGAATTCCTTCGCTCGAATTACCCGGAGTTCATGCCTTCTCAACACGGGTAAGTCCCTATTACATCGCTATCTCTTCTTTTGTAATCTCGGGACGAGATTCTTTTAAGGGGGGAGGGATGTAAAAGCCCAAGAAAAGGGACTTGCAAAAACTTTTCTTCACCTCACAACACCACAGTTTTTATTGTGGATATCTTAGGAAAAAGTGTGAAGAGCAAGTAACCTCCATCAAAAGGGTAATTAGAGGGGAAAGCCTTCACTTTCACAAAGTAGGATTTCTACACATGAACATGAGAGGTTGAGCTCACCCCTAGGACTTAAAAAGTCTTGGGAGGGTTCAAGCCAAGTTTCATGCAAACCCAACACTTTTTGAGGCACTTTTGGAGGTATTTGAAAAGGAGGCCAATTTCAATGTAAATTCAAATTGCAGCAACTTTCATCACTCAAAGTCAAAATTTAGCTTCATATTCAAACTCATCACATTTTTCTGAGCTAGCCCACCAATTTTCATCTCTATTGGAGTTCATCTTGTTAAGAGTTCAATTTGCAAGAATTCAAAACTGAATTTGAATTTCAGTTTAAACATGCAGCAAATTTAGCCAAACACAAGTTCAAATTTGAGAATTCAAATTCAAACAAAGACTTGGTGACTAAGTCTCACATTAAATTGTGAGTAGCTGAGGGTATTTTGGCACAACAGAATTCTGAAAATTGGAAAAAACAAAAGAATTAGAGGGGAGGCCCACTGGTCAGGAGACTTAGCACAGAAGTCTCCTCAGCCGACTTCCCCGACCGAGCGCGCTCGCCAGCTGCGGCCAGCGTCGGCGCCCGACCACCTCGGCCGGCCAGCTCCTGCTTCGGCAGAGGAGGTGGCACAGCAGGTGTCGCGCTCTCCACCGGCCTCAGGGGCCTATAAAAGGCCCGAGACCGCCGGCGAGTTGCTGATTTTCGCGAGTTCCACAACCAGCAGCCTAGTCGCCGAGCTCCGATCGTGTGCCACCCCGGCTGTGATCATCTTCCGGCTTTGACCTCCATAGGAAAGTGAAGCGCTAGCTCGTCCTCAAGACCACCGCGCAAACCGTTCCAAAGTTCGACCTTTGTGCGCGGAGAATTTTTCAGTTTAGGGCAGGTAGCTAATTTCGGGACCCGATTAGGTTTAGGAGAAATTCAGGAAGCTTAGTGGGTGGGAGGTCGAACGGAGCTGTGAGAGAGCATCTAGAGGTTCTGGCGACCCTTCTCGACCGAAAACCGGAAGGAAATCACCGCCGGAACCCTAAGTTCACCCTAAAACAGTGTGGCGGAGGAGGGGGTCGCCAGTGAGGTCTGGGTTTCCAGCCGTTTAGGGCCCAACAGAGCTCATGCCGAGCTCCCCGAGGTTTCCCTGAGTGTGGCGACGCGATTAGCGCATGAAGGAGATAGTCAGAAGGGCGGGAACACGTTGCCGAGGTAGCACAGAGGCATAGGGCTCGTCGCCGGCGAGCTATGGCGGTTAGCCGGCGGCGACATGGTGTCTAGCGGGTTCAGCACCCGAGATTACGTGGGGGCGGCGAGTCTCGTCGGCTCCGGCGAGCTAGATCGCCGGGAACGCCGACCTCGCCGGAGCTCCGGCGGCTCGGGGCGGCGACGTCGGGAGGTAGACGAAGGGCGCGGCCCCACCTGTCAGCCCCTGTGCTAATCGCGTGCGACCGTGCGGTTAGTTCAATTTAAACGGGCAGGCCCCGCTGTCAGCCTCTGGTTTAGTGCGGGAGGGGATTTTCTGTAGGAAAATAATTCAGGGATCAGCTCAAGCTTTAGAAATTCATAATTTGGTGTAGGAAGCTCCAAATTCCGTGAACCAAATTTTGCTGAACTCAGAATTCTGAGTACTTTCCAGCAATACCAAATTCAGCTCATGAAAGTGAATAGTTTTCCAGAATTAAATCCCTAAAGTTTAAACTGTTGGGAATTTTATCTGGAGAACTACTTTATGAAAACTTATGAAATTTGGCTGAAAGGTTCATTGGAAAATCCCTGAATCCCAGTAAAATTTTCAGACTCATCCAAGTTCATTTAGTTACCCTAAGTGGGTGATTAAGGGAACTGCCCAGAGAAAATAGAAAAATGTACAGAAACATTTTTCAGATTTTCTCCAATCTTAATTAGGACATAACTTTCTGTAAAATTCTTCAAATGACATGAAACCAACTCCATTAGAACCATCCTAAATTCTAGTTTCCAGAAAGTAATGGTGGAAGCCATGAAAAACCCTGGAATTACTTAGAGGCTCAATTATTGACCAAAGAGGTTTTTATTTGTACAAGGTTCAATTGAACTTTGTTTCAAATAAAACTTGGTCACGACTCTGGTTAGGACCCTACCAATCCACCATAAAAATTTCATAATCAAAGGGGAGGGCTAGCTAAAGTTATTAGCAATTATGTATTTAAGTTCACACATTGCATTTCAATTTACATGTAGTATTGTATTCAACGTGTAGCCATTGAAGAAGAGACCCCGGAAGTGCTGGATTTCCTTCTTCCGGATGAAGAACTAACTACTGACGAGCAGCAACAAGGAAAGCCCCGGATTGCATTAACTTTTTTATAAGTTTTACTTTGTTTACATGTGTCATATGAAGTATGTTTGTGCATTAGGTATAGGATGGATGGAACCCCACTTGCATAACCAGAACTTTTCCCTAAGAGTGAGGGTAGTGTCTAAGACCTCGAGTAGACAGGCTATGATTAATGATTCATAGGACTTCGGTACAAGTCGAGTAGTCGGAATCTACTCGCGAGATAGGCATTGGGACACACGGGTTCGGTTGAGTGATGTGAGATCACTTTAGTAATGAATATGAGACTAGGCAGGGGCTAGGGCGCAGCAAGAGTGAGTCTTGTGTGTGCAGCCCTGCCCGTGTCGATTGAGGACCGATCCGTGTGCGGCCCTGCTGAACAAGTATTGAACGTACCGAAGGCATATCGGATATATGGGCCCCGATAAACCGATGTAGCCTAAACCTCCAGGCGTCGAGGCATAACGCACCGATTTATAGGTGTAGGCTGAGGGCAGCAAGGTGGAAATCTTCCAACGGGCATAGAGAGATGCTCTGTGTGGGGAACCTCCTGCTCGTTTCGGTGCGACCGGTTCGATGTTTGGGCTGTTGGGTGAAAGGTTGTCCCATACGATATCGAGTGAGCGTGATGTGCAGCTCCACGGATGGGCGTACGTGACGTGCTCTTTGGGTTTCCCTGCAGGTGTATAACGAGTCGATTCGCCGTCCCTCGCGGTGACGAGTACCGCTTGTTCACTGCGTCATAACGTAGACTAATGAATGAAATGTTATGATTCCATATTGCTGTTATGATATAATTGTATTGCTACATGTGTGCCACCAAATACTGCTCACTAATTTCAGCTTCATGAACCGTTAACTTGTTGCTAAAAGATGAACTAAGGATGAACTTGTAGGCGTGTCCATTTGCTGCAACAGTGCTGTCCTAAGTCAGGGTACACCTCATGTAGAGTTTCATGCTTAGGCGATTCGGTTAAGCCTTGCTGAGCCTTCGTGCTCACGGTTGCTGCTTAAGTGTTTTTCAGGTGAGGAGCCACCCACGGGCTCGGAGTACGAGTCCACCGGCGAGGGTTACCCTCCGTCGGGGACCACGGCTGAGTGGGAGCCGTACACGCCGCGCTGAGCTGAGGAGTGCAGCTAGTGTGGGTTGCCCTAGGGCTGGGCAACCACTTTTGCTAGATAGGCGGGTGTGAGTTGTATAAAAGAAACTTCCGCTGTGTAATAAAGACCCTAGTTTGTAACTGAGAAGTGTACTACTTTGTACATTCAGTTTGTTTTTCCCGTGTGATATGATGTGTTCTTATGACGTGTGCTGTCGGGTGTCGCATCGCGCGGCACCACCCTTTGCGATCCTGGATGAGCGGATTCCGGTCCGCCACAGTAGTTGTTAGTTGGACAAACTTGGTCCAGAACTGTATGAAAATGTTGAATCAAAGTGGGTACCTCCCGGTGGGGTACCGCTGAAATTTTCCCTGAATTTCTATTAATTTCAAACTCCATATCTATTAAACCTTAAATGATATGGAGTCACATAAACAACTGTTAGAAATATAATGAAGTGATCTGGAACTTTGGTATTCTCCTCTGGTCATAATTCTGCTGCTATGGAATTTTAGTGCAGACCGGTCAGTTGTGAACCGAGTAGTCGGGAAACTGATTGGTCAAGCACCTGATAATTTGTTTGGATTATGAGTGTTTTCTTCTTACTCTCAGAAGTGTAAAAGTGCCAGAAATGTATATGAATAAAAACCGAGGTTTGAGTTCATATGTGTGGCAAAGACATGAAAAATGGGACTTGCTAAAACTTTTCTTCATGCAAAGTAATACATGGATGGGCATCCAAAATGAGGCTCACATTTTTATTTGAAAGTGTTGAACCAAGAAGGATTTAAATACCTCTTTGCATGAAAGTTTAAAAATCAGATTTCATACTTCAAAGTTCACACCAATTTGTGGCTAAAGAATTTGAAGACTTATGCAGCCATATAGTTTGGGAATTTTGGAAAAAGGTTAGGTGGCAAGCTTTTCATTTTAGGGTGAGCTCCAAAAAGGAATTAAATTAGAAGCATTTTCAACTTCCAACCAAATTCAAATTTTCTATTCAAATTCAAACTGAAATTGGCAAATTCAAATTCTAGCCCATCTTTCAAACTCAGAGTTCTTGAATTTGGGAGGATTAACTTGAGAAGATATTTTGGGAGGAAAATGTGGGGTGGGACCCACATGTCAGTGAGCCAATTGTGACTTGCAAAGGAAGCAAATGCTCTCTGTTTCAACTCACCGAGGAGCTTCTCACCGTGTGCCACAGAGGAGGTTGCCGAGCCACCTCCTCGTTGAATTTCTCAAGTGCTGGCACCGTGTGTGAGTTCTCTTCTCTCGGTGTGATCTATTTCCACCACAGACCGAGCAACCGACGTTGTTTCTCCTCCTCGCGAGCAAACGCACAAGCCAAGAGTTCCAAAGCGCCACCTCCTCGGGAGCAACCGGGAAACACTCGCGCCACTGCCTCCGAGCTGTAACACAACGCGGAGCACCCGTTGCTCACCTCCCCGACCCAAAAGCTCGCAAGCTCCGGCCTCCTTTCCACGTGAACGACCTCAACCGCCATGACCTAACTCAAACCGACGACCGGGTGCACGTGGACAGCCATCCACGGTGGTTCTCAAGCCCAAGAAAACACGGCCACGGGAGCATGCTACTGTGCTGCTGCTCTCACCCAAGTCTTGAAGCAAACTGTGGAGCGTAGCCAGCGAATTTGAAGTTTTTGCTCCGGCGAGTTCAACCCGAGCATTCGGTACGAAACCTTCAAATTCCCCCTCTCTTATTCTCCATAGGTCATCAAATCTTGCACATAGGTGCTGGACTAGCTGGCGATCATCTTTGCTTTAGTGATCCTAGCATGAAAACACCTCGGAGCAGAGCATTTTGAGGTTTCCCGAGGGTGTTCTTGGCGGGACTAATCGGTCGCATGGTGAAACCCCCTTTACCGCCATTCCCGAGCTAGTTTGAGGTTGTGTCGAGCTTCCTAGTCATGCCCTGGTGCTGTAGATCTAAGTGGTCGAGCTTTTGGCGGGCTAGGAACCCCGGCCGACGGTGCCGGAGTTCATCCGAGGCTGGCACACGTCGCGGGCCATCTTCCGGTCCCCGGTAGCCCCAAAACACTTCACCATCGTGTTCCTCGACGTCGATAACGCTCTGGCGGCGAGTCTCAGCCCGAGCGGTGGCCGGCAGCGGCAATCCGGGGAGCGCCGGTTTACTTCGGCGAGGAGGAATGCGCGGGCGCAGGAAAGAAGCCGGAGGAGGAAGATGAAGTGTGGGTCCCGGCTGTCAGCGACTGTAACGTTTAAACTCGCGATCGGCTATGGCCGGATCCGGTGTGCTGGCGCGCTGAAGACCTGTAGCCCGGTGTGGCCCGTTTTTTAGTGGCTGGATTTAAATAGCGGGCCCAGTTGGATTTCAATAGGGAAAATAATTCCAGAAATGCCCACAAGTTTGGAAATTCATATCTCTGTGTAGAAACCTCCAAATTGAGTGATTCCAATTGGGTTGGATTCATTTTGCAGAGATCTATCCAAATATGAACTCCAATTTGTACGAAAGTCAATATTAAATTCTGGAAAATCCTTTGAAGATTTTCTGAAAAAAGAATTATTGAGGGAGTTCGGTTTATCCAAAAATCCTCAAATTTTGCCAGAATATTCTTTAGCATATTGTAGACCTTCTTGCAAAATTTAGGCTCATTTGAAGATCATTTGAGTAGAAATTTGCGAAATACAAACTGCTGTGTTCATAAGAGTCCAGAAACATTTTCAGAAAATGTTTCCCACTTGTAAAATCTATTATGGGCATTACATAGCTCCAAAAATCATAGGAAAATTTAGGCAAGATCTCTCAGACATATTTGAAATTGTAGTTCACTTAATTGGGCATGAAAATGTACATTACTTCATAATTAATTCTTTTGAGTAGAAATGCTTAAAGAATTGTTCTGGGAGAACTACTCAAGTAAAAGGTCTGAATTTTGGACTAAATGACTTTCATGTGACCAGAAACTCACATGTAAATTATCAGCTAAATTTGAACAGTAGAACTCCATGTTCTTGTTCTCCATACTTATGTACGTGAGAAAATTATATAAGACATTGTAAGAATTATGGAGGATACCATTTGACTCCACATTAGCTGCAATTCGGCAAGCTAAATCCCTAGGTAGTATCGAACCTTCTGTAAAAGTTTTGAAGCCATTGGAGTTCTGGTTATTCAGTTGCAATCAAATCCTTTCAGCTCATCTTTTACGATCATTACGGAAAATTAGATAGTGTATAGCTACGACACTAAGGCCAAGTGAGTTTATTCCTGTTTTTATGCACAACAGAGGCTAATCAAGCCATTCTTGGCTTTTCCACACAACCTCTGTTCCTAAGAAATCCATTCTATAATTCTTTCCATTGCATTCTATAAAAACTTGTGCATATGCAATTCAATAGAAATCACAACGAAGGGGATTCAAATGAGCGATTTATTGAAGTGGATCAAACTCCGGAGAATCAAGGGTTGATCAGCAAGGATCCCTAACTGCTTATATACTACTACCCTGCAAAACAGGCAAGCCCCGGTTTGCATTTAAGTACTTTCGGAATTTCTCATTTGTATCACTTATATCTAGGTTGAAATGTTTACATTAGAGTTAAGGTGTTTGAAACCCCACTTGCATGACTTCAAATCCTATGAAGGGTTGGGTAGCTTACAGACCCGACGAGTAGACAAGGCCCTGCTAATGTGCTTAGGATCTCGGTAGAAGTCGAGTAGTTGGAATCTACTCGCGAGTTAAGAATTTATCACACGGTATGGAAGTAGAGCAGAAAATGGCTTAAGAGTGGTGAAATTGAGCCCCAGCAGGGAGGATAGGAAGCAGTGAGTGGAGGCCTCACGTGTATAGCCCTGTTGGTGTCGATTGAGGATCGAATCGTGTGCGGGCCTGCTGAACAAGTATCAAACAGTACCGGATGGCATACTGACAAAAGCTGGAAACTGATGTAATTGGTTAACCTGGGTGTCGAGGCTTACCCAACCGTAAATAGGAGTGGGTTGAGGGTATCAAGGTGTAAATCTTCCGGTGGGCACAGTCACGCTCCACGCGGGGACCTCCTGCCCGTTACGGATGGACCGGTTCGGCATTTGGGTTGCCTTTGAAAAGTTGTTGCATACAACAGAGTAGGAAGGGGTGTGGAATCACGCTTCTGAAAGTGGGTGTATACAACGTGTTGTCCGGGGTGTCTCCTGATTGCAATCACCGTCCCTCGCGGTTATTTGAGTACCGCTTGTTCACTGTTCTGTGACGTAGTAAGAAGAGAAATAAGCCAGATGAATGATAATATGTTGTGATGAACTATTATTGTTTGGAAACCATGTCTGCTGTAGACATAGAGCTAATTAAGTTTATCTTCCACTTTAGGCATCACCACATCAGGGGAAAGCATCTCTTGTTTGATTGTGGACTTCCGATGTGGGGGCTGCCTAAGGCTTATAAAACTGCGGCTATAACACTGAAAATAAGGATCAACATGTAAGCGTGTCTTTATTGAAAGTCCCTGTCCTATATTATACATCCCTGCATGTAGAGTTCCATGACTAGGGTTTTCGGTTAAGTCTTGCTGAGCGTTATGCTCACAGATGCTATCCGAGTTGTTTTGCAGGATTTACTTCATGCTTATGAGAAGGGGTGTGGATGAGACTCGGAAACCTCCGAGTGAGTACTCAAGAGCATCCTCGCCGCTGCAGTTTGTTCTTCGTGTTGCTAGTAAGAAACGTCCGCGGGTTGGACTCTTTCTTTGTTGCTAATTTAGAAATGAGTCGTGAGAGTTATAGTCTTCGCTGTAGCTTATTTTGAAATAAGTATTTTGTAAAATACTCTTGTACGCTTCCGCAAATGATTTATGTAATATGATGTGTTTCCTCGACTCGTGTGCTATTGGGTGCCGCATATCACGGCACCACCCAACGAGGTCCTGGAGGGGCGTCCGTCCTCCGGCGAGTGTCCCCCACAAGAAGTCCATAACAAGTTCCGAGTCGTCTGTATATCATTAGCTTCAACTTCAACCACAGAAGATTTTAGTTACAAGACCATACCAAGTGAGGAAGATGGACTACAGTACCACCACTCTCGGTGATCAAAACCGGTGTAGTTTTCACCCTAGAAGGCTATGGTTGTGCATTACCTTCATGCAAGAATAGTATATGAAAGTGCATCTAGGCATCCGTTGTGGGTTTTGGTTGATTTATGACAAACAAATGAGACCCTAATAAAATTGTTGAGATGAGCGCAGGTTCTTAAAGAAATTAGGAAGAAAGCACAAAAAGAAAGGAGAAGGAGGATCCAAATTGATAAGAGCTCAGGAGCTGAAATGATTAGATTACTTAGTATAGAGTGTGTTGGAGAAACACACCCCAAGAGCTCAATTGAAAGAAATCACACTAACTGTACAAAATCAGCATGTGCGGACTAGTCCGATTTTCTTTCTGGCTAGAAAACGGACTAGTCCGATATGGACCGGACTAGTCCAATTTTGTCTCTGGAGAGACAACGGACTAGTCCGCACTCTTACGGACTAGTCCGGTATCTCACAACACTTAGGGTTTTTCACACGCCGCACACCGGACTAGTCCAGAATCTACAACGGACTAGTCCGGACATCGCAAGCCCTAACGTAACCATTGGAAACCCTATTATAAAAAGAGGTGTACGGCCATACCACCATAACTTTTCAACCCCCTGCACCGTCACACCTCCCAAGAGCCCAAAATTCACATCTCTCCACACATTCTAACCCAAAAAGGATCAAATCTTTGAGGATTAGCAATTGATCAAAGGAGAGACTTGTTCTACACATCTTGAGCTCTTGGGTTTGATCTCTCGCACACTCTTGTTTGCTTATTGTTCATCTTTTGAGTGTGTTTGGCTATGTTCATTCATTGTAATTCTTGGGGAGCCCTCAACTTGTGAGAAGGCCCCTTGAACGAATTATTTGCCCTTTGTTATTAGTGGAAGAGAATCGGCCTCCGTGGCAATTCGACGAGGGTAGGGTTGGTGAAGACCCGGTCCTTAGTGGACTCCTCAACGGGGATGTAGATTTCCTTCGTGGAATCAAACCTCAAGATAAATCTTGTCTCCTACTCGTGTTCATTCATCGTTTATCATATTCTAGTGTTTAATTAATCTTGTGGAATTCATGTTGAAGCATTGAAATCAAAGTTGATCTCTGTCATTCATTGTTTCACTGTTGTAATACATCTAGGTTATCAATTAATTTCTGCTACATAGGGTACTAGAAGTGAAAATTTTGATCAATCTTGATCTCTCTAGTCCACACATACTGGACGAGTCCGCACAGTACCAGACTAGTCCAATTTTTCTCTGAGTAGAAAAAGGACTAGTCCGCACTCTACCGAACTAGTCCGATTTCCCTGTATTTGATAAACCTACTAAGTGTTTCAGGGATTAACAAAGCGTCGAAAAGCCTATTCATCCCCCCTCTAGGCTACATTCAATTGGCATTAGAGCTAAACTCTTCAAAAGAGTCTCACCGCTCGAAGAGACGATGTAGGATGTCAAGGATGTACACAAGAAGATCGACAATGAAAAGAGTAATGATGAAAGGACTCAAAAGCTAAAGAAGCTACTCGACGCCATACAAGACAGTGAGGACGATGATGAGGAGGTGCTCCAACTCAAGGCTCTTCTACGGAAGAAGGCACTCTCCCCAAAAGGGAAGAAGAAGATTGATGATGAAAAAAGATGAAAGGGGGTAGTCACACAGACTACTCCCGATATCCTTTTCACTATGAGCGTTTAAATTCTAACAATAGTCATTACTTATCAATTCCTCTAGGGAAAGCACCTTACTTTGATGGCAATGACTATTCAATGTGGAGACAAAACATGAAAATCCACCTTATATCTCTTAACCCAAGTTTGTGGCATATAGTGTGTACAGGGATAGATATTCCGGATGATGATGAAGAGCTGACCCCAAGCCAAGAACAAGCCATTCATCGGAATGCTCAAGCTGCAGCTGTGATCACGTCATCACTGAGCCGAGACGAGTTTACCAAGGTGGACGGACTTGAAATTGCCAAGGAGATATGGGACACATTACAAACAGCACATGAAGGTGACCGTCATGTACGCGAAGCCAAGATAGAAATGATTGAAGGTGAATTGGGAAGATTCACGATAGAAGAAGATGAATCACCACAAGATATGTACAATCGTCTGAAGAATCTTATCAACAAAGTCCGAGCTTATGGCAGCAAAAAATGGAATGATCATGAGGTCGTCAAGTTGATTGTAAGGGCCTCAGTTTTTGACACATAATTGAAGTGTTCATCACCATACACACACACCTCATTTGAGGAAAGATGATGAACACAAATGAAGAGCAAGTAACCACCATCAACATGCTCATTAGAGAACAAACTCACACATTGCAAAAGTGGTATTTTCCACATGTGATATAGATGGGCTGGACATATGAAAACTCCTACACATTGCTAAGGATGTCCATGCCAAGTTTCACCCAAATTCAAAACCTTTTTGAGGTCATTTTGGGTATAGCTAGAAAGAGGGCAGTTTGAAACCATATTAAAATTCAAACTGTTTTTATCCCATGAATTCAAAAGTGGGAGGCATATTCTTATTCAGCACATTTTTGTGAGCTCACACACCAAATTTCACTCCATTTGGAGTTCATCTTGACATGAGCTAAGTGGGGCAAATTCAAACTTTAATTGAATTTCAAACTGAACTTGTGCTGAAATTCATTCAAACCAAACCCCATTTGAATTCTAACTAGTTCAAATGGCTCATGGGTGAATAATTTGAATCACCAGGGGTATTATGGTGCTCACTGTTTACAACAGTGATTAGGAGTAAATTTCAGAGGTTAAAACCCCGGCTGGGACCCACATGTCATAGAGAGGAGGAGGCAAAACTTGCACACAAAGTCACAGCCTCGGTGGGAAATTCCACCGAGCAGCTGTCGGCTGTGCCACCGAGCAGCCACCGGCGCCACCAGCTGCTTCCCCTCTACGCGCGCTGGCGCTCAGGCGGCCTGCTCGCGCCCCCACGCGACCGTCACCACTTCAGCGTGGTGAAGATTGGGTGCCTTCTTATCCCCGTGAGCGACACTGGGCGGCGCCATTCCTTTTCTTCCCGAGCTCTCGGTCGATCGGGAAAACATAGCAAACAATTGTGTCCTCACCTCTCCGAGTTGCCAGGCAACATCCTGAGCTCGAGCACCACCCTCCCAACGCCTGAACCACCGGGTTTCGGCCCCTGTCCTCGTGATCAACGACGACCGCCGCAGTTTAGCTGAAGGACGTCGATCGGTCTCACGTGTGCAGCACACTACAGCCACTTCCACGGCCGAGCAAGGGCGGCAACAGGAGCGCACGGACTCCACGCTGCTTCCACCTGAAGCTCAAGCCACGCCGTAAACTCTCGCCGGCGAATTCTCAGTTTTTGCTCCGGCAACCTTAAACTGAGCTTCCGGTATGGTTTCTTCAAATTCTCGCTCTATGATCTTTCGATGGTTATCAAATCTTGCACATAGACGCTGGACTAGCCGGCGATCAAGTTCTTTTCTGCATCCGTGGCATGAAACCGTCTAGGAGTAACGAATTTCGAGCTCCATCAAGGGCGGTCATGGCGGGCACGATCGGTCACACGGTGCCGACTGACTTGCCGCCATCCCTGAACCCTTTTGACACCTTGACGAGCTTCCTAGAGATACACTGATGCTGTAGGACCGTTTGGTCGAGGTGTTGGCGGGTTAGAACCCACGGTCGACGGCGCTGAACCTCAACCGAGGCCGCGGCACGTCGCCGGGCTATTTCCGGTCACCCCCAGCCCGACCTGACACCACCGACGTGTTCCTCGACGTCGACAACCCCCTGGCGGCGAGTTTCAGACCATGGGAGGTCCGGCAGCGGCGAGCCGGCGAGCCCCGGGTCTGCTCCGGAGAGGTTGGCGGCGCGGGCGCAAGAAAACGGCGGGAGGAAGACGAAGCCGGCTGGCCCACGTGTCAGCGGCTGAAGAATTTAAATCGGGATCGGGTGTGGCCGGGGATCGGCTGTGCTGGCACGCAAATACCCTGTGAGCTCCGGTGTGCCGGACACCTCCGCGCCCGACACGTGTCCCCGCGGGCCCCTGAGAGTTTAAACTTTTTCCCCGATTTTCAGAATTCCTCCAAACTTCAAATCCTCATAACTTTAGCTAGAAAGCTCCAAATCGAGTGAACCAAATTTTGTTGGATTCAGCTCTCTGAGCACTTTCCAGGAAATCAAGTTTCACTTCATGAAAATCCTTCTTTCTCCAGAATTAATTCCTCAAAGTTTAAACTGTTAGGAATTTTAACTGGAGAATTCCTTGGAGGAAAATCCTGAAATTTTGCTGGGATGTTCACCAAAATATCCCTGAACTACCATAATAATTTCAGATCCATTTGAGCTCATTTAATCCACCTAATGGTGTGATTAGTGAAACTGTTCCAGAGAAAATAGAAAATGTTCAGAAACATTTTCAGAATTTTCTCTGAAATTGTTTAGCTCATATCTTTAGTTAGGAACCTTCAAATTAAGTGAGACCAACTCCATTAGAACCCTCTGAAAATCTAGTTTTCAGAAAGTCATAGTTTGTTTCATGAAAACCCTTAGAACACCCTAAAAGCCTTCAATTAAGGTCAAGTACATGATTAATTGTGGAGGGCTCAAATGAGCTTTGCTGCAACTAAAACTTGACCAAGTCTCTGTTTAGGTTGTAACCAAGCCACAGTAAAAATTTCACAGTCATTGGGCTTGTCTAGTAAGAGTTATAGACTTCACAAGTTTAAAAGTTAATACAACTGCGTTTAAATTGATATATGTATTTCTTCTATCATGTAGTCGCTAAGGTCGAGGAGGAACCCGAAGTCCTAGACTTCGTTACTCCGGAGGAACAGCTAGCCTACGACCAAGAGCAGCAAGGCAAGCTCCGGTTGCATTAACCTTTTTACCAATTTTTATTGTTTTGAGCACATACTTGAATGCTATTGTTCCTTGCATTAGAGTCTTGTTTGGAAACCCAAGTGCATAGCCAAGAAAACCATGGGTTAGGTTTAGGATTGCAAAACCCCGTTAGCTATTGCAAAGCTAAGTTAGTGTAGGATTCGGTACAAGTCGAGTAGTTGGAACTACTCGCGAGCATAGGCTAGAGGCACTCGACTCGGGTAGAGATAGCACATGATACACATGGCAAGAAAAATGAGACCGAGCGGAGAGTAAGGGCAGCAGGACTTTGGGGCCTGTGTGCTATAGCTCCGCTCGTGTCAATTGAGGACCGAGCCGTGTGCGGGCCTGTTGTACAAGCTAGAACAGTACCGAAGACCTACCGGCTATATGGGAACCGGGAAACCGATGTAACTCGGGTAGCTGGGTATTGAGGCATTGTCCGTCGTTCAGAGGGTAGGTTGAGAGCTTGAGGTGTAAATCGGCTGGCGGCACGGAGATGCGCGTGCAGAGACCTCTTGCTCGGGACGATGGGACCGGTTCAATATTTGGCTGACGGGCGAAAGGTGGTTACGTACGGCGTCCGTGATGGTTGTTGTAGGCAACATCGAGTACGGGCGTACGTGACGGGTTGTTCGGGTAACCCTGCAGGTGTAAATCGATTATAATCGCCGTCCCTCGCGGTCAGTGAGTACCACTTGTTCACTGTACCGTGGCGTAGAAAGAACAGGCTAGTTACATGTTAAAATGTTGCTGATTGAAAGATGGACTTGATTGCTAATGACTTGCTGTAGTCTAGAGCTAACTAAAGTTCTTTTCAACTTTAGGCAAAGTACATGAGAGAAATGCGTTTCTTGTTTGATTGCGGATCTCTCATGTGCCTTAGCGTAAGGTTCTCCACAACCTGCTGCTAAAACTTGAAAGTAAGGTTCTACTAATTAGGCGAGTCCTTTGCAAATGATTTTACCTCATGTACCCATCACCCCTCATGTAGAAGTTCCATATTTAGGTGAGACGGGTCAGACTTGCTGAGCCTTCGTGCTCACTGCTTGTGTTTGAAGCCTTTGCAGGGCACTATGAGGAAGGGACTCCTGAAGAGGAGACGGAACCCTAGGAGGGGGACCCCGTCGAGTGGTAGTCGTGCACGCCGTAGAGTTAGTGCGCGTGTGTGCTAGCAAGGACACGTTCAAGGGCTGAACGTGGACTTGATGCGTAGTCTACGCCCGTGAGTGTAGACTGGAAATATTTTGATGTAAACATGTTCATAAACTTGTCTATGTAAAAAAAAGTTTGCTTCCGCTTTGTACCTTTGACGTGTGTTATACGGTGTTGTGCAACGCAGCACCCCTCAGCGTGATCCTGGCTCGACAAGACCGCGGGGTCGTGTCAGCATTGGTATCAGAGCTCGCTTGAGGTTTAACGCACTACAAAGGGCATCTTTTTCAAAAATCCAGTGAGGAACGAGTTACTAGCTCGTATAAGTATGTTATTAGCATATAGAAAGTGGCATATTAACCTATTTGATTATGTCGGAAAAATCGTGCATCTCGGGACGTGTATGTCTTGGGGGGTGCACGTAAGCGCTGTCCACCAGTGCGCACAAGCTGAAGGGTGGAGCCCCACGGGTGGCAGGTAACCCGACCCGCTTTGATATCCTTTACGACTCTTCATGTCGTTTGGGGTATACGAGCAACGTCTGTCCCTGGCGTGCGTGGTGCAACTTGGGAGACCCCGTCACGTGGTCTGAAACATGAACACGTAACTCAAGGCGTGTTTGGCTTGAGAACATCCGGGCGAGTGATGACGGCCGGGTGTACGAACTGTATGGATTCCGGGCTCGGTGTGCAGCCGAGTCTGACGATTGTTTGAGTTTTTTCAGGTAGCCTGACCACGAAACGGTAGACGTGTAGCATCCGTGTGCGAGTGACGTTTAGTGCCACTGAAATAACGAAGCCGGCTAAGTCCGGTATAGGTTTTTCTTTGTGAGGACGTAGTACCGACATAATCTGGTGACGCATCGACGTCACACCCAACTAAATGAACAACTTCATTGTTAAAATTTGAAAGTTTTGATCTAAAGTAGTAAAACTTGATGTAACTCCTTCCCTTGAACAAGATATTCAAAGTAACAAGTTTTCAACTTATAGGTTGTTAAGGACAGAGCACTCTGTTTTCAGCTGAATCAAGGCTGAAGTTAATCAGAGGTTAGAGGTTGAGTTCTGTCGAGGTTGTGGACATATGATACATTTCTGGAAATCTTTGGAAGAGCTTTACAACTCTTCTGTTGAGGTCCAGAGGTGTTTCATCCCTTAACCAATCGAAAATGCAGTAGAGTTGAAACTGTCCAGAAAACAGGACAGAGTAAAGACTCTCTGACTCTCTGTAAATTAAGCATAACTTCCTGCATAAAAATCCAAAAATAGCACATGAGGTAGTTCTGGAAAGCTTATGAGATAGGTTACAACTTTGTAACAGAAAGTTTTGTCATATTAGGAACAGAATTAACTGGGATTCTTGGATCAAATCAGTACCTAAAGCAGGGAGGTGCTGTCCAATTTTCTCCAGGAATTCTGTTAACTTTGACATCTCATAACTTTTGAACCAGGACAGATCTTGGGCCAAGCAAATACTTTCTGGAAAACTATTGAAGTTAGCTTTAACTTTGATGTTGAGCTCCAGAATTGGTTTTGCCTTCAACATGGCCTAAATCAGGTTGAAATGGAAACTGGTCAGGGCTGTCATGTTGAACAGCAGATCAGCAGTCAAATTTGCTTAAAAATTTGAACTATGTTTCCAAGCTTTATGGGTTCAATGACATGTCTTATGTTATAACTCAGAGGTTTACTGTTAAAAAATATTTGACATTTCTGAAGTATATTTTTACAGATGACAGCAGATAAGCAATTGGAGAACGGGTGGGTGATGTCCCACTGTTCTCACCGTAGCGGCTACCCGGAAGCATTGTGGCAGATGCTTCAATATTTCGGGTACGACCAGATGCCGCAGTACTTTGCGAAGGAGGAAGGCGAAGAGGGGAACAAGACGTGGATGATCCATGTCGAAGTCCCTGCAGGACCTACGCCACCCGGTTGGGTGCCATTCACCGTCACGGTGAGAGGAAGACAACCGGAAGGGATGTGGCAAGTGGCAGCCCGTGACACCATGTCACGTTTCTGCCAACCACACGTGAAAGCCATGGGGGGCACTCCATACGCGCTCGTTCCGGTGGAGGGACGGGATCAGCATGTGTGGGAAGAGAGGTACCTGGAGGCAACGGACCCGAGTTGCCCAAGGTACAACCCCGCGGAGGCAAATCTCAGCCTCCAGATGAGGGCAGGAAATGCCGTGGTGGACAGCCAAGCTGTTCATACGGAGCATCTCGCTACAAAGCTCAAGGAGAGTACCAGCCGTGGAGATCATTTCGAGAGTGCTCACAGCGCACTCCGTAATGTGCTCCTTCCGATGATCAAGTGACTGAATGAACAGCACAATCAGTTGCATCATCTGAAGAAGGCAAAGAAGAAGAGCCGTGTCGACATCGCGGCGTTACAGGAACTGGTACAGAATCTGACCCAGCAGAACGAGGACCTTGCTCAAGAGCAAGACGACGCTATTGAGGAAGGCCAAGGCTGGGAAGAATATTATAACCAAGCCATGGACGAGGTGCATGCATTGCAGGACCTCGTGCCTCCGGTATTGGGGATACCGGTGGTCTTGTGTCTTCCAGCAATGGGAGAACCCGGGATGGGAGAAGAGGTGGTAGATCCAGAGCCACCAGCAGAGGTACCGGAGGAGGACGACCCACAGGAGGTCGCGTTCTACTCTGAGTAGGGGGTTACAGTTGCCATGAAGTGCAGCTAGGGTCGTGTAGCCCAAATTTTGTAATCGGCGACATGTCGTGTAGACAGTAGCGTATGTATAGGTAGTGACAACATGAACACGACTTCTCGGAGACCCGAGAATAATGTATCTTGTATAAAGTTTATGCTTTATCAATATATGTGAATGTTGTGCAAATTAATCATGTGTCACTTCAATACCTACTGTTACATATGGAATTTTAAGTAAGACATGTGCTAATGGCTGCTGTTTTGAATTTCAGAATGACGCGTACTCGTGCCAACCCTGATGTTGGGGGTACTAGCCAAGGGGGAGAGACCTCCCAACAGCCTCCTGAGGACTCCTCGAGGCAGCAACAGCAGCAACAGCAAACACCGCCACTGCCAACGGTTACATTGGCCGACATCGTCGCGGCAATGGCGGATTCACATCAGCAGCACACGGAGTTGCTGCAAACTCTAATTGCGAATACGTCTCGCCCAGAGAGACGTCAAGATCGTGAGGAGCGTCAACAGAGCTCCTACTCCGACTTCCTGGTGACTCATCCCCCGGTATTCTCAAGGGCGGATGAACCACTTGACGCGGACAACTGGCTCCGCGCCATAGAGATGAAGTTCGGGCTGCTCTAGATAAGTGAGCAGCGCAAGACTCAGTTCGCGGTCCAGCAGCTCCAAGGATCCGCGAGTGCGTGGTGGGCCAACTTCTGTGCTTCACAGCCCACCAACCGAGTGATGACCTGGACGGAGTTCCGGACGGCCTTTAGGGCCTATCATATACCGCCAGGTTTGATGAAAAGGAAGACGCAGGAGTTCCTGCACCTGCAGCAAGGGAGCCGGAACACGCTGGAATACTCCAGGGCGTTCAACGATCTCGCGCTTTATGCGTCGTATCATGCCGATACCGACGAGAACCGGCGGGACCATTTTTACCAGGGGCTTAACCCGCTCCTGAAGGACAAGTTGGCGATGTTCAATCGCGGCAGCCTCAACGACATCATTGATGCTGCAATTGTTCAGGAGGACTCCGGCAAGGAGTTGGCGGCGGCGGAGCGAAAGCGAAGTGCGCCGCAAAGCAGCGGAGAAGGAGGCGGTCCTTCTCAGAAGTTTCGGATGGTGAATCGCCCACCATCAGGTCCACGCTGGCAACCACCACAGCGGTCGATGCCGTTCCGCAGTCGGCCGTACTCTTCACCGGCATTCAGGCCGGCACTGCCAGTACCACCTCCGCAACAACAGCAGCAGCGGGCGATGCCGCGTGCGTATGCACCTCAGCAACGCATGCCGGGCTTTTGTCCCCCGAGCACTACACTAGCAGCGGCCACATGTTACAAGTGTGGTCGTCCAGGACACTTCGCGAGCAGTTGCCCGGAGAGGCAAGACGGCGGAGTGGCACGGCAGTTTCTGGGGAGGAATCAACCCCGGAACCCTACTAATGCACGGCGGGCAAACCCTAGGCCCGGCACCATCCACCAGCTTGCCATAGAGGACGTGCCGGAGGGCGAGCCAATCCTTGCGGGTATGTTTCAACTCCACCAGCATCCCGCTATAGTACTATTTGATTCAGGCGCCACACATAATTTTATTAGCCAAGCTTTCATTGCTAAACACAGCTTGCCAATACTACCCACCGATAGTCCATATTTAATTTGTTCACCGGGTGGGAAGATTTCAGCAAGCGTAATGGTTTCCAAAGCACCATTATGCTTAGCGGGTAGAGTGTACCCCACGTCTCTCATTATCTTAGAGGGACAGAAGGTCGATGTCATCCTAGGGATGTCGTGGTTAACCCGTCATGGCGCTGTTTTAGACACCGTCCTTCGAGTCGTGCACTTAAACTCAGAAGTGCACGGGTCTCACTCTTTATTTCTGGACAGTCCAGAAATAAAACTTCCAAGTATCTATCAGTCCACAACTATCAGATTGGAAGATATTCCAGTGGTCCGAGAGTTCCCTGACGTATTCCCGGATGATTTACCGGGAATGCCGCCCGATAGAGAGGTGGAGTTCAAGATTGAACTTGCACCGGGAACCATGCCGATATCCCGAAGGCCGTACAAGATGGCGCCCAAGGAGTTGGCTGAACTGAAGACTCAGCTCACGGACCTTCTGGAGAAGGGTTTTATTAGGCTGAGCTCCTCGCCATGGGGCTGTTCGGCATTATTTGTCAAGAAGAAGGATGAGACGTTGCGGCTTTGCGTGGACTATCGTCCATTAAATGCCGTAACCATCAAGAACAAGTACCCGTTGCCACGGATCGACATGTTGTTTGATCAGTTGGTCGAAGCAAAGATCTTTTCCAAAATGGACTTGAGATCCGGGTACCATCAGATTAAGATAAGGGCGGAGGACATTCCGAAGACGGCAGTACCTGGTCATGTCCTTCGGCCTCACCAATGCTCCAGCTCACTTCATGTACTTGATGAACTCGGTATTCATGCCGGAGCTGGACAAGTTTGTCGTGGTCTTCATCGACGACATCCTGGTATATTCCAAGTCGGAGGAAGATCACAAGAAACATCTGCGTATAGTCTTGCAACGGCTGCGGGACCACAAGTTAAACGCAAAATTCAGCAAATGCGAGTTCTGGATATCGCAAGTGCCTTTTCTCGGGCATATCATCTCAGCGGAGGGTATCGCTGTGGACCCGAGCAAGATCACTCAAGTGCTGAATTGGAAATCCCCGAGAACTGTTCACGAGGTACGGAGTTTCCTCGGACTCGCGGGATATTATCGGAGGTTCATTCCGAACTTCTCGAAGATTGCCAAGCCAATGACTGAGTTGCTGAAGAAGGCTACCAAATATGTTTGGAGTCCAGCATGTGAAGCAGCATTCAAGGCTTTAGTCAAGCACCTGACATCAGCACCGGTTTTGGCGCAGCCAGACACAACAAAACCGTTCGATGTGTACTGCGATGCATCCGGCATTGGGCTCGGATGTGTGCTGATGCAAGACCGAAGAGTGGTCGCGTATGGGTCACGGCAGCTTAGAAACCATGAGCAGAATTATCCAACCCGTGACTTGGAGCTCGCTGCCATGGTACTTGCACTGAAAATGTGGAGGCACTACCTACTCGGTAACCTCGTACATCTATATAGCGACCACAAAAGCCTCAAGTACATATTCACTCATAAGGAGCTGAACATGAGGCAGCGAAGATGGTTAGAACTGATAAAGGATTACGAAATAGAGATCCATTATCATCCGGGCAAGGCAAACGTAGTGGCAGATGCGCTGAGCCGCAAGTCACACGTCAACAATCTGACCATCACACCGTTGGAAGAGAGCGAACCACCACTACATGTGATTCCACACGGAGCTCTCTACAACTTAGCTTTGATCCCCACCATCCGTGAAGAGATAGCGGCAGCCCAGAAGAATGACAAGGGCATGTCACATTTACGGAGACGTGTAGACAGTGGGGAGCTGAAATGTTTCCGGAAGGACGGAGACGGCATCCTATGGTTCAAGGACCGGATCGTCGTACCCCGTAACCCGGAATTACGGAAAAAAATCTTTGATGAGGCTCACTTGTCAAAGTTCTCTATTCACTCCGGCAGCAACAAGATGTATCAAGAACTCAGAAGAAAGTTTTAGTGGATACAGATGAAGCGAGAGACTGCAAAATACGTGTCCGAGTGTGATACATGTCGAAGGGTGAAGGCAGACCACATGCGGAAACCGGGACTGCTGCAACCACTGGGCATTCCTGCCTGGAAATGGGAGGACGTGAGCATGGATTTCATCGTCGGTTTACCCACCACTTTTCAGAAGCATGATTCTGTGTGGGTGATCATCGATCGGCTCACCAAAGTTGCCCATTTCATCCCGGTTAACACAAACTATAACGCCAAGAAGTACGCTGAGCTATACGTCTCACGGATCCTATGCTTGTACGGTGTACCCCGTACCATCATATCGGATCGGGGCACTTTATTTGTGTCCCATTTTTGGGAGCAGCTGCACGCTGCCTTGGGGACGAAGCTGATCCGTAGTTCAGCCTACCACCCGCAGACGGATGGGCAAACCGAGCGGGTAAATCAGATCCTAGAAGACATGCTACGAGCTTGCGCTATCAACCACGGCAAGAATTGGGATGATCACTTGCCGTTAGCCGAGTTCTCGTACAATAATGAATACCAAGCCAGCATCAAGATGGCGCCCTACGAGGTGCTATATGGGAGAAAATGTCGCACACCATTGAACTGGTGTGAGTCTGGCGAAAGGGTTACCTTCGGGATTGACCTTGTCAACAATGCGGAAGAAAAGGTTCGACTGATTCAAGCGAACCTCAAAGCCGCCCAATCCCGGCAGAAACAGTATGCAGACCGGAGAAGACGCTCACTATAATTTAAAGTCGGGATCACGTATATCTGCGTGTGTCTCCAATGAGGGGCGTAAACAGATTTGGGGTGAGAGGAAAGTTGGCACCCCGATTCATCGGTCCATTCCAGATTACCGAAAGATGTGGATCAGTGGCATACCGGCTACAATTACCAGAAGCACTTTCCGGTGTGCACGACGTCTTTCATATTTCCCAGCTGAGGAAGTGTCTCAATCTATCTACTACCGTTCAGCTGGAGGACATTGAAGCACTGCAACCGGATCTCACCTATCGGGAGGAACCGGTTCAGATTATTGACGAAAAGGCCCGAACCACACGCATCCGTACGTTGTGGTTCTACAAGGTTCTATGGAGTAATCACTCCATGGATGAAGCGACATGGGAGAGCGAAGAATTTATTCGAGCTAACTACCCCGACTTTTTCACGTCGCATATCCGGTAATTTTCCACCGTCCTCTCTCTCATTTTCACCTTATAATCTCGGGACGAGATTCTTTTAAGGGGGGAGGAATGTAAGGGCCTCAGTTTTTGACACATAATTGAAGTGTTCATCACCATACATATACACCTCATTTGAGGAAAGATGATGAACACAAATGAAGGGCAAGTAACCACCATCAACATGCTCATTAGAGAACAAACTCACACATTGCAAAAGTGGTATTTTCCACATGTGATATAGGTGGGCTGGACATATGAAAACTCCTACACATTGCTAAGGATGTCCATGCCAAGTTTCACCCAAATTCAAAACCTTTTTGAGGTCATTTTGGGTATAGCTAGAAAGAGGGCAGTTTGAAACCATATTCAAATTCAAACTGTTTTTATCCCATGAATTCAAAAGTGGGGGGCATATTCTTATTCAGCACATTTTTGTGATCTCACACACCAAATTTCACTCCATTTGGAGTTCATCTTGACATGAGCTAAGTGGGGCAAATTCAAACTTTAATTGAATTTCAAACTGAACTTGTGCTGAAATTCATTCCAGCCAAACCCCATTTGAATTCTAACTAATTCAAATGGCTCATGGGTGAATAATTTGAATCACCAGGGGTATTATGGTGCTCACTGTTTACAACAGTGATTAGGAGTAAATTTCAGAGGTTAAAACCCCGGGTGGGACCCACATATCATAGAGAGGAGGAGGCAAAACTTGCACACAAAGTCACAGCCTCGGTGGGAAATTCCACCGAGCAGCTGTCGGCTGTGCCACCGAGCAGCCACCGGCGCCACCAGCTGCTTCCCCTCTACACGCGCTGGCGCTCAGGCGGCCTGCTCGCGCCCCCACGCGACCGTCACCGCCTCAGCGGGGTGAAGACCGGGTGCCTTCTTATCCCAGTGAGCGACACTGGGTCGATCGGGAAAACATAGCAAACAATTGTGTCCTCGCCTCTCCGAGTTGCCAGGCAACATCCTGAGCTCGAGCACCACCCTCCCAACGCCTGAACCACCGGGTTTCGGCCCCTGTCCCCGTGATCAACGACGACCGCCGCAGTTTAGCTGAAGGACGGCGATCGGTCTCACGTGGGCAGCACACTACAGACACTTCCACGGCCGAGCAAGGGCGGCAACAGGAGCGCACGGACTCCACGCTGCTTCCACCTGAAGCTCAAGCCACGCCGTAAACTCTCGCCGGCGAATTCTCAGTTTTTGCTCCGGCAACCTTAAACTGAGCTTCCAGTACGGTTTCTTCAAATTCTCGCTCTATGATCTTTCGGTGGTTATCAAATCTTGCACATAGACGCTGGACTAGCCGGCGATCAAGTTCTTTTCTGCATCCGTGACGTGAAACCGTCTAGGAGTAACGAATTTCGAGCTCGATCAAGGGCGGTCATGGCAGGCACGATCGGTCACACAGTGCCGACTGACTTGCCGCCATCCCTGAACCCTTTTGACACCTTGACGAGCTTCCTAGAGGTACACTGATGCTGTAGGACCGTTTGGTCGAGATGTTGGCGGGTTAGAACCCACGGTCGACGGCGCCGAACCTCAACCCAGGCCGCGCCACGTCGCCGGGCTATTTCCGGTCACCCCCAGCCCGACCTGACACCACCGACGTGTTCCTCGACGTCGACAACCCCCTGGCGGCGAGTTTCAGACCATGGGAGGTCCGGCAGCGGCGAGCCGGCGAGCCCCGGGTCTGCTCCGGCGAGGTCGGCGGCGCGGGCGCAAGAGAACGGCGGGAGGAAGACGAAGCCGGCTGGCCCACGTGTCAGCGGCTGAAGAATTTAAATCGGGATCGGGTGTGGCCGGGGATCGGCTGTGCTGGCGCGCAAATACCCTGTGAGCTCCGGTGTGCCGGACACCTCCGCGCCCGACACGTGTCCCCGCGGGCCCCCGAGAGTTTAAACTTTTTCCCCGATTTTCAGAATTCTTCCAAACTTCAAATCCTCATAGCTTTAGCTAGAAAGCTCCAAATCGAGTGAACCAAATTTGTTGGATTCAGCTCTCTGAGCACTTTCCAGCAAATCAAGTTTCACTTCATGAAAATCCTTCTTTCTCCAGAATTAATTCCTCAAAGTTAACTGTTAGGAATTTTAACTGGAGAATCCCATGGAGGAAAATCCTGAAATTTTGCTGGGATGTTCACCAAAATATCCCTGAACTACCATAAAAATTTCATATCCATTTGAGCTCATTTGATCCACCTAATGGAGTGATTAGTGAAACTGTTCCAGAGAAAATAGAAAATGTTCAGAAACATTTTCAGAATTTTCTCTGAAATTGTTTAGCTCATATCTTTAGTTAGGAACCTTCAAATTAAGTGAGACCAACTTCATTAGAACCCTCTGAAAATCTAGTTTTCAGAAAGTCATAGTTTGTTTCATGAAAACCCTTAGAACACCCTAAAAGCCTTCAATTAAGGTCAAGTACATGGTTAATTGTGGAGGGCTCAAATGAGCTTTGCTGCAACTAAAACTTGACCAAGTCTCTGTTTAGGTTGTAACCAAGCCACAGTAAAAATTTCACAGTCATTGGGCTTGTCTAGTAAGAGTAATAGACTTCACAAGTTTAAAAGTTAATACAACTGCATTTAAATTGATACATGTATTTCTTCTATCATGTAGTCGCTAAGGTCGAGGAGGAACCCGAAGTTCTAGACTTCGTTACTCCGGAGGAACAGCTAGCCTACAACCAAGAGCAGCAAGGCAAGCTCCGTTTTGCATTAACCTTTTTAACAAATTTTTATTGTTTTGAGCACATACTTGAATGCTATTGTTCCTTGCATTAGAGTCTTGTTGGGAAACCCAAGGGCATAGCCAAGAAAACCATGGGTTAGGTTTAGGATTGCAAAACCCCGTTAGCTATTGCAAAGCTAAGTTAGTGTAGGATTCGGTACAAGTCGAGTAGTTGGAACTACTCGCGAGCATAGGCTAGAGGCACTCGACTCGGGTAGAGATAGCACATGATACACATGGCAAGAAAAATGAGACCGAGCGGAGAGTAAGGGCAGCAGGACTTTGGGGCCTGTGTGCTATAGCTCCGCTCGTGTCAATTGAGGACCGAGCCGTGTGCGGGCCTGTTGAACAAGCTAGAACAGTACCGAAGACCTACCGGCTATATGGGAACCGGGAAACCGATGTAACTCGGGTAGCTGGGTATTGAGGCATTGCCCGTCGTTCAGAGGGTAGGTTGAGAGCTTGAGGTGTAAATTGGCTGGCGGCACGGAGATGCGCGTTCAGAGACCTCTTGCTTGGGATGATGGGACCGGTTCAATATTTGGCTGACGGGCGAAAGGTGGTTACGTACGGCGTCCGTGATGGTTGTTGTAGGCAACATCGAGTACGGGCGTACGTGACGGGTTGTTCGGGTAACCCTGCAGGTGTAAATCAATTATAATCGCCGTCCCTCGCGGTCAGTGGGTACCACTTGTTCACTGTACCGTGACGTAGAAAGAACAGGCTAGTTACATGTTAAAATGTTGCTGATTGAAAGATGGACTTGATTGCTAATGACTTGCTGTAGTCTAGAGCTAACTAAAGTTCTTTTCAACTTTGGGCAAAGTACATGAGAGAAATGCTTTTCTTGTTTAATTGCGGCTCTCTCATGTGCCTTAGCGTAAGGTTCTCCACAACCTGCTGCTAAACTTGAAAGTAAGGTTCTACTAATTAAGCGAGTCCTTTGCAAATGATTTTACCTCATGTACCCATCACCCCTCATGTAGAAGTTCCATGTTTAGGTGAGACGGGTCAGACTTGCTGAGCCTTCGTGCTCACTGCTTGTGTTTGAAGCCTTTGCAGGGCACTATGAGGAAGGGACTCCCGAAGAGGAGACGGAACCCCAAGAGGGGGACCCCGTCGAGTGGGAGTCGTGCACGCCGCAGAGTTAGTGTGCGTGTGTGCTAGCAAGGACACGTTCAAGGGCTGAACGTGGACTTGATGCGTAGTCTACGCCCGTGAGTGTAGACTGGAAATATTTTGATGTAAACATGTTCATAAACTTGTCTATGTAAAAAAAATTTCGCTTCCGCTTTGTACCTTTGACATGTGTTATACGGTGCTGTGCAACGCAACAGCCCTCAGCGTGATCCTGGCTCGACAAGACCGCGGGGTCGTGTCATTGATTCTCAGCGCATTCATGCCTTGCAACGTGACTCTCTGCTCTATGATTAGAGAAAGCCCCAGGTACCGGAAAATGACCCCATACGAACTTCTTGGCAAGATCATCAACTTTGAAATGATGGAGAAGCAAGCCAAGCATGTCAAGGAAATTGTCGATCTCACCTCGGCAAATAAGAAAGGAGTTGCTTTGAAGTCAACCTGTAAACCTGTATCAAAAGAAGCTCGAGAAACTCATGGAGAAGACGACAGTGATGATGAAAGTAGTGATATCGATGAAGAAGACATGATCTTGTTCATGAAGAAGTTCAAGAAAATTATGAGAAGAAGAAAGGGTAGCAGCTCAAACAAAGGAAGACCAAGAGACAAACAAAGATCCAAGATGAGACGGGCGTGCTACAACTACGGAGAATATGATCACTTCATAGTAGATTGTCCATATGAAGAAAACAAGAAGAAGACTAAAGACAACAAGCCTCAACCAAAGAAAATGTTCAAGAAGAAGAAGCAATATGGCCAAGCGCATCTAGGGAAGGAGTGGGACTCCAATGATGAATACTCATCCAAAGAAGAAGAGGAGATGGCCACCATAGCCATAAAGAAGACTATTAAGAAATCCACTCTCTTTCCAACCATGGGCGCATGGAAGGACACCGACAACACTTGTCTAATGGCAAAGGAAGGTAAAAGAAAGGTAACAACTAACTCTTCCTTCTCACATTCTTTTACTAGTGATAGTGATATTCTAGTGAGGATGATAGCAGTGATGAAAATGAATATATGCTTAGGGGTTTAGACAAAAAGACAGCTGTTAAGATGAAATTTCTATTTGATAAGCTTGTTGATATGGAGAAGTTAGTCAATCATCAGGAAGATATGATCATCTCCCAAAAGGAGGAGTATCTTGAGATTGAAAAGCTTCTTGAACTTGAAAAGGGGCGAAGTAAATCACAAGAACTTGAGTTAGCTTCAAGCAAGGAAGCTTGCTTGAAGTTAAAAGACTCAAACACCACCATAAAGGATGAACTTGCTAACTTAACCAAAGTTAACAAGATCCTTGAGGTACAAGTTGAGTCACTCAAGCAAAGTGGTTCTTCATCCACTTCAAGCTCACCTTCTCAACATATAAAATCTGAAACTAGTATTACTTGTACTTGTGCCAAAAGTGGCACTAACTTGAAGAAAAAGACAAACTCGACAAAGGACAAGCAATCTTCTCAAAGTGGCATATTTGACAAGGAAAAGATCAAATATGCACGCAGCGCAACTCGGTCACAAGACCTCCTAATGTCAAATATGGCATTGGATATTCTTGTGGTGAACATCAAAACGCTAGAAACCACAAGAATAACAAGGGTTGCATTGCCTTTGTCAAGGGAAACTCTTCTCAAGTTAGAAAACTTAATAATGTTGATAAATTTAACACTGTGAACACATATAAACAGCAACTTCTATTTAGAACTTTTGATGCTTCATATGTACTTATGAAAAGTAATCTTGGAAGGGTTTATGCTAAATATGTTGGGCTACGCCATGGGAACACCAAGTCTCATGTGTGGGTGCCCAAATCACTTGTTACTAACCTCAAAGGAGCCAAGCAAGCTTGGGTACCTAAAACCAAGGCATAAATTGTTTTTGCAGACTTATTCATCCGGTGAAGCAAAATGGGTGCAAGATAGTGGATGCACCAATCACATGACCGGAGAAAGAAGAATGTTCATGGAATATGAAGAAAATGAAGATCCAAATGAAGGCATTTACTTTGGTGATAATAGTCAAGGAAGGGTGCTTGGTATTGGTAAAATTGCAGTTTCATCACAACATACTCTCTCTCATGTTTTACACGTTGACTCCTTGGATTATAACCTTTTGTCCATATCTCAATTATGTGACAAGGGTTATAATTGCTTATTCACTAATGAGGGTGTGACTGTCTTTAGAAGGAGTGATAACTCAATTGCATTCAAGGGTGTGTTGAAGGGAAAACTTTATCTAGTTGACTTCAACAAAGATAAAGCCAAACTTGACACATGCTTGATTGCAAAGACCAACATGGGTTGGCTGTGGCATAGACGGCTAGCACATGTTGGTATGAGGAATCTTCAAAAACTCCTCAAAGGCGATCACATCCGAGGTTTAAAAGATGTTGTTTTTGAGAAAGACAGGCTATGTAGAGTGTGCCAAGCAGGGAAGCAAGTAGGAGCACCCCATCCCACGAAGAATGTCATGACTACAAAAAGACCACTTGAGCTTCTCCACATGGATCTATTCGGTCCAATTGCTTACATAAGCATCGGCGGTAATAAATACGGTCTAGTCATTGTTGATGATTTTTCACGCTTCACGTGGGTTTTCTTTTTGCATGATAAGACAGAAACTCAAGGAACCCTCAAGAAGTTCATCAAGCGTGCCCAAAATGAATTCTCATTGAAGATCAAGAACATACAAAGTGACAATGGGAAAGGATTCAAGAACACCCAAGTTGAGGAGTACTAGAAGAAGAAGGGATAAAGCACGAATTTTCAGCACCATATACTCCTCAACAAAACGGAGTAGCCGAAAGGAAGAATAGAACTCTCATTGAGATGACGAGGACAATGCTCGATGAATACAAGACTTCAGACAGGTTTTGGGATGAAGCGGTTAACACCGCTTGTCACGCCATAAACCGACTATATCTTCATCGGTTGCTCAAGAAAACTTCATATGAACTACTCATGGGTAACAAGCTGAATATTTCATATTTTCAAGTTTTTGGTTCAAAATGTTATATTTTAAACAAGAAGCCATGGGCTTCGAAATCTGATGAAGGTTTCATACTTGGCTATGATTTGAACTCCTACGCTTATCGTGTCTTCAACAAAACCTCCGGACTTGTTGAAGTAGCACGTGACGTAGTGTTCGATGAAACTAACGGCTCTCAAGAAGAGCAAGTTGATCAATGTGTGCTAGATCAAGAAGAAGCTCCATGTCAAGCATTGAGAAGAATGGCATTGGGCGATGTTCGACCACAAGTGCCACCTTCAAATGCGAATGAAGAAAATTAACCACAGGTGGAGGAAAATGATCAAGGGGGAACTTCCATACAAGATCAACCTCAAGAAAATCAAGATCAAAACATCAATGAGGGCAACTATTCAGGGGGAGAATAAGATGATAATGAAGACTCAAGACCAGAAGTGCCACATCCAAGGGTACACCAAAGCATCCAAATAGATCACCCCGTCGACAACATAATCGGTGACATCCGAAAGGGAGTAACAACTCGATCTCGCATGGCTAATTTTTGTGAACACTATTCTTTTGTATCCTCTTTGGAACCATACAGGGTTGAGGATGCATTAAAAGATCTGGATTGGGTGATGGCGATGCAAGAAGAATTGAACAACTTCAAAAGGAACGAAGTGTGGGAGCTTGTTGAAAGACCCAAGTCCAACGTCGTCGGCACTAAATGGGTTTTCCGCAACAAGCAAGACGAACATGGAGTGGTGACAAGGAACAAGGCACAACTTGTGGCAAAAGGGTACTCACAAGTCAAAGGTTTGGATTTCGACGAGACTTTTGCTCCCGCAGCTAGGCTTGAATCGATTCGTATATTACTTGCATATGCTACTCACCATGATTTCAATCTTTATCAAATGGACGTAAAAAGCACCTTTCTCAACGGACCGATCAAGGAGGTGTACATGGAGCAACCACCCGGTTTTGAAGATCAAGAGCACCCTGACTATGTGTTCAAACTGCGTAAGGCTCTCTATGCCTGAAACAGGCTCCTAGAGCTTGGTATGAGTGCCTTAGAGATTTTTTGATTGAAAATGACTTCAAAATTGGAAAAGCTGATTACACCTTGTTCACTAAACACTTTGATGATGATCTGTTCATTTGCCAAATCTATGTTGATGACATTGTATTTGGTTCAACTAACAAATCCTTTTGTCAAGAATTTAGTAAGATTATGACAGATAGATTCGAGATGTCCATGATGGGAGAGTTGAGGTACTTTTTGGGATTCCAAGTGAAGCAACAAAAGGACGGCACGTTCATAAGCCAAACAAAGTACACTCAATATATTCTCAAGAAGTTTGGAATGGACAAAGCAAAGCCCATAAAGACTCCCATGGTGACTAATGGACACTTGAATCTCAATGAAGACAGACCAAATGTGGATCAAAAGGTATAGCGTTTCATGATTGGCTCCCTACTTTATTTATGTGCATCTAGGCCTGATATCATGTTGAGTGTATGTTTGCGTGCAAGGTTTCAAGCCAATCCTAAGGAATGTCATTTGACAGCCTTTAAAAGGATATTGAGATATTTAGTTCATACACCCAACCTAGGCCTTTGGTATCCCAAAGGTTCAAAATTCAATATCATTGGATACTCCGATGCAGATTATGTCGGATGCAAGGTAGATAGAAAAAGTACTTCCGGTACTTGCCAATTCCTAGGTGGATCCTTAGTTTCTTGGTCCTCCAAGAAACAAAATTCAATTGTCTTATCCACGGCCGAAGCGGAGTATGATGCAGCCGGGAGTTGTTGTTCACAACTCCTTTGGATGCGACAAACTCTAAGGGATTACTGTTATAATATGAGCCGTATTCCACTCCTTTGTGACAATGAGAGTGCAATTAAAATTACCCATAACCCTGTTGAGCACTCTAGAACCAAACACATAGATATCCGGCATCATTTTTTGAGAGATCACTCAATGAAAGGAGACATAGCCATTTCCCATGTCAACACTGAAAAACAACTAGCCGATATCTTTACCAAGCCACTTGATGAAAAACGCTTTTGTGAGCTCCAAAATAAACTAAATATCCTTGATGCAAGAAACGTGGCTTGAAAACTCACATACCTGTATGCCATCCTCAAAATCATGTTAATTGTGTTGAAAAATCATCTCTTTCTATTTTTCTCCTATAAACTATGTTAGTTACTTGATCTTGGTGAATTATGGTCATAGCTTGATTGTTGTATGTTTACTGATCATATTCATCAAGAATATCTGTGTGCCTTTGTCCCCTATTCCTTAAAAGGAACCTTTGAATACATACATATATATGTTTTGTACATTTCTGTACAAGGGATCACGGACTAGTCCGCACTTGGTCTGCTAGTCCGGACAACCACGGACTAGTCCAAAATTTTGACTCCATAACCCTAGGGCCGGCTCAAACCTAATCTTCTTCATCCTCACAACACCTCCCCCGCTCTCTCTCCTCACTCAAGTGCTCCCAAGGTGGATTTGAGATTTCTCCATCAAAACCACCCAAATCTCCGTGGGAATTGATCTCCACTGCAAAGGGATCAAAGACCCCGGACTAGTCCCCATCAAGAACTCCTTCAACGTCTCGAATCGAAGGATTTGGTAAACTTCTCTCCAAACCATAGAACCTTCGATTTTCCTTGTTTTTGCTCAATTAGCTTAGCTCCTCCAGTCAATACATGCTCTATTGATGTATTCCATGTACCCTAGATCATATTTGCATTGAATAATATCAAATTTCGACAAGTTAGGGCTTGAGCAGCCTCATAACGGACTAGTCCATTATTAGGGCGGACAAGTCCGATACTCCGGACTAGTCCGACCCTGAACACCGGACTAGTCCAGTAAGCAATGATCAGAATCTTAGCTTATGTTAATTCAATGAAATCCCTTGTCATCCTTGATTATTCATATCCTTTATATCTTCCTTGTCAGAAATCATGTCGGGATCGAATGGAAATCTCTCCGACTTTGAAGCCGAGATGGATCAAGATCAAGATGTGATGTCTCATCTTCCGGAGTCTCGCTCCAAAAGGAGACAAGATCGTACTGCCGAGCCTTTGCTCACCTTACCTAGGGTTCGCTGAAAGGTTACAATCAAGAGACCAGCTTCAAGAGCAAATATGGCTGATTCTAGCTCGGCGGCTCAACGCCAAACCAAGGGCAAGGGAAAGAGGCTTGCTTCCGGCCCGATTGGTCTCCTTAAGATGACAACTCCAGGGCAGGGAAATAGGGATCCCTCGGAGCAGAAGTTCAATGGCAAGGGGAGTGATGTGGCATGGAACCTGAGGAAGGTTGACGCCTATAGCTCTAGCAAAAAGGCAGCAGACAAGAGATTCTGGAGCAACTTTCACTCGGACTACTACAGTTCGGTGTACCTCCAAATAAAGACTCTAGTGGTCCGCAGCCAATGGATCGACTGGACATATTTTGAAAGGAAGAGTTGTGAAGCCTTTGAGGAGGTTATAGTGGCTGCAGAGAGACAGGGTCTCAAGGACTTGCTCTCCTTCAGATACAACTGGAATGATGAGATCATTGCCCAGCTCTATGCCACTTGCCACTTTGCCCACGATGGAGAAGACAAAGTGACTTGGATGACACATGGATCCAAGTACACAATTTCTTATACTGAGTTTGCCAGACTGCTGCACCTTGAGGACACCGGCAATGATGAGATTGTGATTCACAATCTTGGAGTTGTGGAGAAGGACAAGATGGAATTCCTCTATGATATTCGACTCCCATTCAATCCTCCATCAACCAAGAACATGAAGCCCTTCTTCATTGTTCTCAACAGAGTGCTCTGGAAGACTATTGCTCCAAAGGATGGAGATGCTGGGAGTGTCCAAGGTTACTTGAGAACCTTGATGAAAGTAATCAGCAGGAGGACAAGATTTGATATCTCCGATTACATTTGGAATGACATGGTGAACATATCCTGCACACCAAACCGTTCTTGTGGCTATGCACCATACTTGATGTTCATGATTGAAAAAGTCACAAGAATTGAGTTTGTGAAGGATGTGGAGCACACTGCTCTGAGGCCTCAGAAGCCTCCTCAAGCCTCTCTCCCAGCTGCTCCCTCACCTGGATCACCTGAAGAACATCCAGAGAGAGCTCAAGAAGATGCAAGGCCTTCGTCCAAGACTAGGTTCTCTCCACACAAAAGGTCCTCCAGTGGAATTATGAAGTATTTGGCTGCTATTTTTAGTTCTTGCCACAAAACTGAGGTGAAGCTTCATAAGATGAACAAGGCAAGAAAATAAGAAATGAGATACATGAAGGCCAATGTCAAAGAGATATGCCAAAAACTGGAGATTGAGCCCATTGGATCTCTAGTCATCTCAGAGGACTCTGCATTTGAGTTCACAGAGCTTCCTCCTCTCTCTCCATCAGAGCGTGCCTACTTTGGCACGACGAGTGGTCCTCCTTCTCCTCCTCAGCCTGATTATGAAGACGAAGAAAGGACCGACAGCGAGGAGTGAGCCGGTGATGACAAGTAGATCCCTCCTCTCCTTCTTTTTGGTGCCTTGATGCCAAAGGGGGAGAGATTGAGGGGGAGTCTTAGGTTGTAGGCTCTTGTTTTTGTCCTAGTTTAAGAAATGAATTTTGTTAAGACTTATGCTATCATTATGCTTTTGGACATGTAATGTGAAATGATGACTATGTTATGATTTTGATTAATGATGCATGTTTAAAACTGCTATGTAGGCTTGAGACTTGATGATTTTATGATTATGCTCATTATGATATTCACATCAAAATTATTGCTCATACATGTAGTTTTGCACCCCACCATAAAGAGTGCACATATGTCTTTTGTCTACATTGCCTATTTTGCTCAAAACTCATATGTGCACACTTTATGAAAATCTGAATTTTTCTTATTATATTAGTGTGATCTCAATTGGTTGTCATCAATCACCAAAAAGGGGGAGATTGAAAGTGCATCTAGGCATCCCTTGTGGGTTTTGGTTGATTTATGACAAACAAATGAGACCCTAACAAAATTGTTGAGATGAGCGCAGGTTCTTAAAGAAATTAAGAAGAAAGTGCAAAAAGAAAGGAGAAGGAGGATCCAAATTGATAAGAGCTCAGGAGCTAAAAAGATTAGATTACTTAGTATAGAGTGTGTTGGAGAAACACACTCCAAGAGCTCAAGTGAAAGAAATCACACTAACTGCACAAAATCAGCATGTGCGGACTAGTCTGATATCAACCGGACTAGTCCGATTTTCTTTCTGACTATAAAACGGACTAGTCTGATATGGACCGGACTAGTACGATTTTGTCTCTGGATAGACAATGGACTAGTCCGCACTCTTACGGACTAGTCCGGTATCTCATAACACCTAGGGTTTTTCACACGCCGCACACCGGACTAGTCCGGAGTCTACAACGGACTAGTCTGGACATCGCAAACCCTAACGTAACCATTGGAAACCCTATTATAAAAAGAGGTGTAAGGCCATACCACCATAACTTTTCGACCCCCTGCACCGTCACACCTCCCAAGAGCCCAAAATTCACATCTCTCCACACATTCTAACCCAAAAAGGATCAAATCTTTGAGGGTTAGAAATTGATCAAAGGAGAGACTTGTTCTACACATCTTGAGCTCTTGGGTTGGATCTCTCGCACACTCTTGTTTGTTTATTGTTCATCTTTTGAGTGTTTTTGGTTGTGTTCATTCATTGTAATTCTTGGGGAGCCCTCAACTTGTGAGAAGGCCCCTTGAACGAATTATTTGCCCTTTGTGATTAGTGGAAGAGAATCGGCCTCCGTGGCGATTCGACGAGGGTAGGGTTGGTGAAGACCCGGTCCTTAGTGGACTCCTCAACGGGGACGTAGATTTCCTTCGTGGAATCGAACCTCGGGATAAAATCTTGTCTCCTACCCGTGTTCATTCATTGTTCATCATATTCTAGTGTTTAATTAATCTTGTAAAATTCACGTTGAAGCATTGAAATCAAAGTTGATCTCTGTCATTCATTGTTTCACTATTGTAATACATCTAGGTTATCAATTAATTTCCTCTGCATAGGGTACTAGAAGTGAAAATATTGATCAATCTTGATCTCTCTAGTCCACGCATACCGGACTAGTCCGCACAGTACCGGACTAGTCGATTTTTCTCTGAGTAGAAAACGGACTAGTCCACACTCTACCGGACTAGTCCGATTTCCCTGTATTTGATAAACCTACTAAGTGTTTCAGGGATTAACAAAGCGTCGAAAAGCCTATTCACCCCCCCCCCCTCTAGGCTACATTCAGTATGGATTAATTTCTCAATATCTACATTGGAACTTAAGGGGGGAGGAGTTCATACAAGTAAACTAAAGCATTGATCCTCACTTGGCTATAACCCGAAGGATGACATCATTTGGAGATAATAGGAAATTACGTTTCCATGTAATCAAAGTTCAAGTACTACACTAAACTTCGAAGGACTCAGTTAATATAGACAAGTGTTTGGTATCCATGTCAAGATTAGGACAGTAAAGATCCCAGTCAATTGACACGGTTAATATGGGCCTACAGAGTTTTACGGACTAATCAATACCGTTAAGGGAAGTACTATGGAAAAGCTAGAAGATCGTTATATCCGTTCGGTGTGTTATCGTCATATTACCGATAACATTCCCTACTTTCCTCTTCTCGTTGGAATCTCGGGACGAGATTCTTTCAAGGGGAGAGGAATGTAAAAGTCCCAAAAATGCAAAATCAATAAAGTGAATGTTGATTCCCGTTTGTGTTTGGAATGCATGAAAATGGGACTTACAAAAAAAAATTATCACATGATGATGCACATGGGTGTCTAACCAAACGAGCTCTCACGTTCATTTGAAATGTGTTTAGCCAAGGTTGAATTAAACACCATGTGTAAAGTTCTCACATGTAAGGGGGAGTTTAAATTCAGATTTGAACTCAATTGTTCCCCTCAAGTTGCTGCCAAAATTTGGAGCACACAGGTATCCTCATATCGTTGAATTCGAGGAAATTCATGGTGGCCACATCCTGATTTCAGGTTGGGCTAAAAAGGAGTCAAATATGACCGTTTCCAAATGTGAGCTGAATTCAAAGTTGAAAGTGAACTTCACACTGAATTCGGTTTATTCAAACTTCAGCCCACGTTTAAACCCCCGAAATATCAGATTGAGGGGATTTACTTGAATGAAGACCTTTTGGAAACATTTGGAGAATAAGGAGAGGAGTAAAGGGGGTAGACCCCACATGTCATTGGGCCGCTTTAACTTGCTCCCGAAGACTTCCTCTGTTCGGTGTCGAACACCACCCGAGCCTCCTCCAAGCGCTAACGAGGGCAGACACCTCCAGCTTCTTGCATCGAGCTGGCAACCTGCTCGTGGCTTCAACACCTCGCGGCGTGATCATCTCACTCACCAACCGAGATGCAAGCGGAGGCCACCTCCTCGCTGTTTCCGTCGTGCTGGTGACCAGCTCGTGGGATTGAGTAGCTCCTGACGTGATCTTTTGCTCACAAAAACAGCAATCCCGGCGTTATTTTCCCCTCGCACAGGAACTGAACCGAGAGCTACGAATTTAAAGTTTTGAACCTAACGTAAGGTTAACTCCCGGTAATCAAATTCAGTTTATGGAATTTGCTACAAATTTTAAATTTCAATTTGGGAGCCACTGTTGTTTAGGGGGAGAGTACCGGTGAGACCCGCATGTCAGTGAACAGAGACAATAATCAAAATTGTGTCTGTGTGCACGCGCCACTGAGGCAGCCACAACGAGCTGCTGCTCGTGCCTTGCTTCCGAAGGCAGTCAACGTCGGTGGAGAGGATCGATAGCCACGGCAGTGCACAACTCAATTGCGCCTTCTTCTCTGCTCACAGGACGTTCCTCCTCGCTTCGTTGCACACGCATGCCCAGAAGCAAAAGGAAAATGCACCGTGCGCCTCTGCTCCTCACCCCCGATCGACTTCCAGCCACTGTGGCGCCTCACTGAGGCAACCAGAGGGTGCGCCAGCCTCCACTGGACGTCATACGCACCTCCACAGCTTGTGTCCATCGTCTTCCGGCCGGTGCGGAGCCAACCTTTTCCCCTCGGTGCAGCACGAAGTCGCCATCACTGCTCCTCGCCTTCCAGCCATTTCCATGCCTCTGCCACACGTTCAACACCACCCTAAGGTGTGCCAAGGTGTGTAGATCATGCCCCCGTAGTCCCCTTGCTTGTTCCCACCGTTGGCTCGCCGAATTTTGAAGTTTTGCACCGGTGTATGTGATGAACCGGCGCCCCTCTAATCGGGAAATTCGTCCAACCGGCTTGATCATCCTTCCTTCGGTTCAGGCCATAGCAACTAAAGCTCCTAGCCCCCTCCCATGCCGAATACTGAAGCCAACCGTCCATCCAACGCCCTGGGCGACGAGAATTCACCGCCGGCGGCAAAAACTGGTCGGTCCTCCGGTGAACCCCATTTTCTCGCCGTTTGCTGCAAGGTTTGGCATGCGTTCCATGTTCCCTGACCACTAGGGATGCTTTATGGCAACTTATCTCGTCGGGAGAAACTTGGGACACGCCGGAACGTGTCTATGTCACGCCGCCGAGTGCCGCCGTCAGTGCCGACCTGTTTCCGGCCATTTTCATGAGGTGAGACCTTGCCCGGCAGCTGTGCCACGTTCCCACGGTCGTGTAGGGTGAAACCGGAGCAAACATGGTCGAGAAATGAGGGAGAACGGCGTGTGCCATGATCCGGATGTCTGTTCGTGCAGACTCTGTCCCGAGGTAGAAGAATGATCTGACAGTGGACCCCACTGTCAGCCAGTATTAGGTTCCAGAAAATGTTCAAACTTTGAAAATTCATAACTTTGTGTAGGAAACTCCAAATTGGGTGATTCAAATTGGGTTAGATTCAGTTTACAAAGATCTATCCAAATTTTCACTCCAATTTGTACTAAAGTCAATAATAAATTCTGGATAATTCTTTAATATTTTCTGTAAAAGAATTATGGGGGGAGTTTGGGTAAGCCAAAAATCCCCAAATTTTGCCAGAATATATTTAGGGTATTATTGAACTTTCAGCAAAGTTCAGATCATTTGAAGTTGATTTGAGTAGGAATTTCAGAGTTTAAGCTGCTGTGCTCAAAAGTGTCCAGAAACTTTTCAGAAAAAAAGTTTCCACTTTGTAAAATTCTTCCTAGGAAATCTTTAGCTCCAAAATAGTGAAACAACTTTTTATAGAATCCTTAGGAAGAGTACTTTGCAGAGGGACAAAGTGCTTGCTATGAAAATGCCCAGTATTTTCTGTGGAATTCTTTTTAGTAAATCCTTTAGGGATTAATTCCAGGAAGGATTCTCAATGAAAAATTCCAAATTTTGGGGCAGCCAATCCTTTTCATAGTTCCTGATCTCCAGTAAAAAATTTATGATTTTTGGATCTGATTAAAAGGCCTTAATCAGTAGGTTATCTCAGGGTTAAATAAATTAGCTAAAATCATAGAATTAAATTCCAGAAAAAATGGTTTAAACTTCAAACCTCCATAACTTTCTGTAGGGATGTACAAAATTTGTGAAACAAATTTTGTTGAATTCCTCTCAGTCAGTACTTTGCACAAATGCAAAGAATTTGATCTGAAGATCTCTGGAATTTTCTCCAAAATTCATCAAAGTTAAATTTTTGGGAATTAATTCCAGAAGATACCTGTTATGGAATTTCCTCAAATTTGGCCAGAAGATTTCCCATGATATTAGTGATCTCCTGTAAAAATTTTAGCTTCAATGGTGTCTATTTGCTATGTTAAATTTTCTTCCCAAGTTCAGCCTTTATTTGGAAATTCAAATTCTAAACAGAAACTTTTCAGCACTCCTGTCCAACTTCAAAAATTCATTTTTCTCTGTAGGTAGCTCCAAAAATGGTGAAACAAATTTTGTTAGAACCATAGAGACCTACTCTAATTAGATCTTCCACTGTTAGCAATGTCAAAACTTCAGATTTGGGATCAAAATTCAGAGAAGCCTTGTACATATGGGAATTTTGGAGACCACAAGCTTCAATGGAATTTTTCCAAATTTTGCTAAGATCAGCCTCAGAGAGTCTAGTATCCACTGGAAAAATCCCAAGGCAAATTAGGGAACCTAAACAGCAGTAGCTAGTAATAGTAGTTCATCTCTTATATAACACTAGCACTTATACATATATTTTGCTACATTGCATATAGTGACCAAAGTTGAGGATACACCGGAGCCGTTAGACATCCTCCCACCAGAAGCTAACTTTCCTTTTGACTCACAACCAGGCAAGCCCCGGTTTGCATTTAATTACTTTTTGCAAAGTTTTTCATTTGTATCACTTAGTTCTAGGGTGAAATGCTTGCATTAGAGTTAGGGTGATTGAAACCTCACTTGCATAACCTTTAAATCCTATGGAGGGTTGGATAGTTTACAAACTCGACGAGTAGCGAATGCCATGCTAATGTTCTTAGGATCTTTGTACAAGTCGAGTGGTTGAAATCTACTCACGAGATAGGTATTTATTCACACGGTATTGAAAGAGTTACAGAATGGCTTAAGAATGTGAAACTGTGACCCAGCAGGGGGATAGGATGCCGTGAGCGGAGGTCTCACGTGTGTAGCCCTGTTGGTGTCCATTGAGGACCGAGCCGCGTGTGGCCCTGCTGGACAAGTTTGAACAGTACCGGATGCATACTGGCATATGGGAACCAGGAAACCAATGTAATTGGTTAACCTGGGTGCCGAGGCTTACCCAACCGTTTTATAGGAGTGGGTTGAGGGTAGCAAGGTGTAAATCTGTCGGTGGGCACAGACACGCTCCACGCGGGGACCGCCTGCCCGTTACGGATGGACCGGTTCGGCATTTGGGTTGCCTTTGAAAGGTTGTTGCATACAACAGAGTAGGAAGGTGTGAAGCACCACACTTCTGAAAGTGGGTGTATGTGACGTGTTGTCCGGGTGTCTCCTGATTGTAATCACCGTCCCTCGCGGTTATTTGAGTACCGCTTGTTCACTGTTATGTGACGTAGTAAGAAGTGAAAGAAGCCAGATGAATGATAATATGCTGTGATGAACTATTAATGTTTTGAAACCATGTCTGCTGTAGATGGAGAGCTAATTAAGTTTATCTTCCACTTGGGCATCACCACATTGGAGGAAAGTGTTTCTTGTTTGGTTGTGGACTTCCGATGTGAGGGCTGCCTAAGGCTCATTAAACTGCTGCTATAAAACTGAAAGTAAGGATTAACATGTAGGTGTGTCTTTATTGCAAAGTCTTTTTCCTATATTACACATCCCTGCATGTAGAGTTCCATGACTAGGGTTGTCTGTTAAGCCTTGCTGAGCCATCGTGCTCACGGTTGCAATATTTGAGCTGTGTGCATGTGAGAGGTATGAGGAAGGGTCCGAGGACGAGGCGATGCCCTCGTCGGGGTACACGGCCGATCTGGAGCCCTGCACGCCGCCGTGATCTCCGGTTCTATGTTGCTAGTGTGTAGCGTCCCTGGGCTGGACGGCTGCACTTTTGATTAGTTAGGATGAGACACTAGCTATGTATAATACTTCCGCTGTATAAATAAGTTTGTAAAAGACTTCCGCTGTAATTTTATGTCAAATAAAAGTTTGTATGTTGTTCTTAATCTTTTCTTGTGTGTTGTTGGGTGCCGCATCGCACGGCACCACCCTCTGTGATCCCGTAGTGGGTGAACCACGGGTGATCCCCACAATCGACTACACCACTCTCAATAAGGCATGCCCAAAGGATCCTTTTCCTCTCCCTCGCATAGACCAAATAGTGGATTCTACATCTGGCTGCGATCTACTATGCTTCCTAGATGCTTACTCAGGTTTCCACCAAATACCAATGTCTGAAGAAGATAAAAAGCATACTGCATTCATAACAATAGATGGCCTATTTTGCTATGTATCCATGCCTTATGGTCTTAAGAATGCTCTTCCCACTTTTGTACCTGCCATGCATAAAACATTTGGGAACCTCATTCGGGACCTAATAGAGGTGTATGTTTATGACATCGTTGTTAAGGTTAAGTCGCATGCAACTTGGCTCGACAACCTCGCCTTAGTCTTTGACAGGTTGCGTTCGACACGCACGAAGTTGAACCCAGACAAATGTGTGTTTGGGGTCTATGCCGGAAAGCTAATCGGTTTCCTGGTCTCAACCTGGGGAATCGAAGCTAACATAGGGAAGATAAAGGCAATCGAAGTGATGCGGCCACCCGCCCGCATCAAGGACGTGCAGAAGCTCACGGGATGCTTGGCTGCGCTTAGTCGGTTTATCTCTAGATTTGCTCAGCGGGCTCTCCCGTTCTTTAAGCTTCTGCGCAGGTCTGGACCCTTTGTCTGGACTGAGGAGGCGGATGAGGCGTTCTAGGAGCTGAAGAAGTACCACACAACATTGTCGATCATGGGGGCTCCGGATCATGGCGAGCCTATACTCCTCTACATCGCCGCCACAACAGAGGTCTTGAGCATGGTCCCGGTCGCGAAGCGGCCGGAACCACCACTACCACATGTCCCATACGAGGCTCCTGCCGCAGGTCTGGAGTCCCAGGACTAGGACCTCACAGGAGAGCTAGGGGACGATGAGCTAGTCCGGTCCCAGTCTGCCGGACCTGATGACCAATGCGCATCCAGGTCCCAGCTCCCGAAGTGCAGTCCTAGACCCGGGGGCCAGGAGTCCTCGAGCCTCAGACCTCTCCAAGAAGACGCACAAACCCCCCAGGGAGGGTCCGGATCGTCCAACGACCGGTCTACTACATCAGCAAGGTCTTCCATGATATCGAGACAAGATATATGGAGGTCCACAAGATGCTCTATGCAGTCCTCATTGCATTAAGGAAGCTGCAACACTAGTTCCAAGCTCACAAGATTTTGGTGGTCACTTCATACCCATGAAAGTCGTGCTCCACAGCCTCAACGCAACCGGGAACATTGCAAAGTAGGCTGCCGATCTGGTGGAGTTCGAGCTTGACTTCTTACCGTGCCATGCGGTGAAGAGTCAGGCGCTGGCTAACTTCGTGGCTGAGTGGACGCCACCACCATGCCACCCGGGGGACCAAGACAACGATGAGCCCGAGCTCAGAGCTTCGGTCTTCACCAGGACTCAATGGACACTCTTCTTCAACGGCTCCTCATGCAAGCAAGATGCCGGAGCAGAGGTACTGCTCTTGACCCCGACTAGGGAGCAGTTCAAGTACATGGTGCGGCTTGACTTCAAGGCAACCAACAAAATGGCGGAGTATGAGGCTCTCATCTTCGGGTCAAAGACCGCGCTATTCCTCGGCGTCCAGCAATTGTTGGTCAAAAGTGATTCCCAGCTGATCATCAAGCAAGCCAAGGGAGAATGCTGCTGCAATGATCCTCAGCTTGCAGCCTACCTCCAGCAAGCGCAGAAGCTGGAAAAATACTTCCATGTCTTGGACCTGTGCCATGTCCCTCGCACCAACAACACAGTCGCTGATGACCTATCAACGAAGGCTTCCACCTGGGCTCTAGTGCCTGAGGGAGTCTTTGAAAGGAAGTTGCTGCGACCTACAGCCTGGCCTGTCGAACCAGGCAAAGGGGGCAAGACCAGCACCTCGAAGCTAACGGTCCTAGCGCCCTGCTACCATGGAGCCCACCAATCATCGTAAGCGTCATCGGGGACTCCATGCAACCCGACGCTCAAGATCCAGGAGCTCAAGTATGTCCTGACGCATGGATCACAGAGGTCCAGGACTACTTGAAAGACAATATCCTTCCAAATGAACATGCATCCACTGAACAGATCGTTCTGTTGGCTAAGAGATACACGCTAGTAGTGGGGGATCTCTACCGGCGTGGCACCAATGGAGTCCTATTGTGGTGCATAATCCAGGAGGAGGGCTGCGACTTGCTCATAGAGATCCATGGAGGCGAGTGTGGGAACCAAGCATCTTCCTACACGCTGGTCGGTAAATTTTTCCGGCATGGCTTCTACTAGCCGACAGCTCTCCAGAATGTCGTCGAGCTGGTCAAGAGATGCAAGGCATGCTAGTTCCACGCCAAGCAGATCCACACACCGGCACAGATGTTGTAAATGATCCCTCCCTCATGGACCTTCGCTGTGTGGGAGATGGACATCCTAGGACCCTTCCCCAGATCCATCGAAGGGTACCAGTACCTCTACTTTGCCATAGACAAGTTCACCAAGTGGCCGGAAGCAGCCCCTGTAGTGACAATCAACAAGCAGCCAGCAGTCAAGTTCATCAAGTCAATCATCTGCCGGTTCGGGGTCTTGAACAGAATCATCACCAACAATGGGACCCAGTTCACCAGTGCAGTGTTTCAAGAGTACAGCGAAGACCTCGGCATCTAACTTTGCTACACATCCATAGAGCAACGCACAAGTCGAGAGGGCTAATATTGAGATAGACATGGGACTTAAGACACGCATTTACAACCGCTTGAAGACGCATGGTGTCGATTGGGTAGACGAGCTTCCGTGCATACTGTGGGCTAGCCAGACGTCCCTCAGCCGAGCGACAGGGGAAATGCCCGTCCTGGTATATGGGGCTGAGGCCGTCCCCCCCCAGAGGTCACCATGGGCACCCCCCGTGTCCAGGCATGCGATGAAGCCACACAGGACTAGCTCCGGCATGAAGACATCAACCTTGTCAACGAGCGAAGGTGGCAAGAAGTTGCTCGAAACGCACGATACCGCCAGGCGCTCTGACGCTTCACCAGCGGTTCGTGCGTAGTAGACAGCTTGAGGTGGGCGACCTTGTGCTCTGGTGCATACTTTCTCGCAAAGGGGCGAACAAACTCTACCCTACTGGGAGGGTCCCTTTCGAGTAACACAAGTAACCTGCCCGGGTGCGTCCACCTGGCCACAGAGGATGGGGTACCTCTACCCAATCCCTGGAACATAGAGCACCTCCGTAAGTTCTATCCTTAGTGCAGTGGTAGGACTCTTTCTTCTCTATTAGGGTGTCATAGAGTCTAGGAGCAACGCTCGGAACAGCTAAGCTCTGGAGGGGTCCTGCTAATCTTGTCATCTAGAGTGGGTCGCTACCTTCTTGTAAAGCTTGCCTCCTCCTATGAATTAACCTGATCCGAAAACAATCTATCCTACCCGGTGTGCTCTTACTCCCATGTCATTCCTTTACAGCTTCTGCTTACTTTCGCATATCAACTGTTTCACGGCATGTCCGGGGTTCACCCTATCTGCTTATTCAGAGTCCTGTGGCGCTGGAAGGTCCCCTCGCTGAAAGGTTAACACCAGCGGGAGATCCAGAGCGTGCAGCCTGCTTAGCCTGGTATTGCACCATAAGCTTGTATACTTTGCCTCCCCAGCACAACGACTGAGTACTTGGGGACCGGACGACACACACTCACGGACAAGGGAATAACCGCACCCCAAACTTTGCCTCTTTCATTTTCGTGCTTACTTTCCCATACCGCTCCGACCGTATGGCCAGTCACTTTTCCCTGTGATTACCCATAGTGGGAGCTGTGCTATCCTTCTGCAGGCGGCCGAGGAAGTTCCAAACCTTCTATGCCTCGACAGCGCAGGAAGCCCAGAGCTCCTCCACTGTCTTGGCAGTAGAGGCCAGCTCGCGGACCAGGTCCTGGTTTGCCAGCTCCTTCTCCCTGGTGGCCAGCTCCTCCTCCTTGGCAGCCAGCTCCACAGCACGACGCTCTAAGGAGGCCTCCTTGGATGAGACAGCGAGCTCGCGCTCGCGGACGTGCTGGAGCTGCTTTCCAAAGCGCTCCCGCTCCCCCTCGTGGGCTGCCTCACGGATCATGAGGTCCCTCTCCTTCACCTGCAGCTCCTGCTCCTTCTGAACGAGGACCTCCCGCGCTTTCGAAAGGGCTTCGGTACGGGTGTCGGCTGCAGCGTGGAGCTTTTTGACCTCATCCAGGAGGTCCCGAGCCGTCCTGTTGAGCCTCCCGACCGTGGCCCGCTCTAGGTCGATGGCCTTCTGCATGGCCTCCAGCCGCTCTTTCTTGCCCTTGCCTTCTCCTTGGCGGCCTGGGTCCACTCCTTCAACAGGTCGCCCCAGTCCCTGAGGCGCTCCCGCTCTGCCCTCAGCTTGGCCCACTTCTGACCAAGCGCCTCCTGCACCTGTTCCAGGCCAAAGTATGCCACCTTCATGGCCTTGGTGAGTGGAACCGCTTCCGGCATCTGCAGGAGAGGACACTCCACAGCCTCCACAGGCTCATCGTCCTCCGGTGCAGGAAACACCACACCCTCCTGCGGAGTAGAAGGGGATGGGCCTGCAGGTTTCCTTGGAGCTACCGCGCCGCCACCAAGGACGTCTGGGTCCGTTGGCCAGCCGGTCTTGGCGGCCCGAGAGTTGGCATCCCGAGCCAGTCCAGGCACTAGCTCCGGTGCTGGCGCCGGCGCTGTGGAACCCCCAGCAGCAGAGGGGCTCTCGCCCCTGGGCTGCTGCGAAGAAGGAGCTGCGATCTGCGGTGTAGCCCTGCGAGAAAGGAGCCGAAGTCAATCACACAAGCAGAAAAGCAGCAAGACCGCAGCTTACCCTAAGGTCTGCGTCGTACCTGGGTGCCTGTCAGTTCCAGGAGGCGCGAAGTTTCTTGCGCGGGGGGTTATAACCACTCGCCGCTGTCGCCTTCGAAGACATAGATTCATAGGGAGTCTTCCTCACTACTGGCCTCGGGGCCGGAGGCGCGTCAGGTGCCGGGACTGCTCCCGTCGGGTTCGGAGCCGGTGGCACGTCAGGAGCCTTCTTCGCTGCTGGAGGCGTGTAAGGAGCCTTCCCCACCGTTGGCTTCAGAGCCGGAGGCACTTCAGGAGTCTTCTTCACTGCCGGCCTCGGGGCCGGAGGCGCGTTGGGTGCCAAACCCCCCCCCCCTGTCGGCTTCGGAGCTGGGGGAGCGTCAGGCGTCTTCTTCACACCCGCTGGAGCTGCCCCGACTGCAGCACTGCCATAGCTGCCGCCAGCACTGCCCATCAGGCCCGACACGGGACCTCGTGCAGCTTGAGGCCCCTCCGCTCTGGGCTTTGAGACATAGCTCCCATTGGTGCGAACCAGCCTTCTCTTTGGCTGCTTGCTCGACTCTCCAGCGTCCTTGGGCGGTGAGCAAGAGGGCGCTGCAGGTGGGGGTCCGCCGGCCGGCACCCAATCCTTCCCCTTGTTAAGGGACGGGTCCGGCACAGGCGTCGCCTGATCACTGGCGCCGCATCCTACGGAGATCTCCACACCACGAGAAGCATCCCCGACCTACCGCACGGCGACATCGATGTCGTCCAGCATCGGCAACTCCTTCAGAAACTTTGACCTTGTCGCCTGGTTAAGGCAGACCGGCAAGCAACTCGCCGGCGGGTTGATGAAGTCGTCGGAGGTCAGGTCGGGGGACAGCTTCAACAGCATGATGCTCAACATCTCCCTGTCCGGGCTCAACCCAGGGCCGTGCTCCAACCAGGTGAGATCGTTCTCCCTGGTGTACAACCAGGCAGCACGGGTGCACTGCTGAAGGGGAGCGATGCGGCGCGACAGGAAGTCGGCCAAGATCATCAGCGACATCAGGCCCTCCTGTTCCAAGAACTTGATCCTCGCCAGCATGGGCTTGTAAGATTCCTGCAGGTCGGGAATCTCATCCCCGACTAGATTCTCGCTGACCGTAGGCCCGCTCGGCAGCTCCAGATGATCATGGACGGCCGTCCGGGCGATCACCCAATCCTCCCTCTAGTGCTCCCACTTGCCGGAGGAGAAGGGCGCGATGTACAGAGCGGAGTTCTTGCCTGGGTGCTGGAAGTAGTAAGACCCCAGGTGGCATGTGCTTCTCCCCAAGGCCCGCAAGATGACGAACACCCGGAACAGCCGCACCGACGGCTGCACCCACACGAACATCTCGTAGAAGTGGACGAAGACTGCCACTAAGGCGAGAGCGTGCGGCGTAAAGTGGTGGAGTTGAATCCCATACACCTCCAGCAGCGTCAGCGAGAAGGAGGATGCCGGGAGAGCGAAACCGGAAAGCACGTAGGAGGTGAAGAGGACGACCTCGCCGGGCTGCAGGCCGGTGAGCGGGGTCTTCCCACGGTGAATCCTTCCGTCGTACTCGGCTGACTGCCAGCCGAGCAGTCACCTCACGCGCCCATGTTCTTCATCAGTCTGAAGGCGGGAGGAGCGAAGTTTGGTCGCCATTGGAGCAAGCGGTGGCTGGATCTGCTTGGAAGCGTAAGTTTTGAGCGCAAAGGAGGAAGACGAAGAGCACAAGGCACGAGTAAGCAAAGTGTCGTGCACGGCGCCTGGGCTATCACCACCCCGCGCTACCCGCATCTTCAATGACAGGTGGGACTCAGGTCCGCCTGTCAGACAGCGGGGGCCAGGCGGGCAACGTCTCTAGAAGGAGGCTCGTGCAGTTCTCGAGAAAAGCAGCGTGGTGGAGCTGCAGCAATCGTCTTGGGAACCGTCGCAGTCAATGCCCCGAAACCGCTCCTCGAGCACGCCACCACGACCCTCCAGTCAAGCATGGCCACGCGTCCACTACGGTAGGGGTGTGCTGCCGTTTCGACTGTCAAGTACACCCACTACGCCAAGGACGTGGTGCCGCTTCGACTGCCAGAAACAGCCACTCAACCACTACGCCAGGGGCGTGCTACTAGTTCAACCACCAAGGTGCAAGTTCAAAGCAACCACGCGGGATGGAAAGACGAAGGCCCCACCTGCGGGGTCGTCGCCTCCCCCGAGGTGGGCCCGGGGGCCACTATCGGTACCCTGCAAACTGGGTACCCCCATGTGGAGGCTTGAAGAGACTCCAGACCCCGCCTCCCTGCTGAGGCGGGCTCTGGCGCCACCACCTGTCCTCAGCCCCGGACCTAGCCTCCCCGCTAAGGCGAGGTCCAGCGCTGCCACGTGGCCCTGGGCTCCGGGCCTGACCTCCCCACTGAGGAGGGCTCTGGAGCTTCCACGTGTCCTCGACTCCAAACCTAGCCTCCACGATGTGGTGAGCTCCGGAGCTGCCAAGTGTCCTCAGCCCCGGACCTAGCCTCCCCGATGAGGTGATGTCCGGTGCTACCACGTGTCCCCGGCACTGGGCCTGACCTCTCTGCTGAGGAGGGCTCCGGAGCTGCCATGTGTCCATGGGCTCCGAGCCCGAGCTCCCCGTCGAGGAGGGCTCCGGGGCTGCCACGTGTCCTCGGCCCAGGACCTGGCCTCCTCACTGAGGTGAGGTCCGCCGCAGCCACGTTGTAAAAGTCCCAAAACACATGAATACAAAGAAACTGAAGTTTGAACAAGCATTTGGTTTCAAGTTTGTGGAAATTGGGACTTGTTTAAACTTTTTCACAAGTGATGATGCACATGAGAGCTCTCTCTACACAAGTTCATGTTTATTTATATGCTTGGAACCAAGGTGGATTTAAAACCACAGATGTGAAGTATCATGTGCAAGAGAAAGCTTCAAATCAGATTTTGAACATGAATTTGTTCAACTCAAATTTCAAATGAGGACAACACAATAGAAATGCAAACTGTTGTGTTAAAAATCCCATTTGCAGCAGCCAAATCAAAAATCAGGTTTCATATTTAAATTCCTCAGGTCCAAATTAGAGGGGATGCAAAGTTTCATGAATTTTGGACATACTTTGCTAGCCATTTAAAAGAGGACTTTAAATTGCATAGGAATTCAAATACAAATTTGAATTTGGATGAAACTTGGTCAATTATCCTAATGAATTTCAGATTGTAGCTCCAAACACTTGAATTTGGTCATTTGCCAAAAATGGAGATCTTTTAGAGGATAAGAGGGGGATGACTTGTGGGACCTACATGTCATTGGGGGCATTTAGACTTGCAACTGAAGTTTCAGTCTTCAGTCTCGGTTTTCCTACTGCCGAGCACTCGACAGCAAGGGGCTGCCGCGCCAGCGCGCGCTCACTGTTCCGAGCGACACCAACTCATCCCAAACCGCCTCAGTGTCGCCCTTATCCCTCTCTGCCATGTCCATTTTGCCACAACACCACAGCCCCGTGCTCTGCCTTCTCCCTCGAGCAAGAACCCAGCCCTCTCGACGCCGCCATCTCGGTTCCACTCGGAAGCCGGTTGTGCTCATACGAACAACGCCCGGTGAAGAGCAAAACCGCACCGGTGACCTTCCCTCTACTTCCTTGACCTACAACCGAGAAGTGATTAACTCAGTGGCCCCGTATGGCATTGTCCAAGGAGGCGACACGTAGCCCCAGACCCCACTGTCAGGATTTAAACATTGCCGGATTTTAGTTGAATTTACAGATTCGCTTCAAACTTTAGAAGAGCATAACTTTTGCTAGGAAATTTCAAAATTGGTTAATTAAATTGGGTTAGGTTCAGATTGAAAAACTATATTGAAATGTGCAACCCAATTTGTATGAAAGTCAATAACTAATTCTGGAAAATTCTTTGAATTTTCAGTAAAAGAATTTTTAAGGAAGTTTGGTTCATCCAAAAATCCCCAAATTTGGCCATAATAATCCTTAGGATATTATTGAAATCCTGTAAAATTTTCAGCTCATCTTGAGTTGATTTTAGTAGGAGAATTCAGGTTGCAAAATACTGAATTCAAATGTATACAGATACTTTTTCAGAAAAGCCCCAAACTTGAAAAATCAGTTTTGGGCAACCCTTAGCTCCAAGAATCCTAGGAAAATTCATGCATGCTCTCTGAATATACTTGAAATTGTAGTTCACTAATTTTGGCATAAAAATGTGAGTTACTTCAGAATTAAGTCTTTTTTGCTTAATTGTTTAGGGAATTGTTCTGAATAAAATACTCAATGAAAAGTTCTAATTTTTGGTCCATAACACTTTCTTGTGACAAGTAACTCACCTGAAAATTTTCAGCTCTATTGGAGCTCCGGATCGTCACTTTTCTTCTTATCCTCTTTAGGTGAATAAACCACAATGAGGGAATACACTTAACACTTGATCACTTTTGCTTAACCCAACCTCACCCACTAGCACCAGTTCCATTTTAAATTCTGAAAAATAGTTCCAGTTTTTAACTGGGCATTAGACCATGACAGCAAAAGCTTTATAATTAAATACATGTGCATATTCATATTGTATAGTCATCGACGTGGAGAATTGTGAAGCCAAGTGAGGGTGGATCAAGGAGCAAGGAGAGCACGTGATCAAGCCGCAAGTGATCAGAAACACTAACTGATTGTATAATCTAGTCACCTGCAAAACAGGCAAGCCCCTGTTTGCATTAAAGAAATTTTTATAAAGCTTTTCATTTATAGAGATCATAGCTATGAGATATTGATTGCATTCGGTCTATATGATATTGAAAACCCAATTGCATGACCAGATTAACCCAAGAGAGAATGGGTAGAGTAGCACCTCCTCAAGTGGATTTAGGCTATGATAAATGTTACTTTGGAAGGACCGGTAGAAGTCGAGTAGTTGGAATCTGCTCGCGAGTTTAGGACTTGGTTTCATCGGAATGGGTTATGAATAGAATCATTGAGGAAAAAATTCACAAGTGAGAAATTGAGACCGGGCAGGGAGATAGAAATGCAGCAGACTGCGGACCGTGCATGCATAGCCCTGCCCTGTGTCGGTTAAGGCCCGTCCGTACTTGGCCCTGTTGGACAAGTTTGAGTTGTGTACTGGGCGCATACTGGCTATATGGGACCCAATAAACCGATGTACTCGTGAGATCCATATTGGAACTTTTCCGATCAGCTTAGGCTTTTGGCGTCAGTACAGCAGGAGGTAACTCGCTCAAGAACATATCACTGCGGGTATGTACCTTGAGGGAGCTTGCTGTTCGGGGTGATCGGACTGCGTCCGGTGTGGAAGAACTTGGAAAAGGTGGCTGCGTACAACATCGGTCGAGGTTGCCGTCGAAAACTTGGAGAATGGTGTCACACCCGGTTTTTCCGAAGAAACAACCAAGTGAATATCACATGTATGCCAGGATCATTTTCTCATACATGTGATGACAAATAGTGAAGCATCATTTATTACAAGCCAGGTGTCGAATATAAGTAAGTCTTACATAGTAAATGTCTCGATGGACAATAATAAGTTCATCACAAGTAAATAAACTAGCAGCGGAATATTATTCTTTTAGGGCTCCATCACAGGCGTTGCCCGGGGGTCTTCATGAACCTAAAAACCTTCTTCAGGTCCAAAGTCTTGGTCATTATACACCACCTCATTATCTTGACCTGAGCAGCAATATAAACCAACAAATATGCAAGGTTGAGTACCAATGGTACTCAGCAAGTGTGGGAAAATTATATCATGCATGGCTAGAACAAGGAGAGGTTGAACTCATGGTTAAAGCACTACGCAATTAATACCTATCACCTTAGCTTATTAAGCACCTACATTACTACACAGGTGAAAAAGTCCAAATCTCCCATCCCATCATCATAAACCAATAACCATAATCATCATTTCCAATGTTAAGCTTCCCCGCTTAACTTCCAAAACCATCAATTCTCTAATCATGAATAAGTCCAGGCCGCTCTTAACCGTGAGCACGGCTGTCAAGACAGTTTTAACTCTGCAGAGTTTGTACCACTGTACCCACAAGTAGTGATTTCATCCCCCGTTGCCGGGTGGACTAAAAGAACCTCCATTATGCCAGTGGCTACGAACCACATTCACACTTCCCAGGTGTGTGGCCAAGAGATCACTACGAAGCCTTTACAAAGGGATTCCCGAAGAGCGTGGGCCCACTGAGGTTTCACCCCTAACAGCATACAAGAGGCTCCAACCCCGCTGCAGTGGCCCCCTCTTGAGCCTTGCGGTTCATATGGCAGTCCAGCTGACTCCTATTCCCCGCACCATCCAACACACCCATACTACGCCGGGGATACACCTAATTAATTGGCTAAGCTGCCCCATCTCAGCATGTGGTTGGCACTGTAAAGCCGGGTTACATGCTCCATGAACCGGTCCTTAGGATCCAGGCAAGTACTAAACACAAACCCAAGTCTCGTGCACCCAGCACACAACCAAAACATCCAACTTGCCTTGATCCCTACCTCTACATAACTCACAATACCTCATTCAAGAGTATGGTAATATAAACTGATGATTTCATGTCCCAAATACCCCATTCTAAGCATGGCTAAGCATATGCATGAAAATAAATGACATGGTAAAATAAATCCCAACCCAAGCTACAAGGAAACAAGATAATGCAATTCTAGGGAAACTTTCCTAACATGGGTTTCATATTTCATTTGACAATGCAAATAATTCTATCTACATATCCTAGCATAGGATCAAAGTGGTCAAGGACACTTGCCTCCTTCTTGCTGCTCTTGAAATGGGTAGTCTTGGTCTTGGAATTGAATAACTTGTTCTTGAGCAGGTTCTACTTCATACCATCACACATAGCAAAAGAAAAACAACAATCATAAGACATAGTTCACACTTCTTACTCCATACAAACCACACATTCATATTTATAAAAGTTCTTCACTATTTTATGTGTTGTGAATACTCTAGGTGTGTTGATTTTAGGACTTGCATACACTTTTATTCATATGTGTATGATTCCTACTTTAGTGTTCATATTTATACTCACATACTATATATATATATATATGTATATATGTGTGTTTCAGTTTTAAATAAATTCCTTATATATTAAACTACCAAGTATGTATGAAAAGTATTTTTCTTCTCCATATGTGCCTTCATAACTTCTATCAACCCTAAACTGAATCCTTTGTATTTTAGAAACTCCATTTATCATTTACTAGTTTCTATATTTTCAGATTTATATTCTTATGCATAATTGTGCATTTTATTATTAAATTAGTAATACACACTACCTAAACAGATTAGTGTTCTGGTCCTAAATAATTTAGGATCATATTTTGACCTTGGCTTCTGATGTATACTATTTCATAATTATTTTCCCTATTTTTCTTTAACTATTCTTTACTTAAAAATGTGTCCCTATACTATTAAATGTGAATAATAGATGAAACAGATTTATTTCAGCCCAAAAATATATTTTTATCTCACTCCAAAGTTTTCTAAGTACTGAGAAAGTTTTTAATAAATTTGACAATTATGTTTGTCCCCCTTTTTAACATTTAAACACTAGTTACATATTCAATTTTCTAAATTAAATACTAAACAGAGCTAAAATAATGAATTCACCCCATTACAGGGTCTATAATATTATTTTCATAATTTCCAGGGGTCTAGCTACACTTTTCAGAGGTGTTTTTCTTAATTTCTATTAAGTCTAGGGGCTAAAACTGATTTTTAAATGAATTTACATGATTTTCTGGAGTTCCAGGGGCTAGATCTGAAGTTTCCGGGGCTAGCTCTCAATTCCAGAGAACCCCAGGGGGTAGCACGTAAGAATTCCAGTCTTTATAACGCGGGGCTGACGTGGACCGTCTGATTTTAAACCGACGGCTGAGATTATAACATCGAACCGGTACGCGGGGTTTTAAAGTCTACCGTGCGATTTAAAATAAACGGCGCACATGCGGCCACGTCGCTCTGATCGAGCGCGGGCGGCGCTGCCGGCGGCGCACGGCGGCGGGAAGCGGCGATCTCGCCGGAAACTTTCGGATCCTCGAGAATTCTGCCTAGAACTGTGATCTTATGGCCTAGATCGGTAGAGGGGAGGTCAGGGATCTCACCTCGGGGGTTTTCTCGAGCTCGGGGGTCCTGGAAAGTGCTCGGCGGCGAGGTCCGAGGCAAAACCACGGCGAAGCTCGTCGGAGCTGGATTTGTACCGTATATCTTCGGGTTTTCTGCACCTGCAAAGTTCCCCGGAGGCGGTGGATCAAGACCAACGAGTTAGATCAGAGTTTCCGAGCTTAGATCGGCCAGAATTCACCGGCGAAGTCTCGGTGCTCACCGGAGCGAAAATCGGCGATCGCGTGAGGAAAACTGATCGGATCGGTGGTTTTTATAGCCGGGGAAGGGCGGTGGGTCTGTTGTGATCGAGTTAGAGTCCTCAGGTTCCAGAATTCGGCTGCGGGACGCGGTTTCCCGATCGGTTGCGATCGCGCGCGCGCGGGGAGAAGTCCGGGGTCGCGGGGTTAGGGATGACAAGCGGGTCCCACCCGTCAGCGAGGGGCAGCGCGGCGCGCGCGGGGGCGGGCTGCGCGGGGGTTAGCTGGGCCGGCTGAGGTTTCGGCCCACTGGCCAGTTTTTTTCCGGTTTTCCTTTTTCTTTTTCCATTTCTTTTCTGTTTTGAGTCTAATTTGAATTCCAGTTTGAATTTGAATTTTTGCAAAACATGCAACACGTCCAAAAATTTTTAAATCCCCCTCTGAACATGGTTTATGGTTCTAAATCCAAAATTTGAATCTTGACTAAAAATTTGGGGTGTTACAGCTCTACCCCCCTTAAAAGAAATCTCGTCCTCGAGATTGGTGTTTCTAAGAAAATAATTCCGGAAATTGTGCCTTAAGCTCATCTTCCCGTTCCCAGGTGGCTTCCTCTTCTGAGTGATGCTTCCACTGCACCTTGCACATCCTGATTCTCTTATTTCTGGTGAGGCGTTCCATTGTCTCCAAAATCTTGTATGGTTGCTCGGCATAAGACAAATCCTCAGCTACATCCACTTCATTCATGGGTAACACCTCCTCAGGCGTCCTCAGACATTTCTTGAGTTGCGACACATGGAACACATCGTGCACGTCCGACAGATGAACCGGCAACTCTAGTTGGTACGCCACTTCGCCTTTTCTTTCCAAAACTTGAAAGGGTCCGATGTATCGAGGTGACAACTTCCCTTTCACCTTGAACCGACGAAGTCCTCTGATAGGGGACACTTTGAGATAAACATAGTCTCCCACGTTGAAAACGAGCTCTCTTCTTCGTACATCAGCATAACTCTTCTGGCGTGTCTGTGCTATCCTCAAGTTGTTGCGAATCTCCCTCACCTTTGCTTCGGCTTCTTGTAGCACTTCGGGACCAAACACTTTACTTTCTCCTGTTTGGTTCCAAAATAGGGGAGTTCTGCATTTCCTTCCATACAAAGCTTCAAACGGTGACATCTTCATACTAGCTTGATAACTGTTGTTATAGGAAAACTCCGCATACGGTAAGTTCTTGTCCCAACTCCTATTGTTTTTGAGTGCACATGCCCTTAACATATCTTCAAGGATCTGATTGGTTCTCTCCGTCTGTGCGTCAGTTTGGGGATGATAGGCAGAACTGAAATTCAGATGGGTTCCCATGGTTTCATGCAACTTTTGCCAAAACCTCGAGGTGAACTGTGTCCCTCGGTCCGACACTATCTTCTTTGGCACTCCATGGTAACACACAATCCTTGACATGTACAATTCCGCCAATTTGGATCCGCTGTAGCTTTCTTTCACAGGGATGAAATGAGCTACCTTGGTTAGCCGATCAATAATAACCCATATTGAATCATACCCGGATTGGGTCCTAGGCAATCCCACGACAAAATCCATGCTGATTTCTTCCCACTTCCATTCAGGCACTTTGAGTGGTTGCAGCAATCCCGCGGGTCGTTGATGTTCTGCTTTCACCAACTGACATGTGTCACATAGGGCAACATGTTCCGCGACATCTCGCTTCATGCCATACCACCAATACCTGCTTTTGAGGTCCTGATACATCTTCGTACTCCCAGGATGAATGGAATAGTCGGAATCGTGAGCCTCCTTCAAAATTAATTTACGAATCTCCTTTACTTCTGGCACACAGATCCTTTTCCCGTGCCACACCGTTCCTTGTTCATCCTCTCTAAAACCAGGAGCTTTATTTTCCTTGATGAGCTGTCTGATCTCTTGTATCTTCTCATCATTCTTTTGGCCCTCGCGTATGTCTTGCTCGAGTGTGGAGTCCACTTCCATGGCGATGGCTTCACCACTATTTACTAGACATAGATTGAGCCTTATAACCTCGTCCTTCAATTCTGCAGGCATATCCTTCAAGCTCAACTTATTGACCTGCACTTTCCGACTCAAGGCATCGGCCACGACGTTTGCTTTCCCGGGATGATAGTTGATGCCTACATCAAAGTCATTGATTAGCTCTAACCATCTCCTTTGTCTAAGGTTGAGATCTGGCTGTGTGAATATGTACTTCAAACTCTTATGATCCGTATATATCTCTGTCCTCTTCCCCATCAAATAGTGCCGCCAAATTTTCAACGCGTGTACCACTGCAGCTAGTTCTAGGTCATGTGTAGGATAGTTCTTCTCGTGCTTCCGAAGCTGCCGGGATGCATATGCCACGACATGTCCCTCTTGCATGAGAACACATCCCAACCCGTTTCCAGAGGCATCGCAGTACACCGTGAAATTCTTCTGCATATCTGGCATAACCAACACTGGGGCTGTTGTCAATCTCTTCTTTAGCTCCTGAAAGCTCGTATCACACTGTGGCGTCCAGGTGAATGTGATTCCCTTTTCCAACAGTTTGGTGAGAGGTCTCGAGATCTTGGAGAATCCCTCAATAAATCGTCGATAGTATCCAGCCAATCCCAAAAAGCTTCGAACTTCCCCGACATTTTCAGGGGTTTTCCACTTCTGGATATCTTCGATTTTGGCGGGATCTACGGAGATTCCTCCCTCCGAGATTATATGTCCTAAAAAGGGAACTCTCTTTAGCCAAAACTCACACTTGCTCCACTTGGCATATAGTTGGTGTTCTCTCAGCCTCTGTAACACCAACCTTAGATGTTTCTCATGTTCTTCTTCATCTTTGGAGAAGACGAGAATATCATCTATGAAAACCACCACAAATTTGTCCAGATATTCCATGAATACCTTGTTCATGAGGTACATGAAATATGCCGGGGCATTGGTTAGCCCGAAAGGCATGACAGTGTATTCATACAGTCCGTACCGAGATACGAAAGCTGTCTTGGGAATATCAGATTGCCTTATCTTGAGTTGGTGGTATCCCGACCTGAGATCAATTTTCGAGAACACACAAGCTCCCCTCAACTGATCAAACAAGTCTTCAATGCGGGGTAATGGGTACTTGTTCTTGATGGTTACCTCATTCAAGGCACGGTAATCCACGCATAACCTTTGAGTTCCATCTTTCTTAGGCACAAATATTACCGGAGCTCCCCATGGTGAGGAACTAGGGCGAACATACCCCTTTTCCGTCAATTCTCTCAAATGATCCTTGAGCTCTTCTAGCTGCTTGGAGTCCATTCGATAAGGTCTCTTGTATATCGGGGCTGTTCCCGGTACTAGCTCGATTGCGAATTCCACGTCACGGTCGGGAGGCATTCCTGGCAACTCCTCCGGAAAAACATCTGGATATTCCCTGATAGTCCTGATTTCCTCAACTTTCACCTCCACTTGATTTAATTTAATGTCCCTTCTAGGCTCGTGTATCGTTATGAACTTTACTCTTGTGCCACTAGGGTGAGTTAGTTCCACCGTTCTGGTCGAACAATGGATGATTCCATTATGTTTGGTCAACCAATCCATACCCAAAATAATATCTATCCCTTGTGAATCGATCACTATGAGGTTAGCGGTAAATACTACCCCATTAATGTCTAGGTTCACTTTGGGACACACTTGTCTTGTCCTTATTTCTCCACCTGGAGAATTTACCGCTAGCATATGGTTCATTTGTGTGGTTGCTAGGTCATGCTTCTTAACAAACCCTTGAGCAATGAACGAATGGGTAGCACCAGAATCAAACAGCAGAGTTGCAAGGTGTAAATTGGCAGGAAACTTACCAACTACCACATCGGGTGCCTCTTGTGCTTCCTCCATAGTGACGTGGTTCACCCGTCCTCTCATTACGTTCTGCTGTTGTGGCTGCGTGGGCTTCTTCTTTGGACACTTATGGGCATAGTGTCCCACTTCACCACAGCTGAAACATTGCACCCCAATCTTAGATGCTTGTCCCTTGTTGTCTTGGGATTGGTTTGGGGGTCCTTGCACTGCTGGTCGAGGTGGATATGCAGGGCGAGGCTGCTGCATAAACTGACGTTGCGGCTGTGCTGGTGCTGCGGGTGGCCTGTAGTTTGGGTTGTACCCTCTTGGTGCTGAATAGGGTACCGCAGCACGGCTTGTCTGCCCCGTAGGTTGCTGCATCATACGTGGGCGGGTGTTGCTCCCTGAGGCTTGATGTGACCACCCAGCCTTCCTTTTATTCTCATTTTCCAGGGCCTTCAGCTTCCTTTCCACCACAAACGCTCTGTCCACCATCTTTTGAAAGCTTTCATACTCATTGGATGACATTGCACACTGCATCTCTGCGGTAAGTCCTTCCACGAAACAATCTTGTTTCTGCTCATCTGTCTCTATGTCTCGTGGAGCATAACGGGATAGTTGAGTGAATTTAGTGAGGTATTCCCTCACTGTCATGTTTCCCTGCTGCAGTCCCAAAAACTCTTTCCTCTTGTTTTTGAGTTCACCTCTTGGGATGTAATGGTTGCGGAAGCTACGTTTGAACTCTTCCCAAGTGATGCTCTCAGGGTCATGATGGGCGGCCACGTAGGCGGTCCACCAATCAGCAGCAGGTCCCTGCAATTGATGAGAGGCAAACAGCACCCTCTCATACCCTTGGCATTGTATGATTCTCATCTTACTTTCAATGGTCTTCAGCCAATCATCTGCCTCCAGAGGTTCAGCAGCACTTGCAAACTTTGGAGGTTGAGTTCCTAGAAACTCACTCAACCTTGGTTGGCGTGGTGCAGCTTGTGGAGGTGGAACTTGATGCAAGTTGGCCACTACTTGAGTCAAGTTCTGGATGAGCTGATTTTGATTCTCCAGCATTTGGTGGAGAGGATCAACTTCTTCACGGCGACCACCCCGGTTCTGGCCTCCAGAAAGATGAGAGTTGCATGCCTCATCATTGTTGTTGGCGGGGTTGGCAGCACGTCCTTTTCCTCTTCCGGCCATCTGGCAGAATCAACAAATGTTAATTTGAAAGTATTTAGTATCATCTTACTACTTTCACTTGTTTATACTTTGAAGTGTTGAAGTTTTGTTAAAATCTTACGAGGGTTTTATATCTCACACCCAATAAATGCACTATTATTTCCTGTGGGTTCACACACCAAAGCAAAACAATCTGAAGACGAGGCTGTGGACACTTGCTCATGGCTTCCACAACTCACGTCACACACCAAGCATTATCACACCATTAACTACGTAACGACTCGACTACTCGACCTCTTGCTAGCTAGGGGAAAGACTCTACACTACTCATCCTCTTGAGCTGGCTCCTCGGGATCTTCCTCCTCATTTCGGCTACCTTCTGACTCTGCTTTGGGTGGGGAGGCTGCTGGTGGAGAAGTGCGACGACGCCTGATCGCTCGGCGATCCGGGGAGTCAGGGGTCCATGGATCACTTACGGTGACACACAGTTCATTCCCATCTCCTCTTTCTCTCGCTTTTAAGCACGCTCGCAGCAATGCCTCCGTCTCCTTCAGAGTATCTCGGACATCCTGAAGCTCTTGTTGACACTCCTGCAGTCAAGTGCTGAGCATAGCAGCATCCTCCAAGCTCAAGTCCATGTGCTCATGGGAAGTCCCTTGCTGCACCGGTGGGTACTTGTACTCCGTGGTACCACTCTCACGTTGGAGGACATACATGTACTCAGTTTTGTCCAAGTGGCGATGATAGATGTGGCTCTGGCCGGTGATGGCCTCCCAGGTGACATCTCTCTCCGCGTCAACTTGTGTTGCTCGACAAGCTGGAGAGTGGTGGATCTTAAGCAGTTGATTCTCGTGTATAATCCTCATCTCCGAACTCCATTCTTCCCTCTTCTCACGGATGGTCCTGGTGGAGTTATAGTGGATGATGAGCTTGCCCGTGTTGCCGGCGGCTTCGAGCATACGTCGAAGACGGCGCAACAAATCTCCCACTGCCAATCCGTAGGAAAGGTACGTCACTGGACGACTCTCCTCTCTTTCAGCAAGGGCAACTACGGGAACTCTCCCTCCCGTGGACTTACGAGCGGTGCGAATCATGCGAACCATCTAAAACAAAAGAATTTAAAATTAGGTTAGATAAAATCTCAAACAAAAAATCCTATTTTGAATGAAAGTTGGGGTAAGATGAAGAAAAATGACCCTTTTAATAACACTTTTTCACCCACACCTTGGAAAATAGTTTTTAAGAAAATAGGGCCCTTAAATACGTCCATTTCTACCTAGGTCCACGTTCCTACGGGCAACCTTGGCTCTGATACCACCTCTGTCACACCCGGTTTTTCCGAAGAAACAACCAAGTGAATATCACATGTATGCCAGGATCATTTTCTCATACATGTGATGACAAATAGTGAAGCATCATTTATTACAAGCCAGGTGTCGAATATAAGTAAGTCTTACATAGTAAATGTCTCGATGGACAATAATAAGTTCATCACAAGTAAATAAACTAGCAGCGGAATATTATTCTTTTAGGGCTCCATCACAGGCGTTGCCCGGGGGTCTTCATGAACCTAAAAACCTTCTTCAGGTCCAAAGTCTTGGTCATTATACACCACCTCATTATCTTGACCTGAGCAGCAATATAAACCAACAAATATGCAAGGTTGAGTACCAATGGTACTCAGCAAGTGTGGGAAAATTATATCATGCATGGCTAGAACAAGGAGAGGTTGAACTCATGGTTAAAGCACTACGCAATTAATACCTATCACCTTAGCTTATTAAGCACCTACATTACTACACAGGTGAAAAAGTCCAAATCTCCCATCCCATCATCATAAACCAATAACCATAATCATCATTTCCAATGTTAAGCTTCCCCGCTTAACTTCCAAAACCATCAATTCTCTAATCATGAATAAGTCCAGGCCGCTCTTAACCGTGAGCACGGCTGTCAAGACAGTTTTAACTCTGCAGAGTTTGTACCACTGTACCCACAAGTAGTGATTTCATCCCCCGTTGCCGGGTGGACTAAAAGAACCTCCATTATGCCAGTGGCTACGAACCACATTCACACTTCCCAGGTGTGTGGCCAAGAGATCACTACGAAGCCTTTACAAAGGGATTCCCGAAGAGCGTGGGCCCACTGAGGTTTCACCCCTAACAGCATACAAGAGGCTCCAACCCCGCTGCAGTGGCCCCCTCTTGAGCCTTGCGGTTCATATGGCAGTCCAGCTGACTCCTATTCCCCGCACCATCCAACACACCCATACTACGCCGGGGATACACCTAATTAATTGGCTAAGCTGCCCCATCTCAGCATGTGGTTGGCACTGTAAAGCCGGGTTACATGCTCCATGAACCGGTCCTTAGGATCCAGGCAAGTACTAAACACAAACCCAAGTCTCGTGCACCCAGCACACAACCAAAACATCCAACTTGCCTTGATCCCTACCTCTACATAACTCACAATACCTCATTCAAGAGTATGGTAATATAAACTGATGATTTCATGTCCCAAATACCCCATTCTAAGCATGGCTAAGCATATGCATGAAAATAAATGACATGGTAAAATAAATCCCAACCCAAGCTACAAGGAAACAAGATAATGCAATTCTAGGGAAACTTTCCTAACATGGGTTTCATATTTCATTTGACAATGCAAATAATTCTATCTACATATCCTAGCATAGGATCAAAGTGGTCAAGGACACTTGCCTCCTTCTTGCTGCTCTTGAAATGGGTAGTCTTGGTCTTGGAATTGAATAACTTGTTCTTGAGCAGGTTCTACTTCATACCATCACACATAGCAAAAGAAAAACAACAATCATAAGACATAGTTCACACTTCTTACTTCATACAAACCACACATTCATATTTATAAAAGTTCTTCACTATTTTATGTGTTGTGAATACTCTAGGTGTGTTGATTTTAGGACTTGCATACACTTTTATTCATATGTGTATGATTCCTACTTTAGTGTTCATATTTATACTCACATACTATATATATATATATGTATATATGTGTGTTTCAGTTTTAAATAAATTCCTTATATATTAAACTACCAAGTATGTATGAAAAGTATTTTTCTTCTCCATATGTGCCTTCATAACTTCTATCAACCCTAAACTGAATCCTTTGTATTTTAGAAACTCCATTTATCATTTACTAGTTTCTATATTTTCAGATTTATATTCTTATGCATAATTGTGCATTTTATTATTAAATTAGTAATACACACTACCTAAACAGATTAGTGTTCTGGTCCTAAATAATTTAGGATCATATTTTGACCTTGGCTTCTGATGTATACTATTTCATAATTATTTTCCCTATTTTTCTTTAACTATTCTTTACTTAAAAATGTGTCCCTATACTATTAAATGTGAATAATAGATGAAACAGATTTATTTCAGCCCAAAAATATATTTTTATCTCACTCCAAAGTTTTCTAAGTACTGAGAAAGTTTTTAATAAATTTGACAATTATGTTTGTCCCCCTTTTTAACATTTAAACACTAGTTACATATTCAATTTTCTAAATTAAATACTAAACAGAGCTAAAATAATGAATTCACCCCATTACAGGGTCTATAATATTATTTTCATAATTTCCAGGGGTCTAGCTACACTTTTCAGAGGTGTTTTTCTTAATTTCTATTAAGTCTAGGGGCTAAAACTGATTTTTAAATGAATTTACATGATTTTCTGGAGTTCCAGGGGCTAGATCTGAAGTTTCCGGGGCTAGCTCTCAATTCCAGAGAACCCCAGGGGGTAGCACGTAAGAATTCCAGTCTTTATAACGCGGGGCTGACGTGGACCGTCTGATTTTAAACCGACGGCTGAGATTATAACATCGAACCGGTACGCGGGGTTTTAAAGTCTACCGTGCGATTTAAAATAAACGGCGCACATGCGGCCACGTCGCTCTGATCGAGCGCGGGCGGCGCTGCCGGCGGCGCACGGCGGCGGGAAGCGGCGATCTCGCCAGAAACTTTCGGATCCTCGAGAATTCTGCCTAGAACTGTGATCTTATGGCCTAGATCGGTAGAGGGGAGGTCAGGGATCTCACCTCGGGGGTTTTCTCGAGCTCGGGGGTCCTGGAAAGTGCTCGGCGGCGAGGTCCGAGGCAAAACCACGGCGAAGCTCGTCGGAGCTGGATTTGTACCGTATATCTTCGGGTTTTCTGCACCTGCAAAGTTCCCCGGAGGCGGTGGATCAAGACCAACGAGTTAGATCAGAGTTTCCGAGCTTAGATCGGCCAGAATTCACCGGCGAAGTCTCGGTGCTCACCGGAGCGAAAATCGGCGATCGCGTGAGGAAAACTGATCGGATCGGTGGTTTTTATAGCCGGGGAAGGGCGGTGGGTCTGTTGTGATCGAGTTAGAGTCCTCAGGTTCCAGAATTCGGCTGCGGGACGCGGTTTCCCGATCGGTTGCGATCGCGCGCGCGCGGGGAGAAGTCCGGGGTCGCGGGGTTAGGGATGACAGGCGGGTCCCACCCGTCAGCGAGGGGCAGCGCGGCGCGCGCGGGGGCGGGCTGCGCGGGGGTTAGCTGGGCCGGCTGAGGTTTCGGCCCACTGGCCAGTTTTTTTCCGGTTTTCCTTTTTCTTTTTCCATTTCTTTTCTGTTTTGAGTCTAATTTGAATTCCAGTTTGAATTTGAATTTTTGCAAAACATGCAACACGTCCAAAAATTTTTAAATCCCCCTCTGAACATGGTTTATGGTTCTAAATCCAAAATTTGAATCTTGACTAAAAATTTGGGGTGTTACAAATGGGTGTAAGTGTCGTGCAGTGCGGACGTGTCCTGGTTCGAATCACTATCGCTCGTGGCTATATGTGCATACTTCGACACTGAGTCTTGACGTAGTAAGAACTGAAGTGAAATACATTGAATTTGATCAGGCTTGTGATTTAAATTGTATTGCAATCATGTTGAATTAGAGATAGTGCCAATTAAGTTTACTTCACCTTGTTTAAGAAGCATCGTGACAAAGTGTTTCTTGTTTGATTGTGGAGTTGTGATGCTGCTTGGTTCAAGGTCTTCACAATGAGGCTTAAAAATATGAAAGTTAAGGATCAACTATAGGCGAGTTCTTTATGCAAATTCGGCTACCATGTTTAATCCTTCATGCATGTAGAGTTTCATGTTTAGAAGAGACGGATCAGTCTTGCTGAGCCTATGTGATCACACTTGCTATATGAGTGGTTTTGCAGGTTAACATCGATACTTATGAGTAGGTTGTCCGGTGAGACTCGGAGACTTCCGAGTCATTTAACACATGGAGAATCCGGTCGCTGCCGTATGTCTTCGTGTTGCTAGCAAGATGAGTCCGCAGGCTGGACATCGTCTCGAGTGCTTAGTAGATATCAAATGTGAGAAATTTAGTCTTCCGCTGTAGTTTGTTTGATGTAAATTATTTACAAAGAACACTTGTAAGCTTCCGCATTTGATTTATGTGATACGGTTTTCCTTATATGTGTGATGTTGGGTGCCGCATATCATGGCATCACCCAATGTGATTCGCAGGCGAGCGGCACAGCCCCGTGATCAGGTAGGCGACCGTGTTAGCATGGTATCAGAGCTGAATTGGGAATAGCGCACGGAATAAGGGTTGTATTACGACAAAAACTTAAAATACAGTGAGAATACGGTACTAGGCCCACATAAGGACTACTATATTAGCCTAATATGAAGGTGCAAACCTAACTTAATTGCTTATGTCGGAAAATCATGCATCTCGGAACTTTCCATGTCTTGGGGGTGCATGTATGCAATGTCCACCAGTGCGCACAAGCTGAAGGGTGGAGCCCCACAGGTGGCAGGTAACCCGGTCAGCTTGGGTATCCACTACGACTCTTCATGTCGTTCGGGGTACTCGAGCAATGCCTTTCCCCAGCATGATTTGGGCAAGTAGGTGGAGACCCCGTCACATGGTTTGTAACGTGAACACGTAGCTCAAGGCGTGTTTGGCTTGAGAAGACCCGTGCGAGTGATGACGGATGGGTGTATGAAACTGTTATGGAGCCGGGTTCGGTGTGCAGCCGAACCTGACGATTGTGTGTGACTTATGTAGGTACACTAACCACAAACCCATAGTGCAAGTAGAACACATTTGCGAGTGACCGTCTTAGTTCCACCTACGGATATAATACGCCGGTATAATCCGGTTAGGATTTTCTTTTGTGAGGCTACATAGTACCGACATGTCTCTTACGGTGCATCGACACCGTACTAAACTTAATAACCTCTTCCCTATGAAGAAATGATTCATGAACTAACTTTCAACTAAAAATGGAAGTTTTGAAACAAATATTAGTTACTGAACTCTTATTTTTAGCTAAGATTCAAATGAGAGAATGACTAGGCTTCAAAAGTTTCAAAAACATAGTGCTCTGTTTCCGGCGGAAATTCTTGCTGGACATTGACAGGGCATAACTCTGAGTAGCTTTACCCAATAGAGGTGTATGATACATTTATGGAAATATTTTTAAGTGCTCTACAACTTCTCTGTAGACCTCCAGAGCAAAATCACACGCCAAATTGGTGGAAAGAACCAGGACAGCAGCAAAACCTCTCGGGACAAGTCTGTATTTAAGCCATAACTCTGTAGAAAAATCTCTAAGGGTCACATGATATACCGTTGGAAAGGTCTTGAGATATCAACAATGTTGTAGTTAAAAGTTTGCTCAGATTCATATTGTATTTACATATATAACTGTGATAAAAACAGCCACATACAAAGGAGATGCTGGCAAATTTTATCCAGTAATTCTGTCAACTTTGGATGATTATAACTTTTGATCCAGAAACGATCTGGAGGCATATGAATACTCGTTGGAAATATATTGAAGTTAAATTTAACTTTGGTATTAAACTTGAGTTATGAAAATTCTTTTAACTAGATTTAAATCTGGATTTAGTGCATAAAGGTCTGTTCTGTACAGAAAGGATGAATGGTTATGCCAATTTTAAGGATTTGTGTAAACATGAATGTTGTTACTGCTTTCATAAAGTTTTGACATATTCATGTTTTCATTAGCTTCACATACTGCTGAGTTCGTGTTTAACTCATCTCAAAATGTATTTTGCAGTATGGTTCATACGGGTTCTTCGAGTAAGGCTAGAAGTTCTCGCCGAGGCGGTGATGATTCTATTCCACCGTCGGAACCAGCATCCACGGGATGGATGGAATTTATGACTTGTGTTGTTGAGTATAACCAAGAGAACACAAGGCTACTCCAAGAAGCGACTCAAGAAAACACTAGATTACTCCAAGCCTTGGTACAGCAAGGCACACTTCAAAACACGCAACGAGTTGTTCCACCTCGGAACACTTATCTGGATTTCTTAGCGACTCAACCGCCAATCTTTACTGAACGCTACCGGACCTGTGGAAGCATATCAGTGGCTTCGTGTCATGGAGTCCAAATTCGGAGTCTTCGAGTGTGATGAATTTTAGAAGACAATGTTTGCTGCTCAACAACTCCATGGAGCCGCCAGAAATTGGTGAGTTGAACACCTTGCCACCATTTCGGAAGGCCATAAAGTGGCATGGACAGAGTTCTGTGAAGCCCTCCGTGCTCATCACATACCGATAGGAATTATAAAGACAAAGCGGGAGGAATTTTTGAATTTGAAGCAAGGGGACATGAGTGTCCTTGAGTATGTCAAAAGGTTTAACCATTTGGCACAATACGCTCCCGAATATTTTGTGATAGAAGCGGCACGATGTGATTATTGCTTCTATGGCCTGAGCACCATATTACAGGAGAAATTGGCCATGTTCAACAAAGGCAATTACACCGACATGGTCATTGCGGCTCTCATACAAGAAAAGCTGACACTCGAGTGGCAAGCAGAGAAAAAAAATGAGTGAGATCGTGCAGGCCAGCACAAGACAGAGCCTTCTCCCGCCATCATCAACCCTACTCGGACAGAGGCGCCCGGCGTGTCACGCGGCGGGCCTTAACTCCTCCGACAGCGAACACTACAAGTAGCTGTAAATACCCTAGATCGTGTATAGGGTAGGACAGCTGCGGAGCCACATGTCGGTCCCCGGGCCACAGTGTGACTGTATGGCCTTGAGACATAAAAGGATCCGGTTGCCGACGATAAAGGGGGGCAATTCTGGACTCTCAAACTCACACGCGCGCAAGCACAAGCAATCCAACACACACTCCCGTGGACGTAGGGTTTTATGCTCCGGCGACCCGAACCACGTAAAACCTGGTGTTCATCCCTGTTCTTCAAGCTCGAACGATCTAGGGACGTCAGCCCCTCCAAACAACGAACCTCCATGGACTGCTCCAGTAGCGGTACCGGGGGAAGTGTCGTAGGTTACACTTCGACACATATGTATATTAGAAGCACATTAAGAATGACCATTTCTTAGCTTAACTCTCACTAGAACTACCTTACCTTTAGGAATAGATTGCCTAAGTGTGTGTCACACTACCCTCACTATTCATTTATCCATCCTACTTGTTTTCACACTAGAACACCCTATATATCTGTAATCTTGCCACACCTCACCGCCTTCCATTGGGTTCATATGATACCATAGGTAATACTCTTGGGTGAAATGCTACAATAGTATTTTCCATGCGCTTGTGGAACTCATCTTGCTTTGGCCCTAGGTTAGCCTAGTTGTCACAAGCATTGTTGGCATACATTGCTAGGATAAACTGTAGATGTTAGTAAATACCAACAGCGACTCGAACCTAGATAAATCATTATGTCACCATTTTGTAATCCTTCTCATCTTCCCCTTTATACTGGAGAAACATCTGCTACACCCCCGACTAAACTCTCAATGGGTGGCCCAACGTATCCCCTAAATCTCGACCACACACATCGACATTTCGCGCGTTTCCATTTCACTACTGTCAATATCGCCCATGGGATCGGTACTTTGTAGGATTGAAGAGAACATGAAAAGCTACCAGAGAGAGTGAATGATAGATTTAAACTTATTATGCGGAAGTTACAAAAACCCTTGGCAGAAAATTGATCTGATAAAGAAACCGTGTGTGCGACTGTTTTCAACATGTTCAAACGTGACTAAACTAGTGGAGACTATATAGAATCAAGTCACGAAGCCACTGCAATAAGAATCACGTGAAAACACTAAGTAGAACTTGAGTTATGATCAAAAGACTAGACGAAGTTCAATCTGTTCTACTCGATTTTAAAAATATATCTGCAATGCTAAAAGAAACTCGTGTAGACCAAAAACCACAAATATAATGGCTGAGAAATTTTTAGAAATAATAGATAATCAAGTTGTGAAGACAACCAAAAAAGAATCACGTCAATTGGATCAGTAAAACGCGATTTATGATCGAAATACTGAAGCAACGTCGGTCTGTCCAGAAACTCACCGAGGAAAAACTTGTCTGAAACAAGTCGGACGAACAAGGCACCAAAGCTCATCTAAACTACGAATTTTATTGATTAAAACACAAGAGAAGCAGCCACAAGTCGTTCTCTCTACGAGCCTTGGCCTCCCTTGCTTATATAACCAGCCCTAAGGCCAACCCAATTCAAACTAGGACTCCTACTCCTACTTGGATTCAAACTCTAACTTTTCAAAACTGCTCAAGACTCTTCTATACGCAGATAGAAGCAATATTAAGACTTCAAAACACCTTAGGAACGTCCAAAACATTCCTAAAACAACTCTACTTCATGCCTAACACAAAATCCTATTATAACCAACTTGAAACTTTTCATAAACGAACCATAACCGCCTCAGCCGCAGCCTGGGCGCAAAATCCTGCCGGTTGAACCTTTTCAATCATATCTTCACTTTCATATCTCTTCACCACGCCTTGGAACAATGTAGCCACGTCTATGCACTCCTTGCATGTGTGCAAACACTTCCCAAACCGTTCACAACACCTTCATATGCATTGTTCTTGACCCAAACATGTTGTGTGACCTTCGATCAGCTCAACCACAATTCCTCCTGGACTTGGTTGTTGAACCTCATCTTCTCCCTAAGACTAGTTCAAGGATATCCATCACCGGCTATGTCTTGACCTCAAGCAACACCTGCACATGAACAACACATCCACTTTTTTTCTAAGCACAAGTCTGCTACTTGACTCACGTTAGTCCGAAAACCACAACACCTTACATGAGCACCTCACATAAGCATGTTGCAAACCATAGCAATGTATTAACCACTGTCGGATTGTGAGCTGCGAGACTCCACCCGGCCTGCTCGGAAGCAGCCCGCGAGGTTCTTTTTTTCCGGAGGGGGCTTGGCACCCTTCGTGACCTGGGCTCGAGAGAGCGGATGAACACAGGGATTTGCGTGGTTTGGGCCGACTGAGCGTAATACCCTACGTCCACGAGTGTGCTTGGTCTATTGCTTTTGTGTGAGAGCTTGTGCGTAGTATGATCTGGAGTGCGGGGGATCGGAACCCTTTGCAGAGTAGCTACCCCGGTCCTTTTATAGTTCAAGGCCGGGGTGATTACAATGAGGCTTTGAGTGTCTTATACACGATCTAGGGCTTCGTCCTCCGAGTAGAGTGGTCGGCGGGGGAGTTAAGTCCCTCCGTCCGGCACGCCGAGCGCCCCTGACCACATGTCATGTTGTGACACCCTCGCCTCGGGTGTCAGCATATGTTCATGTTCTATGAAGAGGAAACATTTTAATGAAAAATAGGAACAGAGGGAATTATCAAAGAATAGCCAATAAAGCCCTCCGAGAGCGCCGAAGACAACTTACCACGGTCGCTGGCCACGTGGCATGTTCGGAGCTCATCCCTGCGAGATGGGGAGAAGTCCGCCGCTGAAAGAGCTACGTGGCAGGTTCGGGGCTCGTCGCCACAAAGGGGAGAGGTCCGATCCTGTGGGACACGTGTTGCCCACGAAGCTAGCCTCTGCAGAGGAAGCAAAGGCATTTCCGCAAGACACGTGTCATCCTCGGAGCTAGTCCTCGCGGAAATCAGAGGACCAGTCGCGCGGGGTACGTGTCGATCTCGGAGCCCATCTCAGAGAAGTCCGGATCTATCGAACACATGTCGCCACCGGAGCTTATCTCCGGGAGGTCTGTCGTTACCGGACACGTGTCGACCTCGGGGCATGTTTCTGAGGAAGGAAGAGAGGGAAGACCGGCGCCGACACGTGGCGTGTGCGGAGCTCACCTCCAAAGAAAGGGGAAGTCTCGCTCGTGACACGCGGCACAACCGGAGCTTGTCTCTGCGGACGAGGAGATACCAGGCCCCGGAGGACACGTGGAGCTTCCGGTGCTCATCATCACGGAGGTAACGAGTTCTGGAGCAGGTTTTACGCGTAAAGATAACCGATACGCAACAGAAACCGATCTAAATTCCACGATGTTACTAAAGATAAGATGTTAGGATCCAACAAAGATCTGAATAAGACTCTTATTCGGGATACAATCAGATTAGGACTCTTCTCTTCCCGATTATAAATAGAACCCAAAACCTCTGGCCGAAACCACAAACTTCTCTTTCGACTCCTGAGCCGACGACTTAGAGCCCTAGCCCTATCTCGCCGAGCAAACCATCGCTGAAGCGCAACAAGGGAGATCATCAGAGAAGAACCGAGCGGTCTGAGCAGGACCTCAAAGTCAAGAAGAACGTGAGGTAGGACTTCAATATCATTGTGTTCATCTCTTTGCATCTGTTCTTCAATTCCTTTCGAACAGAAGCCTTCTCGTGGGCAGATCACTTGATGATCAGATTTATCTAAAGACAAGATCATCGCCACGTCCACCTTTGATCCAAGCACCCCTGTCCATACAAGGCCAAGCAAAAGCACGTGCAGATCAATCTAATAAAACTAATCATGAGATAGCATGCATATGCATCATCGCAACTAGTTTAAGGTTTGTGCATAAATATTGATTGCTGTGAATCCTGTATGCACGTGATCCTACCTAGCACGACAAGCTCAGGGAGCTGTCTACGACGAACTGCAGCGACCAGGTTTTGAGAATCAAGAACAACTGGAACCTCAAGAACAAGGCAAGTGCTCCTTGACCATATTGATCCTATGTTTTGCGTAAAACTGTTTTGTTTTGCAAAAAGGTGTGTGTGCTGAGTCAAGCGTGATGGGAAGCCCTTTTATAGGAGTTTACTAGTTTTGACTTAACCACCCTTGTCGCCTGGGAAGTTTATGAGTAGGGTATGGTTTTTGCTTTATGCTTCGCTGAGTCTATGGGATTGGGAAGCGAGACAGATGTGTTTAGCTAACTGCACTCGTAATGATAATGAGAAACTGATGATGTTAATGAACATGGATCGGAGGGAGATCTAGGCAAGCCTGGGTTTGTGAATGAGGTAGCATGAGATGGTGGTTTTACTTGCCGTAGATCTAAGGACCGGTTCATGCATGCACATGCCAGGATGACAGTGCCACCACAAGGCCAAGTATGGGTGCGGCTTAGCTGAGTAATTAGGTAAGTTACTAGAGTGTTATGGACTGTGGAAGGCGCGGGGAATGGGAGTCGGGTGAGGACTGCCCTGGGAACTGCATGGCACAAGAAGGGGCCCGTGGGTGGGAGAATTGGAGATTCTAGCCTGCCGGTGAAACCTCAGTGAGTCCATACATCTAGTAACCCCTTTGTAAAGGCTATTTTGTGATCTCTTGACCATACACCGACGGTTGTGTACTGGTATAATGGAGGTTCTGCAGTCGCCGACGGGTGACGAAATCACAAACTTGTGGGTAAAGAGGTGCAAACTCTGCAGAGTCTAAAACTATCATGATAGCCGAGCTTACGGTCACGAGCGCCTGGCTAAACTGCCATGATTAGTTGGGATGGTTATAGGGAAGGTTCTTGGTTATGGATTTGGTTATGGAATTGGTTATGGTTTGGTTGTTGGAACTGTGGAGTCTGGGTGATGAGATGGTTGCATGACTGTTGGGACATGACATGAGATTGGTCTCGGTGTGAGACGAGGTTGTTTTATGAGGTGAGATGGTAGCGAATACGAGGAGGTATTCGTAAGTATGAATAAAGGATTGGTTAATGTTCGGATGGCACATGGGAAGTGATGGAGGTATGTTGGTAATTTAATACATGTTGGGATTACATCTAAAGTTAAGTTGTTGTTTTATCATGGTTTTACAAATCTGCTTTTCTGCAAATAAGCCTTTATACCTACCTTGTTTATGAGCTGCATATCATGTGTTTTCCCGCACTTGCTGAGTACATCATTGTACTCAAACTTGCACTATTATTTCGTCATCAACAACAAGAGAAGGCTATTATGAAGACCAAGTGGAGCATTATGGCGTGTTATCTGTTCTCAACCTTGCCTGTGGAGGGATTAGAGATGGAGCCACTTCTGCTTAGTTTTGCTTCCGCATTAGTTTTTGCTTCCGCTGCATAGAAATAAGACTTCCGCTGTGAGCATGAGTCCAAGACTCATGAGGTATTGTAATAAACTCTGTTATTCGTGGTAATATATAATCTGAATTCAGTTTGTGGAACGTATGTGTATGTGTGATGAACATCCTGGGCACACATATGCATTAGTTCTCGGTTCCGTGGTTTTCCCACAGAATTGAGGGCGTCACAGATTGGTATCAGAGCCACGGGTTGACAGTAGGTTACACGCCTAGATAGAAGCCTTAGATTAATATTAGAGCCACGGGTTAACAGCAAGTTACACCCCTAAATAGAAGTCACAGGTAGCTAAGCCACGCTGACCAAAGGAAGCATCCTAGGGTGAATAGCTTAGACTGGCCTTGAAACCACCTTGGTATAGGAAACCATCCTTGAATAGGAGCTGTATGAGCCTTGCAATGATTGTTTGTGATTATGTGCTTAATGTGAGTTGTGGGACGTCTCAAAAACGTTGTCCATATCCATACGTAAGAAGAAAAAGGTGTGAAATGCTTCGGCACTTGATCACATCCTCATATGGGCTAATATATACAGTCTAACTCACCTTGATGCATATAGTTGAAGGGACTTACTTAACCTTCTATTCTATTTCGTTCTCCCTCACAGATGGTGAGAGGAAACGCCAGCCAAAGGAACGTCCAGGAGGATGACCACGAGGAAGTTCCTGCTAACCCCGGAGCTGGTGAAAACCATCTGGAAAGGTTGATGGCCATGCAAAACCAGCTTATGCAAACCATGATCCAAACTTTGGGTCAGTTGCAGGCCAACCAAAACCCCGTTCCTGTACCACCGCCACCACCACCACCGACTCATAACAGGTTGGGAGAGTTCATGAGGACTCGACCACCCACCTTTGCTCAAGCAAGCGACCCAATGGAGGCTGATGATTGGCTGAAATACATGGAGAAGAAGCTCGCCATTGTTCAGTGCAACGACCGAGAGAAGGTTCTCTTCGCATCGCACCAACTTACGGGAGCCGCTGCTGACTGGTGGGATGCCTTGAGCAACGCCCATGCCAACCCGGAGACAATCACTTGGACTGAGTTCAAGGAAAGTTTCCGCTCTCACTACATCCCTGCTGGTATAATGATGCTCAAGAGGCAGGAGTTTGAAGGTCTCCGCCAAGGACAGAAGAGTGTGAACGAGTATCTCAATAAGTTCATACAACTGTCCCGGTACGCCCCCGAAGATGTCAACTCAGACCCGAGGAAGCAGTACCTGTTCATGAGAGGGTTGAACAATGAGATCCAGGTTCAGCTCCTCAACAATGACTACGTAAGCTTCCAGAAGCTGGTTGACAAGGCTATTGTGGTTGAAAACAAGATCCGAGAAATCGAGCGAGAGTGCAAGAGGAAGATGCCATACCAGCCCCAAGGGAGCAACGTACTGTAAGGGCCTTAGTTTTTGACACACATTTGCAGTGTTCATCACCACACCACACACCTCATTTGAGGAAGAATGATGAACACAAATGAAGAGCAAGTAACAATTATCAACATGCTCATTAGAAAACAAACTCACACATTGCAAAAGTGGTATTTCCCACATGTGATATAGATGGGCTGGACATATGAAAACTCCTACACTTTACTAAGGATGTCCATGCCAAGTTTCACCCAAATTCAAAACCTTTTTGAGGTCAGTTTGGGTATAGTTAGGAAGAGGGCAGTTTGAAACCATATTCAAATTCAAACTGTTTTTATCCCATGAATTTAAAAGTGGGAGGCATATTCTTACTCAGCACATTTTTGTGAGCTCACACACCAATTTTCACTTCATCTGGAGTTGATCTTGACATGAGCTAAGTGGGACGAATTCAAACTTTGTTTGAATTCAAAACTGAACTTGTGCTGGAATTCACTCAAACCAAACCCAATTTGAATCCTATTCAATTCGAATGGCTCAAGGGTGAATAATTTGAATCACCAGGGGTATTATGGGGTTCACTGTTTACTACAGTGATTAGGAGTAAATTCCAGAGGTTAAAACCCCCGGTGGGGCCCACATGTCATAGAGGGAAGAAGGAGAAACTTGCAACCAAAGTCAGAGTCTCGGTGGGAAATTCCACCGAGCAGCTGTCGGCTGTGCCACCGAGCAGCTGCCGGCGCCACCAGCTGCTTCCCCCTCCGCGCGCTGGCGCCCAGGGCGGCTTGCTCGTGCCCCCATGCGACCGGCACCGCCTCAGCCGAGCAGGAGTCGGCCGGCTTTATCTTCTCGTGGGCAGAACCGAGCAGCGGCATTGTTTCTCGCCGCAGCTCTCTGCTCAATCGGGAAAACCAGGAAAACCATCTCCTCCTTCGTCCCTGAGCTGCTAGACCGCCACCTGAGGTCGCACTCCACCTCCCCAACACCAGAAACCCCGAGTTCCAACCTCCTTTGCCCAAGAGCAATCGCCACAGCGGCGGCTCAACCGTAGCCGAGAGTCAAGCGCCCGTGGACAGCGTTCCACAGGCGTTTTCACGGTCCAGCAAGAGAGGCGACAGGAGCGCGCGACCACCGTGCTGCTCTCCTCCAAGTTTGGAAGCAAACCGTGAAGAATCCACAGAGAATTTCTAGTTTTTGCTCCGGCGACCGTAAACCGAGCTTCCGGTACGGTTTCTTTAAATTCTCGCTCTATGATCTTTCGGAGGTCATCAAATCTTGCACATAGACGCTGGACTAGCCGGCGATCAAGTTCTTTTCTGCATCCGTAGCGTGAAACTGTCTAGGAGAGATGAATTTCGAGCTCGATCGAGGGCGGTCATGGCGGGCACGATCGGTCACACGGTGCCGACCCACTTACCGCCATCCCTGAACCCTTTTGACACCTTGTCGAGCTTCCTAGAGGTACACTGATGCTGTAGGACCGTTTGTTCGAGGTGTTGGCGGGTTAGAACCCACGGTCGACGGCGCCGAACCTCAACCGAGACCGCGGCACGTCGCCGAGCTATTTCCGGTCACCCCCAGCCCGATCTGACACCACCGACGTGTTCCTCAACGTCGACAACCCCCTGGCGGCGAGTTTCAAACCATGGGAGGTCCGGCAACGGCGAGCCAGCGAGCCCCGAGTCTGCTCCGGAGAGGTCGGCGGCGCGGGCGCGAGAGAACGGCGGGAGGAAGACGAAGCCGGCTGGCCCACGTGTCAGCGGCTGAAGAATTTAAATCGGGATCGGGTGTGGCCGGGGATCGGCCGTGCTGGCGTGCAATACCCTGTGAGCTCCGGTGTGCCGGGCACCTCCGCGCTCAACACGTGTGGTATCCCCGGTGTGCCGGACACCTCCGCGCTCGACACGTGTCCCCACGGCCCCGAGAGTTTAAACTTTTCCCCGATTTTCAGAATCCTTCCAAACTTCAAATCCTCATAACTTTGGCTAGAAAGCTCCAAATTGAGTGAACCAAATTTTGCTGGATTCAGCTCTCTGAGTACTTTCCAGCAAATCAAGTTTCACTCCATGAAATTCCTTAATTCTCCAGAATTAAATCCTCTAAGTTTAAACTGTTAAGAATTTTAACTGGAGAATCCTTTGGAGGAAAATCCTGAAATTTTGTTGGGATGTTCACCAAAATATCCCTGAACTACCATAAAAATTTCAGATCCATTTGAGCTCATTAGATCCACCTAACGGTGTGATTAGTGAAACTGTTCCAGAGAAAATAGAAAATGTTCAGAAACATTTTCTGGATTTTCTCTGAAATTGTTTAGCTCATATCTTTAGCTAGGAACCTTCCAAATTAAGTGAGACCAATTCCATTAGAACCCTCTGAAAAGCTAGTTTTTAGAAAGGCATAGTTTGTTTCATGGAAATCCTTAGAACACCCTAAAAGCCTTCAATTTAGGTCAAGTACATAATTAATTGTGGAGGGCTCAAATGAGCTTTGCTGCAACTAAAACTTGACCAAGTCTCTGTTTAGGTTGTAACCAAGCCACAATAAAAGTTTCACAGTCATTAGGTCTGTCCAGCAAAGGTTATAGACTTCACAACTTCAGACTTAATACCAATGCAATAAATTAATACATGCATTGTTTCTATCATGTAGTCGCTAAGGTCGAGGAGGAACCCGAAGTCCTAGACTTTGTTACTCCGGAGGAACAGCTAGCCTACGACCAAGAGCAGCAAGGCAAGCTCCGGTTTGCATTAACTGTTTTTATAAATTTTTATTGTTTTGAGCACTTACTTGAGCATTATTATTCTTTGCATTAGAGTCTTGTGTGGAAACCCAACTGCATAGCCAAGAAAACCATGGGTTGGGTTTAGGAGTGCAAACTCCGTTAGCCACTGCATTGCTATGATAGAGTAGGATTCGGTACAAGTCGAGTAGTTGGAACTACTCGCGAGCATAGGCTAGAGGCACTCGACTCGGGTAGTAATAGCACATGAAACACATGGCAAGAAAATGAGACCAAGCGGAGGGTAAGGGCAGCAGGACTTTGGGGCCTGTGTGCTGTAGCTCCGCTTGTGTCGATTGAGGACCGAGCCGTGTGCGGGCCTGTTGAACAAGCTAGAACAGTACCGAAGACCTACCGGCTATATGGGAACCAGGAAACTGATGTAACTCGGGTAGCTGGGTGTTGAGGCATAGCTGGTCGTTCAGAGGTAGGTTGAGAGCTCGAGGTGTAAATCGGCTGGCGGCACTGAGATGCGCGTGCAGAGACCTCTTGCTCGGGACGATTGGACCGGTTCAACATTTGGCTAACGGGTGAAAGGTAGTCGCGTACGGCGTCAGTGATGGTTGCTGTAGGCAACATCGAGTACGGGCGTACGTGACGGGTTGTTCGGGTAACCCTGCAGGTGTAAATCGATTATAATCGCCGTCCCTCACGGTCAGTGAGTACCACTTGTTCACTGTACCGTGACGTAGAATGAACAGGCTAGTTACATGTTAAAATGTTGCTGATTGAAAGATGGACATTGATTGTTAATGATATGCTGTAGCTTAGAGCTAACTAAAGTTCTTTTCAACTTTGGGCAAAGTACATGAGAGAAATGCGTTTCTTGTTTGATTGCGGCTCTCTCATGTGCCTTAGCGTAAGGTTCTCCACAACCTGCTGCTAAAAATTGAAAGTAAGGTTCTACTAATTAGGCGAGTCCTTGCAACTGATTTTTACCTCATGTAACCCATTACCCTCATGTAGAAGTTCCATGTTTAGGTGAGACGGGTCAGACTTGCTGAGCCTTCATGCTCACTGCTTGTGTTTGAAGCTTTTGCAGGGTTCTATGAGGAAGGGACTCCCGAAGAGGAGACGGAACCCCAGGAGGGGAACCCCGTCGAGTGGGAGTCGTGCACACCGCAGAGTTAGTGTGCGTGTGTGCTAGCAAGGACACGTTCGAGGGCTGAACATGCACTTGATGCTTAGTCTACGCCCGCGAGTGTAGACTGAACTTATTTTGATGTAAACATGTTCATAAACTTGTTTATGTAATAAAATTTCCGCTTCTGCTTTGTACCTTTGACGTGTGTTATACGGTGCTGTGCAACGCAGCACCCCTCAGCGTGATCCTGGCTCGACAGGACCAGTGGGGTCGTGTCAGCGTGGTATCAGAGCTCGCTTGAGGTTTAACACAGTACAAAGGTCTTCTTTTTCAAAAATACAGTGAGGAACGAGTTAGTAGCCCGTATAAGGATGTTATTAGCATATAGAAAGTGGCATATTAAACTATTTGTTATGTCGGAAAATCGTGCATCTCGGGACGTTCATGTCTTGGGGGGTGCACGTAAGCGCTGTCCACCAGTGCGCACAAGCTGAAGGGTGGAGCCCCACGGGTGGCAGGTAACCCGACCCGCTTTGATATCCTCTATGACTCTTCATGTCGTTTGGGGCATTCGAGCAACGTCTGTCCCTGGCGTGCGTGGTGCAACTTGGGAGACCCCGTCACGTGGTCTAAAACGTGAACACGTAACTCAAGGCGTGGTTGGCTTGAGAACATCCGGGCGAGTGATGACGGCCGGGTGTACTAACTGTATGGATTCCGGGCTCGGTGTGCAGCCGAGTCTGATGATTGTTTGCGTTTCTGCAGGTAGCCTGACCACGAAACGGTAGACGTGTAGCATCCGTGTGCGAGTGACGTTTAGTGCCACTGAAATAACGAAGCCGGCTAAGTCCGGTATAGGTTTTTCTTTGTGAGGACGTAGTACCGACATGGTCTGGTGACGCATCGACGTCACACCCAACTAAATGAACAAATTCAATTAAAACTTGAAAGTTTTGATCCAAAGTAGTAAAACTTGATGTAACTCCTTCCCTTGAACAGGATATTCAAAGTTAACAAGTTTTCAACTTATAGGTTGTTAAGGACAGAGCACTCTGTTTTTAGCTGAATCGAGGCTGAAGTTAATCAGAGGTTAGAGGTTGAGTTCTTTCGAGGTTGGGGTAGTATGATACATTTCTGGAAAGCGTTGGAAGAGCTTTACAACTTTTCTGTTGAGGTCCAGAGGTGTTTCATCCCTTAACCAATCGAAAAATGCAGTAGAGTTGAAACTGTCCAGAAAACAGGGCAGAGCAAAGACTCTCTGTAGACTCTCTGTAAATTAAGCATACTTTCCTGCATAAAAATCCAAAAACAGAAAATGAAGTAGTTCTGGAAAGCTTATGAGATAGGTTACAACTTTGTAACAGAAAGTTTTGTCAGATTAGGAACAGAAGTAACTGGGATTCTTGGATCAAATCAGTGCCTAAAGCAGGGAGGTGCTGTCCAATTTTCTCCAGGAATTCTGTTAACTTTGACATCTCATAACTTTCGAACCAAGATAGATCTTAGGCCAAGCAGATACTTTCTGGACAGCTATTGGAGTTAGTTTTAACTTTGATGTTGAGCTCCAGAACTGGTTTTGCTTTTAACATGGCCTAAATCAGGTTGAAATGGAAACTGGTCAGAGCTGTCATGGGAACAGCAGATCAGCAGTCAAATTTGTTTAAAAATTTGAACTATGTTTCCAAGTTTTATTGGATCAATGACATGTTTTATGTTATAACTCAGGGGCTTAACCCGCTCCTGAAGGACAAGTTGGCGATGTTCAATCGCGGCAGCCTCAACGACATCATTGATGCTGCGATTGTTCAGGAGGACTCCGGCAAGGAGTTGGCGGCGGCAGAGCGAAAGCGAAGCGCGCCGCAGAGCAGCGGAGAAAGAGGTGGTCCTTCTCAGAAGTTTCGGATGGTGAATCGCCCACCATCAGGTCCACGCTGGCAGCCACCGCAGCGGTCGATGCCGTTCCGCAGTCGGCCGTATTCTTCACCGGCATTCCGGCCGGCACTGCCAGTACCACTGCAACAACAACAGCAGCAGCGGGTGATGCCGCGTGCGTTTGCACCTCCGCAACGCATGCCGAGCTTTCGTCCACCGAGCACTCCACCAGCAGCGGCCACGTGTTACAAGTGTGGTCGTCCAGGGCACTTCGCGAGCAGTTGCCCGGAGAGGCAAGGCGGCGGAGTGGCACCACAGTTTCCGGGGAGGAATCAACCCCGGAACCCTACTAATGCGCGGCGGGCAAACCCTAGGCCCGGCACCGTCCACCAGCTTGCCATAGAGGACGTGCCGGAGGGCGAGCCAATCCTTGCGGGTATGTTCCAACTCCACCAGCATCCCGCCATAATATTATTTGATTCGAGCGCCACGCATAGTTTCATTAGCCAAGCTTTCATTGATAAGTGTAGCTTGCAAATACTACCCACCGATAGTCCTTATGTGATCTGTTCACCGGGTGGGAAATTTTCAGCAAGCGTGATGGTCCCAAAAGCGCCATTGTGCTTAGAAGGTAGAGTTTATCCTACGTCTCTCATAATCTTAGAGGGACAAAAGGTCGATGACATCTTAGGGATGTCGTGGTTAACCCGCCACGGCGCTGTTTTAGACACCGTCCTCTGAGTCGTGCACTTGAACTCCGAAGTGCACGAGTCTCACTCATTATTTCTAGACAGTCCAGAAATAAAACTTCCAAGTGTCTATCAAGCCACAACCATCAGATTGGAAGATATTCCGGTGGTCCGAGAGTTCCCTGATGTATTCCCGGACAATTTGCCGGGGATGCCACCCGATAGAGAGGTGGAGTTCAAGATTGAACTTGCACCGGGAACCATGCCAATATCCCAAAGGCCGTACGAGATGGCGCCCAAGGAGTTGGCTGAACTAAAGACTCAGCTCACGGACCTTCTGGAGAAGGGTTTTATTAGGCTGAGCTCCTCGCCATGGGGCTGTTCGGCATTATTTGTCAAGAAGAAGGATGAGACGTTGCAGCTTTGCGTGGACTATCGTCCATTAAATGCCGTAACCATCAAGAACAAGTACCCGTTGCCACGGATCGACATGTTGTTTGATCAGTTGGTCGAAGCAAAGATCTTTTCCAAGATTGATTTAAGATCCGGGTACCATCAGATTAAGATAAGGGCTGAGGACATTCCGAAGACGGCTTTCTCGACGAGGTACGGACTTTATGAGTACCTGGTCATGTCCTTCGGCCTCACCAATGCTCCAGCTCACTTCATGTACTTGATGAACTCGGTATTCATGCCGGAGCTGGACAAGTTTGTCGTGGTCTTCATCGACGACATCCTGGTATATTCCAAGTCGGAGGAAGATCACAAGAAACATCTGCGTATAGTCTTGCAACGGCTGCGGGATCACAAGTTATACGCAAAATTCAGCAAATGCGAGTTTTGGATATCGCAAGTGCCTTTCCTCGGGCATATCATCTCAGCGGAGGGTATCGCTGTGGACCCGAGCAAGATCACGCAAGTGCTGAATTGGAAATCCCCGAGAACTGTTCATGAGGTACGGAGTTTCCTCGGACTCGCGGGATATTATTGGAGGTTCATTCCGAACTTCTCGAAGATTGCCAAGCCAATGACGGAGCTGCTGAAGAAGGCTACCAAATATGTTTGGAGTCCAACATGTGAAGCAGCATTCAAGGCTTTAGTCAAGCACCTGACATCAGCACCGGTTTTGGCGCAGCCAGACACAACAAAACCGTTCGATGTGTACTGCGATGCATCCGGCATTGGGCTCGGGTGTGTGCTGATGCAAGACCGAAGAATGGTCGCGTATGGATCACGGAAGCTTAGAAACCATGAGCAAAATTATCCAACTCACGACTTGGAGCTCGCTGCCGTGGTACTTGCACTGAAGATGTGGAGGCACTACCTACTCGGTAACCTCGTACATTTATATACCGACCACAAAAGCCTCAAGTACATATTCACTCCGAAGGAGCTGAACATGAGGCAACGAAGATGGTTAGAACTGATAAAGGATTACGAGATAGAAATCCATTATCATCCGGGCAAGGCAAACATAGTGGCAGATGCGCTGAGCCGCAAGTCACACGTCAATACTCTGACCATCACACCGTTGGAAGAGAGCGAACCACCACTACATGTGATTCCACACGGAGCTCTCTACAACCTAGCTTTGATCCCCACCATCCGTGAAGAGATAGCGGCAGCCCAGAAGAATGACAAGGGCATGTCACATTTGCAGAGACGTGTAGATAGAGGGGAGCTGAAATGTTTCCGGAAGGACGGAGACGACGTCCTATGGTTCAAGGACCGGATCGTCGTACCCCGAAACCCGGAACTACGAAAGAGGATCTTTGATGAGGCTCACTTATCAAAGTTTTCTATTCACCCCGGCAGCAACAAGATGTATCAAGAACTCAGAAGCAAGTTTTGGTGGACATGGATGAAGCGAGAGACTGCAAAATACGTGTCCGAGTGCGATACATGTCGAAGGGTGAAGGCAGACCACATGCGGAAGCCGGGACTGCTACAACCACTGGGCGTTCCTGCCTGGAAGTGGGAGGATGTGAGCATGGATTTCATCGTCGGTTTACCCACCACCTTGCAGAAACATGATTCTGTGTGGGTGATCGTCGATCGGCTCACCAAAGTTGCCCATTTCATCCCGGTCAACACCAACTACAACGCCAAGAAGTACGCTGAACTGTACATCTCACGGATCCTATGCTTGTACGGCGTACCCCGTACCATCATATCGGATCGGGGCACTTTATTTGTGTCCCGTTTTTGGGAGCAGCTGCACGCTGCCTTGGGGATGAAGCTGATCCGTAGTTCAGCCTACCACCCGCAGACGGATGGGCAAACGGAGCGGGTAAATCAAATCTTAGAAGACATGCTACGAGCTTGCGCTATCGACCACGGCCAGAATTGGGATGATCACTTGCCGTTAGCTGAATTCTCGTACAATAATGGGTACCAAGCCAGCATCAAGATGGCACCTTACGAGGCGCTATACGGTAGGAAATGCCGCACACCATTGAACTGGTGCGAGTCTGGTGAACGGGTTACCTTCGGGATTGACCTTGTCAACAACGCGGAAGAAAAGGTTCGACTGATTCAAGCGAACCTAAAAGCCGCCCAATCCCGTCAGAAACAGTATGCGGACCGGAGAAGGCACCCATTACAATTCGAAGTTGGAGATCACGTATATCTACGGGTGTCTCCAATGAAGGGCGTAAACAGATTTGGGGTGAGGGGAAAGTTAGCACCCTGCTTCATCGGTCCATTCCAGATTACCGAAAGATGTGGATCTGTGGCATACCGGCTGAAATTACCAGAAGCACTTTCCGGTGTGCACGACGTCTTTCACATTTCCCAGCTGAGGAAGTGTCTCAAGCTATCAACTACCGTTCAGCTGGAAGACATTGAAGAACTGCAACCGGATCTCACCTATCGGGAGGAACCGGTGCAGATTATTGATGAAAAGGCCCGAACCACACGCAACCGTACATTGTGGTTCTACAAGGTTCTATGGAGTAATCACTCCATGGACGAAGCGACATGGGAGAGCGAAGAATTCCTTCGCACTAACTACCCCGACTTTTTCACGTCGCATATCCGGTAATTTTCCACCGTCCTCTCTCTCATTTTCACCTTATAATCTCGGGACGAGATTCTTTTAAGGGGGCAGGAATGTAAGGGCCTTAGTTTTTGACACACATTTGCAGTGTTCATCACCACACCACACACCTCATTTGAGGAAAAATGATGAACACAAATGAAGAGCAAGTAACAATTATCAACATGCTCATTAGAAAACAAACTCACACATTGCAAAAGTGGTATTTTCCACATGTGATATAGATGGGCTGGACATATGAAAACTCCTACACTTTACTAAGGATGTCCATGCCAAGTTTCACCCAAATTCAAAACCTTTTTGAGGTCAGTTTGGGTATAGTTAGGAAGAGGGCAGTTTGAAACCATATTCAAATTCAAACTGTTTTTATCCCATGAATTTAAAAGTGGGAGGCATATTCTTACTCAGCACATTTTTGTGAGCTCACACACCAATTTTCACTTCATCTGGAGTTGATCTTGACATGAGCTAAGTGGGACGAATTCAAACTTTGTTTGAATTCAAAACTGAACTTGTGCTGGAATTCACTCAAACCAAACCCAATTCGAATCCTATTCAATTCGAATGGCTCAAGGGTGAATAATTTGAATCACCAGGGGTATTATGGGGTTCACTGTTTACTACAGTGATTAGGAGTAAATTCCAGAGGTTAAAACCCTGGGTAGGGCCCACATGTCATAGAGGGAAGAAGGAGAAACTTGCAACCAAAGTCAGAGTCTCGGTGGGAAATTCCACCGAGCAGCTGTCGGCTGTGCCACCGAGCAGCTGCCGGCGCCACCAGCTGCTTCCCCCTCCGCGCGCTGGCGCCCAGGGCGGCTTGCTCGTGCCCCCATGCGACCGGCACCGCCTCAGCCGAGCAGGAGTCGGCCGGCTTTATCTTCTCGTGGGCAGAACCGAGCAGCGGCATTGTTTCTCGCCGCAGCTCTCTGCTCAATCGGGAAAACCAGGAAAACCATCTCCTCCTTCGTCCCTGAGCTGCTAGACCACCACCTGAGGTCGCACTCCACCTCCCCAACACCAGAAACCCCGAGTTCCAACCTCCTTTGCCCAAGAGCAATCGCCACAGCGGCGGCTCAACCGTAGCCGAGAGTCAAGCGCCCGTGGACAGCGTTCCACAGGCGTTTTCACAGTCCAGCAAGAGAGGCGACAGGAGTGCGCGACCACCGTGCTGCTCTCCTCCAAGTTTGGAAGCAAACCGTGAAGAATCCACAGAGAATTTCTAGTTTTTGCTCCGGCGACCGTAAACCGAGCTTCCGGTACGGTTTCTTTAAATTCTCGCTCTATGATCTTTCGAAGGTCATCAAATCTTGCACATAGACGCTGGACTAGCCGGCGATCAAGTTCTTTTCTGCATCCGTAGCGTGAAACTGTCTAGGAGAGACGAATTTCGAGCTCGATCGAGGGCGGTCATGGCGGGCACGATCGGTCACACGGTGCCGACCCACTTACCGCCATCCCTGAACCCTTTTGACACCTTGTCGAGCTTCCTAGAGGTACACTGATGCTGTAGGACCGTTTGTTCGAGGTATTGGCGGGTTAGAACCCACGGTCGACGGCGCCGAACTTCAACCGAGGCCGCGGCACGTCGCCGAGCTATTTCCGGTCACCCCCAGCCCGATCTGACACCACCGACGTGTTCCTCAACGTCGACAACCCCCTGGCGGCGAGTTTCAAACCATGGGAGGTCCGGCAGCGGCGAGCCGGCGAGCCCCGAGTCTGCTCCGGCGAGGTCGGCGGCGCGGGCGCGCGAGAACGGCGGGAGGAAGACGAAGCCGGCTGGCCCACGTGTCAGCGGCTGAAGAATTTAAATCGGGATCGGGTGTGGCCGGGGATCGGCCGTGCTGGCGTGCAATACCCTGTGAGCTCCGGTGTGCCGGACACCTCCGCGCTCAACACGTGTGGTATCCCCGGTGTGCCGGACACCTCCGCGCTCGACACGTGTCCCCACGGCCCCGAGAGTTTAAACTTTTCCCCGATTTTCAGAATCCTTCCAAACTTCCAATCCTCATAACTTTGGCTAAAAAGCTCCAAATTGAGTGAACCAAATTTTGCTGGATTCAGCTCTCTGAGTACTTTCCAGCAAATCAAGTTTCACTCCATGAAATTCCTTAATTCTCCAGAATTAAATCCTCTAAGTTTAAAATGTTAAGAATTTTAACTGGAGAATCCTTTGGAGGAAAATCCTGAAATTTTGCTGGGATGTTCACCAAAATATCCCTGAACTACCATAAACATTTCAGATCCATTTGAGCTCATTAGATCCACCTAACAGTGTGATTAGTGAAACTGTTCCAGAGAAAATAGAAAATGTTCAGAAACATTTTCTGGATTTTCTCTGAAATTGTTTAGCTCATATCTTTAGCTAGGAACCTTCCAAATTAAGTGAGACCAATTCCATTAGAACCCTCTGAAAATCTAGTTTTCAGAAAGGCATAGTTTGTTTCATGGAAATCCTTAGAACACCCTAAAAGCCTTCAATTTAGGTCAAGTACATAATTAATTGTGGAGGGCTCAAATGAGCTACGCTGCAACTAAAACTTGACCAAGTCTCTGTTTAGGTTGTAACCAAGCAACAATAAAAGTTTCACAGTCATTAGGTCTGTCCAGCAAAGGTTATAGACTTCACAACTTCAGACTTAATACCAATGCAATAAATTAATACATGCATTGTTTCTATCATGTAGTCGCTAAGGTCGAGGAGGAACCCGAAGTCCTAGACTTCGTTACTCCGGAGGAACAGCTAGCCTACGACCAAGAGCAGCAAGGCAAGCTCCGGTTTGCATTAATCATTTTTACAAATTTTTATTGTTTTGAGCACTTACTTGAGCATTATTATTCTTTGCATTAGAGTCTTGTGTGGAAACCCAACTGCATAGCCAAGAAAACCATGGGTTGGGTTTAGGAGTGCAAACTCCGTTAGCCACTGCATTGCTATGATAGAGTAGGATTCGGTACAAGTCGAGTAGTTGGAACTACTCGCGAGCATAGGCTAGAGGCACTCGACTCGGGTAGTAATAGCACATGAAACACATGGCAAGAAAATGAGACCAAGCGGAGGGTAAGGGCAGCAGGACTTTGGGGCATGTGTGCTGTAGCTCCGCTTGTGTCGATTGAGGACCGAGCCGTGTGCGGGCCTGTTGAACAAGCTAGAACAGTACCGAAGACCTACCGGCTATATGGGAACCGGGAAACTGATGTAACTCAGGTAGCTGGGTGTTGAGGCATAGCTGGTCGTTCAGAGGGTAGGTTGAGAGCTCGAGGTGTAAATCGGCTGGCGGCACTGAGATGCGCGTGCAGAGACCTCTTGCTCGGGACGATTGGACCGGTTCAACATTTGGCTAACGGGTGAAAGGTAGTCGCGTACGGCGTCCGTGATGGTTGCTGTAGGCAACATCGAGTACGGGCGTACGTGACGGGTTGTTCGGGTAACCCTGCAGGTGTAAATCGATTATAATCGCCGTCCCTCGCGGTCAGTGAATACCACTTGTTCACTGTACCGTGACGTAGATGAACAGGCTAGTTACATGTTAAAATGTTGCTGATTGAAATATGGACATTGATTGTTAATGATATGCTGTAGCTTAGAGCTAACTAAAGTTCTTTTCAACTTTGGGCAAAGTACATGAGAGAAATGCGTTTCTTGTTTGATTGCGGCTCTCTCATGTGCCTTAGCGTAAGGTTCTCCACAACCTGCTGCTAAAACTTGAAAGTAAGGTTCTACTAATTAGGCGAGTCCTTGCAACTGATTTTTACCTCATGTAACCCATTACCCTCATGTAGAAGTTCCATGTTTAGGTGAGACGGGTCAGACTTGCTGAGCCTTCGTGCTCACTGCTTGTGTTTGAAGCTTTTGCAGGGTTCTATGAGGAAGGGACTCCCGAAGAGGAGACGGAACCCCAGGAGGGGAACCCCGTCGAGTGGGAGTCGTGCACGCGCAGAGTTAGTGTGCGTGTGTGCTAGCAAGGACACGTTCGAGGGCTGAACGTGCACTTGATGCTTAGTCTACGCCCGCGAGTGTAGACTGAACTTATTTTGATGTAAACATGTTCATAAACTTGTTTATGTAATAAAATTTCCGCTTCCGCTTTGTACCTTTGACGTGTGTTATACGGTGCTGTGCAACGCAGCACCCCTCAGCGTGATCCTGGCTCGACAGGACCAGTGGGGTCGTGTCACGTACGACCTAGGTACATGCCCCCTGCCCCGCAGTATGGATCGACCACTCCTGCGTACCGCCCTGGTCAGCCACCACAGCAACAATTCGTTGCACCGGCACCTCGTGTGCCCATGCCTCCAGCGCCCCGACCTAACAATGGCGCCCCTGTTCAAAACCCCCGCCCCAACGTACCTGCTGCCGTAGGCAACAGGGCATGCTTTGCATGCGGGGAAGTAGGCCACTTTGCTAACCAGTGCCCGAGGAGAGGCCCTGGACAGCAAGGTAACGTGCCCAAACAGAACCATCAACCAAACGGAGGGGACAACCAAGGGAAACGTGGACCGCAGAACTATGCTCGTGGCCACGTAAACCATGTCACTGCTGAGGAAGCACAACAGGCTGAGGACGTCACAATTGGTATGTTCCTTGCCAACTCCAACCCAGCCACCATCTTATTTGATTCCGGAGCATCGCATTCCTTCATATCATCCAAATATGTTGCCAAACATCATCTACCCGTATCCCATTTAGAATGTGCTATGTTAGTTAATTCTCCCGGAGGAGAAATGAGGACTAATATAGTAGGTCCTAGAGTAAGTCTTAAAATAAGGGGGGTAGACTTCCTTGCCAACCTTATTGTCTTGGACTCCCACGGGATTGACATCATACTCGGAATGGATTGGTTAAGCAAGCACAATGGAGTAATCCAATGTGCTGAAAGGAGCGTGCAGTTGACAAACAAACATGGTATTCGTGTCGAGTTTGAGTCAGCCCAGCAACCAACCGAACGGGCAAATTTGAACCACGTCGAAGGAACAACATTGGACAGCATTCCAGTGGTTCAGGAATTTTCGGACGTGTTTCCGAAAGAGCTTCCAGGAATGCCACCTGACCGGGACATCGAGTTTGCCATAGATTTGGTACCCGGAACTGCACCTATAGCTAAGAGACCATATAGGATGCCCGTCAACGAGCTAGTTGAACTCAAAAGGCAAATTCAAGAACAGTTGGAGAAGGGTTTTATCCGTCCAAGCTCGTCACCATGGGGAGCTCCGGTACTCTTCGTGGACAAGAAGGATGGAACCCAAAGAATGTGCGTGGATTACAGGTCTCTCAACGAGGTGACAATCAAGAATAAATACCCTCTGCCCCGTATAGAGGACCTGTTCGATCAAATGAAAGGAGCCCGAGTATTCTCCAAGATTGATCTTCGGACGGGATACTTCCAGCTGAAGATTAAGCCCTCTGATATACCTAAGACAGCCTTTCAGACACGGTATGGTTCATATGAATATACCGTTATGTCTTTTGGATTGACGAATGCACCCGCATACTTCATGTACCTTATGAACAAGGTTTTCATGGAGTACTTGGACAAGTTCGTCGTGGTTTTCATCGACGACATTATGGTGTATTCAAAAAGTGAGGAGGAGCATGAAGAACATCTGAAATTGACCCTGCAGAAGTTGCGTGAGCATCAATTGTATGCCAAGCTCAACAAGTGTCAATTTTGGCTAAAGGAAATATCTTTCCTAGGCCACATTATCTCCAAGGAAGGGGTATCAGTTGATCCTGGAAAGGTGAGAGATGTTCGGAAGTGGGACCAACCGAAGAGCGTGAGGGATATTTGGAGTTTCCTTGGGATGGCAGGATACTATCGGCGCTTCATTAAAGACTTCTCTAAGATAGCAAAACCTATGATGGAGTTGCTAATGAAGGGAAAAATATTTCAATGGACACAAGCCTGCCAAGAAAGTTTCAAGGAACTCAAGAAAAGGCTAACCACAGCACCAGTTCTGGTATTGCCAGACGTAAGCAAGAGCTTTGACATATATTGTGACGCATCCAGACAAGGGCTCGGGTGTGTACTCATGCAGGAAGGACAAGTGGTAGCCTATGCCTCACGACAATTAAAGAAGCACGAGCTTAACTATCCTACGCACGACTTGGAGCTAGCAGCAGTGGTGCATGCATTGAAGATTTGGAGACATTATATCCTTGGACATCGATGTGAGATCTATACGGATCATAAAAGCCTCAAGTACATATTTACACAAACGGACTTGAATTTGAGGCAATGTCGATGGTTAGAACTCATCAAGGATTATGATGTGGGAATCAACTACCACCCCGGGAGGGCCAATGTAGTAGCGGACGCATTGAGCAGAAAGGGAGCATGTCACCAACTCACGGTTCGGGAGCTACCACCCGAACTACGGAAGGAGTTCGAACGGTTACACCTCGGATTCTTGAATAACGTGGAGATAATGGAGATCCACTCCCCATTGGAGCAAGAAATAAGAGAGGGCCAAGCAACGGACGAGGAGATCAAGGAGATTAAGGAAAGAATCCGACAAGGAATAGAGAAGGATTTCAAGGAGGATGAAAAGGGTACGCTTTGGCTAGGAAAAAGGATTTGTGTGCCGAACATAAGACACCTCCGCGACATGATATTGAAGGAGGCACATGATTCACCCTATTCCATACATCCAGGAAGCCCCAAAATGTACAAGGACTTGAAAACTTGTTATTGGTGGGATGGTATGAAGAGGGATATAGCCGAATACGTTGCCCTATGCGACACATGCCAACGGGTAAAGGCCGAACATCAAAAACCCGCTGGATTGTTGTAACCTTTGAAGATACCCGAATGGAAATGGGAGGACATCAGTATGGACTTCATCGTCGGATTACCACGTACTCAGTCAGGGTACGACTCCATCTGGGTCATTGTGGACCGATTGACGAAAACTGCCCATTTTCTTCCGGTAAAGACGAGTTATAACGTTGCACAATTGGCAGAGTTGTACATGGAGCAGATCATGTGCCGTCACAGAGTTCCGAAGAGGATAGTCTCAGAACGAGGTTCTCAGTTTACCTCTAGATTCTGGAGGAAGCTGCAGAAAACCATGGGTACACGACTGGATTTCAGCTCTGCCTACCACCCACAAACAGATGGACAAACCGAAAGGACGAACCAAATTTTGGAGGACATGTTGAGAGCTTGCGCCTTGAAACGTGGGCGTAGTTGGGATAGGAGTTTACCGTATGCCGAGTTCTCCTATAACAACAGCTATCAAGCTAGCTTAAAGATGTCACCTTTCGAAGCCTTATGTGGTAGACGGTGTAGAACGCCACTATTCTGGAACGAGACTGGAGAGAACCAGGTGTTTGGACCCGAAGTACTACAAGAAGCCGAAAAGCAGGTCCAAACGATACGGGAGAACTTAAAGGCTGCCCAATCACGACAGAAAGGCTATGCGGACAATAGGCGTAGGAAATTGACCTTTGAAGTAGGAGACTTCGTATACCTTAAAGTATAGCCTATCCGAGGCCAACGGCGCTTCAACGTCAAAGGCAAACTAGCACCTCGCTACATCGGACCATTTAAGATTTTGGACAAGCGAGGAGAAGTAGCCTACCAACTAGAGCTCCCAAACCACTTCTCCGACGTACATGACGTGTTTCATGTATCCCAGCTGAAGAAGTACTTGAGAGTGCTAGAGGAGCGAGTGTCAATGGAGGAACTTGAACTTCAAGAATACCTGACTTACGCAGAACACCCTGTCCGAATCTTGGACGTAAAGAAAAGGGTCACCCGAAACAAGGTGATTCGATGGTGCAAGGTACGATGGAGCCATCACACCGAAGCTGAGGCCACATGGGAGCGTGAAAAGCATATCAAGGCGGAATTTCCCCATCTATTTCCTACTAACGAATCTCGAGGGCGAGATTCAATTTAAGGGGGGTAGATTTGTACACCCTCGCCTCGGGTGTCAGCATATGTTCATGTTCTATGAAGAGGAAACATTTTAATGAAAAATAGGAACAGAGGGAATTATCAAAGAATAGCCAATAAAGCCCTCCGAGAGCGCCGAAGACAACTTACCACGGCCGCTGGCCACGTGGTGTGTTCGGAGCTCGTCCCTGCGAGATGGGGAGAAGTCCGCCGCTGAAAGAGCTACGTGGCAGGTTCGGGGCTCGTCGCCACAAAGGGGAGAGGTCCGATCCTGTGGGACACGTGTTGCCCACGAAGCTAGCCTCTGCAGAGGAAGCAAAGGCATTTCCGCAAGACACGTGTCATCCTCGGAGCTAGTCCTCGCAGAAATCAGAGGACCAGTCGTGCGGGGTACGTGTCGATCTCGAAGCCCATCTCAGAGAAGTCCGGATCTATCGAACACGTGTCACCACCGGAGCTTATCTCCGGGAGGTCTGTCGTTACCGGACACGTGTCGACCTCGGGGCATGTTTCTGAGGAAGGAAGAGAGGGAAGACCGGCGCCGACACGTGGCGTGCGCGGAGCTCACCTCCAAAGAAAGGGGAAGTATCGCTCGTGACACGCGGCACAACCGGAGCTCGTCTCTGTGGACGAGGAGATACCTGGCCCCGGAGGACACGTGGAGCTTCCGGTGCTCATCATCACAGAGGTAACGAGTTCTGGAGCAGGTTTTACGCGTAAAGATAACCGATACGCAACAGAAACCGATCTAAATTCCACGATGTTACTAAAGATAAGATGTTAGGATCCAACAAAGATCTGAATAAGACTCTTATTCAGGATACAATCAGATTAGGACTCTTCTCTTCCCGATTATAAATAGAACCCAAAACCTCTGGCCGAAACCACAAACTTCTCTTTCGACTCCTGAGCCAACGACTTAGAGCCCTAGCCCTATCTCGCCGAGCAAACCATCGCTGAAGCGCAACAAGTGAGATCATCGGAGAAGAACCGAGCGGTCTGAGGAGGACCTCGAAGTCAAGAAGAACGTGAGGTAGGACTTCAATATCATTGTGTTCATCTCTTTGCATCTGTTCTTCAATTCCTTTCGAACAGAAGCCTTCTCGTGGGCAGATCACTTGATGATCAGATTTATCTAAAGACAAGATCATCGCCACGTCCACCTTTGATCCGAGCACCCCTGTCCATACAAGGCCATGCGAAAGCACGTGCAGATCAATCTAATAAAACTAATCATGAGATAGCATGCATATGCATCATCGCAACTAGTTTAAGGTTTGTGCATAAATATTGATTGCTGTGAATCCTGTATGCATGTGATCCTACCTAGCAGGACAAGCTCAGGGAGCCGTCTACGATGAACTGCAGCGACCAGGTTTTGAGAATCAAGAACAACCGGAACCGCAAGAACAAGGCAAGTGCTCCTTGACCATATTGATCCTATGTTTTGGGTAAAACTGTTTTGTTTTGCAAAAAGGTGTGCGTGCTGAGTCAAGCGTGATGGGAAGCCCTTTTATAGGAGTTTACTAGTTTTGACTTAACCACCCTTGTCGCCTGGGAAGTTTATGAGTCTGGTATGGTTTTTGCTTTATGCTTCGCTGAGTCTATGGGATTGGGAAGCGAGATAGATGTGTTTAGCTAACTGCACTCGTAATGATAATGAGAAACTGATGATGTTAATGAACATGGGTCGGAGGGAGATCTAGGCAAGACTGGGTTTTGAATGAGGTAGCATGAGATGGTGGTTTTACTTGCCGTAGATCTAAGGACCGGTTCATGCATGCACATGCCAGGATGACAGTGCCACCACAAGGCCAAGTATGGGTGCGGCTTAGCTGAGTAATTAGGTAAGTTACTAGAGTGTTATAGACTGTGGAAGGCGCGGGGAATGGGAGTCGAGTGAGGACTGCCCTGGGAACTGCATGGCACAAGAGGGGGCCCGTGGGTGGGAGAATTGGAGATTCTAGCCTGCCGGTGAAACCTCAGTGAGTCCATACATCTAGTAACCCCTTTGTAAAGGCTATTTTGTGATCTCTTGACCATACACCGACGGTTGTGTACTGGTATAATGGAGGTTCTGCAATCGCCGACGGGTGACGAAATCACAAACTTGTGGGTAAAGAGGTGCAAACTCTGCAGAGTCTAAAACTATCATGATAGCCGAGCTTACGGTCACGAGCGCCTGGCTAAACTGCCATGATTAGTTGGGATGGTTATAGGGAAGGTTCTTGGTTATGGATTTGGTTATGGATTTGGTTATGGAATTGGTTATGGTTTGGTTGTTGGAACTGTGGAGTTTGGGTGATGAGATGGTTGCATGACTGTTGGGACATGACATGAGATTGGTCTCGGTGTGAGACGATGTTGTTTTATGAGGTGAGATGGTAGCGAATACGAGGAGGTATTCGTAAGTATGAATAAAGGATTGGTTAATGTTCGGATGGAACATGGGAAGTGATGGAGGTATGTTGGTAATTTAATACATGTTGGGATTACATCTAAAGTTAAGTTGCTGTTTTATCATGGTTTTACAAATCTGCTTTTCTGCAAATAAGCCTTTTATACCTACCTTGTTTATGAGCTGCATATCATGTGTTTTCCCGCACTTGCTGAGTACATCATTGTACTCAAACTTGCATTATTATTTCGTCATCAACAGCAAGAGAAGGCTATTATGAAGACCAAGTGGAGCATTATGGCGTGTGATCTGTTCTCAACCTTGCCTGTGGAGGGATTAGAGATGGAGCCACTTCTGCTTAGTTTTGCTTCCGCATTAGTTTTTTCTTCCGCTGCATAGAAATAAGACTTCCGCTGTTAGCATGAGTCCAAGACTCATGAGGTATTGTAATAAACTCTGTTATTCGTGGTAATATATAATCTGAATTCAGTTTGTGGAACGTATGTGTATGTGTGATGAACATCCTGGGCACACATATGCATTAGTTCTCGGTTCCGTGGTTTTCCCACAGAATTGAGGGCGTCACACATGTGATGATGAAGGCGTCGTCTTGTCGCCGCGTCTCTTCGCCCTGCTTGGGCGGCTTAGTGTCATTGGGCGGCACTATACTGCTGTCACGCCCCGCCATCCCGTCTTGCACCGTAATGGCAAATGGGCAAAGGACGGAGGCATGCGTAGTGCGCCAAGCTTCTGGGGAAGGCACGAGCCTTAAATGCGAAGCCTGACAGCGCACTCCCTTCTTGACTTTGTCGACCCATGATCCACGAGGGATTGTTGGGCGCGTGGTGGCTATGGAGCTCTCATCGACGGGCTTGGTGTCTTGAGACGCGTGGCAGCTCCGGACCTCACCTCAGCGGGGAGGCTCGGACCGGAGCTTGAGACACGTGTCAGCACCAGAGCTGTCCTCAGCGGCGAGGTGGCTCGGAGCTGTGGACACGTGGTAGCTCCAGATCTCACCTCAACGGGTAGGCTTCAGGTCGGAGCCTAGGGCACGTGTCAGCTCCGGAGCTCAAGCACATGCGGTAGCCCAAGGGCTGACCATGGAGTCCAGGGCACGTGGCTTATGCTGAGGCCCGCCTCAGCAGGGAGGCGGGGCCAAGGCTATCTTTTACCCACTACTCGGGGGTACTGGGTCTGCAGAGTTCCGACAGTGCCCCCCCCCCGGGCCCATCTCGGGGGAGGCTCTAAGCCCGCAGGTGGGGCCCCCATCTCTCCTGCGTAGTGGTTTTGAACCTGTACTTTGGAAACCAAAGCGGTGGCGAAACTTTCGCGTAGTGGACGAGTGGTAGAACCGAGGAGCCGAAATGGTTGTGCCTCCTTGGCATCGTGGGCGTATTCAGTCAAAGCAGCAACGCATCGTTGTGTTTACTCCTGACTTGACGGGTCACGACGATGCACTCGAGGGATTGCCCCGGGGTGATTACTGCGGCAGCCCATAGGCTGCAGGAATACCGCGCTGCCTCCCTCGGGAACCGTCGGACGTTCCCGAGTTTCTACTCGCCTGTCCCACTAGTGTCTGACCGGTGGACCTTGTTCCTACCTGTCATTGGTGGGAGCAGGCACTAAGGCGACGTACTCGAGGGGTTGCCTCGGGGCTCTCACTATGGTAGTCAATAGGTCGGTGGCTGCAGTCCCACACACCTCTTTTCTCGGGGACCGCCGGACGTCTCCAAGATGTTACTCACCTGGCCCCGGTGTCTGAAGGATGGACCTGGGTCCTACCCATCTTCTGGGGAGGTGAGTGTCTAGGCGTCATGCCCAAGGGGTTGTCTTGGGTCATTTACTACGTCAACCAGTGAGTTGGTTGCTCCGCTCTCCTCGGGAACCGTCGGACGTTCCCAAGAGGTTATCCTCTCAGCCCCCAGTGTCTAACGGGTGAACCTGGGTCCTTCTCACTGTTGGGGGAGGCGAATAACCCACGGTGTGCAGAGGTGAAAACCCAATCACACCGCCTGTTGCCCTGCCAGAGGCCGTGGCTGTGTATAAAAGGAGGCCTTCTGATGTAGGATGGCACCCCTCATCATGTGGCCTTTTTATCCTCTTGCGCGCTGGAAGTTCCTACTTCCCGGCGCATTCACCCACCATATACTTTCATACTGGTAGCCCTCTTTGTCCACTTTTGTGAGATGTTCGTGTTTGTGCGGCCTTCGGTGAGGCTCTCTAGTGCATCCCTCCCATTGACGGCCTCAGATAGAAGCACAAGCCATCCTGACGGTGCGCTGGTGGTTGGGGAGGCCATCGGGGACAGGATCCTTGACTCGTAGTGAGTCCCTATGTCAGTGTCGTGTGGGGCATGTCCTCTAGGCGCCTCGCCGAAGGAGGACTTCCTTCCAGTACCGGAGGAAGGTTAAGTCTAGAGGGATCAAGCCTTCCACCAGGTAATGTTGTGGAAAACAAAACCTTCCATAGATGGCGTTTTGGCCCATATGACACTGGATGTCACTTGGTGCATTGGTCCAGCATGTGTTGCTGTCATCCTCGGTCTTACAGCAGGTGACCATCTCACTACGTAGAGATTGGCTCGGGGGACAACCAGGCAGGCCACGAAGCAGGAGATTACTCGACTTGTAGCTGCTGAGTTCCTTATTTGCCTTGTATCCCCTTTTGTACGTTAGAACTCTGTTATTAATGAAAGCATCTTTGTTTCAAGTCTTTCATTGTCCTATGCCATAGGTGTAGACTTTGGACCCTTGGCAGTGCAAGGGTCCGGGATGACTAAGCCAACGTGGGTAGTTCCCTTGCTGATATCTCGGGCTTGTTCCTCTAGGTCCTTAGCTGCGTAAGGGGTCAGGGCGCTCCGGCAGTGTGACTACCACTTCTTATAGATCCTCGGCAGCGCAAGGATTTGAAGGAAGTTTGACCCTTGTCCCCAGCCCTCTCGGACTTCTCCTTGGAGGGGAGACTCCGCTCGGAGCCCGGGACACGTGTCGGCACCAGAGCTGTCCTCCTTGGGTGGCGGCTTGGAGCCTAGGAACACGTGGTAGTTCCAGACCCCACTCTGCGGGGACGCCCGGATCGGAGCCTAGGGCACGTGTCAGCACCAGATCTGTTCTCAGTGGGAAGGCAGCTCGGAGTTACGCGATAGTTCTGGGCTTCACCCAGCAGGGAGGCTTAGGGTCGGAGCCTAAGGCACGTGCCGGTTCCGAAGCTCAAGCGCACGTGATAGCCCCATGACTGACCT